>JAQFVV010006225.1:8415301-9769786 GCA_028023455.1 Epiperipatus broadwayi | reverse complement strand
TTTTAAAGTATTCAAAAAAAAAATTTAGATTAAAACATATTTACCGTTGTTGTCTATATGTCGATTCACTTATATATCTTGCAGACATTGAGAAAATTTCGAAACATTATCAAGAAAATAAATTTAATAATGTTGTCATTAGATATATCTATCCATACTTACTCCTGATGCCATTGTTATAACCGTGAGACCTCTTCGTACAAAAGGATTGAACCGCTTTTCCAAATACTAAAAATAAACAATTAAGCATAAGTTGTAATATTAAATTTTATCTATTCTAGTTCTAAATATGTTTTTAGAGTTTTATATATTAGTACCGGAAACAATTAAGTTTTATTTTAAAGAACTTGGATTTTTCTGATACCTAAAGATTTTTACGCGAGATTACATTCTTTTTCTAGATAGCTGGCCATAGTAATCAGGTTAATCATCCAAATATTGGTTTTTGATAGGTATTCAGTCACATTTAATATAAACGTTTTAGAATAATTAGATTGATCATGTGAGTATTGACATGCTGACAACTATAATATATTGAAACCTTTATTAATCACGAATAAAGACTATTCATCTGTAGCTACCCAATCTCATAGTTAGTAGTACGAATTAACAATACAATACCTTCTGTTTAAAAAACAACAACAGGAAAACACTATTTATTAATTTATTTATTGAGGTTATGAAATTAATTTTAATGATGTTTACTGTTACCTAATATGATTAATTAAAATGTGGCTAGAAATTTAAAAATCTATAAATCTTTTTTGGTGAATGAACTTGGAAATTAAATTTACATGAACAGAGAAAAAATAAGTTATAAAGCTAATATATTTAGCTTGTAAAATTAATTTACACCTTGCAAGTCAAATGTAATAATTTGCATTTTTGCTTTCAGTCTTTTTAATATAGCAGAATTTGTATCTGCTATGTATTAGTATTGCGTTATAATAATATCTGCAAGTAATAGAAAGTTAAAAGTACAGCGTTAAAGGTACATGTCTAAAGATAAGAAAAGAGATAAGCATTTCCAGTTTTATCCCCCCCCTCCTCTGCGCGGGAAACTCACGAACCTCAGAGAAATAGCAGTTTGGAACATGGACCTGAAGCAAGACAAGGCTATCCCAGACTCCTGTGCATGAATGAGAAGAGCGGTATTTAAGGCCCAGTGAGAACAAGAAAATTGTCACGAGATAGCAGTGTAACCAGAAGATGGCATGCCGGCTGAAATTAGAACTCGTGATCCAGTGAACTCCGCCACTGAAGGTGCCAAAGCGGAACTAGGGACTTATAGAGGCCATCCGGGCTTTATTATTATTTGTCGTAAGCCGCAAGGCCAGATTATGTAAGCATATTATTAATATATCAAACTTGTTGTAATCGTAAGGTGTATATTAAATTATTAGTAAGAATATATGTGTAACCTAAATACACTAATGTCAGTTGTTTTAAATATGTTAATATCAGTTTGTTGTAAATAAACATTATTATTATTAATTATCGGTAGTTGAAATTATTTAGTTTGTGTGATTATAAGTAGTGGTGGAGAATATTACAGTATCCCTAAGTCTATTAATGATGATGACAATACCATATCATCCACTGAATTGATGATACTCATGTGGTCCTATTCAGAACAATTGGCATTAAATAATGTTCTCTTTTTCAGATGTATAATTTTTGGCTTGAATATTATTAATGATTTTTGTTTTTGAATAAAACTTCCAACATAAGAATATTTTAAATTAAATTGGTTGAAGATAAAGTTGATTTCGAAAGTTGGTTGTCTTATGTTCAATCCATTCCTAGCAATATATTTAAGTTTTTGAATAGTAATAGCTCTACACATTTTTGATACAATATTTTTTAAGCCACTAAACATCACATGATCACCATCTCATATGCTAGCGCATAACTGTTATTAAACAGGCAAAACTCTCCATACAGTAGTGCACCCTGTGCCAACTAGAGTAATCCATTGATTACTCTGGTTGGCACAGGGTGGCACTACTGTATGGAGAGTTTTGCCTGTTTAATATTTTTTTTGAAAACTGACAGGATATTTTATGCAGGCAATGATGATCAAAAATATAGCTATTCTTGCAGTTAGTTCTTAAGCTTACAAGTCCATGTGTCACAATTAAACGAAAGTTTTGGTATTACTGTTGTATTGTGAATTTGGATTTTTGTATCATAATATGCACCTTTATGTTTTTAGTGGTTGTGCAAATAATAAATAAACAGTAAGCAATCAAATCATTGGTTAATCAGAAGATAATATGATACTTGAATACCAGTAGTAACAGATAGAGCTTTAGATTAGGAAACTTTAGTTCTCAAGTTCTTCACTTTACTATCATACTAACCCACTGCATATTTAAAATGTGTTCAACTTTTGAATAGTCATTCCAATGAAGTTACTTTTCTTCTTGATAAAAAGTGATCTTATTATATAAAAAAGAATAATTTCATTCACAGTTTTATATAAAATATAAGATTCATCTACTAATTAATTAAATTTGATATCTAAGAAAATGCCTCTCTTTTTTTTTCTTTTTTGGAAAGTTTTGTGAGAGAAGTAGTTAAAAGAATTGCTAAGATATAAATTCTTCACTTTATAGTATTTCTTAGTTTTGTTGACCTTAGTTATTATTTAAAATATTATTAATAAAAAATTAACATAAACTAAGTAAGACATTACACTTTATTGACTAATATTCTTTAGGTTAAAGTAATTTTTCTACTCTCATGCTGTTAGGAAATGAGCAACAATTGGCATTAAGTTTTACAAAGGTTTGATTTAAAATTAATCTGAAATAGAATGCTTTTTGAAAACTAAACATCCAACAATTTTGAATTTAAAAAACTTAATTCTTTATATTACTTTAAGATTGGTAAAATCAATCTATTGATAACATAATTTAAGAGATTATATTAACAATTTCATTAGAACTTTAGAAAGATTTTGGAAGTGAGCTTTTTTTGTCAATTAGAGACAGAAGCTAAGATCTTGAAAAAGATAATGCTATCTTTAGTTTATTAAGATAGTACTATCTTTAGTTTATTTTGAAACCTTTTTTCAGCATGGTTAGTTAAAGATAAAACTTTTTCACAGCATCTAAATCCAAAGATAGAATTTAGTTACTGGCATAGTTTACACAAAAATTATTTTTTCAACAATCTTACAAAGAAACGCATAATAATATATTGGATTGTAAAATATTTCTTTAACGATTCACAGATTTATTAGATTTTATGACAATGAATAATTTCTAAAACATCAAAAAAGACAATTTGCTGAAGTTATATTTATAACTATTGCATAACTCTCTTGCTTACAGTCACTCAATTATTCTGAGAGAGTGTAATTTCAGAGTCAATAAAAATGTAAAGATAAACTCTGAATTCAGCTTCAAAAAAAGCTCTTTTTCTTAATCTTCAATTTAATACAATTTGAGTTTTTATCGATTTCTTCACAGATTGAAAAACCCATTTACACCGTTTTTTCTTTTCAATTTTTGTGAATTTAAAAATTCAAGATTTTCATTTTCTCACTTTATTAGATCAGCACATTTTTTTTGCTTACAAATTTTCAAGGAGCTTCTCATATTCTTATTTATATGAGGTTTTTTTTAGTAATATAATTTGTGGTTGTTTAAGTTCAAGACAACTTTGCTTAGAATCGTATATATTGCATAATTGAGCTATGCATATATTAAAGGCGGAAATCTTTTCTCTTTAATTAAATAAATAAAATAGATTATATATATTGTACTGCTAATGAATTGCGCTTCATGTAAGATTGTGTTTACAATTATTAAAAATAAAGATTTTCATAAACAACAAAGATTTTAAAATTAAAATTTTAATAAATAAATCACTGCAAAGGAAGTTTCATCAAAGGAAATGAAAGTTTTAATAAATAAATAATATGTAAGCCAGAATAACTTGGGAGAGTTGTTTATAAAAGTTTAGAGTTTTTTTTTTTTAAAGAAGAAAATACAGTTAGCCCAGGGGGGAATTAAACCCTGCATCATTCGTAAAGTTTTATGAATTAATTTAAGAGTAATTCAGGAGAGAGAATTTAACTTAGAAAAGTTAAAAGTATAAAAGTTTAAAATATAAATCTTTTACATGAAATTAAAATACTCTTTTTTCATTTATTTAAAATAAAATATATATGTGTGTAAATAACAAGTTGATTTTAAATGTAAAGAAAATAATAAAATGTGTGCATGTTAAAAATAAAATAAAATATGAAAGTTAAATATTAAAAATAAATGAAAGTTTATAAATAAAAATTTCCCTCAAAGATTGCATATACTCAAGCTATATAAAAACAGGATTAGCAATGGCTACTAATTAAAATCCCATAAACAACAGGACTAATTAAAAGGCATCTTATCAAAAGAATTTAATCAAAGCAATGGATGAATTTAAAAACTAATTAAAAAGATAACAAGGTCATCATATAAATAAGGCTAAAAATTTCATCAGGCAGTCATTCACATATCTCAAGTTAATCACCTATTAGACTTTTTCTCAATGAACATGATGCAGTGCTAAGCAGTCCAGGGCATGCATCGAGCTCCAGTCTCAGTCTGACAAATATCAGCAGTCTGCCTGAGAGAAGCAATGCTTATCTAACAATTTGAAGTTGACAGGAATGTCTAACTGCCTGAAATAAAATTAGCATGGAATAGCAATCATTAGAACCTCAACAGAAACCTAAAATCCAACCAGTTGGTAAAACACATGAAGCAGCAAACAGCAAGAAGCCTCAATGTTTAAAAATTCTATAGCCAATAAATAACATTTTTCTTATTCCAATTTTTGATATCAATTAATGTAGGCAATGCAATCTTTGAATCCTCCAGAGTCAGTAAAAAAAGAACTTTATAGCATGTATAAAATGAACTATTGATGTACATGTTTTAATGCCTTGTATTTATTTAATGCTTTATATTATATTATATTGTGATTTATTAAGAATGTGTGTGGTTATATATAAAAATCATAGTTTAGATTAATTAAGAAATTTTATAATTAGTTTACAAATTTTAGTAAGCATTTTAGTTAAAATAAATTATCTTTGAAAATTAATATTTTGTTGGTCAATTCTTTACTCATACCACTAATCAAAGCAGCGGTTTATTATATCATTCTTTTTGATTGAGCTAGTTAGGATTTCTTAGACGCTGAATTAGTTTGCCATCATTCAGGGGACATTAGTTACCTCTTATAATTAACTGGCACATGGAGTTTACTCCAAAACAAACAAGTGTTTTGAATGATAAGTATTGAATTTTGCAATCGAGAAAATCTGTGGCCTTGAAATGTAGTCATAGCTATGTATCTTATATATAGCTCAAGCTTGGTCATAGGTACCCTCTGGGTATTATGCTTCTCTGTCTAAATTGCAGTGGAGTAGATCAAATTTATAATAAATAATTATATCGTATATTATATGTATAAGAAGTCAACAATGGGTTTATCTTAAAATGTGCTTTTACAATTTTTCTATTTCCACTAAAGAGTAAAATTTCATGCTAAATTTTGTTTCCAATACAACCTACTTCCCCGCCCAGTTCTATATATTAATATCTTTAATTTTAATATTCTTCTATATAACTCTATTTTCTTTTAATTTTAACTCTCAATGCTATGTACAGGAATCCCATATTGACATATAAATTTGTTAGTTGTTAATTTAAAATATATATGTTTTGAGGTTCTGTGCACTTATCTACCTTCTTTTTATTGTTAGATATTGAGAATCACTTGTAGATGATATTTATTGTATGAGTATCTGAGTAATAAATTTAAACTTGTACTGAATTTAAATCATAAAAATGAATGTTTTTTTTTTTTATTGTGGAGGAGGGGTATTTTCATTTTTAATGCTTATGATGAGATCTTTATTAAAATGTCATAAAGTGCTGGTCTTTCAAAAACATAAATGGAGTAAATGCATATATCATTCATCAGCAATACAAAAATACTAAACAACTGATTAGTGGGAGAGTTTTAAAGATCTGATCAAAAGTTTTGCTACACTTCATTGGCAAAGAAGATATAAAATGTATAACTCTAATGATCTGAAGATTCATCTAATGTCGTTGGTTGACATAGATGAAAAACAGAAAATGCAAAGACAATCATTGGACAATCATTTTAGAGATGAAAATAAAACATACTATAGCCATCATTAAATAGAAAAACAGACCTCATTGCATAATAAAAATGTCAGAAACCAGTTACACCAAAATTGCCTAACCAATGATTAACAACAATAGTTTCATTTTTTAAATAATATAAATTTACATTTTTAAAAAAGTTCTTACAAGAAACATGTTCACTCATTTCTATTAATAAAATTAAATATAGCCTTTAAAATAACTATTTTATTAAATGCTAACTAAATAATTTCTCAGCAGTATGTGATAGCAGAATGTAATCTGTAATTTTTTATAAGTCATAGAAATTGAGGATTAAAAGGGACAATCTGCATTTTAGTATAGAATTTTAATTTTTCTGAATCAGTTGTAAATTTTAATTTATATTCAATTTAGTCCCAACATTTCAATCATGTCATATAGTCTTTTACAGTATATGTATTTATAATTTATATGTAGCTAAAAATTGAATATGTTTATTGTAATTTGAGGTTTAGTAATATTTAGGTTTGGCATAGTTGATGAATGAAATTCTTCCCATGAAATTACTCCTATGAATCTTCTACTATCACATTTCACAATTCAAAATTAGATATTACTTTTCTGTGTTTTCATTGAATAATGAACTGATAAGGATCCTTAAATACATTGATTCAAATGTGGTTATGTTAAAGGCAAAATACTCCAGAAAAAGGAAGGAAATTTAAGTATGTATCAAAATGAGAGTATTAAGTAAATAGGGTCAAACTGTTAATTCATATAATAAATAGCTAAACCTTTACAGCGGGGAATGACAGAATATTTGTGTGTGTTTTGGAAGATTATTACATGATTTATTTTATATTAAAATATTTAAATTTAGAATCAAAAATTGAAAATTAATTGAAATCTTAATCTAGCTATCTATTTATACAGACATGGCAGCCATTAATAAACTATGCAGGTCAAATTCTATTTAATGAGATACTTCAATCTAAGAATAATTTGATTTCCATTGGCTGACTACTAATAGGATGGTTAATTATATTAGCTATGAGCTGGCTATCTGAAGAGGAAAAAAAAGTAAGTCATACATATAAATTTTTTTTTAATATTATTGGATTTATAAACCTGAGAAATTACAAAATTTTACCTCGACTTGATCCTAAGATTGTGAGGTTTCAGGTTGATACACTAACAACAACATTTCAATTCATTATACATATGTATTTAAAAGATAGGCAATAACTATATTGAACTCACTTCATTAACGCTGACAAGTTGCAACTTATAATACACAGGTAAATAAAATGTAGCAGCAAGGTAGCATGAAATAATAAGGCCAATATTCCAAAATAAAGGAATGATTCCATAAGTATATACTTCTGCTGCTATACCAAGTATTCCTGTAGCCGAAGTTCCTGAGGCAACAATTGACATAGTGACAGGAAAGACCCCCATATTCTTATTTCCAAATAAAAATTCCGTTATTGTTTTTTGTTTGTCCCCACTACATGCGTAATAAATACCAATAGCTCCATTAAGGACCAAAGAGAGAGCAAATATCACGTAATCGATCACGCTAAAGCGTTCAACCGAATTATCCGTAAAAGACGTATTCAGCATCTGGTCAATCGATAAACTTAATTTTATAGTAATTTATAATAAATCAGGAGTAAAAAAAAACGCATACTAGTTTATCTGTTTTATGAATGTAGATTAGTCTACCTACGAGTGTATATGATTTTTTTAGTATTCTTTAAAATAGAAAAGAGTTGATAAACATTGATAATTTTGATGCTTATCAGTAACTTTGTTTAGAGTTAACCTTTTAACAATACAACAATGTACTGATTAAATAAAATAGTTACAAATTTCAAGGTAAATATAAATACAATAAAGACAAGCATCACAACACACAGATATATGGTATATATATAAACAAAAATTTTCAATAGTATCCAATATGTTTTTAAATTTATTAATAATTGCAGTTCTGCTCGATAAGACATGATCAAAGATAAACTATAAACAAATAAAAGTGTAATGTCTTAGTGTGCATATATTTATATATAACTAATCATATGTATTTTAAATGTAAGCTTATACTTAACAATAAAATTAGCGGTTTGGATACCTACATGATTTCCAAACCAAAACAATAGTCTAATATTTAGTGCTTATATATTATAAATACATTTTGCTTGTTTTAAATCATGCATCATATGGTCTTTAAATTATTAATGTGTTTTAAATACATTCCAACAAACTAATCGTATATACAAAAAATTGTTCTATCTCTTTGTGTGGAATTTAGGTCTTCAAATTTCTAGTCTATCTGACAAGAATAGAATAATATTCAAAATCCATGTATAATTAATGTTCAAAATATATGCTGGTCTATTTCCATTATTTTGTTGAATTGTTAAATATTTTTAGAAAAATTCGAACTTTATTTATATTTTTCTAAGTATTTTCAATCGTTTAATAATATCATACATGATAAGTAAGTATTAAATACACACTGAATTTAAGGTGATATTCTAATTAGCAAATTGTATATACTCATCTATGAGAGAACTCCTGATTTAAGAGAGAGTAACACCATTTATTTTCATTGTTTTTGACATCATAAAATTTAGTAGAAGATAGTTATTTCATTATCAATATAATGGTAAATCACTTGTTATTTATAATTCATATATTTAACTTTTAATAAAACATTTAACTATTTCTGAATGCTTTCTGCAGCTAGATTATGAATATACACATACAAAAATTGGATTTAAAAAGGCCTGTCTTCTTCATCAAAAAAAAAAGAAAAGAAAAGAAGTTATTCTCTATTATTATTTCCTCATGTATAATATTATAGTGTCTTAATTAAACCAGGTAAAGTAGGGTTGATTTATCCAAAGATCTTCAAAAGTAAAGTAGAGGTAATTTATGCAATGATCTTCAAGATAAAGTAGGGTTAATTTATTAAATGGTCATCAAGATAAAGTAGGGTTGATTTATCCAAATAGTTTTCAAAATAAAATAGGGTTGATTTATTAAATGGTCTTCAAAATAAAGTAGAATTGATTTATCCAATGGTCCTCAAGATAAAGAAAGTAAGGTTGATTTATTCAATCATCTTCAGCATAAAGTAGGGTTGATTTATCCAATGATCTTCAAGACCACTATTATTTTTCTTACATTATAATTTTTCCTAAAGCCTCTTCTGATTAATTATTTTTTAAATGTAACAAATAGATCTAACTAATCTTTGTGAACATCTAAGTCTCTAGTTTTAAATACTCTTACTTAGCTTCATTCGTTATACACTGTATGAAGATTTGTGTTCACTTGCTAAATAGTCCAACATCTTTTATATTTTTCTAAATACATTCAATTGTTGGAATAACACACTAATTAGTATGGAACACAATGTTTTTGAGTGTCATAACTTTTCATTTCTTTAGCTGTTGTGGCCTGATTAGCACAAAAATTAAAATAATGATCTTTTAAAATCATGAAGACTGAATTTAAACTGATGCTCAAATCAATTATGCTACTCCATCAAAGATAACTGTCAGTAGAAATTTGAATACTTATCTATGAGGATCCTCTTAATTTTTCACTTCTTTTAAGAACAAAGTAGTGATATCCAAATATTATGATTATCATAGTAAGTTTTTATCATAAACATGTAAGAATATTTTCAATACACCTTAGAGCTCTTCCAACAAAATTAAAGTATTCTATACATTAACCATTATAGAAGATTTTGACACCATAGCCTTAAATGCTAAACATCTCCAATAAAAATCTAGGTTCACTATGTTAATGATACATTCATTTTATAAGTAACCATTAAGCACAATTATTAACATTCTGAACATATGCATGACATTTTTCTTTGAATTAGAACAAAAAAAAAGATTATTAGGAACAAGTCTTTCTCGTAGCAAAATCAAATCTACTCTTTACTGAATACCTCCAAACAGGAAAATATTTGATTTATACATCTAATCGTGACAAAAATATAAAATGTAGAATTCTATATTTTTATTATGGAAAAAAGTAAGAGAAGTTTACTCAGAAGTCACTGACTTGAAAAATGAAAAGACCAATGTGGACCAAATTTTTATAAAGAATGATTATCCATCAGCTATCATTAATGCAATCATAAATAGTGACAAAAAAAATCATCAAAGGAAAAAAAACAACGATAGATAGTGCAATGTATCCATATGTACACAAGTTATAATCAATATATTAGAAAATAGCTTTCCAAATTCCTAGCACAATATGAGTAATCTCAACCTCTACAAAATCAAAACTTGAAATATTGGAAAACAAAAACACCTATAATATGAAAAGATATGCATCATTACTCTAACTGCTCCATTAAAAAAAATCACTCGAAACAATTATAGAACAGTGATTAGAGATGACAGATACATGCAAATTAGCAGATTATGAATGAAACAACTTTTTTTCCAATGGAAAATCAGAAAAATATTGGAAAGAGAAGAAAATGTAAAAGGAATAAACTTTTCATATGATAATGGCAAATAACTTCATAAATCAACTTAGTGTGATAATTTATAATGTTTGGAAATTATTCGTTTAAGATCTATTTTTATATACCTTAGTTTTTGATGTACTTTTGAAATTATATGGTGAATTTTTGAAAGCAAATAAAGACATTAGAAAATAAGGAATACTACCAAGAGGTGACAGTGAATGGTTGTATATCACAAGGAACCACTGCTTGCCACAATTTATTCTAACATTTCAATATTTAGAGCTGCATCATGAATTTTAGTAAGCTCTTATATTTTTATAGATATAATAAACATCTCCATACTTCCCCATTTTTTTTTAAATACATATAAAGATATAATAAAAGACAAATGACCCCCAAGATGAATTTCGTGCTGAACTAGCTCTCATCAGTTGGCCCAGGTCACAATCTCTCATATACATCTTTATTATATGCAAAGTATTTATTTAGAGTAAATTGTTACATTTTCGTTTACCATTGTCAAACTTCCTCCACTCACAACTTTGACGCCATCTATTTCAGATAAATACACTAATAATTAATACTAATCATTTTCGAAACTAGAGATTATCTCTAGCACAGATATAAACTTTAAACCTC
Organism: Epiperipatus broadwayi; assembly: GCA_028023455.1. NCBI lineage: Eukaryota > Metazoa > Onychophora > Udeonychophora > Euonychophora > Peripatidae > Epiperipatus > Epiperipatus broadwayi. Next base: position 9,758,485 of record JAQFVV010006225.1, on the reverse strand, counting down.
AGTTAAAGATTAATATATCTGATTTTTTTTTAAAATTTACACACACGGAGTTATTTACCTTTCTCTGTCCCGTATGTTATATTTTATTTGATATCTTAAATTATAGTAAATTAATGGGTGAATTTATGGCATTATAATGAACTGTAATAATTATTTCATATTATTACATTGTAATGTATCACTGTTAAATTCCAAATTTTTTTAGAATTTTTAATAATGTATCACTGTTTAGTATGGAGCAATTAATTTTTGGAAAGTTGATATTTAGCAATCTCTTGGACTTTTATACTGCGTACATAGCTTTTTCATTGTATTATAAAAGATAATTGTAATGGTTTGTGAGTGTACTTCAATTCTTTCATCTCTTGACAGATTTAAACACTTCAGCTAATTTATATATATATTCTCTGCTGAATAAACTCGTCATCATACATTCTCCTAATGTAAATTTTAAAATCAAATCCAATTACTTCATGTTATATGACAATTGACACAATTATTTAAAAAAACTTTTAGGTTTATAGATTTGCAGTTTGAATGACAATGATAACAACTTTCTAATTTTCTTGACTCTCTCTCGCTATATATATATTAAATCACCCCAGAAGCTAAGAAATTCTGCATCATCTTCTATGAAATAAATATGTAATTATATTAGAATCCGTATTTCAAAATAGCCAGCCTCGTCTTGCATTGGTGGTCGAGAGGTCAGCGCGACTGCCTTGTACTTGCAGGCAGTTGCCCGGGTCCGCGGGTTCGCGTCCCGGCCGATGCTATGACACTTAAAAAAAAAAAAAAAATAGCCAGCCTCAAAATGATTCCACTTTGAAATTGTATACTATTAAATGTTAAATATTGAAATACGAACTAATTCAAATAAAAAGTTTGAAATTTAAATAAGCAACGATCTAAACTTGCTAGTAAACCAACACGTTTACTACTGTTATATAACAACAAACTAAACATTAATAATTTTAATTTTTAAACCATCTAACACAATTATATATGTATATGGTTAAAAGATTAAAATTACTAATGTTTAGTTTGTATTTATATAATAGTAGTAAAGATGTTGGTTTAGTAGTAAGTTTAGATCGCTGCTTATTTAAATTTCAAACTTTTTATTTGAATTAGTTCCTATTTCAATTTTTAAGATCTAATAGTGGGATCATTTTGAGGCTGGCTATTTTGAAATGCAGACTCTAATATATTTGTAGTTTTATTTCACAACAGATTGTGCTGAATTTCTTAGCCATGTGGGGTGATTTAATATTTGGATATTTATTTCAGTTTAGCTTTAAGCACTGGGATTATTTTCATATCTGATCAAACGCGTATTTTTATTGAAACAGACGTGAAAATGTTAAAAGTTTAAATTAAGTATGTCTGTGTATAAACGCAGTGGACATATAAAAATGCTATGAACTAATTAGGCGAAATTAATTTAAAGATCAGCAATTCTGATTAAATATCAAATAGCCCTGTAGCAAATTTAATTAAAAGTCATTGTAAAATACGGATTGGATTCCTGATAAGAATTATCTGCAAAAAAAAAAAACTTTAATTAATTAAATATATAAGAACTTGTATTATATATTTATTAAACAAAAATGCAAGTTGGAATGCAATAACATTGGTACTACCACATGGTACTGTTGGTCTCCAACCAATTAGATTATTAAAAAGGGAACTGAGAGTCATAATCTTCACCAGAAAAGGAAGAGAAAATCATTAGCTAGTTGAAGCTCGTGAAGAACAGGTGTTTCTTTCTCTGGCAATTATTGTAAGCCTTGCCAATCTGGCCTCTCTGAGAACTATTCTCCGGACTTTAATTGATATTCTGGGACCGCAGTACTAGATTGCAGGACCCTTATAAATCAACTGCCTTCAACCCATTGTAAAAATATATGTATAACTTCGTATGTTGAAGAGAGAAGGAAATTTCTAAATAACTATTTAAATATTATGGAGTATCTATAATTTAAATTGTCATGCCACCTAAGATTATATTAATGTCATTATTTTTAATTTGCAATCCAGCTGTGCTGTAACTTGGTCACTGCTGGACATAACAACTAGCACAGTCATTGTGAACAAACCCTGATGGTCGAAATCCCATCAGATTAGGTAACGGGAAGAAGAAAAATTACTAGTTTAATTAACTCGTGTAAGCGAACTATTCGTTTCTCATAAACAAGAATAAATTAAAGTGATTAATTATGAATTTGATGTTGCAGAGGCAAGCGAATGGCCCCTCCTTGTCCAACAAATTGAAAAACTTCTAGTCATTAATAGAATAAAAAAAACAAAATTAAAACTGCAATGTTATTGTGCTACTTGGGGAAAAGAGTTATTCAGATTGCTAATAGACTGGTTGAACCTAAAACCCTGGAAGAACTAATGTTTCAGCAGCTCAGGGAAAAATTAGCAGAGACCTTCAATCCTTGTGAGTCTAGACACATCACCAGACTCCATTTTAGGAACCACCATCAAAGAAAGAATGAGAATACTTAAGAATATAATATGGCCCTGTGAGAATTGGCCAAAAACTGCATCTACGAATCATACCTGGAAGAAGCATTCCTTGAACAATTTCTATGTGGTATGACCAGTGACATCTTGAGACAACAATTATTGACAGACAGTCCCATCAACTACAAGAAATCTATTAAGTGTGGGATAGCCCATGAGCTTGTGGCTATGCAAGCAAAAGAATTCACAGCCATTAAGTTAGCAGACAACGATTCCTATAAAATAGCCAAGGTCAATTATTTGGAAGGAAGCTGTGATGTACTTGATTTAATGTTACTTACAAGAAATAACCAAATACACCTAATTCAAGTAACTATTACTCTCTTGCATAAAATTAAGATATCCCACTTAACAGATACAAGATTTTATTAGTATGAAAAATAACAATCATTTATAAACAGAATTATCATTAGTTCTACTAGCGCATGTAAGGCTTACAAAAATAATAATAAGGCAGGTATAGTCTGTATAATTACCCTAGGTCGGTCTTTGGTACCTTCAGACCTGAATATCTGGTTCTCCTCCCATCGTTGGTCCTGTTCTGAATTCGCACTACACTTTAGTCTCTCAGAAAATCAGGACTCACACTAATCTGTCCTTTCTCTGCTAGATTATATCTACTTTTTGTTCTATTGTTTATTCCTTATCAATTTTAATCACCAAATTATTCTGGGCTTATTTCTGAAGTAATTAATGAAATTGTTCTTTACATTTTTAATCCTTCATTTAATTAATTATTTATTCAGATCTTCCATCTTGTTTTACACCTTGCTTTTAATAAAATATCTATATGAAAAACCATTTGTAATTTCTAATTTTCCTTTTTATTAAATCTACTCGTTTACTTTCACATGTAATTATTTAACACTTTTAACTTCTGGAGTACACACAGTTTCAAACGTATTTTTTTTTAATATTAATCGTACTACGACATAACAATTCCTCCCCCACTCCAGAAGTTATGGTTTATCCATCTTATACATATTCTTTTAGGTACAAAGATCTTCTTTTACATTGTATTGGTCTAGGTGATTTCCTCTTTTCAATCTGTATTTTATCCTCTTCAACCGCATCTTCTTCGATGTCGGTCAGTATCATCTGTTTATCTGAATTCTTTTCATTTGCATGTTGGAACTGCTGAAACATATCTAGTTGTATGTCATCTTTACTTTTATGAATATGATTTTTGTGATGCTTATATATGTTTCCGTTTTCGCCTTTAATATTATAAATTTGCTTTGATCGTGCCCATTCAATTTTTCCATTAACCCATAGTTTACGTAGTATATCTCCGAATATTACCATGTCTCCAATGTTGAAGTTTTTCACTGGATCTTGGTTATATTTATATATATGTGTATCAGGTTGCAAAAAATTGACCCAATAACATTTCAGCTGGCGATTTTCCAGTCATTGTTGATGGAGTTATATGTTGATACATCATGAATTCCTGTAAGACGTTTTTCATATCCGTATTTTTGTTTTTCCTTAGATATTTCTTCACTTGCCCTACCGCATTTTCTGCCAAACCATTTGATTCAGGGTGATAAGGGGGTGTAATACATGTTTGATGTCCCATTTTCCAAATTGTATTTTTAATTCTTCACTCGCAAATCCAGTTCCGTTGTCAGAGACAATTACTTGTGGAAATCCATGTATATAAAATATATCTGTTAAACATTTTATTGTTTCGTTTGCACTAGTATTTTTAACCTCATGACATTCTATCCATTTAGAGAAAGTATCGATTAAAATTAAATAATTTCTTCTACTGGACCCACATGGTCTATATGAAGTCTTTGCCATGGATATATTGGTTTAGGCCAAGAAAAATATTGTTTATTCAGCAGAGCTATTTCAGACTTACATTTATCACATTTCTTAATATACTTTTCAATATCATTACTTATCTGCGGCCACCAAACATAACTCCGAGCTAGAGATTTAGCTCGCACGATGCCTGGGTGCCCCTGATGCAAAAGTTCTAGAACTTTCATTCTCCCTATAGGAGGTATAACTACTCTGTCTCCCATAATAATACACCCTTTATAGACCGACAATTGGTCTCTATTGACACAAAAACCCATTGCTAAATTTTAAGGTTTTTTTATTAGGGCAACCTTTGCTTATCCATTTCCTAAGCAACACATACCCATCATTTTCATTTGTCCATGTTTGAACTACTTTACTATTTATGACTTGTGATTTCATATTGTCAATATAATTAACTTCCACATCAGTTTCATAGTTGTCATTATTTGTGGGCACTCTGGATAGCATGTCCGCATGAGAAATTATCTTTCCTTTTTGATATTTTAGATTGAAATCATAAGCAGTAAGTGTATTAGCCCATCTGAGCATGCATGGACTTAAATGCTCTGGCATCGGACAATCTTTTCCTATAATCCCTAACAAAGGTTTGTGATCTGTTACTGATTCAAATTTTCTTCCGTAAATAAACTGGTGAAATTTTTTCACAGCAAACATAACTGCCAAAGCTTCTTTGTCCAGCTGACTATAATTTTTTTCAGCTTTAGACAAAGTCTAAAACTGCTCCAATTCCATATTGTGATGCATCCGTAGTAATAGTGATGTCTTTGTCGCTATCAAAATGCACTAATAAGCTACTAGAGGTTAACAATTCCTTAACTGCTTTAAACACTTTTTCATGTTTGGTATTCCAAATCCATTTCTGATCTTTGTGTAGCAGTTTGTATAGAGGAGTTGCGACCATCACTTTGTTCTTTAGAAAAGGTTCGAAAAAATTAATCAAACATAGAAAAGCTTGAAGTTGCTTGACATTTATTGGGCTTGGAACATCTTTGACTGCCCTAATTTTGTCAGTTAACGAACTTTTCCCTTTTTCCGAAATAAGATGGCCTAAAAACTTTAATTCTTCAGTTTCCCAAATGCATTTTTTAACATTTAATTTTACACCTGCGTTATTTAGTTTCTCACATACTTCCCAAATTTTACTTCTTAATTTCGCCGGTGATGTCGCAGCAATCAAAATATCATCATAATATGGCGTCACTCCTTCCAAGCCTTGTAATATTGAATTTATTTTTGCTTGAAATATATTTGGAGCTGATGTAATTCCAAAAGGTAGACGATTACATTTGAATAATCCAAAAGGAGTCGTAATTGTCAATAACTGAGCTGTATCATCCGTAACTTTTAGTTGGTGATATGCCGAATTTAAATCCAATTTCGCAAAATTTTTTGCTTTAGCTAGATTACTGAGAATCTCACATACATTCGGCACCGGATAAGCTCCTTTATTAAGATACTTATTTACTGTTGTTCTATAATCTCCACACAGCCTAATTTTTCCGTCTGGTTTTGTTAACACAACAATCGGCGTGGCCCAATCCGCCTTCTCGACTGGGGATAACACATCTTTTTTAACTAATGCTTCTATTTTTCCTCTACTAATTGCCTTTGTGCAAAAGGTATTTTTCTCAGTTTACAAATAACTGGTTTAGCATTTTCATTTAAGTGCAAGTCAATGGGCTTTGATTTTATCAAACCTAAATCTTCCATAAATAAATTCGGATATAACTCTATCATTTCTTTTTCCACCGAGACCTTTTTAACTATGTTAAATTTAATGCCTAAGTCTTTAAACCAGTTTATTCCTATTAACGAACTAATATCTTTATCTACTATATATATAGGTAATTTGTAGTTTTTATTTTTAAAACCAACTATTACTTCGGATTTCCCAATTAACTTGATTGGGTTCCCATTGACATCTTTAACGTTAATGTTAGCTTTCTGTATCTTAATCTGAGGGCTCTCTGTGGATATTTCCTTCCACTTTTTCATAGATATTAACGAAATTCCTGAGCCATTATCTATTTCCATTTCTACTCTTTTGTTACTTAACTTAACCTCTAGCATGAATTGATCCTGCTCATTTTTTAAAATATTTTTTTTAATTACTGGTTTCCACTGTTTCTGATCTTTACCATATTCAGATTTTTGTTTAGATTTTTTGCACACTGCTACTAAATGGCCTTTGCCCCAATAGTTGTAACATTTTTCGTTCCTCCATTTACAGCTTTTGGACAAATGACCTACTTTACCACAATAAAAACATTTTATTTCGAAACTTTTCCCTTCTTTAGTACAATCCTTATCCTTTCTCTCTATTTTAAAAATAGTATTTCTAGAGTTTTCCTCCATTCTATTTGAAAAAGCTAAAGCTTGTTCTACCACTGATTCATATACTATTCCCTTTTGAATAGCACCTTCATAAGTCATCTGAGTTTCAAATAATAATGATTGATGCAATTTATCGTCCTTCATTCCCCATAATAACTGGTCAATAAGAATTTGTTCCACAAAGTCGCCGTACTCGCAATTCTTTGCTAATTGGCGTAGAACAATATCATATTCTTTTATCGATTCAAGTTTGTCTTGTTTGCGGTTCCTCAATTTTAACCTAGCTAAATACTTTGATGGTCTTGGGCTAAAATAATCTGTTAGTCTTTGAACCAGGTCATCGTAGTTACTACTATCTGTAACTTGTCCATTATACAATTTGTTTACTATTTCAATAACTTTTCTACCTGACAAACATAATAACGCTGCTACTTTCTTGTCATTTTCAATAATACTATTTAACTTAAAATAATTTTGTAATTGAATCACATAAAAGGGCCATTCGTGTGGATTATCTATCCCAAATTCCGATATATTAGCTTGTCCTATCGATATTTTAATTCTTTAACAACTCACCGATTTCTGAATTACTGTGTGATGTATTTCTTTCATAAGCTTGAAAAACAGGTTTTCTCCTGACTGTGCCAAAATTGTGATGTACTTGATTCAATGTTACTTATGAGAAACAACCAAATACACCTAATTCAAGTAACTATTACTCTCTTGCATAAAATTAGGATATCCCACTTAACAGATACAAGATTTTATTAGTATGAAAAATAGCAATCATTTATAAATTTATAAACAAAATTATCATTAGTTCTACTAGCACCTGTAAGGCTTACAAAAATAATAATAAGACAGGTATAGTCTGTATAATTACCCTAGGTCGGTCTTTGGTACCTTCAGACCCGAATATCTGTTTCTCCTCCCATCGTTGGTCCTGTTCTGAATTCGCGCTACACTTTAGTCTCTCAGAAAATCAGAACTCACACTAATCTGTCCTTTCTCTGCTAGATTATATCTACTTTTTGTTCTATTGCTTATTCCTAATCAATTTTAATCACCTAATTATTCTGGGCTTATTTCTGAACTAATTAATTAAATTGTTCTTTACATTTTTAATCCTTCATTTAATTAATTATTTATTCGGATCTTCCATCTTGTTTTACACCTTGCTTTTAATAAAATATCTATATGAAAAACCATTTGTAATTTCTAATTTTCATTTTTATTAAATCAACTCATTTACTTTCACATGTAATTATTTAACACTTTTAACTTCTGGAGTACACACAGTTTCAAATGTATTTTTTCTTAATATTAATCATACTACAACATAACAGAAGCACACCCCAGCAAGTTAACACAACACAGGAATTTCAAAGCAATATTAGCTGTTTTTGCTGTGGGAAAATAGGACACAGGTCTACTAAATGTGCAGAAACTGTAAAAAAATTGGCCATTTGGTGAAAATGTGCCACAACAAGAAATCTGTTGATTATACAAGCGAAAAACACTAGGAGTGCCTTACTAAAGACAAACCTACTCAAGAAAAGTTTGTTCTAATAAATAATGTGTCATCTGACCAGGAATCACAAAATTGAATTGACATTAAAAATCTTTGGGAAAACCAGTTCTTATGAAAATAGACGACAGTAATGGAGTATCCTTGATCTCTCTTACAGACTGGAAAATCATCATGGCTGACATAACACCTCTCCCAAAGATACTAAAGCCAAGCTTAAAAGCTTGTGATGTAAATGATAATGCCATTAACTTTAGAGGCCAAATCCAGATTCCTGTCATGACTAATTATGCCAAGAACCAGAAACTATTGTTATACATAATCCACACCAAGATAAGCCCTCTCATTTGCTGTGAATGGTTCAGAGAATTGGAAATTAAATTACATACTGGAATAAATAAAAACAAATACCAGCTCTCCAATCATTGGAGTAAGGACTACCATCACGTGAAAACTGAGGATATCAAATCACCCACAGATATCATAAATAATTTTTCGCCTAACGACTGCATTTGGATCAAAAATAATCAAGATAAAAAGTGGACCAGCAGAGAAGTAATACATCACCTGAGCAATGAAGCTGTGCCATCCAGACGGCAGACAGAAAAGCACTTCATAAGCATAACAAGCAACTACAAAGGAATAACAGCAAGTTTACTTTTGAAGTTAAATCAAAAGCAGAAACGGAAAAACTACAGGCCAAGAATAACTCAGTAAAACTTCCTTATGGTAATAATTTCACAGCATTAGAATCTAACACCCCACTACATCCTAGGCATGAGAGGAAAACACCCACCCACTTTGGAGACTATGCTCTTAATTCAGAGAGCTCTGATCTCTGAACTGGGGCGAGGTGTGCAAAATACATGTATTTTAAAAAAATCTGATCAAACGTGTATTTTTATTGAAACAGAAAAAAACGTGAAAATGTTAAAGTTTAAATTAAGTATGTGCATGTATAAATGCAATGAAGATATATAAATTCTAAGAACTAATTAGGCGAAATTAATTTAAAGATCAGCAACTCTGGAATTAAATGCCATTGTAAAATACGTATTGGATTCCTGATAAGAATTATCAGTAAAAAGAAAACTTTAATTAATTAAATATATAAGAACTTGTATTATATATTTATTAAACAAAAATGCAGGTTGGAATATAATAACATTGGTACTACCACGTGGTATCCATGGACTTCAACCAATTAGATTATTAAAAAGGGAACTGAGAGCCGTAATCTTCACCAGAAAGGGAAGAGAAAATCATTAGCTAGTTGAAACCCTTGAAGAACAGAAGTGTTTCTTCCTCTGTCAATTACTGTCAGCTTTGCCAATCTGGCCTCTCCGAGAACTATTCTCTGGACTTTAATTGATATTCTGGGACCACAGTACCAGGTTGTAGGACCGCTATAAATCAACTGCCTTCAACCCGTTGTAAAAATATATGTATAACTTCATATGTTGAAGGGAGAAGAAAATTTCTAAATAACTATTTAAATATTATGGAGTATCTATAATTTAAATTGCAGTGCTGCCTGAGATTATATTAATGTCATTATTCTTAATTTGCAATTGAGCTGTGCTGACTTGGTCACCGCTCAACATAGCACTGTAAAATCAGTGTTTCTTGAGCTTTCCTCTAGTGTTTCTAATTTCTATCTTCTCTTCTCTACATTACTCCAGGAAACTTCACTATCTCATTCATTAATATCACCTTATGTTAGATCTATAACAATCTTTACATATATAGTGTAGAACTGTAATTCCAGATCCTATTTTAATCTTTTAATTTTTCAATCATAATGTATTTGATTATTATCCCACTCATGTATTTCACTTTAAATCATTTCTTGTAAAGAATTCCGTTATATATTTTTTTCCTATTTCACGGATCTCTTTAGTTTACATTGCAGAAAACAAACCTTAGACTCATAAGTAAACTGTTACAACACTTATTAAAAACTTTCCTTTTTTTTTAAGTGTATATATATATTACCAAAAACTTTCCATTAAAGTTAGTTACATTTCCATTTGCATTAATAATTTGATCAAATATTTATAGTTAACTTTTTCTAATTCGTTGCTGGCGTCTTTATTTTTATTTTATTTTGTGAAGCCATTCAGTATTTCATTTAATTATTTTGGTACTAGTATCTAGTCTTATTCCTGCAATATTTGGGCAATAATAACATTATCTGATAAATCTAAATGTCTTAAGGAATCTGCTTTTATTATTTTAACTTAATATTTTAAACTTATAAAATTGCAGTAAAATGTTTAGGAAAGCTAGAATCATTCTTTATCAATGTACATTTTCTTAGAGACACAGTTATGCTTAATCACTATTGAAATATTCTTCAAAATATGACAATATTCCAATCTATTTCTTTTTTTTTTTATATTGCTTTAAATACCAGCATAAAAATTTACAGAGTTAAATTTATTTTCCTATTTACAAATTCAATGCAAAATGAGAATTTGCTATCATTGATCTTTTGTTTATGCTGTACCCACTTTTAAAAGCAGATTTTTTTTTCATTTGATTTAAAGTTCAAATTTTTTTATAGGTACTTCATAATACCACTGGTCAATAAATTTAAACTGTTTTGAAGTGACCTTGATGAAAATAGCTGTATATAAACTTTTTTGTAGTCCTAAATCCGAAAATGGTATGTTAAATACTGTAACATGTACAGTTTTTTTGTTACAGAGGTTGATCGTTGGATTAAAAAAAAAGAAAGATGACATTTTTTGCAATATAATGTTCATTTAATAAAAATTTGCAAAACATGTTAAATCCGAGCAAAGACCTTTGACTAAGAATTATGTGTAATAAAAATTATAAAATATTACATGAAGATGCCAAACAATGGCAAAATATTTCTCTTTTTTCTCTTATGTTCAGAACAATCATCTCTTTTTAAAAACCAGCAATCGTTTCTCACCATGGATGGGTTCTAGCATCTCTGGTATCGTATTTCCATTGTTCTGATGTCCTGGTGAAATCTCTCTCATTGTTCATCATTTACTGCATCCACATTTTGTGAAAAAAATCCAAATGTGAGTGCAAAATGCATTTTTAAGAACATGTGATATCCTAGTAGTTCATACACTTTTAAAAGTTCATCTATGAGAAAACTTCTCATCTTTCTTGTTGCCCAGAAATCCCTTCACAACACTTACAAACAGTTCCAAACTGCCAATTTCTTGTCATTTAATTTTTTTGATAAAGAGAATCACTTAAAAGTTTTCTTATTTGAGGTCTGATAAAGATGTGGAAATATTTCTTTTAAGTACTTAAAATCATTACCTTCTTTGTCCATAGCTTTAACAAAGTTTTTCATTAGTCCATGTTTAATATGGAGAGGTGGGAGAAGCATCTTTTTTGGATTAACAAGGAAAGCATATTTTATGTTTGCAGTATCTGATTCAAAAGAAGTTCTATGAGGCCAATCTTTCTTACTGAAATGTTCTTGTGTTGTTCAACTGTCCCATAGATACAAAAGAACAACAATACTTTATAAAAAAACCCTTGAAGTACTAGCAATATATCTAACACTTTTTAAATCTCCACAAATATCCCATTAATACTGTTCATATTTAACTTGAATTAATATAGTAGCTAAGTTAGCCTAGTTTTTTTTCATTGTCACTGAATGGGACAAAGGAATAGATGGTTTGTTGTTTCCATTATGAAGCAAGACTGCTTTAAGGCTGTATTTAGATGGATCTATGAAAATATGCCATTTGGAAAGTACATATTACCATACTGTGCTCATTTATTAAAACATCAATATCATAACAGACACATAGTGATCCTTCCATTTTTATAAAAACTTGAAAATGTTTTATTCCATTTTCAATGAAGTGAAATATTTACATTTAACAGGTTCCACAGATGAGGTCTGGAATCAAGAAGTTCAGATTTTTGTTTTGACAAACCCAGGTCATGTACCAAATCATTTAATTCATTCTGAGTTATTAAGTGAGATTCACTGGTAGTTTGTAAGAATGTAGGGTCACTACTAGCATTCTCAGAAAGTTGTGGACCAGATCCTGATGAAGAATTAAAATCACTGGGAAACATAACATTGTCCAAGTTTAAATGTACAATTGGAACAGGTGATTCCTGGCTACGAGGAACTGGCCTTAGTGCAGAAAGCAAATTTGGATATTCAATTTTGCCCTTTGCTTTTTTTGAATACTCTTCAGTTTTAGTGATACAGAAGTAGCAATCACTTACATGATCAGAAGCTACCCTCCACATCGTAGGAACAGAAAATGGCATAGAATTTTTCTTGTGATGCATCCACTGCACTAAATTTACATGTCAACTCACACAGCAAACATGAGGGGCCCAACTTTTATGTTGATCACCAATTTGACACTTGAAATATAAAAAATAGACGTTTTTAACTTCCTTGGATATAGATCTAGCCTATGTCTTTAAAATAAACTATCCATGTATGTAACAAAACTTATCCACTGGATTTTTGCAAAATTGATGACTAGAACTTGCCATACTTAACTGTTCACAAAACAGAATCAAACTAAACATTAAACAAACATATAAGGGACCTTAAAGGTTTGTAGAATACATTGGAAATACCCATGCTACCTCTCATGGTAATTCTTCTTACCTTGGCTAAAGTCAGGTACAAATAACTTTAATAATCCCATCATATAAGAGACAAGCAAGTACTAAAAAATGGGACATGATATACCTATTCTGAATTTCCAACATTGTCAAATATTAAAACAACAAGTTTAAAAGATAGGCCATTTCGTTCTATTCTTTCTCATTTCCTGACATAGAGAGTATTATTTATTCATAACCCACAAGAGTTGTTTCTTTCATTTAACTTATATATACATTAAACTATGCACTGAATGAAACACAAAAAGAGCATTTCTACTAATATTACAAAAATCATCTCAACTAGTGTAATCTGAGTGAATATCTTACACAGATATTAGAGAAAAGTAATAGATTTATAATTTTTTCACCATTGTTAAACATCAATTGATTATTCCATTCTTCCAGTATTGGTATATACTTATTACATAAATAGTTGAACTGTAATTTTGCAGAAAAATTTTTCTATAACTTCATCATTTTTTTTAAAGTATCTATAATGATTCAACAATTTCCTCAATCTTCGTTTTTTGAAAGATTTTATAATGACATGGCAATTTCATAGATCATTTCCAATTCTAGATTTAGTTTCATATTTCACCGCTCCATTTGAAAGTGACATTTCAAATGGTATTGACATAAATTGTATGTGCTATTTAGTTTTCTATTCTTTTACTTTTATATATATAATTTTTAAAAAAAATTCTATGCACTTTATGAAATCTCTTTGAGAATTCTTTTACTTTGTGGTGTCATATCTTTTTTTTTAGTATTAGCACCATCATTTTATTTTCTTATTGGTGAAATAATTTTCCTTCAATACCAAAATGTTATATCTTCTCAACTTGCTAATATATAGTTGCATATTGCTTTGCTAATTATACATCTTTTCTGATAGAATATTTGTGTTTTTCTTATCATGTATTAATAACTGAATAATTTTCAAACAATTTGTATATTCTGCTTTAAATTTTATGAGGTATTTTTGAAAGATAGGGATAGTGTCTTACTTAATAACTTTTGTCTTTCTTTCTCTCTACATTTGGTTTACTTTTAGTTCATCATATACTTTAAATTGATTATCACTTTCAATGTTAAAGCTATTAAGAATATTACAGTTTTGAAAACACTTCTTTATTAGTTATATTACAACCTAACTCTGCTGAAATTTCATTTGGATGCTTCCATAAATATTTCCACTTTGCCTTTTTCTTAAAAGAAAATACCTGAAAATGTGTAGTTTTTCTTTTCTAGATAATCACTATATCCAAATTAATCTTCAGCAAGTATCTTTCAAACAAATTACTGAATTAAAATCTTCCAGATAATTTCAATAAATTATTAATCTACTCAAAAGCATTCCACACATCTCTATAAAAGTTTTCTTATTCATCAGACTGATGAAATAGAGGCATACATCTGAATCACTTCTATTTCATATTCTTTATTAATATAAATAAATAACATTAGTATACCACTAATCTTCATAATAATGTTCTTTAATAATTTTTATTTATAATTAATAGCATTCTACTTAGGCTTTAAATATGTCTTCAGTTATATATTGTAAACAGCAATCAATTGGTTGCTAAAGATGGACCCAACAAAGAGGCGATGGCTAGCCAACAAAGGTTACACAAACAGGCACCATATAACATGGATTTTAAAAGATAACTATCGTATGGATCCTCTTGTAGACAATACCATGATTAAATATAATTATTAAAATACAAGGTTCTTTTATAACCCAAAATATCTTAATTTTTAAAATATCTTTATCTCAAATATAGATTCTTTTCAATTTTAAATATCTTATGTCTTAAAATATATTTATCTCAAATATAGGTTCTTTTGCAAGTTTAAAATATTATTTAAAATAACTTGATCTCCAGGTTCTGATTCAGAATAAATTGCACTTGGAACAAAATGTTAATGGTGATACTATAACTTCTTAACAAAAAATATGATGATTATTATTTAAGCTAGACATGAAACATTTGATACTTCTCCTTGTTTATTTTGAAATCTTAGTATCTTTAAGAAAATTGAAATGAAATTACATAATAACAGAATATTCAAATACTTAAATGATGTGTAATTGGTAACTTTGATTGTTGTTTCTTTTTTGGTCATCCAGTTGATCTTCTGGTCTCTATTTTTCAAGAGAGTCAAAACAGAAGAGATTGCTTCCCAAACGTAATGAAAAGCCCCCCCTCCCACAAGAATATCTCATATCAATAGATCTCACACAATAAAACCATTGTCTTATGCTTACCATCTGAAAATACATACACAATATCCACAGACATCACAGCTTTACAAAGATACCATCGCTGATCTTCCACCTGAATATTACACCCAGATGGAAATGGGACCTCCTCCTACCAGCCATATTGATACACCAAATAATACTATACTAGAATTATTCACCTGCCATCTGTGTTTCTACCCATAAAACTACTCCCACCCAAGACCCAAAGACTACACTGATGGCCAAAAAAAAAAAAAAAAATGAATGACTAAATAAACTCAATTTATATACAGACATATATCAATTTAATACCAATTTTGACCCCTTCCCCATTTAGTTGTTACTCATACTATCAAGTGTTTCCATGTATTTTTCTTAATATTACATTGAAAAAATTTATGTGAATCTAGTTTGACACATGTATCTTGTTATGTAATAATCTTTATTCTGTAAATTACTGTATATCATGTTTTTTTTTTTCTATCACTAACAAGATTTATTGCATATTTAATATCATATATCAACCTGTATCTAAGACCTCATGTTTTGATATGTAGCTTATGTAACCTTTTATATATATATATGTAATCAACCTGCAACTTTGTATACCTATGTATATATTTGAATTGCAATTCACTGCTGACTGTATCATTTATATGTTATTGATGTAACCTTGTTTTTTTTGCTCAATAAAGTTTTGCTTTGAAACAACAACAATAATAATTATTATCTATTTATTACGTGCACTTCACCATTTACACATTAACAGAAATACACAACAAACAAAAAAAAAAAAAAGCAAATACAAATTAGATACATAAGATTATTACTTATATGTTCTCAATTATAAGTTTATTTCTTTCCTAATATTCATAATAAACTGATCACAAAAAATATCAATATTATTAAAATTTAGATTATATACTCTTTGCAATCTATTAATAATTGACTTGCTGAAGAAAGTACTTTTACATTTATTAACTTTGAAAGTTGTGCATTTCTTTTAACAGACGACTAAGTATGACAATTCTATTTTCGATTTATAGTCATTGACATCAACTTTACCGTCAATTAACTTTTTCAACAATATCATATCTTTCAATACTGTTTTATTTATTTACTGAATCTTTTTTCAACATTATGAATTCTAGACTGAATATTAATCGAATGTAAATTCCATTTCGAAAAACCAAATTCTAAAAGGGTTACAACAAGAGAAAAAAAAATCCTACATTTTATGGAAGTAAAGAAATCTCTTCCATATCTCAAAATACATTCCATCTTTTTGCAAGCTTTATTAATAATATACAGTAGTTAATATGAGCATTAAAAATAAAATTACTACAAAATATAATTTCTAAATCAGATACAATCTTTTCTAATATCCTTCTTAATTTTATACTGATAAACAGATTTTTGACTTTTATTAGTATAGGAAACAATGCATGTTTTATTAATATTAATCTCCATATTGTTATCCTACACCAAGCTTTAAAACAATCTATATTCCTTTGAACCTCAATGTGATCATTATAAGTAATAATTCTTTTGAATAACTTACAATCATCAGCATAAGTAAGTATCATACTATTTTTTTATGTTTTGATCACATCACACATAAAAAAACATTAAAAAGTAAAAGTGCTAATATTTCATCCTGAGGAACACTTATGATATTATTAAAAAGACAGGAATTGATTCCATCCATATACACATAAGATTTATGACCCCTCAAATAATTGCTAAACCACTCAATTAAATGAGGACTAACTCCAACAGTTTAAGCTTATATAAAAGTCTAACATATGCAACTTTATAAAATGTCTGAGTCATGTCATAATATACACTATCTAGTTGCTTCTGATCAGATAAGGCATGAACAATGTGATCAGATATCACTATTAAATTAGTTTCAATAGATTTACCAATTAGAAAACCATATTGATAATTATATAATATCTTTATCATATCTACAATAATACTTCTATAAATACACCTTTCATAAACCCTAGCAAAAAGTGACAGAATTGAAATAGGCTTATAATTACCAGGATCAGATCTATCCCCTTTATAAATTGGTATACTCTTAGCTATCTTAAATATGGCAGGAATAATACATTTCTCAATTGATAATAAAATTAAAAATAATATATTCCATAGACGATTTTGTTTGAAGTTCAGAAATTGCATTTAACACTTCAGTAATTCAATTTTTTTTAATGTCTACTAAGAACTCTCTTTATTAAATTTAGTATCAACCATATCATTATCAGAAATGTCTAAATACATATCTGTGAAATGATTAACTAGATCATTTATAGAAGATTGAATTACATTATATCTATAACTCTTATTTCCAATTACATTAAAATCCTTAACATAATTCCAAAACATTTGTGGATTATCCCTATAAAAAATTTTAACCGTATTTAAATTATTATAATTTTTTTTCATAAGAGTCTTAGTATAAACATGCAAATCACTATATTTCTTACACAATTCTCTAGCATTAGTTAACTTATATAACCTATGATATTTATGCTTTCTAGTTAAACCCTTATACAGTTGCTTAGAAAATTATTTAGAATATTTATTATTAGTGTTCAAATAATGTCTTCCAGAAATATATTGATCCATAAAATTTTGAACTATACTAATAAACTTATGCTATATTTAGATCATTTTCTATCAAAATTACATTCCAATTAACATCATCAAGAAATTTATAAAGACCATAATAGTCAACACGTTTGTAACCTCTATTACTATTTACTATAACCATCTATCACAAATTTCAAAGGAAGGTGGTAAAGATCAGAAGGCAAAAGGGCATAATCAGCCTTTTTGCATTTCAAATAATCGTTAACGCTAAACAATAAATCCAATATACCACTCCTAAAAATAATGTTATTAATGTTAATCTAACCAACTCAACAAAAAAATTTAATCTATAAAGTTTATTATTATTACCGACAGTTTTATTGCTATGTGTTGAATAATCAACTTCATTAAAATTCCCAACTACAATAATATCATATTTATATTTCCCCAATTTCTGCCTTAACCAAATATGCATCTAAATAACTCAATGAGAAAATAGGTCTAATTTTATTTTTTAAACCAATTTCAACCCAACAGGCTTCAATAATATTATCATTAATAAATATATGTATGTCTTTTTTAATACCAATCAAAGTACCATCATCTCTTAGTTTATTAGTATAATTTCTATCACATATATATATACATGATACTTATCATCAAGTATATTAACATTATCAATTTCTTTCAACCAAGTCTCTGTTAAAAAGATACTATATTAATTTAAGAACAACAACACTACTGCTACTGCTACTGTGATGACTACTACTACCACCACTACCACTACTACAACTACTATCACCACCACCACCACCATAATAATAATAATAATAGTCAATAGCTCAGAAACTTAAGATTTTAACCCTTCCTAGTGCCTGATTTCTAATAGACAATAATATGTAAGTAATGAGATCACTGTAAATTACATCCACTTACATAATTGTTATATTCTCTCTCACCATATTGAAGCTAAAATGGCAGCATTCAATGAGGCTTGAACTCAGCTACAAAAATCACTAGCTCAACAAATGGCTTTCACATTATGCAGCCCTATGTCCTTGGTCTTTTCAAAACAAAAATATACAGTGGGTCTTAAATTGATCCTTCATATCATGCTTCAAAGACACATTATCATCATCAAGTGATACTAGTCTGGTTATAACCCCAGCCTTCCCCTTTATATTATTTGATAATCTATATTGATCCCAACTTTTTAATAGTCACCTTTCATCATCATAACATAGCTATCAACATAATACATGTTTATATTCCACGTAGTCTTATTGTAATCATCAGAATAATATTAAATATCAATTATCTTCTTTCATCATCACCATACTTAGTCATTCCTATAGGTAATTTTTCTATGAACTACATATCCTTTACCTTTAAATGGATATACCAAATTGCAGTATCACTTTTGAATGCGGAGGGCTTTTTCCTACTAAACTCAATTTCATTCTATAACAAATATCACGCCTCTCTTGTAGACCTATGCTTCTACATCCCATGCTTCATTGTCAAATCAACTTTACACTCTGTTCTTTGCCCTTTCTCAGACCACTCTGAACAAATGATTTAACTTGATTTAGCTGCAATGCAGACTGTCTCACTTACCTTCAAAGAACTATAAGAATACTTCTTGCAGCAAACACCCCTGAGTTTCTGTATTCAGAAACTTATATAATGCTCTATAAACTCAAAGAAATACCATTTGATCCTGTCCAAAGATGTACTGCTTACCTCAATATATTATCTTTCAACATTAACAGCATTACATGAAATTCTCCACCCCTCAGACTGTTAGCTTTGGCAAATAAGCTGCACAAAAGAATTATGATGTGCAGGCCTGCTTTTTACAACCACACATACATCAAAAAAGTTACTGAGGCATATAACAATGCATGCAACAACTTTAAAGAGTACATAGCTTCCAATAAGAGGAAAATTTACGACATCCAATAACACACATGTGCCCATGTTTACATTTGATGGCTATCCTTCTCCTATTAGAGTTCCCATGGCTCTCAACACTGGAGGCACAATTAGTGGACATAACATAAATACAGCCCATATACTTATATTTTGAACAAAAACTGCAAACCCAGGGTGCTTTTAAACCACATTCAAATTTCTTTGGCAAACCTAAAACAGATATTTCATTTTCTACTACTGAGTTGGCAATCAAACTTGCTACAATTGCAAATACATTTTACCAAAGGCCTCCTGATATATCTAAATTTGTTTTTTACCTCTTAGTTGGTTTATAGTTACATACTTATATGAACTTACAAACTATATATTACAAAATCTCTACAGTATACAAGGGCTATATCCATTTGCATTATTTGTTTTTTCACCTCTTAATTGGTTTACAGTTACCTACTTATATGAACTTGCAAACTATAAATCATAAAAGCTCTACAATATACAAGAGATATATCCATTTGCATTAGTACCATTCAACACAACACCAGCACCAGTGTCCACTTTATCCAAGTGGTAGCCAATCTTCATAGGACCTTTGGGCATAAAAAATTCTCAAAAAAGTTTTAAAGGACAAAATAAAACCACATCTACTTCCTATATTATCACCTATGCAAAGGAAAGATTGTCTATAAAACATACATTTCTTAGGTTTAGACAATCATGTACTCAGTTCAAAAACAAAAATATGCACCTATGGCCATCCAGATAGACATTGAGGCTGCCTTTTGTTTAGTCCCGGTTGACATTTTAATTCACATGCTGAAAGACTCATATGCAATAACTAACTTACTGCTTAGTTGTGAAATACACATAACTCTTAATGGTAAAGTCCTCACCTTTATTTATTCCAAATCAATCCATTCCACAATGATCACCTCTCAGTATCCTATGTCATCAATCCTATCTTAATGAAAATCCAGCAAAAATTTTTAGACCTTCAAATATCAAATACACTGCTTTTTCACTTCACAAAAGCAGTTATCAATCATCAAAGAAATTTTTAACAACTACACTTCTACTTTCAAAGTTAAGTTTAACATGAACAAACAGCTGGCTGGTTCTTTACACAGGAAAACCATATACATAAAGTTACCATGATAAGCCAACAGCTTTTCTTGATTTCCCATTTCACTTGGGAACCAGGGAATTAATGGAATAAGACATAAAATCCAGAATACATTAATAAATGCTGAAAAAATTACCACCTCACTCTCCGGATCCTACCTTTCAATATTCTCAAAAGTTTCACTCTATAACCAGATTGTCATCACAAATATAACCTATTGTTTAATGATTATAAAATTTGCAAAATCATTCATTTCCTCAATTTCATCACTATATAACGAAAGACAGTTTCCATTTTCACAAAACATCTAGGCAGGCCAGCTTACCGGAATATATTAGGTCTACATTCCATTCACGTTTTCACATTCAGAAAAGCATAAAACTTCTAACAGCTGTCAGAATGATTTCCAGTACTGGAATGTATATTGAGTGTAATGCCTACATTACATATCAATATTAATAGACTAATTCAAAAACATCTAAATCAGATATCTCTTCAAAATTCAAGTAAATATACATACCAGAGCATGTCCAATACATTGCTCCCAAATCAATTGGCTGACCCCACACCCTCAATACTGGAATAAATAATACACCATTGCTGCATCAATACAAAAAATGGTTTTTAAAGTCTTATTTCATGCCATACCCATATCTTATTTCCTTAGGTACTGTAGATTATATGTAATATGGATCCACTCTAGAGACTGTGCCACAAGGAGGATAAAGCACAACATTCTATGTATTTGTCCATAGATAAAGCAGTATCTCCCTAAATAAAATCATAATTACTATAGCTGAGGTGCAATACAAGCTTCTCATGCAGCTACCTTCAGTTTGCATGCATTCTTGTGCACTTGCTGTAGTTTTTTACTTGGTAACAACACCAGATGACATCACTGCACCTACTCTAATAAACTTGAACAGTTGAGAGCTAGAGATGGTAGAAACACCTCTGGTATTTTTGCTGCCACATAGACATACCTAAGGTCTTGGTCTGACCTATAACCTACTAGCATACCAAGCAAAAAAATTCTTCAAAGATACACAAGAAGTTTCTGTTGCAACAAAACTGTTCTATGGCTACAATCCACATACACAAGGAAATTACCCAATGAACTTTGTCAATGCCCTAACTGATAAAATGTTTACAGACATTTGATAAAAATATCTTTGGCAATGCTTAAACGTAAGTAGTATATCTCAACTAAACTTTATTATTGAGTTGCTTACAATAAAACTTGTAACTGTATGACTCTTTATATTATCATTGGATAAAGGATCCAAGACAGCAATTGTTTATTTGAATTTATCCAAAGTATTTAACTCTATTAATAATGTAGTTCTTATATACAGATTGTATTAATAAGGTTTCAGAGGTCATTTTGTTTTATGATTAATAAGTTATCTAAAAGACAGAAAGCGGGCTTCTAAACTACATGGTGTTATTAGTGATTTTAGATTTGTTAATCATGGAGTTCCACAGAGTCTGAACCTGGCCCTATATTATTTTTAACATATATTGAATTCAATAATTTATGGGTTTGTTAATGATGTTTTGTATTGTGATGCTGTTTTATATAGTACTCTTGAGCAAGTGATTAATAAAGATTTGACATTAATAAATAATTGGTTTATGATAAATTGTTTAACTGTCAATTGTAATAAAACAAGTGATATCCTATTCTCTTAAAAAAATAATCTCCACATTCATTTTGTATTTGTAGTCAATATCAAAATTATTCCAATACTATTTGTACATGTGGTAATATAAATTTTGTTGGTGTTTTTATTGATTCAAGGTTATTTTGGTCAAACTATATTGCCTATTTATGTTCTCAGTTATGAAAAATTAATTACTTATTTTATTATGTAATGAAGCTCTTGACTAGACCTATTTTGATGAATATTTACTTTGTTTCTTTTCAAAGTATATTATGTTGTAATACTTCCATTTAGGATGGTTGCACTGATTACTCACTATCCTCATTTTGCACATATAAAAATTATATTATGCAAATTATTTTTGGTAGACCTAGATTAACTTTGGGGCATGATGTCTATGTTAATTCTTATGTGTGGCCTGTTCTTGGACTATTTAAGTACAAAATTATTATTGATATATATCATTATTATTTCTTATTGTGTCATAAAGTGAAAGTTGTAAATACCTGTTTGACTAAGACTTTTCAATTGATGTTGTCAGATTTTTACTTAAAAAGTAGTTGTAGGCAAGTTAGTTAGAATGTCTTCAGACTGTTTAATTCTTTTGTTGCTGAATAATCAAAAGATGTTGAGGATATATCTTTTTATACATTCAAAAAATGTTTGAGAATTTGGTTATTATATTATTTGTAATCATATTTATTATTATTGTTATTATTAGTTTTTTTATTGTTGTTGTTGCTATGTTTCACTGGGTAAACTTTCTTGAGACTCAAAATGGGTTACATAAGCTGCATTTGTTGTTGTTATTATTGTTGTTTTAATATTTGCATTTATTGACTTAAAATATGTATAAAAAAATTTTAATATTTTGGTATGTGTGTAATTAATTTTTATATTTATTCTTGGTATCAATCTTTGTAAGTTTTATTTGTATATGATTTACTTATTTATTTATTTTTTCAGGTGTTTAATATTTATTATTATTATTATTGTTATTATTATTATTATTATTATTATTATTATTATTATTAGTAGTAGTAGTAGTAGTAGTAGGAGGAGGAGTAGGAGTAGGAGGAATAGGAGTAGGAGTGGTAGTAGGAGAAGTAGTAGGAGTAGAAGTAGTAGGAGTAGGAGTAGAGTAGTAGTAGTAGTAGTAGTAGTGGTGGTAGCGGTAGTGGTAGTGGTGGTGGTGGTGTTAGTGGGGGTGGTGGTCGTGGTGGTAGTGGTGGTAGTAGTAGTAGTAGTAGTAGTAGTAGTAGTAGTAGTAGTAGTAGTAGTAGTAGTAGTAGTAGTAGTAGTAGTAGTAGTATGTTCGTTTAGTAAACAAATTACATTGATAATTATATATACATACAAAAATGGGCTATATTTATGATATTGTGGCAAGATATTGAGTCTGGACCAGAGTTTTAGAGGGACTATATAGCTGCAAAATGCCCAGATATGCAATCTTTTTGTTTCTGGTTCTTATCTGCTCAAGCTTATTGGAAAACAAATCTGGATCATGTATAGTGTTGATATCAAGATAGAAAGTACATCTCATACATCAAAATGCATAAAGGTTGAATGTAGCTGCCTGGCTGACAGATGTGGAACCTTGATGGAATGTTTCAATGATGCTATTGAGCATAATTCTGCTGTACATATATGTGTTCAACATAATCTCTCTTGTCAGTGCTAGAGCTTGACAATTGTGGAGTAGATTGTGCATTTCATCTTCCCTGTGGCATAAGCTGCAGAAAGAGTCATGTTGATATATAGTCTGTGATATCAGACAAAGTGGAAGGTGGGTAAGACATGTAAGCTGAGCTTTAACAGGAGGCAAATTATTAGGGTTCAAATGACCATTTTTTAAATTGATAAAACAATTGTCTGCTGTTAATTGTTAACATTGGAGAGAGGTTGCCAACAGGTTGAATTGGTTATAGCATGTTATATATCGTCCAATAGATAAATTTGCTTGCACTAAGTGGGAGTATTTGATTGTGAATATCTTGAAATTGGTTTATGAGGAACAATAGAAATCCATGTACAGGAGCAGGCAGTCTGTAGGTGTTATATGTAAGACACATTCAAGTTCTGGAAAGTGTTGTGTAATGTCTGCTAGAAGTTTTATAATTTTTTGAATATGGAACACTCTAATGGAATAAAGTCTGAGTCCCATTCTGGGTTGTGGAGAAATTTAGTCATCTTGCAGAATAGCATCTTACTGCACAGTGAGGAGATTGAAGAAATAAATACTTAGTACGATATTTTTGTAATTACTAACTGGTTAAAGAGGCACACTTTTGAGTATAATGAGAGATATATTTTGGACAGGGAGGAGGTTATCCACTCAGCATCATCTCTTAGCTTGTTCTGAATTTTTTGTCTAGTTGTCCCCAAATAGAAAGAAAAGCCAAGAAAAGTAGTAGGTTTACCTTGGTAGATTTGTGTGTTGTTTGTCTGTATAGAGAAAACAAGCAGTTTTATTAACATTAAATTTGAACTTGGAGTATAATCTTTAAGGATTGTTTATAAAATAGGCAGTTGTTTTTTAGAGGCAAGAAAGACGGTTATGTCATCCATATAATAGATAATCGAGTATGTGGAATTTGTATGGCTGAAATTTTTAGCTGTATTTTATTAATATTGTTATTGTTGATGATGATGATCAATCTATTTTGTAAAGTATCATTTCCATTTGACATATTTGAAATTTTTTTTAATCAATAGACATGCTTGGATGATTATTAATTAATTTCATGGTTTAACCTCTAAATGATATAACTTATTTCTAAAAATTCTTTCTATTTTTTCCTTAGAGTTAGTTAACTCAGTGAAGAGCATGAATTAGTTAATTTAGAATAAAACTTATCTTTAGTTAGCAATTGTTTATCTAGAGACAGAATTATTTTTAATCTTTGAGATTTAAAATAATATTTTTTTAAATGGTCTTATTTTCAACGATCAAAAATAACTATGTACTGAGAAACAAAGCAAATATAGAAAGGACAGCTTTAAATCTAATAAAAGGAATGCAGTTCTTTATCTGAATCAGTATAATTAGACAAGAAGTTATTTTGAACAACTTTTGTGTTCTGAGATGAGAGATTCATATCAATAATAAAATATCTCTATAATTATTTGGAAATAGTAGTAAGCATTACCATAAGTAAATATATTAGTTTCTTTAGTTCATATAATATATTATAAAAAGTGAATAGCTCTATACTCTAATGGCACTTAGCTGGAGTAGTCAGTGATAACCAGATGCTAATGCATTTAAGTCATACTGCTGGACTAGTGTCTGGCTTTTGCCTTTATCAATGAAGCTTAGGATTCAAAACTAGAAGTGATGCAGTTTATGTATCTAACAAGGACCTTTAACTCCATTTTATTATTCAAGTTAAAAGCCTGGAATTCAAAACCATCTAAGATTTTAAACCCCAAGCTAAATAATTGTAATAGTTATAAAGATCTGACTCCAAATAAGAAATTACATATTTTAGTATTCTTAGTTTTTTTATTAACTGTAGACACCCTTTTTTTTTCTGGCTTTAAATATTAATAATAACAAACTACTTTATTTTTTAGTAAGACAATATATCATAAAACAAGAACAACTTTCTACTTTAATACCTCTATGATTTACATTGCTATACCTTGGCAGCTACATCTTTTGAGAACTTTTCATCAAGTAAGAGTAGATAGTTGCTTTTTTTTTTTTTTTTTTATGTTTTTTAGATTGTCTTTTTTTTAAAAAAAATGTTTTCATCTCACTTTTCTCTCAGAATGTAAGTTTTTGATTTTGGGAAATTTAAATGTTATCATATTTTCAATGATTTGCTTTTAAATTAAAAATAATTTGCTTTTTCCTATTTAAAATTTATTTCATCATACATACATATATTTTTATTTTCTATAAACTTTTGAAGATTTGCATTAAACATAATTATTATGACAACACTGAGATATTTAAAAACCTTGCTTATTATTTAGCTTTTAGAGAAGCAATATTACTTATAAATACAGTCATATTTAATAAATATAAATGCCATTAATTCATACTTAATAAGTGTAAGTATTTTTAAATCTTTGAGGATATATTTCAATAAAGTATCTCTGCTTTCATCATATTTATAACTATTTTCAGATTTTAGCATTTCAGAAATGTAATTATCTTCAATAGCTAAACTCAGTCATGTAATATTACATCAACATTACATCAATATACAGTTCATTCACGCAAACTTCTTATTCGTTAATATTTTGCCAGATTTATGAGCTAATCTCCTTATTTCATTTCTCCCAGAATCCCATTCTCAATGATATCGTTGCAAGAAAAATTACTGTACTAATTTGATAATCTGTCAACATTATTGCAGATATAGTTTGTATATACAGTTTATTATTTGATCAGCTATGATGATTTAATAGTTATATTCTTTGGGATTAAATATTGCAGTAATATTCTCTTTCTATTGTCACTAAGATATTCTATTCATTTTTCATTATTTTATGCACCACAACTTTTTGATTATTATTCACTGATGGTCAGGGGGGAATTGGTGACAGTTTTTTAATAACAAACTGCCACTAACATGTAGTAATATATGAAACTTATATTTCCACATGATAAACAGACTTCATCTTGATGAATTATTTGTTTAAAATATACAATTACTAAAACACAGAACAAAGCTATTATTTTGAACTTTAGTGGTATTTTAGTGGATGTCGATAAGTGTCATAAACTTCCGTGGTGATAGCCTCTGTCGTGTTATTCCTTACAGATAAAACTTTTATTATCTTACAGATTAAAAGTTTATTAACATAAAGTTCTAGAGTTTTTCAAGATTGTTTCATATTGATCAGTTTTTTTGTAAGGTTAAGACAATTAAAATGCATTTCATATAAAATGATTTCTTAAAATCTTTTCTTCTTTTGAGTGACTAATTAGCAGTACTGAAATCTGTCGAATTATAGCTCTTGTATGCCAATTATTTATGAATAGAAACATAAGATTAGAAAAAGTATTAGTAATGCTGATAGACATTACACATGTCTTGATTTCAAAGTAATTGAAGAAGTAGATAATTGATGAGATCAGACTTGAAGTACAAGTGATTATTTTGTAATTGTTTTTTATTTTGATCCTACTATGGGATGATGTAATGCTCAAAAAAAGTTGATGATACAAAGAATGAGAAAGATCGGCTGAAAAAAAATATAACATAATATAGATAGTTCTTTAGAAATGCTATTTGTGTGATTATTAGCTATCGATATCGACTTAATAATGTTTAACAAGGCGTAATGTCTAACAATAATATCGTAATAATAATTAGGCACAATACATATATCGTCCTTGTTTATGAAGTATGCATTTATATCTAAACGTTTATTATAGTAACAATTTATATATTAGTTCCTATCGTAGTTAATAGATGTCACTAATTTTAATTTATGTAGCTTTAATAAATAATATTTTCGATATTTCAAATCCGCGTTAAATTCTAGAAAGATATTTGTGCATAAACACAATACTTGTTTAGAAATACTGTACATCTATCGTAATTAAATTTATAAGTCAAGATTACCTAGCAAGTAATTATCGCGAAGACGAAAAAACAGCAGATAAGCAGTGCAATATTTTGGAAATATTTAATAATACGGTATATTAAGTTTTGTAAATTGTGAATGTTTTTTTCTTTTATCCAATTATTTAATATTCTGCTGCATATTTGACTTAAATCTGGATCTGAGATTATCCGTTAATCTAATTACGAAATAAAGATATTGCATTACATTAATGGATCTCTTTCTATATATAGTATTATTAAACTAGCTTAACTAATTTACGGTCCTGCGTTGTTTGCTGAAGGGTTGGACCAACAGCACTCTGTGAAACTCAGAATTGAGCCCAGCCTTTTCACTTTCTGTATTCGAACTTCCTCTGAACGCCCAAGCAATACATCATTCACTATTTAATTGCTTTTTTTGTCTTTAAATTGACTTGCAGCTATTAATTTAATATCATATAAATATAAAGCATTGCTGTGTAAGTAGAGCAGCAAGAGAATTAGCAGACCGCTTAAAAAAAGTCGTCATATATCATCATTAGCATTTTCAACTTATTACAGATTCACATCAAGGAGACCTCCGTTTATTCTAGTTTTTCCAACCTGTAGGTTTTTTTTTACAGCCGATCTTTCTCATTCTTTGTACCATCAACTTTTTTGAGCATTACATCATCCCATAGTAGGATCAAAATAAAAAACAATTACAAAATAATCACTTGTACTTTAAGTCTGATCTCATCAATTATCTACTTCTTCAATTACTTTGAAACTAAGACATGTGTAATGTCTATCAGTACTACTAATACTTTTTCTAATCTTATGTTTCTACTCATAAATAATTGGCATACAAGAGCTATAATTCGACAAACAATGACTATTAAAAATAATATTATTATGACTAACTCAAGATATGCTGCTAACATACAGTATCTAATAAAACAATATTTTTCAATAATTAAATATAAGTAAAACTTATTAAATTAAAATATCATAACACTTAGGTTCATAATAAATAATTAGAGTTCCAACTATAATACTTAACTCATTCATTTAACTAATAAATTCCAACTTATAACTAACTCAAGATTATAAATAAAATATGGTTCTATCAAAATAACAAATATAATTATGAAACTCTCTTCATGAGATGTTTAATAAGATACACTAGCTTAAACATAGAGAATACATCCCTAAAGATACATTCTCAATGGCATAAAAATATTACCTCACCAAATTCACATAACAACACTACCATGTAATACTCTCACTTCTCTAAACACACGCATCTAATAATCTTAAAATATGATTTATAAATTTATTACAGAAATAACAATAAATTACTTAATATTCCTTTATTAAAATATTAACTAATAATTTTTACTCATCATCTTTCAATAAGAAATTTACAATTCTTCAAAATAATAATAATCTCAGGTCCATTTCTAACAAACTAATAAAATGAATAAATTAATTAACGCTCTGTAGTTAAATATGATTAGGGATTTTACTTGATATCTAACTACTCTTACAAAATAATAATAACAATAAGCAACTAAAATAACTTAATGACTCTCAACATTAAATCTATTTAATGATTAAAGTTTAGCAATAAAAACATAAATAATATAATAAGATTTTAAGTAAACATTTCTTTGTTTAATGTGGCATTCTTAAAAATATAATCTATTTGAATATTGTAGCAATATCAAGTATATCTTTCATTGGTGTTGATCACTTTAAAAAATAATTCCAATGATCTTATCTTCTACAATTACAATAATAATAATAATAATAATAATAATAATAATAATAATAATAATAATAATAATAATAATAATAATAATAGTAATAATAATAATAATAATAATAATAATAATAATAATAATAATAATAATAATAATAATAATAATAATAATAATAATAATAATAATAATAATAATAATAATAATAATAATAATAATAATAATAATAATAATAATAATAATAATAATAATAATAATAATAATAATAATAATAATAATAATAATATAGTGCCACCTGGATACAAACCTAGTAGCAGGTAAGCAAAGGACCTCCTAGCTTTTTGTTGATAAAAGGCAGATTTATTTGCTAATAACTAATAAAAATGTCCAATAAAACAATTTAAAACACTCAAATAATTATTTTAATTGAAAAAGAGTAAAAAAGGACAGAGAAATCCAAAGAGTTTTTTTAATCAAAAATCCGTACCTAATGCTAATAGACAAATGCATAGTTAAAAACTAGCGGATCTAATAACTAATGCCAAAATCTCAGGCAAATTAAATTTTTTAATAAGGGTAGAAAAGTAATTAAATCTACAAAACTCAATAATTTTGCGGATAACTGAATTGTATTGGTTATATATATTAGTGTTTGTTTAAAAAAAAAAAAAGAAATTTAAACATACCTTTGAAAAAAATTGAAAACTTAAAATGGCGACTGCTCAACTGATTAACCAGGTGGGTGGTCCATTGCAGGGCACGAGAAAGTCATATGCTTCTATAGCAAAAAAAGCCCAAGATTATGTAAGCCCGGCAAAAGGTCCTAGGTTCAGGAAAACAACAGCAGATGATTTGGAAAACTTGAATCGTATGGATCAAAATAAAAATGACCCCCCCCCTCATATTGAATGGACTGATGAAATGCTGGTACAAATTGGAAAGAAATTCAACAAAATAATACCTCGATCACTTTTCCTGATGTTTAAATGTTTCTTCACCAATAAATCAATAGTACTCGCTGTAACAGATAGTCTTTGCACACTATACAGTTTCCCCAAATTCCTTCTAATAGAAACACTGCATGAAAATAATATGCTTGAATCGGTACAATGCATAGGCGACCATCCAAATAGCAGATATGTGGTGGTCCAGTTTTATGAAAATGTGCAAAGAGAACAATTTAGAAACTGAATTAAGATGCTAAGTAATTTCGCACTAAGAAGAGTCAATGAGAATAAGTATAAAAACATCTCCGGAATTTTAAAAAATAAATATTTTGGCTACAACATGGAAGATTTCCAAAAAATGATGAATCCTTTCGGAAAAGTCGTTTTCTTCCAGCAAAAATTCATTAAAAAAGCAGCAATTCCCATACTAACCAATAGCTTTGAATTCAAAATTAAATTGAATAAACAAGTAGACCCGGAGAATATCCCCACACACATAACCAATGAAGAAGCTACACTATATATTTATGTCAGAGGGCTTAAGACAGGTTGCTTCCATTGTGGAAGAAGAGGACATATTGCAACAGAATGCAATGAACAAACACAGCAAAATAAAAACAACAATACATAATGTTACAGAAAGTGAAGACACAAATAACCAACTAGACAAGTTAAACTACCCTACACTACAAAACACCCAGGAAAACAACATATCTAACAGAAATGAAAGAATTAGCAATCCAGTAAACACTATAACAACAAGAGAAATTAAAACAAATAAGGAAAATCAAAGCAGTAAAAAAACGCCCAATTTAAATAGAATGGAGGAAAAAGAAAATGAGAACCTACCAAAAGAGCTTAAAGGAAAAACGAATGAAAATGATGAGCAATCAGAAAGCATAATAATAAATAAAACATCCACAGAAATCATGGATAAAATAACTCAGTACTATCCAATGCTAGAAAGCACATCAATTGAAAGCAGGAAGAAAACACACAAAAAAAACAAAAAACAAGAGAAAGTAAGAAATTTAAAATGAACGAGGAAAAAGATAATCAGATTAATTTAACAGAAGAAACCACAGCAGAAAAGATGGAAATAGAACTAATCACACCAGAAGCAAAAGAATTAAAAAAAAACACCACACTATAGCACACGTATCCAAACACAAACAGAATCACCACAGGAAAAAAACATGCAAACAAAAATGACAGAATAAACCATGGTCCAAATTAAATCTCCCTCACAATATAAGTTAAACTCAATGAAAATTAAGATAGGCACAATAAATGTTTGGGGATTAAACTCGAAGAAAAAACTACAAAACATCATTCACTTGATACAACAACTCCAACCTAACATATTAGGACTTGTAGAAACAAAAATCTATAATGAATCACAGATAAATCCAGCACAACTTATGAGTAAAATGGGTTTCTGCGCATGCTCTAGAGATACACTAACGCCCTCAGGTTGAACAGGAATATTTATTAGCCAAAGAAGTCCCTTTACGTTTAAAATAATATACATAGACGCAAATCTATTAATAACCACATTCAATAATAAAAACTTCTCAATAAATATTATATTTGTATATTTACCACCAGGGCCAACTGTAATTAACAGAATAATAACAACAATTAACTCAATCCTCTCAAACAATCCCTACCCAACTATTCTTATGGGAGATTTGAACATAAGTTATAAGAAATTTATTATAAAATAGATACACCAGTTAACATTTCCACTCATGAGTGCAGAAGATTTTCTACCACCTAACGCTATATCCTTTTATAACAATAGACATGGAACTTTAATAGAACTAATGTTTTATTCCCCAATGCTGCATCCTTCAATAGAAATAGCACTTTCCCCAACCCCTTTTTCAGACCACACAGCACAGATAATAATGCTAAACATAAACATGGACCGCAGTGCAATAATTAATTTGCAAAAAATGATCAGAATCCTACTACCAGACAATACTATGGAGTCACTTTTTTCAGAAATTTATATAATGATAAATAAAATAAATCAGCTTGAATTAGACCCGATATCTAGATACATAGCTTGCACTAATACACTTTCATTTAATATAAACCATATCACACAAAAATCAATCCCTCTCTCCAGGCTAATTACATTAGCAGATGAAATATACAAAAGAATCAGTCTGTCTAAACCAGTTCAACATAATCAAACAAGCATAATTAAACTCACCCAGCTCTATAAACAGACTTGCAATAAATTAAAACAATATCTAAGCATAAAAAAGAAAAAAATTTGCCTAGCACAGTCGCACACATGGACACGTGGATATATTAGGTGGGCTTTGGGGTACCCATCCATAAATAAAGTTCCCATGGCGCTGGAATTGGAAAATAAGATTACAGCAGGATTTAACATGATTTCACCTATATATAACTATTTCAAAACAATTAGCTAACTAAACATGCACAATTCCACTCACAGAAGATTATTTTGGAACAACTGAAGATGAGATGCCATTTAAAATCGAGGATTTTAAGGTAGTGTTAGAATCAATCCCACCCACATGTCATCCAGTAGCTCCAGACATTCCACAGTTTGTACTTGCACATCTTAGCCAAATTACAAATACATACCTGTGTCAATTGGCAAATCAAATATCACAAAAAATTTATAGCATACAGGAATCATACAATATATCAATGGTACTATTTATGAAAAAACAAGAACCTATTACCAAGATCACCAACTTAAGACCTATCTCAATGGAGCCTTTAGGAATTAAACTGCTAGAAAAAGGAAAAAAGATGAAAATTGAACCATTTATACTGACAAAAATATCACAACATCAGTATGCAAAGATAGGCTCATCCACAGGTCAGGCAGCACTAATCTTTAAAACTATAATTAACTCAGTAATTAAGAAGAAGAAATATGCTCCAATTGCAGTACAATTAGATTTTGAAAGTGCTTTCAACTCTGTACCAATAAAAATCTTACTAAACCAACTAAAGGAAACACAAATACCACGATCAATATTATATGCAATAGCCAACCTACTTTTAAACAGAGAAGTACATATCACACTTAATGGAAGAACATCATCATCATTCTATCCCACTCAATTAATACCACAAGGGTCACCACTGAGTACACTACTGTTCACATTCTACATAAACCCCTTATTGGAAGAAATTGAAAAAAAAAATACAGGGAGTGTTAATACCAAAAAATACATTCCTTGTATAGCTTATATGGATGATATCACAATATTCTTAACATCAAAAAAGCAACTACAAGCACTACAAAACATCATAGAAGAATTTCCAAAAAAATTCAAACTTAAAATCAATATCAATAAGTCAGCTGCTTGGACAATTTTTACAGGGAAAGTAAACAAACAAATTTATCAAGAAAAGCCCAGCAGTTTTCTAGGTTTTCCATTTTATCTAGGAATGAATCAAATGAGAACAACAATACAAAACAAACTCAAAGTGGATGCAGAAAGAATCACAGAATCATTATCAAGATCATATCTATCAATATACGCAAAAATATCATTATTCAATCAACTCGTAATGTCAAAAATAAGCTACTATCTTCCAATAATCCATTTCACAAAACCATTTACAGCCTCAATTAATTCATTTTGTAGCAAACTACTATGGAACAGGAAAGTAGTTGCCATTTCAATAAAGCAACTTAACCAACCAACAAAATGGAATGGTCTGGGACTTCATTCAATATCAGTGTTTCAGACACAAAAAACAATAAATCTGCTAATAGCCATAGTCAAAAGGTTTCCAGATATTGAACCAATATTGGAGATCACACCCACAGATCACCCACCACCTACAAACAATTATATCTTTATGTTGCTTGAAAGCATTGAGAGCATCAAAAACAAAGTAACGCTGAAAAGTCCAATAAAATATACATATTGGCAAATACATGGTTTCCTAACACAAAAACAATCTGAGAATAACCAAATATCTGTATTAGGAATTGATAACAGGCAATTACTTAAAAA
This sequence comes from Epiperipatus broadwayi, assembly GCA_028023455.1. NCBI lineage: Eukaryota > Metazoa > Onychophora > Udeonychophora > Euonychophora > Peripatidae > Epiperipatus > Epiperipatus broadwayi. The sequence goes on along the minus strand of JAQFVV010006225.1, from coordinate 9,723,777 downwards.
ATTTAGGAAATGGTACCTGGAACCAAAATTTTACGATTTCATAATTAAAGTCAATTTGAAAGCACTACCTACAAGTCATTTTATAAGATACAGAAGATTCTATATAAATAGAGATCCCTTGTGTATTCTGTGTCACAGGGATGAGGAAACACAGGACCATTTCATACATAATTGTTCAGGACTTGAAAAAGTAAAACAGATGATGGTTGGTGGATATAGGAAAAATGGAACCACAATAGATGAGATTTTGCAAACATTCAAAAATAATGGATACCCATCATAAGGGCAGCCACTTTCAGCCTATATGCATTCTGGTGAACCAGATGCACTTTTACACTGGGGAACAACATGAGAAGGCACCCTAACACCTATAAGAACAAATTGCAAAAAATAAAAGAAAAAGACAGCATTATTGCACCACCTGATATCTTTGCAGCAATGTGGTCTCTTTTTAAAATTCAGGCCACTTTATAATAAAGGATATAGTAGAAAAGGACAAAGGCAAACATGAAATTCAGTGTTGCAAGAACATGAAAAAATTACTGAAACCATAATCATTGATTTATATTGTACATAAACTTGGACAATAAATATTTCATAAAGTGTGGAAAAATCTAAAACATTGCAAAAGCCACTATCTAAGTTCTAAAATGTCAATTTTTAAGTGCAAAGAGACTCTAATCAAACATATAGACTGTAATGTAATAACTGTGTAAACCTATGTATAACACTATGTATAATCAACAACCAATGTAACCACTTGTTTTTGAATAAAGTTACCTTTAAAACATAATAATAATAATAATAAAAATAAAAATAAATAATAATAATAATAATAATAATAATAATAATAATAATAATAATAATAATAATAATAATAATAATAATAATAATAATAATAATAATAATAATAATAATAATAATAATAATAATAATAATAATAATAATAATAATAATAATAATAATAATAATAATAATAATAATAATAATAATAATAATAATAATAATAATAATAATAATATACTTTGTTACTTAATCAAATATAATATAAATAATATCTAAGTAATATTTAAGGCTTATGTAAGTAATATTTCAAATTATTAATTTCTATGAATCATGCATGTAGAATGAAACATCAAATAAACAACATGCAAATAAATCACAACTTGACTAAAATATTTTTTAAAAAACAGTTAACAAATTTATTTATAAATTAACAATATCATACTCTTACAATATAATAACATAATATAAAAATATTTACAAAAGTAAAATAATAATTAACATTATTTAACATAAATATATATAAATTTACAGTAAATCTTACCAATAAATACAAGAAATAAAATAAGATAGCCTTCACTCTGGCCATTTTAAACTAAAATAAAACTTACAACAGTAATGACAATATGTAATCCTCATTCAGTCAAATACTATTCTATTATTTTGTCTCAGGAATAATTAATAAACATCACATGATTCAAGGCTCCTTACTGATGAAGGCCACAAGCCACAAACTAGCCTGAGGATATTGCATGAGTAGGCACTAGATGGAAATTTTATGCACAAGCCTTCTGGCATCTATTGATTACGCTAGCTTGCAATGTTTAGCAATATGTATAATGAGATTTGCCTGTTTTTTTAACTCAGAAATAGCTACAATAAATTTCCCAATTTCCAAGAAAACATAATATCACACTTGATATAAAATATATTTCTTATGATGTAGTGCATCAATATAAGTTTATATTTTAAAATACACTTTTTAAAGTCCAATGAATAAAATATTAAAAGAAAAATTATTAAAGACTTTCTTTGCACTTTAGCAAAGTATCCTGATATTTGAATATCAGAAAATGTTAAATAAAAAATCTGAATACTTCCCTCTATAAAAAAATGAACTATTATGCAAAAATATTTAAGAGATAATTTCATAAATTTTTGTAACTTAAATAGGTTTGAATTATTTATAATAAAATTTAAAGAACTATCAATAAATTATATTGCTTGATGTTTGCATCATCCAAAATCTTTTTCACTATTCTCACTCTCATTCCAATTTAAATAAGCATTTATTTGAACTAAGTGATCTCTAATACTTGTATGAGTATCGATTATTCCTCTCTTATGTTACATACTATGACAATCATCAAACATCTCAATGTCATTTGCAAAAGAAATTTCTATGCACTTCATCTTGCCTGCTCACAAAATTATCAACTTGAAATAGTTTCGTCATTACTTTATCAACTTATAAAACTATTCTCTATGGTGATTCCTTTGGTGATAGATAGCAATTATAGTGTAAAGTGTGGAATAATCACAATAATAACTCAAACAAAGTAAGATAATGTCATCATGGACACAGTGCAAATCATAATAATAAGTCTGTATTTATTGGGCATCTAAGATTCAAGTCATGGTTCTATTACAGCACTTATTGATGATAAGGAACTGCAACTGTCCATGGAAAATGATATATAACCCTATGTTATCTATATTTTAATAACTTTAAAGTATAAAAATGTAATTCACATACAACAGTTTTCAACATATCCCTAACACTTAGGATTTCATATGAATATTACTCTCCTGACCACCATCCTATATCTTCCACACTGAATAACTCACTTAAACATTGTAAAATATTCAAACTGCATTCTAAAATAATTTCCAAAACACAATATTAAAGAAACAACAAAGATCTATATTCATTTCAAGATGTTTTTTTAAAATTTCAAGCACAAATGATCTTGATAAAAATATATGTTTGTATTTTACATTTATTTATTATATAATTTAGAGATCAATATTATGTCTTTTTCTGTATTTCAACTGATAGCATTCATAAAATAAATGTTAATAAATTAAAGATGTTATCTAATTTGGTGCATATTCAAGCATTCACATTAAATAAATATTTAAAATATCCTTAGATGTTTTCAAAAATATTCATCCATATTCATCAATTCTTTTATAAAAAAATATACATGATAATTTCTATCCATGGTTCATTCCATTGTTTAATATTAAATTCAAGCAATATGAAATACTAATTAGATATGTCATTTTGTTTAGAAACAAATTATTAAGAAAAATGTAATGTAAATATTAAAAAAAATTACCAATGATCTCAACTATCATTATGGTGATCCCCTTCTTGGACCATACATTCAGAAATATCAATTATGATTGTAATTTATCTTGTTCAGAAAACTATTTTTCTGAATACCCATTTTTTTAAACATAATAATAAAATTAATCTATCTTAAGATTAAATTTAAAATATAATAACAAAAAGTTAGCTTTAAAATTAAAAAAAAAGTAATATTCTAAATATTAACATTGGGCTTAATAAAAAAAAGATAATTTAAAGTTATGAAAATATTTTTTTCTCCTGCTCATAAGCTAAATGCTGGTCAGGAAGTTAATTGTCAGGAATCTTGCATCATTGCCTAGTTACAGTTAGACAGTTTTGTGCACAAATCATACTCTAGAGTTGGCACTTTTGAAAAAATGTACAAATAATAAAAAAATCCAGTAAATTCTAACAAAATACATGGAAAATATTAACCATCATTTCGGCTATTGTATAGCAGATACATTGCAGTAAATATAATGTAAGTAATATTCACATTTTCCATCAGGTAAAAACATTAGTAGTAGACATTATACAATATAAATTATTTATTTAATACATTTACCAGCAGACATGTAATTTATGAATTAAAATAAAAATTTCTTTCTTTAAACAAATTATGACTTTTATCCTTTTAGAACATGTATCTTTTCACTAAATATTTTTCTTTACAGGTAAAATGACAGCTATATCATTCAAAGTATATATTAACTGATATAATTTCAATCTTTTAAAAGACATATCAGAGCTCATTTATTCCAAATAAGATTATTTTTAAAATATATAATTCATTTATGCTTTTAAAAGCATAAAAGACATTCAAGATCATCTTTGTCAATCTGTCTTTGAATACATTGTTCTTAAAAATGTAAGTCTATTTTGATTACTTTAAAAACAAATTAAATGTGAATTATTACCATCAATTATATAATAAACAGACATTCATTATGCCATAAAACATTTTAATTTTTGCTTTTAACCTTATATGCAGAGTTTTAATTTTCTTTTCTTTCTTTCAAATTTAACACTACTATAAAAAAATTTAATACATTTCTAATTCCTTTTAATTAACTTTAATAAATTAGTTTCATTATAATATAATAAAGCTATTTCTAAAAATGTTCACTCACCTCAGACATTCTATTTATAAAAATTCCAAAGTTCTTACATAAATCTCCTCTGGTTTTGTTACAGTATATTCCTTGACATTGTGTGTTCATTATTCCAATACTTAAATAGCTATTATCATGTTCCATAGGAATAGACTGACAGGGAAATTTGGTGTTTAGTGAATCATTATTTAAATAGTTATTCCAATTATAGTTTTCAAAACACTTTTAAGTAAAATAATAATTTAAAATAAATTACTACTGTTACAATATAAAAAATATAGTTACAAACTTCAAATTAAATCTCTTAATCCAAATCTCTAAATCACTAAAATCACTAAAAATCTATCTAGACTGGCTTCAATCTCTGTTTTTCTACTGGTCTTAATCCAATGATTTCATTGGTCAATACTACTTGTCTTGCACAAATTTGCTAATTTATATAACGATATCAATATCATTTTTAAAAATTAAGTTTTGAAACTATGAATCAGCAATATTAAATGTTATCAACTTATTTAATACCTTAAATATAAGATATTTTTTATCTAAAAAAAAACAAATCTTCTTATTAAAACATTTTTTAAATCTTTAAATAACCTGAAATTGACTTGAAATAAAATATTACATTTAAATAAAATGGTAATAATTTCATTCATTACTTTTATAATATTATATCTAGATTTTATATTTTGTTAGAGATTATTATGTATCAAGTTTTTGTTAACAAGTTAAAATTTAAATTTTCTTTCCCTAACTTTTTGTAAGCCTACATATTCATACAATCACCTTTAACTATGTGATACTTTCAGCACATTTTAAATTAATATTAAATTAACTATTTTTTAAATGATATTTTAGACAAAATAATTACTTTAAACCTATAATATAAAATATTTATAGCTATAATTAAGCAACTCTACCATTATAGTTTCTTTTAAATACAATAAATAAAAAATAATATTATATTTTAAACAACTTATTGTATAATTTTATATTTAATTCATATCTAAATGAGTTTAAAATATCTAGTATATCTTTATAAGCTCCTATTAACTGAGTTTGAATTTTTGCTATATATAATATCAAAATTATATGCTAGAAAATAACATAAATTTAATTTTTTTTAAATATATCTACTTATCCAACCATATCTAACTATCTATACCAATTATAAAGGTACAATATATATATATATATATATATATATATATATATATATAAAACATTACAAGCATAAAGCTAAACTAGTCAATATAAAATCAAAACTACCCCAAATCTAAAATTAAACCAGACCAGCATAAAAACAATATTAAAACACAACCTAAGGTTTCACTGCTACAAGCAGACTTCTCAAGTGTAAAGAACTACAAAAAAACCACACATTATATATATTATTAAAAACTACCCACAAATCCATTCACTTCCCATCCACCCTTAATATTAAAAGAACTCTTAAATAAGTTAATCAACCATTATCAATCCACTACAGGATGAAGGTCTCTCCAAGTTCAATCCACCTTTTCTGATCATTAGCTTCTCTTCTCCACATCACCCCTGCACACTTTCTTATTTCATCCATCGAACTCACATGTGGTCTCTTTCTGTGTCTTTTACAATCTCTTGGAATCCAGTTTAAAAGTTCAATTGTCCATCTATTATCATCTCTTCTAGCAATATGTTCAGCCCAACTCCACTTCAGTCTACAATGAGGTCAGTAACACCTGTTTGTTCTTTTACCCATACATTGTGTTTTTGATCTCTTCTTGTTACTCCCAACATGCATCTCTCCATACTTCTTTGAGTGGTTTGAAGTCTCTGTATTGCACTTCTATTAAGTGTCCAAGTCTCAGATCCATAAGTAAGAACTGGCAAAGCACATTTATTATAAACTTTCCTTTTCAAACACATAGGCATATTTCCTTTTAGTATCAAGTTATTTCTACCAAAAGCACTCCAACCAAGTTTAATTCTATGATTAATTTTATCCATTAGGTTTCCATCTGTATTAATAATCTGACCAAAGTATTTGTAACTGTTAACTTCTTCTAATTCATCATGATCAATCTTTATTTTCATATTTTGAGCAAATCGATTAAACATTACTTTAGTCTTTTTAACATTTATCTTTAGTCTTACTTTCCTACTTTCATCTGATAACTCCTGAAACATTTCATGTAACTCTAAAGCATTATGTGCAAAAACAACTACATCATCTGCAAAATCTAAATGACTTAAATAATATCCATTTACTTTCAGTCTTTTAGTTCCCCATTTTAATCCACAAAATACTTCTTACAGCACTGCAGTAAAAAGTTTTGGAAATATGGAGTCACCTTGTCTTACACTCTTCTCAATGTTGACTTTCCCAGTATCATTATGTAATCTAATTGTTGCTGTTGCATTTTTATAAATATTCTTTAAAATATGACAATATCCTGGATCTATACCTTGATGATTCAATGCTTTAATCACTGAAGAAATGTTTATAGAATCAAATGCCTTTTCATAATCTACAAATCCTAAGCTGAATGGCAACTCATAATCATTTGTTCTTTCTATAACTTCTCTCAATACCTGGATATGATCTATGGTAATAAAACCACTTTTAAATCCAGCTTGTTCTCTTGGTTGGTGGAAGTTCAGTGTTCTCTGTAGACGAGTTGTAATTATCTTAGTAAAATTTTTGTATAAAACTGATAAAAGACTGATAGGTCTGTAATTTCTAATATCTTCTTTATCACCTTTTTTTAATATTAATATTAATACTGCATTCTTCCAATCATCTGGTACATCTTTATCATTTAGACATTTGGTATATAACACTGCTAAAATTTTTTCTATTTCTTCACCTGCTTTTTTTAATATATCAATTATAATTTCATCATTACCTGGAGCCTTCCCTTTCTTCATAAATTTAATTGCATATCTCACTTCCTCATTCAAAATTCTGGGCAATGCAGAAGATATAATAGATATAGGAGGTACTTGTTCTTTATTACTATATAATTCTTGATAGAAGTCTTCTACACATTTCATGATGTCATCTCTCTTTTTAGTAATAATGCCATCTTTTTTTCTTATTGCAGATATAAATTTTATATCAATACCAAAATGTTGTTTTACATTCTTTAGACTTTTATTCTCTTCTACAGCTTTTCTTGCTAGTTCACAATTATACTTTCTTATATCATTTTAAACTCTTTTCTGCACCATTTTACAAAATTCGAGATATTCAATCTTTTTTAATGTACCATTGTTGTGTATTCTCACATTCCTTTTTTTTTTCATAAATTCTCTAGTCTCAGTAGAAATTTTATTAGTCAATTGCTATTTTTTTCTACCAGCTATCTTTGTTGCAGTTTTTAAAAGTGTATCAGTTATTTTCCTATTAATTTCATTCAAATCTGAATCATGTTCAAAATCTACTAATACTTGAAACCGATTTGTAAGTTCTAATTTAAATTCATTAGAATGTTTCTGAAGATTAGGACTATCAACTGTAAATATTGTTTTTCTTAATAATTTTTGTCTTTCTAGTTTTGCATTAACATGTATCTTACATCTTACTAATTGATAACTGAAACACAGGCTTGTTATATACCTGTGGCTATATATATGTAATATAGGGTATATGAGCACAGACTTTCACACCACCCACCTCTCTCCACTCTATCTAATAACACTGATACACCTAAACACATATATGCTGAAAAGATAAATAATCACAAATATACATATTTCATGCTAAACCAGCAATCATCAGTTGGTCCAGACTATCATCTTTACACACATATATAGTATAAGTGCTCAGATATATATTAAGATAGACTATCCTCATAGTTTAATGGACAGGCTTCAATCCACTCCACACTCCAACTCTTCAACCGTCCATCCAATTGAAAATCTGATGATGGAATGCTCAAAGGCCACCCTGAGGCCGAGATTATTGTCACACCCATGTTGACCTAAGGTCAATCTGAACCCCACATGTACAGGACATAATCCATTTAATACATATGCAAGGATGGGCAGACATCTCTTATAATTTAATAACTGAAACACAGGCTTGTTATATACCTGTGGCTATATATATGTAATATAGGGTATATGAGCACAGACTTTCACACCACCCACCTCTCTCCACTCTATCTAATAACACTGGATGTTTAAAGAGTTGGAGTGTGGAGTGGATTGAAGCCTGTCCATTAAACTATGAGGATAGTCTATCTTAATATATATCTGAGCACTTATACTATATATGTGTGTAAAGATAATAGTCTGGACCAACTGATGATTGCTGGTTTAGCATGAAATACGTATATTGGTGATTATTTCTTACTAATTGATGATCACTTTCTGTGTTAAATTTATTAAGAACATTACAATCTTGAAATATGTATTTTCTGTTAGTCAAAATATAATCCAATTCTGCTGTACATTCATTTGGATGCTTTTATGTCCATTTTCTTTTAACATTTTTTTCCAAAAAAGAATTCATAAGATAAAGTTTTTCTTTTTCTGCAAACTCCACAAGTCTATGTCCTCTCTCATTTCTATTACCATAACCAAAATTACCTACAGAACTTTCATCTTTCATTTGTTTATTTATATATATAGTACTAGACATACAGAAAGTCTCATAAGCTCTTATTCCAAATACACTACTCCAGTTATGCGAACAAATGTATCATACAGATTATTCCTTTTACCACCATATATCATTTTAATATTTTTATATTTTTTACTATAATTCTGGCAGCAGTTAGGATCACATGTTGATGAAATATTTATAAGTAATGAGCACAAGCTATTTTAAATAGCATGGCATTTCGTACCACATGATAAATTAATTCCCTCTATGATGACTTGTTTCCCCTCAATCCAGTAATACTCATAATCACTACCTCATCAATCTTTTCTTGGTAATTACTTTTTTATATAAATCATACATGCATACACTTAAAGAAATTTATAATTATATTTGAATGCCATCAGGAATAAGTAGATAGATATTTAAATTAATAAAAATTAACAATTTAATAATGCTGAAAAAAATTTAAAAAAGCATTTCAAACACCACCCTCATTTTAAAATATCATTCCCTAACATTAAAAAATAAAATGCATTTTCTTTTACAAATATAATATTAAATTTTTTAAAAATATATGTACATAAAGCTATATGAAAAGAATGTAAATAATAAACAAAAAAATACTAATGAACAAAAGATTATACTCCCATCTCTGATTTTAGAGTTTATTAAAGTTCATAGTTCCAAGTACATACTATCTCTGGATTTCCTGTGATATGCACATATCTATGGTTCAATAACTGCTGATTGATTCCACTAAAAGGGCTGCCCATTTTCTTGGTTGATAGATTTCTTCTTTCAGGTTACTCAACATACACATATGTGAAATCATAATAATGTATATATTTGTACTGTGTTTTTATTGAATGCATTGGCTACGATAGTTCTTTTTTACTTTACAAGTATTCCATCTGTTTTCTCTCCCTCTCTTCTACAGTATACTATTTAAATAACACTTAGCAGAAAAAATGTTATGAGAAGCAGGCTAATAATAACTGGAAATTAGCACAATAACACTCATTAAGGTTTCCATTTCTCTATTAGAATATTAGCCACTATTTTACTTGCAACTTTTTTACAAGTTTAAACAGCAACTTATGGTAGAAAATTATTATATTTTACTTCTTATAAGTTAGGGTTTTTCACTCTAGGTCAGCTGCAGGCAGACAGAGAGAACAATAAAGAAACTCATTTTATAATCCCAAATCTTTTCATTATATGTCAGATCACACAGACAAAGTAACAAAAGTTTTATTTCAGATTTTTTCTTATCTTTTATTTTTAATTAATGTGATTTTTAATTTACAAAAGAAATAACAGATTAATCTTCTTACAGATCTGCTTATCTGCTCACAAGAGAGATAAGTTTAACATAAAAAAAGAAATTTAATTATAAACTAAATTTTTTATCATTTCAGAAAAAAAAGCTACTACTTTACTTTTTTTATTATTTTTTTTTACAAAGTTTAATATACCTGAATGATTTTGCTTAGATTATATTAACACAGAACCATAAACAGCATTTTATAATATGCAAATCTATCATTTTAAATAATTAATTCAATATAATTTCAAAAAAATACAATTAAAAACTTTTTCTCTCCCTTCCTCCCTCTCTCTCTCTTTATCTTTATAGAAAATGCTCTTTTATTTTTTATGAAGTGGAAATGTTTATTTCACTAAAAATTCAAAAGAGGTATTTTTTGAATAAGTGACTAATACAATATTGACATTACCATTTTCAATTACTATCAATCTACTGCAAGGTAAAAGAAGGAATAACTAGTAACATAATTTATTGCACTCATCTGGTGTGTCCACTTTGCACTGTATTCTTTACAGCAACCATGCACTACGTAGATCAGAACATAGACCATTATGATATATAATTATTAAGTCCAGATTAATTATAGAACCAAATAAATAGAATTAATTATTAACACAATTTATTACACTATTTTTATTAATTACAAGATAGCTAGATCAATTTTACCTAATATAATCATCAAAATATAAAGTAATTATTTGTTAAAAACTTATATCTTCTAACATTGTCTAAAAGCATACAAAATCATAATATAGATTATTACCAATGTTGAAACCATAGAACATGTTTTAAACCTATAGAAATGAGAGATGGAAAAAAAGTACCTCATTTCTCTTTAGTTGACAAGCATTAATCATCCCCCTTTTTTTTTGGCACACTGTATCAGCAATTAACACATCTTTAAAATGCTTGTACTTGCTTCTTATGATATTGTTTAAGTCTCTGGCTTCCATGTATTAACAAACAGCTGGTCTATTCATTATTTGTAATTTCTTTTACTTATTTAGTTAATCTTTTTAGCAATGAATCTCCGCTTTCTTTTTATTGTTTTCCTTTATTTAGCTTAATTGTAATATATATATTAACTGCTAAATTATTTAGATTTTTTTATATTAAGTATTATAGATTTCATTATATATTTCATAAAATAAATGTCTATTTACTCATTCTCATTTGATTAAAACATATATTTATAATGAATCTTAAAAAATAAAAGTCTTATACCCAACACATTTCATGATTGCAAATCTTTATCATCTCTACAATTTTTAAATTTAACATTCTTTAAAAAAAATCAGTCATAAAATTTAAAAAGTCTGCATAAAGTTGTACTGGTAAAAATTAAGTGATTCTAAGATAAATCTGCATCACTATATTATATACCATATTCGCTAACTCATGAATTTTTTATTTCCTATTGATTTAAACACTATAATTTCATTATTATTAATCCTCCTCCTGTGAACTAATCAATATTATAAGTTAAATCATAAATTAAATTGAAAAGAAAACAGTTTTTGATTTGCATTAATTTGTACCCACTATTTTGATTTACAATCAATTATTCACTATTAAGATCTTTTTAAAAAATCAAAACATTTTTTTAAAAAACAACCATCATTTTGTAAGATTTGTGAAGTCATAGAATAATAATGAAAATAAAATGGTGGCATTCACATCAAAAATATACAGTACAGTACAGAATTTATTCATTCTACATACAATGTTATATTTTGATTATAGAATTAAAATACAATTAATGTATTTTAACTCATTTTCATTCAGTGTTCTTGAAAGACAATCAGTGCTTTCATTTATGACATATTCAAGGTAAGGATATTTATCATTAATGGCTACAAAAGCAAAATAAATGCTGGTTTCATTCAGTACAGTTAAATAACCAAAAACATTTTGATTACATACAATAACAAAATGTATTAACTTTAAATTTTAAAATGTGTATATTAGAAAAAAATATGATCACTGCAATTGAAAAATATAATTGGCATAATTGTATGTTTTTTTGGGGGGGAAATGATTTCATGCTTTATGCAGTTAATAATCAACTTTATATAATCAAAGTTTACTTAAAATAATTTAAAAATATTATTAATTTATTCAATTTTAAATCAATAAGCTTGTGATTTATTTTTGTCATATTCAAGATAATAGCATTTTTATTATAAATATAAAAATATATAATATTGACAAAAAATCATTTTCATCATTAAAACTATATCTATCAACTGCATATTATATTTTCAATCTAATTTTTATTTAATTTCAACTGCATTTGTGTAAAATAAATAAATTCATAAACTGCTGTTAAAAAAATAATGGTACTGCAAAAAAATTCAAAGTTTTGCTGGTTTGGCATTACAAAAATAAAAAAAACACTGATAGTAGAATGTAAAATGCACCAACAATAAATTTAAAATGTAAATTGTGATTAAGTTTTTTTTGTTACATTATTTACTTTAATTCAACAAATCTTGATTCAGGAAACATTCTCTGGCTATATAAGAAGTAAAATGACAGACTGTCAATGAAGAAATTATATATATTTTTAAAAAAAACTATAACTATTGAAATATTGTATACAATATATTTATTCACAGGCTAATATTTTTTTAAATTATTAATAAATATTTATTAAATGTCACTTTTGTCAGTTTAAGCTTTATTTATTTAAATGAGTTTATATATTTCAAATTTAAGGTAATTTATATATATATGTCAACAGATGGCGTTCTACCAAAAACACCATCAAGCGTATGCTTACATAAATGTCAGAGCATGCATTCACTATCTCTAACTTTAATTCCACTTTCAGATCATGATTTCAAGCTAATGCTAACATCAGTGAAAGACAGGAATTTTAGAAACTAGATCTAAACACAAACTCTGAGCATTTATGAAACAGTTTCTATTCAGCTTGCAAGCATGAATCTATAAGTTTACTATGTGGTGATGCTGAACTGATATCAGACCCATGTAGCTATCTGGCTTGCCATGCTGAGTTTGAAGACATTACATGTCTAAAAGATTCACACTTGCAAGCTGAATAGAAACCGTTTCATAAACGCTCAGAGTTTGTGTTTAGATCTAGTTTCTAAAAGTTCTGTCTTTCACTGATGATAGCAAATAGCTTGAAATCATGATCTGAAAGTGGAATTAAAGTTAGAGATAGTGAATGTATGCTCTAACATTTATGTAAACATATGCTTGATGGTGTTTTTGATAGAACGCCATCTGTTGACATAAATACAAGCATTAGCAAGTTTTTAACTTGTTTTTTTGTTTTTCATATATATATTGTGATCTTTAGCTTTGGAACAAGCTAAATGCTAAGTCAAATTATGTGCCAAGATATCTAAAAAAAATGTACATGGTTTAATTATGCCATTAATAGATTCTTGTTAGTGCTTTACAATGTCATAGTTTTTGCATATAAAAGCTACAATATCAGCATTTTTATAGATTGTATAAATGTAAAGTAAAATTTACATAATTTAAAATAGACTAGTTTTAAGCTTAAATAAATGTTTATCATGCTAAAGTCTTTAAATTTTTAAATGACTGGTAATGTAAATGATGAATAATGCATTTTAAGTTAATAGTGCTAATTTTGTCATGATATAATCATTTACAGTATTTCATAAAGCTTATTTTAATTTTGAGGTTAAGAAATCAAGTTCAGACTATATTTGGGTTTGTTGGTACTTAAATTAAAGCTGTAATATTTTAATTTATTTTAATTTTAATAAATAATATTCTCATTAAATATTTTAAATTTGTAAAGATAAGATTTTTAAAACAATGGATAAACAAATGTTGAATGAATGAATAAAATATATTTTAACATTATTTATTTTTAAAATATTCTTGAAGATAGTTTTAAAATTTATTCTAAGAGATTTGTCTAAATTAAATTTGTTGGTAAATAAATATATTAAATATTATCTGCAATATTTGTTTTATATTCTTAAAATGAAGTAAATTTCATTATAAAATATTTTATTTTATTCTGGTGTCTGTAATTTTTAAGTAATTATTTTATTTGCAACCAGAAAGTATTTTTAATTAATTTTTAGTTGTCTAGACAAGATTTGATTTACTTTTTAAAGTTTGAATATTAATTTGTTAGATTTTTATTTGATACCCTTTCCTAGTTGTAATAGATCATGGATTCAAAGTAATCAGGGAAGCAGTTATAGGTTAAAAGGCTAATCAAATGTCTTATAAAGTGATCAAGTGACAATTACTATAAATAGATGAAATTGTCACCTACTCACAGTCCTTAATCAGTTTTAAATTTTATTTTTATTTGTAGCAGTTGAATTTTAAAAACTCCAGTTAAATTTTTAATTTTTTAAAAATTTTATTATTAATTTTTAGCTTAAGTATGTTAGGCTAAATTAAAATATCTAGGTACAATTATCTGAATTGAAACACCAAAAGAACTGAAATCTTCATTTTCCAGTCAGCTTTAGTGGTAATAGCATTTTTTGCAGCATTGGAGAACTTTAACAATTATTATTATTATTGCCATTATAATGACACAAGAACTATTGTCAATTTCAAAATATGCAAGAATGACTATTTTAAATTTAAATTTGCTACAATATATTTGAAGTTCTTAGCAACAATAATAGCATTAAAAATATTACTCATTTCATATCAAATATTATGTAGAATTTATTTAATTAGAGTAAGACTTTTGATTTAGGATAAAGACATTTTATTATGATGGATATGTTTATCAGATGTCTTAAAAATATTATTTTAAGTTTACAAAAGATAATGTTTAATTTTATCATAATAATATTTTACTGCCTTGAACAATTTATTTGTGCTGTATTCTAATAAAATACATCATTGTTATCTAAAAGTGGCATAAAAGAAAGTATTTATTATAACTTTTTGTTTTCTCCTCTTTTGAAGAAAAGAATCAACTTGTGTTTAAATCATTTAATAAATGTAATAGGGAAGTATAATTTATTCATTTCATAAAATTGAAATATACTTGCAAATATGACATTATATTTAAATAAATTTGAATAATTTTTTCTATATTAATTATTTTATAAATACCTGCAATAATATTTAAATCTTGTGAGCTCTTTTCTCTCTCTGAGTATTACTATGAAGACAGTTGTGATCATAAATAGAACATTTAAATAAGTATTTTTCCCCTGCAAATACTTCTGTGATTTTGGATAAATGTGATTTAAAAAATTATTCTGCAAAATATTCTTATTATTATTAAAATTAAAATAATTCTTTTGATGGATTAATTTTTAGAAAACCTGAATTTTGTTAAGAAAATATTTATTATAAATTAATGAACATTTATTGTAATTTAAATTTATGGATATTTATTTAATGAATGACTATAAATTTCTCTTATTATTTGCTAGCATATATTCTAAAATTTTCATTAAGGATATCAGGAAGTACTTTTATATTTCATAGTTTATATTCTAAATTTTGATATTTGAATTATATTGTATTTTATGTTGGTTATATTTGCTATCCACAAGATGTTATTTGTCAAATTTATTTATTCATGTTCCAGTGTAATGGTTATTGAAAAAAGAAATAAGAAATCTAAAGAACTTAATTTTATTTATTTAATTTAAATGGTAAAAGTTAAATTTACTTGTATTTATGATTATATGCATACCATGTTTTATTTCAGATACATATTATTTTCATATAGTATATGATATATTTTGAAATATTTTAAATTAAAGTTCTCAGAATAGTGATTAATCATATTTGTATATTTTAAAATAATGTGTTTCCCTTTGTACATATGAATTATTTATTTATAAAGGTATTTTGTTATGATTATTTATTGCCTGATGTTAATGGACACCTATGTTAAATTAGTTATTATTATTTATTGGCATTCACATTTGTTAGCTATAATATTTTTGTTAGAGAAAGTAGCTTAGTTATCTGTATTTTCATTATGTTTAAAGATAGTAGTATTGTCTCTCTCTTATCATCTTTCTAGCTAATTTTTTAAGGGAAGTAGCATTAATCTCTCTTATAGTCTTGCTGGTATATATTTTTAAAAAAAATAGTAGGATAGTCTTTCTCTTATTATTTATTGTTTTTCTAGCATACATATGTTCATATGCACATATTTTGGAGATAGTAACTTAGACTTTTTCTATTTTAAGGCAATACTTATTTAATATTTTTGTCTTGATCTGCATTCTCGTTATTTTTCTTGACTAGTGACAATGACTTAGATCTTTTATTAGCCCTCAATATTAGGTACATTTTTATGAGCTATGCAATCATACTTTTACTTTGCTTTACTTTATTATTTAAAGATGGATTTTGTTTGTAGTATGTTTAGTAAAGCATGTGTAATATTTTACTCTGACTTTACCTGGCATTTTAGAGGTTTTATCAAGGTATTAAGAAATTTCTATCTTACATCTATAGCATTCTCGGATTGTTTTAGATGTGAATGATTCATTGTAGATGTATAAGTCCTATATTTGAGCTTTGTCAATAATGAGAACAAAATATGATAAATAATTAATTTTAACTTTTTTTAAAATTTATTTAGGCAAAAATAGACAATATATATCTGTCTTAACAATCCTTCATTAATGAAATGGTAAGCTAACATTATTATTTAGTATATTACATATTTACATTCAAATATCAGCCTTTCATGCTAATTGTGCATACACTTTGCGAGTGTTAATATTAAATGAATACTTTCTCACCAATACAAGATATAGTATTTATGCAGAAATAAAAGGAATCCTCTTATTCCTACAACTCAAATGCTTATATATGAGCAAATCTAAAGTACTGGCAAAGAAAGCGTGATGATGGAACAGTCACTTTAAATTACTATATTTGATGTCTGAATGAATGATGTCAGTGAAATTATCTAGAATTTACTAAATGTCATTCCAACTGGAACTTAATATGTAAATTAGCATTTATTTTATATAGCGTATGTAAACAATTGTATTACATTCAAATATCAGCCTTTCACACTAATTGTGCATATGCTTTGCAAGTGTTAATAATAAATGAATACTTTCTCACCAATACAAGATATAGTATTTATGCAGGAATAAAAAAAATCCTCTTATTCCTACGACTCAAACGCTTATATATGAGCAAATCTGAAGTACTGGCAAAGAATACTATATCTTGTATTGGTGAGAAAGTATTCATTTATTATTGACACTCGCAAAGCGTATGCACAATTAGCATGAAAGGCTGATATTTGAATGTAATACAATTGTTTACATACACTATATAAAATAAATGCTTATTTATATATTACATATTTATAAAAGAGACACTATTTATGTAAAGGTTATTATCATTGTATAAATACATTGATAAGTGAAAACTGTTTAATAATTAAACAATAGAAAGTTTATTTTCATATCTCAATTATTTTTGTTTAATTCAATTGGACTTTTTTTTATATATATAAAACACGATGTAAAATTTTAATTCTGCTGTTATAATTTTGAGGAAGTAACTTTGTGAAAGTCTTTGGCTATGTGGACTCAAATATGAAGTATTTGTAATTTTATATTTGTTTTTCTGTAGAATAAATATTTGTTTTTGTTATTTAAGAAATTTCTCATAGTCATGTATTCACATCATTCCAATTATCAGACAGAAATCATTCCACATATTGACTAGAAACCTACATACTTATAAAATATTGTATTTTAAGTGCATTTGCTGAAAGAGTACATGATATTGAAGTAATAAGATTTACATTATTGAATTATTTAAGCATTAATAGAATATCCAAGAAAGATATATTTTGCATAATAATAATTATAATTTGATTTACCACTTTGGATTACTTTAACTAATTTTATTTGCTTAGTTCAAATCAACATGTATATTTATTTTAAAATCATTTTCATATTTAAAGATCATACTTATTATTCTGTAATAAAATTTAATTTTTAAGAACCTAGTTCATATTTAGGAGATGCTTAAGTAGATTTATTCCTAGGATGTTTAGAATGACTGTTAAAAACCACTTACCCAATCTTAAAACTGAGTGTAATCCTAAATTTTTCATTATTTTATTGTAAAACTAAGAAATCATATTTATGTTATTTAAAATAGTCATAGTATTGTTATTATTATAATTATGATAAGACATTAGCTTAGGAGAATATATGTCATATTTATTTTCAAGAATTTTATTAAATATTGAATAAATATGAAGAATCTAAAAGAATGCATTTTATAATTTAAATGAGATCATATTATCTTGAGATACCTGATTCGTTTCACGAACCATATTATTTGAATTTAGTTTGATAATGAAGAAATTATGTTCAAAAGATGGATCTTATGTGACATAGATTTTTAAAGAAATTTTAAATTTTATAAGAATTAAATAATGTTTATCTGATCAAAGCAATGAGATACTTAAAAGATACTAAATAAATGCATTAAATGGTAGTTGTAGTAGATTTTTGTAGAAAACATTTAAATGTAAACTCAATAGCATATGATCATGATATTAAGAGTCCTTTATGGGGTTAAAGTAAATTGAAATTTGTCTCTCTCTTGAGTTATTAATGATGTTGCTTTGTATTATATTTTATTATAATTCTTACCCTATGTATCTTTTTATTGTACAATATGGCATTTATTGTATAAACCCATTGAGATTCACTATCACATAACATTTTAGCTTATACATTGTTGTTCATTAGATTACTGTTTTTTTTGTTTACAATTTTGTCTTGTGCAGCTTTCTGGCTAATGGTCACCTGGAAGGATCTATTAGTTGTGATTAGTCCTCCATCATTCACCTTTTATAGGCGACAATATACTGAAACCTTAAAGTCAGGTTTGATCTTGAACAAGTCCTATTTTATTAAATAAATGATTTAAAATTTTGAATTTTATTCAGCTGTAAATTTAATTATCGCTTTTAAAGTTAAAATCAGTAATGTATCTTAATGGTTATTAATGATTGTGAGATGAGGATGGGAAAACTTAATCTTTAATGATATTCTTATAATAGTAAATATTTTTATCACTTTAAGGAATTAAATGTCCAAGTTAAT
Source organism: Epiperipatus broadwayi (assembly GCA_028023455.1). Classification (NCBI taxonomy): domain Eukaryota; kingdom Metazoa; phylum Onychophora; class Udeonychophora; order Euonychophora; family Peripatidae; genus Epiperipatus; species Epiperipatus broadwayi. The sequence goes on along the minus strand of JAQFVV010006225.1, from coordinate 9,704,513 downwards.
TAATCAATATTCTATATTTATTTTAAATAAATCAAATAATAATTTTAATATTTTATTTGTTAAGTGATAGGTTTAAAAAACAACTTAAGATAAGCAAAACAAAATGTTTAATAATTGAATATGTATAATTTCTCTCTCCAATATTATTGTATTTTTTTTATTCTAACTTGGTAATATGTTGATTTCAGTTAATTTTGTTCAATATCAAAAGTGAATATTTGTTATTTCTAGCAAATATTCACAATAACAATTAAGGAATTTGATTCAATCAGTCCTTAATTACAGAGCCTATAAATAGCGTTGCACTAGTTTAGGGAAGGGAGATTATTTCAAATTATCAGGGAGATCATTTCAAACTATTGGGAGATTATTTCAACTCATTGGAGAGATTATTTCAGACTATCAAGGAAGACTTATCTTTTGCCTAAATATTGTGTAAATTTATTTAATTTTTTTTTTTTTAAAAAGCATAAAGTATTTTTTTGGCTATTCCATAAAATATGGAGTAAAATAAATATACTTTCACTCACAGAAGAAAGCATTGGAACTACTAGCTGACAATTTAGAAAGTTTATTCAATTAACTGGACCATAGCTATAAAACACAATAAATGACTTGAAAGAATGATTATATCCAGGAGAAGTGTAATTGTCCATAAGCATAATTTTTTCTAAATTATCTATTGATTATTTTAGTTGTAAAAACTATAAAATAAATTATATTTACTAAGGCTTTAACCTCAAAAATATGCGTGTAAAAATGCGATATTAGGGACCTCTACAGATCTTCTTCCAAAGTGTAAGCTTGTGGTTAAGATCTGTAGAAGTCCCTAATATCGCATTTTTACACGCATATTCTTGAGGTTAAAGCCTTAGTAAATATTACTAAATTTATAAAATAAATAGTAAATATTGGTATCATGACTTTAAAGTTAGAATAAAGAGTATTTTGGAACTTGCAACAAGGAAAAAATTTTAGGCAAACTAATTTAAAGTTATATATTTTTAAAAGCTAAAATAGTTCTTCTTTACATTTGTTAGAACATCTTTAGAAAATGAAATGCTATTTGATTTAATTTTATTGCTGCTATTGACTCATAATTAATATTATAAAATATGAAAGAAATGATTACAATCTGTTAATTGTCTTAAAACCAATAATAACCCATACATTTCTAACTTTAACTTAGATGTAAATGAATAGACACCTAATGTTAAAATTCTTGACAACTATTTTTGCTTGAATTCTTATTGACTTAAGTTATCATTCACCTGAAATTGACTTGTAAAACCAGATATGACTTTTGTTTAATTATATAGGAATTATGACAACTACTGAATATTTATTTACTAATATTATCTTTAAATTAATAATAATTCAAAATTAGTGATTCATTAAAAAAAGTAACTTCATAACAAAGTATAAAATGTTATTCAAAGCAGATATTTAAATTATTATAATACCGAGGAATTATGAAGCTATATATTAATATTGTTTTAAAAATCAGCGTTAATAGTCAATGATTGTGTTTTCTTGCAGTTCTAAAAAAAATCACAAATAGTTTAGTGATTTTAATAACTAACAATTCCTTTATAATTTGCAATATTTTATTAATGAATGATTATTCATCAATATATATTTTAAAATGTTGAGGATACTTTGATTTGTTTAAAATGAATTGAAGATATTTATCTTCGGATATTATAAATAAATGGAAAAATATATTAATGCAGCAGATGTTCTTCAATGTGCATAACATTTTAATGTCAAAACTGATGTTGCTACTTTTCTGCAATTCCGTTGGTACCCTCACAGAAAGCAGGAAGTAACTTAACTTTGTATTATTTATTTCAAGTAATGGGAGTACTTAAAGTACTTATGGTATTATTTTTGAAGAAAAATAATAATGGTCTCAAGAAATGATTCTGCAGTAAATATATGTTAAATCCAAATTCCTTGTGCTTCAGTGAAGATATTTAAAGAAATGTTAAATAATATTTTTAAATTTTATTTTATGTATTTAATTATATAATCTTGTTATGTATTTAGTATTCATAGGTTACTGAGCGGTCGACTTGCAAATAAAATATATGAATCCAAGGTATCTGGCATTTAAAATTTTATATTTTGAGTAAAATATGATCACAAGACACGTAATATAGTTTGGAGTAATTTATACATTTTATTATGTCACTTTTTATTTTTGATTAGTAAAGATGTATTTCTTAAAACAACATGGAAAAGTAAGATTCAATGTTAATTGAATTCAAGTGTATCAATATTTTGTTATGTATTTTGGTGTATAATTGTTATGTATTATTAATTACTTTTGAGTCAATAATTACTAATTTAATTTTGCTATGTCTTAGTTTATGATTACTTTCGTTTGTTTAATGTTTGCACTTGTAGTATAGACATTGTTGATTTTGGGAATTTTAAGTAATGCTGTAATGGCTGATCGTGACCTGATGAGTTGTGATGTTTGTTATCTGTTGCATATCCATGAAAGTATTAAATCATTATCATGGGTTAATCATGTAGATGCCCATAAAATTTTGAGTTTATCAAGGCCTATACTGTTTAACAAATAATTTTTGTGTATATTATTAAAAAGGGATTAATCACCTCTTCTCTTATATATCCTTATGGGTGTTAAAAGTAAGATCATCTGAATATATATAGTTATTAAATGACTATGGTCTAGGTTATTTATTTATCTGTCTTGGCTCATCATTATTATACTTATTGGTATGCTACCTTTAGCATCAGATTGCATCCCATTGATTCATGATGGTCTAATATGCTGTAATGATAATATTATCCTAAGGAAAGTATGGAGTACACCATTGAGCTGTGTCAGCATTGAACAAATGATTATATAAAATATAATAATATTAACATTAAGTTTTAATTTATAATACTATATTATTTTTCTTAAAATTATTATTGACTCTGAGTAATATGAAACATACATGTTTTACTTAACAATTGTTATTCTTAATTAAGTTTATTATTAAATTAAATTTCTCAACCATAATGTAATAAAAGTGTAATAGTAAGTTATCAATTAACAAAATATGTATTTAGAATGCTACAGTGTCAATTTGAATAGGTTAAAGGAATATTGCCAGTCTAACCTCAAATATAAATAAAATTAGGAAAATTGCATTGTCTTTCAGTATGGTGACATAAATATGATCATCAATGCATTTAAAAAAAATTATCATCTTATTATTATCTTGTGGTCAAATTTAGTTAGCTTATCATTAGTTATATAAGAATCTAGATGATTATTATGTTTGTATTTTTTTTAATAAGCTAGTAAAATGTAAAAATAAGCCAGTGAAGTGTAAATAATGTATTTTTCTTTTGATAAGATCTAAGTAGATCTACCATGTTAGTATTAAAATTTATTTTAATAAAAAAAAATTTAATATAAATTTAATAAAGAATTATTTGTAAATAATACTTATAAATAAAATTCATTTGGTTGTCATTTAATAAGCCATTTAATCGCATCTTATTGCAAATGCTTGACACTTTCCATACTATTGTTACTGCCATCATCACTCATTATTATTAGATATGATTATTTCAGCATATTATCAATTAATGTTATTAAATATTAGTCTATCAGAGTATATGATTCACACTATTGAATTTGTTATGAATATTCTTGGTATTGCTATAGAATGATATTTTAAAATAATAGCTTAGAGAATAAAATAATTGATTTTAAGAAAGTAATATTGTAATAACTTACATGATATAGTCATCAATTTAAAAGTGATTATGCTGATTGGGAATATTAAAGTTGAATAATATTTGGATTATGATATTATTTTAACATTATTATTGCAATTATGATCAAAATATTATATAATATTTCTCAAGATTATCTAATTAATAATATTACTGTTAGGTTATCGTTGCTGTTGGAGATTTGTTAAGTTGTAATTATTAAATTTAGAGTTTTGTCAGTATTACTATCAGTAAGCTGACTCAGATATTTCTTAGTAATTTCTTTTTGTATTATTTATTTCCATATGTGTATCTGGATAACAGTAAAATCCCTCTTGTTTATCCAGATATATATTGTTTATATGTTGTTATAAAATTAATGACCACTGAGAAATCATTGATACGTCTTAAAATTTATTTATTAATCTATTTTATTTACATGACCTTAATTTCTTATTATTGTTATTATAATTACTTATAACCCAAAAACTTGAACCCATTCTTTTTGATTATTTAAATTTTAAATCCACTGTCTTTTGCAACACCGGATTAGTCCTTCATTATCATATTCATCATTATCATCATTGTCATAATAGTTCAGCCTTCTTATTTTCTTCTAATTTCTTCCATCATATTATTTTTTTAGCATCATAATTTATTTATCTTTCACTGATTTTTATTTTCATCATAAGATTAGTGATTCATTATCTTCACAGTTTTTCATTTCCATTTATCTTATTTTTTAGATTTATTCATCAGTCATTCATAATCATTAATTCTTATTTGCCTTTCATTGATTCTTCATTTTTCTCCATTTTCATTCATTATTCATTCATTTCATTTTATTTTTATTCGTTAATATCAATATCTATTCTTCAAATAGATATCTTCCTAATTCTTAATTATATTGCTATGTTACATTATTGCAAGTAGGATGTTTGATTTATTCATTCTTACTCTTTTGTTTTATTGTTATGGCTAGCTTAGTCTATGTGCTCTATATAATTTTATAAGGTTTTGACTAGAAGGGATTTATGATTAACGTACTCTATTTATCTGTTTGTATAATGTATTCTATCTATTTATTTTTATAATGCATTTCATGATAATGTTTTGGATTTAGTGATTAGATGATTTTCTATATATGTTTATATAAATTTTGAATGGTTACAGATGATTTTTGGAGTCTCATGAGTTGACTTTTGGATTTGGTAATGTGACCTAGGATTTCTAATGTTCAGGCCATAATCATTACAATTGATTTTTAATGATCACCCTATATAAGAGATTATTTGTGTTCTATTTGTTTGTATTAGATGATGCTTGAATGATTACTATATATATATATATAATAATAATAATAATCTGACAGGCCTACTAACCCCTTTATTGGTTGATTTTATTTCCTGATGAGCATATTGCAGGAAGGAACTAGTCCATTGGCATTGCCCAATGCTGACACCACCTCACTACAACAATATTTCCTGCTCATCAAAGCATGTAGCATCATAGAGACTGGAAACATCTAGAAATTTATGTTTGGTTTCCCAAAGGATGCCACTAGAGTTTCATCTCACCACAACCTTACTTAGCCACATTGAGTTATTCTGGACATAGTTTAGGTGACATAAGATTCTTGTGAACCAGTGCATTAATTTATGAGTGATGCAAATTGAAATGGACAAGAGGTATTAGCTTTTTGTAACCATAATTTATTTAACAATAATAATATTTGGGTACTAAGTTCTTAAAAGGAAGAAGAAGAAAAAGTTTATTGATAGTCTCTACTCTGGCTGCCATCATACTTGTGTGTACATCATGGTTCTCCTCCTTGATCCTCCATGATTGGGAGTTATCCTTCTTGACTGAAGTTCCATTGTGTGCATTGATATGTATCCATGTGTATAGAAGCATTTGATTTTATCAAGGTGTGTAGAAGCATTTAATTTTAATCCATGGTCATAGAAGCATTTTATTTCATTCAGGTATATAGAAGCATTTAATTTTAATCCATGGTGATAGAAGCATTTGATTTTATCCAGGTAAATAGGAGCATTTAATTTTAATCCAAGGTCATAGAAGCATTTAAATTCATCCAGGTAAATAGAAGCATTTAATTTTAATCCGTAGTCATAGAAGCATTTAATTTTAATCCGTGGTCATAGAAGCATTTAATTTTAATCCGTAGTCATAGAAGCATTTAATTTTAATCCATGGTCATAGAAGTATTTCATTTCATCCAGTTATATATGTAATGATCTGGAAAAATTTGAAACTTAACATATCTGCACTACGGGCCCATCCAGGCATTTGAACCTAGAAAAATTTATAAAGTAGGCAGTACGTAAGTCAAAAAAAAAAAATTTTTTTTTTTTTTAAAAATTTTGTTTCCGGTCGTTACCCCATGTCACTAGCTCAGTGGAATAGCAGAGATTTAATAATATAATATAAGAGTATATATATAAAAAAGAATAAAATAAGCCACTGCCAGTAATTAACATACAAACATTTATTTATGCACATATATATATATAAGATTGAAAATTGTTTTAGTATCAGTTTACACTTTAACATTTAACATTATTTTTTTAACTTTACTTTAAATTTTTAATTTACATTTTAATTTCTATTATATTATAAGTTTACATTTTAATTAAGTTAACACAGATGGGATTATAAAAGCTTGTTTTAATATGTTGCATATAGATCGGTTACATAGATTACACAGTTAAAAACATTTCAAAGTAAACATAAACGATCAAAATATAAAATCATTGATACTGACAATTGCAGAGGGAAATTTATAAGTAACCCAATAGTATTCACCATAAGATACTTGCATTGTCACCAATGACTTAAAAGACATCCGAATAAATACATTTTAGATACTTACTGTAAGGTATCATTATTTATCGAATGTCTATATATTTTGATCAAATATGAAAACCCAAAACATACTTAACCGATAACCAATCCATGCAAGCATCTATAAACAACTTAAATTTAATGCATTTTTATTTAGGGTCGAGTATGAATAGACTACATAAATTTGCATTTGAAAATAAAACATTCTATCCCCATTTAACCTTAGGCTAAAGGTTCGCAGCCAAAACTGGCGTCAATTTATCTGATATATCGATGCATTCAATGTAATACGAAATACAGCAGCACCAAAAAGTTAAGAGAAGAAATTGCCTCTCGTCAAATAGGAATATGACATCTATCTGACAAGAAGAGCAATAAAAAAAAAACTCCATAGAAAGGAACTGCGTTCTCCGTCTTATAATTCCTTCCATAGGCAAACGGGTGAGTGCGGCATATGAAATGATTCTGCCCATAGCGAATCTGATATTACATCTACTAATCACACCAATATATCCAATCCATTGACCCAATTTAACAACGACACAAATAACCTAAGATTACCCTCCCCTAATATAACTTTACAAATCTATACAGCCATTCACGCCCGACTTAAGTTTAACATTGATATATTTTAAGTTATCGGAAAACAGAAATCATAAATAAACTTAAAGAACAAAATTAAATAAATGGAAATGATTTTAAACAAATAAATAAAAAATACATCAAATAACATTTTAACTACTTTAGTCAGATAGGAAACTAATGCAATTATTTTAAATATGAAAAGTTTTTAATTTAATGTTCATTAATTGTAAAGTTCTTACGGTTTTAAACAGTTCATCTTTATCTGTCGTTAGTAAGTTTGAATGGGAATTCCCACGCCGTCCTGAAGATATTGGTATACATTTAGCCGTTGTTTTATTTATTCATTCGAAAGTTTTTTAATTTAGTTGGTCCTCAATATAGAAAACGATGTTTCACTCCCTTTTCTTTAACAGCTGAAGGAATTGAAAGTGCCTCTTTCAATCCCTTCACCTCCAACTCCGTACTAATACATATAGTCACGTCGTAATAATCATTAATCCCCTAATAATTTTCAAACTTGTCCTTTTATATTAATGTGAAGGATTGAATTTACATTACGTCATCGTCCGATTCCATAGGGATTTCTTTTTATTTGCTAAAAGTTTCTATTGTTTTCCTATCTGACCGATGTTTTTACATTTAAATGCCCCAGGCTGGTTTACATTTAACTAATTAAAACAATCATTTCCATTTCTGATTAATTAATGTGTTTTCCAAGATTAAAGATATATTTTTATCTCTAAATCTTTTTAGGTTTTTGTTTTTAAAATACCTTTCTATTTTTAATAAAGTTTTATTTAAAAATTTTTTTTTTTTATCTGTGCGATTTATATATACGAGTTTAAGATGATATTTAATTTCAATTTTTAATTCTTAAAGAAAATTTTTAAATGCAAACTTTTTATTTTTCTTTCATGATTAATAATAAAAAACAATGTAACCTACGTATGTGCCCGTTACATATCAGTAAACTTGCTTAAAAAAAAAATGAACAAAAAAAAAAATTTTTACTTAGGGTTAGTAATTACGGTACACAATTAACAAAATTTATAAAACATTCGGTTAGTATAAAGATTATATACAAAAAAAAAGGTTGACTATCGCTTTCCTAAGGACCATCCACGTCTACACCTCCTCCCCACAAGAGTTCTATTATTTTTTCTTATACATTTTATTTTTCCACACGGCATAACAAGAAAATTATTTAAATTATTTATTTAAGAAGGTTGCATTAAACTAAATACGTTTTAAGATAATGGGTTTATGCGTGTATATTTGCAGCACAATTATAAATACCACCCACTTTTTTATGACTAATTGAAATGCTTAAATAGGGTTACTATGAAGTAAATTCCCAAACAGTACTCATCATAAGGTATCACATTTCGATCATAAACATACCTGGCTGTGCGCGCCTATACACGTTAAAGCATAATATATATTAACAAACAAAAAAACATTTATTGCAACCTTTTGACTTTTTTTTTTTTAACAAAATTTAGTTTTAAAATCATTTATACTTTCTCGTGTTTAATATATATGCACAATTTCTTCTGGCAGTGCTTTTATAAGATTCAAAGCATACGACTTTATGTAACAGATAAAAATATTTCATTTTGAAAAAAGACATTTACTCAGGGTATACGTGGTTTATTAAACATCGGCCCAAGTTGGGAAAGCCAATTGTAACGATCCGGAAAAGGTAGACTTACGTAAACTGCACTACAGGGCGCCATCTAGGCATTTGAACCTAGAAAAATTTATAAAGTAGGCAGATACGTAAGTCAATATATATATATATTTTTATATTTTGTTTCCGGTCGTTAGCCCATGTCACTAGCTCAGTGGAATAGCAGAGATTTAATAATATAATATAAGAGTATATATATAAAAAAGAATAAAATAAGCCACTGCCAGTAATTAACATACAAACATTTATTTATGCACATATATATATAAGATTGAAAATTGTTTTAGTATCAGTTTACACTTTAACATTTAACATTATTTTTTTAACTTTACTTTAGATTTTTAATTTACATTTTAATTTCTATTATATTATAAGTTTACATTTTAATTAAGTTCGCACAGATGGGATTATAAAAGCTTGTTTTAATATGTTGCATATAGATCGGTTACATAGATTACACAGTTAAAAACATTTCAAAGTAAACATAAATGATCAAAATATAAAATCATTGATACTGACAATTGCAGAGGGATATTTATAAGTAACCCAATAGTATTTACCATAAGATACTTGCATTGTCACCAATGACTTAAAAGACATCCGAATAAATACATTTTAGATACTTACTGTAAGGTATCATTATTTATCGAATGTCTATATATTTTGATCAAATATGAAAACCCAAAACATACTTAACCGATAACCAATCCATGCAAGCATCTATAAACAACTTAAATTTAATGCATTTTTATTTAGGGTCGAGTATGAATAGACTACATAAATTTGCATTTGAAAATAAAACATTCTATCCCCATTTAACCTTAGGCTAAAGGTTCGCAGCCAAAACTGGTGTCAATTTATCTGATATATCGATGCATTCAATGTAATACGAAATACAGCAGCACCAAAAAGTTAAGAGAAGAAATTGCCTCTCGTCAAATAGGAATATGACATCTATCTGACAAGAAGAGCAATAAAAAAAAACTCCATAGAAAGGAACTGCGTTCTCCATCTTATAATTCCTTCCATAGGCAAACGGGTGAGTGCGGTGTATGAAACGATTCTGCCCGTAGCGAATCTGATATTACATCTACTAATCACACCAATATATCCAATCCATTGACCCAATTTAACAACGACACAAATAACCTAAGATTACCCTCCCCTAATATAACTTTACAAATCTATACAGCCATTCACGTCCGACTTAAGTTTAACATTGATATATTTTAAGTTATCGGAAAACAGAAATCATAAATAAACTTAAACAACAAAATTAAATAAATGGAAATGATTTTAAACAAATAAATAAAAAATACATCAAATAACATTTTAACTACTTTAGTCAGATAGGAAACTAATGCAATTATTTTAAATATGAAAAGTTTTTAATTTAATGTTCATTAATTGTAAAGTTCTTACGGTTTTAAACAGTTCATCTTTATCTGTCGTTAGTAAGTTTGAACGGGAATTCCCATGCCGACCTGAAGATATTGGTATACATTTAGCCATTGTTTTATTTATTCATTCGGAGGTTTTTTAATTTAGTTGGTCCTCAATGTAGAAAATGATGTTTCACTCCCTTTTCTTTAACAGCTGAAGGAATTGAAAGTGCCTCTTTCAATCCCTTCACCTCCAACTCCGTACTAATACATATAGTCACATCGTAATAATCATTAATCCCCTAATAATTTTCAAACTTGTCCTTTTATATTAATGTGAAGGATTGAATTTACATTACATCATCGATGCGATGGTCCTTTCGCTGAGGTCCGATTCCATAGGGATTTCTTTTTATTTGCTAAAAGTTTCTATTGTTTTCCTATCTGACCAATGTTTTTACATTTAAATGCCCAAGGCTGGTTTACATTTAACTAATTAAAACAATCATTTCCATTTCTGATTAATTAATGTGTTTTCCAAGATTAAAGATATATTTTTATCTCTAAATCTTTTTAGGTTTTTGTTTTTAAAATACCTTTCTATTTTTAATAAAGTTTTATTTTAATAATTTTTTTTTTTTTTATCTGTGCGATTTATATATACGAGTTTAAGATGATATTTAATTTCAATTTTTAATTCTTAAAGAAAATTTTTAAATGCGAACTTTTTAATTTTCTTTCATGATTAATAATAAAAAACAATGTAACGTACGTATGTGCCCGTTACATATAGAAGCATTTAATTTTAATCCATGGTTATAGAAGCATTTGATTTCATCCAGGTATATAGGAGCATTTAATTTTAATCCATGGTTATAGAAGCATTTAATTTCATCCAGGTATATAGGAGCATTTAATTTTAATCCATGGTCATAGAAGCATTTTCAGTTCACATAAATATTAGCACACCTTTACTGCAGGCATGTAGGCATATATTTTGAAGAAGTGTCTTTAATTTTGCTTCACAGATTATGTAGATGTGGCTTTGCATCATTGATTTAGAGCATTTCCATTTCAATTCACATATTATACAGATGTGGGTTTGAACCACTTATTTAGGAGTATTTCTTTTTACATGGTTTTGAATCAGTTATATGAGAGTATTCATTTTATTTGACATATTATCCAGATGCAGTTTTTAACTTATTTTTATTTAACATATTATCCAGATGTGAGTTTGAACCACTTATTTAGAAGTATTTCATTTTACACATTATATAGATGCAGTTTTGAGTCACTTATATGAGAGTATTTTATTTTTATTTAACATATTATCCAGATATGAATTTAAACCACTTATCTAGAAGTATTTCTTTATAACTTCTTAATTCACATCTATCATGTATTCAGGTATGTGAGTACATAGTTATTATTATTCATACATAGTCATTATTATTCATGTATATAATATATCAATTTTACTCTATAATTTCTTAATCCACGTTACAAACATTTCTTTAATTTATGTGTGTGTGGATTCTTATTTAATTCACTCTATCACAGCATTTTGTAAAATAATAAATGTCACTTTATAATCAATAATTTCATTTTATGTGGACACATACTAGTATGATGTTTATTATAGAATTATTTTCAATCAAAATCATTTTTGCATCATCAGTTTGTCTTTTAATAACATTTATATTCTCCTATTACTCCAGTACATTACATTTATAAATTGTCCATTTAGAGTAAATATATTTTCATTTTATATTATTTTTATAAAGGAGCATTTCATTATTTCATAAATTATTTCAATAAACAAATTTTACAAAATGTTTTCTGATATTATAAATGCATATAAATTTCATTACCTGAACCTTCATCCATTAGATGTTCTCCATAAATCTTTCAACTAATAGGTGTTTTCCAAGAACTACATGAGTTGACAGTCAGTTAACATGTCTTATTTTCATCTTGCTTCCATCGCTAAACCAGTTGATAGAGAAGAGAGAAAAACTGTTTCCTTTTTAGCCAGACATTTGAAGATATTCTATTTTAATACTTCGTTTCTTCATTCTTTAGAAGTTATAGGTTCCTTTTTTGGTTAATGTTTATAGTTACCCAAGCTTCGTTGGGTCAGTATTCATATAAGCTGCATTTCACTATGCAGTACTAATGATGGCTAGTCCACTAGTAACTAGTCTTGATACTTCCAAACAATATATTTGTTGAATCCCCTTAAGCAATATCTACTCCCATATTTATAATCTTATGCTTTTCTTATCAATGATTTTTAGGATTGATCTAGTACTAATTCTATTGGTGATTATGACCTTTCTCTGAGGCCCATGTCTTCATTCAACTCATTTATTGTCAGTCCATTTCTAGCAGGAACAGATTTTGGTATCTCTTATCTGACATGTTTTATGAAAATTATCTATTAACTTTTATGCCTATGGTAATCTTTTTTAATTAATTGTTAATTACAGTCTTTCTATTCTTAATCTGAAAACATTAAACTTTTAAAAAATATTACATTTTAAATGGTAATTTTAATATTTTAAAATTATTGATTTTTCTTCTTAATTTTTAACCATTTGGGGTTTTATAATGTATGTGAAATTTGATTCTATATTGCTGTCACTTATTTATTTCTTTTTTTGAACTTTTATTTATCGAAAACTGCATCAGCTTTTTATTTTTATCTCAACAGTTTTTAAATTGAGGGGATGACGACTTCAAACTATACATGTGAAACAATGGGTCTGTTTCAATATATATATATTGAGCAATCAATATTAGCAATTTGATCAATTTCAGAGATGTCAGGCTTATCAAGTAATAATAAAGTTTGGGTCATCCTATATAATACTAGTATCACTTTGTCACTCTCATTGATGAGCCATTCTGGAAAAGAATAATCATTTTTACTAGAGTTCTTTATTGCCTTCTGTCTTTTCAGAGGACAAAGTAATATATATATATATATATATTGAATTAAATATTTTCATGGCTTAAATATTAGAAATAAAGAGATTATATCCATGTAAACAGAAATAAATTTTTTTTTCTATTAACTTATCTAATAGTTCTTTGTTGAAGCAAAAAAGAGTTCTTTTTCAATTCAAGTTCTTATAAGGATAGCATATATAAATATAACTCCCCCCTTCTACTTCAAAGAATTTAATGTTTAACGTAGTCTTTTAAATGTTTATTTATTTCTACAATCTTTGAGATAAATATTCTGTTTCTGATTTATTTATTTCTTGAATGGCAGCTTCTCTTTCCCTCTTATTATCCCTGAGTTCTGATTTACAGCCTTTTTTCCTGATTTAGTTACATGATCAGTATTCTTTACTTCCATCTGACTCTAAAGTGAAACTAAATCAGGAGGTAAAAGGCTGCTTGTCACACATTTTCTTATGTAATTTTATGTGATGATGGAACTATGTTTCTTGTTTTCAATTGTTTAAGTAATAATTGGATTATTTCACCTAGTACTCAAAGTTTTCTTAAAGAATTTCTTATCAAATATCTTGCCCCACTGCAAATTTTTCACATTTTCACCAATATTTTCTATTATTATTTATAATGGGAATAGCAATAATAATTTGGTTTTCAATTTCCATCCTGTTTCTGCTCTGGGAATTGATTGTTGTGTAGCATCACTGCATAGTGCAGTGGTAGAGGCTGTTTTGTTCAAAACTTATTTGAGCCATGTTTAATCTTTCCATTTAATCCATTCAATTCTGGATGATATGATGGCATGCAAATGTATTTCATATATAAAGTTTTAAATTGTTCTGAAATGAAACCAGTGCTCTTATCTGATATTAGGATTTCTGGACATCCATGTAATTCAAAAATCTCTTTAAAGATAGATGTTGTTTTATTGTACTCTGTATTTTTAACAAGTTTATATTATAATCAGTTGGATTATAAATCGATCATAATCAGAAATAAGTGTTCACCTAAAAAATAGGCATGGATCATGTGGACTCACTGCCAAAACTTAGATACAATTGGCCAGGAAATATGTATTTAATGTTTTTAACTTATGTTTAATTGGTATTTTATGTATGTTTTTATTGTATTTTCAATATCTTTGTCAATTTTTGGTTACCATATTGTAATAGTCATATTTGTACAGTCACGAACCAAATCCAGAGTCCTGGCAAATTAAACCAAGACTGATCTAGATGAGGGGTTAAGACCTTGAATCAGATTGCACTTCAAGATTCTCCACAAACACTACATGACTTACTACCCTATGAATGACATATGTGAGGCTACACTCAGAGTTTCTTAGTTTGCGTGCATAGCAAAGGGTGGAACAAGAAACTCAGGGAATAAAAACTAAATTACTATACTTTAAATAAACACACACATCTATGGCTGGCTGGATAATGCATATATCAATAATTAACACTAATATTAAGAATTTTAACTAAGATTTAAAGGACTATGAATGATATGCAACACAATTAATATAATTTAATATATTTTAATTAATAAATATAAATCAAAAAGCAAGAGTGCATTGAAGGATGCATGCAGGTGTAAACAATGATGAGCAAGCTGAATAACAAAATCTCATCTGATGCACCCTAGTTTAAAGAGTTTATTGCAATTTTAATAATCTACGACTTCTAATCATGCCTTAATTTTATTATGTCCTATCTATTAGGTTTGCGATGGTTAAATTAGTGCAAGAATGATGATTTACCACCATAATATTTAGTAAAAGATTATTTAACAACACATAATGAGCTGCAATAGGCTCTATGCAGATTATGTACATACAAAATCAGATTACATATTCAGATCAATGCTGAAATATTACATTAAATTATGGAGGGATTAACTGGAGCTTTGTAGTATGACTTCAGATACTATGGCATTATATATATTATTAGAGTTCTGTCTGCTTCAAATGTGCAGTTAATCAGGGGACTCAGTACCAAGTACTCAGTTCCCATGGACTGTATGATTGCCATGAATAAATTGAACATATAGTTTGGTGATCAGAGTAGTTTATAAACCATCTGGAACCTTGTTCCAGTTCTAAAGAAAGAGCTGTCCTAACTAAGAAGATGGTATGGCCATTAAAACTAGGAGCCCATTCATATAAAAACATACAGCAAGGTGTATATACATGTATGTGATTCCTAAAGATACATTTGCCATGCTAAACATAATATTAATTAATAACTTAAAAATATGCAAAATTCTATAGTTTCATTCTGCAAAACTACCATATGCCAGTTCATAATTAGCATTCTTAAAACATGCTAAAATGAAATACTTAAAAGTAATTATTTTCTTAATAAATCTGCATAGCATATCTGGGACTTAAGCAATATGTATAAAATGCTTTGTAACCCATGCTTGCATTTATTAACTAATTACTTTATTAACTTGCAAATTTAATTCTAACAACAATAATAATAAGCTAAATATAATAACTTAACAAATATATTTAGGTTTTCAGAGTGGAGATTTGTGTGTGTGTTCACTAAAGAGCAACATTACTTAATTATGAGAGAGCCTCTAATCATCTCTCCCCTCAAACTTTATTCATAGAATCAATATTCATTCTGAATTGGGCATAGCATAAATTATAAAATAAATATATATAAAACAAATAAAAAAGGCATGACCACAGATTAGAATTAATAAAATAATAACTGAATAAGTTATTATTTAACAAGCATTTAGAGTTTTAGAAAGAAATAGGCAAGTTTACAGATATTAATTTTAGCATAATTTTAAATTATATTTTACAGTTTTAATCAGTTAAATTACTAGAATATTATAGTTTAGAAGTTTGTGCACATTATAAATTAGAAACTAGCTTAACTTTTATATATATTTTTAGAATTATTTTTAAAGAGCTCTGCGGGGAAAATTTGTTACTGCATCTTCATTGCTGAGGCTTCTGTAGCTGATCACTATCATCCTCAGCTGGGCTGATCCATTTCTTATGACATCTTGGCAGTTTAACTGGTTTCCCTGTTATTTTCATTTCCACAGACAGATCTCTTGAAAAGAGCTGGCAAAGGTAGAGCCTTAGCCACTAAACTCCATTTTTCAGTCAGCCATAGATGACTGGCAGCAATTACACATCAAATATTTTGAACCCCCTACTAAAAATTTAAAGTTATTTATACCAGAAAAATTGGTAATTCGAGCACACTGTTTACAACATTTTACAAAGTTTTGATCAGTAATTTAAAAAACATAAAAATGAAACCTTTGGTCAATTCTTGGCTAAAACAATAACAGTCAAAAAGACATTACCAGTTTCATTAATTGCTTACAGATGGTTTTCTAAGAATTTACATCTTTTATAAAAACAGCTAACTTTTTTTAAAAAGAGTTTAAGTTTGTAAACATTTTATTATATACATGTGTGGGACTACCATAGGAACTGAAATTTATATATGAATGCATTTAAGTAAAGAGATTTTAACTAAAAATAATGCAAATTTAAATTAATTTAAAAGAGTTGTAATGCTTTTAAATGTATTGCATTACGGCTTCTTTCGCATATATATGTAAGTAATTACACACATATAACAATGTTCACACAATTTAATTTAAAGTATCATTTTAATAAATTTTAAATTTATAACTGCATATACATTATATGCATATGAACATTAATATGACTATTGTATGTGCACACATATACAAATACATGCATATATACGTTAATATACACTATTCGAATTAAAATAAATTATTAGAAGTTATATACATGGACTGGGATGGGTTTGAACTAGAGAAAAAAATACTACTATAAAACATGGTAAGTGAAACGGGATGATGGCTAAATAATACCATTTCAATATATAGGAGTGTGCTAAATTCTTGAATCATATTATTTCTGCATGATTCCACATGAATAACCTTTAAAACTTATGAGAAGCTTGGAATCATATGAATAGATGGTCTCCCATAAATATATATCCCTTATTTAACAATCTTTGATCTTTTAATTTCCTGAATATTTCTAGAAAATTATTTGGGTGTTTGATGGGCCTTCCCATATACATTCAGTTTATTGGTAACTTGTATTCATCATCTGCTTTTGTCCATTTTGCCACTACTGTACTATTCAGGTTGATTTTAGCATGACTGCATAATTACATGCTCCACTGTGAAGCTTTCTTTTACATTTGAAATTCAGGATAGAGCATCAGCGTGTATTATATAAATGCCATTTCTATACTCCAGTGTATAATTGTACCCAGATAAAATTCTAATCCAATACAACGTGTTGATTTTGTTGAATAATTGTTTAAATTTTGAAAGAATTCCCAGTAACAGTTTAGGATCCAGTTATAACTGAAATTCTAACTATATCAGTCATCTTTTGATCTTGAAGATGGTTGTTATGGCTTTTTTATCAAGTTGCCTGTAAATTTCACTCTACTCTTGATAATGTTCTTGTCACAAATGCTATGGATTGCCAACATCACTTCGTATTTTGATGCATTGATGGTTATTTTATGTGTACTTGTTTAAATTTATTAATAGTTTATTTCATGATGGAAAATTCTTGGTCTTGATGATTATATATATTTTCATGGGGTTGTTTTCAACACCAACTTTTGATTTTTTTTCCAATAACACATATAACAGATTGGCTGCATAAACTTTCCTCTTAAGAAAATATTAAAATAGCAACACAGACCATGAATGGATTGCAACTCTTTGAGATTTCAATATTTCTGCATTTTTAACAACTCATACCTTTTGAGATATTGGTTTCTTTCCCTTATTGGATACAATGTGCTTTAAAAAATTAATTCTGTAGTATTCCAAATGCACTTTTCTGTTTTTAATCTGGCCCCTAATTTTGCTAGTTTTTCATAGACTTTATATACTTTAGCTTATAAATCCCACTGCAAATTTGTCATTACCAAAATACTAAATATAGCACCACATTATTAGTACCATGAAATAGCTGATACATTTTCAACTGGAAAATGTCTACTGCAGTGGTAATTTCAAATTGTATATGTTTGAATAGACTGAAAAGAATTGTTACCGCTACTGATTATTCTATAACAGATATCTGACACCTAGTGTCATTTAGTCTAATTTTTATAATGGATAATCTCTTTTGGCACTGAATACTTATTTTTATTTAGCACTTGGATGATTGTTAAACAATAGTCATTACACTATCATATGATTTAGCAATAATCATAATAAGTGAACTTCATTCGAAGTTTTCTGTGATATTCCCTTGTTAGTTAGATCTTCTAATAATGCTCTTGAATAGTTTTGCTTTCTTTGCATCTGGTACTTTCTATGGTTTACATAACACATTCTCTTTTAGGTTTGTTTTTAATTTCTTCTACTTTTCTCTTGATAATCATGGAAATGTACAGTATTTAGTACTTCTTTATCATACACTTTTTTAATTTATTTTGATGCCCACATTCTTGTGCAGATTGATTGCTAATATTGATGATATTTTAATATGAGTGTTTTTTTAATCTCTTCAAATAGGGTATTTTCATAAGAAGTTTGTTTTTAATACTATTTATTATTTGTATTATAAATGAGTTGCTATTACAAACAATACTAATATGTCAAATGGGCTTATTAATAAAACATTCAAAAAATCATTTCACATTTTGCTTATTGCATGCACCAACTGTTAAGCACTTGGACAACAAATCAACCATAGTTGATTGAATTACTAAGATAAATACAGTACAATCATTTATTATGTATTTGTTTACCATGTATATTATCTTTTGATCAAGTGGTCTGTTTGAAATTTTCTGCATATTAACTGATTAATATTTATTAAACATGTATTAATGATAACATTATTGTTTGTAATATATGTCTAATGTTAATTCTATCTTAGTCAATTATGGAATAGTTTATATAAATAAAGAAATCTGCTATTTGGCAAACAATTACACAATTTAAAGAATATGTAATCATGTGGGAGGAAATCAAAACGTCTAGACATGCGCTATTGGTATTAATTTGATAGCACTTACCCATCATATAAATTACTAACAAAATTAATTTGAAGGATGGCTTCTAATTTTATAACATTCCCATTAGTATTTGTTGGCATTTTATTAGATATAAATGAGTAAACTATTTAATCAAAATATTAGTGACAAGATAGAATGCAAAATTATAATACATCATCTGTATTAGCTTTATCAAAGGATTCAAGTAATAATATTCTTCTTTTTAAATATGAGTATTATTAAACTATTATACTTAAAGGACACATTTAATGAGTGTTGCTGTTAAGAAGAGCCAATATTATTAAAAAGAGATGTATAAATTATATATGGAAATATTTGAAAACCAGGCACTCTTCACAAACCAGGGAGCTTAATTGTAAGTATAGGGGATTTGAACTCAGATTTTCAAGCACCCTTCAACTATTTACACTATCTCATACAACTGATACACATGACCACACACATGTAGAAAAGATAATTAATCACCAATATACGTACTTCATGCTAAACCAGCACTCATCAGTTGGTCCAGATTATCATCTCCCACACATATATATAATCAGTGCTCAGTTTATATTAAGATAACAAATCTTCATACTTTAATGGACAGGCTTCAATCCACTTCAACCTCCAACTTTTCAGCCATCCATGTCATTGATAATCAGAGTGACTTCAGGTCAACATGGGCTTGGCAATAATATTAGCATCAGCATGGGATTGAGTTTTCATCATCAGATTATCAATGACATGGATGGCTGAAAAGTTGGAGATTGAAGTGGATTGAAGCATGTCCATTAAAGTATGAATATTTGCTATCTTAATATAAACTGAGCACTGATTATATATATGTGTGTGGGAGATGATAATCTGAACCAACTGATGATTTCTGGTTTAGCACAAAATGTATATATTGGTGATTAATTATCTTTTCTACATGTGTGTGGTCATGTGTATATGACATAGTGTGGATAGTTGAAGGGTGCTTGAAAATCTGAGTTCAAATCCCCTACTCTTAAAATTATGTATGGGTAAATATAAAAGAGTCTGATAATATTTATCTAAAGGTTTGTGATGATGGTATATTATTAGATGTGATATGTTGGACTATTTCCATCATCTATGCATGAATGTTGAATGTATAGAAAATTTTAAACTTTATTTAAACTTTCCAAATACAAACAATTTGTTAGTAATAACACACAAATAGACAACACAGGTTAGTGATTACACAACATTTCACATGGTATTATTCTCCACTCTTCTTGAGGTGTTGCTGGCCTATATGCACAGTGACAATATTCACTTAGAAGTTGAACTTTCATCTGTAGATTCTTGAATATCGAATTTAAAGTGATTCTTGAATATCAAATTTAAGACAATGCCTTACACCTTAAATTCGATATTCAATAATTTAAAGGTGTGAGTTCAACTTCTAAGTGAATATTGTCACTGCAGATAAGGTCAGCAACACTTGAAGTAGAGTGGAAAATAATACTACTTGAAATGTAATTACTAACCGTGTTGTCCATTTGTGTGTTATTACTAACAAATTGTTTGTATTTGGAAAGTTTAAATAAAGTTTAAATTTTTCTATACATTCAATATTCACTTGTATATGATGGAAATAGTCCAACATATCATATATAGCCTTATAATACTACATCATTGCAAATGCCTCTCCAACAATCCTCCATAAATGAAAATTAAAGAAGAAAGCTTTATTAACCAACTTGACAATTGCTAGTTAAATATCCATTATCCAACCAATATTGGATAGTTAACTGTGTTGACTATGGACTGTCTACAAAAAAAAAAAAAAACATTTCTAAGCTTGACTGGAATCTGGAAAAAAAATTCCAAATTTTTTCTAGCCCAAATACTCTTCAACAATAAATCATTTGATTTTTTTTTTATATTGCTAAAGTAAAAATGGATTTGTAAAATAATATTGCATTATCTTCTCTGATCCCTTGTGATATTTCTTGCACCATTTAATCATGCTGGTGGATTTGCTTTTTTTTACATAATAAGTACTACATAATGACTTACTTCCCATCATTTGGCCCATTAATACTTTAGCCTTTGTTAAAACTATAAAGTTTTTATTTTGTTTTATGTATTTTATTGTAAATCTCATCTGGTTTTAATAAATCTGTATAATGCTTTATTTTTGCAATCAGAAATGTATATTGTAACTATTAATTAATTACATTGTAGCTATACTTGCCTGAAAAAATGTTGCAAAATAACAAAACGTCATTCCTGACATGCTAAATACTATACCTTGGCCACAAATTCCTACTGGCTAAGCGTATGAACTTACCTTTAAAGCAACATACATAAATTATAGCAAATAATACGTGTTAAATTTTTATTCCAAATTTTAAAATAGTCTCAACAGCAGTCTCTAGTTGTAATTTGATTATAAGTACCAAATGAAAAAAGGAAAATTTAAAAATATTGAAATACTAAAATAAATAACAATAATAAAAAAGCCAAATTATGATGCTCCAGGGATATTTTTTGTCCAAATTGAGACTTCATTCTAGTTTTTTTTTTTCTTATATTGTAAATTGATTCATCAGTTTTTAACTATTGACCCAAGTTTTTGATAGTTGACTATAATTTCTCTCTACTGTAATTTAATATCAAAGCTTTAGGCACAGCTTAACTTTTAATTAGAATTTTAATGGCTATTTAATGCTAACTAGCTTTTAAGTCAAGAATCTCCAGTTCTAAAACAAATCTTCATAGAGTGTTTTTCATGTCTATTTTACTTTATAGTATCACTTTTAAGCAGTTCCTGAATAGATTTTCAGTAGAAAAAATAATTGTTTAAAATTATCAAGTTACGGTGTAATTACTTGAATATATCAAAGACTCTTCCCAACTTTTTGTAAATACTATAGTTATAAATTTATCAATTAAAAATATGAAGGCTCATTAAATTGCAAAACATAGTTCTAAAACTGAAAAATTAGAATTGTGTTCCATTAGTTGAAAGCAATAGTAATATATTATGTGCTGATGCAGCATAATATTGCCTACTACACCTTCTGCTTTTAGGGGGGGAAAACACTCATGTTTGTAACATATGCAGTTATTTTGTAAAAATAAAAATATATATTTAGAAGACTTAAGGAAAAAATATAGTCACTTTTTTTTCCCATTGAGATGTGGTGTCGTTTGTACAATACTAATTTTTTACCCAATACTCCATTATTTAAAAAAGCAAAATTTTCTGGCTATATTCTTCTTCTGAAAATTATTTTTTAGTTACTAGTCTACTAAATAGTGGTTGGTTTAAAGATAGTTTTTTTATGTGGGCACATTAAACGTCTGTGATAAAAGGGGAAGTAGAGTAATTATCTTTTTTTTTTTTACTTTTTAAATGCTAATTTTTCTTTGATGTTTATTGATAACGTAAGCGACATTTTGAAAATGATGGTAGGTATATTCTTATAAACCAGCGAACTTGTTTTTGCTATTAATCATGACAATGTCTTCTCCTTCATTGTATTATACATCGTATTTGGTAATAATTTTTTTAAATCTTGGTAAAAATGCCTAACCCTAAAGAAATATATTGTATATGTGATTGGTTAAAGCATATTGTCAAAATTCAAGCATGCAATTTTTTATTGATTGTAGTCCCGCCCCTCCACGTAATTTAGTATTAATAGGAAACAAATCGTAGTTCAAGACTATACTGTTATAACAATTTTAAGTCCTATATTAGCACACTCTCGTCTAATATTCTGTACTGTGTGTATATATACATGTGTGCGCACATGTTTAAGACTTTAAATTGGTTTTATATATATATTACATTTAAATGCTTTAAATTGTTTGAAAAAATTATTAATTATACAATTACAGAATTAATGTCTCTAGCAAATTAAAAAAAAAAAAAAACATTTTAGAAGTCCTATCAAATCGAATCCATGTCAATACAATTTGACTCACATTTGTTTTCACTATTAGTAACTATGGTTTTAATCGTTTTTAAATAATTTTTAGATGAATTTTAATTAGACATCTATTGCTATTTAAAATAGAAAAAATTGTCTTTGAATTTATCTATCTTTAGCTTTCATTACTCATACATCGATAAAAATCTTTTAAGTTGCTTAAACACATTCTGCATTTGTAGGATTATGAAGCCCAGACGATATAAAAATTATACCAGCAAAAAAAAAAAAAAAATACTGGGAATTATGGGTGAGTTCTTTTAATTCATCAGAGAATTATTGAAGCTTACTAATTCAAACAGTTGTATATATATAGTAGCAGAATGGGGAATTGCACATATAATGATTGTATGATCTTACCTTATTGTGAGAAGTCATTACATAAACTGAATGGATTACAACAATTCCTCATAATATTCATTCACAATAACATAGTAGAATGAGACATTTATATTGTTTATCTAATTGACAACTATTCTAAAATGAAAATCCTTTACTCTTTTTACAATCATATTGTATTCAATAATGTAGCCACTAGAAAGATTATTAATGATGTGTCTGCAACCATGACTGGGAAACCAGCAAACAAATTTAGAATAAAACTCGGCAGATAACAGCACATATATATTTAGCAATAATAATTTATTAACAATTAAGAAAAAGAATTACTATATTGATCTTTAACACAAATATAAAGTCTGCATTTGAATAAACCTCATCCATTAAATACTGAATAGCAAAGAATGTTTATAAAGTTTAGGTAAACTATTATTCACTTTACTTTCACTACTGTCTATTGACTTTATAACACAACCTTCTAAGAGCCTCTTGAGGTGTTCCAAATGATAATAAGACAGAAACAGTCTGTTAAAAGTACTAGTTGGCTTAGTGATCTACAGGAGCCGAGAACCTGGGAACGAAAATCCTTCGATGATGATCTGCTGCTCAACAACTCGTGGAACAGTAATAGCATTCACAATAAAGAGTTCCCAGTCCTTTTTCCCCTATCAATTTATAACTTCTCTCTTCTTTTGTTTCCTTATCTTTTTCTGGAGTTTTTTAACTTCTGCTTTGTTCTCATACAATGAAATTTTTCTTAAGAATTTATTTCCATATATGGTAAGATTTTAGGTCTACACAATTAATTAATCTTAGGAATTTATTTCCATATCTGTAAGGTTTTAGATTTATACAATTAATTAGTGTCTTAGTAATTCATTTCCATTTATATGTCTATTCCATTAATTAATATATACATGTGTCTGTTATTTAAACTTCACTTAATTTGAATTTTTCTTTTCAATGATTTATTTGATAGCATTCTTAAGTTTATTTATTTAATACTTTGCATTTCTCCCCTTACTCCAGAAAATTGTTTAGACTTACATATAGTCATTGAATATGGCTGGTCTTTATATCTGATGTCTGGGTCTGGGTGATCTAGTTGTTAATCCGGTCAATTCAATATTGATTCTCGTTCCTGCTTGTTTATTCCAGGTTTCATATCACAGCTTTCTGACTTTTTTCATCATTGATTCGTGGTGCTGCTTCAGCTATGTCTTGTATTTTTTGATATTCATCTTTTGGCATGGGCACTGCAATTTGCCAATCTTCTTCAAATCACTGATAAACATGATTTATATGTCTTCTGTATGTTGCACCATCCTGAACTTGGATGATTGCTATTGTTTTGACAACATTTTCATGATTACTCCTTTAACCTATTTCTTCCAGATTATGCCTCAAATCCAAACTCTATCACCTGTTATATGTATTTTTTCTTTTTTCCGATCCATTACTTGTATTTTTGCATTTTTTTTGCTCTCTATTTTATCAATGGATTTGGAAGTAAAAGTGATAATTTAATTCTGAATTTCCTTCTCATCAACAGTTCTGCTGGAGATTTCCATGTAGCTGTTGATGGAGTGGACTGTTGATGCACCATAGCATTATATATTACTTGCTGCATATTTACATTCTTTGACTTCTTGCTGGCTTTTTTAATTATCTGTACAACCTTTTCAGCAAGGCCACTTGATTTCTAGATGATACAGGGATGCATGTACATGCGTGATGCCATTGTTGATAAAATAGTTTTCCATTTCTTGCACAGTGAATCCAGCACCATACCCACAACCTTTGGTCAATTCTCTAAGAGCTGTATTATACTCTTTAATTTTTACGCCCTCCAGATGCTTTTTCTTAGTGAGGTTAAGCAAGCTATGTCCTGTGATGGACGAGGGCTGAAATGATCACTTAATTTTTCTATTAGATCTTCATACTTTACCTTTTCAATGAGATAATCTATTTACAACTTCTATTACTTTAATATCCACAAAACACATGAGTGCCATTATTTTCTTTTTATTATCTTCAATGCTATTCAATGTAAAAAAGTTTTGTAACTGCATAATATATAATGGCCATTCAGATGCTTGGCTAACCTCAAATTCAGGTATACTTTTCTGCCCAAAAGCAGTCATGACATCTATTGAACAATTAGCTTTACTACTAACTGTAATGACTATAATTTTGTACTTTTTCTCCCCAACTTTGAAAACCTAAAATTTCAGAAGCTTACTAACGGCTTAAGCTCTTTCCTATTTTTCTAGACTCGAACAACAGTGTCTGCCAATAATTTGACTTTTTTAACTCATTCACTATTCACAGGTTTGATGCACCTGCACCAATAATTTGCTGTGTCCCCAACTATGACTTGGTGACCAGCAAACAAATATACAATAAAACTTGACAGATAACAGCACATATATATTTAGCAATAATAATTTATTAACAATCAAAAAAAAAGAATAAAATTACTTCAATAGTCATAACTGAATTATGGCTCAGTCAATAGAAAATTATCTATCAACATAATCAAAGTCAAATTAAATAAGCAAACTACTCTCAGCCATGTATAGAGTTCATCCTTGCATTTTTACCATGGCTAGATAACAACATCATAGACCCATTCAACCATCAATCATAACATGACCAATGGATGGCCAATGGATCTTCCTTCAGTATCATCATTTTTGGTCTATATTTAAACCACATTGAAAATACTGTTGTTCCTTCATGTATTGTACATGCTCTGGATCTCATATATACATGGTATGTAGATGACATTTTCATCACTGCATCTGAACCTTCAATTAAAAATATTAAAGCAAATCAACAAAGCCATTTAGCATTACTGCTTACAATAGACTGGGAAGAATCACACCATTGCATCAAATAAAGATTTGATTATTCAAAAAAAGCACAGCTCATCTAGATTATTCTAGGTATATCAACCACTTGAAATTTGTGGGTTTATGCACCCAGGCTCAACTGCACCTAGATCTCACAAATTGGCCAGTCTATCCTCCTTTCTTTCCTGAAACTATGCTCTATGTAAGTATGAAGCATCCCACAAGGCAAACATAGATATATATTAAAGATTTAACATTAGTTGGATTTAAACATAGTTTTTTTAAAGGAAAATAATGCAATTCTACAGAAAATTAAATGCTACTCCCCGCTGATGATAGACCATGACTTTTTTGCTATACATACCTACCTTAACAAAATCTTTAATAAAACATTTTCTTCAACTATCATCTTGCTTTCTGCACACATACCCATCAATTAATAGACTACTGACTAACTCCAAAGATAGGCTTGAACATGAACTTATCCTTAGCACTGTTTATAAGACTAATGCCC
Source organism: Epiperipatus broadwayi (assembly GCA_028023455.1). NCBI lineage: Eukaryota > Metazoa > Onychophora > Udeonychophora > Euonychophora > Peripatidae > Epiperipatus > Epiperipatus broadwayi. Next base: position 9,677,560 of record JAQFVV010006225.1, on the reverse strand, counting down.
CAAACTGGATGCCAATCAATCTATTATGGGGATCCCAATTATCCTTGTCTACATGCCTTTCCCAGCACAAATACTTATACAAAAGAGCCTGAGACAAGCAGAATAGCTCTATATTCCTTGTGCAGCAAAAGGCAACAGAACATCCCGTTCCTACACAACCATCCATCCAATACATCGAACGAAATGATTCAAAGAGAAAAATAAGGGATGCTTGCTATAGAATACTATCAACTGTAGAGACACATCCTTCCCTCTCTCCAAAAAATGGACACTCTAATTATTTAACATCGAATTTACATAAATTTTGATCTCTTCAAATATATACAATTACACTTAGCTCTCCATTGAATTATTTAAACTAAATTTTTTTTATGAAAAACGTATTAGCTCTCCACTATGATTCTAGTTCATCTTGCTATGAATATGAGAACGTGTAAGTTCTCAAAAGTGCTAAACTGTATTTAATTTACAGAAATAACAAGCTTATCTATAGTTGTGTATAAGAACAACATTTAATACATTTACTACATTGTGTATAGAAGAAGTATAAAACAGTTAATGTCATTAAATATATATCACTAGATATTTCGGCAATAAGTTAATATGTAGTCTCCTTATGTACATATCATATTTACTATCTGTACATAAAATTATATATGTGTATATAATAAATCATTAAGCAACTTAAAATATGAAGATATTCTTTGTATTGAAAAGTGTTTGACACTTTTTTCATTTTATTTAAAAAGTTTTTTTTTTTTCTCTCTTGTTTTTAAAGAAATGCTTAAACAAAACTATATTGTAAACTAACTTTATTTTATTCTAACTTAAAACCCAGCTTTCAATTGAAACAAAAAAAAATCGTATGCATTACTTAAATCATATTGAAATTCTAAGAATGACTTAAATTTGATATCAAAATAATCAAACGCTTTCCACCTAATGGTCCAAATCTAAGAAACTAGGTTCATCATCATCATGATCAACTATTATCAATCCACTGAAGGATAATCTCTCCAAGTTCAATCCATCTTTTCCGATCTTTAGCTTCTCTTCTCCACGTCATCCCTGCACACTTTCTTATTTCATCCATCCATCTCACATGTGATCTCTTTCTGGGTCTTTTACAATCTCTTGGAATTCAGTTTAAAATTTCAATTGTCCATCTATTATCATCTCTTCTAGCAATATGTCCAGCCCAACTCCACTTCAGTCTTTTAATTTTTTCAGTGAGGTCAGTAACACATGTTTGTTCTCTTATCCATACATTGCGTTTTCGATCTCTTCTTGTTACTCCCAACATGCATCTCTCCATACTTCTTTGAGTGGTTTGAAGTCTCTGTATTGTTCTTCTATTAAGTGCCAAGTCTCAGATTCATAAGTAAGAACTGGCAAAACATATTTATTAAAAACCTTTCTTTTGAAACACATAGGCATATTTCCTTTTAGTATCAAGTTATTTCTATCAAAAGCACTCCAACCAAGTTTAATTCTATGATTAATTTCATCCATTCTGACCAAGGTATTTGTAACTGTTAGCTTCTTCTAATTTATCATAATCAATCTTTATTTTCATATTTTGAGCAAATCGATTAAATATTATTTTAGTGTTTTTAACATTCATCTTTAGTCCTACTTTCCTACTTTCATTTGATAACTCCTGCAACATTTTCTGCAGCTCTGAAAGCATTATTTGCAAAAGCAACTACATCATCTGCAAAATCTAAATGACTTAAATAATCTCCATTTACTTTCATTCCTTTAGTTTCCCACTTTAATACCCAAAATACTTCTTGCAGCACTGCTGTAAAAAGTTTTGGAGGTATGGAGTCACCTTGACTTACACCCTTCTCAATGTTGACTTTCCCAGTATCATTATGTAATCTAATTGTTGCTGTTGCATTTTTATAAATATTCTTTAAAATATGACAATATCCTGGATCTATACCTTGATGATCCAATGCTTTAATCACTGAAGAAATGTTTATAGAATCAAATGCCTTTTCATAATCTACAAATCCTAAGCATAATGGCAACTCATATTCATTTGTCCTTTCTATAACTTCTCTCAATACCTGGATATGATCTACTGTACTAAAACCATTTTTAAATCCAGTTTGTTCTCTTGGTTGGTGGAAGTCCAGTGTTCTCTGTAGATGAGTTGTAATTAATAAAATTTTTGTATAAAACTGATAAAAGACTGATAGGTCTGGAATTTCTAATATCTTCTTTATCATCTTTTTTAAATATTAATATTAATACTGCATTCTTCCAATCATCTGGTACATCTTTATCATTTAGACATTTGGAATATAACTTTGCTAAAAAAAATTGTATTTCTTCACCTACTTCTTTTAATATATCAATTATAATTCCATTATTACATGGAGCCTTCCCTTTCTTCATAAATTTAATTGCATGTCTCACTTCCTCATTCAAAATTCTGGGCAATTCAGAAGATACAATAGATATAGGAGGTACTTGTTCTTTATTACTATATAATTCTTGATAGAAGTTTTCTACACATTTCATGATGTCATCTCTCTTTTTAGTAATAATGCTAGATTGCCTACCTAAAATATTATAGAGCCCTATCACTTTGGTAGAGAAATAAAATAAGTGTATTAAATTTCAACAAATTATATTGAATTTAAATCTATTTAATCTTAATTTTAAAATTTCATTAACTTAAATAAAAATGTTTACAAACGAATAAACAAATAGAGATTGTAACTTAAATAAAAAGCATTGAGAAATTATCTTTATATATTTTAAACTAGGGTTTAGCAAACTTGTTATCTGTAAGAACCAGTTTATTTACCCCCCCCCCCAATAAAATAGCAGTAAAGAAAAAAATAAAACATAGATTCATAAAAAATATGAATTTCTGAATGGCTGTGGATATATTTGAACCTTCATTTTAGTAATAGAAAATAATAGAATCTATATACCTCCTAACGATAAAAAAAAATTAAAAAAAACAACAACATATAAAAACAAAAAAATACTTTGTCTTTGATTTACTGCAAATTTTCTTATATTTAAACATTCATTGTATACAATAATTACTATGCTATAATAAGACTGAATTCAAAAAGCAACATTGTAAAATGCACTTTTTGTCTCCTAGAGTTATCAAAATATGAGAAAATATAAAATGCATTTATGTTTGTCATGATAAAAAGAGCTGCGAGCTTGGGTTCAAAGAGCTACAGGTATCCAAGCTCTATATCTAAAGTATCACTTATTAAGAATGTAATTGCAGTGCATTGATTCTTAAATTACTGCACACCAAAGTTAATTTGCGAACTCATTAGTTTAATTCTCAAAACAGTTCGATGCTAACTAATTTTCAGTTGATACAAAGTTCTGATTCCCACCGAGCTGTGTTAGAAAAGTACACTATGTACACACAATAATGAATACTCGCACTATAATTCTGAATGTATAGTTTCTACGTCTAACTTCTCTTCTTTCTCAACCAGGGTAATTCGCAATTCCCACACTGTTCTCTTGCAATGGATGCTCTGTTCAAAATCATTGAAAACACTCTGTACTCACTCTGTTGATCTTTCCAAAATGGCCCCCCTTTTATCGGTTTGCTTTCTTTTGTTTTCTGAAGTAACTCTTATAAATTAAGGTGGGATTTAATTAAATTGGGTTTTGCTAATTAAATTCCTTCGTTATCTGTTTAATTAGTTTGGTACAATTGATTGTATTTTAAGCCGAATCAGACAAAGACTAATTAACGTCTATGATTAAAATATTAGTAGCAAAATTTAAAGATTTTACAATAAAATAATTTTTTTTTTCATATGTCATAGCATTGGCTGGGACGCAAACCCACAACCATCTGCAACCAACTACTTGCTAGCATGGCAGCTGCGATACCTCTCGGCTAACAACACAAGACTAGAATAAGACACTTTTGTATGTACGTTTAATTTCAAAATGCATATATTACAATACCTCCCCTTACTCCAGAAAACCCCATGTTGTGACTCCTCGGTGCTTTATTTTTTCTTTTTCCAAACTGGAGAAAAACTTTATTTTTACGATTAACCGATGTAACCTTGAAATTTGTGCAAATTCTTTTTCCTTGCCACCCTGAGTGCCTTTTTCTCCCACTTGGAGAGAGTCTGATTTTTTTCTTGCTCTACAGTTTTTGTATCTGGCAGCTCACTGGTTAAAGATTGCTGTTCTTCTAAAAAATCTTTGGAAGTGTCTAGTTCATTTTCACTTTCAGCCATTTTTTCTTGTGGCTCCATTTCATACAGCTGCCAACTCTCTAACTGCTTGGATAATTCTGACATTGTGAGTTTACTTTGCAATTTTCCACTAAGTTTTGAGCTTTGTTGTTCAAGTTCTATTACTCATTGTTTAGAAGCCTTCAATCTTCCTTGAAATTCTTCAAATTCAGCTGATTTCTGTTTTACGGCTTGCTGACTTTGTGCCAGGAATGACTGCAGCTCTGTTTTTTCTGTAACCAAAATATCTATCATCTTTATGTGAATCTGGAGTTGCTCCTTCAGAGAACCTTGCTCTTTATACTGTTTCTGTTCAGAGTCTTTCCATTCCTTTTCAAATTGATTTTGTAATTTAATGATCTCTGTTTGTGCTTGCAAAATGGCCTTATCTTTTTTCCCACTGGTAGATATATAGTTAATACTATATGCTCCACCATCTGTGTCTGGACTATATTTCCTTTGTCGACCATCTTTTCCTGGTGATTGTCTGCATGCACGTGCAAGGTGGCCCTTAGTTCGGCATTTGAAACATGTTTCTTGTTTCCATTTGCAGTCTTTAGCTATGTGGCCTGTTTTCCCACAGCAGTAGCATTTAATTCTGTTATTTCTCTGGGGTTCCCATTGAAATGAACATATTTCTGCTTTATCAGTTTTGAAAACTTGCTCGTAAATTTTATCTTTTGATCTGAAGGCCTGTGCCTGTTCTAGAATTAGCTCATACATTATTCCTTTCTTTATAGTGCTTTCATAGGTTAGTTCTGCCTCTGTTAACAGCTGTTGTCTGAGCCTGTCATCAGACATTCCCCATAGCAGTTGATCTAGTAATATTTCTTCTACGAAATCACCGTACACACAATCTTTCACTAGCTCCTTGAGAGCTAAATTATATTGTTTGATTGTTTCACTATTTAGTTGTTTTCTATTTCTTAACAGTAGGCATGCTATGTGGTGGGATGGGTGAGGGCTAAAAAATTTGTTTAGCCATTGGGGTAATTCCTTGAAAGGTACATTCTCATCTACAGGATTTTGGTATAATTTATTGGCAATTTCAATAATTTTTTTCTCCAAGAAACATAAGATGGAAGCTACTTTCTGCTTGTTGTTTTTAATGCCATTTAAAATGAAGGAATTTTTGATTTGTGACAGGTGTAGTGGCCAATCAATTGCATTTTCCACGTCAAACTCTCCAATAGAGTTTTGTCTGAAAACTGACTTTTATTATTAATAGCTGGTTATTCACTGTGGTTTTTAGGTTTGACTAATTCGACTGTGCCAGATTGCAGTGTATTGATTCTTCAATTACTGCACACATAAGTTAATTTGCGAACTCGTTAGTTTAATTCTCAAAACAGTTTGATGCTAACTAATTTTCAGTTGATACAAAGTTCTGATTCCCACCGAGCTGTATTAGAAAAGTACACTATGTACACTCAATAACGAATACTCACACTATAATTCTGAATGTATAGTTTCTACATCTAACTTCTTTCTCAACCAGGGTAATTCGCAATTCCCATGCTGTTCTCTTGCAACGGGTGCTCTGCTCAAAATCACTGAAAACGCTATGTATTCACTCTTTTGTTTTCTGGAGTAACTCTTATAAATTAAGGTAGGATTTAATTAAATTGGGTTTTGCTAATTTAATTCCTTCATTATCTGTTTAATTAGTTTGGTACAATTGATTGTATTTTAAGCCGAATCAGACAACGACTAATTAACATCTATGATTAAAATATTAGTAGCAAAATTTAAAGATTTTTACAATAAAATAATATTTTAGAATAAGACACTTTCATATGTACGTTTAATTTCAAAATGCATATATTACAGTAATCATTACAAAAAATACATATTATTTATCTATAGTAACATTTTCCAAATCCTTTGTTACATGCTTATATTTTTACAATGTGGAAAAGTGATGTGGTAAAAAAAATAGTTGTAAGATCAGTAGTGGAAGCAGCTTCAAATGCCTACTTTACTTAATGGTCTTCACAGCACAATACTTTAAAATCCAAAAAACCTTAATTCTTCTGTTATCACTCTCTATAGTTTTTTCTTCAGATATAATGTATCCAAAAAATTACTCCTATGTATAGGCCATTCCTGAGCATGGGTTTGTTGACATTATTAAAGAGATCACTGACATTTGCTTTCACTTTGTTTTTTAATTTAATGGTATTTGAGACAGGTTAAGGAATTAACTAAAAGTATTTCTGTGAATTGAAAGACTGTATATAATAGTTTATTACCGTTATATTTATTATTTTTTATTGTTATTCAACAATTTTTTAATTAACAGACATTTTATTTGTATTATATGTGTGGGTGTCTTATTAGAACTTGAAAAGTGGTGGGAATTAATTATTACTTTAGATTACAGGTGTTTTTATTATGATTCATCATTTTATTATTTGCTGATTAAATAATTTTAAAAGTTAGAACCAGCAATCTCTTTAATTTTATTATCCCATTGAACAAACACCTGTATACATAATTTAATTAATTTCTAAATAGAAATTTGAAACTCTTATTTTAGAACAAGTAATTATAAACTCAATACAGATGTTTAGTGAACCATCATTGATGCTGAGACCCATAGAAACAATAAAAACTGGCAGAAATTTTCCAACAGTAAAGTTCTTCTATTAGTCTAGGGGAATTTAGATGATCAGGACATGCAATCATGTCTTTATTGGTAAAAAAAAAAAAAAGTCGGAGTATTAATTATTAGAAGATATGATTTGGCCATATCAGTAGTTAATGTTAAATATATTTGTAAAATCTCCAATTAGTTACTGGTTGGTCAAAACAATTTCTTAGACCTTATGATGTAATTAGTGTTAACCTATCTATTTAAAAGATATGTAAAAAATGAATGACACTACACTAAAGAGATCACTAGTAAAAATTTAAATCTAACATTCACACTTCCTCAATAAAAATTCATGTAGTGAAAGTTCATAATTTACACAATTCATTTGGCTGCTGTATCTACACACCAATGCTCAAGATTAACACTAGACTACTACAACATTTAGATTCTGGAAAATGGAACCAAAGTAGTTTAGTTTCATGGCCTATTAACCTTTCATGGAATATAAAAGATATGTTAAGAATGTAAATGTATTAAGTTAGCTTTGTCACAGAAAGAATAAAACTCAATCTTGCTTTTTTTTTTGTACTTATCAGGGATCTGATCATATATATGTATTAATACTGGCAATATACAAAAACCAAAATATTTCCATTCAGTCTCTTGTTAATGCTTTTTCTAAGGAATGGTAGTTCGCCACATTAACATATATGTATGAGAATATTGTAAAAACATTCAAATATTTTCTAGAATAAAGTAGAACAAATAAGACAAAGAAACAAGAAGGTTACATCATTGGATATTTGGTCACCTCATGGTCACTGAATAAACAAAGGCTAAATTTTTAGTTCTACAAGCAGCTGAATAAGGTTTATCTTTCTTGTAATTCTTATGAAATTATATGTAAATATTAATCATATAAACTCTAAAAGAAATATATATTCACTTATCTATGTATATTAGTCTACATAATTTTGACTATATACATTTAAATAGAAGAATAAAATTTCATTTTGAAACTTATGACTTAGACAATTTTTTTTTTTAATAAAATGACTTTTCAGTTAAATTGCTTTAACCTTTTTGGAATTTGCATTCTAGCTGTTTGCCTGTTAATTTTAGCAATAAATAATCTTCTACATGAAATTCTAAATATATGTTTAGGTACTGATCTAATTGGCTATGGACATTTGAAATTTTCCTTTCATTGAATCTTTAAATATTCCATTAAACACTGGAATGACTAATCAAGAAATTGTAGCAAAAATGGTGATTTGTCTAGTGGTAATATGATTAAATTTTTTATAAATTCATAGCTTAATCTAAAACCTCTTAGTTTTCATTGACAACAGATCTTTTGTTTTTAGCAATAATTTCTCTTTTCACTTTCTTATTCAGTTTAAAGAAGAGGTTAATGAAGGAGGTGGGGGAGATATTGTGAGGGGGAGACAAAAAATAAGCAATTTACAAAAAGTAGATAAATTTCAAAAAATCATTTTCTTAATTGTAATTGAAAAAAATGTTTTGAAAATTTTTATTGTTTTTTTATTTTGTTTCTTGTTTTAAAAAGTAAAGATGAGGGAAGAAAGATAGAACTAGTAATTCTAGTATGATTAAATTTATAAATTCACTGTGTAATCTAAAATCTCTTACTTTTCATTGATCAGATATTTTTTTGTTAAACTTTTATTTTTTAAAAATTCCATGTGAATTAAAAAAAAAAACATAGATTAAAAAAAAAGGAAACCAATTTTCCTGCTATTGCTGCATTACAAAAATTATTTGTTTTTAATTTATTAGAAATTAGTTTCAAAATGAACTTGGGGTAGGTACTATTCTATTAGCAAGTGTCAGCCGCTTGGTGGTGTTATTTATGCAGCCACTGCTGATGGCCTTATCTCTATGCAAAAGAACAGAAAGAGGCCATTTAACATGGCTGCTGGTGCCACTGGCATTATTTCAATGCTAAAAGCACAGAAAGATGCCATTTCAGCAGTCAGCCTGATGCTGTGTGTTGTGCACTTTATCCCAATGCTCACAGTTCAAAGTTTATTACAGTATCATGTGAGGGTGTCTGGACTTCAGCCTGCTAGAATTCTTCAAATGTTCATGTCAAAGTAATTAGCTTACAACTCATCTGACCTACTATTACCTCCTAACAATTCTAACCCCATTGCCAAGCTTTCCCAATGAACATGGAACTTCAAAAAAATTTAGAAAGGATATGGCCAAGCAGGATTTTGAACAGCTCATGTGAAAAGTCATGTTTGTACAAGAACATGTCTGTGACAAATAAAATGGCTGACTTGAAAATGGCTAGTTTAAATTGTGACAACTGCCATCCACAGAAACTGGCACGGTGATGCAGTGGATCTTCTGAGAACATGTGCAAAGCTGGGTAAAGAGATGGCAATTAAATTGAGTGATAATTCTTTAATTACTGAACTGTATTTTAATTTAGAACTGTGCCAGGAGACTAGCAAATGCTTCACTACAGCCATTTCTGTCATGCTCTGTGGACATCCTTAAGCAGGTTTTATGTGAGAATGTGAAGCCCAGATTGACAAGCTACTCTGAATGCTGGAAAGTTTAGAACCTTGGAGGCTGCAAGTTTCCAGCACATGCCTGTCAACAACTGCTACAACTTTTGTAGACCCTATTGGAGTGTCCTGGGGCTTGTTCAAGTGGTGCAACAAAAAGCAGTATGGGACAAACAGGCAATCTTTGGACAACTAACTGTGCAAGTTCATGTGGCAATGTACAACAAGACTGAAAGTGTGTTCCAGGCCATCTTAGCAGAGATGAGTCTGACCAGAAAATAGGAGTTTTTTGTTTGGATTTTTGGTATTAAATTGACTGTTGTTGTTTGCAAGTCAATTGATCGATCCACCTCATGTGGTTGTTGAAAAGAAATGCACCAATTGTTTCCAATCAATAAACAGATTGAACTTCTTAATATTTTTGTTGCAATTTATTTATTTATTTAGTATTTATTTCTTAAATATTATTTGTTTTAATTTTGTTAAAAGGAAAAGAAAAATTAGTTTTTTTCTGCCAGCAGCATGGTAACATTATATTACTGTGTATTTGCATAACAACAATGCCATCAAGTGGCTGACACTAGCTAATAGAACAGTACCAAACTTTGTGTTAATTTAAAATGTTTTTGGAAACAGTAATCTTGGTTTTTTTCATTTAAATTGTTATAGATTTTAATTAAAAATTACAATAAAAAAAATCCAAAGCAATAAAAAAGAAGTTTTTTTTATTAAGCTTTTTTTTCTGCATAGCCAGCCAGTTTATTTTTTATTAGGAGTGTTTGATTGGATTTGTATTGAATGTAGCTATATTAAAATTCCACAAAGCAATTGCCCCTATCTCTCTTTCTCATCACTTTTTAAACAGTCCATAAGAAAGAAGATACATTTTTAAAAACAAAATATGTCTGGCAATTAGAAGTAAAAAAAGTTGTTTGAATTAGGTAATAGACACAGTTCACATATACCCTTTCTTTTTAAAAAGCTAATAAAAAAAGAATTTTAAAAAATTTTTTAAAGATAAAATCATATTCCAAATCAAATATGTCCATTACAAATCAAAATAGGTTGTTTGGATTAGGTAATACCACAGATGCCATTCACACCTCTCCCATATCTCTCTTCACTTTTTAATCAAAAACCCAATAAGAAAGAAAAAAATGTACACATATTTTTAAAGATAGAATAATGTCCAAAAAGAAATCTGTCCATTACAAATCAAAAGAAGACTGAAATTCTAAAGCAATAAATTTTGTAAGCTGATATGATGAGAATTCCAAAGAAGCCTTGAAAATTGATCTTTCTTTGAAAAGCAAAATAAAAAAATAATATTAAAAGTTTGCCAAAAAAAAAAGCACCTGTCAATGACAACTAATAGTAACTGTTTTTAGATGACACATTGAATTTAAAAGTTAAGTCATATGTACTTCAATGATAAATTACTATTTTTTGAAAGAAATCTTCAAATGATCAATTAGTCATCCCAGTATTGTTTCATAATGTCAGAACAGTGTTTAAAGAATTGATAAAAGATAAAAATGAGAATGTAAATAGCTCATTAGATTGGTACTTATGTTTACTCCATTTACCCATAAAAAATCTCTTTTTAATATATATATATTGATGCTGCAGACACTAATAGGTAATTTCAAATAAGTTATAGTTTTTAATTTTTATTTATAAAAAAGTGATGAAACTTAGAAAATACCTTCTTAAATTAAAACTGCCTATTTAAATCATGCTCATATTAAAAGGAGTACAAAATACAAACTATTCTCCTGATTGGTTAGTTAATAATATGCATTTAATTGTATTCTAATAATTTATAATTAAAAAAATATATTTTATGAATATTGCAAATACCGTATTTTACAATGAGCTTAGTAAAATGTACTTCAATGTTTTTACTGATGTATTATACACAATGACTTTTTTTTTTTAAAAAAAAAAACCTTATACGAAATTATATATTATCATTTGAAGCACCAGTATATACATATTTTCAAGTTTTTGTTTTTATCAGTGTGTTTTTCATCAACACAAAAATCAGATTAACCTCTCTCACTATAAATGCACTCTTGAAGCAATCACTTCATGTTTGAAGTTAGTAATACGTCCATAAGCACATATTATAATTGAAGTTTATATCCCCATTTTTACATTTATTTAAACTTAATTTCATTTATATATTTTTAAATTTATTTCCAAAATTCTATTCCTTACTAATAAAAGCTATCAAATTGTGAACATGTCAAGAAAAATCAGATGGTGATACGTCTATTTAGGCTAGAGATAAAATCTAGTTTAATAAATGATTGGTAATAGTTATTAATATATTTACATAAAACGGTTTGTTTCAAATGTGTGCAGAAAGTATAATACTTTGGAAATCAAACTACAACAACTTGATAATCTATAAATATTAAACAAATGATGAAGATTGTGTTTTGTTTCAATTGATGAATGCTTGTTCAGAATGAAACATGTATCTTGGGGATCATTTATTTTTTTCACATATTTTTGGTCATATGTTTCATGAATAAGTGATGGAAAAGAAGTTTGAATTTGTCTAAAAATATAGAAATGAAGTTAAGAAATAAGTACATCTAAAATATGTTTATAAACTTAAATTATAATATGTGCTATGTATGTCTTATTCGTTTGAAAAAGTGAATTGGATATCTCAAAAATGTATCCATAGTGAGAGAGATTTCTGTGTTGCTGGTTGATCATAATATGATGGAGTTAATGTGAAAGACATACTAATAAAAACGAAAACTTTGAATATAAGTTTATATGAAAAGGTATGTCAAAAACAAAATTAGATTAAGAGCACTAAGCTAGCTTTTGGTGAATTTTCACCAGAATCATAATTCAGAATAACACCATCCAGTTGGTCTGAACATATATAGTGACTGGAAAGTATAACCAACATTTAGGCCATGCTGATCATCAATTGGGTAACAAATACTATAAATTAACTGCAGAGATGCTGTAAACACCAATGTATGACAATAATGAATGTTCTGTTAATAGAAAATAGAAATAACAATTATGAGAAATTATTTAGATTGAAGAGGTTTTTTTTTTAAAAAAAATCCAAATAGAACATAATTTGCATACATCATCACATTTGTTGATGATTAATCTAAATAATTTCTTGTCATTGTTATTTTTATTAATAGAATGGTCATTCTTGTTATACATCAGTGTTTATAATGCCTCTACAATTAATTTATAATATTTGTTACCCAGTTGATGACGAGTATGATCTGGTTGAAATGTTGGTTTATATATATGTTTTTAATAAATTATACACAGATGTACCCAGATATTTTATTTATATATATAACCTATGAAAATCTTCGATTATATTGCTGCAGCAGATGATAAATTTTTTGTTTGTTTTGTGATTCTAAATAATTAATTTTCTTTTCATTAATTAATGTAATTCTTATAAACACATTGTAATATAGTATTATGAAAAGATAAGTCAGCTTTAGACTGCCTCCATCACTTACCAACATTAAATAATTTAAAAGATAAAATGCCAGTGAGTATACTTCTCAAGTTGTTTACAAAATTGCATGCAGTGCCCCATCACAAGATATATTAGGATGAATCTCAGATGAATAGATCTATAAGGATCACCCAACATACATATACAACAAAGCAAAACAGAATAATGGATATAAATCAATTTTCCTGATCATTACAGATCATACTTTCAGTCCCACTGATGTGAAGATGATTTATTCCAACAGAGGTGATAGGAAAAGAAAGTATAAGGAGACTTGAACAATTGCAAAGGATCCAAATGCAACCAACAGAAAAGATTCATGTGTTTCATTGGCAAAAAAATGGAATATTTAAATGCTGGACTTTCATATTAAGCCTCATTTACACAATAAATTACCTTCATATAAAGGCATAATTTTCAACTACTAAATTAATACAGCACTATTATTTTGGCAGCAGTCTACCTTCAGGCATACTTAGGGCATTATAAAGATCTTGAATTTTATCTTTTACCTTTTCATAACAATGGATTTTAATGAATTTACAAGAATTTAAAAAGTGATTGTATATTTTTGAAATAATAAGCTCAATATAAAATAAAATATTAGTTGATATATATAAAAGAACACATTTTTGAATTGTAAATTATGACAATATAATTAAATGTATAGTATTACCTAACCAGTCAAAAGAATAGTTTATATTTTATATCCAATTTTAATATGAACATAATTTAAATAGCCAGTTTTAATTTATGAAGATATTTTCTGAGTTTCTTCACTTTTTTATAAATAAATAAAAAGTTAAGTTTCTTTATTGTTCAGAAGTTTATAAGAAGTTTGAGCACAGAAACGGAAAAATAAATCAAATCGATTCCAGAATTCATTTTTATATCATTGCATTGTACCATGCAAGGCAAAAATAATCAAATGGATTTATTGTTAAACCACTAAGCATCACATGATAAGCACAAGCCTTCTGGCATCCATTGATTACTCTGGCTGGCACTGAGTGGCACTACTGTATGGAGGGTTTTAAAGAAAGGGTTTGGTAAAGAAATTAACAGTATTTTCATATAATAAATATGATGTAGCTAGAATTGTATGGAAGGAAGTTGCAGTAGCAGGGATAACATATGGTAATGATGCATTACGTGTTAGTAAAAGGGTTTTAGATTATTTAGAGAAAGTACAAAAGAAAGTAGGTAGACATACATTAGATGCAGAGATGTGGACAGGAGGCAATTCAAGGAGAAATGGGATGGTCAAGTTTTTATATGAGAGATGCAAAAAGTAAAACGAAAATGTTTGGTAGGTTGCAGTCTATGGATAGTAAAAGAATAGCCAAAATAGTGTTTAATTGGGTTATGAGTATGGGTTATGAGTAAATGGGCAGGTAACAAGATGGGTGAGAAAGGTAATGCAGTATGCAAAAGATTTGAATAAAGAATTTATATCAGTATACTTGTATAAAAGGTGGGATGATTGTGTTAGGAGGATTGTTGAGTGTTATAGTGGTAAGGAATGGGATAAAAGAATAGAAGCATTAATAAAAAATAGGGAGTTGGAGAGATGGAGAACTAGTATGGAGGGTAAGAAGAGTTTATATATATATATATATATATATATATATATATATATATATATATATATATATATATATATATATATATATATATATATATATATATATATATAAACGGAACATTGGATGCAAGTTAATTTATGATAATAGTAAGAAAAGTAGTTTATTGTTTAAGACTCGAATGTGATCTTTAGCAACAAGAGAATATACATGTAAATGGAAAACTATGGGTGATTTAGTGTGCAAATTATGTAAGGAAGGTATAGAAAATATTAGGCATCCATTGATTGAATGTAAATGCTTGAAAGCAGAAAGGGAACAGATAATGAAGTTATGGAAGATACAGAAAGTGAGTTATTGTTTTTTATGCTGGTGTTGCAAAAAGATAAGGGGGATTTAGATACAAAGGCCATAGAGTTGACAAAGATTATGTTGTGGAAATGGGATGGGGCAGAATATGGGAAGACTTAGAGTGGGGAATGGAAAATAAAGTGGCTAACAGGTTTATCTAGGCATAATTGCTGAGATATTCTTGACTTCATTTAAGGAGAAGCCAAAATATATCACATCACATCACTTGTTTTAATGGTTTTATTGCTTGGAAGTTCATAGGAAGTTAGAGATATGAACAAAGTGATTATACAGAAAGTGAGTTATTGGTTTTTATGCTGGTGTTGCAAAAAGATAAGGGGGATTTAGATATAAAGGCCATAGAGTTGACAAAGATTATGTTGTGGAAATGGGATGGGGCAGAATATGGGAAGACTTAGAGTGGGGAATGGAAAATAAAGTGGTTAACAGGTTTATCTAGGCATAATTGCTGCGATATTCTTGACTTCATTTAAGGAGAAGCCAAAATATATCACATCACCTGTTTTAATGGTTTTATTGCTTGGAAGTTCATAGAAAGTTAGAGATCCAAAATTAATAGCTATGGTGCCACAATTTCGAAATTTGAGCCCTATAGTTGATCAAACCACCACTGTTTTAGAACCCATAAGACATTGTTTCCTATAAAGCAGCATTTCAGGAAAAAATTATTTACAGTATTTTATTATCTTTATTGAATACACAAGCAGCTGTCTAGCAATAATTAAATATATTAACATATTAATTCTTGGTGCAATTTAAAAACAATTAAAAAATAATAATAAAAACCTATTGCAGACTTTTATGTATTTTTAATCATGTAATAATTGGTTCTTTCTCCAAGCTAATGTCATCTCTGAATTATTGCATATGTTATGAGGTAACAGTTTAGCTTTTCACTACAAAAATGTTATAGTAGTAGCATATCTGGATCACCAATTATAATATGAAATGTAACAGTGTATTTTATGTTTTAACATAAGATGGATAATGCACTAACATTAAAGCATTTGAAATAATTCAAAATTGTATATGATAGTGAAGTCATGAGTCACAAAAATGTTTCAAATGATTTTCAAGAGTTTATAGGAAGAGAATTAAAACACTGTCACATTTTACGTAGTAACTCATGATCGATACATCCTAGCATGTTAAAACTTTTGTATATTTCTGCAGTGAAAGTTTAAAGTTAAAATGAAAACCAAATAAAACCATTCCAAAGAGCTCAGCAATTGTTGGATCATAAAGAAAAATCAGGAAGTCCGTAATTAATTCAGTCTGAATGAAGCATTATTACCAATCCCTGTGGCCTTATTCTTTTTTTTTAAAAAAATGATTCATCAGTAGCAAAAATTAGCATTATATCTCTCTCTGAATCAGAAAAAAAAGCACTTAAAAATCGATCAGATCTTTTATCATTAGATTTCTTTGGATAAACAAAAGAATGCTTTTAAAAGATCTACTAGATATTTATCATCTACTAAAATGTGTGTATCTGAAAAATTAAATATAATAGTTGCTTTTGACAAGAGTTCTTAGCACTGAAAGTGCATTAAGGTTATATTTGATATTATCAATATTTCTCTGCATATGAAGAGTACTAATATTGCTTTTAATTTACTATATTTCAATGATGGAGTTATCGAATTTTTAACAATATGAATAGTTGAAGAATTGGGGGGTGGAGAAGATTAAAGCCTTTCCATTAAAGTTTGAAGATTTGTTATTTAATGTAAACTGAGCACTAATGGTATATGTGTGTGGGGGTGGTAATATGCATCAACTGATGAGTTCTAGTTCAACACAAAATATGCACATTGAATATCATTTATCTTTGTCACATGTATGTATTGGTATATTAAATGGAGTGGATAGCTAAAAGGAGCTTAAAGGTCTGTGTTAAAAGTTCCCTCTAATTTTTATATAATTATAAATTTACCTTCAAAACTTTTACAGAACTGAATTTAGATACAATATCATCAGCATTTAGAGTACTGAGTATGGCATTCTCTGTAGCTATCTAATAAATTTACCAACCAATCTTGTATGATTGTCCAACACAAATAATTTTATATAATTTTTAATGTTGAAAATGATCCCTTTCCACTAGCTACACTTGTAGAAAGAACCAATAATATTCTCAAAGATATGCTCAAATTTAAAAATGAAATGGTCAAATCATTTTCATGAATATAATTTAGAACATCCAGTGGATTTTTGAAGTGAGATAATTCTCTTAAAAATATGTTTTTAAACAGACATAATTCTTTGTACAATTCCTCTTTATTTATGTCTTTATTAAGATCACTGTTGCTTAAATAAATTTGTAGATTGAAACACTTTAAAAAATTTTTAAAATCAGTTTTACCAAGTTTATTTATAGTTGACAAATTATATTAATATTTGTCATATGATCTTTAATGTACCTACATTAACATTAATTAACAATCTCTCTCCAAAACAAATTATACACATGCTAAGGTCATCAATATTGAAATAAAAATTTAAATTATATTACCTATAGTACCTTTTTACTCCAGCTTTTCTGTTTTAAGAACTTTAAAGCAACTATATTATATAGTCTATATATAATAAGTAAAAATAAATCTTTTATAATCTAAAGCTCATGTAAAGTCTTTAAGAGTTTCAATTATTTTTATTCCAGTGAAATTTTTTGGAATATTTTTTTAAAAAAAAGATTGATAAATTTAAATATAAAAGAATATCATTTTAAAATATTTAGGTAAAGTTATTTTAAATCTGAAATAATTAAGTAAGAAATGACCAAAACTAGTGAATTTTATTTCTTAGAAAATCACTAATTATCTTCTTTCCATTTTTAAAAATGAAAAAAAAAGTGCATTTCTTAAAGTTTACCACATAAATGGACTGATTCAAAAAATAAAATTTCATTATCATTTATTATTCTACCAGGAATTAGTCTGCTCACTTTTCTGTGATTTTAGATAATTTAATTGTAAAATCACAGAAAAGTGAGCAGACTAATTCCTGGTAGAATAATAAATGATGATGAAATTTTATTTTTTTAATCAGTTCATTTATGTGGTAAACTTTAAGAAATGCACTTTTTTTTTCATTTTTAAAAATTGAAAGAGGATAATTAGTGATTTTCTAAGAAATGAAATTCACTAGTTTTGATCATTTCTTACTTAATTATTTCAGATTTAAAATAACTTTATCTAAATATTTTAAAATGATATTCTTTTATATTTAAATTTATCAGAGAAACATAAACATTCATACACATATTGATGTATTTAATTATTGCATTAAAAGTTTTGTCACTATTTAGCTGTACAAGATAATATGGCTGCTCTTATCTTTGTAAAGTCATAATCTTGTGTTAAGATTTGTAGAGGCCCCTCTTGTGGTAAAATTAGTTAGGTTAAAGCCTTATATATTATTCATTATGTGTACAGTAATATAAATATTGCTTTAACCGATTCTATTTTAACTAATTTATCAACATGTATACAATATTATGCATTTTATTAGTGTATTGTACTTTTTGTTTATTTACATGTGTGTATTTTTAAAACTAAACCAAAACTGCTACAAGAATTTCAAATGCTATCAAAATATGGGCAGACATCTTAGATTTTTTTTAAAAAAAATTTGATATGCTAAATTTAAAATATTTTTATAAATCAATAAAAAAATTTAAATTTATGTTTGTTATTATTATTTTATAAATACCAAATAACCATCACAATATATGTATATATAAATGACATGGATATTAATAATAAAATGGATTGCTCTATTTTCACATCATATAGCAATGTTATTTGTAATGCACATCATGTAAACCCAGTGTAAGAAGACATAACTGAGAATAATAAGAGTAAAACAAATTGTAATAAATTATAATTGACAAATCATATTTCAAGAAGTGATTATTTATTTTAATATGTTTATATTTTCTTATTTTGTAGAAATAATGAATCAAGTCACAATGAACAAAAATAAATGTCTTAATTCTGCACTGTTTTCATGCCTCTCTTGTATCAGTGCCCTCATGCCTTGCTTACCACATTTCTCCAGCCCTAATTATCACTTTTTCTTATAATAGTGCCTAAGCTCACATAGCTTGAATTTACAAAGATACAAGAAAAGTTTAATCTTGTAAATTTATTGTGTTTATTAACTTCCTGCATGACTAATATATACATAAACAAACATAAATTTTATTTACAACATTTCACAAATATATAAATCAACTATTTACTCAAACATTGCACACCTTCCCTGATTCTAGAAAATGGTTCTAAATCTAATTGCATACATAATATTTAAATTTCTCTCTCGTTTTATGCTCTCTAATTCATCTGGAAGCTGGTACCAGCCATTCTTTTTGATTTCACCTATATTGAATAATTCCATAAATTCTTTATACATGTCATTAAAATGAGGGTTTATTCATGAAGAACCCTTTCCATTTTATTGTTTTTTCTGTTTGAACTTCCTTGACACTACATCATAATCATTGCTTTTTAAAGGATCAGTAACATCAGCTGCAAAAGAATTTACTCTTCTATCTACTTGATCAAATGAATCATTTAAATGGCTTTTTAGATGGTTGATATGTCTTCTGACTTATCTACTATCAGCCAACTGTATAACTTATACATAGTTATTTTCGCAATAATTTTTTTAAAATATATTATACATCAAAACAGTTTCTCCATTGTATATTTTAGGCTAATTAAATTGGTATTCTCTTTCCTAATTTTGCTACAAGTCAATAATTACCTTCTCATTAACATTTCCATGAGTGTTTTTCTAGTTACTATACTAGGCATGAAATATTGATAAAACATATCTGCCATTAAGACTTCATTAATATCTTGGGTATTAAATTTCATTCAGCAACAGCTTCAACTGTTGTGCTGTTTTTTTCAACTAATCTGTTGGTCTCTAGATAACATGGCAATGTTAAAATATGTTGTAATCCTTTACTAGCAAAAAATCTTAAAATTGCAATGATACAAATCCAGCTCCATTGTCAGTTATGATTAATTTTGGATATCCATGACATGCAAACAGTTTATTTAGTAATTTTTATTATGTACTCTTCATTTGTATTTTCACTGCTCTGTATTTAGTCTATTTTGAATAAGAGTTGATGATGACCAACAGAAACATATCCATTTAAAGATTTGTCATGATTCACTTACATCCCCCAACATGGTTTGTGACCTTGTGGCCACACATTTAATGTCTTAGAGAATAAGTAGCTGTCAATTGGCATTCTCTACCTTGACTGTTTATTCTATATTGTGGATTATTGCAAGCCACCATAATGCAATCTAGCTAATTCCATTGTTCTGACTAATCCAGGATATTCTTCATATAGAAAATCCAAGACAGGCTGTATCCTTATTAAAGTGCATCCATTACACATGGATAAACTTTCACATGCATCCATATTGGCTCAAGATATGTAATGTAATTTGGATATCTTAGAGTCATCCTTGCTCAGTTTATCTTTTGATTAATTGGTATTTAAGTTATCTTTTACCCGCTTAACCATGACTACACTTTAATAATTTTGATTCCATTGAATTAATGTAATTTATTTCATTGGTCCATGGCTCATACTCTCATGTATTTGGTATGGGTGACAAAAGTATTGACATGACTAATTTGTTTCCCAATTTTACATATGTTTGAAGTCATGGAATGCTAATATCTTTATCTATTTGATTATCTATTGACTAACATGATCAGAAATTCTTTTTAGATTTTCCAGTATTTACAATAGAGGTCCATGATCTATAGAGATGTAGAATGTATGTCTATTCATATACTGGTAAAACTTCTTCATGGTAAATATTATTGCTAGTACCTTCACACCAACTATCTATAGTTTTTTCAGTCACTGTTAAAGCTCTTGATACATATTCAATAGGTTGTTCATCTCCATGAACTCTATGAGAAATGATAGCACCTACCTCATACTCTGAAGTATCTGTGGATATTATTACATCCTGTTATTTCTGTAGTGTATCAGTAGTTAACTTGGCATAATAAGTCTATTACCTTCTTAAATGCAATATTTTGTTTGACTCCCGATTTCTATCATTGTTTTTTCTTTAACAGGTAATAAAGTGGTGTCACATGAAATTTTCTTTTCAGTTAACACTCAAAAAGTGTAATACTCCTAGAAACACATCCCTGACATTTTTTGTTTTAGATGTGTTTTTTCAGCTCTTACTTTCTCTAGATTTGAATACTTTCCTTTATCAGTAATAGTATGTTCTAAGATCCAAATTTATTTCGTGGACCATATGCATTTAATGGTGTTCAGTAACACACCAAATCTTTATAAATTTTCACATATTTTATTAATGCATACTCTCAGTTTATTTTCTGTTGCAGCAGTTGTCAGGATGTTATTCAGATAAAGATTAACTTCTTCCATTTCCTACAATAGATCATATATTTTTGCTTAAAGCACATTAGAAGCATAATGATTCCATACAATAGCTTATTGCACTCCAATAGTCCCAAATGTGTATATTAATATTTAATAGTTCAGATATTCTTGCTGTAACTGGAATCTTATGGCAATTGACTATAGATAAATCATAGAAAAATGGGAATCCTTTTCATAATGAAGCTAAAACCTCCTGCCACTTAGTAGTGGGTATGCTCCTTTATTTACATATTTATTCATACTTAGATGCACAGTCCTACTATGTTTCAAATTACTATAATGCATGTAGCCCATGCTAACTCCAATAATTGTGATTACACCTTTATTAATAAAATCATTGAGTCTTTCTTCCACTTGGGTTTTTAAAGTAAAAGGAACCCTCTATGATTCATAGCTAACAAGTTGAACATTATGTTTTAACTCTACATCAATTAGTTGTGTGATCAATTTTGCTGGACCTGGCATGAGCTGCTTTGGAAATTTATGTCATAATTTTGATTTTAACTGGACTCTTTATTATTTTTATTTGAATACTTAGAAGTTTAAACCAGTTTCAGTCCAAAATTGGGTTCAAATTTCTTGATATGATATAAAGAGGTAAGTTCCTCACTTTTGTGTTTAAGTTTACTGGCACACAATCCCTAGCATAATTATCACATTTCCATTCATGACAGTTGCTGCTAAATCTGTTTTATCAATATAGATATTCTTATCCCATTTTCTTATGATCTTTGTCTAATCTCTTTTTGGCATATGAGACATATCTGCCCATTGATTCCATTCAAACTTATTGCTCACAAATTAGAACATCCAGTAAACAGCAATTTTCACGAATATCTTAAATCTTTTTGACATTACTTTGTTATTTGCCAATTCATCATCTCAATTTACAATCCAATAGCAAATCAACTTCATTAATTTTCTGCTTATTACAATAAAACTCATGATAAGTATCCTTTAACATTACAAATGTGACATGCACCATTTTAAATTTGGACATCTTTTCACATGGCTTTTATTACTACTGCAATAACATGCCCAGGTATTCTTTATACTTTGCCAAGTTTGTAGACAGTGGTTGCATTCTATTTATCATTGTTTTTGATATCTTTATCAGTATTTTGGAATTCTGCCACGCTTTTTAACATGGCTTCATGCAATATTTCCTTTTCAATAGCTCAAACATACATTAATCATGTTTCATTTAACAAAAGTTGTCTGAGCTTGCCATCATACATATTCAATGATAATGTCTTCAATCTCAGCTCTGAAATTGTATTCCTTTGCAGATGTGCACAGTTAGACATTGTAATCTTCTATGTTTTAACATGATGAATGGCTTCTATTTCTAAAGCATTGATGCACAATGTCTGGATGTAGTAGTTTAAAATATGAGTTTAACATCCCCATCAATTCTTCTTGTGGAATATTATCAGAGGCTTTAGATTACATAGTTGATTGGCTATCAGCAATACATATTTTCCTGCCATCCTCATCATTGCTGTTGCTTTTGTTAACAACTTTATTGTTGATAGGCACTCTCTAAATGGGTCACATAAATCCACCAACCCACTACATTGTTAACATCAAATTCAGTTATGAAGATATTTTGCAGTGACATTTTGTTGTTGATGATTTCTTACTATTATCTTTGTCAGTCTGCAATAACTCTTCACAGTTCTTCTGAATTGTTAATTCTATTACTATATACAGATGATCCTTTAATACTAGCTGAATATATCACTATATTATATTTAAATAAATATTTAATTTGGAGAATAAACTTAACTACTATAGCTTACTAAGTCTAAATATATAAATAATAATAATAATGTGTACAACTTAAACTTTACAACTAGTTACTTATTAGTTGGTCAAACATTAAAGTCTTTTTGCATATAATCTCTGCACTGCACCATTCACATTCTATGATGATTACTTTTCAGATTCTTGTACTGACCAATAAGTTGGAGTTTTTATTTATAATTTATATGATCAGCATAATTGCAAATTAGAATATGTTTGTATATTTGGCACAACTGCATATGTTAATTTTCTAAAGTGTCATTTATTAAGATGTTATGAATTTCCTGTTTCATTAATATCTACATGTGCAAACATAAATTTTATTACAACACTTTACAAATATATACATCAGTTATTTAATCAGACATTGTAGAAACACATCAGAGAAAGAATAATATCCCTATAGTGTAATTTTCACTACATCACTCCCACTCAAGGTAGAGACTGCTTTCTATCCACTTTTAGCACTTTCTGGAAGGATGGCCAAAGACATGTGAAAAAGATGAATGATCCCCAAGATTCATATTTTGTGCTGAACCAACATTCATCAATTGATCCAGAGGGTCAACACAAAATGTGCATCTTGGGGATTATTAATCTTTTTCACATCTTTGGTCATATAATTATGATTACATCTCTCCACAAAGTGTTAAGAGTGTATAGAAATTAGTTTCTATTTGGCATGAGAGTAGTGTAGCGAAAAGTACACTACGAAAATATTATTCATTAAATGATAATCTCTAATCCAATGAGTGACTAATAAAATTATTAATATACATCAGAAAAAGTTCTCACTAAGTTTTGCTGGTTATATGAAATCTGCTTAAATTTATAAATTTAATTTTGTTTAAAATAATCGTATAATTAATTATTCAGAAAGTCATGCGATATTTAAGAGCACCTAAGTGGATGTTGAAAAGATAAAACACTTTTTTTTTACTTCATTATTCAGCACGTAATCGATTTTAGCTCTCAAACCTACATCTATATTATTGCGTTGAAGTGCATCAGGATAATTTTATATATACTGTATATTGCTTAGTATGTTAGTACGTTTGGCATATTAACATGCATGTGCATAGTTATTAACAATAAACAATGAACTGATGACAAAATTATATAAACAGGCAAAACTCTCCATATAGTAGTGCCACTCAGTGCAAGCCAGAATAATCAATGGAAGGCAGCATAAGAAATGGTGATCATGTGATATTTGGTGGTTCAAAATTATATATTGTATAAGTAATATCTTAAATCTTTTTTATGCTATTCTAATTATTTCATTTATTGTACTTTATCTATTTAACCTGCATATCCGAGAAACCAATTCTTTTCTTTTTCTGTTATTATAGCATTAAAACTGCTTTTGAAATTAATTTAGACTTTTTATTATTATTATTAATATATTGGCTGGAATTGGCGGTATTTCTTTATTATTATTATTATTATAAACTTAACAAAATACCTGCAAGTAAATTAATATTAGATCAAAGATATTGTTCTGGATGAGTAATGTTTTTTATTTATTTATTAATACTATACTTTTAAATTTTTTGCATACTTTACCATATTATGAATTCTGAAAATATTTTATATAGGGTTCAAATTTTATATATTTATTTCAACACATTGTAAAGTAGTATTTTTAAGCAACTTATTAATTAATATGTTTCAGTGAAATGTGCTTTAATTAAATAAGACCATTGCTATTTGATGTACATATATGTAAAGAGTCTTGTAACATATTGTTAAGCAGATTTGGTTCCCATGACATTTTGCCTGGACTTCTAATTCAGTTAAAATTTTGAATTTTTTTTTGCAGAAAGTTGAAATTTTCCTAAAAAGCCATGATTTATTTTTCAGATACCAAGACAATATCAATCTATTTAGTATTGGTCAGGAAATGAATGTTGGACTATTTTAATTAGCTCTTAATTAAATATTTGCACTATGTGCATATTTAAATAGAAATTTTATACAGAACCATTTTATATTCATTTTTGAAACTGTTAACTGGTCTGATTGGGAGTTTTCAAAGATCTGGGTTATCCCACTAGCCAGAGGTTCCCCACTTGAGCCTTAAACAAATATTGAAGAAATTTAACATCACCATTTCAAATAATTTGTTTAGCTTTCTTTAAGCAGTTTTTAAAAATCGTTCAAATATTTTTGCAATAACTGTTTTTAACTGCTCTCTATATCATTTTCTGAAAAATCTTTTATATAATGCATTATATATGCTAAATATTGGGATTCAATTTGTAGAATAGTAGATCACCTAAATTTGAGATATAATAAAATCTCACAATGAGGAAGCAAAAGGCCATTTTGAGGATAAAATAAATATGCTAGGAAAATTTGTTCTTATGAAAGTTAATCAATAGAGAGAAAACTATATAACTGGAATATTGAAAATACTTACCTAAACTGTAGTATAAATGATTTTTAAAAGATTAATTAAATCATTTGTAGTAGTAATTAGTTTTCTATTTGACTCTTAAAAGACATTCCAGTTTCAGTATATGGGAGCAATTATGAATGTAAAGTTCGATTATAAAAAATGTCAATGCTAATGGTATACCAAAGCAAAACATTGATTAGGAAGCAATGCTTACACTAGTGAGTCAAAGCATTAAGCTACAATGTTAGCATTGTAAACAAAGTGGACACATTATTAGTAATTGTCCCAAAGTATTATGCGTGTGATGTAATATGATAACTACTTCAGTACATCAATGTCCTAAGTTGGAAGGGCAAACTCAAGAATCCATTTATTCAAGAAAACAATCTTACATGATTATGGAAATACAACAGTTAATATTGACAGTATTCTAATCAAACATGACAATCAACATGAACTATCTACAATGGAATCAGATCCAAAGAATACATTCACACACACACAACCTAAGGAAAAAAGATATTGAAACCATAAAATTATCTTCAGCTGCAATCATTAACTGTTAATTAAATTATGGGTATTTGCTTACCAACAAAACAATTGACCATATTTTACACAACAATAATGTGAGCACAAAACAGAAATGTGGTCACATAGAAGAAAGAGAAGTTCTAAACTTAGTATTAGTGAGGATGAATATACACCAACCACTGTATATTGGAATAAGAAATCTAAATCCAATATTTACAATCAAGAATTGATCCTGAACTCTCAACTTATGAGGACCCATCTGCCATTGAAGAGGTAAGGGTACTGTATAGTGACTCGGACTGCTGTAAGATAAAAAGATTTAAACCAGAAGATTAATTAATAATGGAGTCATGAGTACTTCTTACTCCTATGACACTAATTAATTTTCTGTTTATATCTTATACTATATAAACTTATTTGTAAATCACATTGGTTATAAATATCATTGATAATAAATATCAATAAAATTAATTATAATTATAAAATTGTTGCCTTTAATATTAGAAGATTAAATTCTATGAGTGAAGTTTTACAAGTGATATTGATTGAAACAAAAAAATTATAACGATTTAGTTCAGACAATGACCTGTCAAACTACCTTAATAATAATATGTTCTTTATATTTTTAAGAAACATCTTCTTTACCATCAGCCTGAACTGATATTATTATTGCTAAATCATGTCCATTTAAATCTTTTAAAATTCTTTATATTGATTCACAATTGTTAATTGTGACAGTTAAGCATCAAGTATTAACTTTAAACATTGTCCTTCTATACATTCCTCCTGGACTAGGCAAAGTAAAGAGAATTGTTATAATAATTAATTCCATTTTGGCTTCTTTTCCAATATGATATACAAAAAAATTAGTGAACAAATAGATAATGTAATGAAGGCAGAAGAACTTTTGCCAAAAAAACTCAGAATATTCATTAATTGACTTGGTGTTTTACATCCCAATGCTTCATGACCTGACCAACCTATTACTTAAAAATTCCCCACTTTAAAATCACTTAGCAGCACTAATATCCATAAACATTGATTCTACACATAGAATTCAAATTTCCACAGAGAGGATAATAAGAGTACTCCTTCCAAAACAAAGAATTTCTGTTCAAAATTAGGAATCTTAAATTATATCCCATACAAGACTAGACTGCTTTTGTCAACATTGTGTCACATATCACTGTTTATATCACTCAGTTTAATCTCCCATTTTCAAGGTTTGTTGCACTGGCAGATGAATCAAAACAACACAACTTCAACAAATGATAACCGAACTAAAATAAGGGCATTGAGAGAAGAATACAACAACTACTTTGATACTCTAAATGAATGCAAAGCAAATTGAAGAGATATTTCATTGCTAGATCATTGACATGGTCTAGATAGTATACCTGTCAGGTTTTGGATCCACCACCTTTAATTAAAGTACCTAATTCATTCACAATTCAAGATAAAATTATTTATAAAATTTCATTACCAATATATATTTATTTCAAGGTACAACGCAGGGAATTATGTAACCCTTCCAAATTTTTTCTGCTTAGTCATGAGAGTGACTGTAAATTTGCACCTAATGAATTCATATAAAATCTGGTTTCAATACTAGACACAAGTCATCTTTTTATGCATGGCATTCCTTATCTGATGTATATCCTTTGAGCCAATTTACTGCATAATTTTATCTCAAACATGGCTAATTTTCTATCAAAAAATTATTACAATGTTCATGAATTATATTCTATATTACTGATCCCATTCATAAAAAAAACAGGAAAATATCTCAATTACAAATTTAAGATCTATTTCTGTAAATCTGATTGGCATTAAAACATTTAAATCAGTATTGAAAAATAAGATTGAGCCACGGAATTATCTAAAATGATTTTGTGAAGAAGGAAGCCTCTACTGGCCAAATGACTTTTCTCTTCAAGACAATAATTGATTAAATTAAAACTGAAAAGATGTACATATTATTTAGTATACTTAGATGACATTTAGCAATGTCCCCATTGATCAACTGATTAGGATTCAAGCAGATATATCAATGTCAAAATCACTTCTCTGTAGCTCTATTGCATTAAATAGTAGATATTCTTTACTTTTTGCACTTCATTACTCAATACCTCAAGGCTCCCCTTTTCCCTTGCTATATAAAATCACTACTTACAAAAATTAAACAAGAACTATTCTGGATACACTTTCCTGGATTAAAAACAAATATCGCTTACATGGACGATGTCTCAGTGTTTCACTTTTCACAAAAGCAAATCCTCATACTTTGAACAATGTTGGCAGATTATTAAAATAAATAAAAGCTTAAATTTAATATAAAAATTATGCATCTAGTTAATATATAGTGTGAAAATCAATAGACGATTATTTAAAGGACAGCCACGTCTATTTCTAGGTTTTCCATTCTATCTGAGCTCTACAGCAAAGCACACACAAATTCAGAAAACAAAATTAAGTGAAAAAACCATTATCTCACTTTCAAAATCTTATTTATCTATTCAAAAATATAAAATTTACATAATATTCTCCCATCAAACTATTCACAAAAGCTTTTACAATGGCATGCATTTTATGCACAGACTTCTATGGGATAGTCAGTTGGCATTCATCTCTCTCAAGTGTCTTCAACAACTTTTAACACAAATGGCTTACGACTTTATAATATTGAAATTTTTAAAATGTAAAAAATTGTCAATCTAATCTCTTGTGTAAAATTATACTCCCACCTTGTAACTGTAGCAAAATTGTACTACAGACAAACTGCTTCTAATTGTCAGAATCTTAAAAATTTAATGCCTCTGTTACTTTCATTCTCAAATTTTTTCTATTGTCTTCCTATGGATTAGTATTGTTTTCTCCAAAACCCCTTTTAATTGTTGATAGATAATTTCATAAACATTATAATATTTGAATTTATCCATAGGTGGACAATAGAAGAAATGTGAGAATAAAAGTCATAGAGGCATTTTTAAGATATCTGATAATTAGAAGCAGTTATCTATCAACAATTAAAAAGGATTTTGGAAAAAAACAATACTAAAGTTAAATAATAAAAAGCTTCTTAGAAAATTTAGATTTTGATCAGTTTAATAAAAATACTTTTGCTTTCCTAATCAAATTATATCTGGATTTTTTTTACTTACATTGCATTTCTTCAGATTCAGATGACTATGCAGAAATGTTGAAGATAAATTCCAATTATTTCATAGAAATATGGAAAATCAAAGTAACTTATTCTTCAAATGGCTCATATTTAGATATCAATTACATATATAGAAATTACCAGCTATTTAACCAATCAAATACTAACATGGAAACACTGTTTAACTCCTATTCTAAGGACTTTAGGGTAAACACCTTTGTAATTTAGGCATTAAGATATACAAGATACACATTTATGAACAACTATATCCCAAGAAGACACACAAACACCCTTTTCAATAAAGTAGACATTATTAGAGAAAGTGATAAAAAGATTATCCTTTGTAATATATTTATAATCACATAATCCCTAATGAGGCATAACCTGAGTAACTAACATGATGTGTCTCCAAAATAACTGGGAAAAAATTTAATAGTTTTTTTTTTCACATTATCCAGAATTAACTTGTAATCTCTATATACTTTGAATGTACATCAAAAAAACATGTAATCCTTTGATTAGTAGTAGTGCATAGTAGTAGTAGTGGTAGTCTTATTAAATGCGTATGTTCTAACAAGTTAAGAAAACTTTATGATCAGATTTCAGACTCAGAATGACAAAATGTTGGGCTAGGTAAAAATATATTTTTGAAGATCAGTGTAAAAATAAAGCATAATTAAAATTAGAGAAGCAAATGCTATTGGATAGTTGAGATTTGAAATAAAATGAAGAAAAATATTTTGTGTATACTTAAAGAATCATTATATGATGTAAAATAATTATATTTTGTCATTAATAATGAAATATTTTATCAATAAAAAGTTGGCCTAGAACAGATTATGGAATAAACCATCAAATGTACCTCTAAATTGCCAATGTTATACATATAATTCAGAGGACATACATAATGCATTTAGAAAAGATAATTAAGATGCGATTGAAAAATAAAAAGAGTTAATTAGGAGTGAAAAAAACTTAACAAAGAATCTGAGAAACGGTTAACAAAATGAAACTGCTAGAAAAATAAAAATATGTATAAGATATGTGAAAATTGCAAAGAAAAAACGAGGTCACATTTTTGAAATTTTATATATAAAAAAATCTTTTATGTCACAATGAATAATTTTTATTGCTAATTCCATCAATAAAAGGTATATTTCTTTTTAAAAAACGCATATATTTTTCTAAATAGTGATATTAGTTTCAATGAATTGTTTTAAAATTAAAAATATAATATTATCTTGTATAGTACTTAATTTTGTTTTTAAGCTATTTCTCTTTTCAATTGTTTCTGTATAAGATTACTATTCAAAGGACTAATGTTATGTATTGTGAAATATCTATCAAAATGATTCTTTTCTTTTTCTACTTTTTTTCTGCACTAAGTGTATTACATTCAATACATATCCCTAACAGTGTGGTCATGGAGAAGAACAAAAAAAATCAGTTGAATAAATAAAGTAACAAATGAAGTTTTGAAAAAAGTAAATAAAAGAAGAAGCTTGATTGATAAAATTAGAGATAGAAAGAGAAACTGGACTGAACATATATTAAAAAGAAATGGTTTAATGATAGATGTTTTGGGGTGAACAAAAAAAAATGGAAAAGATTGATATTGCTGAATTATTTAAGAGATGAGAAAAGATATATGGAATTGAAGAGTTGGGCAATGAAGAGAATGGAATGGAGAAATGGAAAAGTTGTGATCATTGAAGTAGTACAGAATATTAACAATTGATTGTTATATCCACACAAAAATTAAAAACTACTCCAATGCATAAACTTTTAAAAATATTTGCATCATAGATATTATATTGCTTAGATTTTAATTAAAATATTTTCAAGTTTTTTTTAATGCTTATCAGTGCACATTTTGTCTCAAACTCCATTATCTTGACTACCAATTGGCACAAAACTTCGAACCTTGTTTCTCTCACCAGATATGCTTTTTGTGAACAACTTTCATTTTTTCATTCAGTGAGAGGCCTAAACATCTTAATCCTGCCTGTATTAATAGGTTAATATTTTTCCATTGCATCATTTTCTCACGATGTTATGGAGTGAGTTCTATCTATTTTTAAGACATTGTGGAAGAGAGAAGAATAATCGAATTATAGATATTTTAAGCATAAGCTGAAAAATAAAAAGCATATATATATATACTGTGTTAGAATATTAGTCACTTGAGTGCACCATTAGACTATTTAGTAAACCTAGAAAATTTATTTGAGGTGACCAAATACTCATTAACAATAATGAGCATCCTGATATAAAATAAATTACC
This sequence comes from Epiperipatus broadwayi, assembly GCA_028023455.1. Taxonomy (NCBI): domain Eukaryota; kingdom Metazoa; phylum Onychophora; class Udeonychophora; order Euonychophora; family Peripatidae; genus Epiperipatus; species Epiperipatus broadwayi. The sequence goes on along the minus strand of JAQFVV010006225.1, from coordinate 9,646,066 downwards.
TGTCCCTGACACTAGCTCAGCTTAGGGTATGAGACTCATAACTATTAAACAATTGATAGACAGAGACTGTAAAATGGCAGCCAAATTAAAATAATTAATACAAAGTTTATTAATATTGCTAAAACAATTAATAAATATAAAAAACCAAACCCATAGAAATAAAATTAAATAAAATAGTAGTATTTCTTCATGGATGGTTAAACATTAAAAGGGACCTATTAGTACCATTGTTTCATATCGTAATTATAAAACTATTATACCAACCATTAAAATATTTTCCCGATTCGATAAATTCTTTTTATTTAATGCTTGTTATTTTTCTTACACACTTAGATTATTCTACCTTATTATTAGTACAACCCAGGAAAACTGATACAAATGTGCTAAAAAATGGTGCTGTGCAATCAAACCCTACCATGCAAAAAAGATTGTGAATTTCGACTAGGTTATCTTATTGCACCCACACACCCATAGCCATATATGTTCAATCTATTGTACTGGTCACTGCAATCTTCTTTTGATCATCGAGGGTGCCTCTAGGCTACTGTCAACTTAGATGTTGCTGCTTTGCTGTGCTGACATGATTATTCTGTGCCATAAGCTAAGTTAAAGTTTTTTTTTTGTCTTTTTTTATGCGATTAATCATCTGAGATTAATCATCTGAGATCTTCGATACAAAGACTGTTTGCTTGTTGTATGACAGTGGAGAATAAATTGTGATCAAGAGAGCTATATTTAATTGAATTTGAAAAGATCGGGAATTGTTAATGTTAAAAAAGTGTTTCATTCGCTATTTTAAATATAGAAAGAAAAAAAAATTGTTGAATGTGTGTTAATGCAAGGATTATAACTAAGTTGTATGTAAGATTAGTTGTTTTTTTAGTAAGTTTGCTACTAAAGAATTTTTTTTCATTTAAGAAAGAGAGTGATTTATTTGAAAAAAAAGATAACATTGTGGAGGCCTAAGGTCGGAAAACATGTGGTTATCGATCGATTGGCATTGAAAGAAAGTACAATTTTTATCATTCCATGCAAAGGGGTATGAAGAATATGAGAGGAAGTATAAAGTCAAATATAAAGTAGGTGACTTGGAAAATAAGGAATATGGATTGCATTTGTATTCCACAATTCATATATATGGGTCAGAAAGAAAGTAGGCATGCTGTGATAGAGGGTACAGTATGTAATGAGGATTATTGCTTGAATTGTTTAAATAAAACTAGGAGAGATGTAACAGGTTTATGGTTATGTAGACAATGTGTAAATGTGATAAAACAGATAAAAAGTGGTTTCTAAGTATATATTTTAAAAAGAGAAAGTCAGGAGAAATGGAGCAAAATGTAATTGAGGAAGATGGGACAGAGTATGGTTTTGAGTGATAGGAGATATAGGTGGAAAAATTAGTAGTATAATAAAAATGGTTAGCCAAAAAATAAGTAAAATAAAAGATGAGGTAAAGAATGTAGAAGCAAACTTAAAATTATTAAAGATGAGGAATTATTGAATAGGAATGATAATGAAAAAGTAGTAAGGAAGTCCAGAAGCTGGTAGAGAATGTTACAGATGAAGCAGAGAAAGTAGATTATGAGACAGTATTGATAGGAGACTCACTAATTAGAGAATGTGGAGATATAATTGCAAGGGGAAATAGAAACAAGTATGTAAGAGTATGTTTGCCTGGAGCTAGAATTAGAGATGTTACAGATAAAATAAAGATGCAAGGGAGTAGAGATGTATATGTTATGGTAGGGACTAATAATTTGTCAGAGCTACCAGAGAGAGTAATGGATAAGTACATAGAATTGATTAAGAATTTCAATAAGATTAAAGGAAGAGTAGGAATAGGTGGATTATTACCAAGATTTGACAAGAGATATATGTTAGATAGGGCATGTTCTATAAATGAGAGATTGAAAAAATTGTGGGAGAGAAATGATGTTATGTTTGTAGATGTGTGGAATTTTTTTTATTGGAAAGAGAGAATTATATTGTAAAGAGTAAAAATGAATTGCACTTAGAAAAACAAGAAAGTAAAGGTTTAGGGAGTTTGATTTATGAAGAATATAGTTCATGAAACTTATAAAGGAGGTGGGGTTTTAAGTGGCAAAGTTATCAGAAAGAAGAAAAATAGATAAGATGTAAGAAATACTCAAAGGGTAGCTGATGTAGATATAAATGTAGATGTGGAGAAGGAATGGGTCTGTAAAATTAATGGTAAGCCAGTTATTTATAAATGGAGAAGAAAGAGTCAAAATAATTTATAAAAGAGTAGTTAGGAAAGAAAAAATTGTTAAAATTGAGTATTTGAATATGCAAGGTGGTAGGAGACCAGAAAAGTGGCTGGATTTAAACAAAGCAATTATTAATGAAGAGCTTGAAGTATTAACAGTAGTGGAAACACATCTAAGAGAAGAAGAAAAATCTATTCAAGAAAATTTGGTATGGCAGAGTATAAATAGAAAAAAAAAGGGGGGGTATAGGTATAGGAGTTATGTTGAAAAAATATTTAATTACTGTTAAATGTTGAAAACATTTGTGGTTTGAGATAAGGTTAAGAATACAACAATAGATGGTGCTATAGTGTATATAGCCACTGGAGATAGTCAAACTATAATGGAGTGGAACCGTAGCATATATGAATGCCTAGTTAAGGATATACAGAGTTTCAAAGAAAAGAGAAAGAGAATAATGGTTATAGAGGATATGAATGAGCATATTGAAGAAATTGATGATGTAGGTAATAAGAATGGACAGCTTTTGAAGAATTTTTGTCAGAGAGTGAATTTGAGCATTGAAAATTTATCAAAAATTTATGGACAAATACATATGGTCTAGAAATAATATATTTCACACAATAGATTATGTATTAGTAGAGAAAAAGGGAATGAATAAAGTATAGAAAATTAAGGTGTTTAATAATGAAGGATTATAGTATGTAATAATGATCATAACTTTTTTATAATAGGAATAGTAATGTGATGGAAATTAGTAATAAAAGTAGAAAGTATAGTGAAAGATATGGATGGAGAGTGAATGGTAAGAATAAGTTAAAAGAGTATAAAATAAAAGCTGAAGAAACAATTTAAAGAGTTGGTTAAGGATGAGTATAAGGACTGGTGTGGTGAAATAAAGTGGCAAATAGTTTTAGACAAGAATATTCAGAAAAATAAAAGTAATAAAAAAGAAGAGAGGAGAAAAGTATGCAGAAAATATAAGGGTGCTACTAAGAACAAAGAAAATAAAAAAGATGTTAATGTTAAATGGGAAAAGTACTTAGGAAAAAAGAAATTGTCTAAAATAGATAATTATATATAGAGAGAATGAAATTGAATAGTAAATTGTTGGAGGATATTAATAAAAGGGAAAGAGATGGTAGTAAAATTTTTTAGAAACACATTCAAAGAAGAAATGTAGGGAAGAGAAAATGAATATTACTAGATGATGAGGGATGAGAATGTAGCTCTAGAGAAGAATTAGAGATAATCTTAAATAAGTATGTAATGGATATAGAAAAGATGTTAGATATGAAGGACAGAGTGATAGCAAACATGAAAGCATATAGTAATGGAAATATTAGGTTTACGGAAAATGAACTGAATGAGGCAGGTAAGAAATTGAAAAGTGGAAAGGCAAGAAGTTTGGTTGGATGGGCAGCAAAGATGATAATGAATTTAGGGCATAGGATAAAGTTAACACTATTATCATATTTTAATAAGATGGCACAGAAGAGATATTTTCTGGTAGTTGGAGTAATACAAGAGTGAGGCTACTATTTAAAGGAAAGGCTAAGGATAATAGAAAGTTAAACAGTTATAGACCGATAGCAGTAACATCAGTTTTATAGAACGTTTTCTCATATGTGGTGGCTGGAAAGGTTGCAAAGAAAATAATAAAGTGGGAGAAATGCAAGGAGGTTTTTGATTGGATAGGCATATAGGAGATAGTTTATTTGTAGTTACACAACTTATGGATACGAGTAGAAATACAGGTAGACAGTTATATAAAGAGTTTTTATATAGAGGTGTATGATAGACTAAATTGAAATAGATTATGGGTAAGTTTAGTAAATTTGGGAATGGATAGAACTTTAATGGATATTATTAAGAAATTATATGAAAATATTTATTATACGTATCAATTAGGGAATATAGAATCAGTTAAGGTTATAAATGGGGTGAGACTAAGGCAAGGATGCCGTACATCACCTATTTTGTTTTTGTTGTATATGAGAGAAATGGAGAGAGCAATAGAAAGACTAGGAAGAGGGGTAGAGATACCATTAATAGGTGGCAAGGGAGTATAATAGGTTGTCGGGCCTTTTATTTGGCAATGACATCTTTTTGTGTGCAAAAATAAGGGAAGATATGAAGTTATGCTGAGGACATGCACAAACATGGGTAAAGAGATGGGAATTAAATTTAATGAAGAAAAATCAAAGTAATGATGATTAATACTGGTGAAAAGAAGACAAAGAATTTTAATTGGGGAATATAAAGTGTGGTGAATAGATATAGCTATTTAGGAATCATCTTAAGTAATCAGAGAAATTACTTGGATGAATGGGAGAAAAAATTGATAAATGAAGCAAAGAAAAGAAAGGGATTGATACAGAAATTAACAGTGTTTTCATATAATAAATATGATGTAGCTAGAATTGTATGGAAGGGAGTGGCAGTAACAGGGATAATATATGGTAATGATGTGTTATGTGTTAATAAAGGGATATTAGATTATTTAAAAAAAGTACAAAGAGAAGTAGGAAGACATGCATTAGAGGTGAATGTGTGGATGGCAAAGAAGGCAATTCAAGGAGAAATGGGATGGTCAAGTTTTATATGAGAGATGCAAAAAGCAAAATGAAAATGTTCAGTAAATTGCAGTTTATGGATAATAAAAAAATAGGCAAAATAGTATTTAATTGGGTTATGAATAAAGGGCAGGCAAGAAGATGGGTGAGAAAGATAATGTGGTATGCAAAAGATTTGGATAAAGAATTTATGTCAGTATACTTATACAAAAAGTGGGATGATTGTGTTAGGTGAATTGTTGATTGTTATAGTGGTACAGAATGGAATAGAAGAATAGATGCATTAATATGAAATAGGGAGTGGGAGAGAGGGAGAATTAGTATGGAGAGTAAAAAGAGTTTAAATATATAGAAGTAAATAGAATCCTGGGTACGAATTAATTTATGATAATAGCAAGAAAAATAGTTTACTGTTTAAGGCTTGAATGGAATCTTTAACAACAAGGGAATATACATATAAATGGAAAAAATATGGGTGATTTAGTCTGAAAGTTGTGTAAGGAAGGCATAGGAAATATTAGGCATCTGTTAATTGAATGTAAATGACTGAAAGCAGAAAGGGTACAAATAATGAAGTTGTGAAAGATTAAATATAAATCAAGTGATTATACAGAATGTAGCCTATTGATTTTTATGCTGGGTTTGGGAAAAGATAAGAGAGATTTAGATATAAAGGCTATGTAGTTGACAAAGATTATATTGTGAAAATGGGATGGGAAAGATATGGGAAAACTTAGGGCAGGGAATGGAAAGGGAAAGGCAAAGTGGCTAACAGTTTCTCTGGGCTGACATCACATCATAGAAAATTTAATTTATGGTGATCAAAAGGTTGATGATGATGTATGCTACCAGTTAGACCCAGAGAGAGAAAGAGATCTTCCAACATTGTTCAGACAATTGAGGAAAGAACACAGAGACAAACATCACCAAAAACAATTATAATTATTAATAATTTATTAAATTTCAAAATAAATATTAGTCAAACAAAATATAGAAGTGTGACTCAAATACCCCAACTTTCTTTGTTAGAGAAAACCTGAGAGGATTGTGGCATTAAACACTTCAGCAGTTAGGTTTGTTTTCTCATCTAAGAATTAAAGAGATTTATGATTTCTTCTTGCCAGTGATTTATTTCAACAAATTACACTTTCTTTTGTTTAGAGATTTCAAAAGAAAATGATCTTGTATGGAAGTCAACGGACATAATAGAGATGTCATATGCCTGCAAACATTCATAAGAAATCAAACAATGCAACCTTTAAGGTTGATTCTGACAAGCAAAGAGAAAAGATTACAATTTTACTTAATCTTAAATAGAAGAAAACAAAATCTCCACGATTTAAAAAAAAACAGAACTAAATAATCAATAAATCACTAGCCAAAAGATTTACCATCTGCAAGACACACAAACACAGATTAACTACATCAATTTCTATAAAAAAAATAAAGAATAGGTTAATTAAAAAGAAAACTATTAATATCTGCCAAATCTTTTAAGAATAGTTAGTAATATAAAAAGAGAAACAATGATTATAAAATATTAACTCACAGTATATTCCCAACGAAGAAATTTTAAAATACAAAATTGTAAAACTAAGAATCTATGATTATAGATTCCATTAAAAATAATATATATAATAAATAACTGAATACAAGTTTATTATATGAGCAGTCTTTCACATGACCCACCACTCACTATTCCATCTCATATCACTGATACACTTAAACACATATATGTCGAAAAAATAAATAATCACCAATATACATATTTCATGCTAAGCCAGCAGTCATCAATTGATCCAGCAATCATCAGTTGATCCATATTATCATCTGATGATTGCTGGTTTAGCATGAAATATGTATATTGGTGATTATTTATCTTTTCAACATATATGTGTTCAAGTGTATCAGTGATATGACATAGAGTGGTGAATGGTGGGTCATGTGAAAGTCTGTGCTCCTATACCCTATATATTATATACAATAAAAGAAATATTTATCTAACTTATTATGAATAATTGTTCATATTGTTTTTGTATCAAGCTGAGACTTAAGCAAAGAGATTTTAACCCTGGTTATATGAAAATGTTCAATTACCTTAGAGGCAATTTGTTCTGTCAGTTGATTGCTTCAAGCATGATGCACACAGTTTATTTCCATCTAGAGTTTATTATGAAGGTTTGGATGTCCATTAACTGATTGGGAATATGAAGGCAATATTCAGGATCAGTTTTGGACTAGGGTATTAAGGTAGGTTCAGGGTAATGCAATTTTGAGCCCTGGGATTCATCTTTAGATGGCTTAGTACTGCATATTTTTAAGAAGGTTCTTCAAGGTAAGTAGTTTCTGCATTTTGAACTAATGGTTTCCTTTAGTATTTGTCAAGCAATTCAAAAACAGCCATTCAATCTTCTCTTAACAGTCTGGACTTTGCAATTCACAGTAAAAATACTTTTTGCTTTAGCTAACTTCACTATGCAATTAGCAAATATAAAAATCTAGAAGTCAGCAGTCCACCATTAGTGAATATACAAGCTATATTCTTAACAGTCAAAAACACAGAACTTTTATGTGAAATTTTTACCTCCTGCCTAATCTTGAATTACAAATTTAACCAGGCTTAATATCTTATCTTTCATTAGATTTTAATTAAAAAGTTTGTAACCAGGGATCTCTTTATTATTTATCACATTTTAATAAATTAGAAAATGAGTTTCTGATTTTTAAATTAGATATAAACAAACAAACAAACAAAAGAAAACTTATCTCAATCAAAACTTTTTTAAATTGAAATGTTTTTTTTTTTCAATTTCCATCTATAATCGAGTATATGTGTTATATGCACATACTCTTAATAAATAAATAAATAAAATTTTTAAATACAAGTTTCTTTTAAAATCTTTATAACTATACATTTTAGTTTTAATTTTTTGATAGTAGCTTTTGAAGTGGATAAAGCATCTGGTTCACTATATATAGGCTAAGATAGCTTGCATATCAAAACCTTTTCACATATATAACTAAAGCACAATCTACTCAGAAAACAATAATTTATGAAGTTCTGATTTATTTCCTGTAAGGAAAACCTACTTTACAATAAGCAAATGTTAATAATATTCACTAATTATCAAGCTGGTCTACTTTAAAATATAAAATATTTATATTTTATTTAAAATATAAAATATTTGTCTTTTAACAGTATGAAGTTTCAAAAATATATTAGCGTCAAATAATTATTTAAATAGACATCTACTATAATAATAAAACTCATCCATGAAGAAATTAGTAGTGCATAAAATAAAGAAAAAAATACATTTAAATCTAATATTATAGTTAAAAAGTAATGCACATATACAAAAGGAAAATACTTATAACAACTCCTGGCTTATTATGGTATATAAAAGTTTATATTACCACTAAGTCCTTCAAGGTTGTTGCTTTTGCTTTCACATTTTATTGAAAAGGTAGCTACTTTTGTTCATTCCATAGTTGTCATTTTTCAGATGGTCAGTTGAGAGTCTTCTTTATAGGTTGGCTTTAGGAAGTCAGATTTCTAAGGATTTATAATTTTATGACATATTGAATGATGAAGGTTTGGCATGGGTTCATCTTAGTGAGGCGCCTAGTCTTGAAAAACACCACTAAGAAAAATTGGTTAGTTCATTTTATTACTACAGGCTGCTTATCAAGAACTTTTCCACCACTAATTTTGATGAAAGTTCTGGAAAGAAGTACAATCTTGGCTAATAGCATAGAAAAACTCAGATGAGCAAACAATGAATACTTCTAATGAATGGATAGCTTGAATCAACCAATAGATTTTGGGGAACTTTTATATCACATTCAGTCTATTGTTCTCCCACATAAATTTTTTTAGAATTTTCTAGCTTAACATCTCAAAAAAGGCAGGTTTTTAATTAATTGATAAGCTAGCTTTTTAATCAATTAAAGTAGAACATTGTATTGCATTGGTGGTCGAGAGGTCAGCGTGACTGCCTTGCACTTGCAGGCAGTTGCCTGGGTTGTGGGTTTGCATCCCGGTCGATGCTATGACATTTCAAAAAAAAGTAGAACATTTCAATAACTTAAAATAGAACATTTTTACATTTTGTAATAATTAATTCCCTTACATGTTCTATCTTAACAATATTTTTATTTTCAGATTTTGTTATTACAATAGATTAAAATTTTATTTTGAGGTTAATCATTGTTCTACAAAGTTTTAAAAACAATCTTACATAAAAAATAAAAAATTTATTTACAAAGTTTACTTTTTATTTTTTTAACAAAATTTACATTACTTCTAGTAAATACAAATTATTTTAGCAATTCGTGTGTGTGTGTGTGCATATATATCTGTGGCTGCACTTTTATAACATATCTTTAATATAAAATTAAATTAACAACATTTTAAAATTAATTTAAAGTAGAATTTTTAATTGAAACTCTTATTCTTACACAGAGGCTAAACTCTTCATACAGTAGTGCCACCAGTGCAAACCAGAGTAATTAATGAATGCAAGAAGGTTTGTACATAAAATCCCTATCTACTCATCCAATATCCCCAGACTAATTTCCTGCTTGTGGCTTTCATCAGTGAGAAGCCTTGGATCTGAGAGCACTGCACCTAAATCTCAGAATCCAATGCAACTCTCCAGCAGCCACCTTTTACCTTATTAGTTAACTATAAAGCTTTGAATCCAAAATGAAAGCTCATCAACTTGTATAGATCTTAACTCAGTTCAGCATCTTTATTTTTTGATGTCTTTGGTTCTTTAATAACCACAGTCATCATAATCCTATTAGGCAGGATTGTTTTTAAGAAATGGTGATCGTGTGATGTTTAGTGGTTTAACTCCTGCTACATATATAGATATGAGACATAGCAAAGCATTTCTCTCACTATATATAATAAAATTACATTGAAGTTAGAACTTGTGTGTGCATACATAAGTATATATGCATAATAATTAATATAGAACTTATGTTAATATATATATATATAGAAAAACATTTTTGTTAAATGCATGTAATTTAGTAATGTAATACATTTATTATCTATTTAGTGCATTTTACATCTCTCAAAAAGTCTGTATATAATTGAAATTGTAATCATAAAAAGAAAATGCATGGAAATAAATGCAAAGTCGTTTAATTATATTCCACATTGTACATTAAATCTCTCTAAAATCATTTCTCATTTTCAATTTAATTTTAGAATGACCAGTATTTTTTTTCAATAATTAAATTTGATTGATTTGAATGTGATAATTTAATACATTTCAAATATCAGTTTAGATCTATACTCACGGCCATTTTTAATTCACAATATAATTAATAAATAATGGTTACAAGCATCAGTTGAGAAGAAATAGCTAAACATAATAATAATGATGGTACAACATAAAAATAAGACGTGTCTTATGTCATGTCATTACAAAAGATCTCATATCATGACAAAAACAATTAAAAAGATCTAAAAAAAAAAAAAACATCACTTATGAACATTCATGTAGAATTAAAATTATATAATTTTACATAATAATAAGGTCATTGCCGTCCTTTGTAATCCAGAAAATTTAAATCATATAGATTAAATAAAAAATTTATATCTGTGTTTGCTAGCTTTCTCTGCAAGGGGTGAATAACATGCGTTCACAATTATGTGATGTGATGTATTATGGCTTCTCCTTAAACGAAGTCAAGAATATCTCAGCAATTACGCCCAGATAAACCTGTTACCCACTTTATTTTACATTCCCCACTCTAAATTTATCCATAATCTGCTCTATTCCATTTCCACAACATAATCTTTGTCAACTCTCTAACCTTTATATCTAAACTCCCCTTATCTTTTCCCAAACTCAGCATAAAAACCAATAATTCACTTTCTGTATAATCACTCTTTTCATATTTATTTTTCCACAACTTCATTATATGTACCCTTTCCGTTTTCAAACATTTACATTCAATTAACAAATGCCTAATATTTTCTATTTCTTCCTTACATAATTTACAAAACAAATCACCCATATTTTTCCATTTACATGCATATTCTTCTAGCGACATCATTATAAATTTGAGTAAGCAATGGTTTCCAGATGATACTACAATTAATTTCTATCCCCAGATTGGTTGATGGCTTTTGTCGTTATCATTTAGAACAACTGTTTAGCCAAGTTTACAATAGTGTCACAAGAAATAATAAAAAGAAAAATTTATTTTTATTTACGTTGTGATAAGCTGAAAGAATCACGTGACATTGTATTGTATTTTAAAATGAAAAAACATAATTTTTTAATAATAATAAAAAAATCTATAAAAAAAAATATTTACATTTTGTATTATTAACATTTAGACAAAATATATATTGATTATTGCAATGTTTCATATAATCACTATTCATGGCAGATACCATTATCTTTCCCAGTAAGGATGACAGATAAGATTATCTGATATCACTTTAAATAAGATTTTATTTATCAATCATCTCAAAAATGAAAAATCAAATATGCTATTTCACAATTTTTAATAGTCAGCAATTATTTAATTACACAAGTTTCCAGTAGGTGGTTCTGAAGCAAACGAAATAGAGTAAACTGCTGCCCCTAATACTTATAACTGATAAATAGTATTTTTCGGCCATCAATAATTATAACTTGTTAGAAACATATAGCATAAAAAAATATTGTTTATCCTTATTAAAGCTTTTATCATTTCTATTGGATTTATCCCTAGTATTTACTCTATATAAAAGATAAAATCAAAATGATAACTCAGATGATAGCCAGATAGATAATCTCTTCTTTCACTTTAATGTTTTCTCTTGACTCAGATAACAAAACTTATTTACATAATGTGAAGATCAATATTTATGTAATTGAAGATTTTATCAAATATATAATTTATTGTACATTTTATAAATTATATAATTTATTGTATTAAAGAGTTGTAAGTGAAAAACAGCTTCTTAGAAGAAGTCAGAAGCTTTTGTGCTCGAGTCATATACCAAGCAATCTTATTACTCAATTAAAACTTCCTTCCGTGTGAAATCATTATATTCCACATAAACTCATCTATATTTTACTATTCGTAAATCATTTCTAGCATTAATGCATTCCCTCCCTCTCCTATCTCTCTTTAATAAGAGCTATTTTGTTAACTTCACTATGCTATCCTAATATTTTTCATTTTTATTATAAAAGTTCTAAACAAAAAAATTATACGATATTTACCTCTAACATTCAATTGACCTTTAAATTTCTCATACTCTCCATGTAATTCATATGGATTTTCTTTCAATGCCTTTATTCCAAAAAAAAAAAATCACTACTCTTCTTTTTATTGATATGTAAACGACATTTAAAATCCAAATTTTTTAATAGATTTTGTCTCCCCCTCCCCCATATATAAACCCCCTGTCCTTGCACCAAATAATTTTTCTAATGACTTTAAAATTCTTTTCATATTTTTTATTTTTATATAATTTTTTTTTTTTAAATTTATATTCATTTTATACAAGCCTGTTTTTTCTCTCTAACCAATGCGTCTATTCTCTTTTTCATATCTCTTAATTACATATCTATAATATATTTTTTCTATATAGTTATCAGATTTTAGAGTCTTAAGGTTATAGCATTGATATATATTACTTTAAAAGTATAAAATATAATTTCTCTACTACCTTTGCATGTTATAAAACACTGTTAGGCAAATTAAATATTTCCTTCTTCTGAAGTTATTATATATATGTTTGTACAAATGTTTTTATGGATTGCAGGTATAAAAAACATTTTTGGGAGTTCATCTGTGTAAGATTTTTGTTTAAAAAATTCCAACGTTTTGGCTTGATCACACAAGCCCTCAACTGGGAAATAAAAACTATATAATTGTAGAACCATAGTAAACAGTGTTAATAAAAATATTTGCAGAGGTACCGGTAATTCCACTACTGAAAGATAGGTGGTGTATAAAATTGAAAAATAAATAAATAAATAAATAAAAAATTCAAAGAAATTTGTTTAAAAAAAATGTTCAAATAGGAGGAAGTTTACATGTGTCATTGTGTTTGTTGATTTAATTTGATCTTTTTAATATTTCAATAGCTTCTCTGATCTTAGGTTTTCATATCTGGATAGGATACTGGTTTTAAAAAAATCAATATTGTGACCTGAATCCATAGCATGGATCGAGAGTGCTGATGATGATGAATGTCATTTCACTGCATTAGCATGTTCATCCCTTCTAGCACTGATGTGATGATTGCTCATATCTACAGAAGAAGACTCACAAACACCACATGAAATTTCATAAACTCCTTGAGCCTCAAGAGATTGAATCTTTAGGCTTGGTTAGAAAATTACTAATTTTTTGATAAGGAGCATATGCTGTCTTTATGTCACAGCATTTTAGGATACATCCAATACTGTCTATGGTTCCTTTTATATAAGGCAAACAAACTCTAATAGTTGATTCTTTTTTTAAATTTTTTTTTTCTTTTTAGCTTGAAATAAGGCTTAATTTATAACCTTTTTATTATAGCAATTTGCTACAATACATTATTTATATGATGTATTCTTCTTCTAGATGTGATCTATCTGAAAGGTTAATTGCTCTGGTAAATAGTGTTTTGGACTCAAAAAAAAAATCTGCACTGGATGATAATGAGAAGAAAATTGAAGATACCTGTCAGTATGTGTAGCTTTTCTAAAAACTGAGAATGATAAAAATTATTTTGTTTCTTGGTGACAAAAACATCAAGAAAGGGAACTTTCCCATCAGATTCTCTTTCCATTGTAAATGTAACATTAGGATGGATATTATTTAAATGTGATAAAAAGTCTTCCCATTTATTTCTACCATGTTGCCAGATATAATAAATGCGTCTATTTCTTATTTCTTTTTTGATTATTTATTTTTTCTTCTCTCTTCCATTTTTCTCAAGAAATATATCTCTCACATTCAATTTTTCAATTTCTTAGATTTTTCATATGTGAGCTGACATATTATGTATTCTCTTGATTTCAATTATGAAAATTTTGATTTCTCTACTTAATCTTTCTCAATCTCCAATTCTCTTAGAAGCAAAGTATTAGTTGACTTTTCACAAAATCCAATTAAATTTCACTTTTACTAATCTATTTTCATTCATATATTGTAATCTTCCAACCATTTTAAAATTTCTTTTTAATTTTAATACAACCCATTTTCTCTTGAATAACCCCGTTTTTATTTGGTCTAAAAATTTCTGAGTTTCTTATCAATAAAGGATCTTTCCTCAATTATTAAATCAAATATCATTACATGTTTCCAAATTATGCATTTATTACAAAAGAAATATGCCTGATTTTCTAGTGAATAGTATTCTATTTTATTATTTTCTTCTTAATTTTAATTCCCAATTGCATATGTAATTCTTTTTCCATTTAATAAAATATCTAAATATCTATATTTATCCACTTTTGAGGCAAATATCTCACAATTCCATCTTTAAATTTTTCTTTCCCCATTAAATCTAAGATTTTTTAAATAAGATTCTCTAATATCAATATCATATCCTTTAAACTACTTGAAAAAATGCCTATCACCCATAAAAGGAGAAAATAGTCACATTATAATGTATGCTCCCATTTTTGACTATGAACATCTCCATTCTTATTACCAAATTTTTTATATCAATCTCCAATTCTTTTAGAAATAAATAATAAAGATGATAATGGGTATCCTACTTCCATTGATTCTACATTGTCAAGGTCTTTCATTACTCTGAAACAACTACAAGATTATTTTCATATTTTCAAAACTTCAATACAATTTATTCTTATCCATCTTATAATAATCCTTTTTATAAAAAAAGTGCAAAAAATAGGAATTCAGTTTTCTTATAATAAATTTCAATCAGCTGACTAGAAATAAATTACCATTCCGCATTCTTTTATCTAAAGCCCAGGCCTACTCATTAATTTGCAAAATGGATCATTTTTTCTAGCTCTGCCTTTTCTATGCCTAACCCTTTTTAATAAAAGCTGTTTTGTTAATGCCAATACCTGCCATCTTATTCTTCATTTTTGTCATAAAAACCTGTATTAAAACAAAACAACAACAACAACAACAAAACAACAGAAATTCTCTTTTTTACTTACTTCCCATTTATCTTTTTTCTATTCTTCATACAATTTTTTCCATTATCCTCCAAAAATAAATTTTTAATATTCTCTCTTCAATCTCCACATAACTCATCTAATCAAAATTCAATATTTTTGCTCTAGAATGCAATAGCCTACCTTTATTGTAATAACATATCTTTTACATTATATATAATTTGAAATATGAAAATAAACGATAGTTAGCATGATCAGAAAAAATAAAAATTCTTGATATCTATTTTTTAAACATTTTTAAAATACTCTTTTACCCAACTCACATGATCATCATTTCACATGCTTACACAGGCTGTTAATAACAATAGGTGCAGTCCAAAGCTTTTCACTGATGAAAGCCACAAGCTAGAAACTAATCTGAGGATATTGCATGAGTAGGTGCTAGATAAGGATTTTATGGAAAAACCTTCCTGAATCCATTGATTACAAAGGATTGCACTTTGGTGACATTAATGTATAGAGAGTTTGCTATTGTTTTCTACACAAGTTGTGCATAAATGCTTTTTTTTCATCTTGCATATTTTAAATATAAAAAACTTTTGAAAATATAATTTATGAATGATTAATGATCTGACAGTATAGTGAACCTGATTATTATCATCATCTACAATTCAACCCCAATGTCTCCTGCAAAAAAAAGACTGATTGTACATTGTGGCTTTTGGAGTTGAAAGAGAGATGTCACTATTCTATAAGCAACCTTTGTTGGAAATAAAAACTTAGACTACAAATGTGGTTTGTGTGGGAAATAGAAAGAAGAATGTTGAACATTTATTTTTGAAGTAAAACATGTTGAAAGAGGAGCAGGATAAACTGCATAGGAAGTGTTAGAAATCTTAAAGTAATGCAACTAAAGTAGTAGAGATTTTATGATATTTTGCTTAGGAAGTTATAATGAAAATGGAGAATATGAGATCCAGATAACGGAAATTAATAAAATAACTTTTAGTAAAATGAGATGGGAGAAGAAAAATAAATCAGAGATGAAAGACTGACTTAATAATATTATAGTTTGCACTTGATTTGGAGGAAAGTAAGGTTTAACTGATAAAAAGATTTCTAGACATATGGCTTACACATTGAAAGTTCTTATCTCTTTTAAGGAAATGTCATTTTACATTACATTATATAAAAAGCCAACTTTTTAAAAAAGTTTGGAATGGTCTGAATTGGCTAATAATTGAGGTATCTAAAATATTTCACCACATAGCTATTGTCAGATTTATATAACTATAATCGAATTGCCTTGGTTTCAAACCATTATCTTTGAATTGCAGGAGAAAAATTAAAAATGGCTACTGAAATGAGGCAATGCAAATCCTAGAAAAATATCAATTTTTATTAGAAAAAGACCAATTATTTAAAACCTAGTCGTTAGAAATCTGGCAGTTTATTTATTTATTGGCTATTAATTTTCGCCCAATGTTTATATCATGGTTTCAAAGTTGGAAAAGAGATGTCACTATTATGCAATTAATATTACCAAAACAGAGTACCAAATTATTAATTGGGTTTTAACACAGTCTCATTAGCTAAAATGATTAATGAACATTTAAAAATGATATATATTTAACATAGTTATTAGTGAAAGCCAATGATATGCGCAGTTTATTTTTTGCAAAAAGAGAGATCAAACTTGAGTTATGCGTCAAATCCTTAAAATAGAAAACTGATTTTTAAAATTTTTAACCATAACTATTAAAAACATACATTTTTTAAAAAGTATATTTTAGAAATTATTTTGGCTTGCTTAGAAATATTCTGGAAAAAAAAGAGTATATTTTAGAAATGTTTTTTTTTTTTTAAATTTCGGAAAGATTTATTTTTTAAGTACAATAATTTAATTGCATTTTACATATAAGACTTGATAAAATTGATTATCTTTGAAATATATATATACTATTAATATGAAAGTTTAACTAATAATTAAAACTGCTCATTAGTAATTAGTGCTAATCATTTCAGTTACATTTGTTTATATTTAGCTAAGAATTCATATTACATTTTAATAATATTTGTAGAATTCAGTACCATTAATATAGATCTCTATAATTCAGGGAATTTTACTACCGTTATTAAAAAGTCAAAGACACTAAAATACATAGATACTGATCTGAATTTAGACCTATATGATTATACAGTAAATCGGGTTGGATTGAAAACATTATTGTGTTTTCATTTTGGGCTGATAGCTTTATAGTTAAACAAAAAGGTAAAAGATGGATACTGGAGGGGTGCATTAAAATCCAAAGATCCAGATGCCCTGATTCCAAATCCACAGCTTTTTACTGATGAAATAAATAGTTTAGGAATATTGGATAGGTAGATGCAGGATGAGACCATGATAAACAATCTTCTAGCCACTACTGCTTCAGATGGCACTACTGTGTGGGAAAAATACCAATTGTTTTAACAGTTTGTATAAGCATTAAAAAAAAGTAATCATATGATGTTTTAATGGTTTAATTTTTTATTATCCAAACAAAATTAAGCAAGTATTTTCACAATAGCCAATATTTATTACTTTAGGATAAGTTGCAATTTTTTTAGGTAACACTATTTAAATTTGAACACACGCACATTAAAAATATGTAAATAAAGTAAATCTAGGTAGATGGTTCACATCTTATGTAAATAGTCTGCTCCACAATTTCTTATGAAACTGAATTCTTACTTAAGTCAAAGTTTTTACAAATTTTTATTGCTGTAATGTGTTGAAATGCATTTTATTTAATCACAGTTCTACATAATGCTTCCCTGAAAATGTTTTACTTGTAAATAATTTTATTTGCATTAAAAACACATATAAAATTATGAAATCAAGTACCATAAAATTATAAGAAAAAATAAGTTGAACATAAATAATAAGAAAAATTATTTAATAATTTAACATACATAATATATGATAAAGTAAGAGCAGCCATCAACTCTAGTGCTATCTACAATAAGCTTGAGTAATCAATTTAATAAATAATAGGGCATATAAAGAATGTTTTTTTGGATTTTGTCTTGACCAATAAGACTTGGAATTCAAAGCTGGAAATAATATAGTTATGTATTTATCAATCATCTGTAAGTCCATTTTATTATTCAGGCTAAAAGGCTAAAATGAGCATGAGTCATCCTGCTTGAACATTTAAATATATCTGACTTTAGGTCCCAGTTGCTCTCAATTCTGCATTACTGTAGGTACCTTTTTATCCTGACTAGTAATGTTAATAATAACAAATCACTTAATCAAGTAATAATGAATGGAGGGCATAATATATATAGTTACTTACTTGGAGTCAGAATTATATGACATTGGGATTTTTTGAATTTCAGGTTTTTAATTTGTAGATGTGTAAATTACATTGCTTCATTAATAAAGATAAAAGTCAGAAATTAATCTAGAGGTGGGGATTTAAATATATGATCATTTGGTAAACATTGATTATTCAATCTTACTATAGATAGCCCTAGAATGAAGAACTGTTTTTGTTTTATCAATTACATTTAAAAATGTACATTTAGTATCTTGATTAATTTAATATAAATTTTAGTAGAATTATAAAATTTATATATCCATAAGAATAAGAATAGCCTGTCAAGTGTTGGTGGTGAAATAGTTAGCACAGCAGCCTTACAAGCAATTGTCCTGGGTTCGCTTCCTGGCCGATGCTTTAATACATAAAAAAAAAAAATAAGGATGCATTTCACCATTGGAAACGTTTTTAGTTTCTTGATTTAATTTTATAATTGAAATAGATGTTTTTCAAAAATAAATTGTTACCTACCAAATGTTTAATTGATTGGATAATTAAACAAACTGGTGTCAATCTATTCAAACAAATCATAAAAGAAAATTAATAGTTCTCATGTGATTATCATTAGAGAGTTTCAGTGATTATTTGGAAATTTGTCTATGACTTTGTATGAGAGAAACAACTTCCTTTTTTTAAAAAAAAGTCTATTAAGAGAGTTATTGTTTCATCATTGTTACATAACTTGCACCTCAAAAACCTTCAGTTATTAAGGGAAGTTTCAGTGAGAAATTATTCTTAAGTCTCTTATTAATAAGAAAAAGTTCTGGAAATAAGGTTATAAAAAATTTGAGCTTTGGAATGAATACAAGTTTAGATTTATGATAAAAAGTTTACAAATATTATCAATGTAAACCATTACTAATATTATCAGAAAAAATGTTTTTGTAGCATGGACAATATATGACTTAAAAATGCCAGTGTGGTAATATTAAATTGAGGGTCTTGACATCTTCATATAAATAAAAAAACCACAATAGTTTGTTGCATGAAAATTCATCTGAAGATCAAGAAATAGAAGTGACAGAATTAAAGTGTGATGCATGTACTCTGAACTGTAGTGTTTTCCCATATAAATAACGTTGAATTGATATATTATGAGAAATATTTAAGATATACTAATCTAAATTATTTCTGATAAGTGATGTTCTTAGATTTTTAAAAGAGAGGAGATTCAATTTTCATTTGTCTTATTTTACTTCAAAAATAAAATGATTAATTTATTTATTAAAGGTATTTTAAATTTTTATTATTAATTGTGCATGGAATTACAAATATAAATTAAAGCATATTGGAATATTTCTGGTGAGACATATCAATTATCTATGTTCCTCCAGAAGTATGCCAATGTGACTTTTATTTTTAATGATTTTAATTTTTTTTTACTAAAGCAAAGAAATTAGAATTGAATAGACTAATGTTGACATGATTTAATGATTTATTACGTCATTTGTCATGGAATTTGATTTTGTAAAAGTGAATACTTATTGTAATGTCTAAATATGTTGAAAGTAAACTGGAAATTGCTAGATAATAATTGCCAAGGAGAAGGACCCTTTAGAAAATAATTGAGCCTATACCAATTGTTTTTTTGTCAGAAATCCATTTCTGATGACTTTCAAAATAATATAGCATCATCAACATGTGAGGCTAATCAATTATTTCTAATGAAGGAATGTAGATTACACATAAAGATGATGTTATTACACAGATCATCTTATGATTTGGAATGTTGAAGAAATTCTTTCAAAGTTTTTAGTTAATGAAAATTGATTCAAAATATTTTTAAATTTAAGATCTCAATATCACTGTAAATTGAAAGATTTTGTGAACGTTAATGTGGAACAAAAATATGGAGTTAATCAGTGAATAATTTATTAGCTTCATGCTCCCAAATCAAAATGCTTTAGATTTACCTATATAATTAGAAAAATATAAAGTTGAATCTTGTGTTAAGATTTATAGATGTGTTTCTTGTAATAAAATTAAGCACATAAGGTGCATGTATTAAGGTTGTAACCTTATATAAATATTACTTGCTGACATAGCGCTTAACAAGAATTAATATTTACAACTTTAAATTGATTCAAAATATTTCTAAATTTAAGATCTAAATATTGACTCATTGTAAATCAAAATATTTCATGAACATTAATGTGTAACAGAAATAGTGGACATAATCAGTGAAGAATTTATTAGCTTCACACTCCCAAATCAAAATGCTTTAGATTTGCCTATATAATTAGAAAAATAGGTTGAGGATAAGAGTGGTTGCTCTTATCTTTATAAAGTTGAATCTTGCATTAAGATTTGTAGAAGTCTCTCTTGTAATAAAATCAAGCACACAAGGTGCATGTACTAAGGTCATAACCTTATATAAATATTATGTGCTGACATTGTGCTTAAGAAGAATTAATATTTACAACTTTAAATGTTTTATATAATAAATTCACGTCAGATTAGATTCATTATGTAGAATCTAAGCATTAATTGAGCAAGAATTTAGAGGTTTACATTATCAAATGCAGTTTGGAAATCTAAGTAAATATATATATATTTTGGATGTTGAATTGTCTGATGCAATATATGTGCACCATGTTGCACTTGTTGCCAGACAAAGTAAAATGAACAAGCATTAGTTTTGAAATGTAACTGGATGAATCTTTTGAAGCATATATATATACAAATAACTTTTATATGAATATTTTCTTCTGATATGGATTAAAATTGAGAAGTAAATGGATAATAGTTATTGATATGCTTTTTTATTATAAAAATAAATTTATTTATATTTGATGTACAGAAATATTACAAGACCAAAGTTTTTATCTTTAAATATAAAATAGATCTTTTAATAACTATAAGTAGTAAGCAGAGAAGCCTTTCCTCTTTATTATTATAGTATCATCTGTTGTAACCTTGAGTAATTATTGATTACCAAATGGTAATACAATTTAATTTCCATTCTCCAACAGATTCATCAAACTTTCAATAGATGGCACTAAATTAGTTATAAGAGAAGACTATTTTTGTTCATGATATAGTAAACTACAAAAAAAAAAAAATGTTTTTGTTTTGGTAGTAGCATTTTTAGCCATTTGGTGCCAGAATTATATAACTTTATAAAGAAGATTGGTTTGGATTCATAATCTTGGATTATTGAATTTCAAACTATATTATTCTGGTTAAAAAAAAAGGTAGTAATCAGATACATAATTGCATTAGTTACAACTTTCAATCTTAAATCTTATTGGTAAAGATGAGAGCTAAAAAATAACCCGATGATTAAATTGTATGACCATCTGTAAATGATAGATTAATCAAACTTATAATAGATGGTGTGAGATTATTAAAGCAAGAAGCCTTTTTATGTTTATATCGTAATAAGCTGAAAGGATCAAACGAGACATTTGTAATCACTATGATAAGTTATTTAAAAACATTAATTGCTACTATATATATCTTGGAAGACTTATGTGTATACTTTTTTAGACATTAAATACATATTTTTTCCTGTATGGTATCAAATAATTTGTCATATTGTTTACTTAAGAAAAAAATGATGACTATGTTTTTACCTAGCATTCTAATATATATTTAATTTAACTTGGACTATATTATAGTCTGAAAAGTGGACTGAAAGTATTAATATCTTACATGATATAGATAAACTTTTAATAAGTGAATATGTAAAAGATGAATAAATAGTAATAAATAAATAAGGTTGAAATAATATGTTTAATGATCTGCTAAATCAACTTTCAACATGGAGGGTTGCATAACTGAGATATAATTGGCAGAGAATGACAGTGTTTCCAATTATAAATAGTTGAATTAAGGGTTGTTAGAAGATTTCCATAATTGTATGTATAATAGGTGGGTTATTAGGTGCTATACATGTTCCAGAATTGAACACCTAGTGTTTGTTAAAAGAAACACTATTGGCTTGTATATTTATTGTATGTGTGGAATTAATTATATATCAAGCCTCTTTGATTTTACATTTTCTATGATTACTTTTGAGGCAAACAATCCTGGCAGAAGCAGGTTTAAAAGTGTGGCCAATGTTTTTTTCATGTTCCACAAATATTGATGTAATTATGTGAAAAAATTGAAAATTCAGTTGCAGATTATTTGTGGGCAAATGTTGATAAACAGGTTCAGAGATTTTGGAGATCATCCACTCTTAAGTAAGGTCCAGGATCAGCAGCTTAATAATATAAAAGAACTATTAAAATAATTCTTTTGTCAGCAGAGTATAAAAGATTTATAAATAATTTAATATATCAAATTGAACTTGATGGCAATGAATGAAGTGTATTATTAATTCCAAAAGAGCTCAGATAAGTATTTTAGTATTTGCATTAATAACACTATTTGTCTTGGTCAGAACAAAAATAGAACAAGAATTCTCTGACTAGAAATTTGTTTATTTATGGATCTGCATTTCTTTAGGGACACTTTTTTTAGTATTGTCTGAAATACATGCTTATTAACCTGTATCTATATATGTAATATATAGGGCATATGAGCACAGACTTTCACACAACCCACCACTCTCCACACTATCTCATAACACTGATACACTTGAACACATATATGTTGAAAAGATAAATAATAACCAATATACTTAATTCATGCTAAACCATCAATCATCAGTTGGTCCAGATTATCATCTCTACACATATATGCCACAAGTGTTCGGGTATATATTAAGATAGACAAATCTTCATACTTTAATGGACAGGCTTTAATTCACTCCACACTCCAATTCTTTAACTGTTCATTCAAGGTGGCCTTTGAGTGTTCCATCATCAGATTTTCAATTGTATTGACAGTTGAAGAATTGGAGTGTGGAATGGATTGAAGCCTGTTCATTAAAGTATGAAATTGGCTATCTTAATGTATATCTGATCACTTGTGGCATATATGTGTAGAGATGATAATCTGGACTAACTGATAATTGCTGGTTTAGCATGAAATATATATACTGGTGATTATTTATCTTTTTCGATATATATGTGTTCAAGTGAATCAGTGATATGAGATGGAGTGGAGAGGGGTGGGTCATGTGAAAGTCTGTGCTCATATATCCTATATATTATATAGATACAGATTAATAAGCCTGTATTTCAGTTATTACATAGTAGACATGTCTTCCCATTCCTTGTATATGTATTAAATGGAACATGGAGGTGACAAAAATCTCAGCCTCAGGGTGTCCTTTGAGTGTTCCATCATCATATTTTCAATTGAATGGGTGGCTGAAGAGTTGAAGTGTGGAGGAGATTGAAGCCTGCCCATTAAATTATGAAGATTGGTTATCCTAATATATATCTGAGCACTTGTGGAATATATGTGTAAAGATAATAATCTGGACCAATTGACGATTGCTGGTTTAGCATGAAATACTTATATTGATGATTATTTATCTTTTTGATATATATGTGTCCAAGTGTATCAGTGTTATGAGATGGAGTGGATAGTGGTTGGTCATGTGAAATTCTGTGCTCATATACCCTTTATATTTAGTATTGTCATGTTTTTTTTCATTTCTTTCTTTTTTCTGCTCTGTTGTAGATATGTTAATAGATAAACAAATATTTTTTTCTTTTCTTCATATACTTCTTGAATTTTACTCTGCATTTTATTTGAATCCATAAACAGGAGACATAAAGCAATAACAAGATTGGAGTCTTCTTTGGTCTTTGGGCCATGGGGTGCTTTGGTTTGTTCTCTATTTACATTTTTCCTTTTTATGTGCTGGCTTTCATGGTTAGGCCGAAGGCTGGTCAACAAAAGTAGATTGAGTGTAACCCCACATTTTGTTGTAGAATCTTCTCCAATATGTATAATAAAAAATATTCTCTGATGAGTTGGTTACAATAAGCAACAATATTCAATACCTAGCCAATCTCTCTTTTTCCTAAATATATATGTGAACTTCAGTGATATCACAGCACTCTTATCTATTGGAATATCTATGGCTGTATGTCCACCTGGTTATCTAGATATGTCTTTATCTGTACAGGTGCGATGCAATTATTTGATAGTTAAAAAATTTATTCTCTGATGGTCTACAATAATTAATGGTGTCTTTTTAAATTTAATTGTTTATTGAGTTCTTTTTCCCTCTCTCTTTTTTTTAACACTGAAGTAATCTTAAGAGCAATTATTTGATAGTTAAAAAATTTATTCTCTGATGGTCTACAATAATTAATGGTGTCTTTTTAAATTTAATTGTTTATTGAGTTCTTTTCCTCTCTCTCTTTTTTTAACACTGAAGTAATCTTAAGATTGAATTTATCTTTCTATCTCAATTTAACACTAGATTTAGATCTTTAGAATTGAACTTATATCTTTCTCTTTTTAACACTTTTAAAAAAATTTATAAATAATAAATAAAAAAAACCTTTTTACACAGAAAATATGAATATATTGAATCAGATATCCTCCACCTCAAAAGTTTCATTGAGACATTTACAGTTATTTTTAGATTGGATATTTATTCTTTCACGTAATAAGAGTATATTTCAACATATACACTTATTTATTTTCCTTTATGGAATTTTTTTTATTTTCTCTTATATTAATTCTAATTTTTATTTTTTTAAAAACTATTTGAAACTATTTGGAAGTTTTATATGCTATAGCACACATACACAGCTTATTGTAAAATTTCTTTAATTTTACTTTTCAATTTAAAAATGTTTCTTGTGGACAATTATTATTATTATTTATCAAATTGTAAAAACACTCTAATTTAAAAGTTCTAATTCTTTTGAGAAAGCTTTTAATTTGAAAAGTTTTAATTACATTCCTGTTTTTTTTATTTTAATTATAATCTATTTTAATTTATCTAGAAAGGAGGAGAGATTTAATTTTGAACTAATTAATTTAGGAATAAGTTAAAAGCCCTGGTGAGTTATTTTAATTGAGTGTGAGATAGGGATTGGCCCAGGGCAAATGCTTCTAATTAATTAAAAGGAAAGAAAAAGAAATGATGTGGGAGATAAAGTTGCATATAAATAGCCCAGAAGTTTAGGACTTGTTTTTTGGATGCTTATTATTCTGGTTAGCTTGACCTAGATTAACTTTTTTAAGAAAAGTAATGATTCAGTGCATTTTATTCAGTGAATTTATGAATATCCATGCTGTTGGGTTCCTGGACCTGCTGTCAAGAGATTATATGCATTTACCTGTTGAAGAGACATTCTACTGAACTATCAGGATAACCTACATCTAATTAGCTGTGTTCACCTTTCAGATGATCAAGTTCCACACCATATATATCCAAACCCCTAAAATGCCATGCTAAACCAGCCTGAGACATATCCTGATCTCTGAGCTGTTCTTTTCAATTGTGCCTTAAAAGCTTTAAACTAGAACTGATTACCACATATGCCTCCACACTTACCACCACTAAAAGAGAAAAGCACTTGAAGACTTCACTCAATAATTAATATCCATGCACAAATGTGAGTACTCACTGGACTTGTTTGTAACATAAGGTAACCTTTCATATTCTTGCCAGGGCATAAATCTCTAATTAGACTCTCTGCTTAATCTAAAGTAAAAATGTGATATAAAGTGTCATAATTTTATAATTATTGTACGTATTCTTTTATTTTTTATGTGTGCAGTATATTTAGTTTTAATGCTATATATTAGTGATTTTAAGTTGTGCTTTTATTATGTGTCAGAGCATGTATTGAGAATTTCTTTCTTTAGGCTATTTACACATTTGTATATTTTGTTCTGAACAAATGCTCGGGCAGAAGTAAATAATTTTCTTATTGCTTACCTGTCTCCATTTGAGATATTTTTAATTGATTCAGAGCAGCCCGTTTGTGGCCAATCATTTGGTTGGGGATTCATTGATGAAATATTTTTGTTTTCCCTAAATTAGAGATTTTGGTTTTTCTCTCATTTTAAAATACATACTCCATAGTATTTCCTTATTCTATTTGATCTTCTTACATTGAAATTAACCTTGGTAATCTTAAATGTGATTATTCATGGGCCATACAGCAAATATAGTCCTCTAGTTTGAATGTACTAAAGGATGCTTGACTGCACTGTTTCATTGCATTACTGGCAAGACTATTTCATTGTTAAAAATCTTTGAATGGAGAAACTGCAATTGATTGGTGAATCTTCAGCTGAAGTAAAATTTATTTTCTCCTTTTTGGAAACTCAATGAGAAAAATTAGTTTTGGTGCCAAAGTTTTCTTGCATACATGCTTTGATAAAATTTGCTAAATATATTTCAATACCTGAATTTATTTTTTTAAAATGTAATATTAATTAACAATAAAATTTCTTGAATTATATTAGCGAATGTTTGTCCTAGTTTTATTTCTTGGTTGTCTGAATAATATTAATGAGCTCTTGATTTCATGGGTTTAGCCAGTGTCAATCATCACTAACTTTTGATCACTCTAAATTAAATTTTTCGAGTATGCAGTGACCTGGTGGCACCCAAAAAGAATAAAGAAACAACCAGTACATAGTCTATTTGAATTTTAGCACTGCCAACTTTGGGCCATGAATTAAAAACCCATATGAGAGTTGGTCAGACAGATGGAAAATATTTTGAGAGTAGGAGGCAAAAGTTGAGTATTTGGGATCATTTTAGGCTAGTTGGTGTGTATTGTTGAACAGCTTGGGTTTGGTGTTCATTTTTTAAATTGATAAGATAAATAGTTAAATAGTGTTTTTCTGTGGGACCTATAAAAGAAAGAAAAGTGTTTTTAAGAGTTTTTTTCTTTTCTCCATAAGTGAATAATTAAACAGTTAAATTGCATTTTATTTCTCATTTGGATTTATTCTTGATATGTAAGAAAAGGTTAAGTAAATAAAAACATGATTATAGAAAGAGAGGCAGATAGAAAACAGATGTTAAAGGATGCCAAGATAAGATGGCAAATTCATCAGGAGATTAGGATAGTAGGAAAGCAAAATATGTATTACTTAAAGAAAACAATAGATCAGCCATTAAAGAAATTAGACAACAAGGGAAAAGATAGAAGTAAACTGGGGATGGTTAAAAAGGGAGTTAAGGGTAGCCAAATTGAGACTATACCTACAAGATTGATCCTGTTCAAATTTTTCAGGACTGATATAAGAGAAACTTCAAGAAATGTTTCAATGTTATGAGTGGCAGAAACAAGAAGAGATTGCTGTAGCTCATAATCATCTACACATTGTAGCCAAGGATTGGTGGCAAGCTTTAAGCACAAAGCAACAGACATTGTGCCATCATGTACAGGTTTGGAATGAAAAGAGATAGCAGTGTATCTTTAGGAGAGTGATACAGCAAGCATACTCTGAGGGGACTGAGGAAATCTATACTCAATCTTTCTGTAGGCAAGCTGCAACACTGAAGTCATTGGCAACATTTTCTTTGTTGGAAAGCTAGATAATCACAGTAATAAGAAACAATATTCCAATGATAGTGCAACAAACCATGTTGAGTAATAATAAGACTTTTGTCGAAGAAATTGTAAAATTATTATTTGAGATATATTATAGTCAGGTTTGTGAAGTACCTGAGAGGAGAGGCAAGAAGAAAAGCTTACACATTGGAATCAAGGGAACAGGGTTCAATATTGTGGTGGATAAAGATGAACCAACCCTGGTAGGAGCCAACCAGGCTTGTCCCATCATAAACATGAAGGTTGGATCCAGCTCAGCAAAGGTTTTAATCTATTCAGAGAGTCAGATGTTCCTGCTTTCTAACTATTTAAAAGAAACTGATATGCCTGTATACACATCCACTAAAAAGAAAGCAGGTTACAATAGCCAATGGGAAAAAGGCAAACATAGAGGAAAGGCAGTTTTTCATAAAGCTACATCTGAGAGACATGGATTTAGACCAGATCTTTTTGATAATGCCCAGTCTTATACAAGATGTGGTAATTGTGACTTGTTTTCTATACAAACATAGGTGTGTAATATGGTAGATGCTTATTTTATTGCAAAGATAGCCTAATGCCCTTAGAGAGATTAAAAAGTTATTAGCTGCCACAAATACAGTGTCTACAGCAGGTTATAGATACAACTGAAATGAGTAAAGTGGAACAGTTCATTCTAAAAGGAACAGAGCAGCAACATCTTTTAATGGAAGTATTAAGGTAGTATTATGTAGTTTTTTAATACACCTCAAGCTATTGAAGGGTATGTCCATCAAATGAAGGTCCATAAAGAGAACCATTTCCAAGATTGAGCTTGTCCCATTCCATTTCAGTACAAAGCTGAGGTGGACATCAGATACAACAGATGATGGAATGGGGTGTTATTGGCAAGCAAGCATCCTCATATAGTACCCCTTTATTGGTAGTGAAGAAGAAAGATGGTGCTATTTAAATATGTTCTACTCATTGATTAGATGCCATCATGATTTTGGAAAGGAACACTCCTCCTATAGTCATGGAACTTCTAGCTAAGTTTCAAGAAAAGAACATTTTTACTACAATGGATTTGACTTCCAGCTATTGGCAAATACTTCTCCATTCATCCAACTGTCAGTACATTGGCTTTCAGTATGAAGGATATACATATGTCTTTAATCATATGCCTTTTGGGCTGATTAATAGTGGGTTGGGACTTTTAAGGTGTCTGGACCATAATATTATTGGATAAGATCAAAAATATTATTGTAACATACATGGATGGTATGTTTATTGCTTCCAGAGATATAAAAGAACACTTAGAACATTTAGACTTATTTTAACAGAATGCCACCAAAAGAAGAATCACCATCAATTTAGAAAAGTCATGTGGCCATGGATGAAGTGACATTTTTAGAATTTCTAATCAGAAGAGACAGCACTAGCTCCATCCCAACAAGCTGGCTGCAATGGAGCATTTGGTTCAGTTCTTTTTAGGACTCTGCAATTTTTATCATAGATTCTATGAAACTTTGCTACAGATTCATCAACCTTGGTTCAGTTATTGAGAAATGATCAGAAATGGATGTAAGGTGCCCAGCAAAAACAAGAATTTTAGAATATCAAAAGGAAGTTCCTGAAACAAGTGGTTCTGCTATATCCTGACTTTTCACAATGCTTTAATGTACAGACTGATAGTAGTAGATATGGCTTATGGATAGTTCTGTTTCAAATTGATGAACAAACACACCACCAGGTATTGTATTTTTGTAGCCAAATGCTTAAAGGGGCTGAAAACAATTACTCTACTACATAAAAAAAGACTCTGTCTATTGCTGTTATTATCATTCATAAGAGTTTGGAATTTCTTAAATACAGTTACTTAACCAATGATCAGTTGGTTTGATGGAGACTCTTTTTACAGAAATTTCAATATAGGCTTGTTTATTGTCCAGGCAGGAATAATATTGTGGCTGATATCTTGAATCAACACCCCATAGATTTACCTCAGTCTCACCTCCGTTTGGATAATTTAAGTATTTACATTGACCATGAATGACTCAGTGGAGCAAGATTTGCAAAGGCTTTTAGAAATACAGGTGACTGACCCTGAGTATGCCCAGATGGTAGTGCACAAGAGAAGCATGCAAACTTCTTGCAGGGTGACACCTACCAATTAGACCAACAGGAAAGAGCATATCAACTCAAGAATAGGATATTACAATACCAGGTTACCTCAGAAGATTCCTGGAGAACACTCTGTCTAAAATGCTTAGAAACCACTTGATTAAATATATACATTGCATTTATGGACATTTTGGATCACATAAGATAGAGTATGTACTACAAGAACTATTTTATTGGCCTGATTTGTTATCTGTTTTTAAACCCTGCCACACATGCCCACAAACAAGACATATAAATAAGAAATTTACAAAAAACTTGCCACCCATTTTAGCTCAGAATCTGAATGAATGTGCCATTAAGCCTTGTATTTCTTTACCAACTTACAGTCATTACCAGTTCTTAGGTGTCATGTATAATGTTTTTTTCTTCAAAATATATGACAGCTTATTTACAAAGAAGGAATAATACCTTCAATACTATTAAAGTCTTGCAAGAGTAGCAGATCCATAGGATTAAAAAAAACACAATTTACCCTTACTGACCAAAGTACACCATTTAAATCTTGCCAATGGGAGTGATAGATTCAGCAACAGGAGTACAGAATTATTAACATCTATATGTAATCCTTAATCTAATCTTTTTGAGCAGATGACGAGAGAGCTAAATGATTTGTTCTGGCTGTATGTTAGCAGTAACCACAGACAATGTGTGAATCAAGTTGAGAATGGCACACTAAATGAGTACACAGGGTTTATGCCAATTAGGTTACATGTTGGTCAAAATTATCCCATACTTATTAAGACCCTATTATCCACCAATTGAGAAAAAGATTAAAGCTCATGGCTGACTTATGGATAAAGCATGAAAACTGGAGATCATGCCAATTTGCTACAGGTACTTGGTTTTAGAAAACTGCCTGTTAGAAATTCTGCCCAATGCCAGTATACATTTTTTTTCCTATCTAAGATGGTCCTTTCACCATTCAAAAGCAGAGGGGCCAAATGCATTTATCCTGGAGAACAAGTCTGGGCCCATAGATCCTGTAATGCTTGGTGTCCCAGACCTGCTGAGCAACAAATTGATAGGGATCAAACTTTCCATAAGAAAAAACCACCGGGTCAAGTTTAGCTTTTTAGTAATCGAATAGACTTTAAAGAAAAAGAATTTCTTAATTTACATGGATTATGAGGATTGAGAAAGCTATTGTAGTAAACTAAAGTAATGGTTTTAGACAAAACAGGACAAAAGTTCAGTTGGGACTTTTACAAGGGGATAAGTGTAAATTTTTTTTTTAAAAAAATGTATATATAAAATGTTTTTTTTTTTTTTTTTGTGGCAAGAACAGGCAGTTGAACCGGATACTCTCCACTTCAAAAGATCCATCATGACATTTACAATTATTTTTAGAGTTGAATATTTATTCTTTCATGTAATAAGAGTATATTCCAACACATATACTATTTATCTATTTGAAAGTTTTATATACTCTAGCACATGCACACATACACAGCTATATTGTAAAATTCTTTAATTTTATTTTTCAGTTTAAAAATAAGTTTATTGTGACACTTTTTTTTCAACAAATTGTAAAAACATTCTAATTTAAAAGTTTTAATTCTTTCGAGAAATCTTTTAATTTTGGAAAGTTTTAATTGCATTCCTGTTTCTTTTACTTTAATTATAATCTATTTTAATTTATCTAGAAAGGAATGGAGATTTAATTTCGTACTAATTAATTTAGGAATAAGTTATGAGCCCTGGTGAGTTATTTTAATTGAGCGTGAGATAGGGAGTGGCCCAGGGCAAATGCTTCTAATTGATTAAAAGAAAAAAAAAGAAAATAGCCCAGAAGTTTAGGACTTAGTTTTTTCCCTTCAGATGCTCAATATTCTGGTCAGTTTGACCTAGATTAACTTGCTTAAGAAAAGTAATGATACAGCTCGTTTTATTTGGATAATTCATACATATCCATTTTCTATTAGATTTTAATACATTGCTGTTTGCTTCCTGGATCCGCCATCAGGAGATTATATTCATTTACCAGTCAAAGAGACATTCGACAAAACTATCAGGATAACCTATATCAAATTAACTGTGTTCACCTTCCAAATGGTCAAGTTTCATGCCATGTATATTCAAACCCTTAGAATGCCATGCTAAAACAAACTGGGACAAATCCTGATCAAACTGTTCTTTCCAATTATGCCTTAAAAGCCTAAACTAGAACGAATTCTCACATATGCCTCCACACTTACCACCATTTAAAGAAAAAAGCACTTGAAGACTTCACTCAATAATATTTGCACACAATTGTGAGTGCTCACTGGACTTGTCTGTACCATAAGATAAGTTATTTCATATTCTTGCCAGTGCATAAATCTCTAATTAGAGTCTCTGCCCAATATAAAGTAAATCTATGGTATAAAGGATCATACTTTTATAATTATTGTATGTATTCTTTTATTTTTGATGTGTGCAGTATATTTAGTTTTAATGCTATTTATTAGTGATTTTAAGTTGTGTTTTTATTATGTGTCAGAGTGTGTATTTAGAGTTTCTTTCTTTAAGCTATTTAGACGTATCTTTACATTTTATGTTATAAACAATTGCTTATCTGTCTCCATTTGAGACACTTTTAATTGATTCAGAGCAGCCTGTTTGTGACCAATCATTTGGTTGGGGATTCATTGAGAGAATATTTTTGTTTTCATTAAATCGGAGATTTTGTTTTTTTTTCTCATTTTAAAATACATACTCCATAGTATTTCCTTATACTATTAGTTCTTGCATTGAAATTGATTTTGATAATCTTAAATGTGATTATACATGGGCCATACTGCAGACTGATGTCTCTAGTTTGAATGTACTAAAGGATGCTTGACTGCACTGTTTTATTGCATTGCTTGCAAGTCTATTTCATTATTGAAAATCTTCAGATGGAGAAACCGGAATTGATTGGTGAATCTTCAGCTCAAGTAAAATTTATTCCCTTTTTTTAGAAACTCGATGAGAAAATTAGCTTTGCTGCCAATGTATTTAATGTTTTCTTTCCCACATACATGCTTTGATAAAATTTGCTAACTCTACAGCATCTTGTATATATCTTAGCACCTGTAATATTCATAAACAGTAAAATTTCTTGAATTATATTAGCTAATGTTTGTCCTAATTTTATTTCTCAATTGTCTGAACAATATTAATGAGCTCTTGCTTTCTTGGGTTTAGCTGGGTGTCAATCATCATCATCATTAACTCTTGATCACCATAAATTAAATTTTCTAGGTATGCAATGACATGGTGGCCCCCTTGGTGATCAAAATGAAAGAAATGACTGGTATAGTATATATAGCTTTTGATATGTATTTTAATGTTTAAATCTGTGTTCACATATACATCCAAATATGCATACACACATATATATAAAACCTGTTTAATTAGTCAAAGCAAAGACACAAAAATATATTGAATTAATAGATGATTGGTGAAAGCAAATTAAACTATATGAAAAGCTAAAGATTATGTGTATTATTAGGAATAAAAGTTATACGCTAAATTAGTAATGAAAAATATTAAAAAAATACTATTAAGAAAGAATCAAATTATAATTTATTAGACATACATTGAAATAGAAAAAAATTAATAAGTAGAAAAATTGATATACAGGGTTTACAGCTACAGACTATTTAGGTGTGGTTAAAAACTTTAACTCTTAGATATAAATCTATTCCAATGTATAAAGCCACCGAGTTAAGTTATAATTATGGATATATTGAAAATTTAAAACTAAGATAATAGCTTCTTATACCCCTATTAAAATTTCATTTTTCAATATACTGTTAAATTATTAAAAACATCTACATTATCATCTTCCCCAGTTAAAGTTTGAGCAATCTTTTCTATTTCTTATTCTATGCCTAGCATTTTCACAACCATATTCCTCCTTTTCATTTATCTTTTTCCTTTTACCATCTTAGTTTCTTTAGAGATACATAAGCTATCAAACTATTATGAAAAGAAAATAAATCTTTTTTCTTTTGGAGTCCTTGGGATTGGCGATGTTGTATTTCAAATCAATACCCTACAATACATAAGGGATATACATTTTAACTTATAGCAGAAATATCTAATGATATATATCAACTATAAATGTATAGCTAATTTAAAGTACAATATAGTTTTACATTTTTATTTACTGTGCCAATCCTAAAAAGTTAAAAATAAATAATAGAGATTTTTTAAAAAATATTACATGTTTTTTTTTTTTACTGTGCACTAAAAAGAAAAAAAAAAGATTGTTTCCAAAACCACAATTGATGTTTTTAGATTTAATTTGAAATAAAAGCATGCGAGTATATAAAATAAAAATTTTTTTTTTTCAAGCACAATTGGGATTGTTAGATTTAACTTGAAATAAAAGTATGGGGGATCCCCATGCTTTTATTTCAAGTTAAAACTAAAAACCCCAATTGTAGTTGAAGAAATATTTTTTTTCTGTTTAGTGCATGGTAAATAAAAACATTTACTATAAATTTTTTTAGCTCTGTTATTATTGTTTATTTATTTAATTTCTAATTTTTTTTAGCAGTCTTTCAATTGTAGTATATTATTTGTGAAAAAAAGAAAGCATAAAATATTTTATTCTTATTTAATTTTTTTTCACACGACACATTACTTTTCTTTATTTTAGTTTGCAAACATATATATATATATACTCTGGCTGCTTGTACCATTTATCATTTGATATTTTTAGTGGTGGTCAAATAGCTCAACAATTCTCCATTTGTTCCATTGTTTTCCTCTCAGTTCCTATGAGCATTTGCTCAAAATTATGAGGAAAACTATGGCAGACTATCCTGACAATTTGTTGTTCGGATAGTGGGTCTGCTGTTAAAGAGCTTAATTTCGCCACTTGCCTTCTAAAAAAAGAAATGAATGGCTTACCAGGTCACCATTTATCTTGCAACATCTGGTGATGAAGATTTTCCTGATAATCTTCACTCCAATAACTAGCTAAAACAGCAATTTTATATTCGGCAAAAGTGATGGGTTTTTTATATAAAGAGTCCCATCAAGATTGAGACCCCTCTTGTAAATGGCTACATGCTATTGCGATTATAGCCTCCTCACTTAATTGAGTCAGAGTGAAATAGTGCTCCAAACTATTCAAATGCTCCATAGGAGCTTCACCTTGATGGCCAGAAAATATCCGTATTTTCAAAAACTGGTTCACGATTGTCAGATTGTTTATAATGTGCATGTTTGCACTCAACTGGTCATACTGTTTTATTTCCATTTGCGAACTATTTTTACTATTCTTTTGATTTATTTTCCAAGCTAAATCCATCATTTTGACTTTTATCTCTTCAATTACTTTTCTATCTTCTATCTTATTTTTTTCTATTACTTGGTAAGTGGTCTCTATTTGATTTTCTACTTGTGTTTTAATCTCTTCTATTTCTTCCCTAATTTCTTCTTTTATTTTATTCTGGCCCATTTCGATCTGGTCCTTTAACTTTTCAAGCATTTCAGCTTGCCCTTCCAATTTACTCTTCATTTTATTATTTTGGTTTTTAAGCTCTTTGGCTATTTTTTTATATTCTTCGGCTGTTTCTTTTTGTGTTTCAAACATGCAAGTTAATAAAGCTATGATTTCCCTATTCTCTTCTTTTTGCTCAACTTCTTTTTCGTTTTTATCTTTTTGTTCCTCACTAGAAACATTCTCTACTTCTTTCGCTTGAGTTTCCATTTTTTCTTCACTGGGGACCTTTTCTATTTCACTAGTTTCATTTTTATTTTGTTCCTCGCTGGGAACATTTTCTATTTTACCTTGAGTCTCCATTCTGGTTTTATTTCTTGTCATATTTATAATTTTAAACTTTACCTTTTTATATTATTTATCTTTAATACTATATTTTATTCACCCTCATAAGTTTACTAGTTTCTATTTTATTTAATTTATAATCAAACATGAGTGTTCGGTGAACTTTTCTCCCACTACATTCCTCCTAATACCACTTGCATGCTGATTCCTATCCTAATGCCAATCAATGCCTACCTGCACCTATCTTCCTATATCTATAATGTATATATATTTTTTCTTTTCTTTTTTTTAATACCAACTATATTATTTCATTTATACAACTATATTATTTCATTAACTAAATTCACTTATCTTTCTTTTATAACATAGAATTTTTATAAGTGCTATTTATTCTCTTTCATCTCTCATAAATTATTTCAATTTAATTATACATTTTTATTTATGTGAGCTGAATTTTTTTTTTTAATATATTTTTTTATTACGTATTTTTATTACATTGGACGACATTTGTAATGGGAATTAAAACTGCTTAATTACACCTTTTAAGACTTTTTTCAATTTTACAACTCAAACTTGTAATTTTAAAAACTTTCTAATTATTTATTTTAATTTTATGAAATCGTATTATTTTGCAAAATATCTTTTTAAAAACCCATTACTCAAGCAGGAGAGTAAATAGGATTAATACTTACATATCAATCATACCCCCGGTCAGACTGCGATTTAATAAAATATTAAACTGACAGTCGTTTCTCCAGACCAAAGTAACTCTCCGGCTGCCTGAAACGTGAAACATCCCATGGGGAATTTATAACAGGTTTAAAACCCAGGGTGCCATCCAATACTGAGATTGGAACCCATGAGATGATAACAACACATTTCAAGCGCTTGACCCATGGCCAATTCTTCACATGAGACCAGCTGCACATTTGATTGTGAATGGAGAGAGAAAGAAAGATGAAAAAAACAACATTAATAATTTTAAACAAAATTTATTTAAAAAAAAAAAAAAAAAAACAACAATGATAATAATTATAAATGCAAGAATACGATATAATTAAAATGTAAACACATAAAAAATATTACATATTTAATAAATTTTGCATGCTCGTTTTAACAAGTGAGATTTAAAAGTTTTTATCCTGATATTAATATTTACTTAGGATTTATAGCGCTGCTTTTGGACTTTATTTGTCATTTTAACATTGTCTTTGTAGCAATTCTATTAGTCTTTAATTTCCATAGTAGGTATCATAGTTCCTGGATTTCTTTTGTAGTTGGGTTGTAGTTTGTAGTTGGGTGATCATCCCTTTTGTCCTCAGATCCGGTTAGTTTCTTGGTCCTTGGCATTGGTATTTTTAACTGAAAGATAGGTTCTTGAGGTCCCTTGTTCAGGTGGCTTGGTTTGCCTAATTTTCATTTAATTTAGTAGGGCAGGTTGAAACTTCGCAGAAGGCAAGTCAGAGTAATATGTTACGGCATTTTGCTAAATGGCACACAGGAGAATAGCGGAGAAAATGACCAAACACAACGTTCGGTTCTATCCAATCATTCCTTTTAATCTGGCTTGAAATGAACTTAATTCAAACTTAACAACTCTGGGTGAACTCAAAATTTAACCACTGAATTCAAAACTCTATCTCAACTCTCTCTAAAACAGTAGAGAATGTGTGCCTTTTATATTACTCTGACCCCACCCCCCTGCTCCAGCTTCAACACATTTTGTCTCAAAAAATTTAATTATAATTTACATTTCTTTATTTCTGTTTCGAATTTTAATTACAGAGATGAGAAATTGTTCAACTAATCAGTCTGGAATTTTAATCCCAGCCTGATTATTTTTGTACATACTATTTTAATTAATCACACCTTAAAGAATATTTTTATCAGATAATATTGTATAAAAAAAAATCAAGTTATAATTATTAGTTTCTAACTTATCTGTAAATTTCCTGTATTTTAATTTCTGTATTTTCAAGTATTGATTCTGATATATTTTTTTAAATTTTATATATTTTTAATAAATAAAAATAAGTGAACTATATAACTCGTATATATACACACACACCTGTGCACTGCATGTATATACATACTGTTACATCAATAAATGTCCTTAAGTACCTGCTAAATGATTATCCTGTAATTGTTTATTCTTTTTTTTGATTATATTGTAGTGTTTTGTAAAATGGCAGACATTTTGTGCACTCCAGAAAAAACTAGAATTTATTCGTAAGGCTGTTTTTAGATCGTGCTCTGATAGCTGAGGAATTTAATTAGTGCATTGACGTAATGGTGTTCGACAATTCCTAGAAATATTTGCTAATTACAAATGTTTCTAGATAAGAGACGTTACCTTATTGGTCAGTGCATTGATTGATCATTGCAGTTGTCAGAGAACGATAAGAAGACTGGGTAGCATCAAGCAGTGTAACATAGAGAGCAGTAGAGAGCAGTCACACAGTAGCAAGTAGCAGACAGTATGGAGTGCATCTACAGTAGAGTTACTGTTCAATTCTGGTAGGAGATAGCTGACGGCAGTCGCAGTGCTTACTACGATGAGTTCGTGTACAGCTACACTGGACTGGGGCTAAAGTAGGCCCATTTGAACCATTTTGTAGCAGTCAGCCTGAAAGAACATCGTGGGAATTGAACTTTAGTGAATTGTAGAAATAGATTGTTGCAGACCATTCGTTTGGAAAGCATCCACTTGCAGACCATTCATTGGAGAGCAGTCAGTGCAGACCATTCATTGGAGAGCATTCGTAGCAGAGCATTCAGTGCAGACCATTCGTTTGGAGAGCATCCATTGCAGAGAATACAGAGAATATTCAGAGCATTCGTTGCAGACCATTCGTTGGAGAGCATACACAGTTGAACAGTAGCGAACATTATTTGGTGACCACACAGTACGACTTGCAGTTATAACATTGGCACAGTTGTAAGTGCGGATACAACATTGGCACAATTGCATTTGGAACCTGGGAGTAGCGAATACATTGAACTACAAGTTTAGCCATAGACAGAGAAACCGGGTGAAAATGTCAATCCCAATTAGTAACGTTAGCAACAAGGGTTTTTCTGGAGTGGAGGGAGGTGTGTAGTGTTTTGTAAAATGGCAGACATTTTGTAAACTCCAGAAAAAACTAGAATTT
The DNA here is from genome assembly GCA_028023455.1 of Epiperipatus broadwayi. Taxonomy (NCBI): domain Eukaryota; kingdom Metazoa; phylum Onychophora; class Udeonychophora; order Euonychophora; family Peripatidae; genus Epiperipatus; species Epiperipatus broadwayi. Next base: position 9,607,305 of record JAQFVV010006225.1, on the reverse strand, counting down.
ATTTGTAAGGCTGTTTTTAGATCGCGCTCTGATAGCTGAGGAATTTAATTAGTGCATTGATGTAATGGCGTTCGACAATTCCTAGAAATATTTGCTAATAACAAAGGTTTCTAGATAAGAGACATTACCTTATTGGTCAGTGCATTGATTGATCATTGCAGTTGTTAGAGAACGATAAGAAGACTGGGTAACATCAAGCAGTGTAACATAGAGAGCAGTAGAGAGCAGTCACGCAGTAGCAAGTAGCAGACAGTGTGGAGTGCATCTACAGTAGAGTTACTGTTCAATTCTGGTAGGAGACAGCTGACGGCAGTCGCAGTGCTTACTACGATGAGTTCGTGTACAGCTACACTGGACTGGGGCTAAAGTAGGCCCATTGTGAACCGTTTTGTAGCAGCCAGCCTGAAAGAACATCGTGGGAATTGAACTTTAGCGAATTGTAGAAATAGATAGTTGCAGACCATTCGTTTGGAGAGCATCCACTTGCAGACCATTCATTGGAGAGCAGTCAGTGCAGACCATTCGTTGGAGAGCATCCATGGCAGAGCATTCAGTGCAGACCATTCATTTGGAGAGCATCCATTGCAGAAAATACAGAGAATATTCAGAGCATTTGTTGCAGACCATTCATTGGAGAGCATACGCAGTTGAACAGTAGCGAACGTTATTTGCTGACCACACAGTATGACTTGCAGTTATAACATTGGCACAGTTGTAAGTGCGGATATAACATATATAAAAATAAATACAGAATATAGAATGTATACATATATATTTGATGTGGAATTACTTTTAATATTTACATATTCAACAACAGTGAAACATTTATTACAATGAAAGGTTTAAAGGTATATTGTTGAATTATCTTTAATATTAAAAAACTAACTAATCTGGGAAGACTATGGACCAAGGGCCACCAGAATAACATTATTATAAGTATACTAGCATGTATGTTTTTAAGTTGAGGTTTTGAAGTAAGATTGAAATAACAATGGTGTTTAGCAATCAGATGGAAGCCTATTTTATTTACAAAAGCATCACATGATTCTCTTAAATAAAAATCCAGATAAACAACAACAATCCATTCTATTTCACTTAATTTAAATAGGAATAAAGATAAATAATTATTCAAAATAATCATTAAAGTGAATACTTTAAAAATATAGATTGATTAGATGAATGTATCTGTCCAATGTTATTTATTGATAAAAGTCAGTTGCTAGAAATTATTCTGGTATCCATTGATTTTATATGTTTACGTAGATGGCTCCACAGTATGGTAACATAGATGAAGTACTGCTGATAATGTTTATATTTTTATTACTATTAAAAAAATAACATACACTATTAGTAATTATACAGCATTAATAAATTGTTTAGAAATTGACAGCAAACAGGTATAATTGCTTCTACAGATACACATTGGTTATATAAAAAAAAACATTGATATAGTATATTTAAATCCTTCCAGATCTTTTTAAATTTTGAAAGATTATTTTTGAATTTGTAGATGCTGTTTCATTGAAAATATAGCTGAAACCTCTATCTTTTGCAAATTCCTGAGTATCCTTGTTCTTTGGGATTTAATTTTAACTTGGAAGTGCTTGTTATAATTATTTCTAAACTTCTATTTCATCATTTATACTTCTATGAAGCATATTTAATTTGTTCTGCAAAAACCTTTAAGATATTAAAATAACCTTAAGATGTATCCCATAATAAATTAAAATACTTGTCTACAAGTACTTTATAATATGTTTGCCACATGAATATATGCCAGTTTTTAATTCTGAAAACAAGTAAACAAATGATAATGTGATTATATATATATATATTCTAACAATCAGAAATTATAGTGGCATTAACCTGAAACAGAACATAGGTAAAGGTGGTTCAAATCTCACCCACCCCTCTAAATTGTATCCAAGTGACCCACTCCCTCAACCTCACAAGAGTTTATTTTCTTAATGCATTGCAGTGGTCAGATAGAGACAAAACTGTTAGGAATTCTAGACAAAGTACTGTTCAGGTTTATATATATAAAATAATGGACATCTACAACTTTGTTAGTATTAAAAAGTATAGTTTATTGTTAGCATAAGATTGTTTGTATTTCATTTAATGGAATTATTTACAAATAACAAGAAAATACCCACATGTGTACATAAGATTCAGTTGTAACTTCCAACTTTTGAAATAAAAAAAAAGAAACAAAACATTTGATATGCATTATTAAATATAGGAATGAATTTGACTAGGTGGAGAGGAAGTGCAGAAATTAATCTATGGTGAGAGAACATGGTAAACTCAACACATTTAAATTAGATAAACAAACTGAAGACTGAATTAAACATAGCCTCATTTATACTAATATATATATATATTACCAATGAATCTTTAACAATAGATTTGCATAGTAACACACAGATCATATATCAACAGGCATAATTATAAAACAAAAGAGTAATATTCACTGATTATGTATAGATTTAAATGCATGTTTTTAAAATATAGTAAAATCTTTATCATGACACCAATTTGATTAATGGATAGCTACTTCACCTCTAATTGATTATTAGAGAAAGAAACCCATTCACCTAAGCATGACCCAGCTTCAGGAATGAAGTGTCTTTGGTCAGCTTAATGTCCATTTCTTCTCATTGCCTTTTTAACAAGAATCACTATTCCAGGCAACTAATATATCCAGTATTCATGAGCTGGTGAATGAAGTAGTTCAAAAAGTAATAAAAGAGGGTAGAGACACGAGAAAATTATTAGGCAACACAGTATTGGGAATATGGTCAAACGACCTTAAATATTAAAGCCTTATTTACATTAATATATAGATATTCCATCCCATATGTTGTTACTACGCTAGAAAATCCATTATACAATAATTAATAAAAAACTATTTTTAAAGTCATTAAATTAACTTATATTTTTATCAAAATAAATTAACTTATATGCTGGTATTGTACCGGTCAAAATAGTATGCTCATTTAACAAGATTGAAATCTTAAGCAAAAGTACCTCGAATCCGATCATGCTCGAGATACACAGGTCTGGAGAAATCCTGAATTCTAACCTATTTGCCTATTCTTCGAATCTCTGACCCAATGAACAACAATTCTGATGACACAGTAAAATTATTTTAAATCCGTGCCCATAAGCAAAGCGGTAGAGCATAAAATCAGACTGATGGTGATGATCGAGATTGGAGTAGCCCAGGAATTACATTTATTATAGTTATTTATTGATGCTAAGCTCTTAGCTAAAGAAAATAGTTCTAAATATTAACTAGAAAATAATACTTCAAAAACGACAAACCAGGATTTACATGAAACAGATATTTTTAATAAATCTTACACAAACGCATATGTATATTACAAAAGATTAAAAAATGCATATATATTTTACCAACCAGTTTCACGCTTGGGAGAAAATCGTTTATTCACAAGACTTGGGACTTTGTTGTATAAAATCCCCTCTATCACTCATTTAATAAATATAATTGTACAGATACAATTTCATATTATTTTGACAAATAAATATAAATATACGGTCTCAATCATTTATTTACAATCTTAAAATCATTACATATGTTTGATAGGCATTGTCAGGACATAGCGTCTTTAGAATAAGTATACATAAAAAAACAAACAATGTGCAATATTTACAAGAATAAATTATACCAATTGATTTACGTCTCTGGGAATTGATAACGCTTTTTTTAAACGAAAGCGGTTTTGAGATCAACATACTGAACGTATTTTACGAAATGAATCATTATCTTTAACACATCATTGCGACTTACTAAGATTAGATGGACGGCGATCAAATTAAAGAGCAGAGTAACGGTACTAGCATACGTTAAAGAAATCTGACCTTCATGGCAATTGTGGATATTTTATCATTTTAAAGCATATTTGAAAAACGAACTTAGAGTTGATATGTCCGCGCATTCTGGCGGAGCGATATCGAAAGAGGGTCTGGGTTTGAGATCCCAGAATCTGGATGCACGGCATTCTGCAGCACATAATATCATAACCCTCCTAAACTTTACATTCCACAGAGAGTCTCTGATTACGAAAGATTTCGAAATGTAGGACAGGAGCTTCAAGCTTTCGATGTCTCCAATAACAAAACGATCAAGAAATGGAAAAGATAAAATATCAGAATAAAGGAAAAGGTATGCCAGCAACGTTTATATAATTTTATAATATTATTTAAAGTTTGGAAATGGTCTAACCTCTTGTGCAATAATCTATTTTTCAATTCTGAGTCATTTAACTAATCATAATGAATAACAACATTTATATTTAAAGAATCGATTCCCAAATACGTATTAACTGGTAGAATTCGCCCTTCAGGCACCAGCAAAAAAAAAAGAATTGGATTAATTATGTGAAGGTTTACGATTTTTTTAAAATAGAAGTTTAAAGACAAATTCAAAGCAGCCAATTTAGCAAAATTCATCCACAGTAAAAGTTTTTAATTTACTTTAAGAATAATGAATTTAAAATGAAACCAAACTCGCGAGCAATTTCTATTTAATATAAAGAAAACTTTATTGATAAGTTTTAAATAAAGCCCACCCTTTTTCCAAGTAAAACAATTATTTTCCACCTTACTCGCGAATTTAGCGATTTTGGCATATTAAAGAAAATACACCATATTTATATATATAATTTAATTAAGCGTGAAAGGTAAGTTAAAATACATGATATTAATAAAAGATTACTGAGAGAGAGTTTAAAAGCAAAATTTAGCAGAAGCTTATAAAATAATATATAAATTAAGATATGAAGGTTGAACTATAGATTACAAATTACAAAAGTATTGACTTATGAAGGCAGTTCTACGTTAAAAGGTTACCTAAGAAAAAAAACAGCATAGCGGCATCATTAGCAATCAGCAGTCAGAAGTAATCATGTTGTATGGTCAGCTAGATGGAACATGGCAGTGGCAGGCAGACAGTTCTTTGAGAGAAGAAGGAAAAAAGGTGCTTCTTTTCTACCCACAATTCATAGCACCGAACTTCTCTTGACTTCTTAAAATGTTGCGGTCTTGAAACCCTTCAAAGTAACTGACTGAAAAAGAACTCAACTCAACTGACTCAAATCTCAACTCAAAAAAAAAAAAACTCTTTTGTTCTATGGGCCTTTTTTTATCCACCTTAATCCCACCAAGAATGCAATCTCAGTTGCCCACAGCTATCTCTTAATTAAAAAAAACATGTTTGATTAGTAAAATATTTAATTAACAAACTAAAACAGATAAGTCTGGAAATACCATTTTAGTTATTTTTAGAGATTTGAAAACAACTAAAAGAGAATTTTAATTAAGATTTATAATTTTAATTAATGAAAACAATCTGACTATAGATAAAGATAATTTCAGTATTTCAAGCCCTCCCCATTTTTCTTTGTCATTACATTCCACTAGTTTAATTAAATACACATATATAAAAAGATATTTACAATTATATAAAGAAAACATCTAATATTCAGCAATAAATAAAATTATTGCTTCGTTCATATATATATACGCATCACTCACCCTACTGTTTTACTTTGCTAAATATCTTATTAATGTTTTTGGATCATTATGCATACGGTGTGTGGGTGAATGTCATATATTTACAGTGGGGTCTGCATTGCAGGCCCCATAGGAGGTTAGTGTAGATGGTTAAGCATGAAGCTCAATGATGATTAGACATTGACTGCTTCATTCTTCCCCACTTAAAGTGATAAAAAAAATCAATAAAAAATACCTTTGTTGGAGTCTAATATAATGTTGGTGAGAAAAACAACCTTACTAAATGAGCATGAAAACTTTGCTCTTTGTGGACAAAAAAAAACAAAACTGCCTTCTTATTTGAATCAAGTTTTTAGTATGGAGAAAAAAGAATCTTTCATTCCTTTTTATATTTTTATTTCAACTTCTTGCTGTTTTTTTCATTAACTGAAATATTTGGTATGAGGATCGGGTGGTGTGTATGGTTTCAATTGTCGTGCATTATAGATGCCATTAAACCCATTTTCTTCTTCCAATAGAAAAGCATTTTCATGACATCTCCGAACAAGGTATGGTCCACTATACAAGGGAAAAAATTTTTTAAACTCCTTTTTTACTACACTGCTAGTCTTGGGAGATCTCAACCATACTTGATCGCCTTCCTGAAATTGGTGACATTGCCTCCGTCCCCTCTTTATGCGATTTTCAGCTGCCTGGGCCAACCGTCTTCTAGCAGCTTTTTGGTCACGAATAGGGTCAATAACTATTTCATCTAGGGTCAATAACTATTTCATCTAGTGGCACCAGGTTTGGAAATAAGTTGCGACATGGCTTCCCATAGTGAAGGCGTTTGGGCGTAAAACCGGTAGATTCATTTATCGTCTGGTTTATACAGTTAATTATTTCGGGGGTTTTATTTACCCAATCCCAGTGGTTGGTTGATATGTAGGTGCGAAAGAGATGATTGAGTTTTCTCATGACTCTTTCGATGGGTTAGATTGGGGATTCCTAATTGATATCAACCAATGAGTGAGTTGTTGCTTCAAAAGCCAGGTTTTACATTCCTTAGAGGTGAAGGCTGAACCATGATCTGATAGAATAGAATTAGGTTTTCCCACCCCAGGGGATTGTTTATCTTGGAGGGTCTGAATCGTATTCCTTGAGTCTGCAGCCTGGACAGGATATGCTCGTACATATTTGGGAAAAACATCATGGGTCATGAGTAAATATTGGAACTTTCTAAATTTTGGCAACAGGCCATAGTGGTCGATTGCAACTAGCTCATTGGGCCTTGATGCAGTTATGGGCTTCACAGTTCCAGCATAAGACTTGTTCGGAAACTTAGTCCGGGTCCGGGCACATGTTGCGCATTTCCATAACACTGTGAGAATCTGTGTGTACATACCTGGCCAGTAAAATTGGCATCTCAAGGCTTCCTCAGTTTTCCATGACCCATAATGTCCCAAGGTTTTGTGGACGTGTTCGACCAGTTGCATCCTAATCTTATCTGGCATCATGATTTTCCATGGGTTCTCCATGTCTTTTGTTTTACATTGCAGGATCCCATCTTTTAAGCAGAATTGGGAGTATCACTGCACATTTCTTTTATTTGTACACATTAGGTGATTAGTTCCCAGGTTGGAAATAATGTTAGCATATTGGTCATCTTGCCAATATCGTAGATTTGTCAAATCAGTTTCCATAGGGGTCTTTGTGGTCGTGACCATGATTCTGAGGGTCTGGTCACTCAGCTGGGGATTTTGGATACTGGCAGGAACAGGATGGTGGCTTAGGATATCTGCCACAATGTTCTCACGCCCTGGGCAGTAAGCCACTTTGTATTGGAACTGTTGAAAGGCCAGGCTCCACCGGATCAATCTATCATTAGTAAGGAAACTCTTATTCAAGAATTCCAAACATTTGTGATCGGTCACTATGACCATGTCAGACCCCAGGAGAAATTGCCGGAATTTCTGGCAGGCCCAAACGATTGCTAGGGTTTCTTGTTCTGTGGTGGTATAGTGTACTTTGGCTCCCTTTAAGGAGCGGCTAGAAAAATAGAGCACCTGATGCTTTCCTTCTTCATTAATTTGGAATAACACAGCCCCCAATCCCTGCTTGCTACTATCAGTCTGGACATAAAAGGTCCTTGTAAAATCAGGGTGACACAACATTACAGGTTTAAGGAAATGTTTTTTTATGTTGTCAAAATCCTTGTCATGTGCTTCGGTCCATTCCCATTTATGATCTTTCTTTAGTAACTCTATCAGCTTTCCTGTCTCATGAGCAAAATTTGGGTAAAACCGGTGATAGAAGTTACAAAGCCCTAGGAAAGATCGGACCTGTTTCCGAGTTTTTGGTTTGGGGAAGTGCTCGATGGCTTCTACTTTCTCAGGGTGGACTTTGACCCCATACTCAGTTACAACATATCCAAGGAATGTAATTTCTTTTACCGCAAAGAGACTCTTTTCCAAGTTAATAGTTATGTTTTCTTGGGCACATTCACGGAAAAATTGTTCCAGACATTTCAAATGTTCAGTGATGTTTTTCGATGCAATTACTATATCGTCCACATAGCAGACCATATTTTTCTGTACCTCTTTGGATAGGACTTGTTTTAAACATCGCATCAGTCCTGCCCCACTATTAATGAGTCCAAAGGGGACTCGCTTAAACACATGGGTATGTCCTCCATACCGAAATGCCGTATACTTTTGGTCATGAGGGTCTAGGGCCATCTGCCAATAACTGGCGGTAAGGTCTAAGGTAGAAAAGATCGTCTGCCCTGCCAATTGGACAAATACTTCCTGGATCGGTGGCGGGATGTCTCTCTCAGGGATGGTCATGCTGTTTAATTTCCGTGCGTCCATACATAGCCGCAAATCTCCATTTTTTTTCACCACAACCAGCGGATTGTTATAGGGAGATGGGCTCCGCTCAATAATATCCCACTTGATCATCTGTTGAATCTGCTTTTCCACCTCAACCCGGTATTGGAATGGGATGGGGTATGTTTTGGATTGGGTGTACGATTCCTCCTTCACTCCAATTCTATGAGTATACCCCTTTATTTTTCCAGGAGTCTGGGTGAACACCTGAGCATAATTTTCTAATATGCTTTGGATACTTCTTTTATCTTTGGACCCTGTAATAGCTGAGTCATGGACCTTTTTTTCAATCAATGCTGAATCAACAGGCTGGATCAAGCAGCTTTGCTTCTCAGGTACAGCTTGGTGGGTCACTTTGAAATGTGTTGATTCATTGTCGAACAGGCATTTTCTTCTAAAGAAATCTATAATTCCATGATTTTGGGTTAGAAAGTCGGAACCCAACACCACATCGTAGATTAGTCCAGATACAATCAAGAACATATGGCCCATCAATCTCTCATTAATCTTCACCTCTAGCCAGATTTGACTGTTCTCGCTCATGATTCTTTTCCCATTAGCCAAGGTCAACTGGATGGGAGGTGTTGGCAATTGCATGATCTCCCCTTCTCTCTCTATACTTTTAATCCATGCCTTTGATACGATCGATGCTTGGCTTCCTGAATCCACTAGTGCTAATACCTTCATGGATTCTATCATCACTTCAATAATAGGACAGAAGCTTGTGGTTGTAACATTCTCAATGCTTTCTTTTCCCCATATTATGTTAGTCATCTGGCTACCATCTGGTTTAAACTGATTCCGTTGTCTCTTTAAATATTCTGGGCATTCCTGTATGTCCCCCTTCCTTTGTTCTGGGTTCAATTTTGGGGTTCCATCTGTTTCTGGATTCCTGAATCCATAGTCTATTGAAACCAAAAACTCAGTCATTTCATTTATCTTGTTGATCTGGCTTATGATCATCATTTCCTGCACCTTCATCGGCATGTTCTGTCGTATGGTATGGATAATATGTGATTCTGACCATGTGATATCTGGTAGAGATCTGAGTCTTGCGGCTTGCTTTAAAAAAAATTGTGCATACGTTTCTAAGTGATTAGTTGGAAATTTTTCATTGATTATAGTGTGCAAAATATACTCCTGTCTTTCTTCACTCCAAAAAATCTTGCATAGTGCCTGGCAGTATTCTTCAAGATCTGTTGGTTTGTGTGTCAATGATCGCCACTAGTCTTTAGCGGTTGCCTCCAAATGCTGGCTAGCTATGGCCATTTGTTCCCCACTGCTCAGTGCATAGAGTGAAAACATTGCCTTCAGATTTTCCATATGTTCCTGTGGACTCTCCTGTGGTTCACCATGGAAGATCTGGATCTGCATAAATTGTCCAGTGATGGGTATTTCCTGATGCCTCATTTTATTTACTAAAATTCCCTTCTACTTTTTTAAAGAATTCTTTAAGCATGAAATTTTGGTTGCTATACTTTCTGATTTCCTTTTTATATTATTTCTTCATGAATTATACACCTCTTTTCGTCCTCTCTTCAACTGTCTCCATTCTGCCATTTTTTTTTGCTGAGGACTGCTGCTTATAACCAGAAAAAAATATTTGATCATAACATGTATGTGTATGACCTATTGAAATTCAACTGCCTTGCTGCTTGATTTTTGGTTGTTTTTCTGCACTTATAATAGAGTCTTACAAAAAAAATGATTAGTTATTTGTTTCTACAATATAATGTTCTGCTCATGACAATTATACATAGAAAAACAGTGGAAATATAATTTAACTCTCTCTCAAACCCCTAATATCCTGTTTTGAACTCATTTTGACACATATTTTATTATATTACTGTTGGTACATTTATATGGTGCCAGCCAACAGGACATAACAAAAAAAAACAATTCCAAATACATCTGGGCTACTCAACTAGTAAATATAAATAAGTATGTTACATATTATAAACTCTATTACATATATAATGTACAGAAAATGAATGACACATGAAGTGCACCTTGTTATAATTTCAAGGTTTATAACTTATGGCTGAAGTACATGGGTTTTATTTGTAAACATTTTCATTTTCATATATATAATACAAGAAACACATTTTATATGGTGATAAAACCAGATACAGAAAAAAAATCACTTATGGTTGTAACACATGGGTATCGGAATTTTTTTCATTTTTAAAACAAGATTTTTACATTTGTGGCTATCAACATGGAAAACAATATTTTTCTATAATTGCAAAACCAGATACAACAAAAACCATTTATATTTATGGTTGCAACGCATGGACATTGGTTTTAATACAAAATTTTCACATTTTATATATATAAAATCAGAAAACAAACTCAGGTAGGAAGGAAATATACATGTCTATCATCAATGATCTCTTACAATCTTTTTTAAAACATACATATAAACAGAATTCAGTGCTCAGGGTAGTGGGTGTTTATATCGAGGCCCCACGTTGGGCGCCAAGCCTAGAAAAAAAATCCACTGTACCGGTCAAAATAGTATGCTCACTTAACAAGATTCAAATCTTAAGCAAAAGTACCTCGAATCCGATCATGCTTGAGATACACAGGTGTGAAGCAATCCTGAATTCTAACCTATTTGCCTATTCTTCGAATCTCTGACCCAATGAACAACAATTCTGATGACACAGTAAAATTATTTTAAATCCGTGCCCATAAGCAAAGAGGTAGAGCATAAGATCAGACTGATGGTGATGATCGAGATTGGAGTAGCCCAGGAATTACATTTATTATAGTTATTTATTGATGCTAAGCTCTTAGCTAAAGAAAATAGTTCTAAATATTAACTAGAAAATAATACTTCAAAAACGACAAACCAGGATTTACATGAAACAGATATTTTTAGTAAATCTTACACAAACGCATATGTATATTACAAAAGATTAAAAAATGCATGTATATTTTACCAACCAGTTTCACGCTTGGAACAATATCGTTTATTCACAAGACTTGGGACTTTGTTGTATAAAATCCCCTCTATCACTCATTTAATAAATATAATTTTACAGATACAATTTCATATTATTTTGACAAATAAATATAAATGTACGGTCTCAATCATTTATTTACAATCTTAAAATCTTTACATATGTTTGATAGGCATTGTTAGGACATAGCGTCTTTAGAATAAGTATACATAAGAAAACAAACAATGCGCAATATTTACAAGAATAAATTATACCAATTGATTTATGTCTCTGGGAATCGATAACGCTTTTTTTAAACGAAAGCGGTTTTAAGATCAACATACTGAACGTATTTTACGAAATGAATCATTATCTTTAAAACATCATTGTGACTTACTAAGATTAGATGGACGGCGATCAAATTAAAGAGCAGAGTAACGGTACTAGCATATGTTAAAGAAATCTGGCCTTCATGGCGATTGTGGATATTTTATCATTTTAAAGCATATTTGAAAAACGAACTTAGAGTTGATATGTCCGTGCATTCTGGCAGAGCGATATAGAAAGAGGGTCTGGGTTTGAGAGCCCAGAATCTGGATGCACGGCATTCTGCAGCACATAATATCATAACCCTCCTAAACTTTACGTTCCACAGAGAGTCTCTGATTACGAACGATTTCGAAAAGTAGGACAGGAGCTTCAAGCTTTCGATGTCTCCAATAACAAAACGATCAAAAAATGGAAAAGATAAAATATCAGAATAAAGGAAAAGGTATGCCAGCAACGTTTATATAATTTTATAATATTATTTAAAGTTTGGAAATGGTCTAACCTCTTGCGCAATAATCTATTTTTCAATTCTGAGTCATTTAACTAATCATAATGAATAACAACATTTATATTTAAAGAATCGATCCCCAAATACGTATTAACTGGTAGAATTCGCCCTTCAGGCACCAGCAAAAAAAAAAGAATTGGATTAATTATGTGAAGGTTCACGATTTTTTTAAAATAGAAATTTAAAGACAAATTCAAAGCAGCCAATTTAGCAAAATTCATCCACAGTAAAAGTTTTTAATTTACTTTAAGAATAATGAATTTAAAATGAAACCAAACTTGCGAGCAATTTCTATTTGCTGGCATACCTTTTCCTTTATTCTGATATTTTATCTTTTCCATTTTTTGATCGTTTTGTTATTGGAGACATCGAAAGCCCACCCTTTTTCCAAGTAAAACAATTATTTTCCACCTTACTCTCGTATTTAGCGATTTTGGCATATTAAAGAAAATAGATTATATTTATACATTAAACAAAATACATAACATCTTAATGGAATCACCCATATTTATATATATAATTTAATTAAGCGTGAAAGGTAAGTTAAAATACATGATATTAATAAAAGATTACTGAGAGAGAGTTTAAAAACAAAATTTAGCAGAAGCTTATAAAATAATATATAAATTAAGATATGAAGGTTGAACTATAGATTACAAATTACAAAAGTATTGACTTATGAAGGCAGTTCTATGTTAAAAGGTTACCTAAGAAAAAAAACAGCATAGCGGCATCATTAGCAATCAGCAGTCAGAAGTAATCATGTTGTATGGTCAGCTAGATGGAACATGGCAGTGGCAGGCAGACAGTTATCGAGAGAAGAAGGAAAAAAGGTGCTTCTTTTCTACTCACAATTCATAGCACCGAACTTCTCTTGACTTCTTAAAATGTTGCGGTCTTGAAACCCTTCAAAGTAACTGACTGAAAAAGAACTCAACTCAACTGACTCAAATCTCAACTTTAAAAAAAAAAAAGCTCTTTTGTTCTATAGGCCTTTTTTTATCCACCTTAATCCCACCAAGAATGCAATCTCAGTTGCCCACAGCTATCTCTTAATTAAAAAAAACATGTTTGATTAGTAAAATATTTAATTAACAGACTAAAACAGATAAGGCTGGAAATACCATTTTAGCTATTTTTAGAGATTTGAAAACAACTAAAAGAGAATTTTAATTAAGATTTATAATTTTAATTAATGAAAACAATCTGACTATAGATAAAGATAATTTCAGTATTTCAAGCCCTCCCCATCTTTCTTTGTCATTACATTCCACTAGTTTAATTAAATACACATATATAAAAAGATATTTACAATTATATAAAGAAAACGTCTAATATTCAGCAATAAATAAAATTATTGCTTCGTTCATATATATATACGCATCACTCACACTACTGTTTTACTTTGCTAAATATCTTATTAATGTTTTTGGATCATTATGCATACAGTGTGTGGGTGAATGTCATATATTTACAGTGGGGTCTGCATTGCAGGCCCCATAGGAGGTTAGTGTAGATGGTTAAGCATGAAGCTCAATGATGATTAGACATTGACTGCTTCAGTATTATACCAGCATTTATTTTTATCCTGATTAATCAATAATTATCATTTTTTAATTAATTTATGCTCGTATATTTGATAAATATTGAATAGATAATTATATAAAGAAGATTGCACTGTACCTCTCTATTACAAAATATAAAAATAACAGATGTTTATATATGCTGGATTCCCAAACATATTTATTTAATAAGCATTTGGTTTGATTAAATATATATAATAATAATTGTGAGGTACTTTTCTAAAAATATAAATCAACAAATTAAATAGACGCATATATATACGATATGAACATCTTTCTTAGTGTAATTATAAAATAAATATAGAGTTTAGTTAAACTAAATTGCAATGTATTCTTTTCTCTCTCTTTTAAAAACATTTATTGAAAGAAAAAAACAACTGTGGGGGAAGGTGGATGGAATTCTTTTGAAAATCAAAATAACTTTTACAAATTACTTAGAAACAACTTTCACCTTTATTATCGCAGGTTGGCGGAAATAAAAATAAAAGTTTTAACTTATTTAAACTATATTCCAGCTCCCTTATATACATATTCCACATTATCAATGAAATAATAAATACAGAAAAAAAAATCTTGTTGATCATTAGAATACATCTTAACCTTTTTAAATATATGTAAGGTACAATTAGTTAATATATATTAAGCAGAATAACAATAAAAAAAATGTCAATAATAAAAGTTACCGGTAACTCAGATACGTGTATGTATATGGATTAAGCTTTATACAGGTGGCAAATTAAGAGTCCATTTTTAGAGGCCTCGTGATGCAGTCTTTTTTTTTTTTTGACAGCTGTTACAGTCTAGGCAGTTGTCATCATTATTCTTTGCTGGGCTTCATCTCTAGGACACCCACCAAGAATGGACACAGGAGGGTGGAGGAAATCTTTTGTACTCAGGATATGACTTATACAGACATTTACATATCAGTCCAGACTTTAAAACAAGATGATGATGATTGTCAGAACAAAGAAAAACTTTAGTATTTATATCTTTTTTTAGATTAATTAATTAACTGAAGTCTACCAATACCTCCATTGTTTACCAGCTCTTAAAAGCATCATATGATTTTACACTATTGTTAAACAAATGGTTTTATATTATATCATTTTTCTTAAATGGATCTTAAGTTAAATTTAATCTATTTTATGCATTAGCTAATTTCTTTATCTGCTGATGCAATTACTTTTTTATATTTCTGATGAAATAATTTATTTTACTTTAAACTTTTTCTTATAATTTCTAAATTATATGCATTTAAATTCCTTTATAATTTACAATTTATTTTAATATTATATACACACATATATCATTAATCATTTATTTTAATATCCATTCACTGTAGTTGGATTTATGGTCTATGGTTAAATAAACAGTGAATAATAAAGCACACACATATATGGCTATATATATGTACAGCTTCAATATTGAAACCATAAGAAAGGCTGGATGTAAAAATGTAAAATAAACAATAAAATTTCTCAGGGTTATTCAATACTATGTGTAATCTTAGTTTTATTCTATTTTATTAATAAAAATCTTTGCAAATGTATTATTTTTTATTATCAGAACTAATTAAACATAACTCAATCCATGTTTTGAAACCAAAGCTAGCAATTTTAAATACAAAGTTAATTAATGATCTATCTTGGGGTTTTATACAGTAAGAAAATATGTGTATTTTTATCGATGACACAAATTGGATATGTATGCTATACATTTGTCAAATTTAAAATTAAATATTATAAACATTCAGAAATCAAACTCCAAATTGACTGATGAGCAGAACAGTAGGCTCTACCTATTGTTTCTATAACTTTAGACAACTAAAATGAGCAGTAGTTTTGATTTCCTGAGTCAGGGAAATCGCAGCCTATGCACATTGTCAAAATCCCTTAGCAAAACTAACGTTAGCAAACTTTCCACAAACCCTAATTAGAGGGAAGATAAAAACAATTTTTCAGAGTTAATATCAAAAATTAATAGTCAGGATAGATTAGCCAGTGAAAGCCTCAAAGAGCCTCTCAGATTCAAAAACAAACCTTGCCTAATCAAAAATCCAAATTCGCTACTGTTATAACTCAGAAACAGAAAAACGCTATGGTTTTGCAAAATGAAAAATTTAAAAACCTAAGGAAAACTCTAATTCTCTTCAAAGTTTAGCTACTCCATTATTAACTAATCAAACCACAAACTACAGTGCTCAAAATCAAAAAAATAATCTTGAAAACAATATGTCTGATGCTAAAAATAGATCGCAAAAATATAGAAAGTAAAAATTCTAAAAATTTTAAAAACACAGAAGATGCTAAACCGGAAGCTTCCAACACTCACTATAATGAAGAGTTTTTTAATAAAAAAGTTGACTCGGAGGCTCTCTTTCAGAATATAATAATGATAAATTTAGTAATAATACCCCTGGCAACATATAACTAAAAGTTTGGAGTCTCCGCAACGAATTTTAGTGAGGAAATGAAAACCATGACAAAAATAGAAACCGAATAATAAACCGTGTTCAATTGCTAAATACCCAAAATGATGAAAGCATAATGGACACTGAATTTCCTAGTTTGAATACTAAATGTAAAGTACAAAATGCTGAATCCTATAACCCAAACATAACTGAACATGCCTTCATTCCTACACTACAGCCAAATAATGCAAACTCTCACAGACAAGTTAACTATAAAAGTTATGCATTAGCAGTGGAATCAATAAATCTAACTTCTCAAATCAGAACACAGATCAACAATCTTCTCAATATGCAATCATGGATATTGTTATATAATCAAGATTTAACATCTATTAATGATAATGAAAAACTAACTTTCAATCAGCAGCATACACAAATAAATATACACAACTATCAAACCATAAGTAAGGAATTTAACTCAAGAATTCCCCCAATACTCTTTGATTCCTTCTTGAACTATGACTGTGAGAACATACTGATACTGACCATCACTAATGACAAATGTCAGCTTTTCAAGTTTCTTATAGATGAGATCTTTGAACTTCTTAGAAATAAACAGCTTCAGGATGCAGTCAAAAGGGTTTATCACCACACAAACAGACGGTACTTTGTAATGGAATTTCAAAACATCATGCAGAAAGAGCAGTTCAAAAGGAATCAGCTAATCCTTAAACAATGATATCCAAAATAGAAATGAATAAGCCCAGAACAGCTCATGGGATAGCTCGAAATTGTTACTTCAATTTTGCACAAATAGACTTACAGAGGCTACTCTCCAGATATGGATTTATTATGAGTTTCAAATACTTGTTAGAAAAGAGAGCAGGCATTGAATTACTTTCTAATAGTGCTGTTTTCACATTAACACTCAACAAAGACATCATACCATTGGACATCCCTTCAGTTCTAGAATAAAAGAAATGCCCCATTTTTATCTCAGTCAGAGGGGGTTCAACCACAGTGTTTTGTATGTGGTGAATGCACTCATCTGGTCAAATCTTGCCCCAAAAAGTTCTGTGACAAATGTAATATCAGGCAGAATAGGAATCATAGATGTAATTCTGCCTATTTACCAACTCAAAATTTTCAGCAACAGGTACAACAACTATCCACCAACATTGTTGAGTATGGACAAGTTCTTTCATGAAGTAATTGTCAAAGAGAAGCAGACGAGTGATACAACAACCACTCAGGTGTCTAAAATCACACCCAGAAAATGCCAATAATATCAAAACAAGAAATGAATACATCTGTGTGTTTTATCCTTGATAAAGAGGCAAGCATGAAGCAAGATGGAAAGGAGAGCTAGGTACAGCAATAAAATAAAAAGGATAAAAGTACTAGTAGAGATGTTACTCTACAGATGAGGCATAAAGAGCAAATGGCTGTAAACAACATAAAAAGGAAAACTTCATTGAGCTCTAAAACAAAAGAAGCATACCAATCCAGTACTGGAACTGATCCAGATTGTTCTCCCACACAGAGTACAAGAAGTAAATCAATCAGTCCAAGAAGAAAAAAAGACAAGGATAAAGATAGCTGATGCCCAAGCAGATGTAAAATATATCATTCAAGATGGTTTAAATGATTGCCGATAAACAACAAACCACTCTTCACAATGTAACACATGATATGAAAGCAAAAACTTCACTGCAAGATCTGCCTATTGACATGTCCGAAGATGGTGAAGTTCAAAACAGTGAAATGCATTACTCAAGTGAAAAAGAAATGCTTACTGATGAATTACTCATTGAATAGCAATATGTTGCCATAACATCCTGTCATTCCAGAACTACATGATGTATTTGAAAAATAGCTGGAATTAATGTCAGGGGCCTAAACTCTCTTGATCATGCCTTGGCAGTCAAAAAATGGCTAGACACCACAGATCTTCACATAGTTTGCTTATCATAGACCAAGTTACACAATGGATCTAATTACAAAATTAATGAGTTGTTACAACAATATAGATTTCTTAATTACATACCCTCAAACACTGCTTCTTTTGGAGTGGCATTCCTAATCAACAAGAATCTACAAAATGATGGGTGTATGAATTGATATTCTTAAATATGACAATAGGCCGCAACTCAATAAACATAATTTATGCATATATGAAAAATAACCCTGACTTTATTCATTCAATTCTTAGTAGAATTAACTTCTTGCTATCTACAAATGCATTTTTCATATTATTGTCTGGATACTTTAACATAACATACCATAATTTCAACATGAAATATTTGTTTCTTCTGAACAGAATCTTTCTGGGTGGAGAGAGATGTTTTCCTCCAAACTCCTTCACATTCTAGACCCAACATAAAAAAACAATGATTGATATTCTTTACTACACACCACAGTTTCATCATGATGTGCATGCTAAACTACAGTTTGTTCCTTTTTCAGACCATCTTGCATTATTAATAAACCTTCATATAGACCCTGACAACCCTAGTCTCCATTCTCATAGCTGTACCATCAGACCCCTGAATAAGGTTGCAACACCAGCTAGGTTCCTTTTTGGGGCATATATTTTGTTCAACAAAATACAGATTTTAAAGCTATCTCTGTTACACACTTTGTATGCCTATGTTGGCATCTTGAGTTCTCTAATTAACACACATACCAGAACTGTCAAAGGTCCAAACCAGCTCTTAGTGGAATTAGATCACATTGGTAAGAAGATAGGATATATGTCCAACAATTATAGCAATGCTCAAGAAATAATAGACCTCAAACTACAATACTATGAGAAACAGAGAGCACTTGCATACTATGTATCCATTAAAAGATCAAAGTCTTGCCCAGTCATCAAGACTGGACCCACAGCTATATTTTTGGGTGATTGGAGCTTCCAAAAGACCCACACCCACCATGATCACAATTGATCAAGTTAACTATGGAGGATTCATCATGCTCTCTAAAATACACCAGTATTTCAAAAACAGATTACAGAGGGTTGGTTTTGAAATTGGGGAGATGTGAAAAGATACAAGTCATACCACGGATCATGGAATTATGAGATCAAATATACAAAAACTACAAGGCTACCCAGAAAGCACACTCCCTGGTCTTCATGGAATACCTAGGTTCATTCTGTTACATCTTAGTAACTTCACAGCTCCCATACTACACAGCTTGATTAATGTGCTGGCTGGGGGATTTCAGAACATTCCAGATCTCTATTCAGTAGCTTTGGTTTTCTTTTTAAAAAACAGATAAACCCCTCAGGTCTCACCAACATTCATCCAACATCCATGGTTCCACTTATGATTAAAACCATTGAGGCAATAATTAAAGATTACATTCAAGACATCATGCCATTTCAATTTGCTCACAGAGGAGCCTCTACCATGATGCTGTACATCATTTCTTGCTTCTTAGAGAGCTGCTAGGTGCTATAGGAAATTGATGCCAATTGTCATCCAATTGGACTTTTCATCTGCTTTTGATTGCATAATCCCTGCCATACTTTTCCAAACTCTTCAAGACTATCAGGTTCCAAGTGTATATGTCAGAATTATTGTCAACCTTCTGCTAAATCGATCAATATTCACGTCACTCGATGGCAAACTAGCTTCTGGTTTCAGACCCAGCCCTTTTATTCCGCAAGAATTTCCTTTAAGCACTCTCTGTTTCATCATGTACATCAATCCATTATTGAAAAAATTGTGCAAAGGGTACCTGGAATATATGTTCTGGCCTTGAAAGAAGAGGTACATCATATCTCATATGTGGATGATGTTACTGTTTTCTTGCCTACCAAAAATTTTTGCCACAATTGCTGCAAATGTGGGATAAATTTTCAGTGGAATTAAACCTTACTATAAATTGTAGTAACTCATCCACAGGAATGATTACCACAGGAACTAGAATAACATCAATTTTCACTATTCAAGTCCAAACTTTTCTGAGATTTCCAATAGCAAAATCAAACACCACTATAAGAAAAGAAATTCAGAGCTCCATTCTGGGAAAAACTGAGAAGGTTGTGGCATCATTATCACAAGTTTTGTTATCACTCCCTGGGAAAACACACCTTCTCAATATGCTGATTTTTTCCAGGATAATTATTTCCTGCTTATAATAAAGCCAACGAAGGAATTTGAAAAGAGAATTAATACAATATGTTCCAGACTATTTTGGAAAGGCAAGGTTGTATCTATCAGTCTGGCAAAAATGCAAATGCCTAAATATATGAATGGGCTTGGGTTGCACTTGATTTTCTCATTCTTTGCTCAAAAAGTGGTTGGCATATTGCATGCAGTCTATTTAAAGCAGGTAGAATGTGACCTAGATTTACCTTTTGAGCCAACTGATACTCCACTGACATTTAGTAGCAAATGGATCAGTGACATTTGGAGTCATGTAAGAAGCCTAATGAACCTAATAGGGCAGTTCTTTGTGAGCAAAAAATCATATTGGGAAGTCTATGATTTGATACATCAAAAGCAGAATAAACTATTTGCCCAACTAGGAGTATCAAATAAACAAATAATTAAGAAATCAAGATTCTTGTTTTTGGAACCCAAGCACATAGACTTCCTCATGAAATTAAACCTCTCCTCATTGCCCACTAACCAGTTTCTCATCTACAGAAGAGGATTCTCAAAATTGGATCCACAATGTCAGCTTTGTAAAACAGAGAAAGAATCCTTTCAGCACCTACAACATAACTCCTGGTTCTTCTATCCACTTAGACCTATATTTAAAAAAAAAAGTCAGCTGACACTCATAACCTCTTTTCACTTAAAAATGCTTTCAACACTGGAGTCTTCTCCATCATCAGATATAAACATGTTTTTGATCAAACAGATCTCAACATCTGCCAAACTTTCTGTGGCATATTAGGCAAAATCAAGGACAGAGACAAATTATTAACACCGGAAATTTTTTTTCAAGATACCTGGTCAAAAATAGACTTCAGTGTAGAATATAAAGTTAGCATAATATGCGAGGCTGCCTAAATTAACTTTGAAGTAACTAATATAGGTCTCAATCTACCTTTCTCTCCAAGATCAAATGTATATATGTGTATATAAATAAATCTTTATAACCTTAATAATAATAAAAAGAAAATAATTGCATAGGTATAAAGTGTTTATTTATTTTAAGATATGTAAAAGGCATTTTATAATGTAATATAATGAACATGCTAATAGTTCTAAACAAGCTTTTCTGATAAATGCTGCAAGAGAAAGCATTTAAAAATCTCTATCTAGAATATCCCTATTTCCAAATCAGTTTCAAGCTACTGACTGTCCTCAGGAAGCACTAAGATATTCAGACACTAGATACAAAATAACAGTTCAAACTCAGCATTTACCTAATACTTAACTATTAACTAGAAAATCTGAAATTTTCAGACATCTATATGTCTTCAAATCCAAATCCAGCTATCTAACTTAAATAGCTATATGGGCCTGAATAATTTTCAGTTACACCATATATTAATAGCCTTAGCAATATAACATCACCAAAGCCTCAAAAAACAAACTATAATAATAAAAAAGTAAAGTCATACATCATGTGACTTCACTTAATAAGCTTATATTACAAATATAATATAATGAGCATGCATCATCTTACCCAATACTTTTATATTTTAGATAGCATTAATACAATAATGATAGATGTTAATAGCTCAAATATGACTTTTATATTGTAAATATGCAGTGATATTTCTTTAATAATGATAAAGGACAAATATTAAAAATAACAATTGCTTTGGTACACAATATAAATGATAAAAACAAATAATAGCAATAAGAAAATTATATAAAATATCTAATATATATTATTATTTGTTTCATAAATCTGATTTGAACTTGGGATAAAAATTGTGTTATCAGACAGTGTTGTGAAAACATTCACATTAAATAGGAATAGATTGTTTATTATTTCAAAAACAATAATCCTCAGTTCAAATACTAGAGGATAATCATCATCATCAATATAATCAATGATAAATGCTCTATATGGTTCTTAATTAGTTTGCTTCAATAACTAATCAACTATTAATCAACTCAATAACGTTGGAAAGGTTTTCACTTTTTTTAAGAGAAACATGCCTAGATGATAATTTTTACATTGGGCTTATTTATTTCATCTCAATATCCTATACTGGATTTGTTTGCGTGCTTACATTTTAGAAGTGCTACTCCACTAACAAAATATAACTAGACCATTAGGATCCCTTGTTACTTACTTCATAACAATGAAAAATTAATACTAATATACGAGTGAAGCAGAAAATATTCCTTACAGATCTCTTTATCTAAATAAGGATCATTTATTCCATTTAACTGTGAGGTTGAAACTTAAGAACCCATAAAACATATAAATTGCAATACAGCACAGTTTTAAATAAGTGTAAAAGTTACTTACATTTATCCAACCTAAACCTAAGGTAAACCACATTTAATCTTATTCAATGTCAACAATAATAATAATAAATAAAAATGTTATCTGGACCTAAACCTAGTAATATCTGAGAAAACTTTATTACATTAATAACAACTATAATATTAACTAACTAAAAAAGAAGCAATTATGAGAAAACGCATTAAACAGTCAGTCCGTTTATTTCACATTTAATTTCATTTTTATAATATAAGCCCTTCTGGACACTGAATAAAGATTAATATATTTTATTTATCATACTTATTGATTTAATGTAAGTTACATTCTACACATTAATCCGTTTTAAGATTGCTTATCACTTGGACCATTATCATATTTAATATTTGCTTTGATAATCTACAATTTAGGAGTAGCATTTTAATATTTTGCATTGATAATCTATAATGCATTTTTTTAAGCACTGGATACAAATTCATAGTTTGTTACATGCAGCAGTTTAATTCATTTGCACAAATGTTATAATTTTATCCAAAGGATTAGATACCTGTAATTCTGCTCATATCTCTAATAAAGCAAAAATTTATCATCCTAACAAAGCGATTTTCATTACTTTTTGAATCAACAATCGTTTCTCTAAGTGACAAGATTATGGAAGGATATTTGAATTGAAAAAAATATTGTTTAAAGTTTTTCCTTATATAATTAAAAATGAGACAAATCACACATTGAGACAAATATGCATCCTGTCTTATAGTAAAGAAAATAATTATTTTGAAATATTTTAAAAATAAACATCAGCAATTTCTTTGAAGTTAATAAATATAATTTTCCAAATATATCAGCTATTTAACTTAACTTTCAATTAAAGTAATCCAGTGATTTATTGTTGAAACAGTGGGACAGCATTCCATAAGTCAGTTTGTCTATTTTTCCACTAACAATGACGAATTAATGAATGAATTAATGATTGTTTTTGATTTGTCATTGTTCATCTTTTCCTAGTACAATGAAAAAAAGTCATTTTTAACCAGCAAAGACAAATGCTAAAACTAATTAATCTAATTGATCATGTTGATTGGCAAACAAAATGGCTATTTAAAAAATTGAACCTGTTTAGGTCCTAATATGCAATAAAAATTTGGAAAGACTGTCTGAATTTTCCAAACTGCAGCTTTTATACCAGTTATCACATGATGTCTGAATGACAGAATATTCTCCATTATGTGTTTGGGGTTTTTTGGTTTGTTCATGAAATATTGGATGAGATCATCGTGGTTATTGCCAGGAAAATGTTAGAGTTAAGTTTTTTTTTAATCAATGGATGGTAAAATTTTAGAAACAGCATTTAAAATTGAACAAAAAAATAATTTGTTTTTTTTAATTGCTTCATTTTTCATTTCCAGGTTTTAAAATAATTCTACAAGCATTTATTTTATAATAAATAAATATAAGACTGTAAAGTTCTCAGATATTTATTCAATTAAATTTAAGCTAACTTTTTAATGTATATCATTAAATAAATATTCTAATAAACTAAATCAATTTTCTAAATCTAAACACGTTTCACGCATACACACAAAATATAAAAAAGTAAAAGCAGTTTATTCTGTGCATAAATAAGAATGTAATCTGAAATATAATTGCTTTACCTCAAAATATTTCAATGTGGTAATGTTAAATTTGTAATCCCATTATTTCTGTATGAAATTATTTGTTTTATGTGTGAGCCTTTCTATGCATTTATACTATTTAATATCTTTGTTCCTTAATTAAAATAATGACAAAATATACATGTACATATTTTATACAAGTGTCAATAATAAAATCTGCCCAGAAAACCATTCACAAATGCATTATAAAATTATATGTTCTCATAAATATTACTATGAGAGACTATTAAACATGAAATTAATTATATTCTATGCTATTCAACTGGTGGCAATGATGAATATACTTGCTTAATTATAAAAATTAATGCCAATATGATTTTTACAATTTTAAATTTATAATAGCCAATTTACAGTGATACTGTAAGGCTATAATATATACTGTAACCTGCACAAACTAGAATGCTGCCTGTCACAAATGCTGAAATTGAAGGTTAGACAAACGGACACCATAATAGCTATGGATTTTCGAAACATCAGAGTACGAGTTCTCTTATAGACAACATGATAATTAATTATAATTACTAAAATACAGGATTCTTATATTAAATTAAATCTTATCTCAGGTTTTATTTTTACTTTTGCTTAAAGTATAGGTTCATTTATAATTTTAAAATCTCACCTTAGGTTTTAAAATATCTTAATTTCAGGGTTCAAATTTAAAATACACAGAAATGCCAATGGTAATATGTTTAAATATTCTCAAAATGTGATAACTATTATTTAAGCTATACATTAAACATTTTATGTTCTTTTTTAATTTTATTCTTAACATCAGTATTTTAAAAAAGTAGAAATAAAACTACGTAATAATAGAGTATTCAAATACTTAAATAATATATGACTAGTGTATCAAAATAGCATGCTCACTTAACAAGATTCAAATTCTAAGCAAAAGTACCTTGAATCCGATCATGCTCGAGATACACAGGTCTGGAGCAATCCTGAATTCTAGCCTATTTGCATATTCTTCGAATCTCTGACCAAATGAACAAGAATCCTGATGATACAATACAATTATTCTAATTCCGGGCCTGGAGTCAAAGCGATAGATCATAAGATCAGACTGATGATGATGATCAAGATGAGAGTAGCCCAGGAATTATATTTATGACAGTTATATTTATTAATACTAAGTTATTAGCTAAAGAAAATAATTAGAAAATAATAATTTAACATGGAAACCAGGATATATATATATATTTAATAAAATATTAAACAACACTTATATATATATATTACAAAAATGGTTTCACGCTTAGGGTGACATTATACATTTACAAACTTGGGATTTGTTTTTATAAAATCCTCTTTATTAATTATTTCATGAATATAATTTTATAGAATGTATTGTAACTTGTGCATAGTTAATATGCCAATTTAATAAATTTTTACTAACAGAATGTTGTGGATGCACAAAACAATCTACAAGATCAGAACAGATTCAGATTACAGAAAGATACCTGATAATTTAGCATTAATCATTTTGACAAATAAGTATAAATATATGGTCTCAATCATTTATTTACAATCTTAAAGTCATTATATATGTTTGATAGGCATTGTTTGGACATAGCGTCTTTAGAATAAGTATACAAGAAACAAACAATGCGCTACATTTATGAGAATAAATTATACAATCATTAATACAAATTAGGTTTATGTCTATGGGACTTGATAACAGTTTTTAAAAGAAAGCAGTTTTAAAATCAACATACTGGATGTATTTTACAAAATGAATCATCAACTTTAACACATCATTGCGACTTACTAAGGTTAGGTAAATGGTGATCAAGTTAAGGAGCAGAGTAATGGTACTAGCATACAATAAAGAAATTTGGCCTTCATGGCAGTTTTGGATTTTCTATCATTTTAAAAAAATATTTGAAACGAACTTAGATTTGATATGCCTGCACATTCTGGTGGAGCGATATCGATGAAGAGGCTGGCTTTAAAAGCTAGAGCTGGATGTAAGTCATCCACAGCACATCCACCTCATAAGCCTCACATTCCACAGGGAGTAGGGCCCCTGATTACGAACGATTTTTGAAAAGTAAAACGGGAGCTTCAGGCTTCCAACGTCCCCAACGATAAAACAATCAAGAAGTGGAAAAGATAAAATATCAGAATAAAAGAAAAGGTATACCAGCAACGTTTATATAATTTTCATATAATATTATTTTAAAGTTTGGACATGGTCTAACCTCTTGCGCAAAAACCTGTTTTCAATCCTGAGTCATTTAATAAATTGTAATGAATAATAACTCTAATCTATAGCATTAAATTAATAAAATTTATATTTAAATTCGATTTCCATATACATATTACGGATTACAGTAGCCTTTTAGGCAACAGCAGGAAAAGATGGACTAATTATACTAATCAAGGTTCACGATCTTTTAAAATGAAATTCAAAGCAGTAAATTTAGCAGAATTCATTTACAGTAAAAGTTTTTAATTGACTTTAAGAATATCAAATTTAAAATGAAACCAAACTTGCAAGAAATTTCTATTTAATATAAACAAAACCTTATTGATAGGTTTTAAATAAAGCCCCGCTTCTTTCCAAATTAAACAATTATTTTTCCCCCTTTTCCAAACTTGTGACTTTGGCGACTTTTGGCATATTAAAGAAAATAAATTATATCTATACATTAAACAAAATACATAAAATCTTAATGGAGCAAAGTGTTAACAATAAGTTAAAAATATATTATATTAGTAAGGGATTACAGAGAGAGAATTTCAGAGCATAATTAGCAGAAACTTATAAATTAATATCTGAATTAAAATACAAAGGTTTAACATACATCTTATTAGAAACTACAAAAGGAATTTACCAATTAAGGTAGCTCTATATTACGTGAGGTTACCTCAGCAAGCAAGTAAATGCAATGGAAGCAGTCATCTTGTATGGCCAGTACTGATGGAACATGGCAGCAGCAGGCAAACAAACAGTTCTCTGAAAGAAAAAGAGAAAGGTGAAAGAGTCCACTACTCAAAATTCGTAGCGCAGAACTTGGGTTGGCTTCTTAAAATTTATTCTACCGAAAGTAACTAAACTGAAAAGTAACTCCACTGAACTCAACTAAAAACTGACTTTGTTTGTTCTATGGGTGCCTTTTATACACATTAATCCTGCCAATAATGCAATCTCATTTGCCCACAGCTATCTCTGTAATCTATTGATCAAATAAAAAACATTTAATTAGTAAAATATTTTTAAAACAGATAAGGCCTGAAATACCATTTGATATATTTTTAAAGATTTGAAAACAACTAACAAAAGAATTGCTTGTGATTTCAATTAAGGTTTATAATTTTAATTAATGAAAACAATCTGAATCTAGATCAAGATAATTTCAGTATTTCAAGCCTTCCCCATTTTACCTTGTTTTTATATTTCAACATTTTAATTAAAACACACATATATAAACAGATTTACAATTATATAAAGAAAACATCTAATTTTCAGCAATAAATATTAATAAAATTATTGCTTCATTCATATATATATGCATCACACACACACTACTGTTTGACTTTACTAAATATTTTTTTAATTTATTAATTTTTTTGGATGATTATGCATACAGCGTGTGAGTGAATGGTATATATTTACTGTGAGGTCTGAATTGCAGACCCCGCAGGAGGTTAGTATAGATGGTGAAGCCTGAAGCTCGATGATGTTAGACATCGACTGCTTTACTCTTCCCCACTTAAAGTGACCACTTAAAAAAAATCAATAAAAAAAATTACCTTAGAGTCTAATATAAATTTGGTGAGAAAAACAACCTTAATAAATGGGCATGAAAACTTTGCTCCTTGTTTGACGAAAAAAAAAAAACTGCTTCATTATTTGAATCGAGTTTCTACTCTGGAAAAGAAAAATCTTTCATTCATTTTTATTGTTGCAACTTATTATTACTTTTTTCATTAACTGAAATTTTTGGTATAAGGATCATAAAGTAGAATGTCCATTTGCATTTTTTTTATCGTCATCGACTTTGTTTATCTATGGCTGCTGCTTCTTAGTTCCAGGTACATAAGCTTTTAAATGCCTCACATTGTAAGTCCCTTTAATTCCTTGTTCATCCTCTAATACAAAGGCATTATTTCCATACCCCTTCTAAAGGGTATATGGCCAATGGTATAATGAGAAGAACTTCTTAAATTCTTTCTGGCCTGTATTGCTGGGCTTGGGTGCCTGGAGGCAGACTTTTTCTCTTCAAAATTGATAGCACTGGACAGGTCCCCCCCTTTTACGAATTGTTGCCATGCTTGCTAATTGTAATCGTGCAGCTTCCTGGTCTCTTTCTGGATTGACCTGTGTTTCCTCCATATGCAATGGTATTTTGAAAAGGTTTGGACAGGGCTTTCCTTGGTGAAGCCTTCTTGAGGTAAACCTGGTAGACTCATTTACAGAATTATTAATGTAGTCCACAATCTCCTTAGTTTTTTTTACCCATTCCCTGTGATTGGTAGATGTGTAGATGCGAAATAGTCTGTTTATCTCCCTCATTACTCTTTCACATGGGTTTGACTGGGGGTTTCTGATGGACGCAAGTTGATGATTCCGCCCCTGTTTTTCAACCCAGTTCTTTCACTCCTTAGAGATAAATGCTGAGCCATGGTCTGAAAGAATTGTGCATGGCTTTCTCACTTCTGGGAACTGTCACTCTTGAAGGACGCATATTGTTATCCTTGAATCCGCTACCCTGACAGGATAGGCTCAGACATATTTGGAAAAAATGTCATATGTAACAACTAAATACTGGAACTGCTGATATTTTGGTATGGGGCCATAATGGTCAATTGCCAACAACTCATTTGGATGTGATGCAAGGATAGGATTAGTGATCCCTGCATATGATTTGATCGGTGGTTTGTGTTGAGTGCAAATGTGGCATTTCTGTAAGACTTGCAGGATTTAAAAATACATCCCAGGCCAGTAGAACTGGTGCTTAAGTGCCTCCTCTGTTTTTCGGGGTCCATAGTGCCCCAATTCCTTATGTCTGTGTTCAACAATTTAGCTTTTTAACATGCTGGGGGCCAATATTTTCCAGGGACAATCTTGGCTCCTTGTTTTTATTTGTAGAATCCCTTCCTTTAGCCTATATTGTTGATATCACTTGGTCTTGGGGTCACCTTGATGTACTGCTTTTAATTTTTTTATAATCTGATTAGTACTGCGGTTCAGTTTCCTGACATTCCCTTGTGTTTTTTAATTTGGATTCTAAAGTTACCTCTCTGTTAGTCAGCATGATTTTTGCAGCTTGGTCTGTTAGTCCAGCATTTTCTATATTATGGGTACTGGTTGGTGGCTTAAAATATCAGCCATAATGTTTTTTCAACCAAGGCAGTATATGATGCTGTACTGAAATTGTTGGAGAATCAAGCTCCATTGAATTAGTTGGTCATTGGTGAAAAAGCTTTTATTTAGAAATTCAAGACATTTGTGATCAGTAATGATGATCACCTCTGAACCTAGAAAAAATTGCTTGAATTTCTGGCATGCCCAGATGATAATGAGTGTCTTTTGCTCAGTGGTTGTGTAATGAATTTTTGCCCCTTTCAGTATGCGGCTGCTGAAATATAATACCTGGTGTTCTCCAACATTGCCTATTTGGAATAGAATGGCTCCCAGACCCCTTTTTCTGCTGTCAGTTTGCAGGTAAAATGGATGAGTAAAGTCAGGATGGTGGAGCATGACAGTGTGCAAAAAAATTTGTCCTGATCGATTCAAACTCTTGATCATGAATATGGGTCCACTCCCACTTTCTGTCCTTTTTTAATAGATTAATAAGGTGAGCAGTGTCACTAACAAAGTCTGGATAGAATTTATGATAGAAATTGCAGAGTCTGAGGAATGATCAGACCTGTTTACGGATAATGGGTTTTGGAAAGTACTCAATGGCTTTAATTTTGTCTGGTTGCACCTTAATTCCTTGTGCATTGATAGCATGATCCAAGAAGGATATTTCTGTGATTGCAAATCTACTTTTTTCAAGGTTGATGGTAATATTTTTTTGAGTACATTTCTGGAATAATTTCTCCAAGCACTGTAGATGTTCTGTTAAGTTTCTTGAAGTGATAACAATATCATCAACATAGCAAACCATTTGTTGCTGTAGGTCTTCTGAAAGCACCTTCTTTAAACACCACATATGTCCTGACCATTATTAATGAGTCCAAATGAGACCCTTTTAAAAACATGGGTTTGCCCATTATATCGAAAAGCAGTGTATTTTTGATCATGGAGGTCAAGATTCAACTGCCAATAGCTGGCAGTAAGGTCTAAGGTGGTGAATATTGTTTTTCCGGTCAGTTGAACAAAAATTTCTTGGATGGTAGGAGGGACATCTCTCTCTGGGATAGTCATGCTGTTTAGATGACACACATTCAGGCATAGTCCTCACTTTTCTTCTTGACCACAACTAGAGGATTGTTGTATGATGATGGGCCTCATTCAATAATATCCCAGTCCCTCGTCTGTTGGATTTGTTTTTCAACTTCATCCTTATATTGAAAGTGGATTGGGTATATTTTTGCCTGACTATAAGTTTATTCCCTGACTCTTATCCAGTGAGTATAACCACTTATTTGACCAGGGGTATTGGAGAATACTGAGGCAAATTCTTCCAAAATTTCTCCGCATCCTTTGCTTATCCCTTGGTTCTGTAATAGCAGATTCATCAATCTTGGTGTTGATTTGCACTGGGCTATAGGCTGAATTAGGCAGCTTGTCTTTTTTTCTATCAGTTGTGAAGTAGTTTTAAATGCAATGTGCTCATCGTGAATTCTGCATTGCTTTCACCGGAAGTCAATAACACTCTGGTTCTGAGTGAGCAAATCAGATCCCAGAACCATGTCATACAATAGTACATCCATGATAAGGAAGGCATGACCTATATGTTGGTTGTTAACACTAATTTCCATCCACACTTGGTAATTCTCACTTTTCATTGTCCTTCCATTTGCCAACATGAATTGTATAGGGTGTGTTGCTTACTGCATAATGCTAGTTTTATCTTTCAGTGAGGTAATCCATGCCTTGGAAATAATTGACAACTGGATTCTTGAGTCCAATAGTGCCTGGATTGTGTGGGTGCCTATGGTTACATCAATCGTTGGGTTAACTTTGAGATTTTCTTTGTTTGAATTGTCATCCTTCTCTTGAATAATAGTCATCCTTAGGCTGTTGTCATCTATCTCATGATTTTGGCATGGGTCTTGACACTCTAGTGTTGAATTCATTAGTGTTGGTATGGCTTCTACAACATCACAGTCTTCTTTTACAAAAGTCAAAACTTTTCTCTCCTTAGATATTACTCATTTCCTTACTTCAGGGAATCTTAGCACTTTAGGTTCTGAGGTGAGATTTCCATAATCTATTGAGGTCAGGAATTTTGTTAGGCTATCCACTGTGGCAAGATGACTACTTAGCATCATTCTTTGTATCCCTGGTTGCATATTATTATGAATGAGATGTATAATGTGGTGGCCCGAATATTTGAATTCAATTAGTGACTTAAATTTTGCCACTTGGCACAGGAAGAACTGAGTATGCATTTTCTGGTGATTGTTCTGGTATTTTTTATTCATCAGGGAGTGCAGAATATCCTCTTGGCATTCTTCACTCCAGTAGTGTTGCAGTAAAATGTTCTTGTAGTCATCAAATGTGGTTGGAGGTTTCTGCAGTGATCGCCACCAGTCCTTAGCTGTAGATTTTAAGTAATGGCTAGCAATGGCTACTTGTTCGACATCACTTGCTTGGTGGAAAAAGAATAATTTCTGCAGACTTTCAAGATGCTCTAAAGGATTCCCACCACCATGTTCACCACTAAAAATTTGTACTTTTATGAAATGTGATCAGGGATGATGATCCCCAGGTGCATGCGGCAGGTTCAACTTTTTTACATTTCATACTGGTAACTGCTTCTGATGGTTCTTCATTTTTTTTGTTATGATAATCTAGTTCTGGGTTGGATTTTGGGTCTCTGGTAAGTTTGTGGTAATTTTATATCTGTATCTACATTTATCATAAGTTTCATAGTTCTTTTGAGCTGGCTCACTTCTTGTTTCAGCTCTACTATGGCTTTTTTTTTATGTTGGATTATGGCCATTGTTTCTTCCCAGTATCTTTGGTCTTCTCTCATTTCTTGTATGAAATTGATCATTTCTGCTGACCTGGTTTCATGAAGCTTACTCTCCTGGTAGGCATCTTGTTGCAATTTCTTCTTTGTAGTATTTTGGCATCTCCTTTCATATCCTCCATTACTGTGTTTTCCAAAATTATTTCTGTACAGGATATCTTGTCTTTGGTCACATCAATAATCTCTTTGCTTGGGAACAGGTACATCTTTGAAACCATCAGCTGGAATGTCCAAAGTGGTACTGATCTTATCAATATTTAAATTTTGGCTACTTTAAAATTCATCAAACTCTCTTCTAAACTCCTTCCACATTTCCACATGCCATCTCTGAAATTCTGCATTTCTTTCTGCTCGGTCTTTATTTTGTTTCATCATTTGTTGTATGAGTTGAAAGATCTGACCATTCAAGTTGGTATCGGATGCTTCACTCTTTTCATATTTGTATAATAACTTGGCTGGCTCTTTAAAATTTATTTCTGGGCTATCCAGTTCCGATGAGTCAGACGTGCTGGACACTGGTTGGTCATCTGGTCTTTCTTCTATTCCAACTCCCTCTCCTGAGATTTCTTCACCACTCATCTTTTTTTAATGTATTGTCACTTATAATTGTTTGTGAAATAAGGCTTGTTTCTTTCTTCTTTTATTTTATGCAGGATATACACCTTTCTCCCTCTTCTCTTCAACTGTCTCCATTTCTGCTATTTTTTGTTGCTGCTGACTGCTGCTTATAAATGAAAAATAAAATATTTGATCATAACATGTAAGCATATGATCTATTGGAATTCAACAGCCTTGCTGTTTGACTTTTGGTTGTTTTTCTGCATCTATAATAGTCTCTTACAAAAAAAAATTGATTAGTTATTTGTTTCTATAATATAATATATATGTTTGCTCATGACAATATACATGGCAAAACAGTGAGAAAAAAATATAACTCTCCCTCAACCCCTAACATCCTGGTTTGAACTCATTTTGATACCTTAATTTTTTTTATATTGCCTGTTGGCACATTTATATAAAGGCGCCAGCCAACAGTGTATAAAAAAAATCCAAACACATCTGGGCTACTCAACTAGGTAAATATAAATAAGTATTTGTTACACATTATTAACTCTATTACATGTATAAAGTACAGAAAATGAATTAAACATGAAGTGCACCTTGTTACAATTTCAAGGTTTATAACTTATGGGTGAAATACATGGGCTTTATTTGCAAAACATTTTTATTTTCATGTATATAACATAAGAAACACATTTTATATGTTTATAAAACCAGGTACAGAAAAAAAAAACATTTACGGTTGTAACACATGGGTATCAAAATTCTTTTCCTTTTTAAAAACAAGATTTTTACATTTGTAATTATAAACATGAAAAAACAATATTTTTCTATAGTTGCAAAACCAAATACAGAAAAAAAAATTACATTTATGGTTGCAATGCATGAACATTGGTTTTAATACCAAATTTTCACATTTTAATATATAACATTGAAAAACAAACCTGGACAAGAAAGAAATATACATATATATCATCTATGATCTCTTCAGGGTGTGGAATTATTAACGAGGCCCCATGATTGGTTGTGCAAGCCTGGAAAAAAAATCCACTGTACCAATCAAAATAGTATGCTCACTTCACAAGATTCAAATCTTAAGCAAAAGTACCTCGAACCCGATCATGCTCGAGATACAGAGGTCTGGAGCAATCCTGATTTCTAACCTATTTGCTTATTTTTTGAATCTCTGACCCAATGAACAACAATCCTGATGATACAATACAATTATTCTAATTCTGGGCCCAGAATCAAAGCGGTAGAGCATAAGATCAGGCTGATGATGATGATTGAGATGAGAGTAGCCCAGAAATTACATTTATGAAAGTTATATTTATTAATGCTAAGTTATTAACTAAAGAAAATAGTTCTAAATACTAATTAGAAAATAATAATTCAACATCAAACCAGGATTTACATGATATATACACCTGGGTCTCGTTTTATGCGATAAATAGGTTCCTCAGAAAACACGCGCAAACGAAATCGCACAAAAATAGATGTAACTTACATTGAAAAAGGGGGGATGCGATCAGTGATTTTTCAAAATTCGCATAAAAGCAAAGCACCAACGTAAAATTACTTTAAAATTCGCGCAAAAAAAAAAATAAGGAAATAAAATATGACTAATAAAAAATTTCAAATTTGAAAAAAATTTGATATAAGACAAACTTTTTTTAACTATAATATTTAATTTTATTCAAAATAATATATTTTTATGCATATAATATATTTTTATGCATAATTTACAGTACAGTAATTTATATTTTTATACACGTTTTAATTATTATAGCTATTTGCCAAAAAACACGTTCGTTTGTAAACAACTAGCGCCAACTTCACACTCATGTTGTAACAGTGGTTTTCTGGTGACAACATAATTAGTAATTAATCTGTGAGAAAATGATTTTATTAATTGTTTATGAAACTAACAACTAAAAATTAAATTCTTATTTTTGTTTTTAATTTTCAATTCGGTTTAAAAATCAAATTTCACATTAATTTCAAGTCACAGCAAGTAATTTTTAAATTGTTAATTACAATTAAAAATCAGATTTTAATTTTTAATTGTCAAATTTAATTATGCCCACAGCTATTACTGACCATTTAAAAATAAACTTGTGGACACTAAATGATTAATAATTGATTACGTTCTTTTTTAAAAAGCAAAAACAATGTGATTTAAAATGTAAAATTAACACGCACAATGTTTGAACAAATTTACATTATAATCTTGTAAAATTTAATGTGTGTATACATAAAATGTGGAAATTATGATTTTAATTTCATTATTGCATAAAATCTTACTATTATAAAGCACTGAAAATATTGAAGTTACTAAGATGAAAGTCGAATTCCAATCATGTGCTATTACTTTCAATATAACGTAAGTGCGTGAAATTTATTATTTAAAGTAATAGCGCATTATCGGAGTTCATACACCTCGGTCTCTTTTTACGCGGACTGATTTAACACACTTCCGGTGAAACACGAATCGCGTAACTTCAAAATCATGTTAAATAAGTCTGCGTAAAAAGAGACCCAGGTGTATTTAATAAAATATTAAACAAACACATATATATATTACAAAAATAGTTCCACGCTTGGGGTGACATTATACATTTACAAACTTGGGATTTGTTTTTATAAAATCCTCTTTATTAATTATTTCATGAATATAATTTTATAGAATGTATAGTAACTTGTGCAGAGTTAATATGCCAATTTAATAAATTTTTACTAACAGAATGTTGTGGATGCACAAAACAATCTACAAGATCGGAACAGATTCAGATTACAAAAAGATACCTGATAATTTAGCATTAATAATTTTGACAAATAAATATAAATATACAGTCTCAATCATTTATTTACAATCTTAAAGTCATTATATATGTTTGATAGGCATTGTTTGGACATAGCGTCTTTAGAATAAGTATACAAGAAACAAACAATGCGCTACATTTATGAGAATAAATTATACAATCATTAATACAAATTAGGTTTATGTCTATGGGACTTGATAACGGTTTTTAAAAGAAAGCAGTTTTAAAATCAACATACTGGATGTATTTTACAAAATGAATCATCAACTTTAACACATCATTGCGACTTACTAAGGTTAGGTAAACGGTGATCAAGTTAAGGAGGAGAGTAACGGTACTAGCATACAATAAAGAAATTTGGCCTTCATGGCAGTTTTGGATATTCTATCATTTTAAAAGAATATTTGAAACAAACTTAGATTTGATATGCCTGCACATTCTGGTGGAGTGATATCGACGGAGAGGTTGGGTTTAAAAGCCACAGCCAGATGTACAGTCATCCGCAGCACATCCACAGGGAGTAGTGTCCCTAATTATGAATGATTTTTGAAAAGTAGGAAGGGACTTCAGGTTTCCAAGGTCCCCAATGATAAAACAATCAAGAAATGGAAAAGATAAAATATCAGAATAAAGGAAAAGGTATACCAGCATCATTTATATAATTTTATAATATAATTTTTATATAATATTATTTTAAAGTTTGTTTAAAGTTTGGAAATGGTCTAAACTCTTGCACAATAACCTGTTTTCAATCCTGCGTCATTTAACAAATTGTAATGAATAATAACTCTTTTCTATAGCATTACATTAATAAAATTTATATTTAAATTCTATTCCCATAAACGT
Organism: Epiperipatus broadwayi; assembly: GCA_028023455.1. Classification (NCBI taxonomy): domain Eukaryota; kingdom Metazoa; phylum Onychophora; class Udeonychophora; order Euonychophora; family Peripatidae; genus Epiperipatus; species Epiperipatus broadwayi. The sequence continues at coordinate 9,570,649 of JAQFVV010006225.1, read as the reverse complement.
ATTATGGATTACATTAGCCTTTTAGGCAACAACAGGAAAGGATGGATTAATTATACTAATCAAGGTTCACGATCTTTTAAAATAAAATTCAAAGCAGTAAATTTAGCAGAATTCATCCACAGTAAAAGTTTTTAATTGACTTTAAGAATGTCAAATTTAAAATGAAACCAAACTCATGAGCAATTTCTATTTATTGTAAACAAAACCTTATTGACAGGTTTTAAATGAAGCCCCACTTCTTTCCAAATTAAACAATTATTTTTTCCCCTTTTCCAAACTTGTGAATTTGGTGATTTTTGGCATATTAAAGAAAATAAATTATATCTATACATTAAACAAAATACAAAAAATCTTAATGGAGCCACACAAAGTTATATATATATATATGAGTTCAAGCGATAGCGGTAAGTTAAAAATACATTATATTAGTAAGGGATTACAGAGAGAGAGAGTTTCAGAGCATAATTAGAAAAAACTTATAAATTAATATCTGAATTAAAATGCAAAGGTTTATACTCCCTTGCCACCTATTAACAGTATCTCTACCCTCTTCCTAGTCTTTCTATTGCTTTCTCCATTTCACTCAAAAACAACAAAAACAAAATAGTAACATAGGGCATCCATGACTTAATCCCACCCCATTTTTTAACTTTAAATGATTCTATATTCCCTAATTGGTAAGTATAATAATTATTTTCATATACTTTCTTAATAATATCTACTAAAGCTTCATCCATTCCCAAATTGGCTAACCTTACCCATAATCTATTTCTATTTGCTCTATCATATGCTTTTTCTATATTTATAAAACTCATATATAATGATCTACCTGAATTTCTACTCATATCCATAAGTTGTGTAACTACAAATAAACTATCTCCTATATTCCTATCTAACCTAAAACCTCCTTGCATTTCCCCCACTTTATTATTCTCTTCCATTCATTTTACAACTCTTCCAGCTACCATATATAAGAAAACTTTATATAAAACTGATGTTACCACTATTGGTCTATAATTATTTAACTTTCTACGATCCTTACCCTTTCCTTTAAATAATAATCTTATTCTTGTATTACTCCAACTACCTGGAAAAACTCTCTCCTGTGCCATCTTATTAAAACATAATAATAACTTTGCTGTTGCTCTATGCCCTAAATTCATCTCTGCTGCCCATCCATCTAAACCTCTCACCTTTCCACTTTTCAATCTCTTCCCTGCCTCATTCAGTACTTTTTTTGTGAACCTAATATTCTCATTACTACTTGCTTTCAAGTTTTCCATCACTAATTTCTTCACATCTAACATTTTTTCTATATCCATTACATATCTATTTAAGATTCTCTCTATTTCACCACACCAGTCCTTATACTCATCCCCAACCAACTGCTCCATGGTTTCTTCAACTTTTATTTTATACTTTTCCAACTTATTCTTATCATATACTCTCCATCCACATCTTTCACTATTGTTTCTACCTTTATTTCTATCTCCATCACATTACTAACCATTTCTATTACAATAAAGTTATCATCACTATTACATACTCTCTCTTCATTATCAAACACCTTAATTTTTCGTATTTTATTCATTTCCTCTTTCTCTACCAATACATAATCTATTGTGTGAAATACCTTATTCCTAGACCATGTGTATTGTCCCTCATACATATTTGATAAATTCCCAATGCTCAAATTTACTCTTTCACAAAGTTCCTTCAAAAACAGACCATTCTTATTATCTACATCATCAATTCCTTCAATATGTCCATTCATATCCCCTAAAACCATTATTCTCTTCCCCTTTTCTTTAAAACTCTGTATAGCCTTAACTAGGCATTCATATATACTACTGTTCCCCTCCATTACAGTTTGACTATCTCCAGTGGCTATATACACTACAGCCACCATCCATTCTTGTCTACCCAACCTTAACTCAAACCACAAATGCTCTTGACATTTAACAATATTAAATATTTTTTCGATATAACACCTATACTACCACCCATTTGTTCTTTTTCTTTTCTGTTTATATCCTGCCATACCACCTTTTCCAAAATAGGTTTTTCTTCTTCTTTTAGATGAGTTTTCACTGCTGCTAATACCTCAAGCTCTTCATTTTCAATTGCTTTATTTAATTCCAGCCATTTTTTTGGTCTCCTAACATCTTGCATATTCAAAAACTCAATTTTAACAATTTCTTCTTTCCTAACTACTCTTTTATAAATTTCTTTTAATTCTTTCTTCTCCATTATGTTTATAACAAACATTCTTACCATTAATCTTACAGAATCATTCCCTCTCCACATCTACACTTATATCTAAATCAACCATGTTTTGCTTATATCCCATTCACTCTTCTTCTTTTTGATAATATTACATTTAAAAGCCCACCCCCCTTTAAAAGTTTCCCGAATTATATTCTTTAAATATCAAAAACTTCACTTCCTTGTTTTCCTAAGTGCAATCCATCTTTACTATATAACTCCCTCTTTCCAATAAACCAATCCCATACATCCACAAACAGAACATTATTTCTCTCACACAATTTTTTCACTCTCATTTATAGAACATGCCCTATCTAACAAATGCCACATCAAATCTTGGTAATACTCCAGCTACCCCTACTCTTCCTTTAATCTCCTTCAAATTCCTAATCAATTCTACATACTCATCCATTACTCTCTCTGATGGCTCTAACAAATTATTAGTCCATACCATAACATAGACATCTCTACTACCTTGCTTTCTTACTTTATCTGTCACATCCCTAATTTTTGCTCCAGGCAAACATACTCTAGCATACCTGCTTTTATTTTTCTTTGCAATTATGTGATGTGATGTGAGCTAATGTGACTCCTCCTTAAACAGAATCAGGAATCTCTCAGCAGCTATGCCCAGAGAAACCTGTTAACCACTTTACCTTCCTTTTCCATTGTCCACCCAAGTTTTCCCATAATCTGCTCCATCCCATTTCCACAATATAATTTGTCAACTCCATCACCTTCATATCTAAATCCCCCTTATTTTTTCCCAAACCTAGCATAAAAATCAATAACTCACTTTCTGTATAATCACTTGGTTCATATTTAACCTTTCATAACTTCATTATTTGTACCCTTTCTGCTTCCAAACATTTACATTGAAGTAACAGATGCCTAATATTTTCTATGCCTTCCTTACACAACTTGCAGACTAAATCACCCATATTTTTCATTTACATGTATATTTCCTTGTTGCTAAAGATCCTGTTCAAGCCTTAAACAATAAAATACTTTCCTTACTATTATCATAAATTAACTCACACCCAATGTTCCATTTACTTCTATATATATTTAAACTCGTTTTACTCTCCATACTATGAGTCTTAAACTGAAAACACCTTAATGTTTTCAATCCAAGCCCATTAGCTTATATAGTCATATGGGTCTGAACCCAGTTAAGTACCCATATATTTTGGTCCTTGGTTCTTTAATAACCATAGCCACCACTATCCTATTATGCAGGATTGGTTTTTAGATGGGGATTTTATGCACAAACCTCCTGGCATCCATTGATTACTCTAGCTTGCTGTGTGTGGTAATATATGTAGTGAGTTTTGCCTGTTTTAACAACAGCTATACACAAGAATGAGGTGGTGGTCATGGCTGTTTATTGGCTTAAAATAGATGAGATTGTAATATATCATCACTAATTATTTGTTCATTGCATTTAGCCTTTTAAAAATATTTTTATATTTCTTACTTTCTTCAGACATTATATTTTTTTAGTTGAAAATTTATTCATGAAATAATACTTTTATATTCCAGATATCTGTTTGGCAGTTCTTAATAGAATATCTAGCTTTTTTTTTGATTTTGTCCACAAGTGATTTCTGTTAGAAATCTATTAATATTTTTACATAGCCAAATTCTGCTATTCCATCATTTTCAATGTTTTCATACCCATTTTGGATTTGCTTTTTCTTAAAACAAATTATAACATACAACCCATCTGCAATTTCCATAAATATAGGATCTTTCTCACTTTTAAATCCAAATCCATATTTATTCATAGCATTTTACCATTTAATTTTTTTCCCAATTTTAGTATCAAAATTTTTTAAGCAACTTCAAACTTTTCTTTTTTAAAAATGTATTTGTCAATAAAATGGAAATTTGATAAGACCTTAACCTGAATTATTTATTTTTGGTATCAACTGTTAAATTGAACATTTAATTTTTCAACTCTGATATATCATAAATCTCCACACCGCTGTCATTATTTCATCTTTTATTTATAATGAAACATTCTATTTATATTTTCAACATTAATGCTTTTATAATAAAATAAATGTCTATCTTTTAAAAGCAATTGTCTTTTCACCTTTTTTCTTTCTTCTAAATTTAAAAAACAAAAACGTTCATTTACTGTTCGATACTTATTTTTTTGTATATATAGATTTTGCTTGAACGTGATTAACAGTTAAGTCACAATAAAAGATTATCACTGAAAAGTAGGCGATTTTTAGTATTATATTGCTTTTGGCCATTATGCCTTCAAGAAACTTAAGTAATGTCTTAGTTAAAAGCTATCAGGTATAGATATATAGAAGCAAGATTATGGTATTTTTTGCCCTTAAATGTAGAGATAAAAATCAGAAACTTCATCATACTGATTGATGCATGTTAATAAGCAGCTAACTAATATTCATTCATCAGAGAGTAATCATACAATAATAACAGCTATAATGACAAAAACATATGAAATAACATAAGGAATTTATTCAAAATAATCAAAGGGACTTCTTTAAATCAGTAATACATTTTTGCAGCAGCAGCCATTTGAAATAATAATACTGAAGTTAACAAAAATTGATGTTTTTAATAAATATGGGATAAAATGAAAACATGTTTAAGACTAAAATAAGCTAAAAAACAAGCTGCTTTTTGTTCTCATATGTCATAGTATTGGCCGGGACGCAAACCCACAAGCATCTGCAACCAACTACTTGCTTGCAAGGCAGATGCGATGATCCTCGACTCTAACAAGACTTGACAACAAGCTGCTTTTTAAACATTTAAAGATTAATATTAAAAGATTTGCAATCAAGCACGATCCTTTCATCTTGTCAGTTTTTATGAAGTCTGCTTGTGGATGCAGTTAGTTATTTACTAGCCTTGCCAATAGCTACCCTGATTAGATTAAACAATTAAGTTATAAACTTAAAAATTTAAATAACCATTTTTAGGCAAGGGTGTTTGAATCATTTTGTAATAGCAATTAAATGAAAGAAATTTTTTTATAGATACAAAACAAATGATGGAAGTTGAAGGAAGCCAATTATAAATCGTTTTGCAAAGGAAACAGACTCATAGCCAAAGCATGTCGAATCTTAGAAATTATAAAGTTCATTATAATTGTTATGATTCTATAGTAGAATGAAAAGCAATCAAAATATGAGTTCAAAATGCATGTGAGATAATGGACCAATTACATTTCTCTCATATTTCACTAAAAAAAATTGCATATTTTTATGTCAGCAGGTGAACAAACAAAATTCGTAAACTACTTTTTAAAAGTTTTAATGATGGTAAAATAATTTGGTAAAAATAATAATTTGCATATGTTATTATCATTTTTTTTATTTCTAAAAATCACATAATATTAATAAATCCCATAGACCTATAATATGACTTAGTAATTGACTGGACTCATTTTCTTGGTACATAAATGTTTCTTAATAACTATTAAATTTATTAAAATAATTATTTTTATATTAGTCTTAAAAACTAGATTTAAAGTCCCTGAATAGTACTCTCACTAAACGATATGATGAATATATTTCATAGTAAAAACAAAATAGATTTATAGGTATTTAAGGTCTGTTACTCATAGGAGTTTTCTGTTAATTAAAAGAACACACTTCGATTCCTTTTTGAGGCTTTAAAGGAATTCAGCGTGACAAATGTTCAATACCCACTCCATTGTTCTTACTTATGTTATTACTATGTGATTATTCATGTAGTAAACAAATAGTTCAATAATTTTATTGGCTTTTTATCTGAGTTTAAGATAATTATAGTCTTTCTTTTCAATTGTGTGATAGTTCTTAACTGAAACATCCAGTGAGTTTCTTCAAGACAGAATATGTCTGTTTGATTGATTTTGTTCTTTTTTTCCATTATATTTATTTAGAATAATGACAGACAATGGCTTTATTCCCAGGAGATTGTAAAGTTGCCAATCAAGGCAGCAGTTGGTAGCTGATGCCATTAACCAGGCTGTCATTTGATGACAATATTTTATTTAAGTACCTACAATTACAAAGTGAAGAAAGATGCATACATGTCAAATGTAAATAATTTAGGTTTATGTTCCAACATGCTCTCTCATTGTGATGATGAAGAAAATAATTTATATATGGATGTACAAAATTTTTTAAATGAGAACAAACAGAAAATTGTCATGGGAGATTTTAAAGATGAAAGTGCTGTGGGTAAATGTAGTTATAGTGTCAGAAATTGACATAAAATAGTTTGCAAAAAAGAGAAACTGTATATTTTGAATTCTTTTTTGGAGAAAAATGTTAAGTGAAAATGGACAGGTATGCATGTAAGTGAAGGTATAATAGAATTAGATTATACTTTGACTAACAAGGTATTTCAAGATTGTAAACACGGAAGTCATCATCAATTAGTGAAGATTAGAAAAATGAAAAATACAGGTTAATGCAAAATTAGAGAGACAAAAACTATTAAAAAAAGACAGCATGAATAGTTTGTGTTCCTAATTTTTAAAAACACTCCAATGAATTTAAATAAGAGTTTACACATCATTTAAAAAACACATATACATGTTTTGAAAAGTAATTCAGATTTGAATGAAATCAATAAAAAGATAACTGATACATTATCAAGAACTGCAACAAAGACAGCTGATAACAAAAAAAAAAAAACTCCCAACAATTTACCAATAAATTTTCTTCTGAGATAAGACAGTGTATGAAGAAAAGAAATATGAAATTTTAAAAAATGAACCATTAAAAAAATTTGAATATCTAAAATTTTGTAAGATGCTATGAAAAAGAATTAATAATGATATAAGAAAATTTAATTGTGAGTTGACAAGAAAAGCTCTAGAAGAGAATAAAATTCTCACAAATGTAAAACAATATAAGGAAAGTTGTTACAACAATAAGAAAATATTACTAAAAAGAGAAATGATATCATATTAATGTGTGGAAGAAAACTATAAAAAATTACATAAAACAAAATATCCTCTTAATTGTCAAATATTTTAAACAAGGAAATGAGACATGCAATTATATCTTTGAAGAATAAAATTCCAGAAAATGATGGAATTATTATTGATATGCTAAAAGAAGTAGGGAAAAAAATAAGAAAAAGTGTTGGTAAAGATATGCACCAAATATTTAAATACTAAAAATAAACCACATGATTCATAGTGATATTTAAAAAAGGTTATAAGAAAAATATCAGACAATACAGAACTGTGTATTTTATCAGTTCTATATAAAATCATTATCAAGATAATTACATTTCACTTGCAGAACATTTTGAAATTTATCAACTTATAAATGGATTAAAAAGTGATTTTACCACAGTGGATCACATCCAAATATTGAGAGAAATTATAGAACAGATCAACAGATATGAAATATCTTTGTGCTTTGAATTTGTAGATTATAAAAAGACATTTGATTCCATAACCACTTGCATAATGATTAAAGCCTTGGTTTACCAAAATATAGATCTGGAATATTGCCATATTCTGATGAATATTAGATTATGTGGTAATATCAAAAAGATCAATAATTAGAAGGGTGTACAATAATCTACAAAACTTTTTACAGCACTTCACAATAAATATTTTGTGGATTAAAATAGGAAACTAAAAAAGTGAAAATAAATGGAGATTATTTAAATAATCTAGATTTTAAAAATGACTTGATTATTTTTGCAAATAATGCTTCAGAGCTTCTGAAAACGTTGCAATTGCTACTAGATGAAAATAAAAAAGTACTATTGAAATAAATGCTACAAGATCAATATAATTTTCAATGGATTTTCTTAGAAGAAAATAAAGAATCACAATCATGAATTACAAAAAGTTAACATCTACAAATATCTTGGTCAGATTATTAATACAGACAAAAATATAAGACATGGAATTTATCATGGAATTAAACTTGAATGTAGTATTTTTGTGTAGAAATAACTTAGTGTTAAATGGATATCTGCTTATATATTTGGGAAAAAAAGGTTTTTGATAGATGGGGTTTATCGGCTCTTACTAATGGATTTGAGACTTAGCCTTAATAGAAATGCAATATAAGACTTCAGACCACTCAATGAAATATGGAGAGATGTATATTAGAAATAAAAAGAAGAGATCAACAATATAATAGATGGATGAGAGAATAAACAGGTATTACTGACATCACATGAAAGAAATAAGATTGAAGTGGAGCTAGACTGTATACATTCCTAGAAGATGAAAATAGATGGACAGTTAGATCCCAAGAAAGAGACCACATATGAGATGAATGGATAAAGTAAGGAAGTTTGGTGATGTGATGTGAAGTGAGGCGATGTATCAGAGAAAGTGGAATAAACTTGGAGAGATCTTTATCCTATAATGATCAATATTGGTTGAAAATAATGATAAATGATGATATGCATATTTACATGTAATTCAAATATAGTAAAAATAATAATTCAGAATATAAGTATTAACAAACTATTGTTTTGTTATAACTTCAAAAGAAAAGTAGTTGATATTCTCTGATATCGGCAATTTGGTCTTACTGAAATATATTATTGTTTATATTTGATAACATTGGAATAGTTTATCCAAGTCCTAGCATGTGGCCAAGCCGGCCCATTAAGGCAAATTTCCATCATTAAACTAAGAGATATACTTTTTTTTTTTTAAAGAAGGTAATTAAATTATTGTTTCATTATTTATTGCAATTAACAGTATGCGAAAAATTTGTTTTAAAATTAGAACAAAATTTAATTAAGATATATAAATTTAATTTATTAATTGAGCGAATAGAATTTTAAGGAAATAAGAAATGTCGCCCATTATATTTTTATCTTAATTAAATATATTTGTAAGATAAGTCGAGTAATCACAAAGTAATTTGTCTATAATAATATATAAAAAAGTTTTTAATGAATCATTAACCATTGTACTGTGCAAGTTTCAAAAAATAAATATGAAATGACGTCTTATAAAAAAAAAAAAATGTAGCTCCGTCTAGTAGTTGATTTTAAAACTAAGGTGTATTGCTTGTAGGAAAACGTGCAGTGCCAAACATTGAACAGGGTGGGTTTAGGTATGATTTTTTTGCCTTTATTTTTATTTATCCTTATTTTTTAAACAATCACTGAAGAAATATGCAGAATTAAAAGTAATTGCACATGGTTAATTTTTTAATAACCGATTTTGCCATTGGTATAGTTTAATGATCTATTTATACTCCGCTAATTTTCATATTAAGGCAATGAAATCAGTCTTAATTCTGGCGATGATATTATTTATTCTAGTTTAAATTAATAATACTGAATGATATTTGATTACAATTATGTTTAGATTACACTTTCTAAATAACGAAATTCGCTATTTTGTAATATAAAATCATCGGGTTTTAAAAATACATAAAAAAAAAGTATTTTTATATTACTAAATAATAGTTTTTATCTAATTTGTTATAAAGTTGTAATTTTTTTTTTTTTTCAGATCCACACCGAATTTTATTTAGTAAATAATAGCCGCTTAATATACGGGATTACGGCAAATTAATTTCAAAATGGCGGCTAGTTTAGATGAATTTCTGCCCGCAATTTTAAATTTGGATACGAAAAAGCGTTTACAGACTGGTATTGATTTAATCGAATATGTAAAAGATGATAAAAATTGTTTACAAAGTGAAGATATGGATAAAATTGTAGATGGATTAGTTTCATGGCTAAATAATAGTAATTACAAGGTAAGCCGCTATGGAGAGCGTTGTGAGAGGCTCTTTATAAAATTAGTCTACTTTATTAAAATGAATTTATTACTCAAATATGTAAATATATTTTTCATTTTGAAAAAAAGATCTTTGAAATTGTGAGATTTTTAGTATTATAGTTAATATATATCATTGTATTGTAACATAACTGCTAATTTGAAGAGTAACTGCATTTATTTACAGTGATTCTCCACGTAAGGTGGGCGCGAAACAATGAATGAACGTTGGAAACCGCTAACGTTGTAAATAACGTTTTATTGATTTATTTCGAGGTTTTAGGATTTTTTTTTTTTATGCATGTGACAATTTATGTATATATGTTTGTATAAATATATACATGCATGAAGGTTTATTGTCAATCAAGTTAATCACATCAAGTTTTTAAATATAAATGTCTAATATTGTTTTAAAACAACGATGGTAGTTCATTTTTGTAAAACTTAAAATACTCGATGTTAATTCTAACTAAAAGCATTACTTATAATGGATTAGATAGCTGTTGGATGCGGCCATCAATGTAGTGTATACATATATTTTTTGTTTGTGAAAATGCTTTATGATAAATATTGGCTACCATTCTAATTCATTAAACATACATTATAGTCATTAAATAGCCCACATCAGGTCAAAATCTTTATATCGTTTCCAATAATAATGAAGTAAAAAAAAACTTTTCATTAGAAATGAATTGCCTAGTTATTTTCTTGTTTTATAATTATATTATTTGATCGTTAATAATTGAAGGATTGGTCATACTTTGCTATTTAAAAAAAAACAACATTTGGAATTTGGACCTGTGTCATGGACATAGTAAATGGGGGTAAATACACTGGCTATATGCCATTAGATCCTTCACTATTAAGTATTGTGTGTAGATGATTATTATAATATTTGATTCCACTGGGCTATTTTTGGAAGCGAAGATAGCATTGCTTCTCCTTACTATAATTGTATCTTTTTTTTTTTTTGCATTTTAATATTTATTACAAATCTTCACATACATACTTTAATGCAATTTTTTTATATATAATTCCTTTAATTTCCTAACAGTTTCGACTGTCCTACAGTCTACATCAGAGCAGATTATTAATAAGTAATATATGAATACATGAAGGAATGCAAAAAAAGTAAAGAAGATATAAGAATAATACATTTTAATATTTTCTTCAAGAAGTTTAATAACTATTCTTTCTTATTGCATTGCCAAATGTATACCATATAATGCTAAATTCAAATTTGAATTTAACAATTGAGGCGAGGAGATATAAAGTTCTGAAGAGATTGCTGGGGCAATCGAAACTGTCAACTGTAAAAAAGGGTGGTAAATAAAGCATTGTGTAACAGTAATAATTGCATGGATAATTTAGTATTATGTGGCATTTTAATATTGATCATATTTTATAAGTCTAACATTTTTTCCATAAAAAATAAAATTATGCATTTATTTATTCTAGACAATATTAAATAAAATGTATTAATTGCTTCTGAAATGAAGTTTTATATTATCTAGTGCTGGCACATTGTCTTTATCTACTATTACACATATAATTTAAAGAAATCTGAATATAATTTTTCACGTTAATTAACTGAAACCCAATTGTACTCCATGATATTTAAGATTAATCTTGGATTGTAATAAGAAAAATAAATTAAAGAAGTAAATTGTTTAGGAATTATCTGTTTGTGAATTGCTTTTTTAGTATCAACATTTCAATTTGAATATGATGCCCCTATTTGGAGAAAAAGTTCCCATACTAAATTTCTGGGTATACAAATATCATGATAAATATTAATGGCAAATTTTAGAACATATCTTTGCAGTGGCTTTCTATTCTTTATATATTCCTCCATGATATATCAGTAGAGAAATTGCCTCACAGAAAATACACAGAAAGCTGTTAAGCAGATCAGACTAGAGAATAACTATATATTTTCATTTAAGATTTGCCTCAAATAAAAATCCATTTACTAAGAATAAGAATGTATAATTGAAAATTTGTGACATAAAAAAATGGAATACTTATGAGATTCCAAACAAATATTGTTTTCTAGATCCAACAATAAAGCTAGCTGGATTTTATTTTTGTAGTTGCAACTGGAATCTCATGAACAAATTCAAGACAACCCATGGTCTTGCACTGTTTCATATGGAATTTAGCAATCAATGATCAGTCATTTACATAAACATGGACAAACACGCCAAACTATGAACAGCATAGCATAGTTAATGACTCTTAAATCAATGGTTAAAGGGCCTGAATTAAATGTCTTAATAAAGCCATTAGCAAATTTATCTTCTGATTGGAATATCTACTAATTTCTTTGTAATAGTGTCAGAAAAATATATTTCATAATATATATTGTAGCGATCGCTTATTGTCTAACCATTAACGTAAGATATATTACCATATTATATCTGTACTGATAAACTCACCAATTTATTGAACTAATAATCTCTTCTATAATTATGTCAATTTTATTGAGCTTAATTATATTTTTATTATAACTTTAGCCAATGGATTAGTAGTAAGGAGATATTTATAATTAATGAGTGCCAGCCATTTTTTTTTATTCCTATGAATTTCATTACTATGTGGTAATTTAACCCTTATTATGATTTATAATTTCTAGACCAGTATTTATACCTAAACGACATTTAATCTTTCTATTAGATAGTTAGTTATATAAATCATGCAATCACATACACTTATAATGTTAGAAATATTTTGACATACTGCTATGAATAAGACAGAGATTGTAATAAAATTAAAAATTTAATAATAGTTACAAAAGTATTTCCAATTATGCAGAAACAAACAATAATTATTTAAAATACATAATCTCAAACAAAAAAAAAAAAAGTATTTCAAATCACTTTAAATACAAACCACTAAAACATTCATAATAAAATGAAATAATAATAATACAATTATTGCAATAAACAAAAGTAACGTCTTCTCATTTCTGGTTCGAAAGTCATTTCAGTTGATTGTTTCAAAGTACATATGTTTTTCTTTTCTCTAGAATTATAAATATGAGGATATGTGTATACATATATTCAAGGTCACTGTGTATATTTATCATAATTCTGATTTTAAAGGTCACTTCCATGGTTAATAGTTGATGATTGATGCTTCTATAACAGGGACTGTCCATCTTCCTAGTTTATATACTGTTTTTTTCCACAATATACACATGTCTTATAATAATTCTATATTTGTTTGTTGGTCTGGTCTTTTAGAAAACATTGTCTATTATGTTATTTCTTTTTACTTGAATTTTTATCCTCTTTCCTCTCAGCAGAGTATATAACACATGTAGTAGGAAGGACGGTCTACGCAATTTGTAAACCATCTCTGGTGAACAAATGTGATCAACACTTATAAAAGTTGTGCTTTACTCATTCATGTTAATTCTTTTATAGAAATTGTTATTTTTCATGTCTTTATATTATAAATGAGCTTGTACTTTAGGCTCGATAATCAAAAGCAGTTTATGGCAATGGTTGAATTTTCTTTTCTAATGATAAGTTTGCTTCCTTCAGTCCAAGTCAGTTGCTAACAGAGAGAGAATATTAAAGGAAACACTCAGTTTTTGCCAACAATTTCTGATCATGTGACCAGGTCCACACAAACCAAATTAACAAAAATTTTACTTGTCTTCATTTTTAATTAATGTAATTTTTTTTCAAAAGTAATAAATGACCGGGTCTGTAATCTTATTACAGATCTGCTTATTTACTAATTATAGAGATAATGTTACCACAAAAGAAACAAAATTCCTTTAAATATTTAACTTTTTTTTAAAAAAAAAGTTATAAAGTTATTTTCTTTAATTATCAAAGTTTAATAAACATGAATACTTTATTTGAATCATATAGTCACACAAGGGTTCTTTGCTATTATTCCTGCTATAACATATTACTCTGGTGATGTTTTTGTCTGGTAATATTTATTTAATGTTTCTGTTAACAATATCATGGCAACCAAATAAAATCCTGGCACAACTAATCCATGGCAACTTTTCACATACATACACATCAAATTGTAAAATATGCTGTCCTGCGAGATTTTTTGCTATCCATTTTTAGTTTTGCTGATTACTGATTTTATGCTATCACTGATTTTTTGATTTTTACTCTTATTGATTTTCTTCTGTCATGTTAAAAAAATGAGTATTAAAATTTGGCAGTTAGCTGTTACCGAAGAGGAAGCAGTAAAATATGGAGTCTTGCCATCAAAAAAAATTTGTGTGAGAACAGGCATGATATGATGTACATTCATTGTTCTGCCAAGCAATGGCAATATTACTCAACAGGTTACCTGAAAAAAGTAACCATTCATAAGGGAACATTGTTTGAGGGCTCCAAAATTAAGTTCTTGACTGCACTAAGATTCATTATAGCTGGTTGTGACAATTGATGTCCATCGAATGGTGCAAAGATTAGCTCAAAATGGCATCCAAAACTTTCATTGACGGGAATAACTATCTACACAAAGTATATACGTGGAGGTTGTTATGAATAGAGAAATTCAAAATTGGAGTTCCAGATAAAATTGTTGAAATTGATGAAAGCCTGTTTATCAAATATAAGAAGCAGGTCGGCATGGACAAATGCTTTTTTGTCAAAATTTAAGACAGGACAATGATCATTCATGTAAACCATCAAAGAAAATGTGGAAGAAGGGTCTATAATTTACTTCGATTGCTGGAAAGCTTACAAAATGGGAATTGTGAGCTGCCGGGTATGACCATTTTACAGTTAACCATATTAATCGGTACACACATACAACAAAATATTGAAAGGCTTTGGTATTCGGTCAAATGGCAAAGTAAAAAAGAGGAACAGCACATCAATATCTCTATTCCTATTTGACCAAATTTATATGGAGGTGAGTATTTAAAGAAAAGTCTTTCCATTTTGGACATGTTATTCTTCAATTTGCTAGTGACTTCTTAAAAAAACATTATAAATGTCTTGCATCATTTGTAATTTATACTGTTTTTTTTTTTAATTGAAAAATACATTTAGAAGTAAAATTTATTATATTTGTGTTATTTTTTTTTTTTTTTTTGCTAAATGTTAATATACATTTACAAGTAAAACTTTTTATTAAACTTACAATTCACCATTTTTTGTTAAAGGTACAACTTTATTTTACAGTTCGGCATTTTTTTTTTTTTAAGTTAAAAAAAATCACAGAAATTGACAGCACAAAAATCCGCAATATGTCGAGAGAAAGAGAGAAAGATGGCTTTGATGACACAAAGTATCATATTAAAAAGGCACAACTCACAACTACCTGTTTCATTTAGTATTGTAATGTCTTTTTTCTTTTTTCCATAATGAATTTATATCTCCATTATTTTTTTTTAGATTTGAACTTCCATATTACATGCGGTATTATGTATTATGGGATCTGCGGACAAATTTTATCGATTAAGCTTGTCCGCACATTCCTTGGAGGCATTATTTTTAATTATGTTGCAAACTTAGAATATGTCACCGGAGTAATACATTATAGAGAAATAATACTAAACACAGGACTTTACATATATTTTATATCATTGGGAATTATTAATTAAATACAATAAAAAAAAAATACAAATTGAAAGTTTTTTTTATTTTTATTAAAGAACATGCCCCTTTATTTTTAGTGAAATAAATACAGAAGGGTTTAAATCCATGTATCATAATGTTCTGTAATAATATGCAGATATGTAAATAAAAGGTAAATAATTTCTAAATAGTATCCTGCAGGGTGAAGATCTCTAACAAGCTTTCCGTAGAAAAATATAAAAGAATGCATTACCAGAGTTGCTTATTGTTGGATGGTGGGAGATTCTAGTTAAGAATATTGATTGTTTAGCTAAGTTAACTATTGGCTAACTATCTGAAAGAAAAATCCTAAACCTGATTGCTACCAGGAACATTTTCCAAGTTCATATGATATTCAAACCCTACTTATAGCATATCACATCTATAGGCATATATATTGCTTACCATAAATATAATCTCATAAGAAATGGTATAAATTTAATGAAACATACATGACACATATGACAAGTTAATATTTAAATTTTTAAATCCATGTATCATAATGTTCTGTAACAATATGCATATATGTAAATAAAAGGTAAATAATTTCTAAATAATATCCTGCAGGATGAAGATCTCTAACAAACTTTCTGTAGAAAAATATAAAAGAATGCATTACCCGAGTTGCTTATTGATGGACGGTGGGAGATTCTAGTTAAGAATATTGATTGTTTAGCTAAGTTAGCTATTGGCTAATTATTTGAAAGAAAAATCCTAAACCTGATTGCTACCAGGAACATTTTCCAAGTTCATTTGATATTCAAACCCTACTTATAGCATGTCATATCTGTAGGTGTATATATATTGCTTACCATAAATATAATCTCATAAGAAATGGTATAAATGTAATGAAACATACATGACACATATGACAAGTTAATACAGTATTTAAATTTCTAAAGCAATTCATTGATTAGACAGGTATGGGGGTAGAATCATGCTATATTGAGTGCTCATAATGATGTAGAATACAGTTCAGATCTTCATTATAGTTTGGAGAAATATCTATAATCTGGAATTTGATCATTTGTTCATTGTTCAACTGGCTAAATAATTCCATGACATTGTGAAACTTTTGGATATTTCCAGAGGTCAATCAGTAGGCCTTTAATCATATTTTGTGTGTGACAAGTTAGAGATTGAAATGGCCAGGATAGCAATAGATTTCTGTTATATGTTTTGAGCACTGACAGAATATAGCTATGAATTGAACTAGCTAATCGATTAAAATTACATCTTAAAAGGATTTTGTATAAAATGATTGACATTTTTGGGAATAATAACTGAATTAGTATAGTAGCTTAAAATGAACTAGAAATGATTTCACTGATCTTTAACATCTAGAATAAAATAATTTTTTTTGTGGAACCTAACATGAAACCATTCCTGTCATTATTCAGTTGTAATACTATCTCATAAACTCTCAGAGTTTCGTGATATCTTGTAGTCAGTGGAAATTATTGCAAAGACTATTAGGAGCTCAGGCTTGTATTTTTCAAATTTAAAATTTTTTTAATCCTGTACATTTGTTATTGTTATTGCTTATTATTGAGTTGTCATCTAGTAACATACATTTTGAGTTGACATCATTCAGCATCATCTGAGGCTTATATATCCTGGCTTGTCTGAAAGGCTTTATTTTGATTATTATTGTTATGTATATTTATTCTCATGTCTTGATATATTGATTATAATTTAAAATATTTATGTACTAGATGATCATATGCTTATGATCCATTTTTTCTTAAGTACTTTATTTAACATATTGTAACAGTTTTTTTTTTTTTTTTAACAAGTTGAGAGTGAATGTGGACAAAATAATAATTTTTCATTTTATTTATTGGCTTAGTCCTAATGATATTCAAGCCATTATGTTATTCCCATCAAGTTGGGTCAAATTTTACATTGAAAACCATGTCCTTTTCTCTATATTTACTTATACATTGTTTATAAACATTTAGAGCAAATTCTCTTATTCTTAATTATACAGAAAAGAGCTAACATATATTCACAGGGAACTTGATAGTAAGATGTCCTATCAACTCATGAAGGTATCTCTTAAGAATGTCTTTTAATAAGAATATTTATTCTCAGTTTATTTTCCAAAGTACTTAAGAAAGCTACTTGTTTGCACTGTTTGGTTTTTTGATATTTCCATTAAAGATATCAAAAACTGTAATTTTGATATTCATCATAATTTAATAGTGGATTCTAAACTCATTCATTTTCATTCTTATAGTACAACTTTTTATTGTGTATTTGTACTTGATAACTTTTTTTAAAAATTCACTATGAAAGTATTGGCTATAGTTTTTTTTTTAATTCATGAGACTTTATATCATTTGTGAGCAGGATAAAGTTCTACCTTAAAAAAAAAGAAAAAAGAATAAAGTTCCACCTTGTTCTATTGTTCTATTTAAAATTGATTTAATGTTTACATCAGTTTTTTATGCATTTTATTCATTGCATCTTAAATATTTGGATCTTTATTTTATAGCTTTTTATATGTCTTGTGCTATGGCAGTGATCATTGTTGTATTTTTTTTAATCACAGTGCTTTTTATAAAGAAGCTTTTTAGAGTTGCAAACTTTACTTTTTTTGCAAATCTTAATATTTATTCTTATTATGTATATATATGCATATCTTTAAGTATATGCTTTTTGCCTGAAGACTGATTAAAATAAATAAGTAAGCAATAGATTAAATAACAGTTTTCATTGATAATAGTTTGTTATAATTTATCACTTTAGTAAAACTAATTCTATTGAGCTTTTTTTATTATATATAATGAATATTTCTTTTAAATTAAGATGCTCCATTTTAATTTGTTTCACTTTAACTTGTTGTGATAGAGTTTTACCAAGGGGTATTAACTGGATGAATAACAAATGTTTGGAACTTCATGAATAACTGATTTAAACAAAACATTGATTTTATAAACAATTGTTATAAAGTGAAAATAAAAATAGAATAGTTAAGTTTTAATGTAAAAAAAAAAATATATATATATAAAATGTTTTTATAATAAATACTTTGATTTACTGTGTAGTATAAAGCTAAAAAAATAATTGTTTTTTCCAACCACAATTGGGGTTTTTATATTTAAGTTGAAATAAAAGCATGTCCAGAAATTAATTAGTTCAACTACTTTTTCAGTATTTGCACAGTAAATGAAAATGTTTATTATAATATATATTATTTGTAATTTTTTAGCATTCATTCTCTATGCCTCTTAATTTATTACCTTGTCTTTTTTTGTACTGCATTGATTCTGTTTTTAGTTAATTATTTTTGTTGATGCCTTTTTAATATGTGTCACTTGGAACTTGTCAAAATTATATATAAGTTAAAAACTTACATAGCACGCTTTACTAACTGTAATTTTCACTATCTATGCAAACGCATTACATCAACAGAATAAGTATTCTTTTATGCTCCATTTTTGCTAGAAATTTTAAGAATTTAAAAACAAATAAAAATTGAAAAAAATTGATGACATGGAGAATTATTCATGCAAAAAATCAATGTTTCCCTAACTTTTTTTAGACTTGTATCTTTGTCCATCTTACAATATACTAATGCATTAATACCCTTGCGTAAATACATGCAAATATGATAGAAGGAAAACTAGTTTTTATTGCCTTGATTTATTATATGTTTGCTTTTTTTTTTGTCTCTCATTCTCAGTATTGCACATATTAGACCACTATCTTGATTATTGGACAATATCACTATATTAATTATTGGTGGGGTGGTGGGAATTAAAATTGTAATCTTATAAAAGTAGGATTGCTACAAATAGGCAAAATTTATTTTTTTAATTATTAATTATGATTTTTGAAAGAATTCTTGTTCACATCTTAAGACGCTGAATACAAAAAACTTAAATTAATAGTAATATATGATTTCTAGAGGTAAGACACAAGAGACATTAATATTTTGAATAGAATAAAAGTTCTTTTTAAACTTTTAATAAAACTGGCAAAACTCTCCATACAGTAGTGCCACTCAGTGCTATTCAGTGCCAACCAGATTAATCAATGGATGCCAGAAGGCTTGTGCATAAAATCCCCATCTAGTGCCTACGTACTCTTTTTGGAACTGAGTGGCACTGCTGTATGGAGAGTTTTGCCTGTTTTAATAACAGTTATGTGCTAGCATAAGAAATGGTGATCATGTGATGTTTAGTGGTTTAAACTTTTATTACTGATTTAGAGAATTTGATAAATATTGTATTTGAAAGTTGCAGTTCTTATGTAACTAGTAGACTACCACAAGCACCTTGATAACTGTATGGTTGAAGATAGAATTTTCGCAACGTCAGTATACATTATGCAAAGATAAAATATATTGTCATAAAGTTAACATTATGAAAAAAAGCATTAAAGCCGAGAAAATACAATCATTATCATAAAATTAAAATTAAAATAAAAAACTGAACAAATTATAAACATTTTAAATGTATTTTATTCATAAATTGCAAATTTTGCTGGATAACTTTTAAAATAGTAATATAATGAGTGTTGTGCTAATAACTCTAAACAAGCTTTTTCGATAAATGCTGTAAGAGAAAGCATTTAAAATCTCTATCTAGAATTATCCCTATCCCCGAATGAGCTAATGGTTCTCGTCAGTGAGGCGCTAGGACATTCAGACATTAAATCTAAAATACAAACTCGAGCTCAGTATTTTACTTTTAAAATAGATATTTTAGTGACAGATTTATTATTCTTTATAAAATTATGATTAAAATGCTATATAAAAAGATTAATCTTTTGTAATATTAATGTCATTCATGTTCAAAAAATGAATGCAAGACTCAACAACTGAAAAATATGTAATTGATAGCATTTTTTCCCTAATAAAATAAATATTAAATCATGCTGTAATTTGTTTTCAAATATTTATCAAAAATAAATGATAAATTATAATTTAAAATCGCTAATACTGATTACATCATTAAATGCTTGGGTGAGCATACATGAGCACACACGAACAACTACTTGAACATAAGTGCTAACTCATTTTTAATTTTTATTTTTTCAAAGTAATAGTACATTTTATTTTCTGAAAAATAATTCTTTGTAAATTTTTATATCTTTTTATGGAAAGATTATTCTTAGGAATGAAAAGCAGAGATTATTAATATTGTAATTGTAACTATCAATTTGTTACGAATGCTCACATAATTTTTCCATTGTTTTAATGATAAAAAAACAATATTAAAATATAACTAAAAGAAATATAAATGCAAATTTAAAAGATATAGCCACATGGCTTGGACCATCAGAACGGTTATATATATTGAAAATGATGTATCTGGCACATACATAGTACCACTTTCCTGCCAATTTAATTAGTTTAGTGTCATGCGCCATATTGAATTTTTTAAAAAACTGACCTGAGACACAATTTTCACAATAACTTCAGTTTTAATCAGGTTAGAGCAAAAAAATTTACACTGATAGAAACTAGAAAAACTAAGGAAAACAATAAGCATAAGATAAATAGTGATAACTATATAAAAAATAAGGAAAAAAAGAAATTTTCACATCCAAAATAATTATTTTATTGTTTGTTCATAATTAAGAATTTATCATTAAGTAAAAATTAAATTGCATCTTCAATGATAATTTCTTTGTATTCCTCACAATATTATCTTTAAAAGCATATATAATATGTCTTACCTGAGATAATTCATAGCTTCAAAACTTGCAGTAATAGGAAGATAAGACTTCTTCATTTTTTTCTTGCACCCCACAGTTGAAAATATTCAAGGTGTCTGGAAGAAAAAAACATTCTCCCTAATAAAAGATAAAAAAAAAAGAATTAGAATTCTATCAGAATGTAAAAATAATAAAACAAGTGTAGTTATTATTACTTATCTCTATAAATTAATTTGACTTTAGACTTTGGATAAACCAATCTTGTTCATAACATCATCATACTCAATAATCATTGCCAATAAGAAAACAATTTACAAATTTAGAATATGAGAAATCAAAGATTACTAAAAAGGTTCTAAAGGCACATATTTATATATAAAAAAATATTTATATTCTACTTCTTTCAGGATATGTCTTCCAGAGAAGCATATCTGTTCATATTATCTAATATAAATATACAAAATATTAAATATTTCATATTAGTCAATATTATTATTAATAAAAGATAAATCATTCCAGATCTTGTTTACCAATTGGCAAAAGTAATCAGTAAAACAATAACAATAAAAACTAAGTAAAACAAAAATAATAAAAACTAAGTTTGTAAAATAAAAACAATAAAAACTGCAATTTCTCTGTGCATCTGGTATGCAGCTTTGAAATTAACATTGCATTTTTTTATAGTATGTCAAATTTTATAAATATGTTTTTCCAATCATGCATACATTTCTTCTTAATGGCATATTTATTCGTTTCTTCAATAATTTTTACACACATAACATATAAAAGAAATCTAAGATAGAATACTCCCCACAGTCGAAAACTTCAAACCTGGAGTCTTTGTGAAATTCTCTACATTGACCGGTCCTGTAGTAACATTCAAAGGCATATTAGAAGCACTAGTTGATGGGCCTGCTCTACTGCTATCGTCCGGAACAATATTTGTATTTTTTTTTTGCCTTTTCGCTGGTAAAGTGGTTGCTTCTTCTTTGGATGATGATGTGAAGTATTCCTGTAGATCGCTGTATGTAATACTATCATTGTAATCAAATGGTTTAGGAATTTCAAATTCGTCGAGGCTGAAGGAATCCGTTTCTGAATCCATAGCTGCCGATTAATTTCTTTGCATCGCTTTGTTTCTGTGTAATCTAAAAAACTGAGAAAAAATTAATAAAAATAATTGACTTTCCACGAAAAAAAATTAATAAAAACTTTATTTTTTGTCACAGAAAAAAATGGTGACTACCTACAGAAACTACGAAAAAAGGCGCACAGAATTGTATTCACGCATGCGTAGTCCTTTTAGTTTTTCTGTAATTTCGAAAAGAATACCGAACTTCAATGAATCGCGGATAGTCGGCCCAAAATACCGAAGCAGTTAAACAAAAGATAAAAAAAAAAAAAACATATTGGTAAGCTTAAATGTAAATATGGAAATTAAATATAAATATATAGAATTCAATCATTAGACATTAGTGATTTTTGTTTATTTGTTGATATTAATTCAAATTTTATTTTTCTATTGTACACTAGATAGCAATTCAAAGATTTCTGGGATTTTGACTTGTTGATTATGATCATAACTGACTTTTACATGAATTCAAGATCAAATCTACTTTTATTCTATAATGTTTGAAATCATGTCCTACTATATAAGTTTCTTTGATGTGTAGTTGGAAGGTTAATCATTTAACTTATTTTCTGCCATAAGAGAGATCAGTTTGTCAGAAATTCATTGTAAGAAGTTTGGCATTACCACTTAATGTTTATATTTACATTATTAGCAGCAAGTAAATGAAGTGATGCAGTAAAAAAATAAGTTTGAGAAAATATAATTATGTGATTCTAAAGTAACAGCTAATTTAATAGTTTAAAAAGTGTTTTTTTTTTAATAGAATCAAAAAATAGAAACTTTAAAAGAATTGTTACATTGTATGATGAATGATAACTAGGCTTATAAAATGTTAAGTTTTTGTGGAATTTTAAATAAATTTTTTATTAAGCAAATGAAAGTATTAGATAGGAAATTTCTGCTTGTAATAATAATGCTTGTATTAAATATTAGGAATATTGAAAGATAGAATTAAAGTAAAAAGACTATCAGTTATTTATGTAAAAATTTTCTGACATGTAGAAGAAAATTGATACTATTTAATGCAGATATAAATAAGCTAGTATTTATGTAATTGATTAGGTATATGTCTTATTTTTGCCAGTATTAAAATTGCCTGCATGTACAACAAATAACACTAATATATTGAATTAATTTTTGAACCGGGTGATGCATTGCTGGGTCAAGCAATTTACTTGAGTTCAAAAGCTTATGATCTCTTATTGTAGCATAGAATGAATGCGATTAGTTTGATACATAATATAAAGTTGTCAGTAGATGAATATTAAAAAGTAATTCACTTTTTATCTAGATACCAATTATTTTGACTTTTCTGTCTAATGTTTCTTGATCTCTTCAGTTCTTACATAATGGTAAAGAAAAAATGAAAAGTGAATCATTTAATACAGGGGTCCCCAACCCTATGCCCGTGGGCACCATGGCGCCCGCAGACCATTTTACATGTGCCCGCCGCTATCCGAACACAATAAAAAATTATCTGATACAAATAAATTTAATTTTTAAAATTTCTTATAAACTATTGTATTATATTGTAATCAAATTGTAGGGCATACTATACTTTTACAGCATAAAAATATAAATGTTAATTATACGTTAAAATTTTATTTTTGAAATAAATATTTTTTTGTACATTATGTGTATTATTAACAATATACAACTATAAATTTACATTGAAAAAATAAATGGTGCCCGCCACCTCGCAGGTATTATAGAATGTGCTCTTAAGTGCAAAAAGGTTGTGGACCCCTGATTTAATATAACATAATTTACATTAAGTGGTTTATGTTCTAATGTCTGAGAAAAACAATACATTGATGGATTTTATTGTGTGAAAAGCAAATCAGTAACAAACATTGCCACAGCAGATAATATTCTCAATCAGAATAATGATGTTATTATTGATCTATCACAACCATCCTATCCTTAGAAATTATATCAACCTGAGGATTTCCCATGAATAAAAGTTTAAATGAGACCCAAACTTATAAAATGAAGCAAAAATTTATTTGGTGTTATGTGTAGATGACAATACTGGTTTAATCCACTAAACATCACATGATCACCATCTCATACTAGCACATAATTGTTGTAAACAAAGGCAAAACTCTCCATACAGTAGTGCCACTCTGTGCTAACCAGATTAATCAATGGATGCCAGAAGGCTTGTGCCTAAAATCCCTATCTAGTGCCTACTCATCCAATATCCCCAGACTAGTTTCTGGCTTCTGGAGGGTTGCATTAGATTCTAAGATCTAGGTGCAGTGCTCTCAGATCCAAGGCTCCTCACTGATGATGGCCAGAAGCCAGAAACTAGTCTGGGAATATTGGATGAGTAGGCATTAGATAGGGATTTTATGCAGAAGCGTTCTGGCATCCATTGATTACTCTGGTTAGCATAAAGTGGCACTATTGTATGGAGAGCTTTGCCTTTGTTAATACTGGTTTTACAAAAATTTCTAGAAATTGGATACTAATGCTAGTGTCTCTTTACTATTTTTTATATATACCACAAACAGTATGTAAGGTTATGAATGTTTTGCTTGTTTTTCATCATTAATTATTAGTCAAAAAGTATGTTCAACATTCCGAATTAGTTCTTGAATCTTTATTTTTGCTTTATTTTGAAAGGTCATAGTTTTCTGACCATATTAAAGATAACAAAGCAACTTTTTCCTTATTTCTTTTAGTTATACCCATTGTAATCTCTATGTACAGGAAAAACTAAATCACTTTCTCTTCATAATTTTCTAAAAAAAAAAAAAAATTTTCCATGAAGTCTTTTCAACATTTTGGCATTGTTAATCATATTTTTGTAACTTATCCCCCCCCTAAATCCACATAGCTTAAGCTTCCAATCCTTTCATTTTCCTCTTGTTCATATTTTTGCTGTATCTGAAGTTTCAGTCAAAACTAAACTTATTAACAATACTTTGTTTTTTGAGATCTTATTTGAGTGGGCCACATTAAAAGTCTGTTTAACTATTGCAATTCATCATACTATTTTTTTAATTTTTATCACTATTTTTTTTATTAGTTAATAAATGTATAAAATATTTAAAAGGTTTAACATGCTCTATATTTTTCTTTTCAATAAATATATTTTTTCACCAAATATTTATTTGTATGATGAATATATATTTTGCACTATTTTTTATTGTCTTCTATTTTCACAAGAATGCTTTTTAATTAAATACACTGAAAATTTAGTTTACCATTTATTTTTAATATTTTAATTTTTAGATAATTATACATTCATCTATTTTTAAATATTGATACCATTAAAACTGTGAATTTATCCTGTTTTGATTGTTACCTATTATATAATTGGTTAGAAAATTAAACCCACTGCCTGTGACAATTATTAAACAAAAAAACAAAACAAAAACATTTTCAATATATTATAAATCAATCATTCTATATAAAAATAATTAATACAATATGGTCAGATATGTAATTGGTTAATAAGGTCATTAAATAGTCTTCAAAAGCCTACCAAATTTTGGCTATTACCCTTGTAAGAAACAAGATTTAAATGACAACATAGAAAGACTGCAATATGAACCCAGCACCAGTACATATCTAAGCAAAGGGAACATAATTTCATCTTAATGGTCCAAGAAGTTACATTTTCTCTATAAGTTTATAATCTTAGTTTAAATTCTACTCTACTCTGAGAAAATCAAGAAAACATGATTTTGAACAATGGCAACAAAGTAGGAAAGCAGTTCAAATAAATAAATTATAAAGATTCCCAATATATATTTTTTAATTTTAACAAAATTGTTTGTTATATGTTGTCAAAAAAAAAAAGATATTAAAACAAACAAAACTAAAAAGAAATTATTGAAAAATAAGTTATTAAATGGTTACCTTCTGAGCTCTTGTATGGTTTAACATAATAGCAGAATGTTGGAACTCCAAAGTTAAAGATTTCTGGGTTGAAATCTAATCTGTCACTTTTATTGTGCATACATTATGTGACTTTTCTAACAAATGACCATTTACTATATTTAGAAAATTGATTGGTCTCCAGGATTTTGACAAAAATTCTCCTAAGTCATTCATTCAAGGTCCTAACTAAATCAATCACCGAAAAACAATGTTAACCATTATGTCAGTAGTTAGTGTTTTCTCAATTGATTATTTTTTTAATTACTTTGCTAATCATAGTGTTCATTATTCACCAAGTCTTTTAATTATTATGATTCCTAGCAATTAGCAAAAAAAAACTTTTGTTAAGGATTTGTAATTTTTGTCTTTTCTTATGTATACAAGTTATTTCATCAGTATACATTTAAAAATATCTTGAATATATATTATATTATGGATGATAAAACAATATTCCATTTGTTTAAAAATTTATATCTAATTATAGGGGAAATAACATACTTGATTTCAGTATTCACAAAAATGGCAAAGGAAATGGAATTTAGCCCAATAATTTACCAATATTAGATTTCTAGAAATTGTATTTCATGCTTCATTCTGGTAAATCATTACACAAACATTTTAATAACTTGGAATTTATTTCCATAGTCTAATCAAATATTTTGAATACAAAATATTAAAAAAAATATTTTTTTTTACTTAAAATAAGATACTAGAGTTTACGATAGTCTCATTGTATTGGTTGAAATCATAGTACAAACGTTTTTTATGGCAGTAATTAGAGTCTTTTGGGAAAAAAATTATTTCAAATTATATAATACCAATCTCAGTCAAGTGCACGGAAATTTTCTCATTTTATTAATAGCTATTTTCTTTCAATGATTGGCAAATTTTTTTAGATCACTTATCACTGAGAATTAATGTTGGATTAGTTTTATGTATACATATTATGTATACGATGAATACAAGTGTAAATGAAGGAAATGCCATATGTAAAACATTTAGGTATTTGTTTAAGATTTATATATAAAAGACTGATTGCAACATAATAAAAATAGTGATGAAAAGTGACCATTCAATATCTCATGAATGATGGATACATTTTATTATGGTCAAAAAAAAAAAAAAAGAAAACAGAAAAGAGCCTATTTTTATATTTATAGTAATATGATTCTTTCCATATTATTAAAACCAGTTTTAAAAGCATTTTGCTGCATAAAAGAAATTTTGGAGTAAAGTAGTAAATGAACTTTCTAGAAACAATGTTTTGGGTGAATATTTTATTGTAAATTTAGAAACTAAATTGCAAACATATAAGATGTAAGTATTATATATACAATCAGTTAATTGTGAATTAATATAGCATCACTGCCTTGAAAAATAATAGCCTATTGCTAATTAAGCACATGCAAATAAATATATTTTTTAAAAAAGTTTGTTTTTAATTTACAATAGTAGATGCATCTTGCATAATTGAAAGCTTGCTCTTTTAATTTACAATAGTGCATAATTGAAAGCTTGCTGAAGCCAGTTTTTTTAAAATGCTTTGTTATTAGAAAGTAAACTGAAATCTGGTATGACTGTATTTTCAGAGATCAAGAAAAATTAATCTTTTTCAAATATAATGGACATATTTTTTTATTTCAAAAAATAGAAAAACATTTTTAAATTTATGGTAATAAGATCTATCTTGTACTATTGAAAGTTTGCTAGTTTTTAAAAGCGTTTTATTATACAAAAGAAACAATACAAAATAAATAAGCATAGAAATAATGACCTGGATCAAAATTTTGCTTACTTGCACGACCAGAAACTAAGGGAATTAATCAGCATTAATTAATTGATGATTAATAGGTATATATGATAAACCAAAAATAAAACGATTGAATGTTTTAAAGAACTACATAACTATTTTGCAAAATAGTTGTGTGAAGAAAAGAAGAAATGATTGTTATGGAAGTTTGACAAAGTGGAAATTTTTATATGACTAAAAAATATTCATTATGTTTGCAAACATTTTTTGATTCAAGATAAATAGTAAAAGAACAGAATTCCTAATCTATTTAGCAAACAAGAAAAGGTATTTGATTAGGCCATTTACCATTCCTAAATGTTATGAAGATGCTGGAAAAATGCTTGCTCTAAATCGGCTTATTTAAGATTATTTTTTATATAGTTGTCAGGTGAAATTTTTTTATGAATAAATTTATATCTTAGGATTATATTCTGATAATGCATTTAAGAATATCAATGAATCATTCAATTTAAAATTTGTTATAATGACCTAGATTCGAAATTTAAAAAAAAAAACTGATTCTATATAAGTTAATTTGCTTAGATTTTTATTCATTAATATGTGTCAGCTGGAAATTTTATATTTTAAAACTCGTTTCTAAATTATATTAACATTTTCAGCTGAGATATAAGAAATTAACTATTCATAAGTTACTTCACTAAACATCACATGATCATCACTATTTTAACATAAGTTACTTCATTAGGAGTTGAAATATTAGACTCTGGAAATCACCAAGAAAGAACCTTTTATAGCTTCTTATTTGGCAACTAATGTGGTTATAATTTCTCATCTGAAATATTAACTGTACATTTTTTACATTTTTGAACTGACCACATAAACATTAATTATATATTGCATGTTATGTAGGTTTATACTATTAAAATTATATATACATGAAAGTCTAAGTACACCTTTAATACTTTCTTTTTTTGTTAGAACAGTTTATGGAAACTAAAAACAAGATTTTGCATCATATTAGCCACATAAAAGTCAGTTGACATTGCAGTTTAAGCAAGAAGTTTGGGGTTACCCGATGTTTATTTTAAGGCAGTATAATAATATTAATTATCTTTTTCAGTTTAATTCTAGATTTGAATGTGCACCATGATTTTTTATGTCTAGAGAGTATATCAGGAACTTTGCATAATATTGTGATGCACATAAGGTGCTTTGGAGTTTTTGAAAATAGCTGGTAGTTCAAATCTTTAGTTACATTATATCTGGGATTAAAATTGAAGGAATAGATTGTATCAAATTCTTTTTAATGTGAAACATTTGATATTATATTGCTCAAATAGTAGTTTATATAACAATTTTAATTATTAATTACTCAAACATATAAGTATGGTTTATATTTCTTAAAAAAAAATCTGGATGAAGTTATTAAAGGTTGTTTAGTTTGCATAATTCATTAATTTTTTTGTGATGTGTAGCATTATATCACCTGGTGTCCAATGATTATTCAAGCTTACTGTGTCTGAAGTAGGATGAAGAAGTCTGTTTTTAATCTGATATTTATTGTCCTGTTAGCCTAGGAGTTGTTCATTTCAATAAAAGTACGAATTGAACATTTAGAATGAAGACCAAAATTTTATTAGATTATTTATAACAGTCCAGATTTTTATGAGTTAGAAATAACTACAAGCTTCTCAATTTATCAAATTTGAGAAATGGTTTCCTTTAAATTTGCACAGTATCCAAATTGGCTTTTTATTTCCACAATTATTAAGATATTTTATTTAGAAATTTTTTTATTTTTGGCAATATTTGTCAAAACATGCGGACTTTTTTTTTTTTTTACATCAATGGTTATAAAATTTTGTGAATAATATTAGTAAAAAAACATTCATTTTATAAAGAATGATAAAATTTTTTTTACCTTTTAAAAAATAACATGTAACTTAGTAAAGAAACCAGAATTAATTTTCTTAGTGTAGAATATTGGATAATATGACTAGATGTAAAAAATAAAAATATTTGAAACAATTTACTTTTATGTACTTAAGGAATAATATTTCTGTAGTGTAATTTTCATTACATCACTCTCATACAATTACATTCCTTTGGTTATATGTTTATAATTACATCCCTCCACAAGGTGTTAAAAGCATATAGAAATCAGTTCCTACCTTGTGTGAGACTGGGGAGTGGGTGAAAATTACACTACAGAAATCTTAATATAATTTCTTTGTTTAATGTTATTGTGTAAACCAATAAGATTTTGATTAAGTATATATATGTATTTTAAAAATAATTGTTAATTAATAACATGTTATTTGTGAACTGAAAGGTAATCAAGTAGTAATTTGATCTGTTGCTGAATATCAAGTACTAATCTATTTGCTATATAAATTTGAAAGCTTGTTTATGATTTTGCACTAATCTTGAAGAAGCTTGCATAATTTTCATTTTTTGCCTTTTTTTTTTTTTTTAAAAAGTGCGTGGAAAATCTAAAAATGATGTCATAAAAAACTAAAAAGAGGACAGCACTGATTAAAAGATTACATATTTGGACAATTTTTTAAACAAAAAGTATAATTTTTTGTAAAGCAAAGTAAATACATGTTAAATTAATTAAATTGTGTTTGTACCATGTATTTAATTTCTCATTTGAATAATGATAATTTATATAGTTATAATAATGAATTTGATAAACTTTTAGGATTTTAGTTTAAATTTATATTTAAAATATGTGCAGCATGAGAAATATTAGTGAATTTGGTATAAACTTTTACTATAAAATTGATAAATTTCTAGGAATATCAATTTAAATGTATTTAACATTTGAAAAAGTTTTAAAATAACTTTTACCCCAAAAATTTAAAAATGATATGAATATTGCCTGATTTTAAAGATATTAACCTCCATTAATTAACTAAAATACTAATATAGATATAATAATAAAAAGATAGGCTAAATAAAAGAAAAAAAAAATGCAAGAGGTAGACTCCCATTATATATTTTCTAAAAAACATCCACTTAAAATAAAAATAAAAAGGTAACTTTTCTACAATATTGGAAAAAATTTTTTTTTTCTCTATTTATTCATTATTTACCTATTCTTTATATATATGTAGTCTATGGATTTTTGCTTTAAGATACTTAAGTTCTATTTATGCAATAAATCGATAAAGTATATGTGAGCCTTACATTATTTATATTCGAAAAATGTTGACTTACAATAATACAAAAAACACCTTTTTATACAAATAAACTTTTATATTTATATAATAATATAGATTTGATAAACTTTTACCATTATTCCTTTTAAGTATATTTTTATGTGATAAAGTTTTAAATGCATTTAATTAACACGAGAAAGAAAATTTTGAAATGGCTTGGGTATTTGCCTCATTTTAAAGATATTAATATTTATTAATTAGTTAAAGTACTAATATAGATTAAATAAAAAGATAGGCTAAATATAAGAAATAAGAAAAGTAAGTATAAGAACTAAATTCCTATTATTTCTAAACAATGTCCAATTACAATGAATAAAAAATGTAATTTTTCTACAATATTGAAAAAATATTTTTTCCCTCTATTCTTTATCTATTATCTATCTATACTTTATATATATGGGCTATGAATTTTTAAGTAATAAATCAATAAAAAAACATGAGGAGGGCTTGTATTATTTGTATTCGAAAACATGTCGACTTACAATAATTTAAAAAAAAACAACTGACTTTTGTATTGTGCTTTATAAGTTATTTGAAACAATATTAAAAATTATTAAATAGAATAAATTATTTAATTTTAAAAATGATAGCAGTGTGCATAATAAATTAATAATTTTATATTAACTGATTTATAAATTATATACTTTAAACAATATTAAAAATTATCCATTACAATATTTTAAAGAATCTTTAAAATTTATTTTTATTATTCTTTATATATACTGTAGATACTATCTTATTTTTTTATGGAGAATAACCAAAATATGTTATACAATACTCGCATTGATTCAGAGATGGCAATTGAGGCGGCTTGAAGAGAATATCTCACTTTTTTAATTGGATATATATATTATGATTATTGCTATTGCCAACAATTAACATTTGTTAATGAAGTTTATTAATCAAATCATAGACATGCATGAAAATGAATAAAGTTATGTCATTGCATAAAGAAAAACAGCTATCTCATAAATTTATAGTGTTTTTGTCAGGAACAGGGAATTTAAGTGATCTTGGAGATTAAATCAATCTTATTTTCTTTTTTTATTTGTCAATGTGATATGTATTAGTTAAATTAGAAATGCACGATTCTATTCATTCGTTCGTTCATTCGAGAGAGAGAGAGTGTGTGTGTACAAATAAAGTGCTAGGAACTGTGGAAACTTATTTATCACATATAAATGAATATTATATGCAATTATTGAAATAAGAAATGCATGATTCTGATCAGTAGAATAAAATTTAATAATAAAGCTTGAAAAAAAAAAAATCATATTTAAATATAATTTCTAAATAGCATGTCCAGAACAAATTCCATGAAACTAATTATTATTTACACATGATTATTATTTGTATCAGCTTTGTTACATGTTTTTGTGTTGATATGTCTTGGAAATATTATATATCAGCGTATGCTTAATAATTAATAATACTAGTTAGTTTATCATAAGAGAAATATATATATATTTTTTTACAATCGTTATAAGAAACAAATATATTTACAATAAAACACTAAAAAGTTGATTATTCAATAGTATATAACTGATTGTAGAAAGGTAATTTTTTTGCCTGATTGCTGTTGATAACTCGTGTTATTTCATTTAAATAGTATGTAAATACAGAAGCCATGGAAACTGCTATAACGTTATTTTATTAATGTGAGTGAAGCCGTGAGTACAGCTAGTTATTTCATAAAGGTACATTTGCTTATACTGAGCGTTTTAGAAATATTCTATCAAATTATGGGCATCTAAAATAAGAATTTAAAATTATCAGACTTCCAAAAAAGATAATAATTTAAAAAATAATTTTTTAGATAGTCATTACATATAAAAATTTTAGCATAGATATCTTTTGCAATTAACTTCATAAATAAAACTTTGGCAAAAACCCTTCTCAAAATTTTTTCTTCTGAAAAAATTTTTAAAATTAATATTAATTCAGATGGAATAATATATAGGGTCAATTTATTGTACTTTATCTAATTTTAGTTTTTTAAAATTGTTGGTAATTTCATAAAAATATTAATTATTTTATTTTAGATAAAGAGAACAATTGTCTTAATTTTTCATTGTTTTATAAAAATGTTTCAAATAATTTATCACTTGATTAGTCAAAAGAAAATACTCATCAACATGTCAAGATAATTAAGATTTTTTCTTTTAAAGAAAGAAAAATTAGTTTTACTTTTTATATGAAGTTTATATTTGAAATTCATCTTATTAATTATAATGCAGTTTTATCAAATTTTGAAAATGTTTTTATAGTTAACAATTGTAATAATGTTTTCAAAGGATAAATTAAGATCAAATCAATTTTTTACTATTATGGATTTGATTAAATAATTGATAATCAAAACATTAAGTAGATGGAGTGATACTTCAGTATAACAATTCTAATTAGTGAAAACTAATTTGAGGGATGAGTTATCTATTTGAAAAGATCACATATCACATGATTATCATTTCCAAAGGTTTAAGTGCAGTGCTCTCAAATCCAAGGCTCCTCACTGATATAAGCCACAAGCTAGAAACTAGTCTCGGAATATTGGATGAGTAGGCACTAGATAGAGATTTTATGCACAAACGTAGCATCTATTGATTATTATGGTTTGCACTGGGAGGCACTACTGTATGGAGAGTTTATTATTATTTGAAAATACTTTATAATCAAAGTTGTGTAAATATACATATGAAGTGCATAAATATTTCATAGTAGAAGTGATCTCTTTTTTTTACTACTGTATTTTCATTTCTTCTGTATATATTTTATTATCTAATTTTTTTTTTAAATAGTTGTTAATACTTTATGGAAGAAGTACATTTTATAAATTTTTACATATTTTGTTTGAAATTTCTTCTAATTGAGATTTAATAAATTTATATTTTATTATTTATTTATAGAATTTTCAAAAATCTTACATTTAAATGGTTATATTATATTTATAAATGTATTTTTTTTAATATAATATATATTTTAAATGAAATTGACTGATTTATCTTTGTTATTGTGAACAACAATATTAAGCTATATTGTTGATTATAAATAATTTTTTGATTGCATATATATTTTTTTCATACTCTTAAAACATAAATGAATTTTTAATTATCAATAATTAAATTAAAATTTGTCCATAGGCAATTTTAATACTTTTTTCAGTGTTAAAAATTAAAAAATATTTACTACTTTTTATATAGATATAATAAACATCTCCATACTTCCCCATTCTTTTTAAATATGTATAAATAAAGATATAATAAAAGACAAATGTTCTTTTTATATATCTATCTAAAATTAATATAAAAGAAAAAAGTAAAATAAAATTCTTTATTAGAAGAAATTAAAATTTGCAAACAAAAACAAAATGTTATAGTTAGTAACTGATACTTTTTTTTTTATATATATTCTATATATTCATTTAAATATGTTCTTTGAATTATTCATTTTGAATGAAATATCAATAAATTTTACAATTAATATATAGTCTCCATTTCAGTAATGAATTTTGATTTAATTTATGTGAATTAGTTTAGATAAGAGAGCTACATTTCTATTATGTTTTGCTTTTTATTTTATTAATAATAAAAAATATAATTCTTTGAAAAGATGAAAAATATTTTTGAATAATATAAGAATTGTTAATTTCTGGAATAGTCTGAAGATAATGCTCATTTGATATGCTGGCATCTATGAACTCCATTACTCCTGTACATGTGTGTGTGCAAAAATCTTATATATCAGCCTTCTTCTGTAGTAATTAATATGAAAGTGACTTCTCATCTCTTGGATTTTTTTTTTTTATAGGATTAAGCATTCAGCATAAATTGATTCACAGGCATAGCTTGCAGACTCCTGACACTTAATTTCTAACTACTTGAGCTTTACTCAATAAATATGAAGCTACTCCAATAACCTATGCAATTAGGTAGATGTGAAACATTTTAACATTCTAAATTTATATTAATTAATTGCAAATAAAACTTTTTGCGAGTAAAATATATTATATGCCTGTGTCTCATTTTATGCGGTAGATAGGTTCCTCAGAAAATGCGCACAAAAGAAATTGCACAAAAATAGACGTAACTTACCTTGAAAAATGGGGGATATGGACTGTAATTTTCCAAAAATCGCATAAAAGCAAAGCAACAACGTAAAATTACCTTAAAATTCACATAAAAAAAAAAATAAAAAAATAAAATATGACTAATAAAAAATTTCAAATTTGAAAAAAATTGATACAAGACAAACTTTTTTTACTTTTTTTATTAACTACAGTATTTAATTTTATTCAAAACAATATATTTTTATGCATAATTTACATTTTTTTCATACATGGGCGGTATTTTAATTATTATCGCTATTTGAGACTTCAGATTCATCATGATGTGATGTGATGTGAGGTACTGTAGCTTCTCCTTAAACGAAGTCAAGAGGAAATACAACTAAAACGTTTTCCAATCGCTATTGAAATTTTTGTTTCCAAAGAAATTGATTTTCTTGGGTGTTTTTTTTTTCTCTTTGTTAGAGTAAACTAAAAGTTTAAAATTTAAGAACTTAGACTTATGATAATAAAAAGACACCGACTCACCACTGTTGGGCAAAATTTAATTAAAACTAACAATTAAAAATTAAATTCTTATTTTTGTCTTTAATTTTTTAATTTTCAATTCCGTTTAAAAATCAAATTTCATCGTTTCTCATCAAATTAATTTCAGATCACGTTACGTAATTTTTAAATTGTTAATTACAATTAAAAATCAGATTTTAATTTTCAAATTTAATTGTGCCCTCTGCTGTTACTCACCTTTTAAAAATAAACTTGCGGACACTAAATGATTAATTGTTTATGTCCTCGTTTTATAAAAAGCAAAAATTGAACGTGGTTTAAAATGCAAAAACAACAACAAAAAGTATTTCAGTCTTGCATTGGTGGTTGAGAGGGCAGCGCGACTGCCTTGCACTTGCAGGCAGTTGCCCGGGTTGCGGGTTCGCGTCCCGACCAATGCTATGACACTTAAAAAAAAAAAGTATTTTTCATCTATAACGTTTGAACAGATTTACATTATAGTCTTGTAAAATTTAATGTGTATATATAAAATGGGGAAATCCTGATTTTAAGTGAATTATGAACTTCTTTATTGCATAAAATCTATTACAGTTACTATTATAAAGCACTGAAAATATTGAAATTATTAGATGAAAGTCGAACTTCGATAATGGCTATTACTTTAAATATGACGTGAAAGCGCGAAATTTATAATATTTAAAGTAATAGCGCATTATCGGAGCTCACTTCTGATCGAATAAGTTTTATCGCATAAAAGAAAACTGCATACAAAGATATTAAAAAGAATCATGAATCGCATAACATCAAAATCGCATTAAATAAATCCGCATAAAACGAGACCCGGTTGTATAATCATTACCTACAGCCTACTTTTTATGCATTATATCATATTAACATCTTATGAATCTATTTTTAAGATGATAGTGAATAGCATCAAGTGACATGTA
Organism: Epiperipatus broadwayi; assembly: GCA_028023455.1. Lineage (NCBI taxonomy): Eukaryota > Metazoa > Onychophora > Udeonychophora > Euonychophora > Peripatidae > Epiperipatus > Epiperipatus broadwayi. The sequence goes on along the minus strand of JAQFVV010006225.1, from coordinate 9,533,850 downwards.
TGCTATAATCATATGGAGTGTAGGAATCTTTTTTTCTCAAACTCCATAATGTTTGTTAATAAAAGTGCTAATGTCTTGTAACCTGGATGCAGTTTATCAAATTTTGCATAGCTTCTCTTTGATTTTTAAGATTTTTTTTTGTAATATAACTATTATGATCATTTGTTTATTTATTTATTCTACCATACAATCATTATTTTCAACTATTCAAAATTAATCTCTGTTTAATACATTTTCTTGTCTGATCTACATTTTTTCATATTATTGTGGCAAACTTTATGTGATTCCTTTTATGTTTCTTTACAATCTTGAAATTCAGTTTAGAACATTTAGCAAAATATTTAGCTCTATTTTAGCTTTTTAATTTTTGCAAAGATTTCCCTGGTTTATCTTATAATAACACCATATATTTTGCTTAAGATTCTTGTTAATTCCAAATTACCTCTCTCTATACTTCAGTATGCAGTTTGTAGACTATTGCGCTTGCAAAGTTTCAAGTATTAGATATATAAATATTCAGTGATACATATTTATTAAACAAGCTTCTCTTTTCAACTATGTAAGCTTGCTTCTTTTAGTTATTTTATCAAAAATACTTAATCCAAATTTAATTCTATAACTAATTTCATCCATTACGGTTGCATATCTTTATTTTCTTGTTTTTTTTTTTTTGAAAAGCCATTGAACATTTTTTTTTTTAGTAGTTATATTATTGTACTTTCTTACTTTCATCTAATAGCTCTTATGTTATTTCCTGCAACCTTGAGATAATATTTGCTAAAATAACCACATTATCTTCAAATCTAGCTGACTTAAAATATTGCTTTTATTTTTGTTTTTGTAGTGCTTAATTCTTTTTTTGAAAAAAGTCATTTTGTCATTCAACCATATATATATTAATCTTTTTATTGTCTCCATGAACTTGAACCATTACTGTTATATTTTGAAATTTTTTAGAATTTTATAATATTTCATTATGTCATGGTATCTCAAAACGTTAATAACAACAGAAATGTTTTCAGAATCAGAAACCTTTTTGTAATCTACATGTTGAATACAAAATAGCTTTTCAAACTAGTTATCTAATACATTATTACTATTTAGACATTTTGCATTAGTTTTGCTAACAATTTCTCTACTTTTTTAAAAAATATTTATGATTCTATGATTTTCATTTTCTATATCTCGCCTCATCTTTTTATTTAAAATGTGATATTTCAAATAATTGTATAATTAATAGTGGTTATTTTGTTTTTCTGTTTATTTTTTTTTATATAGTTCTTTGTGAGATGTATGTATAGATTATATAATTTCATTTGTATTTTTAGTAATAGCACTGCCATTTTATTGATTGGATAATTATTTCCAATATTAAAATGTCAGTTCATATTTTTGAAACTTATTCTCTTAAGCTTTCTTGACATTTCACAGTAATTTTTCCTATATTATCATTAACTTTCATATTACTTTTAAAAACTCAGATATTCAGTTTTTCTAAATGCTTCATTTTTAATCATTCTCGTATATACATATATTTGCACATATTACTTGGTCTCGGTAAAAAATGTTCTAGTAAATTATTGCTTCATGTTTATGTTCTGAGTATATTATTGTTACATCTCAACTTATCTTTAGTGAACTAATCCAAATTTCAGCCTATCTTAATCGGACTGAGCATTCATCACCACAGACCAATAGATATATGAATTAATATCACAGCTAATAGCAGTAACAGGCCAAAGGATGATGAAACTCAATGAATCCAATAGTTGTCATTATGGATGGTGATCTGGATATAAATAGTCCAGTTGGAGATAGGAAAGGGGGACAACAACAATTTACTGTCAGACCTGACTGGCAGTACAAGCATTGTCCATAATATGGTTAAAGCAGAGGCAAGTTTATGCTAGAACTGGAAACTGCTAAAATATAAAACAGTGAAGTAAATTTACATTAAAACTGGAAACTGCAGAATCTAATTCAGACACAAGGCAAGTTGTCACAGAACAGATAAACTTAGAAGGTATATGAAATCCCTTACATTAACAGTTGCATGACAACTAAACACTATAACAAGCCAACATTGTCAGGCAAATGTATAAGTTTTATATATATTGTAAATACACATTTGTATATTTGTTTAAATAATAAATGTATTTTATGAATGTGTTTATGGCAATCATGCATTAAACACAACAGGATATTGACGTAACTTGATTAGTGCGTCATTAAGAAAGAATCAGATGTGGGTGGTTATTCATTAACTATAAAGACAGGATTCTGCCCCCCCCCCCTGTTTTGTTTAAATTGGCAGCTAATATTAGTGTGTCAATAAAAAAAAAGTGTAAGGAGTCAAACATTTTTTTCCCTCTGCAGTAAGAAGAAAAAAAAAATCAAAATGGCCAAGATTGGTAGAAGAGTTCAATTTGGCTTATCCTGAAAGTTGGCTATTCTACAGGGATCGGGTACTTTTCTATATGCAAGCTAATCAGATCAAAAAGGTCCGACTTAAAATTAACCACATTGGTGCCTATATTTGGAGCTCAGACCTACAACATATTACAAGCATAGGCATGCTATGTACTGGTTGATCTTGATTTTGATAAAACATCATCTTTACTGTCAAACTTCTTCCCAAAACACTTAACAATAATGCAGATATATCTTTTTAATCTCTGTATACAAGGGGAGTGGTAGAAAATGAAGATTTTGCTATTAAATTCGGAAAGTTAGTCCATAAAAGACTTCCTCAATGAAACCTTGAGAGATCGTTTTATTTGTGGAATGAAAGATCACAATTTTCGGACCAAGCTGTTTATGGATCTTGATATCACATTTGATTCACCTGTTTTGCAGGCAGCTTTGAGTCCACAGTGATTTAGACTGCTCTATTAAATAGTTGTACCAACATTAAAACTGTGGATCAGAAAGTCAGATCAGAACAAGTTTAGGGATCTACTATTGTTAATAAAATTGTAAAACGTAGTTATAGATGTGACAAAGCAAAACACACACTAAATGTCCCCATTGGTATACAGTATGTAGATATTGTAAGCTTGTCGGTCACATAGCTGCTTGTTTTTAAAAAAAGATGCCAGAAAAGATTGGAAAAATCCTTTCAAAATACCAGCAAAGCAGTATAAAAATGAATAATGTAATGTCTATTAATAACATAAGAAGCATTGATTTAGTTTTCAAACACAAAATTATTATTAATGATATGACAGTGATAATGGAACAGGATACTGGGTCTGCAGTATCCATTGTGTCAAAAAAGATGTGGGCTATCATTAATAGGAAAAATAAATAGCAGCAGCAACCTAGCAGCAAAACAATCACTGACTAGCAAGACAATCAAGCATCACTCTTAGATCAAACAAGAATTAAAGTTACTATGCTTAATAAAATTATACTCTGGTTGTGCTGGTAAGCATAGCAATTTATTAGGCCATGACTGGTTCAATCGGGTTTTACTGTAACTAAAGTGAACCAGTTAATAAAATTAAAAATGCACCCATATACAAGAGAATTACCAAATGAGTTCCATCAGTTGTGATCCAAATAAAAAGGAATGAACCAGCAACACTGCAGGCACAGAAAAAAGTTAAGGCTGAACTATACACCATCAGCCAACAGTGAAGAGTCACCAACTCACAGTATAGCTGAGTCTACAAGGTCCAAAGTTACCAGATCTATAAATGAAGACAGTGTCTGCTGATGAAGTCACCTAATCTGAAAAAAGCCAGAAAGCAATGAAGACATTCACCAAAACACTCGAGGGACTACATTTACTTTCAACTAATGGACTAGTCCATATTCCATATCATCTTGATTGGATTGAGCATTCATCATGATAGATCAATAAATATATGAATGGATAATCTATAGCCAATGGCAGTAACAGGCCAATGAATGATAATGCTCAGTGAATCAGATTGTTTTCATTATGGATGAGGATCTGGCTATAAATTGTCCATCCAGTTGGAGGGTGGGAGAGGGGACAAGGAACAATTTACTGTCAGACCTGAATAGCAGTACGAACATTGTCCACAATATAATTAAAGGAGTGAGATAAGTTCATATTAGAACTGGAAACTGCTAAAACCTAGAGCAGTGAAGCAAGTTCATGTTAAAACTGGAAGCTGCTAAACAAGCTTTCATAGAACAGCCGAAAATGTCACTGTGCACCTACTCACAGGGTAAACTGTCATGGTACAGCTGGAAGTGTAGAAGTGTATCTGAAATCCCTTACATTAATAGTTGCAAATAACAAAATGCTATACCAAGTCAATGGTGTCCTGCGAATGTATAACAATTATATATGTTGTAAATATGTATTTGTATATTTATGTAAGTAATAAATATTTAAATATATTTTATAAGTCTGTGTTTATCACAATCACATGTTAAACACAATTATCTTAGCTATCTTCAATTTGTTAATACTTTAAAAAATATTTGTAAATTCTAGTTTGAATTTTTTGAAGTATTTCTTAAGATTAGGTGTCTATATCCATTTCTGTCTTTATATTCAAAATTATTATAGCACTTGCATATTTCAAACTATTTTCCAATTCTTAATGTATTGGCTAATTTATTTTTAAGAGCTGAAAGATAATCAAAGCAAAAAGATAGTGACCAAAAACAGACTTCTAAAAATGATTGGATTAGAGAAATAAACTGCCAGAACCTTAACTATCATTTATATATTTGTGTACAACTTAGATCATTGGGCATACATTGTCAAACTTGGTTTAATTTATAGGAAAAACAAAGATATATTTGGTTTGAAAAATGGTTATGTATTTTATTATAAAGGTATAACTATTAAATGCACAAGTAAAAAGATTCTTTTTAAATAAAAGATGGAAAAATAACATTGTGATGGTCTGTTATTTGATAGAGTGTGGTTATTAAAAGTAATTTTGTAATAAATTGCTTGATAGTTTACAATTATTAAGTTATTTAGCTGAGGTCCATTTGTACCAAACAGCACCAGACTGGATTATTTTTGAATTTAGTGAAAATATCAGATAAAGTTAATTCAGATTTATATCTTAACAAAGTTTTCTTTTGAAGACACACACACACACATATACACAAAACGGTTTTGAACTTATTTATATATATGTATAATTATTTTCCTATGCATTAAATTTTTCAGTTTAAATTTATTTTTAAAAAATTATCCAAGAGCTATTAATTTTATAGTTGTTAATGTTTTTTAAATATAATTGTTAATGGATTAAACTGTAATTATAAATAGGGCAATTCACTTGAATTAATTGAAGTGTGAGATGAAAGATCAGTTACTTGCCTGCATTTGATTTTTATTATCTTTAATTCAGCTCTTTACAATTTCCCTTATTTTTTTTTAAAGAGAGATGTCTGTTAATTAAATTATAGCTAAATATAGCCTTTGAAATATAGATTTCATTTGAAGAATTATTGAATAGTTTAAGGATAGAAAATAGTTATAATAAATATTTGCATAGCGTTTAAATGTAAAATGTAGGTCTCTGTCTTGTATATGCAATATATTTAACTTTTGATTAGTAAAGCTTTAGAATGTAGGTTTATATAAATCTGAAACATTACATAAATGTATACATTAGATAAAGTGCTGGGCTTGCTTGTCTTAGTATTTTCAATCTAATGCTGAATATCCTGGCATCTCACTGAACGCTCAAAGCTTGTTAAGAGCTTATTTTGCAAGCTCTATATATAATACATAAATGTATATATTTTTTAAAATACTCATTACTAATAGTCAGCATTATCAGCAGCCATTCCCAAATGAATATGGCAATTCCAACTCCAAGAGAAAAAAAAACTACCCTAAAAATGAATTAATTATATTATACTATTTTCATCATTTATTAAGTATTGAATATCTTTCGAAAAATTTTTAAACTTTATTTAAACATTTCAAATACATTCAACTGTTAATAGCACACAGGTTAGTAACTTGTTTCGATTGATATTATTCTGTGTTCTTCAGGTGTTGCTGGCCTAACTACTGTACTGGTGTAGGAATCCAACCTGCACTTTTAGATTCACGAATATTGAATTATGTTTTAACCAACTATTCATGAATCTAGGTTGGATTCCCATGCTATTACTGTTATTGATCAGGCCAGCAACACTTGGAAGAAAAGAAAAGAATACTACTACTCAATACATTATATTATATAATAATGCATGCTATTAGTAACAGTTGAATGTCTTTGAAAAGTTTAAATTTTGAAATTTTTTGTAAAGATATTCAATATTTAATATTAGAGGATGGAAATAGTCCATATAATTAATACTAAAATGTCATCATCACCTTTATTTCAGATAAATTCTCTAAAAATAAGTTTTGTGACAAATCATATCTGTGAACTACAAATACATTTACATGTAGAACATGCTGATCCAATTTGCTATTTGATATTTTGCTATGTTATCGTATAACTTCTGCAGAAAATGTTTTTGATGAAATATTTAATATCATGTAATTATAGTTCTACAATGTATTCTATTTTCTGCTGTATCTTCCCAACAAAAAAAGGTTACGTTGCATCTCTTTACAACATCTGAGATAATCCTTATAAAATTAGTTTACCATTTCCACAAAAACCTTGTTGTTCAAGTTCAGCATAAAACACAATTTTAGGTTCATTCAGTTTAGATGTCCAATCATGATTTTATAATAGTGGACTGTAATCACATATCCAACAACTTGTAGAATAACATCACATGATCACTATTCTTTAGGCTTACACAGTCTGTAAAGGTAACCTTCCTGCATCCATTGATTACTCTAGTTTGCACTGAGTGGCGCTACTGTATGGAGAGTTTTGCCTCAGTGAAGAACAGATTGAGTAAGCATAAAGAATGGTTATCATGTGATGTTTGATGGTTTAATACCAATCCTGCCCAATAGGATTGTGGTGACTATGGGTATTAAAGACCCAAAGACACCAAAATGTATGGATGCTGAACTGAGTTCAGATCTATACGAACTAATGAGCTTAGCTTGAAAACATTATTGTTTTATAGTTAGCTAAAAAATTAAAAGGTGGCTATTGGAGGGTTGCATTAGATCCTAAGATCTAGATGCAGTGCTCTCTGATTCAAGAATGAAAGCCATAAGCTGGAAACTAGTCTGGAGATATTGGATAAGTAGATAGGGATTTTATGCACAAACCATGCATCCATTGATTATTCTGGCTTGCACTGATGGTGCTGCTGAGCCTTTGTAAAAAACTTGTAGAATATAATGATATGATTTTATCATATTTTAAAATTTTATGGAGTATCCTTAAATGAAATTTTTCTGATGTCTTTTATGCTGCACTAATTACAAATAATTATTTCCATGTGATGAAACACATTATTTTGAAACTTGGTAAAAGTAGTAGTAACACATTGAAATTTATGTTGCATTAGCCCACTTTTCTACTTATGAAAGTATCAAAAAATTTAAATTGGTTTATATTCTTAAGTATCTAAGCTAAAAGTTGCTGAGGATTTTCTTCCATCACTAACTAACTAAATAAATTTAGTTTTTGAACATTAATTATTCAATCATCATCTGTATGTTGCATTCAACAACATTAAATTCGTTTCTTTAGAACTGGTAAAATGAGAATACTACAAATCCAAAATCCAAGAACATGAAGTTCCTGTTTTTGATTTCCATTGATTAAAATTAAAAATTCCGTTATCAAACCCATATCGCTTTTTGAACCCTATTTCGCTAAGTTGCCTTTATATGAGTTCTAAAGACCACAAGTGCACACCCTTGTTTAACATTAATTTTTATTTCAAATGTCTCAGATTTTATATCTATACACCCGGGTTTCTTTTTACGCGGACTTATTTAACACGATTTTGAAGTTACACGATTCGTGTTTCACTGGAAGTCGATTTCCGATAATGTGCAGTTACTTTAAATAATAAATTTCGCGCACTTAAGTTATATTGAAAGTAATAGCACATTATTAGAATTCGATTTTTATCTTAGTAATTTCAATATTTTCAGTGCTTTATAATAGTAAGATTTTATGCAATAATGAAATTAAAATCATGATTTCCACATTTTATGTATACACACATTAAATTTTACAAGATTATAATGTAAATTTGTTCAAACATTGTGCGTGTTAATTTTGCATTTTAAATCACGTTCTGTTTTTGCTTTTTAAAAAAGAACGTAATCAATTATTTTCTTATTAATGACACTAAATGGTTATATGTCTGGATATCGCGAGCTTCATAAACAATTAATAAAATCATCGTCTCAAAGATTAATTACTAATTACGTTGTCACCAGAAAACCATTGATACAACATGAGTGTGAAGTTGGCGTTAGTTGTATTTCCTCTTGTGAAAAATTTGATTTTTTACCAGTTTACAAACCTACGTATTTTTCAGCAAATAGCAATAATAATTAAAACGTGTATAAAAAAATGTAAATTACTATACTGTAAATTATGCATAAAAATATATTATTTTGAATAAAATTAAATATTATAGTTAAAAAAAGTTTGTCTTATCAATTTTTTTCAAATTTGAAATTTTTTATTAGTCATATTTTATTTCCTTATTTTTTTTTTGCGCGAATTTTGAAGTAATTTTACGTAGGTGCTTTGCTTTTACGCGAATTTTGAAAAATCACAGACCGCATTCCCCCTTTTTCAATGTAAGTTACGTCTATTTTTGCGCGATTTTGTTTGCGCGTTTTCTGAGGAACCTATCTATCGCGTAAATCGAGACCCAAGTGTATTAATATTTTTTCTTACTACAGCATTAAAAGCTATATACTATGTCTAATCTTTGGTGGACAGCTAACCAATTTTAAACAGTGCCATAGACATTTGATTAATTGAATTAAATGCCTTAATTGAAACAATAAAAGTAATTATCCCACTTTTGTTCTTAAATATCTTAAATGCTTCTTGATTCTCTAAAACAGAGGTTCCCAACCTTTTTGCACATTCTATAATACCGGCCAGGTGGCGGGCGCCATTTATTTTTTCAAAGTAAATTTATAGTTGGATATTGCTAATAATACACATAATGTACAAAAAACTATTTATTTCAAAAATAAAATTTTCATATAATTAATGTTTATATTTTTACGCTGTAAAAGTATAGTATGCCCTACAATTTGATTACGATATAATACAATAATTTATAAGAAATTTTAAAACTTAAATTTATTTGTATCAGATCAATAATTTTTTATCATGTTCGGATAGTGGCAGGCACATGTAAAATGGTCTGCGGGCGCCATGGTCTCCGCGGGCATAGGGTTAGGGATCACTGCTCTAAAATGACATTGTGGTGATTATTCATCTACGAATTGAAAGCAATCTATTCAACAAAGTTCTTGAAAGTATCTTTGCTACGGTGGATAATAATGATATTCCACAATAATTATTGCAATCTTTGTCTATTTCTTTTATTGTTTAAAATTTGATCAATAGAAACAACCTTAAGATGAGATACCTAAACATTCCAATTTTTTTCAAGCTAAAATATCCATTATATTTTATAATTTCTATAAATATTTCATCAGGTTCTGCAATCTTTCCATATTTAAGATTACAGAGATATTTGGATTTCACTAAGCTGGATATATTTGCCAAAATCTAAATGAGTAGATAAAATGAATATATTATGAAAAGTCATCATCCTAATTCTTATATCATTATTCAAAAAATAATCGAAATACTTCCATCTGTCATCAGTCATATAAGAGAATGCTATATTTTTGCCCAAATTTAAAAGAATAAATAAATTGGATATATTGAACCATCATCTCAAATTTTTGTATTATTCTAAAAATGATCAAAATACAACTTTCCCTGGTTCAAAATATCACTCATCATATGAATACCATTGTTAAATTTAATAGGATTGTGATTACATTTTTCAAGTCCATATGTACTTTCAGTACCTAAAAAAAAAAAAAATCTAGAGTGATCATGATCAACATTTATATTTTGTTTGCAATTTTAATCCACTAGTCGTGTTCTTGTTAGATGTTGAACTTGTGTTATTAAATCTCTAAATTTATAACAAAACTCCCCTTGAATTTATTATTCAGCCAAACAAAAAATACCACATTTCCTTTTAATCATCATTATCAAGAAACTTTTGTGAATCCAAGAATAAACTTACTTGAAACCTTTAACACATGTTTTTAGGGATTTCCACATCTTAGTAATGTTGTACTTCAAATAAGAAATTTTAATATTTAATGATTATCGAAATTTGATATTTATAGTAGATACTTCTAAAGTATGAATATCAATTTTCGTATATGGTTGAAATAAGATCTATTTTTTAAATGTAACAATTATTTTAATCTTGGAATGTATTAATATATTGATTCATTCAATAATCCGTGCTTATGTTTGTATTGCATTCTGACTCCTAACTATAATGTAATCTATTAAATACTATTGTTCTAAGCATTTTTCTTTCATTGACTGATCTGTCCTTCTAAAAATAATAAAAACTTGTTATTTACTGTTCTTAAAGTTTCTTTGTCTAGAAGAGTTTAATTCAGAACAACTATGTAGATGTTAAATCTTAGCAGCTTCATAACAAACAATGCTATCTTTTATTCTGATTTTGAAGAGTTTGTATCAAGTAAAGTACATACTATTTACCTATATTTAAAAAAAATTAGGATTCTAATATTTATTTTAGTATTACTACTATTCATTATTATTGATATTTTCATTGCTTTAATGAATAATCTGCTAGGCATGATAATCTAATCAAACTGCGAGATAGGCCATTTTTATACGACATTTTAAGTCTTTCTATTTGCAAGGTAGCCAAGAATCTTCCTAAACCACCTGAAACTTCTGTTTTAAATACAGTTTCAAACTAACTCATTAGAGAATGTAAGATCACAATTAAGGACTGCCAACCTACTAAATCTGTTTATGCTATTGCTTTTTTATTTTTTCAGGGCTTGAACTAAAAAAAAAAAAATGGAAAAGGGAATTGGAAGTCAGAAATGCTGGGGATGTAGTTAAAGGGTGGAACTGTGATGGCACAAACACAGAATCCCATTGTCACTATGTAGATGATTGATGGCATGAGAGGTGTATGAGATCAGGCCTGCGCTACCTTAAGTGACTGATAAAGGAAAAGAGGGAGACAGAAAAGAATATATTGCAAACATTACCTAGCCTTTGATGAATCAGTGTACTATCTTACAAAATACAAGTTGGGCATTATTTATTTGCTATTCATAATTAATATTCATATCTGAATATCATTCCATTAACTGCCACTTATGGAGCCATTGATAGTCTGATCATAGCCTCATTATTTCACATCAATCACTTTTTGATAAACAAATAATGATAATTATATGGCCCAGAAAGTAGTTTACAGATTTTTTTTTTTTTTAATGATCTTAACTGAAGTGAGCAAAAAGATTTCCTAAGATCTACTTTGTATATTATGGTCTATAAAGTAATATGGATATTCTGCCCATCAGCATATCTCAACAATCATGGTAAAAGTTTGCTGGTTTCTAGCCTGTGTTCAAGACTAAGAAATATCAGTTTTTTTTTTTTCAGTTGTCTGACAAATTTTAAGTCAAATATTCATTTGGATTTTCTTGATGGTAGGATAAGTGTGTGTGTGAATGATCATTTTCTTTTTTATATTTACAATCATCAGACAAACTAAATTATGGCCTTCATTCATAGGAAGTCATGAAATTGTTAAAAAGATTGCAGTTGGAAACTGAAAGAAGAAAATGGTAATCTTTTATTATCTAATATTAATTGGAATATATGAGTATTTGTAAGTTGGAAGAAAAAGGGAAGCCAATCAATTTGAATACTGACTATAAACTTTACTATGAAAGCATCATTGAAAACATAAGGTGAATGGAATTTATTATAAATAATAAATGGAAGAACATAGTGGTGATTTGTGGTATATCATACATTTGACAAGATTATTTATTCAATTTAATGGAGGATACTGAATGCAGATAATTCAGGCTATGTCTAACAAATTATTAGTGTGATGGAGAAATAGAGGATTTTTATATAAATAGACAAAATACTTTTGATCACAACAAATAATGTTTTAAGCATATTATGGGAGACTATTATATTCGATTTGGAAAGTGATGTAAAGATTAAAGTCGTATGGAAAAATTTGGTTATGGATTCAGAAATAAAAGAAAATAAATAATGTGGAATTTACAGTAAGTGTGGAATCTGCAGTAAGAGAAAAACTATTATTAATTCGTTTTCTAAAAAAATACTCCAGAAATGAATATAGAAATATCCAAATGAAATAAAGTAAAATTGAATTATATTTTGTCTAATAAAAAAAATATATTTGAAGATAGAAATGAATATGGAAATATCCAAATAAAATATAGTAAAATTGAATTATATTTTGTCTAATAGAAAAAATATATTTGAAGATAGTAATGTTATTAATAGATTCAACATAGAAAGTGATCATCCATCAGTGAAATATCACTAAAGAGAACTACTTATGCACATGTTAATGCAAAATCAGAACAAAATTATTAAGAAAGACTGTATTATTAACAAACAGTTGATATTGTGAATATTTAGAACAAATTCAGTGAATTTAAATTAGAATTTGCAAATCATTTAAAAAAATTAATATACTTTGAGGATGGTTCATTTGATTTACAACAGTAAAATAATTGATATTCTACTACGAAGTGCTGCACAGATAGCTAGTATAAAAACAGCAAATCATTAATGAAGTTTGGAAAAAGCTAATATATAAAGAAAATAAACAAAATAAAAGTATTTAAAATGTTCCATTAAAAAAAATTGAAAATTTTGCATTTTGTAAATAATATTAAAATGAATTAATGGTAATATAAAAAAATATAACTGTGAATTTGCACAAGAAAAACTAAAAAAGAGAATAAATGTCTCAAAACTATAAAATAAGATACCAACATTGGAAGGGAAGTTATTTCTGCAGTAAGAGTAGTTGTAACTTTTGCATAAGAGGATGACCTAAATTCGTAAAATTCTTACAAAGAACAATATAGTAATAAAGATTAATTCCTACAATACAACATTTTAAATAAAGTGTTGAGGCATTATTTAAATTATAAAGAATAGAAAAGCTCTAGGATATAAGAGAAAAATTGTTAGCAAAATTATATATCAAATGTTTAAATAAAAAAGATTTACTGATAATTGTTATTGAAATTTAATAAAGTTGAAAAAGAACAGAAATTACAGATCTTAGTATTTTATCAGTGTTGTACAAGAACTTTACCATGATAATTACAATTTGAATTCAAAATTTAAAAATGATTTTAGAGCAATATATTACATACTAATTTTAAGAAATTATAGAAATGACCTTGATTATGAGTTGACATGTTTTGGACATATAGATTACAGAAAGTTACTTGTTTCTGTAAGCCTTTTTTTAAATGATTAAAGCTTTGTATATTAAGATAGACATTTGATATTGTCATATTTTGAGACATCAAAATGCAACAGCAGCGATTAAGTTACATGATAACAGTAAAGATATCAATATTGATAAAGTTATGTATTGAGATGATTCACTATCTCTAAAACTCTTGTAGTGATTTTAAAAATATTTTGTAAATTTAAATGAGAAGCTAAGGGAAATAAAATAAATGGAGTTTATTTAACACATCTACATTTTGCTGAGAATGTTACAAGAGTTATCAGATGAAAATAAAAAAGTAGATTAAAGATAAATGTTAAAAACACTAAAGAACCAGTTTTTCTAAAGAAAATAAAGATAGATTATCACAAATTCAAAGTTACCAAATGTAAATATCTTGATCATATTATCAATATAGATGAAAACAAGAATGAAAGTAATCAAAGGAATTAACCTTGGATGGAGATGTTTTTGGTAGAAATATTTTCTTTTCTCATTCAACTATGGGTTTAACAAGAAAGGGTTTTAATATATGTGTTATATTTGTATAGTCATTTAATGGATGAGTAATATAAGTGCTACATAATCCTCAATGAAGTATGGAGATGTATGTTATGAGTGTTAAGGAGAGTCAAAATGAAATATATGCCTGAGAGCACAATCAAGTGTCATTGACATCATTGAAATAATTAAAAAGCTGATATTGATAGTTTAAATAAGCTTTAAACCGATTTCTAAGAGATTTAAAAAATTCAGCAAGAGTTCCTGTGTGAGATAAATAAATGACATAAGGATCAGTGAAGCAGACTATGTAAGATGGTTGAATAAGATAAGGAAGTTTTTTAGGGAGATATGGAGAAAAGAAAAGGTTTGGATTGGAAAAATGGGGTTATACTTGGAGATATCTTCATTCAGCTATGACTTGATTATATTCTAATGATGATTAATTATTGTCTATGAAATTAGTTATAAACTTTAAGTGTTATAGTTTAAATATTTATAATATTTTTTGTAAAATTGCACCGTAATTCTCATCTTTTAATCTCATTTTTGTATCCATGCTCTATGATCTGATCTGTATTTTTGGAAATTGCATCTTAAATATCTGATAATTGAAATACATCTTAATTGCTATTGAGATGTTTGTAATCATATATTTCAAATATAAGAATGAAGTATACCTAAGCATCTATATCTTATTTTGAACAGAGAATGAAGAGTGAATATTATTGAAAATATTGGATACATTAGGTTAGCCCATAGACCAAATATTTAGGATTAATGCATATTTTTTTACTAAACATGAGGTATTTGAGCATGGAAGAATAATGAATTCAAATATAATAAATAATGAAATCAGAGAAATTACATCAAAATTGATTTGATTATATTCAGACTGGGATTATTAACCCAGAGTTATGATAGCACACTAGTGACATTTTTAGGAAATAATCCATATATGATAAACACTAGCTATGTGTTACTGTATAAAATATCTAGATTTATCAGCTAAGAATGGGGTATATTAAATTTTGTGAATAAAACTTTTTTGATATTTAAAAATCTTTTTGTCTTTGATGCTGAGGACATCATTTAGAATATTAACCAATGTAAACTATATATTTATAATTATATATACAGTTAGTAAAAATAAAATATCTCAACCATTCTGACTTATGAGTTTTGATGCTTTTGAAATTGGAAAGTTTTCACATATTACATCATCATATTAATTAAACTTGTAGATAAAACCTAACTGAAGATTAATATGAATAAAAAAAGGGCACTTAAAATTTTTGTTGTATATATAAATGTTATTATAAGTGATATGTTTGAAAAGCTGCCTTTCAACTCGAGAGGTTTTTTTTTATTTTAACATAGATGTTATTAAACAAAACATACTTCATGATCATTATTAATTACTAGTTATACCATTTCTTAATAAAAAATATCCAATTTGATTTTTTCATTATTTTAATGTGTTTCATGCATTGCTCATCATATAGTTAATTATGTTTATTAGAATTCTATAATTAATATACATAATGTATAAATTAAATAGAATTAAGAGTATTAGAACAAATGCTTAAATAATTTTATATTATTATTAAAGAATGTTTAAAATTTTTAATGGTATTATCAATAGTGGAATACATTGAGAAGATATGTAAAAATTTTGGATAATATACTTGCGTAAGTTAGCAGCCTGATACTGTGTTGACGCTTTCAGTTCAATATATTTTTAAACCAGAAATATTTTTGATCATTAATTTTATTTAAAATCAATATGAAGAAGCTTTGTATAGTGTATGCCTCAGTATTTTAAATATGAAAATTATAATTGCTGGCTGGCTTTGAGACTTTCCCAACTAAAGTCACTTAATTCATACCTAATTAGATGTTGTTTTGCCAGTATTAATACATAATTTTTATATATATATTTGAAAAAAGTAATAACAGTAAATAAACAATAGATATTAATGTGTGGCACTGAGAATATCTAATAATATTTGTGGATTAATTAAATTCCAATGTGCATACTGTAGCGGATAATCTGAAGCTCAGATTACGCTTCACGAGTATTAACAATCATTGTACCATCTAACAGAATTCAAAGTCATCTCTCCGTGCTTGTACACATACTTGCTATTGATCCAGAATTTTTTTTCTCACTTCAATATTAATCCCATTTTGATAGAAATAAATTAACGATTTGGGCAAGAAAGTGAATCACTAGAGTCGTGGACATGCAACGAGGGAAAGATTTAATCAAAGTATGCACACTTAGTGTACTAATAATGTGTATATGAATTAATTGGGAAATATGTATTTAAAATTTTATATATTTTATTAATCATGGTAAAATGAGATAAGGAATCAGGTTAGGAATTTCTAGAAACATTACTATAAAATTTAAAACAAAGAAAAAGAGGGGAAATTATTGTAAGTCAAATAAATCAAAAGTGCTATTAATAAAAGTCACTTTTCCATTAACATAAAATTAATCTATCTAAGAGATCTTTACAAATACTAAAATAGAATGTAAAACAATCATTCAAGAATATTTCAGACCGATCGTATTATCTCAAACTTCTTATGAAACAAAGGCGGGCTTCCTGTGGAAAAATATCCATTGTACAAAAATTACACAGTGCTTCAGGCTACAGGCACTAATTGCACTCTGTATATCCAGGGGATTATATAAAGAGTGCGAAAATTTGATTGTACTTTACTTTGGGCTTTTTTAGAAAGAGTTGTTTAAGTTACTTCACGTCGCTGTTCACCTTAAATATGGCAGAGGAGTAAAACCATTGCACTTTCCTTTTGGCCATTCCTGAACCACTCTCTATTGAAATGCCTCTTGAACTTAAATGAAACCATGAACTATTTAACTGTGCCCTGAACCTGATGTGGAAAAGTATGCCACCTGCTGTTAAGTTTCAAACCACGTCAAAAATAATGTAAACTAAATGTATATTCTATAAAAGTAACTTACCTATGTAATAATATATAATCCAATCTCTACATGATTCTTTATAAAACTAATCATATAATTCTCTTTTAGCCTTGTGAAATTCTTATTTTAAAATGGTGCGGCATTGATTTTCTATATAATTATAATTTATATTTCTTTTTGTTTCGTTCATGTAATATGCCAGTAATTTATCCCCAACTCTGCAAATGTGTTTAAATTTAGCTAAGTCTCCTGTCATTTAAAAAAAAAGGAGCATCATTTAATTAATTAAGTTGTTTATTATAAAATTGTATATTTGCCGGGTTGGAAAGATTTAAATGTTATTTTTCTTAGTATACTATTATTGCGGTTTGACGAAGGGGGAAAACATTTCCCACATTAATAAAAAAAAAAAAAGTAAATGATTTAAGATCGCAAATTTTGGGAGATTAAAAAGTAAAGTTTATATATATTTCATGTCATTTTTATGTTTAAAAATCGCCTAAATTAATACTCATATATTGTATAAGGATCCTCCTGATATTCTCAGCCATGTAAATAAATAAATTAATGCTATTAAAACTTTGTTTATCACTTTGTGTCAACTCCAAAATAATATTAAACTTAAAGTTAGATGGCGTAGGGTGGGGGAAAAATTGGGATCTATATTTTAAAAATATTAAAAGAAAAGAAAATTCCTAAAGCGAGAAAATCAATCTTATATTTCAAAACACGTGTCATAATATTTATTTTTAAATAAGTCAGCTTAAATAATTTGATCATACCGTCAAGAAAAGGAATAACTAATACCATGGGTTAATTTCAAGCATCAGGAATAACTTATATATATTGTCCAAGCATTGCTAATGTCGGTCTATTTCTTAATTGTGTGCTATTCGTCACAGTAGGCATTGGAAAAGACCTTAGCCATTTATTCGTCACTTCCAGTCTGTGATAGGGGAATAGACCCTGGACCCATGTGCCTGCTTAATAATGGGATTTTTGCACCATCAGTGCGATCCCATTCAGGCTGAATATTCTTCATTCCAGTGACTGACCTCCGTAAATTTAGTGTGGCATGTCGGTCTCCTTTGATGCGAAACAAAAATCGCACTTCCATTCGATACTATAATAAGCACACCATCATGTCTCGTAAATGAATTTCGTTTATATAAAAACAGCCCGCACATTAGCACCGCCATTACTCTATCTTATTCTTTCTTTATTAAACTCTTCCTATACAATTCCGTAGTTTGACATTGTGGTCACTTGAGACTGAAGTATACGTATTTAAAGGTTATTGCTTCATTTTATATGTAAATTCATAAATTAATGTGCTAGTATCTGATTCTGGATAATTAAAATGCTCAGTATGCCCTTCCCTTATGTTCCATCTGAAATATAAAGTCTTTATTGATGTATAATGTCCTAACACAACAAACTTGCATTAAGTGATTGCTCATAAAAACTTATATATATATATTTGCATGAAACATTAGGCTGATAATAATTAGAGTATTATTCAATTAAATTTCTATAATCCCTTTTTACTCCATTAGTGCAATAATAAAGAATTATTGGCGTATCACTGAAACAGCACTATTATAAGACAGTCCCAGAAATAAATGTATTTAAAGAATAAAATATACTTATTTTAATATAAAGACTATGAAATCTGTAAATGTATTTAGTTGTAATGCGAGGCTAATATTCATATTTACTCAAATATAATATATATATCTATTAATGCATAATATGCATATTATTAAACAATATTTAAAATCTTACTCTTGAGTCATTGCCTATGCTATTGATTATGCTTTCCCACACATATCTTTGCACATTAGGTTTATACATACCCAGAAGACTTAAACAATTTATTATCAATAACAATCATATAGATATGGCCAGTTGCCTAATTAGTCTTTTTTGTTTTACCGTTGAGCTGCCAGCCAGAAATAATTGAATATGACGTGTATCATAGGTATTGCTGATCATAAGTAAAGAGACCTGGGTTTGAACTTGTAGGGCAGTTAGAGAGTGTTCCTGGCATGTGTCTTGTACATGATCTGACTCTAGGTACTCAGGCTGGAATTCCAGGTCTGGTTGTATGAATTATGCAATCTGACTGGTACAATACTGTAATAATAATTTATAAGGTAGATTTTCTAGAATCTTTGTAATAAATTTACAAATAATAATTTTTTACTATCAAATCTAATTCGTCAGTCAGATAACAAATGATTATTTTTATCTAATTTCAATTGTTTTATGAATAATAAATCAATTATTGATTTCAAAGAGAGTAATTTTATATTAGCAATAATGTTTTGTAAAGTCTTGATGAAATCAATTCACAGTTTTTACTCATTAAATGTTATGTTTTCATTACTATATATGGTAGTAACCACTGTTTATTTTTGAGGTTATTAGTATTAGATTTTACATCTTATACTGACACAGTAGGTTAGTACAAAGTTTCATCCCTTTGAGTATCAAGGATTGATTTATTATTCATAAAACCATGTGAAGCTTAGATAAAACTGATTCACTTTTTATCTGATTAATGGATTAGCACTGATTCAAGAAAGGGGATTTCTTGCAAGTTTATGACTCTAAGAAGTGTGACTTGTGATTTATTATTGTGATATGCATTTGCATAGGATTTATTATTTCATAAATATATATTTAAAAAAAATATTTTTTTTGACTTTTCCCTTTCTTAAACTTCTTTTTTCTCTTAGCTTAAACTTATAAGCCTCTCTTCAGATTTTTATTTTTATTTTTTAAATTTGATCAAAAGTAATTTTTTTTATAAAAAGATTGATAACTTTTGACAGATGAAATTAAAGAAAAATGATAGTCTGCATTTTAAACTTGTAGATAAATCAATATTGGCAAAATACCTATTTCAAGGCATTGAATCCATTTATCTGCATTTGTCTGGGTGAAAATCATAAAAGATTCACAGTGAATCTATTAAATAAATTACTTTTTTTAGATATATATATTTCAAATACTCTGAAGGAGGGAAAACAAATCATTATAAAAAGTGCAAATAAATGAATTTTATAGATTTATTTACATTGAATCTATTTTGTAACTAACAATTCATCACATAATATTTATTTTGTTTAACTTCCATGAGTATGGAGTCAACTTAATTTCTTTTTTTTTGGAAACAATTTGTATAAAAATAATTGTTTTATTTCTTAACATGAATATTTCCATTCATATTCTATATATTTACAACTATTTTTTATTATATTAAGCTTCTATTTCTTTATGACTTTTTTTCCAATGAAAATTATTGTAAAAACATACATTTTAAAGAAATTAAAACTTGAATAATTAAAATGAAAGACTAAATGAAAATGAAATCTTAAGACAAAAATAGTAATTATTTCTAAGTCTGTTTCTATGGATATGGCAGCAAACAAACAAAAAAAAAAATCATTATATTTTTATCAAGCAAAAATGTAAAATATATGCATTTGTAAAAGAGCATTCTAATAGCTTTTATTTTGTAAGGATCTGCTGCTGCCCTATTTAGTATACACTTTTTGAGCTATGTCCAGACAATGGAATTCAGTGATCAAGCATTATTGATCATCATAACTGATAGTTTAATAGATCTTTTTTTTTATGGACTAATGGATTATTTTTACATAAATTCTAGTAATCGTATTTTACTTGTTAAATAATATATATTAATTTTTATGTAGCTTGTCCAGTATTTTTTTTGCTTAATTTCTTTTTTGAAAAGATGCTATATTTTTTTAATATATGTAATTAAATAAATCACAATATAATAGAAAATAAAATATCATTATATAACATGGATAATTGTACACACATTATAAAAATAATAAAGGATAGCTAAAGAACCTAATAGAAGGAAAATATAGGACTTAATTATATTAATTACAACAAACAACTGTATAAATATATATAAACGTCAATTAATTTAACAAATAATTAGCTAATTAAAAATGAATGGAAAATTACATAGTATTTATTTATATAAGTTTTTGTTTTCTTTGTATATTTTATATGACAGTTATAAGTTGGATATTCCAGAGATGAAGGGGTAAAAAAAGGGAGAAAGTGAAGGGGAGAAATAAATTAATTTGTTTATTATATTTGTATTTAGATTGTTGTTGTTTTATTATTATTAGTTTTAGCTAATTTCACATATAAAAAAAAGTTAGATGTGGCTATATATGCAGTCTAAATTGAAGCTTTAAAATAGTTTGTCACATTGATAAGGACAACAATTATTTGCTGAAAAAGCTTTTCTGTATTATTTTTACAATATATATATACAATTATTGCTGTTATATAATATTTTATATTGTATGATTATTTAAATATATGAAAAAACAGCATTGATAGTTTAATATATGTATAGTATATTATTACATTATATCTACTTTTCTGAAGCAAATCTTGTACATTAAACTAGAGAAATATAATTAAATTTATTATTAGGGATAAAAAGTTAAAGGCTAAAGCTGGATGGGCTGTGAAGAAAATGTTGAAATCTGTTTTGTTCTTTGAAGTTAATAGTAGACTAATGGTGTAAGTATTTTATAAGCATCACTGTTATAAATAATGAATTGAGTGTTAAGTCTAAAAGTATGAAAACACTTCCAAATGATCTAGTCAATATTCAGATATATATGCTAAACAATAATTTGGACAATAAAATAAAATGCATATACTAAGAAATTGAAAAAGTTATTGAAACAATGTTAGAATGCTGTATTAATAATAGGAAGAGATATAAAATTGTTGGAGATATGAATTAGGGAGAGGTATGAAAGAAAAGTTTTTTGTATGAAAAAGTGTATGGTAATACAGAATACTCGAATTAAAAATAAGGTTTGCATATAGAAACCTGTTGCATGAATATTTTTAGTAAAATAAATAATCAATGGCTTTATTGCTGGGGAGTTCATAAGAAGTTCAAGCTCTGGAAGTGCCAGAACTGGACTCAATCCAAAGATCTTAAACTGGAGTCAGACATTCTATTACTGCATTAAACCATACAAGACAATATTTTTAGATAGATTATATTTTGATTCAAAGTAAATTTGTGTGATAAAAGCTTATTAATTTTGTTCACCATTTAATATTGTTAGAATAAAGGGATTTTTTTTGAAAGAATTCAAAGTCAAGAAATGGATAATTGTTAATTAAATAAAGATATCAGAGAAACAGTTTTCAGGGAAGTTTAATTAAAAAAATAAGTGTAACTAATAGTAGATTACTTGATAAAATAAATTCAAATCTAAGATAGGAATTTACTGAGAGAAAATTTAGAGACAAATTAATAAAAAAAACTAAATGCATTGAAAAGATATGAAAAATATATAAGGGGTCGATATGGTAGTAATAATATGTGATCATCTATAATTGAAAAAAAATAGAATGAAATGTTATACAGTAATGAAAGAAGCAACATAAGAAATTATTTTCAGTTGTATTATTAAAAACTGTAAGGAAAAATGTTTAATAAAATTAATTGATATATTTTGAGTGAAGAATAATTGATGTTTTGAGTGAAGGGTGGCTTACAGTTTCATTGAACAAAAATCTCACTTTTATCTAAATGTAATAAAACAAAAAAAAATCAGATATCCATTTGGGCAATATCTTTAAATGAAAATATTTATTTTTAGCAATTTCAACTGCCCAGCAGTTTTCTTTAGAACAATAGTATACAATTATTTACTCACATATGTATAATAATCTTTATTAATATTTTTGTACATATTCATACATATCTATCTATTTATATACTTTTGTCTTTTTAATATAGTTGCATTTTATATCAGTAATCATTATGGCGGTTTTTAAAAACTTCTACAGTATATTAGTTTTTTAAAATTTTATTTAAATTGAGATAGTAAACTAAAATTTTATTTACAAATATATGTAATTTTATAAAGATGTTAATATGTTTTAATCTTTAATGATAAAATTATCAATATAATCCTACAAATTAATTGTTAATACAGTATAGTCATACAAATAAAGTACAACAAATGTTAATTATTAAATTAACAAATTTTAATATTTGCATATTTTGAATTAATAATGTAATTATTTTTAATATTAATATTTTTAATAATTATAATTCTTTTTATGTTATATGTTATACATATATTTATGTAGTATAGGGAGCATACCAATAGCTCAAACAAGTATTTGATAAGTGCGGTAAGAGAAAAATATTTAAGATCTCTATCTAGAAGCAATGTCATGTTATATATAACTTGCTTTATTGATTATTATAATTTTACCTTTAAGGCCTTGTCAATGCTAAGGCGATTAATATATGGGAGATCTGAATTTGATTCAGTCCCATATAGCTATTTAAGTTAGATAGCTGAGTTAAAGACATTTTCATGTCTGAAAATTTAAGAGTTTCTACTTAAATATTATGTATTAAATAAGTGCTGGATTTTGAGTTGATATTTTAGGTCTAGTGTCTGAATATTCTAGCTCCTCGCTGAAGTGAGCCAAAAGCTCGAAACCAGTTGGTCTGGGAATGGGAATGTTCTAGATAGAGATTTTAAATATTTTTCTCTTACTACACTTATCAATTAAGAGCTTGTTTGAGGAATTAGTAAGCCCCGTATATTACATATTTGTAAATACTAGCTCATAAAAGCAATGTCATGCTATATATGACTTACTTTATTGATTGATATATATTTATAAAAATCATAAACATTAATATTAAAAATTGTAGTTAACATTTACAAATTCAAAATTTACATATATTAAAACTAGTTAAAATATGCTTCATTTATTACTAATTAAAATTTAGTGTACATTATTTGTATACTTACATGAATATTTTATTTATATGTTTATATTTACAACTGAGATTTATATACAGTTTTAAAAATTAACACATTGTTATTAAGATTTATATATAATTACACATAATGCATGGCAATAGAATTTTGATTTAATACTTCAACTTATTAAATAAATGAATTAATGAAAATTATATAAACATAAAAATTAGAAGCTTTTAATTTTTCAAGATTGCTGTCTTGAACAGCCTTATATGGTCAACTTGGTAACCATTTTTATGTTTTATTTTTGATATATAAGTTTTATTCTTAATTAAAAATTTACATTTTTTATAATATTCAATAAAATTATAACTTCAAAAAATAAAAATCATCTCAAAAGTAATATATCAAATAAATGAAATAAATAATGAGGACAAAAGATTTTGTTTTGCTTTTCAGACTAAAAAAAAATTTTCAATGAATAATAAATATTTCTTCAATAAAATTTTGTTATTAACATAATCTTTGAAATTTAAAAATTCAATTTATAATTAATATCAAAAAATACCAGTTATGAATCTTTTAGTAGACATTTTTTTTCCCCTCAATTAATCACATTTATTTCATGTTATTATAATTTCTTTGACTTATATTCTGATTAAAAAAAAGGAATATATTCAAATGAAATCTTTAATGTGAATATCATATATTTAATAAAAACAAATACTTTATTTAATTTTACCAAAATAAAAATAAATACATAGAGCACATGTACTGTGCTGGTCAAAACATGTTGATCCATCTAACATGAGCTGGAACTCACAAAATGTACTTCAAACCCAGTCAAGCCCGAGATTTAGGTCAGGGACCAACCTGGATTCGAACCCACTGCCTAAGCCCCAGATCAGACACCTAATGAATAACAATGATGGCACACGAATTTATTCTTAGTCCGGCCCATTAGCAGAGCGGAGAAGACAATGAGACATATTAACTACATTATAACTAAACTAAAATAGGCATACACATGGATGTACATGTGGAGGTGGAGAAAAGGGAATTCAAACAACTCAAATAAGTTTGACAATAAAAAAACAGTTTAATATAATGAATTAATTATATACATTAATGTGTGCATGAATGAGCAGTCTCACGCTGATGATTCTCATATGTTTTTTTATCAACTAAATAGTATATACACCTGGGTCTCGTTTTACGCGATAGATAGGTTCCTCAGAAAACGCGCAAACGAAATCGTGCAAAAATAGACGTAACTTACATTGAAAAAGGGGGTATGCGGTCTATGATTTTTCAAAATTCGCGTAAAAGCAAAGCACCAACGTAAAATAACTTTAAAATTCGCGCAAAAAAAAAATAAGGAAATAAAATATGACTAATAAAAAATTTCAAATTTGAAAAAAATTGATACAAGACAAACTTTTTTTAACTACACCTGGGTCTCTTTTTACGCGGACTTATTTAACATGATTTTGAAATTACGTGATTCGTGTTTCACCAGAAGTCGATTTCCGGTAATGCGCTATTACTTTAAATAATAAATTTCGCGCACTTACGTTATATTGAAAGTAATAGCACATTATTGGAATTCGACTTTCATCTTAGTAATTTCAATATTTTCAGTGCTTTATAATAGTAAGATTTTATGCAATAATGAAATTAAAATCATGATTTCCACATTTTATGTATACACATTAAATTTTACAAGATTATAATGTAAATTTGTTCAAACATTGTGCGTGTTAATTTTGCATTTTAAATCACATTCTGTTTTTGCTTTTTAAAAAAGAACGTAATCAATTATTATTTTCTTATTAATGACACTAATCATTAACGTGCTCTTAAATTCCAACGAGAGCTAAATGGTTGTATGTCTGGATATCGTGAGCTTCGTAAACAATTAATAAAATCATCGTCTCAAAAGATTAATTACTAATTACGTTGTCACCAGAAAATCATAATAATTAAAATGTGTATAAAAAAATGTAAATTACTGTACTGTAAATTATGCATAAAAATATATTATTTTGAATAAAATTAAATATTATAGTTAAAAAAAGTTTGTCTTGTATCAATTTTTTTCAAATTTGAAAATTTTTATTAGTCATATTTTATTTCCTTATTTTTTTTTTTTGCGCGAATTTTAAAGTAATTTTACATTGGTGCTTTGCTTTTATGCGAATTTTGAAAAATCACAGACTGCACCCCCCCCTTTTCAATGTAAGTTACATCTATTTTTGCGCGATTTCGTTTGCGCGTTTTCTGAGGAACCTATCTATCGCATAAAACGAGACCCAGGTATATAATATTTAATTTTATTCAAAATAATATATTTTTATGCATAATTTACAGTATAGTAATTTACATTTTTTTGTACACGTTTTAATTATTATAGCTATTTGCCGAAAAACATGTTAGTTTGCAAACAACTAGCGCCAACTTCGCACTCATGTTGTGTCAATGGTTTTCTGGTGACAACGTAATTAGTAATTAATCTTTGAGATGGTGACTTTATTAATTGTTTATGAAACTAACAACTAAAAATTAAATTCTTATTTTTGTTTTTAATTTTCAATTTCGTTTAAAAATCAAATTTCACATCACATTAATTTCAAGTCGTTGTAAGTAATTTTTAAATTGTTAATTACAATTAAAAATCAGATTTTAATTTTTAATTGTCAAATTTAACTGTGCCCACTGCTATTACTGACCTTTTAAAAATAAACTTGTGGACACTAAATGATTAATAATTGATTACGTTCTTTTTTAAAAAGCAAAAACACCGAATGTGATTTAAAATGCAAAATTAACACGCACAATGTTAGAACAAATTTACATTATAATCTTGTCAAATTTAATGTGTGTATACATAAAATGTGGAAATCATGATTTTAATTTCATTATTGCATAAAATCTTACTATTATAAAGCACTGAAAATATTGAAATTACTAAGATGATGTGCTATTACTTTCAATATAACGTAAGTGCGCAAAATTTATTATTTAAAGTAATAGCGCATTATCGGAGTTCGACTTCCAGTGAAACAGGAATCGCGTAACTTCAAAATCGTGTTAAATAAGTCCGCGTAAAAAGAGACCCAGGTGTATACATTAACACACACATCTTTGGTGGGTATGGTATTAAGATGCCAATCATTTATTAAAAGGATTACATAATATTCTATTAACACTTTGGTTTATGGTTCTGAAATGCGGTGATTAACATTTCAGGGAGCATTCCGGGATTTTTTACATATATAAGAAAAACTTTTCACACCATTGCGGTTGTGAAAATAAAATACATTTGAAAAATTATATTTGATTATATGACAAAATATTTATTGGAAATTCTTGTAATTAACATTTAAAAGAGAATGCTTTTTTTTCCCCAAGGCAAATACTCTTAAATACAGAAATAAATCACGACAGTAGGATTGTATAATACGACTGAAATAACATAATTAATTAATAAATCTAGTGATATTCGGCATTTACATATATTTTTGAGCAGAGCACAATTTTAACATTAAAACTAGGTCATGAAGCAAAAGAAATAATAAACGAAGAAATGACGGTACTGACATAATGGTGGAGAAATCAAAGATAAGATCGTGCTTCTGGATGAAAATGAAATCTAAGACCCCCTTCTTAGGGCAGTGCTTAGAGAAATGTGGTTAGGCATAGTGTGGGCCAGGCATGCTGGAATCACCGACGTGCAGAGGCCTTTTATACCCAAGTCCTAGGAAGCTCAACTATCTGCAGGACAGGACATAAAGAGAAATTCATGGGTTCGATCTTGTTGCAACCCCCAGATTAGAAGCATATATACATATTCACGACAAGCTGAATGTCAGTAATGTAGTATGGATAAATGTCACTATTGACATTGAATAGGATTTACTGCTCTAAAATAAATGACACATTGTTTTAATGCTATAATTTATACAAACAATACTCTATGCTGCTATAATATAAATAGAGATTTCCTTTAATAAAAAATACATTAAGATTTTACCCCATCCTTTTCTGCTTTGTAAAATAATTCAATCCCACCTTCATGGATTTTGATAATAACTAGAATATTTAAATATTTGATATTTTAAGAGTATGAAAAATAAAACTAACAGTTGTATAGAAAACAACTAATAGGTCACCCTTTCAGAATTTAAACATTTTAAAAGATTTCAAAGCACTAATTAGCTGGATTTACCCCATATAGAATTAGTTCATTCTATTTGGAGTTGAACAAATAATTTTTATAATAAAAACACAACATAAAATGTTGACTCATAAAAACAATCTGGCGAGCGTCTTAATTAGTAATACATTATGCATTGAGGGGATGTTAATAATTTTAATTCATGGAGGTTTAATTAAAAGGAGGAAAGGAAAACTTTTGAGAAATTCAGCTCGTCATGTTGCTTGAGATTGACATATTAATAATAACAAAAGCACACATATAAAATCAAGTAATAAATACATATAAATAATTGACTGCACCAAAAGTTAAAGAAAGTTAGAGCATATGATATAGAATTAGATTTATCAGAATATTTGAGAGCAGTTTACATTTACATATTAGACAGAGATAAAGTTAAGTTAAACATTAGGAGAAATCTTGATAATAGGATTAGAGATTAGTTAGACTAGCTTTACTTTCAGGTTGACGCATGAAAATAGTGAGTTACCTTGCACATTTTTTAAGAGTCCATTTTAAAAAGTCTGGCTCATGCATGGCAGTTTTAGGATCCATGCGAGTTCTTATGTGACAGCAAGCTTCTACTCGGCACCTTAACGTTTTCAGGTTAGGCTTTTCCTTCATTCTAGGGCAGCAGGATGGGACGGCAGTGGAAGATGAACCCACAAGGGTTGGGAAGGGTGATTAGCTTTCTAATGGATCATTTTAAGTTTCACACCAGCATGGATTATGTTAACGACACAGTTTTCTCAATAGTAGCTAACCTTTTGGTATTTAAAATTGCCCATATTATATGCCACTCAGGTATTTGTGGAATGCTTTTAACTTTTTATTTCTAGCTGAAACTCTAATCTTCGATCTAACAAAGTCTTACATTTTTTTTATCCATTGTTTTTGGACATGCAATCATTAGATAATGTTCCAAAAATATATTCAAATCTATTTTCACATTGGAAATAGATTTGACAAAAATGTTTAGAACAAAATCGCAATCCATTAATCTTATTCCCCATTTTATTTTCAGTAAAAACTTTAATTAAAAATTCCTTCCCAAGATTAAAACAATATTTTATTGCCCTCGCCCTTCCCTTTAATTATTTTGGGGCAATTAACGGTTGCAACTTCTATATTGGATTTTACAAAAATATACAGTTTGATTAAAAAGAATAATTTAAAAAGAAAAAGTTTTATAAATGACATATAATAAAATATTTATATAAAATTAATATTTTGTTGGTATGTTTGCTCCTGTAATATATATATACATCTGAGTGTACCTATGTATTTTAGTGTGAAGAGAAAAAAAGAAATTAATAATAAAAAATATTGAAAAGCTAAAATTTATAATTTTAGGCGCGCTTCTCAGAAATATATACATGGAATATACATACATAACTAAAGGAATGGGATGAGACGTAGGGTTTGAATTTAGGTTAGTACTTGGTGAGTGGGTAGAACCACGAAGCTCAATCTTGGGCTAAGATTGACTGCTTCAGAACAAAGTGAGTGCAATAATTACTTTTGAATGTCATGTTAAATCTATTGCTTGACTTGTAAAATCCACATCTTGATTTTACTTTTCTATAAACAATATCAACATTTAACCATTTTTGTTGGAATTAATATCAGTCAGTATACAATTTTGTTCAATTTTTTGCTGTCAAATAATGTAAAGTTATCAAATGAACACCATAGAATAGCTATAATTGGGCCACTCGGCCCAATTGCAATATGGTTGCAGTTCTAAAAAGTCCAAATGAAGCAATTTAGTGATGAGATTTGGAAGTTAAAAAATGCAAATGTAAGAATGTATATATATGACTTGTGTGGTGTAGTGCAATGGTTAAGTATTGTTACACTGGAATGTATGAACTTCAGATGGATTCCAATTCTGACACTTCCATTGCTCAAATTTTTTATTAACTTTTGAGCAGAGCCAATTATTTATGTTATATATACTACACATACATATTAAATAAAAATAAGAAAAATTACAAATGAATAAGAAGAGATGGTGTGTGTATATAAATAAACAATAAAACTAATCCATTACAAATGCATTTTACAGGCAAAACTATTAACAGAAAGTATTTTGACTAAAAAAACCATTTTGATTTATTATTTTATTAAAGTTATAAACAGTGAAAAAAAGAAGAGAAATAAATTAAACATTTTTTTGTAATTGTATCATTAAAACCTAATTGCCAGCCAGAGAAATAGTGGTTTTTTTTTTTTTTTTTTTTACAACATACTACAAATTATCTAACCTAGTTTTTAAAATAAAGTGAATAATTCATATAGGATTTTGGAAATTTCTTGATAGCCAAAGTATTAATTCACAATTTGACAACTGCTCATTTTTCTAGATGCATTGGAATTGCTGTATTCACAGTATTTGGTTCCAGACTTCCATGATTATGAATCTGTGGATAGCAATAAATGCAGTTTTAATTTTAAAACTAGAATATTATTATTAAATAAAATATAGATATCTTAAAACAAATAGTTGTAATTAAAAGTTTTGTTTATAAATTGCTTCTAAAAAAAAGTTAATTGCCACACATTTTATTGGATTAGTGAAAAGAGTTAAAAACAAAACTTGACAACTTCTAAGAGACATTAAATAATTTAAAATATCAGAAAAAAATAAGTTACTTTCTAATAGCTACAATATTAATTCTGATTATTGTGATATTAAAAGCACATATTTGCAAATAATAGATGCGATAAGAATCAATATATCTAAGTGGTAGGTAATTGTGATGAGATGTAGTCTTTTGGATTGTATTCCTAAATGATTGTTTTCTGAATGAGAAAATGAAAATTTTATTTTATATCTTTATTAATTTTCTTATATTTTATTCCCAATTGAGTCTAAGTGAATAAATCAATATTAATATAATGGATTCTATAGCTTCACTATGTAAACTCAAATATTATTTAATATAGAGGAAAATTATTTAATTTAGTTACTTTTTGTTCTCTGCATATTAAAAAAAAAAAATTAAATGAAAAAAATAAAGAAAATGCAACTACTAGGCTCTGCCATTGCAAAATATTAAATGCAAATAGCTTCATTGTAATCTTTTTGAATAATGTGGATTTTTAATTTAAAATTATTTTTTCATTTCAACACAAGAAGTATAAGTTGTACAGAAATTTTTTGAAATTGTTTCAAAATGTTTTTGTATTCAAAAATTTTATGGATTCATATAAAATCTCTCAAATACAGACCTGAAAGAGATATTTAAAAATGAAATGAAATGTAATAGCATGATTTGATCACAATTTATTGGCAAATATTGAAAAACATTAATTAAACCTAATTTCATTACTTATATTTACATACAATTTTTGTTATGCTTCTTTATAAATTATGACCTAGGTAAAAGCGAATTGGTAAAAAAAAAGAAAAAATCCTTGAAGTACATTATTTATACTTGTTTAACCTGTTGCCTTACCACATGATGGTACTGAATTTTTATTCACTTGGTTAAAGATGTAATTGTCATAATGGCTTCATTTTCCATAAAAAAATAATGAATTAAAACTTTTTTAAAATTATTTATTTTAATTTTATTCATAAATATTGAATTTTGATATAAAACTTTTTAAAATAGTTTTTTTTTTTAATAAGTTCAAATTGGTCTACACAAGTTAATGATCAATTACATGTCATTCCTTTTGTAAAAGTAAGACTGCTTTGTAATCTCGTCTATGAAAACATGTTTAGTGAAGAGATCTTTTTTTGTAACAAAATAAATATTAGATTTTAATAAATAATTTGTTTTCAAATATTTATTTAATAATAATGTTGATAAAATCATTAATTGCATTATATCTATATATGCATAATTACTTCCATAAAAAACCTGGAAATTAAATTTGAAATAATTTATCAAGACATTTTAAATTTAACATAATACAAATTGTTAAAAATATAATTATTAATATTTATACTTAGCCTGAAAGTATCTATCAGTTTGTTCTAAAATGTTTATATTTGAATTCTTTACGATTTATTTTTTTATAAAAAAATTTCCGAGAGTTGATTTATGTGCATGTATAGTACATATATTCCATTTTGTTTAGAGACAGTTATATTACATTATTTTGAATGGGTCACCCATGGATGACAATAAAAACATTAAAAAGATAATCAGGATAAAGAAGAAATTAGATTTAGATAGTGTTAATTGGACAAAATTAAATTAATTTATTAACAAATAACTTTTAGATATATTCATGAATAAATTACATTTATTTTAAAAAGATTTTAACAAATTTAAATTTGAAAGCAAACATTGCTCTGAAAAAATTGATTAATTAAAAAAAAAATATTTACATTTCTTACTGAAGAATTTTAATAATTCAACTTTTTTGTAAAAGAGAGGAACTATTTTCAGAGTACACAATAATGCTTTTTAAAGTTAAATGATATAACCATGCTTTGATCATTTGCTATATTTTTTTGTTCACATTTATTTTGAAAATGAAGTTTTTTCAATAGAATCCCTTTTTTTTAAATATATATTATTACAATTCAGTATTTATTATTGACATAACATGCGGGGAAATTTAATTTATAAAAATGAGTTGTAATTACTATCCTCTTTGACTAGATATACTTACCGAGTTGAATTAGCCAATATAATCTTGCTTAAAAATGTAAACTGCAGGCATAATTTTTCTCTTTGATTTTGTTTGAAAATGAACTTTTATTATAAAATTGCAACTTTTTTGCTTTCAGATATATACAGTTGCAAACCAATGTGTATTATTCACACTATATGCAAATTTATTTTGTTATGAAAGTTACGGATATTATATTGTTGATCTAATATCCTTATTTTTCTTGGTATTTGCTGTATAATTCCTAAATACTTAGAAGCTACAGTGACCATATTCTGCTCTCAGTTATTTTAAAAATGAATTTCTATCATAGAATTAGAAATTTTTTAGTTTTATGTCACGCAGTTACAAGTATCAGCAAAGCATAGGATTATATTCTTTGTGCATAATTTTATAGCACCATGTTGGTTGATCTAAAAGAGTTTGGAAAATAGGTTTTGATTTTGTGGATTTCAGACTAATAGAAGTCTTAATTTGAAGTTTAAAAAGAAAAAGGTGAAATAAAGATATCTAAACATTAATTATTTTTATTTGTGTATTAAAAAAAAAAAAAGATCCGATCCTTATTTTTTAAAAAAATATGTATTTTTTTTTATATTAAAGATACTATAACTTTACTTTAAAAATTGTTAACCATAAATCATCTCTTTTGTTGATTATTTTTGTTAATATTTCTTAATGTATATTTTCCCCTACAAAATTATATTCCTGTTGTGTATCCATACTTTAAATAGATATTGAAAAAGTCTTATGTGGATGTATTAAAAAATGCCCATTATACAGAATTTGCTTCTATCAACAGATTTTGGTATACCAAAGCTTGGAACAAAGTTTCATGAGTATGGTGGACTATTGTATCTTTAAACATTGCAATTATTGGAGAGAGGAGCTGTATTTATGGAAGTGACAAGTAGAATCATTTAGGCCCTATGAGTCGTATATTTCTTTCTATGAGTTTATTCAATTGCAGTTCTTAATAACTAACTGAATTTATGCTTATGGCAATTTCAAATTTTATTTGTTATTTATTATTGAGAGGCCATCAAGATTTCTTCCTTTAATCTTTTGACTTTTTAACCGGTAGTTTAAGAATTTGTTTTTCTGGCAAAAAATTTCACTTCATAAAAATCTATTTTTTTTTGATAGACTTTGATTCAGGAACTGTTTAGACTCACTCCACTTTATAAAACAATTTTTATATAATACTCTTAATTATTGTAGGATCATTTACTATTTTCCAAGAAGATAATTATAATGCATGAGTGAAGCTATTATATAAAGGAAAGGATAAGACCATAGAAAGATAGACAATTATAGACCGGTGGCGGTAAAGTCAATATTATATAGTTTTTGCATATATGGTGGCTGGAAGAGTGACAAAATGGATAGAAGAAAATAATATAATGGGAAAAATGCAAGGAGGTTTTAGAAAGAATAGGTGTATAGGAGGTAGTTTATTTGTAGTCACAAAACTTGTAGATATGAGTAGGAATACAGGTGGGTAGTTGGATATGGTCTTCATAGATATAGAGAAGACATGATATAATGAATAGAAATAGATTATGGGTAAGTTTAATAAATTTGGGCCATAGAAAGACTAGGAGGAGGGGTAAAAATAACATTAATAGATGCCAAAGGGACTGTATACATTGTTAGGTCTTTTATTTGCTGATAATATTTTCTTATGCACAGAAAGTAGGGAAGATATGAAAGTTATGCTCAAGACTTGTGCAAGGGTGAATAAAGAGATGGGAATTAAATTTAGTGAAGAAAAATCAAAAATAATGATGGTAAATGCTGGGGAAAGAGAAGAGAAATAATTTTTTTTTGGGGGATATAAAGTTAAAATTTGGTCTATAGTTATAACTATTTGGGAATTGTCTTAAGTAATCAGAGGAATTGCTTTGATGAATGGGAGAAAAAATTGGTAAATAAAGCAAAGAAAAGAAAGGAATTGATAAAAAAAATTAAGTGTTTTCTATAATAAATATGGTATAGCAAGAATAGTATGGAAGAGAGTGGCAGTAGCAGAGCTAACTTATGGTAATGATGCATAATGTGTTAGTAAAGGGTGGTTAGGCTACTTAGAAAAAGTACGAAGATAAGTAGCAAGACATGCATTAGATGCATATGTGTGTATGGCAAAGGAGGCAGTTCAAGGTGAAATA
The DNA here is from genome assembly GCA_028023455.1 of Epiperipatus broadwayi. NCBI lineage: Eukaryota > Metazoa > Onychophora > Udeonychophora > Euonychophora > Peripatidae > Epiperipatus > Epiperipatus broadwayi. The sequence continues at coordinate 9,499,119 of JAQFVV010006225.1, read as the reverse complement.
GGATGGTCAAGTTTTTATACGAGATGCAAAAAGCAAATTGAAAATGTTCTGTCTGTAGATTGCAATTTATGAATAATAAGAGAATATTCCAAATATTATTTAATTGGTTATGAGTAAAGGACAAGCAATAAGATGGGTGATAAACATTGTATGGTATGGAGAACTTATATGGAGAATAAAAAGAGTCTTAATATATATAGAAGAAAACAGAATATTGGGTGAGTTAATTTATGATAATAGCAAGGAAAGTAGTCTACTGTTTAAGGCTCGAACATTGTTACCAACAGGGGGGGGGGATATACACGTAAATTGAGAAATGTGGGGGATTTAGTCTGCAGGTTAAGTAAGGAAGGCATGGAAAATATTAGGCATTTGCTAATTGAATGTAAATGCTTACAAGCAGAAAAGGTACAAATAATGATGGTGTGGCAGTATAAATATAAACTGATTATACACAAAGTGGGTTCTTGGTCTTTATGCTGGATTTGGAAAAAGATAAGGGGATCTAGATATAAAGGCTATGGAGTGGACAAAGATAGTGATGTTGAAATGTGATGGAGCAGTGTAGAGAATATGGGGAAAATGAAAGTAAGGTGGCTACCAGATTTTTCTGGATGTAGTGGCTGAGGGATTCCTGACTTCAATAACGGAGTAGCTATATCACATCACATGTGATTGTATAAAAAGAAACATCTTGAAAAGATTCCATTAAGAAATGAAAGCCTGGTCGATATATGAAATAATATTTTTATTTATTTATAGTAAGTTGTCTATTTCAATTTTGTTTTAAATTATTTTTAATAATTTATATATATCTTATATACATTAAAGAGAGGAAAAATAAATAAAATTAAACAATCTATATAAGATATATTCCAAAAATTAAAAAATAGCAAATATTAAATTTATATATTGTGCCAAGCCAAATTGGCACATGTATATAAAATAATTTTGTCTAAAAAAATTATTAAAATCTTTCCTAAAAGAGAGTGAAATAAAAGTTATAAAAATCGGAAGTTTCTTTAAATGTAAATGCAGTTTGTTTTCGTGAAAATAAGATTTAAAAATCAGAGAGTTCTTAAAAATAAAACTTACAATTAAAGGGGAGAGGGGGAGTTTTGTTTAGAAAAGATAAAACTAAGAGTTCATAAAAGTTAAAGAGTATTATTATTATAAATTAAAAGTTTAAAAAAATATAAAAATCTCTTTTCATTCCAGTTTATTGTAATAGATTATATTAGTGCGTGCGAATGTAAACAAAAGTATACATGTTAGAATAATATAAAAAAGAAAAATATATATAAATGAAAGTTAAAAAAGAAATTATATTTGGAAAACACAGCGATGGCTATTAAGTTAAATAAAGACATCACGTTTATGAAAATAAATATTGAAATGAAATGTATTTAAAAACACAGTGGTGAGCTACTAATTAAGGATATAAAAACAACACATTTTGGGATAGCTAATTAATCAATCATCAAAAACACGTCATAGGATTAATCTAAAGGAATTTCGACAACACCTATTGCACATTTGCCGGAGGATATTAAAACAAAAACACTTCGCAGGTATAAATAGCCTTTTTTTTTTATCGGACAATCAGTTTGAGTTTGCAGTTTCAGTGTAGTTTTGCAGTGTCAGTTTATAGAAATGCAGTGCTGAAAAGCTTTTGGAAATATACGCTTGTGCTCCAGCCTTTTTAGTCCAACAAGATCATCAAAACCTGCCTGAGAAATAATGTCTGCATAACAACACAGAAATCCTCCGTCAAGCGTTCAACTGTCTTCAAAATAAAACAAATGGATTCGCATAAAAATCTCTTCAAGAAACGTCCAAATCTAACCTGTTAGATATAATTCATCAGAAGCAGCAGAAGTAGCCAACGACAAGAGAAAAAAATCCTAGGTATATGTTTTATTATTATCATTTACACGTAGTAGTCACCACTGTAATCCGTAAATATTCAAGATGCAAATTATATGAACTCTATCATACATAAAATGAACTATTGATATGTGTGTGTAAGTTTCAAATGCTATTAATGCTTTATTATTATGTTTGCGAATGTGAGATAATTTAAAATGTCTAAGATTATTTTTGCTTTTTTCATAAAATATACTATCATATGTTAATTTAAAAATGTGCGTGTGTTAAAATTGGATTTATAAAATGTTTATAATGCGTTTATGTTAGTTAGTAAATTATCTTTAAACTTAATTAATGTTGATTAAAATAAATTGTCTTTAAATTTAAACTTTATCTGTCGGTCAATTCTTTTTATCAATCTCTTCTTACCAATATTTTATTACTGATTAAAATTAGACTGGGCTAGTTAAGGGAATTGTTTCGAGCGCTGGGTTATGAGCCTACTGCCCGAATATGTTAGTCTTCAGACTAGCTGGCGCCCCGGGGTTTACCCCGAAACAAATAAAGTATTTGGATAGTAGGGGTTTGAATCTAGCAACCGAGATGGGCCATTGTTGATAGTTAAAGCTATCAATAAGATCTCCCATTTTGCTTGAACATGCCGGTTCGTTCATGTAACCTTTATAAGATTATAAATGTATTATGAAGGAGTTTGAAACCGGCCAAAACTTATATATACGTATAAGTAGGGGGTTTCTGCGGTTTGACCCGGTACAATATTAATATTTTAAGGTCTTTCTTTCCCTATATATATATGTACGAATCAATAAATTCTTTTCATACTTTGACCCAAAACGTTTTTATAAGCTTACAAATGGTGGATTCTGATCTGAATGATTACAAACTCTGTTGATTAATTTTAAAGTGAGTCCTTTTAGTTTTCCTTAATCTGTTGCTTGATTATTCTGGCTAGATAAATGTAGGTCATTGGAAAAACAGTTCTGTAGATAAAAGCTTTATTTCATCTTTTTTCTCGCTCTTCTTCCATGTGTTTCTCTGAAGTTGGAAGGCTACATATTGAGTTCCGACTGGTAAATTTTATATGATCCTAGTAATTCATGCTATACTTTTCATTTTAAATTAGATATTCTAGGTATCTGGTTACACTATAGCAATGATCTGAATTCAATCTACAATGCTGATGATTTGTACCCTGGGCTTTCCATAGACATTGTATATGCTTTTCTTTTTTCTTTTTTATAACTTTTTATTAAGCAAGGGCAAACCTTCCCAGAAAGTGCATGCTCCTTTTTTATTTTTACATTCTGTTTTTAGTTTCTTTTATATTTAATTATGGTTCTGTTTAAATTGAACCATAATTAAACTCTATCAGAAAACTTTAGTTGTTATTTTATTTAGTTTTTTTTTTTTTTTACAAATGGCAATTTAAATCATTAACCAAGGTTACATATAATTTTATAACTTAGTATATTAAGAATACATTATTTATAAATTTTACCAATGTTTTTATAAATAAATCTTTTTATTATAATTATATAATTCTTTAAATATTAATTTAAATTATATATAGTCATATGCTATCAATTGAAGAAATCTTTTTATTATATTAATTTTGGTTTTTATTTTTATTCAAGAATTTTTTTTTAAATCCCTTATTCCATGTTTATTTCACTGAATTTTTTAATATTCGACTTTGTTAGAATTGGCCAAGTCCATAATATTACAGTATATATATATATATACTAATTCTTATAAATTATAAAAAATAATTGTTTTGTTATTTTCTTTAGCAATCTGAGCAATGGAATTTGTAGTAAATTTTATTGTTTTTGGATTTCTATTCATTTTTATATTTCAGATAATTCATTCAATGCTATTTTGCTTAAAACATACTGCTTCTCATTATATACTGCTCCTTGATTAAACTTCATCATGCCTTCTTCAGCGATAATTTTCTTTCAGAAACCCCCCCCCCCCTTACTTTTTTCCTCTTTATAAAGTGCTTCAAAATTTATATTTTTGTAATAGTTTTAATTAGCAATGAAAGAACTTTAGATGTCATTATATATTGCCCACTTGCTTAAACTCTTTATCATGTTTTTACAGAGGCAGTTTTTTCTCTTTTTTCCCCCTCACTTTCTCTGTGTAAGGTTCTGATTCTGCTATATTTTTGCAATACATTTGTTTCCATAGAAAGAACTTTGGATGTGGTCAGCATCAAGAATTCGTAGGTTCATATTTCTAAAAAAAAATCTATATTTTTTCCTGTTTTATTTTTTTCTCTTACAAGTTTCTTTCCAAGCACAGTACATTATATTTGTTTTTAATGGAAATAACATTTTTTACAGTATGGTTTTTTTCATTTTGAGTCAATTAAAGTTAATAATTGCTTTACATTGATTTTTTTTTATAAAAAATCTAACATTGACAACAACCAACAAAGAAAGTTCCTTATATGAGTGTGTGTTTTTTTAAAAATACCTTTTGTTATTTTGTTTTCAAATTTATTTAATGCAATTATTGTATATAATCTATTGCATACAATGTATATATATCATTAAAAACCAGTTAACACTTAGATAATCCCAGTATCACTAACAATCAATAATTTTGAACAGTTGTCGAGGCAACCTCCTTTTAATAATAAATGTGGGATCCCACCTTTATTAATGGTCTAATATATTTATATATAGACACTAAAGATTGCAACCTGACCATAAAGATTGAAATTATTGATACAAAGGAGTTTACATAAACCTCTTTAAACTGGTGAATATAACCTATATTGACTGTAGACTAATAAATAGTCAATTATAACATTACAAACTGCAATTATAAATTTCAAATTGCACCAAAGTATTACTTAAATAAGTGTAAGAATTAATGCTCAAGGCTTCATGGGTTTATTAATGCTCAAGGCTTCATGGGTTTGTAAGTAATTATTAAAAATCAGTCAAAACTTAGACAATCCCAATATCACTAAATCAACAATTTCAAACTGTTGACAAGGCAATCTCCTTTTAATTATAAAGGTGGAACCCACCTTTATTAATGTTTAATATACTTGTATAGACATTAAAGACTGCAACTTTACCACAGAGATTGAAATTGTATATATTGTACCGCTCAAAACATGTTGATCCATCTAACATGAACTGGAACTCACAAAATGTACTTCCAAACCAGTCAAGCCCGAGATTTAGGTCAGGGACTAACCTTGATTAGAATCCATTCTCCAAGCCTTGGATCAAACACCTAATGAATAATATATAATGATGGCACATGAGAATTTAATTCTAAGTCCGGCCCACTAGCAGAGCAGAGAAGACAATGAGACTTAATAATCATATTATAACTCAATTACATAGGCATACACATGGTTGTATGTGTGGAAGTGGAGAGAAAGGAATTCAAACTACTCAAATAAGTTAGACAATAAATAAAATAGTTTAATATAATGAATTAATTATTTATATACATTAATGTGTACGTAAATGGGCAAGTGGTTTACCAAATGACAGATAATTACAGTGAAATTCACGTTAAGGTTCTCAAATGCTCTATTACTAACTAAATAGTATATATACATTAACACACATGCCAGTCAATTATTAAAAAGATTACATAAGATTGCTATTAACGCTTTGGTTTACGGTTCTAAAATGCGATTTCAGGGGGCGTTCCAAGATTGATTACATATATAAGAAAAACTAATTTCACGCCATGTCGGTCATGAAAATGAAAATAAATAAAATACATTTGAAAAAGTGATATTTGACTATATGACAAAATATTTATTGAAAATTCTGTTAATTAGCATTGGTAAGAAGAACGCCTTATTTCCCCAAGGCATATACTCTTAAATACAGAAATAATAAATTATGACGGTGGGATTGTATAATAAGATTGAAATAACATTATTAATTAATAAAATTGGTAATATTTGGCATTTACATATATTTTTGAGCAGAGCACAATTTTAATATTATAACATCAAAACTAGATCATGAAGCAAAAGTTAATAATAATCAAAGAAGTGTGGTACTGACATAATGGCGAAGAAATAAGAGAAAAGGTCGTGCTTCTGGTCGAAAACGAAGTCTAAGACTCCCATTTTAGGGCAATACTTAGAGAAAAATGGATAGGCATAGTGTGGCCCAAGCTGTACTGGAATCACCAACACGCAGAGGCCTTTTTATACGAAAAGGTGGTCCTGGGAAGCTCAACTATCCGCAGGACAGAACATGAAGATGAATCTATGGGTTTGATCTTGTCGCAACCCCAGATTAGAACCACATATATATATATTCACGAAGATATGCTGGATGTCAGTAACGCAGTATGGATAAATGTCACTAATGACATTGAATAAAATTCACTGCTTTATGATCACTTATTTTAATGCTATAACATATAAATAATACACTATGCCGCTATACTATATATTGTACCGGTCAAAAAACGTCTTAATCCAACAAGACCCGGAATACAGGTAAAGTACCTCAAGTCCGACCATGTACAAGATATATGTCAGGTACATCGTGGATTCTGCCCTATTTACCTATATCCCCAGGTCACATCTAATCAATAACCTTTCTCGATGATAACATCGAATTCCTTCACTTTCACCATGCCGGAGCAGAGCCTTCAAGCATGAGATTCATTTTTAATTATATTTTAATGAGAACTTGGATGATTTCATTTATATGTATATTTAAAATCAAAGGTTACTTAGAATAAAAGTAAATGAAAGGATTCGAAAAACTCTGGAAGTTGGGTTTTAGGTATATATATTTTAAACTCATTAATTATTCTACATTTACATTTAACTCAAGCTCATAAAAAAAAACAATCTTTAAATTAATTTTATAATTATATAGTAAGTTTATCCGAGACTGCGTCCTGTATGACAGATTTTACATTAGCGGTGATCTTTTATAATATTTGGTTTACACAAATTTATTTTTGTTTACATTTATAAAAAAAAAAAAAAATTTAAAATTAAATGACCACGGATTCTAAATTCTCCATTCACATTCAGTACAAGATAATATATACATCAGCGTGTCTAAACATTTGACCAATTGATTGTATATAAAGAATAAATATTCTATTTTTCTTATTTAAACCAGATTTAAAAACATTTTATATTAAAACGAATATTAAAGAAACAATCATAATAAGACTGATTCAACGTCTTATTCCAATGACACATGAAAAGGAAATGATTTATTTTACTTTTCTTTATGAATAATAATTTAAATATCAAAATAATATTTTATTACATTAGTGGACCGTGCTGGAATAGCATTAAACTAACTTCACAGCGATGAAAACTGTAAGCTGTTATATATAAAAAATAGATCAGTTTATTGTCAAGCAAACAAATTGCATTAGTTGGACTTTCAACTAAAATCATTCCTTATAAAACGATAACGTGAATTAGCTAAATTAAAAGATTTTAACTAATCACGAATTAACAAAAGAATTGGTTACTCAGGCTGACGATTCTTGAGTAGAAACATTTCCCTATGGCTTATGTATTAGATAGGCAAAAGAAAAGCAAAAGAATATTGGGTTAATAAACAGATGAATGCAAATGAAATAAGAAAAAAAGCACATGTAGGATCATACGAGCCGGTTCACAGACACTCGCATGCCTATTCCAATGAAGAAAAAGGGGAATTCGGTATGTCCGCCATGTTACGTGCAAATACCAAAAGGAGATAGGAATTATGGAGATCCCTCATGTCCGCCTATACAGATATTATGCTGACTAACCAACTCTACCTCAACCACACTCTCCGACCCACAGATGTATGCGTAACCGGGAGTCAACTCCTAACACAAATAAGTGACCGTTTTAGGTTCGTCCAAACTGCTCCTAGCATTCTCTATTAACCCAAGATATTGTAATCACCAAATATGAACTAATTAAATAGCCTTAAATAATTAATACTGCATAGAGATCAACCTGCGCGCAACCAACTACTTTACGTAAATATTTCACTAACAAAAACTAAACATATAAAATAAGAAAAATTGCTTCTCGAATAAATTCCCTCTTCCCACTTTCCTAACTTTAAAAAAAAGGCATGATAATTAACTGACGCCTTCCAGAGGCACTGTTAGTAGGTAAAAATATATAGTATTTTATTTTGTTTTAATTTAAAGAAATCTAAAATTATAGAATCCCATCCTGGGAAATCTATAACCAAACTATTTAAAAGATTATGGTAAATATATTTTGATATACATATATTCGACATAACTTCGCTTGCGAAAAAAAAAATAGATCAATTTATTTTTATTTTAAATTAATTCATTCTTTGCTAAAAAATCCCTTTCCTCTTGCTCTCTTAGCAAATTACTCTCTTTGAGCCCCCACGAGTGAAGTTTGTCAAAATAAAAAAAAAAAAAAATCAAAGCATGAAATCTCATACTAAGATTAATATAAAAACAAATAAATATTTTCATATTCAATGATTAACATATTAAAATTGTTATGATCTTGAGTCAAGAAGAAAAAGGGTTCAAGAGTCTGGTAAAATATTTCCAATAAATTACATAATTTTAAACTTAAAAAAAATTACAATTCTAGTGGTAATGACTTTTGATTCTACGATCTGGATGACAGGATTGGAATTTTTAGGCATTTACCTGGAGTTCCCTGGAATGAATGCACGGGCGAACGTCGATGGCAGGTGGCATTTGAAGGCAGGTTCTAGCAGCAGCATAATAGGAGATTTCAGGTCTCGGGAAGGGATGGGTGGTGATTTTCCCTTAACTACTCACTCAACATTTTAACTTTCATGGAGACATTCTGAAACTCTCCTGTTTTCGTTTTTTTTTTTTTAAAAAAAAGGCCACTATTTATTCCGTAGCATTGGTATTCGAACTATGTGCTGCCTGAGGTGATTTGTCTTCAGATCTTCTATAACACAATAGGAAATAATATTTTGTTTTTATTTTAGAAAGTTTATACCTTGATAAGGACCCATAGAGATTTCAGTATAATTTTTATCTAACATTGTAGAATCTCAGTTATTTAATAGAAATTCCAAAGTAAATGGATTTTGGTCATTTCTAAGTGTTTTAATTTAACATTTATTTTAAACTTCTTATCGAGATACAAATCTTTCAAAAAAGGCCATCTTGGATTTTTAAAGAAAAAAATCAGACATTTTAAATATATATATAAAAAAACATACGAAAAAAATTCAAAAGTTATTATTTGAATTTTTTCTTTTTAATTAGTGTGTTAGTATAATTAAACGTTATTAGTCCTATCCAAAATAAATTTTAGTAATTTATTCAGGATAGTTGTGTTGAAAATAATAAAAAACACGTTGAAAAAAATACATTTCTCTATTTACATAGGTGGGCTTTAATTAACCCCCCTTAATAAGTGATTAGGTGGGTCAGACAGTGAAATGGCAAATCTGAATCAGATTTACTCTTTAAATATATATATATATATAGATTTAATTAATAAAAAAATTTGTTAAGATTCCCCTCCCCCCCTCTTTTTTCTATTATTTAAAATAATTCAATCCTATCTTAGTAGATTTTGATAATAACTAGAATATTTAAACATTTGGTATTTTAAGAATTTGAAAATAAAGTTAAGATTAACGGTTATAGAAAACAAATAATAGGTCACCTTTTCAGAATTTTAAATAAATAACATTCAAAAAGATTTCTAAGCGCTAATTAGCTTAAATGATGGATTCACCCTGTGCAGAATTACTTCATTCTATTTAGAGTTGAACAAATAACAAATTTTATAATAAAAACTAACATAAATGTTGATTTGTAAAAACAATCTGGTGAGCGTATTAATTAATCATACATTATATTTTAAGGGGATGTTAATAACCTTAATTCATGGAGGTTTACTAAAAAAAAAAAATAGGTAAGAAAAGATTTTAGAAATCCAGCTCGTCAGATTGCTTGAGATTGGCATATTAATAATAAAACATACATATAAAATCAAGTAATAAATACATATAAATAAATGACCGCAGCAAAGTTACAAAAAAAAAGCTAAAGCATACGAGATAGAATTAGATACATAAAATCATTTGAGAGCAATTTACGTTTAAGTATTAGAAAGAGATTAAGATAAACAATACATTATAAGAAATATTGATAGTAGGAATCGAGATTAGTTAGGCAAGCTAGATTTAGTTTCAAGTAGCAGTATACGAGTTACCTTGTACACATTTAAGTATCCATTTTAAAAAGTCCAGCTCATGCACGACAATTGAAAGGATCCATGCAAGTTCTTAGGTAACAGCAAGTTTCTGATCAGCATTTCATAGTTCTTAGGTCAGGCTTTTACTTCATTCTAGGGCAGCAGATGGATGACCCACAGGAGTCAGTTAATGTTTTCTACTCAATCACATTTTAAGTTTCAAACAAAGCGTGGATTCTGTTAACTGCACAGTTCTCTCAATAATAGCTATCTCTTGGTGTTTAAAATCAGGCCATTTTATACCCTGCTCAGGTATTTGTGGAATGCTTTTAATTTCTTATTGCCCAAAATCTAATCTCTGATCTAACAAAATCTTACATTTCTTTGTCCATTGTTAACAAAAGTAAAATCTATTAATCCTATTCCCCATTTTATTTTCAGTAAAAGTTTAATTAAAAACTCCTTCCGAAGATTAAAACAATATTATATTTCCAACCCTTTTATTATTTTTGGACAATTAACCGTTGCATCTTCCATCTTAGATTTTATAAAAATGTACAGTTTAATTAAAAAAATAATTTAAAAAGAAAAAGTTTTTACAAACTATGTATAATAAAAACATTTATAACATTAATATTTTGTTAGTATGTTTGCTCCTATTATATGTATATTTGAGCCACACCTATGTGCTTTAATAAAAAAGAATTTATAATAATTAAAAAATGTTATTGAAAAGTTAAAATTTTATAACTTTTAGGCTTACCTCAAATATATACATAAAATATATATATATGACTAAAGGAGCCGGATGGGACATAAGGTTTGAACATAGGTTAGTACTTGGTAAGTAAATGGTATGCTCCCTATATTACATATCTATAATAGAATAAAACAAGTCACATGATATATGACTTGCTTTATTGATTATTATAATTTTGCTCTTGAGGCTTTGGTGATGTTATTTTGCTGAGGCTATTAATATTTGGTGAGGCCGAAATGTTTTCTGACCCATATAGCTATTTAAGTTAGGTAGCTGGATTTAGAGACATTTACGTGTGAAAGTTTTAAATTTTTTTACTTAATAGTTAGGTGTTAGATAAGGTGCTGGTTTTTGAGTTGGTATTTTAGGTCGTGTCTGAATGTCCTAGCTCCTCACTGAGGTGAGTCAAAAGCTCGAGACCGATCGGTCTGAGAATAGATATAATTCTAGATAGAGATTTTAAGTGCTTTCTTTTGCAGCACTTATCAATAAGAGTTTGTATATCTGTAATAGAAGCTTAAAACAAGTCGTGTGATATGACTTGCTTTATTGATTTTTTTATATATATATTGTTAAAAGGAGGTTGCTTTGACGACAGTTAGAAATTGTTGATTGTTGTTGATATTGGGATTTTCTAAGTGTTTAGTGGTTTTAAATGGTATTTGTGCATAAAACTATTTGTTTTTCATTGAAAAATTATTATATTTTTATTCTTTTAATTACTTTTTTTTTTTCTATATTAATTTAATAGAATGTCTTTGCCTGGAAAAGATTCTGTTGATAATATAGATGAAATAATATTTATATGGATACATGCATAGTAACTTACGTTAAGTATATTCAAATTGAATATCTTAAAACTCGTATTAATTTATGTATAATTTATAATTTTTATTTTTCCATTAATACATTTTGCATATCTATCATCATTATCATTTACAACCATTATCATCCACTGCAGGGTGATCAAGTTTAACCCATTTTCTTTGCTACATAACCCACTATTCTCCATATAATATCACTAATCATCAATATTTCATTCATTCATCTCACTTGTGGTCTCTTTCTAGGTCTTTTCTATCTCTTGGATCCAATTTAGAATTTCAGTTGGACTATCATGTTTTCTAGTAATAAGTTCATCCTAGCTTTAATCTTTTTAATATACTTTCAATGATGTCATTGTTATCTGTTTGTTCTCTCACCCATATATTTTATTTTCAATCTCTTCTTGCTATTCCTAATATACATCTCTCCGTATGTTAGTGAATGGTTTGAAGTTTGCATTGCTTTTCTAGTATTAAAATCTCTGATAAGCATCAATCTGATTCTTAAATAATAACTTTTAAAATACACACATTAAAAACATTGCTTTTTAAACACCTAGGCATATTTTCTTTTAATATTAAGTTATTTCTTACAAAAACACTTCATCCAAGGTTAATTATATAATTAATTTTATCTATTATGTTTCTATACACATTAATAATCTAGCCAAGAGTATGTAGCTGATTCTTCTTATTCATGATTATCAAATCCTTTAAAAAAATCAATTGAACTTTATTGTAATAAATAGTTTTTATTTCACCATTATCTTGTAATTAATAATATGCTAATGCATTGAAGGTGAAACTATTCCACGTAATTTATTCAGGCTGAGCACTTTCAGAGTTTCGTTACTCCATAATCATAGCCTTGTAGATTGTCAACGTAATTATATGCAATTGGTAATAGATTGGCTCAACACAGATACACTTACACTCGAGTAATAACCAAAAAAAGAAAGCAGTTTTATGTTTGCTGACCATCAGCAAGAGCTTAACCATAGATTTGAGCCCTCCAAAGCTGATATATTATGTACAGAGAGGAATGACACCAAGAGAAAGATCAAGGAAGCTTGTTTTATTATCAGTGACACTAACTCACCATTTCCAGAAAATGGATAATATAAAAAACATTTCTGCATATATTTGTATATAATTACATTGACAATCTACAAGGCTATGATTATAGAGTAAAGAAACTCTGAAAACGCTCAACCTAAATAAATTATGCGGAATAGTTTCACCTTTAATTCATGATCATTATTGTAATTTTTTTAGCATTTATTCTTAATCCTATTTTATTACTTTGATAATTTTTGGAATATTTCTTGAATGTCTGAAGCATTGCTTGCAAAACCAAGCAATAACCTGCAAAATCTAGTTGAATAAATAGTCTCCATACATTTTTATTCTCTTAGCTTTCCAATTTAATCTACAAAACATTTTTTTAAAAATTGCTGAAAAAAGTTTTGGAGATATGGGATCATTCTGTTCTACAGCCTTATCAATGTTAATCTTTTTTAGTATTTTAGTCTAATCTAATCTCTGCTGTTACATTTTGATAAATATTCTTCAGAATATGACATCCTGGATCTGCATTTTGATGGTGGAAATATTTATAGAATCAAATACCTTTTTTATTATTTATAAATTCATAGCATAATGGAAATTTGTATTTATTGGCTCCTTTTATAACTTCTCTCAATTCTTAGATGTGATTTGCTGTGATAAATCAACTTTTAAATCTATATTGTTCTTTGGATTGATTTGAATCCAAAGTTTAGTGAGCATGAGTAATTATCTTTGTAAATATTTTGGATAAAACTGATGAGACTAATAGGTCTGTTATTTCTAATAACTTCCTTATCACATTTCTTAAATATCTATTAGTACTGCATTCTTTTAATCATAATACTATCATTTAGACATTTGATAAATAACTCTCAATAATTTTTTTATTTCTTCATCTTTTTTAAAATATCAATAATTCCTTTGTTTCCAGATTTTCTGTTCTTCAGAGATTTAATTGCATATCTTAACTTTCATTTAAAACATTTGATAATTCAGAAGATATATTATTATTTTTTTAATTATTATATAATTCTTTATAGAGCTCTTTCACATATTTCATGGTATCATCTTTTAATAATTTTTTCCTTCTTGGTGAAATAACTTTCCTTTTTATACCAAGATGTTGTTTTCACTTTTGAGACTTTTTAGTTTTTCTTGTCAGTTCACAATTAATTTTTCTTAAATCATTATTAATTCCTTTTTGTGCCAGTTTACAGAATTAAATATTCAATTCTTTTTAAAATTTTTAAGTTTCTTCTTTTTTTCATGCATTGTTTTGTCTCAGTAGAATATTTGATAGCAAATTGCTGCTTTTTTACACCAACTATTTTTGTTGCAGTTCTTAATAGTATATCATTTATCTTTTTACTTATTTCATTCAAGTTTGAACCATCTTTTAAATCTTTTAATATTTTAAAATGAATTTTAAATTCTAATTTAAATTTATTGGAATGTTTCTGAAGGTTAGGAATATCATCTGTTAGTACTGTCATATTAATCAAAGTATAATTGAATTTTGAATGTTTCCTTGTCTATTTCCACCCCCCCCCCCCCAAGAATTTATAATATCTAGTTTTTCTTCTGGATTCCACAAGTTTTTATCCTCTGTCATTTCTGTCATCATGACCAAATATATTCGTAGTGCATTCATCTTTCAATAATTCACCTATTCAGTCTTTAAAGTTTTTCATAACAGTTTTAAATGTATTTAGTCCAATCAAAAGCATTTTATATGTCCATATAAAAAAATCTATATCTTGATCACAATGAGAATTTGTTGTGGCATAAACCTAAATTATCTGCATTTGGTACCTCTATTAAGTTGCCAGTGATATACCATCAATTTCCACAATTTTGTACTTTCCTTTTTATTTAAAATAAATCCCATTACATTTTGCTTCCAGTATTTGAGGGTTTGTAGTAAATGTTTACTTTTTAAATCACTTCTCTCTTCACCTTTATTTCTAATTTTACAAAGTCCAACATTATTTCATTTAATATTAATTAGACAGTTCTTTCAATTCATGCAATGTTCCTTTACTTAAAAGTGATCTGTATTTGTAAATACCTAAATAGAAGGCTATTATTAAATCGCAGCTTGGGCCAGCAGTTGGAATATTTAGCATCTTTTGCCTTTGACTGGCAATTGTACATTCTCTTGGGAATAAAGGCCATAATTTAGATTTGTCTATCATAATAGTAAATGTCTATGTATAAAAGATCATTCACTTGTCTTCAAGAAAACTCAACTGATATTTTAGTTAAGAATTATCAAGCAATTGAGAAGAAATACTAGTGGTTTTTTAATTTTAAAATCAGAAGTAAAAAGCCAGTAAACTCGTGATGAAGCCTGTGATTAGTAGTAATAGCTCCAATAATAAAAACTTATTTGCTCATCTCAGTTTCTTTAAGATCTCATTAAAGAATTATTTTCAAATAACAGTAAACTTCTGCAGCCATACATATCTAGACAACTACATATGTTATCTACCTATTCATCTAATATGCCCTATAAGTAAACAGCACTGTGATAATATGATGGAACTGAGAACCAAAGAATCATAAATTGTATTCATCCTATGCTTAAATGTAATTGATTTATTGAACTACACAACTTATAATTATTTAAGTGATTATTTATATACAATGTGAATGTTTTCATTTTGTTACTAAGAAAAGGTATGAAAATTTTCAGATTTGTTGTATTATAAAAAGTATTTTTTGTAATGGAGATAAAATTTATTTTTCACTTGATTTCTTGTAGAAAGATTAGAAAAATGGAACAACAAAACAGTATACATGATATTAACTATATTTAGAATAGAAGTTATTTTGGAAATGTGTATTAAATTCTCATGTTGAAAATATTATTTCTAAACTAAAAATAAACAAGTTTTTGCCACTAGAAATCAGTCTAGAAAAAAATTGACAAGAGCATCAATTTAAAAAAAGTTGGGGGTTAGTGACCTCATGTTTACTATGTTATATACCTAATAAGTTAAACATCAAGCACATGTTCACATTTTCACCATTTTCTTTTAAATTAAGCTTATTTCATTCTGTAGAAAAAAAAAGTAAATTAGTACTGGTAAATAATTATTTAAGAAAGAAAGAATTGAGCAAAATTAAATTTTTTATCTTTCAAGGATATCCTATATCAGTTCTAGATGCATAGTGAGACACTTGAGATTTTTTTTAATCACTATTATAGATGAATTGTAATAGCAAATCATTTCTTGGGAGACCAAACCTCCAATATTGATGTGATTTATTCTTGCTTATATAGAAATGAGTTTTTTAATTTATATTTTTTATACATTTATAAATTATTGTTATATATGTTAAATGATACATATATCAATAACTTTGTATAAATAAGAAAAAACTGTGCCAGGTGTTAATATGTGAATGATACTCTTAAAATAGAAAATGTTCTATGTTCTCTAGAATATAACCAGAACACATCAATTATATAAACACTTATTAAGAATCTCTGATAAATGTGTACCCCTGTGTAGTATGTTTAATCACAATGTGGACTTAGTTATAAACAATAATAAAAAAAAAATCTCAGTCATATATTATTTATAAATAATCAAAGCATTCTTTTTGTCAAAACTTTTGCTTTCGATTATCTTATATTGAAAGTCACAAGTATATAGTTACTGAACTATTTTTGATTCTATACACTTGAAACACTCAAATCATCAGCATGAAAAATGTAATTTCAGTCAAAATGATCATTGTCTTTTGTTTTGAAGAAGTCTAATCAGCATTGCTGTGGTTTGTTTGATGCAGCGATAGAGTAAGATTCTGGAGCTTAAGATCCATGGATCATAGCCAATTTCCATTGCTCAAACTTCTTATGAATTTCCCAGCAATAAATCATAAGAAAATATTAAGAAAACAAAAATAATTAGTTGACTAATCATTTTAAGGGATAATTAGTTGACTAATCATTTTAAGGGATTATCCAGCACTTAGATGGAAATTTTAATTAATATTACAGCAGAAAGGAAATATGTTTTTGCATATAGAAAATATACTTCTGAAGAGCCATTTAGTTTTTATATTTCATTCCAATTTTACTACGTAAGTTACCTGTTGGCAATTGATAATCATTAAAACAAATATGAATTGACTTTTTTTTTTAAAAGATCAGGAATAATGTTCAGACATATATAACTTATTAATTTAGCAAAGTGATAATAAATTTTTAACAAAATCTTGAAAGCATATTTTATTACTTCATAAGTAAGATTCATTTACATCATTTCTTACAATATGCTTATAATATATGAACCGGGTGGGAATGGATCGCTCATATTATTTAAATTAAAAAAAAAAAATTGCAATGTACTCCGGCTGCACTTTCACTATTGCAGCAAACCAGCCTTTCAAGCGGAGAAGTCTAATACAGAAGGTGGATAAGACCAACAACACCTATAACCAGGTCGAGGCTATACTGAGTTTAACATGCTGCCATATAGAACTTCTCTGCTGCTAAATTCAAACTCCTGCCATCCAAAGCATTTTTATTTGTTTCGAGGTAATCCTTAGGGCACCAGCTAACCATAAGTTATAATTAGCATGCTTAGAGTGCTTGATCAATCCCTAGCTAGCTCCATTACTTAAGTATAGGGGAGATAACGAGTTGCTAAATGCTTACTTTTAACTATAGACTATCTATTAGTGGGACAATTATCAAAGAGAACCAACCAAACAATAATTAGCAAATAAATGATTTATTTAAAAAAACTTCTAATCAAAAAAACATGGTAATAAAGAATATTATAATAAAAGAACATTATAAGTTTATTTAAACACATTTCTAGTTGAAATATATAATAATAAATAATACTATAACTAAAACATTTAAATCTAAATACGCACACACACATTGAAATATAAATTTATTACTCAATGGAAAGCTTTGCAATTATTAAAACACATTATGAGAAAATTAATTACGCACACACATTGGGGTTCATTCTATAAAATGACTTTATAAGAGACACTTAAAGATTGCTACGGCTATCAAAGTTCAACAAAGTCTTTTATTCGATCACAATCAGTTTATAAATGGGAATAAAGAAATTTATAATTACCTAGAATTTTGCACTTAAAGATACATTTCTAATTTTCTTCTGTTGTATTGATCACCAACCGGTTGGATTTTTGAATCCACTAATGGTTTTGGCTCCTCGCTGACTTCCTACGTTCACTGAGATAGATATTCCTTGACTGTTCAGATTATTGAGTGGGCATGAATTGCATATGGAGAGTTTCTGATGTTTTGAGGGACCAGGACTGAAGACGATCCACATACTCCATTCACTGTCTAGCACGGAAAATGTGAAGATACCTACTTGTATGCTGGGGACTCTAGTAGTTTTCCCCGTCTTATTTTCTCTGGAAACTTCCACGGTAATAGTATCAGTATAATCTTAATTGATCCTGGAACTGCCAACATTAAAAAAAAGTGGACTGAACTGCTATGAATAGATTTTTCAGTCTCTTTATACGATTCTTCCAATCTAATCTAATTTATAAATTTTATTAATTACATTCCCATTGTGTTTTAATCTGCATTTTTGCATAGATTAATCTAGCCTTTGGATAAGAAACCGTATTGAATCATTTTCTATTGTTTTCACTTAATGCAATTTAGAATTATTTACTTTCTTCTGTTTATCGACTGAGCAATCTTTAAGTGGATTTAAATTTATACGCTTTCCTTTCACATTTTAATTCAATTTTCATTTTTCACACACATTTTTTTTTCTTTAAGTTTATGAAAAGAGAACTATAGTTTTAACTCTTAACTTAGTTAATTCCCCCCCCCCCTCCTTTTTCTATTTGCTCTTTAACTATTAAACTCACATGACAAGATGTCGCAATGCTTTGTCTTTTGGCAATTTGTGTTTCTAAAGAAACAAAGTCTTTAAACGCTTTATAACTTATATTTCTCTTTCTTAAAACTTTATAAATTATATTTCTATTTTTTAAAACTTTATTGATTTCTTTTATGAATTTTAGTCCGAAGTATTTAATAATAAATGATTCTGTAAGTATTTTTATTTTTAAAATTTAGATTTTAAAATATTAAATTAACCATAATTTTTCTTAAAAAAATTACGAAACATGTAGTGCTATTCACTAGCGGTACATTATACCGCCTTCTGTTTGAGAGCAAAATGCATCAGTTTGACTATTTTATCTAATAATTTCTTTATTTTTACTTATTGTTCCATTTTCGTGTATTCCAAAGACATTTCTAATTTCATGACCTACAGTTCCTACCCACTACTGTACCTTATTCACTGCCTGTCTGGTGGTTCTTAATCTTAATGATTGGGCGTTCTATGTTCCCTTACCATGCCCTGTACCACAACAAACACATTGTTATTGTATTTTCATATTATATATGGACCATCATAGATTGGTTGAAATTTTTTTGTAAATGTGTTTTTCGGGATGGCTTACATGGTTGACTTATCATGACATCGTCTCCTACCATAAGTCCATCTTTGGCCATTCCTTGCCTCTTCTGCCTTAATTTCACCCATCTTCTCTAGCCTAATTCGTGCTTGCTTAGCATCCTTTTATCTATCGGACCTGCTCCTACTGGTAGCCTGGTTTTAAGTGAGTATGGTATATTCTTCCCAAAGTGAAGTCGGACAGGTTCGAAACCTGTAGACCCGTTTTTTGACCAATGCATCATATTAAGTATCCATGGGATCTCCTTAACCCACCTCCAATGATCATTGTGTATGTATACTCGAATGTCGCTCCAGTTCCCACAAGATCCGATCACATGGATTGGACTGTGGGTTACGGATTGCTGTATGTGTTTTTTGCATTTTTCAATCCATTTTTTTTTACTCTTTGGACACGAACAGCGTTCCATGGTCAGATATGATTTTGCCAAGAATTCCCACAGTTCCAAAATACCATTCTTCTAAAACCCATATTGTTTGTTTAACATTTGCCTGAGACACAGTATATGCTGCCACCAGTTTTGAAAATACATCATAAACCAAAAAATGGCGGCAATGGTCTTTAAAAATCTACAGGCATTAAACTATTAGGTTGTTGAGCATATAAAGGCCTCAGCAGCCTCATCCCAGATGCATTAAGTGATTTAGTTTTTGAGCATATTTTGCACTTGTTTATGATGTCTAAGATGCTAGCATACATTCCTGACTAGTAGAACCAATGGCTCAACCAACCCTCAACTTTATTTGCCTCATTATCCCTATACTTTTGATGTACATGATTAACCATCTGCCCCCGCATAGCGACAGGAATGACTTGGTTTTTGTTTATCCTTTTTTATTTCCAATGGCCCCTCTTTCAGGCAACAGTGCTTCCTATCTCTCCTTAATAGATTATTTTCGGTTTCATCACATGTTAGTGACATAAATCATCTGCCTACAATCATAATTCTTGCTTTGCCACTCTTAACCTTCAAAGGTCATTTTCTACCTTGTCACTTCCATTTATTTGCCACTCTTAACCTTCAAAGGTCATTTTCTACCTTGTCACTTCCATTCCATTGCGGTGATATATGCGCTGTCAAAACTTAAATGATTTTGCTCCTGTGCTGCAGGGTATCGATTTAATGTGTCTGTAATGACATTTTCTTTACCCTGACAGTATTTCACACTGTAATCAAATTCTTGAAGAAATAACACCTTATTAACCGGCTGTTTTTAAGGAAGCTATGGCTTAAGAATTGAGGCTTTTGTGATCAGTAATTACAATTACCTCAGATCCTATCAGAAATTGGTAAAACTTTTTGAATGCCCATACAATTGCTAAGGCCTCTTTTTCAGTTATGGTGTACATTATTTCAGGACCCTTCAGTAAGCAGCTAATGAGAAAACATACCTCATGTTGACTTCCCTCTTGTATTTAGGACAGAGTAGCCCCAATCCAAACCCATTACTCAGTTTGCACAAAGAATGGCTTACAAATGTTGGGATATGATAATATAACCTTTTCCAAAAACCCCAGTTTCACATTTTGGAAGCTGCATTCGTGCTGCTCAGTCCATGCCATTGTCTTTCTTTTCTAAGCAACTGCAATAATGGCTCCATGTCAAAAAAAATTTTTTTTGTAAAACCGCTTATAAAAATTGCATAATTACATGTTTTTTATTCCTAGGCCTAGTAAACTTCTGGATTGTCTGGATTTTCTCAAGATTTAGTTGGATTCCCTTTTCATTAATTATATGGTCTAAAAACTTAGGTAATCATTAAGTTGTTTTTACTTAAAATTTATTTTGATTCCCTTTGTCTGCACTTATGCTTACATGTTTTTTATCCGTAGACCTAGTAAACTCCTGAATTGCCAGAATTTTCTCAGAAATTGGTTGGATTTCCCTTTTCACTGATTATGTGGTCTAAAAACTTTGGTGGTCCTTAAGTTGCTTTTACTTAAATTTATTTTGATTCCCTTTTGTCTGGACTTGCACCACAGCTGCTCTAAGTGCATGAAATTCTCTTTTATACTTTCTGATGCCAATACAATGTCATCTGCATACTGTAACAGTCAAGTTTGTACATTAGCGTAACAGAATCCAGAGTCCAAGCAAAGAGACCGGAGCTGACCTGACTAGGATTATGACATTCTGAGTCTGACCACACTTCAACTCATAAGCCAGTCCTCCAAGACTTGAGACCTGCGAATGACCACCTTGAAATTACACTTAGTATACCCTTTTATTCGCGGCCGACATAGGTCAGGGAGAAGCAATAAGACTCATGATTAAAATTGCTATTATCGATAGCACCCAATGTATAATTAACTAATGGAAACTTTGATTTTACATATATATATATTCAATAATTAGAATTGGATTGAATGAGACTGAGAATGAACTAGGTTAAATTAACTATAGTTTTATTTCCCCCAATACATCATAATTTAAACCAAGATATAGATCACAACTTATACAATACATGAAAATGCACGCAGGCATTTAATGGCTGAAGAGTGTTCAGGTATTCTTTTCATATAGAGTCAATTACAAGATATTAAGACAATTATTATGCTTAAGTAAGATGAATTTAACAGGTGTTCATATTATAAATTAATCCTAGCAGTATATAAATAAATCGTCATTGCTTTTGATAAGTCAAAATTTAAATACAAATATATATAACGAATTTATGCAGTGCGTGAAAATGCACGCAGGCATTTAATGGCTGAAGAGTGCTCATGTATTCTCTTCATACAGAATCAATTACAAAGATGTGAAGATAAAATAATTATTATGCTTTAAGTAGGATGAATTTGACAGGTTTTCATCTTATTAAACTTTTTATTAATTTTACCTATAATTTTATTTAAATTGTTAATTATATAATTATTCCCTGTCTTTATATCTATATAATTAACTTTATTATTTAAATTGTTAATTACATAATTATTCCCTGTCTTTATATCTATATAATTAACTTTATTACTACTTCTTTCTTCTTTATTATTATTTATATATTCTATCTTATTTTCTATTAATCTAATAGTATCATTTATAAATTTATATGGATAATCATTCTTTATAAATTCTCCTTTAATTAAATCTTTCTGTTTAACACAATCTTCTTTACTTGATCAATAATTTACCGCACTATGAATTCTAGAAAGTATTGTATTTATTTTGTATTTATATTTGAATGCCAATTAGTTATCTTATGAATTGATATTTCAAAGCATAACCTATTTCTTGTCAGTTCATAAATGTTACCGCTAGTACTGAAAATTCTTTCACTTTTAATGGAAGATACTTGAACATAGCTCGTTTGCTCAAATTAGGAAAAAGATTTTTTGAACTTCTCTGCCACAAAAATAGATCACTGTCTTGGTATAAGGGGTAAATTTAAAGTTTTCTAATTTTTGATCGAAACGTTTGTTCATTTGTTTCTTTTTTCTTTCATTTGGAAAACATGCTCTCCTTCATTCTTTCGTCTACAGAAGCTAATTCATCAAATAAATTGGAAAAACTTCGAGATTCTCCTTTATCTTGATTATGCTGAGAAGTTGAAGCTTCAAAATGTAATTCTTGAGATTTTGAATTATCAACATCTTCTAAGCGATCAAATGTCAACCTTTTTATTTCCTCTACCATAATCTTTTTGAAATTTCATTGTGAATCTTGGAAATAATAAGATGATAAGCATAAAGACTTGTTTCATATATATGCTGAAAATCTTTTCTTCATTGAAACTTGTAGTCCTTCTACTATGATAGAAATTCCACTAAAAATACTACTGCTCTTTGCTTTTGACAAGAATAAATTTAGTCTTTTATTATGGGAATTATTAAAGATAATATGGTTTCTCATTTGTTGGCTACCAGAATAATTTCTGCAAATGGTTTTAAACATAGAACAATTTTATCAATGCGAATAAGGGCTCAACATAGGAATTTGCTTGTCTATTGCGTATGTGACAAGGGCTTTTTGCTGCTCCGAGTTTCTTTCCAACATGTAGAATTCCAACAAGTAGGAACATCTTGAATTAATTTGTGTTTATGTAAACCGAACTTGTCTTGCAAATTTTCCAATTTGCTTAAAGCTAAAGCAGAATGATTAAAATGTGTGACAATATTTCTATTAGTTGTGATTATAGTTTTTACAGCTTGTTTTTAAATTTTGGATATTGGCCTCTTTGGGAATCTGATCTAATAAAATGATAGATGTCAGTGATAAACGGATTAAATAATTTTATATAGAACAAATGGAATTTTTTTCTTAACAATCTCTATAATATGATAGCTTTTTATATATATATATATCTTTGAGTTGATTATAATAAATTGATAATAAAAATTTGCTTGATGAGAATTTCAAAATCCTTAATTGACAAAAAAAAACAACCCAACAAACTTTACTATTATATGCATTTTAAAAAATTGTTTTTGAAATG
Organism: Epiperipatus broadwayi; assembly: GCA_028023455.1. NCBI lineage: Eukaryota > Metazoa > Onychophora > Udeonychophora > Euonychophora > Peripatidae > Epiperipatus > Epiperipatus broadwayi. Next base: position 9,475,446 of record JAQFVV010006225.1, on the reverse strand, counting down.
ATATATTAACATTGAGATACTAAAAAAATTGTTGATTGACAAGCACTAACAAGCTCACTGATCAGTTGTGTTTTAGTTAGTTATGTATAATCATCAGTTATTGCTACAGAGTTTTCCCAGAAATAAGACTTAACCAGAAAATAAATCCTAGCATGATTTTTCAGGATGCTTGTAATATAAGTCCTACCTCAAATATAAGCCCTAGTTAAGATCATTAGCCACATAGACTGTCAATGGATGTATTGAATTATAAAGTAATGAATCTATAAATAAACAATATTATTGATATTAATGCTTTAAGTAAATGGTAATATAAATTATAGGGTTCTTTTGTACTTTCCCATCGACAATTTTCAACAAACGTAATTCTACCTGTATAGAGAAACAGTTTATCTACCACAACTCAATATACCAGACAATTTATAATTTTATTTATATATTTTTAGATACATTTATATTTAATATTTAGATTTAGAATGCTTGATTTAGTTTTAGAGTTTTATCATAGTAGCTTTTAAATATTCAAGATAAAAGAAAAATTAGTTTGCGATTTCTTATTTTTTCTTCTAAAATATTTTTTTAAAATAACAGAAGTGATTTTAATAATCAAAGTTTAGTTTAAGTTAAATCATCATCAGTTTTTCTCCTAAAGAAAAGTTTTTAAAAAGAATATCCAAGCAGGCAAGTAATTTGGAAAGTATTTACAATGTGTGTACTTGATAACGGATGGATATAGTTGTGTCATATATAAATCATTGTAATTCAATACATTGTATGTTATAATGGTCATACTTAATGTGCACATGTGAAATACAGAAATGTTTTCTGAATTTTTGTTCTTGCATTTTTTTTATGGCTTTTGTGTAGATAAACCATTCTTAACTGTAATCATTTTTGGTAAAAATCCTGTTTCATAAGTGTTCAATTAACACTTGATTTAGTGGTAAATTTAAACAGAATAATATTCTGATTGCCAGATAAGATGAATGCAAAAAGAAAGAGCTATTTCGGTGAGTACAAGAAATGAATTATGGTAGACTTCCGGAGTAAAATTCTTATAACTTTCTGTAAAGAGAAATATTTGAACAAATATAGATTTTTGTATATGAAAAAATAAGACATCTGCTGAAAATAGGCCTTACGGTGTCTTTTGGAGCAAAAATTAATATAAAACCCAGTCTTATTTTCGAGGAAACAGTATTATAATTTAGGTAAATCTATATTCCACTTTTTATGTTACATGGTTTTTCAATGAGTAAAGATCTTTTTTTATACCACTCACTTGTTTTTGTATTTATTTGTTCACAGCTTTTAAACTAGATTGTATTATTACAATTTTTTACAGAATATTTGAAATGTATGAAGTATAGTCAATACTGAATAGTTTTGGAATGTAATAAAATTCTTAGGAATTTCCAAAGTTGTTAAACAATTCACCAAGTTTAAATATTTATGATTGATAACTATTTTGGGAAGAAATAATTAATTTTCACAAAACAATCAGATTTATTACATATACATATGTGGTATTTCAGTAGCTGCAAGTTATAATACAATTATAATTTATTGCTTTCTGTATTCAGGTTTAATAAAGAAGAATCAAACTTTAATAAAGGTTATTTTGTCTCATTTAATCTGCATTTATTGGTAAAAAAAAAAACAAAACGTGGAATATTATCAAATTTTTTTTTTTACTAATCATTAAACTTTTAAAAATTTATTCTGATGGCATAAAAATCAGTAATAATCATCATTAATAATTATTTTCTATTCATTTTTTTTTAAATAAATCATTTTAAATTCTGATAAATGCTATCGGTATTGTAATATTTTGATCTGACTTTATTTTACTAACAGTGTTTTTGATCAAATATAATGAAGCAAGGATCTGTAGGCCAGATCCATGCTTCACATCTTTTTAAATTGCTAGACTAGGATCAAACCAGATCCACACATGTTACGATGTTTATAAAACTTTCTGTCTGCCATTTTAGATACATTTACATTATAGTCCAGCAAATAAATGATTAAAAATATCAATTTTCTATTTAAAATGTTTTTATTATAAATATTGGAGGGACCCAGATATATATATGCATGAATACATATATATAATTACAGATGGAAATTTTGTAAAAATTGATAAATAAATATTAAATAGCTATTTTTTAAAGTATGTTATTCTGGAGATTTGCTTTCGTGATAAACCCTTGTAACATTCCATAGCGTCAAACAAAAGAAAATCCATTAACAAAATGGTAATGTAATTTTCTAAATAAAGTAAAATTAAAATGGAAAAAAAGATTTGAAACAAATTCTTCAAATCTAAAATTAATTAAAAGTAGATTTGAAATAATAAAATCATTGGGTTTATTGAGAGAGTGGATCTCAAGAATACAATGCAAGTCTACTTTAGAGTGATAATTGCGATTGCCGGAATTTCAACATAGCCACTTAGCCTTGAGCGAATGAAAAAGGGAATTTCCCAAAAATAGTGAGAAAAGGGTATAAATAGCCCAGGAGAACAATAGAGTCAGCCAGTCATAGTTTTTTTCAGCGATTGCCTGACGAATCCATGCCAGTTAAATTTTTAATAAATGTTTAGAAGCATGATAGCAGAGCAGACAGTCTTTGTAGCCTGCCCGTCTTCCCGCTATCCCAAAGATGATCGTCAAATATCATACACCGGAAAAACTTTGTCAAAATGTGTAATTGTGAACTGATGAACTATTGAACTCTCATATTCAAATACATAGCTAGCTATGCCTGTGCGGAAATTCGTATTTCATCATGGGATCCAAACTTCCACAAGGACTCGGAATAAATTAGGTAATGTTCCCAATTTGTTTATTTTTGACCGCCTAATTTATTGTTCAAAAACTCCAGTTGACCTGATAATGTAAATTTTGCTATTTTAATGTCTTCTGAAATGAAATCCCCTTAATGTAATATAAATGTTTAACTTAATTTCTGTAAATTTTATTTGCTATCACTTTAAATCTAATGTCTTTGCTCTCATTCGATCTGTCTTAAAATTATGCCTCTTAATGCTAAACTTTCTTTTAATGCGGTTTATAAAATATTATTATTGTTTACTTAAGAATATATTTGTTGAGACCAATAAATGTCTTAATTCAAATCCAATTAATATATGCCAATTTGTTCCATCTCAACAAAAGTTTTATCTAATTAAATATTTTGCTTCCTATTGAAGCAGTCGGATCTGAGTTCGATCCTAGCTTCATGTTATTTACCCTAATACTAACCTTAAATTTCCGATGCAATGGGGCTTTATACGTTCAATCCACGCTAATTTCCATAATGAATAACTTATTTCAAATGCGTAGCAAAATTAATTAGTTTAGTTTAAAATTGATCAATTCTCTAAATAAATTCATGATAAAATATTCATGAATTTATATATATTAAATTGCGTGGATTGTGCGTATATATATTTGTAAATATTAAATATATATAATTGATCGAAAGTTTCATTGCGTCGGGAATACTTTTTTTTTTTTACCTTTAAATAATTTGTAAAGTTTCGGTGATTAAAAGCTACATTCCTTCGATAAGCTTTAAAATTCTTAAAAACAATAGTAAAGCTTTATGAATTGGAAAAAGATAAGGATTCATTTTTCTAATTAAATCATTTTCAGATTTTAAGAATTCATTTTCAATTAGAGAGAAGGAATTCAAGCTAATTAGTTTGAAAGCCTTATCGAGGGAATGTATTTGAAAACAACTAATTATAAAAAAAACACATGGACAATAAAATGAGCGCTAGCCGGAGGCATCAGTGAACAGTATATATAGCCCTGAAAAGTCAGGAAAAAAGGGGCTAGCTTTGTTGTAGAGTAGTGCAGTGAACTCTGTGCATATTAATTTGTATTTCATCATGATAGAGGGCTAGAACATCAGGAATCTGGCTACGGTTCCTAAAGTCCCGAGAAATCTTCAATGGAGCTGCTGAACCTTTTTCCGGACCGATCATTCTGCTAAAATTATGAAAGCTACTAAAATACTGTTCCAGTAGTCAACCAATGATGCCTACGTTTTCAACAACTTGGAGGTGCAACTTAAGGACCAGCGGAAGGGGTAATATATTTCTATAATGAACGTTAAACTTTCTGGCCAGTTCGAACTTTATTTTACTCTCCTCCTATTTAAGAGCTCTTTATTCTTCAATGTAAAAATATTTATAAAATGCTACTGTAAATCTATAGCGTAATTCTTTCAATCTCTAGTCTTTAAACTTTTTCTTTTCTTACCTTGCGGTTCATTTAATATATATATTTGTATGCTTTATTAATGTCGTTTATTTAAAATTATATGCCAATAATCTTTCAACTCGATGAGCTCCCCCGTTCTATTTGCCTCACGCAAATATTATAATATTAATTTCAAATAGTAATTCTCACCCATTAGAACTAAATTTATAAGTTCTATCAATCATCGAGTCGAAAGAAAATATTACATGTTTATGATTTTTATAATTGGCTAATAATAAACTATTAGCTCCGTTTTTCACCTATGTCCCCAGCTCCTAAGTTACAAGTGTTTATATATATTCATATAATGTTAAAATGGTATTTTCTTGCTTCACTAATGTTGATTTATTTATCCATATATATATTTAAAATGTTTTTGCAAAAGGGTCGATAAAGGGTTAAATATATTTTAATTCAACTTTTGTTAGTTTGTATTAATATTCAGGAAGTGCACGATAATTAGGGCATAATTAATATAGTTTATAAATGTTTTAAAATAGTTCGATAAAGCTCGTTTGACTTTAATTAATTGGTCAAGTCATCACGTAGAGCATTCTACATGGGTTTTATTTTTCAACGATGACTATCAAGTCATCATCATCGAACGTTGCTGACGCAGGGCAATCTTCCGCTCCGTTAGGCTGGTCGGTGATCATATTCTCTTATTTAAATTTCTCAAGGAAGAAAGTACTTCCTTTCGTATTCATTAGTCAAAGGGCGTAAGACTTGTTAGATGCAAGCCACCATAGGACTTCGATCATCGACTAGCGATCGTATTTCAAGTTTCCTCTCTGTCTCGTAAGCCATCAGTACCGTTGCCTCTTTGTTCCGGTAAAACCCTCTCCATGCTCGTAATTCGTGATGAAGTGATTTAAATTAAAGTCGAACAAATTCTCAAATATATTATTAATTAAATAAGTTTCAAATCAATTTTAAAGTTATGCCCTAAAATTACGTTTTGCTCTTCATGAATAGATTCCCGAATGTGAAATATAAATCTCACATTCCACCATAATAAAATTAGAGCAATCATTTCCATTCTTAATGAATACCTTTATCCGCCTTTATATTTCTCGTTGGGGGTATAGGCAGAGACTTTCAATTTACGTAATACTTGTTGGCATATGATAAGGACCGCCACTCTTATTATAATTGTAAGATATCTTAAAGACTAGAGGTAATTAATGCATTCTTTATTTTATGAAACAAAACAAATTATTTTTATTAAATATTTTTTAACATACTTGGTTTTCTTAGTTCATTATTCTTTTTATAATTATTTAAATGTTAATACCCGCTGTCTGTGTTGGCAACCCGAACATACATATGATTCAATTTATAAAATTATTCAAAGTATATAAATTCTTAGATATTAGTGTTACTCAGGAGTCTCTAGTCCTCACCAACCGTTGAGCTAGTTCTTGGCGCATAGCACTGTGCCGTCGATTTCTGCTATCTGAGCTGTTGAGTTGAGTTTGAATTCAGTTTTGGTTCAGCTGAGTTTGAATCCGATTTGACTTGCGGTGGTGGTGGGTTTCGACCGGTACACTATTTCCTGACCTTTTGTTGGTAAATAAAATGAATAACTCTCCAGCTCTGAATGATTAATACTTGGAGCAACCTTTGTTTTGTCGAGATGAAACCATTTTATATTATGTGTTTTTGAAATATTTCTGCGTACAATGTTTAGTTGTGGGGGAGACACTAGATTCAAGCATGAAATTTTATTTAGTTATATTATTTCACTTTAAAGAGTGAAAGGGAGGTGGTGTAGAATATTATAGTCATGCTAAATAATAAAAGAGAGTAATAAAATGTTAATTGAAATATTAGTGAGATTTTGTGTTGAAGGGAGAGACGTGTTACTCATAAAATGATATTCGTAACAATAATTAATGCTTATTTTATTCGTGTTGGTCCGATCTTGGTCAATCCGGATAATATTTATATAATTTAATAGCTCAGTACAATTTTATATTTAAATTCTAAAAAATGTATTCTCCAATACTTGTATTTTGCCCTGCCAGCATTTTTTTTTGATAACTTGTCTTTTGCTCTTTGTGATTGCTAAATCAGAATTAGACCATGTGATAATTTCACAGGTTATGAAATTTTCTTATCAGGATATGAAAAACAAAATGGAAAGAACCGAGGCAAGCTGAGCTTAGCTAGCCTTGGCGATTCTCATACTTTCACCTGAAATATTTTAGGTTTGCTAATGGTGCAAACCATTCCGTTTTATTTCTTGGCGTTACTGGAACGGGGCAGGTGAATTGAGTCTATGCTGCTAATGTAATGTCGAATGCTGGGGCTGTTCACTTTCTTTGGTCCTGAGCACATCATGGCGGATTGACTATGGTCTGATTAATTTATTTGTTTTATAATCTTAAAATATTTATTTGCGAATATCGCGATCCGTTTATATTTTAAACATGTCACTCTCTTCAGGACCAATTCCTAAAATATGATTTAATTATTTCTCTCTTAAAAATAATTTCACTTATTATAAAGTTATATTTAAAATATTAGTTTCGTATATCTCAGACTTGGATGAGCGTCTTCCATAAAACTCTAATCGTTTACATTTGTTAAATTGGCATATGAACTATACCACTCTCTTACTCGAGGCATAATTGACAGAATATAAATTTATGTTAATTAATTTATGAAATAAAAACAGAAAATTAGATAAATTATACAAATGTTTATTAAATATCTATATGAATTCAAGCTACCTGTGGTTCGTCTCTATTCATTTCATTCTAAAATTAGCGTTTCTAATTAATTATTGTGCTGCTATCTGATGACTCAAGGTCACATATATACCATTCCTATATTACTACTGGATGGGTCTAATTAAAGTTAATAATTAGAGTAAGACATTCAAATTAGTTGAGGCTCATGCTCCATCATTGATGCTAGTGAGCTGGAATGTAGAGAAGATTTATTGCTTGCCTAGAAAATGTTAATTAGTTGGCAGATTTAGAAAGTGGGTGAACAGGGCAGAATCCATAAGTATTCTTTATCTTTGATCTCACGTACGGTTGGATTCGAGGTACTTTTATCCAGGCTGTGAATCGTGTTGAGTTAACATACAATTTCGACCGGTACAATATATTAGATTCTAATGGTCTTCTAATATTTAGCTTTGTTATAATCTTGGTCATTGTAAAATATCTTATTACTCTTGAAATTAATATACATATAACTTTTCAAAACCTACTTATATCTTAAAATGGAATTTAAGAAAAACTGGCTATATACTGGATATCTTTGGGAATAATTTATCATTTTATTTTTTTAATCAAATAAATTACTTATATTTTTGATAGGAAAATTTTACAAAGCGAAATACAATTAAATACATATTTTGAATATTGGTGAACAATTAATTGTCTTTGGAGGAAATTCCTATAATGGAAATTTTTCTCTTTTTAATTTTTTTTTATCTAAAGATTAACTTACAGAACATCCTCTGAAATTTAATTTATAATATTTCACTCTTCTGTTATATGTAAATTACTGAATATGTATTGAATCGTTGTCACATAGCAATATTAAATTACCAAGTATTTAAATGCTGTTTATTAGATAATTTCTTTGAAATCTTTTAAATTATAATTTAAGTCATAAAAGTTGAAAATATATGACAATTGTTACATTCTGATATTTCTAAAGTATTTGTTAGGTTTTTGGTATTCAAAAATACAATTTTGACAGTGAGTCTAGTAACATTCAGATAAGAAAATTTTTATTTACAATAATATAAAATGTTTAGGCAGAATCTTAAATGAAGTGCAAGACATTCACAGAAGCTAAAAAAAATGTTACTATAAATAATGGCAATAATAGAATAAAATTAATAAACTTAAAGATTAATCTTGATTAGCAGAACTTGTAAAAGAGCACTCAAATTAACTGACAAATATGTCAAACTCGAGCAAATTCAGTGCAGAGAGCATGTATGTGAGATTTTTTAAATTTTTTTATAAATTATATTATGTTCTTTACAAAAGCACAAAATTCATCAATATTTTAAACTTATAAAGAGAGAGAGAGAGATCTTTGTAATAGTTTATGATGATTAAATTGCCTATATTATGTCTTTGCAAAAGAAATTTCACAAATATTCACTGAGAAAAATAATAAATTGGAAAAATGATGATTGATTGCTGACAGTACAATAGTTTTTTTTATTTTTATAGTATTACCTAGTAAGTTATAATCAAAATGTTTACTTAATTAAAGTCATCTTATAAATAGAATTGATCTACTTTCCAATCATATCTATTTCCTGAGATTTTAGTCCACAGAACAATCAAATTTGCCATGAAACTGAAGAATTTCAAAGTAAATTCAATATATTTTTTTTATAGGTAGCTATAATTATTAAGCCATAATTATCATGAAGTTATGCAATTCTGTTTGATTACAGATATATTGACATTTGTCTTTCTTTTAAACAAATCAGGATTAAAAAGACAACATGGATGAGTCTGATCTTTGTGGTCATGGCAGAGCAGAAAATGATGTTATCATCTAGATTGATTAAAAAATAATTTTGAGAGTTCTAGTAAAATCAAACTTTTTTTTTTTAGCTAATTTTTTTTTAATTAACAAGCAGGGATATATATAAATAAAACAATATAATTTAAAGCTGAGTAATAATACTTATATAATAAACTTAAAAGTCTTATATAATATATTAATTATAATAAATTATATAAGTAAAAAATATTACTAATTAGGAAGTTAAAAGTAATATTTGTGTAACAATCATTTAACAAATATTTTAACTTTTATAGACAAATGTCCTATGACCCAAAAACATGAAAAGCACTATGATATGTTTGGGTTGTGCTTGTCAGATAGTGCACATTTTTTATTAACCCCCCCCCCCCATTTTTAAATGCTTGAAAAAATTGAGCAGTTTAAATTATAACTTTTTACTTGTTTACATTCAAATCTTTAGATCTTAATAAAATAAATACCTTACTATACCTAAACATGGGATTTTTATGATAATATTGATGAAGCCACCTTAAGTGATACTATTTGCAGATTAAATAAACATTACCTGTTTTAATACCAGTTATATTGCAGATGACTTGGAAAAATATATCTGGTATAGTCCAAATAATTTTATTTAAGATAGTGCATAGATAATTAGAGAACATATTGTTATAGGATTTTTGAATTGTATTTAATATTTATTTATTGTATTAATGATAATAAATCTGGCTTGAATGCTTCTTCAATCTTAAATGTTAAATCTATATAACTGGAACTTTATTACATAAGATGTAGAAAATAATTAAGTATTTTTCAATATTAAATTTTTGAAGAATCTTTTATAGTCAATTATATGCCAACATTAGTAAGTTTCATTTGTAACATACTGTTTTATTATTAATAACATAGAATATGGTCACTAGAAATCACCCTTTATTAGATTTGCGTTAATCAAATATAATATATGTAAATGTTAAGATTTTTTTTTTTTGTTTAATGTTGATAGAAAATAAATAGTAACTGTGTTTATAATAATTTGTGAAACTTCATATATACAATTTATATTTGTACATATAGTTACTTTGTAATCTATCAGCTTCATTTATTTCTATACTATGCCAGCTGATGATTTGAAAGTTTAGATATTAATGATTTGAAATCAACTTAACCTTTTGTCCAGCTACATAGTTTCTAGGTCACAACTATATATTTTATTGATCTAATTTATTTGCTAGCTTTAGGCTAATCATAAGAATCATGCTAGTAAATCCAGCAAAATACAGTATATAGATAGATACAAATCAGTAAAGTAAAATTTCCCTAAATTATATGTAGAAAATGCCTTAATTTGATTTCAAAAAAATTTAGTAATGCCTTAGGATTATATATGAAAATGAACACTAAAAATCAGCATCCAACCAAGATGTCTGCTGCCACAGACCGCATGTCCAAAGCTGCTAAAAACTCTGATGCAAAAGTAACAAACATTTTTTCTTCAACAGAATGTAGAAATAAAAATTAATTGCAAACAGTTAATAAAATGAGAGTACAACCAACTTCTAAATTTTACTGTTCAATCATTGGAGATCTTTTGAAATTAGATTTTTTATCAAGGATCACGAATATCAATATTTTGGAAGCTATAAGAAACCTGGATCAATGAAGTCTAACAAAAAAATATGGAAGTTTTTAACACTACTATACCAAAGGATATTTGAAAATCTTTCAAGATTTTTTATGGACTGCTCATTAGTGATGGCAATCACATATAAATATTGTTCTTTGTATAGATTCCCTAAAGAACTTTTATTCTACAAGCTTAATAAAAAAAAAAAACAACTCTATGGAATATGATTATATACATTGCAGAACATCCAAATCAGATATTTTATAATAGAATTTGAAAATGAGAAAAAAAAAAAAACTTAAAAAAGAAAATTATAACTTTGGATCAATATGCACTAATTTAAACTAATCCAAATAAATAATCATATCACAGCCCTACTTAAAAATACTTGTCTTGATTATTCAATTGCAGATTTCATTGGACTAATGGAAACATTCGGAAAATCTATATATTAAAAATACATCTCTTCCAATATTCTGTAACAGCTATGTATTTAAAATTAAAATTATGAGAAAATATAAATCTCACTATTTTTATACAAATAACAGATTAAGAAGCAATGTTATTTTAAATAATAAACAATTAAAACCCCAGTGCTTTCACTGCCAGGAGTGCGATACTTTATCAGCAATTTCTATAATCTATACTGCACTAAATGCAACGTAAGAGCAACCATCTGTCAATGTCCAAAGGAAATAAACACTAGTCAACAAATAGAATTGGAAAAAATAAAAAAAATATGTAGAACAGATGACAAAAACAGTAGAGAATAACAATAGTAAAGAAGTAATTCCCTAACCAATCAAGTTTAATGCTGTACCGGTCAAAACATATTGATCCATCTAACATGAGCTGGAATGCACAAAATGTACTTCAAACACAGTCAAGCACAAGATTTAGGTCAGGAACCAACCTGGATTCGAACCCATTCCCCAAGTCCCAGATCAAACACCTAATGAATTACATATAATGATGGCACACAAATTTATTCTAAAATCTGGCCCACTAGCCGAGTGGAAAAGACAATGAGACTTATATTAACTATATTATAACTAAACAAAAATATGCATACACATGGTTGTACGTGTGGAAGTGGAAAAAGAGGAATTCAAACTACTCAAATAAGTTAGACAATAAAAAGTTTAATATAATGAATAATGTGTGTGAATGAGCGGTCTACCACGTGGTAGATGATTACATATTAAAATTCACACCACGATTCTCATATGCTCTTCTATCAACTAAATAGTATATATACATTAACACACATCTTTGGTGGGTACAGTATTAAAATGCCAGTCGATTATTAAAAGAGTATATAAGATTGCTATTAATGCTTTGGTTTAGGTTTCTGAAATGTGGTGACTAACATAATTTCGGGGAGTATTCAGAGATTCATTACATATATAAGAAAAACTATTTTCACACCGTTGCAGATGTGAAAATAAAATACATTTGAAAACTTATATTTAATTATATGACAAAATATTGATTGAAAATTCTTTTAATTAGCACTGGTGAGAAGACCGCTTTATTTTCCCCTAGGCAAATACTCTTAAATACAGAAATAATAAATTATGACGGTGGGATTGTATAATACGACTGAAATAACATTATTAATTAATAAAACTAGAAATATTTGGCATTTATATATATTTTTGAGCGGAGCGCAATTTTAATATTATAACATTAAAACTAGGTCATGAAGCAAAAGAAATAATAATAATAGAAAGAAGTGGCAGTACTGATATAATGGCGGAGAAATAAAAGAAGGAAAAAGTCAAGCTTCGGGATGAAAATGAAGTCTAAGATCCCTTTTCTAGGGCAGTGCTTAGAGAAGTATGATTAGTCATGGTGTAGCCCAGGCTTACTGGAATCACCGATGCCCAGAGGCCTTTTTATATGAAGAAAGTCCTGGAAAGCTCAACTATCTGCAGGACAGAACATGAATCCATGTGTTCGATCTTGTCACAACCCCAGATTAGAAGCACATAATATATATATTCACGAAGATAGGCCAGATGTCAGTAACGCAGTAAAGAATGATGTCACTAATGACATTACATGGTACGTACTGCTTTAAATAAATGATCCCGGTTTGAATGCCATAATTTATACAAATACACTATGCCGCTATAATATATGTACAAGATTTTATAAAATATATATTAAGATTTTACCCCCTTTTCTGCTATTTAAAATATTTGATATTTTAAGAGTATGAAAAATAAAAGAAAACTAGCAATTGTAAAGAAAACAACTAATAGGTCACCCTTTCAGAATTTAATAAATAAGATTTTAAAAGATTTCAAAGCGTTAATTAGCCTAAATGATGGATTTACCCCATGTAGAATTACTTTATTCTATTTGGAGTTGAACAAATAATTTTTATAATAAACTAACATAAAATGTTGATTCGTAAAAACAATCTGGCAAGCGTATTAATTAATCATACATGATACTTTGAGGGGACGTTAATAACTTTAATTCATGGTGGTTTACTAAAAAAAATAGGTAAGAAAAGATTTTAGAAATTCAGCTTGTCAGGTTGCTTGAGATTGGCATATTAATAATAACTAAAACAGACATATAAAATCAAGTAATAAATACATATAAATAAATGACTGCACCAAAGTTAAAAAAAGTTAAAGCATATTAGAGAGAATTAGATTTACAGAAATCATTTGAGAGCAATTACATTTTACGCAAAGGAGTATACAAAATTAAATGAGTCATGAAAGAAATCTTTATAGTAGAGTTCGAGATTAGTTAGACTAGATTTAATTTAAGGTAGCGGTATAAAAGTTACCCTGCACAAATTTAAGAGTCCATTTTAGAAGTATGGCTCATGCATGGCAATTCAAAGATCCATGCAAGTTCTTAGGTAACAGCAAGCTTTTATTCAGCATTCCATAGTTCTTATTTCCAGCTTTCCTTCATTTCATGGCAGCAGCAAGGTGGTTCCTTATCAGCAGGAGAACGACCCACAAGGGTCAGGAAAGGTGATTGGCTTCTACTCAATCATTTTATGTTTCACTCCAGTGTGGATTATGTTAACAACCTAGTTCTCTCAGTAGTAGCTATCTCTGGTGTTTAAAATCAGCCCATTTTATATCCCGCTCATGTATTTGTGGAATGCTTTTAATTTCTTATTTCTAGCTCAAACTCTAATCTCCGATCTAACAAAATCTTACATTTTTTTGTCTATTGTTTTTGAAGATGCAATTATTAGATAACACTCCAAAAATATATTCAAATCTATTTCCATTTTGGAAATAGATTTGGCAAAAATGTTTATAACAAAAGTAAAATCTATTAATCTGATTCTCCATTTTATTTTCAGTTAAAACTTTAATTAAAAATACTTTCCCAAGATTAAAACATTATTATACTTTCACCCTTTTAATTGTTTTTGGACAATTAACGGTTGCATCTTTGATCTTTGGATTTGACAAAATTTACAATTTAATAGAAAAAAAATTTAAAAGAAAAAGTTTTATAAATGACATATAATAAAATATTTATAAAATTAATATTTTGTTAGTATGTTTGCTCCTGTAATATATATATATATCTGAGCCACACCTATGTATTTTAATAAAAAAGAATAAAAAGTTATTGAAAAGTTAAAATTTATAATTTTTAGATGCACATCTCACAAATATATACATGAAATGTACACCTAAATAGAGGAGCGGGATGGGATGTAAGTTTGAATATAGGTTAGTAGATGGAATCATGAAGCTCAATCTTGGGCTAAGATTGACTACTTCAATACCGATAAAAACAAAGTGCAATCTAATGACAATTTAACACAAAATCCTGCACATATAGCAGCTACAGCAAGCCTCTTAAACAAAACATCACTGAACATAATGGAAACTCTCATTATCTGCATCTGTCCAACAGTGGTAATTATAAACACTCTTCAATTAAAGAGAAAACTTGGTTGCCCTCCAGGAAAAAAATAGAAGTAAAAAAGAGCAAAGGGTCTGGTAATGGATGACAGTGATGAAGAAATATTGCCCGCATTGGTGGAATTAATTAAAAAAGTAAAAACTGTCAACTATTCTAAAAACTCTGGCACTTCATCATTATCATCAGATGAAGAAAAGTCCTATGGAAGAGATAATTGATACCAACATATATAAGTTAACACACAAAAACAAAACAATAAAGCAAGCGAGATCAGGTGATACAAAAGATAGACTATCACCTACACCCAAATAATAATCCAATACACATATTCTGTGTTAATAATCTATTATTTTTTCTATTTATTTTTGATTATGTAGTGATATAAAACCTAAAATGTTTTTTTTTTTTGAAAATCATAAATAATAATATCGGTAATTCTGGCAACTTTTCTATATATATATGTAAAATAAACAGAGACTGAATGTCAGAGAGTTAATTTAACTCCCCTGAAAAACACATACTTCACATTACAGAGACCAAAATTTACAGTAGATCACAAATTAACCTATGGGACAAATTAAATAACAAAGGGTTCAAGCCATTTTCAAAAACATCAGACACACTATTAACAGGAATAGATATCATTGATAAAAAAAAGCCCTTTTAACTCGTTTAAAATATATGTTGATGCACATATCTTCATTGTCATCCTTCTCGACAACGCAATAACACTAACCATAGCAGTTGCATACATCCCTACAACTCTACCATTATAAATAGATTAATTCTAATTCTGAACATTCTGTATCCAATATTACTCATAGGGGATTTTAACATGTTATACGAAAACTTCACTAATAAATGACTTCATCTTCTTTCATTCCCCATGATGAGTGGAAAGGATTTTAGCCAGAAAGGTCTCTATCTTTTAAATATTGTAGTTACTCATCGCTAATCGACTAGGTATTCTATTCAATGTCATTTCACAAGATGAACATTTTTCTAAAAAACTTCTCTCCATTTGATCATGCAGATGTTATAGTATCTCTGGATCTTAGTTTCAGGATCAGATCAAAATCATTACAGAAGAACCATCAGAATTCTCTTTCCATCTTACTCTTCTGAATTTTTCTGCTCAGAAATATATTTTAATTTTCATAAAATGAAAGATATACATATGGTCCTTGTTTAAACATAGTGTGCATTTGTTAATATAGTATCATTCAGTATCAAACATTTAACCAGGACCATACCATCCCCAATAAAATCCCCAAGTCTTGAGGACGACACAAAAAAAAACAGCATTGGTATATCACAATCAAATCATGATCATCCCACATTTCTAGCATTAAAGAAAACATAACAATCTACTTCAGAACTTGAAGAATACATAAAGCTTCACACCTCTCTTAACTAGAAATTATATCAGAGGTGTAATAGGTACTGCCTTCAGTTTGAGTACCATCCACCATTATAATACAATTCATTGCTATTTGTAGAGATTTTATGTTAGAGCAGATATTCACACATTTTGAAATCAAGGTTCAAAAAAATTCTCCCCTCAATCTATCACAACTTTCATATGCCGAACCAGGACAAATTTTAATTTCTAATGACTTAAAAAAATAGAATCAATGTCAGATTCATGCTGTACTGGAATGGATGGAATCTCTTTTAAGTTTGTATATGCACATTTTAATAAATTTACAGCTCAATACATACCCAATATCACAAATTTTCTCTTTAAAGCCGTATAAGGAGTGAGCACTGATATAGATGTGGGAGATGATGATCTGGACTGAGGAGTGCTGGTTCAGCATGATATTTGTATATTGATCATTTATCTTTTTTTCATATACATGGTTGTGTATATCGGTTATATTGTATAGAGTGGATGACTGTAGTGAGCTTGAAAGTATGGGTTCAAATCTTTAATTACATCTAGGTTAAATATTACACATTCATCCTGTATGCTGACCATCCCTCTGTATATTTAAATGGAAATATTAAGGGGCCTTCATATGATAGGTCAGATTGACTTAAGATTAACATGGGTATGATTATAATATTGGTATCATCAGGGGCTTTGAGCATTTCATTATCAGATTTTCTGTGATATGGATGGCTGAAGAATTGGAGAGTGGAGATGATTGAAACCTTCCATTAAAGTGTGAGGATTTGCTATCTTAATATAAATGAGCACTGATTATATATATGTATGGAAAATGATGATCTGGACTGACGAGTGCTGGTTCAGGATTAAATACGTATATTGGAGATCTTTTTTTTTCTTCACATGTATGTGGTCACATATATTGGTTATATTAGATGATAGAGTGGATGGCTGTAGGGAGTGTGAAAGTTTGGGTTCAAATCCCCATTATATACATAGTTTTCTAAAATCTTATTTTAAAATGTAAAAAAAATAATCAAGATTATATATCTGAAGAAAATGCAGATATGTCTTGCTTACAGAAAATATAATAGAAAATAACAGAAAATAATTGTTTTAATACCAATGAATATTAAAAAAAAAAAAAATTGGTAAATTTCATTCACATTGTTATGTACATAAAAAATTACTACACTTATGTATATTGGTGATTATTTATCTTTTCAACATATGTGTGTTCAAGTGTATCAGTGTTATGAGATAGTGTGGAGAGTGGTGGGTCATGTGAAAGTCTGTGCTCATACCCTGTCTATTACACTTATTAAAGAGTTAAAAACAAGGATGAAAAACTGCTAAACTCAACCTGTTTTTTCTTCACTGTTCTATAAGAACATATTGGAGAGACTTTGCAGTGCATTATTTAAAGGCTATAAAATGATTAAGAGAATAATAAAAAGAAAAACTAAATTTACTGTAAATAAATTACATTCACAAAAGTATTTATAATTAAAATAAATAAATCATAAAATTTATTCAAACTTTTTGACTCTTTAAGTAATAAAAAGGGGAAAAAATTTTAGAAAAAATAAATAAAATAATAATTACATCTTTTAAGTTTAGTCTGAAAGAGGATTTAGTTAGCTTTTATTATCTTTTTTTAATTTTTATTATATATATCCTATTGTGGTGATAAGAAAATAGTAAATTCAAGAAAGATCATTCATTGCCATGAAGTACATGTGAATTTAATGTCAAATTATAATTATAAATATATAGCTATAGTAAAAATATTTAGCAATAACTTCTCCAAGGCTACATAATACAATCTTTATCCAGTTCATAAATTATTAGATGTGCCACTGATGTATTATATATGTTTATTTGATGGAAGATTTAATAAACAGATCTTACAATTTCTTGTAGTAAGATGAAATTGTATGTTACATGTGATATTGGTTTCATTATTTATTATAACATGTTAACAGTTGCAGAAAAGATATCAAATTATAATTATAAATATATAGCTGTAGTAAAAATATTTAGCAATAACTTCTCCAAGGCCACATAAATTACAATCTTTATTCAGTTCATAAATTATCAGGTGTGCCACTGATGTATTATATATGTTTATTTGATGAAAGATTTAATAAACAGATCTTACAATTTCTTGTAGTAAGATGAAATTGTATGTTACATGTGATATTGGTTGCATTATCTATTATAACATGTTGACAGTTGTAGAAAAGATATTTTATCCTTTTATGGTATACTGCCATATTTTAAGGTTTCCATGGAAACTGTAAATAATAATGTTCAATAAACACATGATATTGAGAAATATAAGGCTCTAGAAATCTTATTGGAAAAAAATTAATGGATCTGTAAACATGATACTGTCATTTTATACTTTATTTTTATATTCTTAACATCAGAGTAATTAATATCTTTAGATTGTGATTCTTATAAAAGCTTACAATGGACTCGGAATAACAAATTGTACCTTCTAGTAGATTTCATAGCTTAGCTTGATGACAGTTTTCCTATTTTTTTATTGTGTTTAAGAATTTAACCCCAAGCTATCACAATAGGCGGTGATGATAATTTGTGCTTGTTTCATTTTATGGTTTTATATTAATATTATTTAATGTTATATACATTTCAACAGAAAAGATAGACTTTTATATAACAAACTTTAATTTTTTTTAAAATTTTTATATTAATTAAAACTGTTCTTTCTACTGTCACCAGATTCATATAATGTGCAGACATTTAGATTTGAATCTTAAAAGCTGTTACACTTTTTTTTCCCATTTCCACAACTTGGCTCGTAAATGTAGATTTCTGTAAAAATGAGCAATTTATGGAGACAACTGTTCTATTTCTCATATTTATCCCATATGAACATGTTCAATTTATCTGAATATCAATTTTTACATGGATTGTGCAATAATTTTTTGATTGAATTTTTCATAAATATTAAATTTTTTAATATTAATGCTTGTATATATATATATATATATGTACATAAAAATAGCAAAAATTTAAATCTATATAGTATTTGAATACACACACAATCTACACATATATTTATTGTGTTATTTATACAAATATTCATACCTATTAGGACTTAATATCTAGAATATTAATTAAATATTGTATTGTATTAAGAAAACTAATCTAATGTATAATTATATATATATGTGCACATATATAATTTCATGGTTTAATATGCATTTCAGTAGCTACTGTTTTATGTCAATTGTGATTAATGTTTATATGCATGATTGTTAGACCCACAAGCTAATATCACTAATTAAGTCAGCGAATGTATCTATCTAATTAATAAATAAATATTATAGTTAATTACCAAGTAATAGATTCAGTAGCTGGAGTATATTGTAAATGAGATTTAAAAAAACAAAAATAGGGGGGGGCGGATGAAGGAAGATTGGTTTGGTCAGTTGAGACAAAACTATTATACTTTATTTTGTTTTTCTAAATAATACATAAAGATCACTTATTTCTATTATCAGTTAAGCATGTAATAAAATTAAATGATTATTTATAGAATGTTAACTTATTAAAATTTTCATTTCATTATAAGCAGTTCCTGTAAATAATATTGAAAGAATTAAGCAGTTACTAAAAACATTAAAATTATAATATTAGATTATTAAAAAATGCTTTTATTTTGAAAAATTTATTACAATTTGGCCAAATTAAATATATAAGAAATGAAATTTAAATCAATGTTTAGTATTTGGGAAGTCATTTGACATGTGTACTTAAGTGACAGATTGAGCACAGTTCATTTTCTTAATTACTGTATTTAGATATTTTTTTTTACTTTCCTTAGTCTGGAATTATCCAGAAACAACTCTTGAGTCTGCCTCTCTCAACAGACATATATGTTATCACACCAATATAAATATATTTTGTACTCTAAATATTATTAGTAATTATTTTAATTTATTGTTAATGTTAAGGGGGGAAAAACAAGCTCTCTTTCTATGTATCATATAATTTAATTAATTTCATGATTTTTATAGTTTATTCATATTAATGATTATAGCTTTTTTTTTTTTTTTAAAGTAAAAACTTAATTTAGAAATTGTTTAATATTTTGTAGAATAAAAACATTGGAGATGGGGAGAGGGTATTTTATTTTCATAAATTGATGTCTGCAACTGTTTTATAAACAGATTTAAGCCTAGATTTATCTTCATATAATAAACGAATTTTTATAAATAATAATAATTACTATTTTACTTTTCTTCAGAAAAAATAAACTATGAAGATTGTTATAATAGTTAAATACTGTTTCAGTACAATTACTGCCTAGAATTTTATTGATTATACTTTACTTTGTGATTAACAATATATACATTTATTTATATAATTATATTTACTTACTAACAACTGCCTAAGGTATCAAATTAGAAGAGACATTAACGAAATTATAAATAGACATACAGATGGTTCTTAATTTACATATATTTAAAAAAATGCAAGTTTTAAAATATCAGTTTTCTCTTTCAGAGTTATAAAAACTATGCAAATGTTACATTACATTAAGCTTTGTAAATATAAAATTAAAAAAATTCCAGGAGAGTAAAATTTATAATTAGTTGAATTATTACAATACTTAAATAAAATACTTAATAACAAATCTTGATATTTGCTAGTCACTGAATCTACTTTCATATGGCTGTTTTATTTTGAGAAACATATGCTAATTTGTGAATAAAGCTAGGTTCCACTATATTGTGAATAATAAACAACAGGCTTTAGAATGATAAAATATAAAATATAACCAATAAAATTGTGTATTTTTAATTATGTCACACATGTTAAATCAAAACTAGTGTGACCCAGACATATGTTAATTTAGGTTGTAGTATTTCATGAATAAAAAGCAACAAAGGATTTAATATTGGTTGATATTAAGAATTACATCAGTTAAATACATATATATACAGTAAAAAATATTTGATCTGATTATATAATGTGTAATCACACTTGGAAATACAGAATCCATGAGAACATTTGTGTGTTTTTTTTTTATAATTAGCATAAGTTTAATCAAAGCTGCATTAAAATATCTTTACAATTTTACTTTTCTATAAATTGTTCTTTTTGAAGATGTATTTCAGTTATAGGATTGCCTCCATTGATAAAGCAAGAAATTATGCAGCTTAAAATCTTTCTACAGAATTGTTCTTTATATGAAAAAAATTAAAACTCATTAAAATTATTATGTTATTGCCTAAGATGTAAGGTAAAATATTAATGTTGTAGTCCATATTTTCTGTTTTCAAGATGTAAATGAACAACTTTCATTTTTTCTATTAATAAATAAATAAATAAATAAAAAAGTGAAAATTAAAAAATTTCAAATTACTTTGGAGTAGACTGTAGAATTCAATAAAATTTAAGAATAATCCATGTTGTTTGCAAAATTTTAAGCTACAAATTTGTGAATGATATCGATTTATTTGTCTGTATGGATGCTATTTGAGGAAATCACAATTTTAATCCTCTTTTCCAAAAGAGCATTAATAGACTTTATATACATCTTCAGATATATACATATTACAACCATGTCTTCATTAAAATCTAAATTTTTTTTTTCTCTACATTTTTTTTTGAAGCTTTTATCAGAAGATATCTGACTTGTGATAAAAACTAGAATGATCCATTTACACAAATATATTAATTACATGTATTTATTGTTTGGACTATTTCCATCTTCTAATATGAGTGTTGAATGTCTTCAGAAAAGTTAATTTTGTTTAAATATTCCAAATACATTCAACTGCTTGTAATAGCACATCAAATTGGTTAGTATATGCACAATGTTTCAAAAGGTATTATTCTCCTTTCTTCCTTAGGTATTGCTGGCCTGACTAGTGATAGTACTAGAATGGCAATCAAACCTGGACCCATAGTTTCTTGAATATTGAGTTTTAAGGTAACACTAACCAACTGAGCCATCCTGCCAAAGGCAACAGTCAGTAGAAATTTCATATACTTATCTATAAGGTTCCTCCTGATTTCTCCACTTCTTAAGAGCAAAGTTGATTAGTAGTTTCCATACATTGTATATAGTCACACTAGGTTGTCTTATGGGATTGTTTGCCATTGTCACATGAGCAACTTTTTAAAAATTTCTTCTTTGTATCTTTTCTTCTCTAGTCATTATTTTTGTGTTTTCCCAATCGAACATATGTTCATTGGTATATATATGGTCTGCTACTTTAGACGTCTGTTTTCTCACTTCTAATCATCAATTTGTGAATCTGCAAGCATTTTTTCAATGGGATGACTGGTCTCACATTCACATGGTATTTCATAGATTTAGTTTTTTCTTTTCAGCATTTCAAGTTTAGGCTTTGTAGATGTTAGAATTCTTCGTAATGTGGTATGGGCTCTGGAAGGCTGTTCTGATGTTATACTGATTTCAGATTTTCTTTAATTTATCTATTTTTGGTCCGTATAGGTACACTACAGTACCAATAGTTGTTTTTTTTTTTTTTTGTTGTCTATTTAAGCCAGGGGATAAACATTTTTCATAAGAGTTTGTTCTATATAGAGTTTTTTCTTTTTCCAAATCGCTGGTTTCTGAGCAAACTTCTTTTGCTCTGTTCCATAATGATAGTATAACTCCCTGTTTTATGTTTCTGATGTGATTGGATGTATAGGCTAAGTATTTTCCTGTATGTGTAGGTTTTCAGTAAACTGTAGTTTTGATTTTGCCATGAGGGAGTTTTGTCTCAATAATATCTAAGAATGTCAATTTTTGTTATTGTTCTGATTCTATTGTGAATTTAATCAAAGGGGATATGTTGATGTGTTTCCAGGAAGTTTGTAATAGTGCTTCACCATGTGGCCATACAACAAATGTATCATCCACGTAGCAAAGCTAAATGTTAGGTGGATATGGAGTAGTTTTTATGGCTATGGTTAAGTTCTTCAATGTAAATATTGCTAATCAGGGGTGACAATGGTTAGCCCATAGCCATTCCTTGATTTTATTGGAAGAATTCTGTATTATATTGAAAATAGATTGTTTTTATGCCAAAGGTTAATAGTTTCATTATACTATCAATAGGAAGAGTTGTTCTAGTTTAAGCCATTATCACCATTTAATCTTTTTCTTACAATAGACTATGCTTCATCACATGGTAAATTTGTGAATAAACTTTCCACATCAATGCTTATTAGTAAGTCAGTTCTTTCAGTTTTCATATTCTTGATTAATTCTACAAAGTGTCTAGAATCCCTGACAAAAGGCTGCGTCTTGTATGCCAAAGGACTAAGAACTTTAAGAAGAAATCTTGACAAATTTTGGCAGGGTGAATTTCTAGAACTAATAATAGGTCTTAATGGAACATGATCCTTATGGATTTTAGGTACACCATAAAGATTAGGAATTTTGCTGAAATATGATATTATTTTACTTTTTTCAGAATCATTGAAGTACCTCCAGTGCTTTCTGAGTAATGCTTGTAACTTTATTTTTATTCTCGGTATCGGATTTTTTGCCACTTTCTGTATTGAACTGCTGTGAAGAGTTCTTCAATTTGATTGTCATAATCAGCTGTATTCATTACAACTTTTGCAATGCCTTTGTCAGCATGGAGAATAATTGTAGATGTATCTATTTTGAGAGATTTTATTGCTTTTTTCTCAGCATGGGATATGTTTGACTTCAATTTTTATTGCTTGTCCAGTGTTCTTTTTATTCTCCAGTTTCATTCTGCTGCTTTTTCTAAAGGCAATTTTTGAGTGACTTCCTTGGTGGCTGCCATTATATGTAATAAAGAGTCACTAGATGATGTTATGGTAATGTTTAATAATCTTTCAAGAACAGAAATTTCAGCATCTGTTAGATGTTTAGAACTGAGATTTTTAACAGATGAAACTAGTACACTGCTTGGTACATTATGGTTTTTGATATGCCCATGTAGGTTAGCAATTTTCTTCTTTTGGCTTTCTTTTATTTTTCCGTGTAATGTAGAATATGATTTTTTGACTGCTTGAGAAACTTTTGTGAATTCTTCATGTTAATGGAATGCAAGGTTTGATCCTTAGAAAGCCTTTGATCATTAATTTTTTTTCTTAATAGAGCTTCATTTGCTCTTTGAGTAATTGTCTCAGCTCTCTGGGAGTGAATTGGAGGTTTTAGTTGCAAACCATTGGGAATTATCCTTTCAGATTTACATTTACATATGAAAGTTAAGTAATTGTCTAAAGCTGGCCAAAGTAGAAAATTACTTAAATGTATATCTGAAGGGATAATTCCTAATATTGCAACTAAAATCTCCAATTCACTCCCATAGAGCAGAGAAAATTACTCAGAGAGCAAGTGAAGCTCAGAGAAAGAATTAAAAGCTCAATGGTTTTCTAACTATCAAACCTTGGATTTTATTAATAATGTAGAATGTTTTTTAAAAACTAAACTTACTGATGAAGATTTCACAAGAGTTTCTCAAGCAGTAAAAAAATCATATTCTACATTACATGCAAAAATAAAAGAATGCCCAAAGTAGAAACTTGTCAAAAATCATAATGTATCCATCAGTGTACTAACTTCATCTGTTAAAAATCTCAGTTCTAAACATATAACAGATATTGAAATTTCTGTTTTTGAAAGAGGATTAAAGTTTGCCATAACACCATGTAGTATACCTTTATTAAATATAATGGCAGTCACCAAGAAAGCCTTAGAGGGAGCAGCAGAATTAAACTGGAGAATAAAAAAAAACAATTGACGATCAACAAAAATTGAAGTCTAACATAACCTATGGTGAGAGAAAAGCAATTAAATCTTTCAAAATAGATAAATCTATAATTATTTTCTATGCTGACAAAGGTTTATGACAGCACAATACAAGAACTTCTCACAGCAATCAATACAGAAAAGTGGCAAAAAATGCGATACCGAGTACAGAAACAAAGTTACAAACATTACTCAGAAAGCGTCGCAGGTACTTCAGTGATTCAGAAAAAAGTGAAATGACATCTTATTTCAGAAAATTCCTCATTTATGGTCTACTTAAAATCCATAAGGATTATGTTCCCTTAAGACCTATTATTAGTTCTAGAAATTCACCTTGCCAAAATTGTCAAGATTTCTTTTTAAAGTTCTTAGTCCTTTGGCATACAAGAACCAGTCCTTTGTCAAGGATTCTAAACACTTTGTAGAATTAATCAAGACTGTGAAAATGGAAAGAACTGACTTATTAGTAAGCTTTGATGTGGAAAGCTTATTCATAATCGTAGCATGTGACGAAGCATAGTCTATTGTAAAGAAAAGATTAAATGGTGATAATAGCTTAAACTAAAACAACTCTTCCTATTTCTAGTATAATGGCATAAAAACAACCTACTTTCAATATAATTCAGAATTCTTCCAACAAAATCAAGGAATGCCTATGGGCTCACCATTGTCACCCCTGATTAGCAATATTTATATGGAAGAACGTAATATAGCCATAAAAACTACTCCATTAGCAGTAAAATCTGTTATCCATATTTTGCTCCACTGTCTGGTGATCTGAGAAACCCCCAACCAAAGGTTCAAACCCATTTATATATTTGTTAATCACTAGGGCGTGCAAGTACACATCTACACACGATTACCCCCTCTTTTGTTAACATTCATTTTGAATAAATATTAGTTTTAATTCGGAAATATTTAAATTTCTACCACCATAAATTGTTGTGTATGTATGTATGTATCACAGATAGCTAAAATATTGTGCATCATAATTTTAATTTATTAAATATATATTTTATTATTTGTAATTCGTGTATTTCATTAAGCTGACATAATACCAGAGAAAGTTCTAGAGGGTAATTAACATAACTTAGATCCATAAACAAAAGAACGTACCTTGTTTAAATTAAAAATGTCGTTGGTAAAGTAGATTTACTTTAAAAATCCTAACATTAATGGAAAATATATCTTTTGAATCTACTTTCAAATTCAAAATAAATTAAAACAATACTCTCTGGAACTTATCTCATTGTCATCTTTAAAATGAAAATGTTAACAAAGGATAAGTGCAGTCAGGCCAGTTAATGTATATCTGTGTCTCTCTAGCAGCAAGGTAATAGAAGTTTCTAGAAGGTTTTGGTGGTGTATAAATACAGCCAAAATTCTTTGCTAGGCACTCTTTGCTTTTATTTCAGAAGGTGTTGCAGAACGAATCTATGCCACTCAAAATTTTAAATATGACTTCTGAGTAGAGGGAAGAAATTTGCTTTCCCGATCTTTTCAAGATCACTTGCATACCGCTATGCTGTTATGCCATCAGCATTTAAAGACTGCTGTAAGGAAATGCTAACCTAATTCTACAAAGATGCCAACTATTATTTTTCCAAACTCTGCATTGCTGGCCGTGTTTTTTCATGTTATTCTTTCCATACACGTATCAACCCTTACAGCCATCAAGTCGTCAAGTTTCAGAAGGTAATCCGGTCTCTGCTGCCAATATGAACTCTTTAAAACCTCCATCAATGTAATTATAATTTAAAGTAAGATATAACTCTGTCTATTTAATAGTCGGTGATGTAGTGCCGATTATCATAATTCAAATAAGTTAATGACTTTTCTTTTCCTCTGTAATATATAATGCATGAATCTATCAATTTATTTTCTAAATGTATTTGCTGGATTTGACTCTTTCTATCTTATTATTTTAAATGTGGCAAACTTTTAACTTTATTTTTATGTTTGATTATATTTGATTTAATATGCTAATGATTCAATCTAGCGAACCGATCTTACTTTAATTCTTTATCCCACCATTATGGGATTTTAAATGTAAGTTTTTTTACCAAACTCAAAGTTCGCTCGATTGAATAATATTACTAAATTGTTTTATTTGCTTGATGGCAGATTATGTGCTGTCATATTTAAGATATCAATTTATTACCATATTAACGCTATTGATTTAGTTAGTTTGTAATATTTAAAGTGAACTTAATGGCCTTACTTTTCTTAATCAATCATTTGCATCCCACGCCATCCAGCGTGATAATCTTATGTAATTATCTACTCATTAAGCGTACTAATATTTGTTTAATGAAGGGAACTACATATTCCCTCTTTGCTAGTTCTGACTTTCTAACTAATATTTAAGGTCAATTGCGTACTTTTAAGGATGGGTTAATTTTGTCATGTCATTACGTTAGATTTCATTAATTTACGAGGGCCTTAGTTAACATATCAGTGTCATTACGGACCTGATTCCTATTAGCATTGCTTACCCTTGATAATGTTATAAAATTTGTTTATCTTGCTTTGTCAAACCAATACCCGGAGGGTCCGGATCATTTCTTAAGGCATATCCTCAAATGGAGTTTGGAAGCACTAACTCCAGGATACTGTCAGGTTGTAGTTAGGCTCTGCATGGAATAACATCAGGAAATCCGAACCATGGTATCCCTACTAACCATTTCTTCAGATACCGCTCTCACAAGTGCAGGTGAGTTTCTCACGTTCATATATTTGAAGCTCTCATCCTAAATGGACTTAATCTTTCTGGTGTTATCATGTAGGTCAGCACAGCTATTATTAATTAATATTTTATATTGCCCGATTCTTAATCTATAAGTCGTAATGCTGTGATTTTGTAAAGCATCCTATTTTTTTTTTTTATATGTTATATAGGTTAGAAAGATCATTTTAAAGCTTAATTAAGCTATCTGCCATCTTGTTAAACGATCTTTAGGTACGCTAATCAATAACTTACAGTACATTCTGTCAAATCAGAATTATTTGATAAAATACGCAAATAACCGTTTTTCTTTTTAAATGATTGGTGAAGTAAAATTAATGACTGAATAAACCTTGTAATTTATAACTAAGTTTTAGTATATGGTTAGAAACCATAATAAATGGAATTATGTAAATCAAATTCCATTTATCTGTATTCATTAAGGTCATTTATTTTTTTATTGAATTAATCATAGCATTCAAACTGTAAAATCACTGTAAATTTGATATTTCCCTCCATTAGCATATTAAGCCGCATCAACTTGATTATCTATTAACTTTTATTCATCTATGAAACTTGTATTTGCGTATTCTTCAATCATTAATTTATGTTCTAATATATCAGGGGTCCCCAACCATATGCCCACGGGCATCATGGTGCCCGCAGACCATTTTACATGCGCCCGCCGCTATCCGAATACAATAAAAAGTTATTCATCTGATACAAATAAATTTAATTTTTAAAATTTCTTATAAATTACTGTATTATATTGTAATCAAATTGTAGGGCATACTATACTTTTACAGCGTAAAAATATAAACATTAATTATGTTAAAATTTTATTTTTGAAATAAATATTTTTTTGTACATTATGTGTATTATTAACAATATCCAACTATAAATTGACATTGAAAAAATAAATGGTGCTCGCCATCTGGTTGAAAAAAATAAATTGTGCCTGCCACCTGGCCGATATTATAGAATGTGCTCTTAAATGCAAAAAGGTTTTGGGGACCCCTGAAATATATAATCTATTAGAATCCGCAAATCACTGCTAATAATTACGTGAAACCCAGATGCTATTAATTATGACATGTAAATAGACTTACCATTGTATTAAATTATTTAATCATTATTTGTTTACTCAATTTCTAACAAATTATTATAAATAAATTATTAACATTTCATAACCATTTATTAAGTGTTTTGTCTCATGTTGTACGCGTACCCATTGTTAATTAGATTGCGTTATACATAACCTAGATTGCATTGATCTTAAGCCAATCTTACATTTATTGATGATTATTAGTGGAATAGTAATATAATGAAGAGCTAGAACGTCCTGTTAGGGGTTCGAAGTCATGTAGCACCAATATTTCCCTGTAGATCTCGTTTCTCCGCTGTGTCTCCGGGACTGGAATAAATAAATTTCTCCAATTATTATCAGAAATGTTGTTCATTGTGTTATGGTTTAGAGAAAGGTAAACAGGGCATAATCCATGATTGCTTCTGACCTGTGTATCTCGGGCATGAGTGAATTTAAGGTACTTTTTTGCCTAGATTCTGGTACAATATCTACCTAACATTTGGCTTCACTATGTGGATGATACAGTTGTTGTATGGCCATGTGGTAAAGCTCTGTTACAAACTTTCTGGAAACATCAATAACATATCTCCTTCGTTAAATTCACAATAGAATCAGATTAATAACAAACATTTACATTCTTAGATATTATTGTGACAAGACTCCCTCATGGCAAAATCAAAACTACAGTTTACCGAAAACCTACACATACAGGAAAATACTTAGCCTATACATCCAATGACATCAGAAACATAAACATGGAGTTATACTATCACTAAGGAACAGAGCAAAAAAAGTTAGTGTGTTCAGAAACCAGCGATTTGGAAAAAGAAAAGATCTATATAGAACAAACTTATGAAAAATAGTTATCCATCAGCTGTTATTAAGAAAACCCTAAATAGACAACAAAAAGAACCATCAAAAGAAAAAAAAAGTATTGGTACTGTAGTGTACCATACATACCAAAAATAGCAGACAAATTAAGGATAATCTGCAATCAGAATAACATCAGAACAGCCTTCCAGAGCCATACCACTATAAGGAATTCTAACATCTACAAAGCATAAACTTGAAATGCTGAGAAGAAAAAACTGTATCTATGAAATACTATGTAAATGTGGAAGAACATATATTGGTAAGATCAGTCGTCCCATTGAAAAGCACTTGCAAGAACACAAACTGATGATTGAAAGAGAGAAAACAGATGTATCTAAAGTAGTAGATCATGTATGTACCAATGAACATATGTACAATTGGGAAAACAAAAATATTGGATAGAGAAGGAAAGGTACAAAGAAAATGTAAAGAAGCTGCTCACATGACAATGGCGAAGAATCCCATAAGTCAATCTAGTATGACTATACATAATATATGGAAATCACTAATCAATTTTGCTCTTAAGAAGAAAAAGTGGAGAAATCAGGAAGATCCCCATAGGTAAGTATATGAAAATTTCTACTGACTGTTGCCTTTGGCAGGATGGCTCAGTTGGTTAGATTGTTACCTTAAAATTTAGTATACAAGAATCTGAGTCCAGGTATGATTCCCATGTTAGTATTATCACTAGTCAGATCAGCCACACCTGAAGAAGAGGGGAACTTAATACCACAAAACGTTATGGATATACTAACCTGTTTGATAAGCTATTACTAACAGTTGAATGTGTTTGGCATATTTAAATAAAGTTAAATTTTTCTGAAAACATTCAATACTCATATTACATGATGGAAATAGTCCAAACAATGAATACAACTAAAACACCATCATCACAAACCTTTAGGAAAACAAATATATTACATATTTCAAACAAATTGTTGAAATTCAGCTAATTTGTTAGATATTATACATATATCAATGCTGGAAAATTTAGTTTTCATTTTCAAAAATAAGATTTTCAGATATTGTTTATATCCCATTTATTTTGTGTGTGTGGGGAGGGAGGACGTAAAAGGAAACTATAAACTCAAATTGCCAAAGAATTAAAATTAATTTATTTTTTTTAAAAAAAAAGATAAAATGAAAATAAGTATAAATTCAAATTATCTCAGAAGTAGTCTGCAAAAATCATTAAACTTGAGAATAATCTGTTATGGTTGTTCATATAAAAAAATAAGACTAATTAACATTAATAAATATCATTATAAACATTGTGTTACATGTCAACTTTTTAGTCCTAAAATTGTTCCTGTTTGTTAAACCATAACGTTAAATATATCACAACCTTTCCTAAAATTTGTGGTATATGTAAGGAAATAAAACTCAAAAATTGATCTGTTCTAAATTTTAAGAATACAGACCGATTCACATTTTATTATATGTATATATAAAATTTATCATTATCGATCAAATCTTGATTTTTAAAATATTGATCTTTCAAAATTTATTGCAAAGTATTTAAATATTTTGATTAATTTTTTAAACAATACTATTAAATTTGAAAATAAAAAAATAATAATATGGTACTTAGATTGGTTTATGTTTTGATATATTTGCATATATGTATGATTTGAAAGAAGTATTTTTGTTAAAATGTCTTTGAAAGCTCATTCACAGTTGGTAATAAATTATTTATTTAATATTATAAAATATTCTATTTATTATTAGCATTTTTTTTATAACATGAAATTGTATTATCTTTATTTCATTTTATTATTACACATAAATATGAAAAATTTATATAATTAATGCAGATTATGAAAGTTATATATTTTACTCAAATAAGAAGAAAAATAATACTAAAGATTTATTTATTGTTTTAGTAAATAAATAAATAACTTAATAAACAAATAAAAAATGGAAAGTATTTTTAACAATTTCATATAATTTATAATTAAATAATATAATAATAATACAAAAAAGTTTTCTTTGGCAAATATTTTTTGCTCTTTTTATTATGATTGCAAACTATTTTAAAGCATTAATTTGCATTGCGTACATAGTGAGATAGCTTTTTTCATAATTATATAAAATTAATTAGAACATAGTGGACATAGAGTGGATTGTATGAAAAGTATAAAGCCTGTAAGCTGTATTAAAGAACCAAATAGAATAAAAATCTATGAAACTAATTATATTAATCATAATAAACATATAGTATATTTTTTGTACATTTTACATAAATGATATACATTGTTTACTTGATAAGTTTTACTTTTGTATGTTACATTTGTAAATAGTGAATAATTTTCTTCCATTATTCTTAATTCTAATCAATATTATATAAAAAAATAATAGAAGTTACTATGTATGCAATGTAAATTGAAGCTTTAAAGTGTTTTACAATCACATTGAAAAGGGCAAAAAATATTTGCTGAAAATTTTTTTTTGTACTGTTATAATAAATATATAAATTATTGCTGTTATATAATGGTATTTTAAATTATATTATTTCCTTAAATATATATTTGTTTTTTTAGAATGTCCCATGTTTCAACCAAAAAAAAAAAAAAAAAATTGATGGCTAGTTGAAGCACATAAGCAATAAGTTGAGCATAATAATTAAATTCTTGTGATCAAATTGATATTTAAAAAAAAAAATATTAAGCTAATACTTACTCAAGGCATATTCAATTCTTGAATTAATCACTTTACCAGTTCTCTAAATTTTTCAGGGCTTACAATCAAGGGAAGAAATGATATGAATGAATCGGTAATTTAGGATATTAGAAATAATATATTTTTCTAGACCTGGTAATTACATTAAGCATAAATTTAAAATACTCAAATGTGTTTAAACACAATATTTGCATAAAGAATTTATGTAAACATTTATAACAGAAATATTTTTGTCTCAGTTTTTTTTATTTTTTTTATTATGGTTTTTAAAAACTATTTTAATTTTTAATGGTTAAATAAATTTTGATTACTAACTTATATTTGCATAATAGAAAATGCAAAAATAAAAATGAATTTTGCTAAAAAATGTAAAAGCAAATATTTGTTTATATTATTGATGATGAACAAAATTATTTTGAATAATAATATTATTTAGATATTTTATAGAAGATTATTAAAAAAAAAAAAAGACAGAGAAATAAATAATTTTGACTAGATTGCATAATGTTATTCTGAAACTTGTCTTTGGAAAATTTGTAGAAATGAATGCATTCAGATACATACTTATAATAGTAGAAGTATTTAAAAATTAAATGTAATAGAATAGTTTAAATATAACTTATTAATGAACATTTCTTAAAAAAATTAATTAAGTAAAAAATAAATAAATTTAAATTCATTATTTATATTTTATTTAATTATTAAGAATTTTTGCATTTCTACATGGCAGAAATTTAATATTGTAATATAGTTTGTGCCCGAGATTGATAAAATTGCTGCTTTATTAAAAGTCCATAGTTGTTTAATTTATTAGTGAATATTGCTTTTAAAAAAAATCAATTAAATTTAAAAAAAAATCATTATTTGCTTGTATTTTTTAGTTATGATTATTTTACTTCAAATGGATGATGCATCGGTGCTAGGATATTAAAACTGTCCTTATATATATTGTTAATTTTGTTATTGAAAATTAACTTTTAGTATAGAATGGCAAATTTTTTGCTTTCATTTAGTATATACAATTGAAAATTTTTGTTGTAGTTTATGAATATGATTAATTTCTTTATAAAAATGTGTTACTATTATTATATTCTGATCACGTTTGATGTGGTTGAGATAATAATGACTTGGCATTAGAAGCTACAGCTGTATTTTTCCTATTTCATTTATTATTAGAAATTAACTTCTAGCATCGAATTTGCAAATATTTTGATTTTATATGTTGTGTACAGTTGAGAAACAATATGTATTACAGGCATTTATATAGCATATGAATAAATACATCATTTGATCTGTTTATTTTTAAACAATTCAACTCTTTCATTAATGCATGCACTACAGGAATTGAAATTTTAGTATATATTTTTGTGATGCCATATTAAGTGATATAAAAAATTGCTTGGAAATAGAAGTTTGAATTCATGCAGTTTGGAATAATGATAGCCTGTTTATATTTGAAATGGAAAAATTAATGCCAAAATAAACTAATCTTAAAAATATTACAAAAAGAGTTGAGCCAACTGAAGATTGTTTCTAAAGTTTTGATATGGAACATTTTAGAATCATTTCAACAAAAGTTATTACAGAGCAATAACTAAAAAAAAAGTTGTCATATCATGGTAAAGATTTACAGATATTCATTAATATTTATAAAAAATACTTTAGCATGCATCTATAAAATAGTTGCCTAGATAAATGGATACGGATTAACTAAATACTTAATGGCTTTTAATGCATTGAAATTGTTTATTTTTTAGATATGACAGAAAAAGAATAAAAAATTAGATTGGCATGGTTCACTTTAGTTTATATGATATTAATTTGAAACATTTCCATCCAGGAAAGCAAAGACTAAACCTGCAGAGTTCTAATTGGAACTTGGAATATGCTATTATAAGCCAAGAAAAACAATGTGATTAACATTGTAAGATTTTAGATTGAGACTATTGTTATTATTCAGACCAGAAAGAAATGGTATTGCTTTCGTTGCTAGGAAGGATAGTTTAGAAATTGCCATTGGATAAAATACTGTGAATGATGATATTTCATATGTGTGGTATTCATTCAAAATATTATAATTGAGGACTCTTTCAATAACTCAAATCAATTGAAGAAGAAATTACAAAGTTTTATGATCAATTGCAGCAGTTCTTGACAAAACTTGCACACAAGATATTCTTTTAGAGATCAGTAATTGAAATGACAAAAATGGAAAGAAAGGAAATCTAGGTCATTTTGGACTTAGAAGCAGAAATAAAGGATAGGAACAATTAAATTTGAGTGACTTCAACAATTTTTTTATTGTTAATACCTTAAGTAGTCAAAGCAAGAACACCCACATACAATACATGGCAGATATTATAGGAACCAAATCAATTACTCTACTATGAAAGATTTGCTAATTTAATAATAGATTGTAGACTAGATCATGAATTGGGTAAATTTTGAAGAAATTGAAAAAGACCTACAAACTTGTCTAATATTCTACATATAACATAGAGAATAGATATAGTGTTTTGGGAATAACTTCAGAAATTGATTTGAAGTTTTAGATGAAATTAGTACATAACTAGATGACTTATGAATAGAAGTGAAAAAAGTAAATAAAGAGAACTGGAAATAGATGAAAAACCACAAAAATAAAAGGGATGTTTGAAGATTCATTGGCACCAACATTTAAAAAAAGCTAAGGATATTGTAAGAGAATTGAATAAGAAATTCAAAAAGAGCATTCAGGAAAGCAAAGAGTGATAGTATTGCATCAGAAATTTTTTCTGGAAAAAGAATAAAAATACTATCCACATTATGCTAATTAATCAAAAAATACTGTGGTCTATAGATGGATATAAATGAATTTTTATTCTTACAACAAAGAAATTAGTTATGATAATGGGAAAGCTATTATTACATCTTTTATATCAAATGCAAACCAAGATTAGCATGAAAATCATACAGCCCAGATCAATCTTACATTAAAAGAGAACTGCCACATTACAAGCTATTTCAGAAAAGGGTGAAGAGCTAAAGGCATTATTGCTGATATATATTGGATAATAGAAATACCAGGAAATAGCAGTCTGTCTGTGTCTTTTTGTTTACAATTTAAGTTATGTTAATTTGTGGAATATTTTTTAAAAAAAAAAAAGAATATGCCATAATATTTTATTGTTCTTATGAGAAATCTCTTTGAACTAGAAGTTATAATTAAAGTGAGTTATAGTAAAACAGAATTCGCATTAGTAAAGAAGTTAAGGCAGGGTTATATTTCAGCAGTCTATTATTTAATTTGTATATCAACTGTATAATAAATAAAGCCAGGCTGGTCAAAGATAAATATGAATTCAGGATTTGAGAAATATTGACAATTTTAAGTATGCTGATGATAATTTCACACTAATAGCTGAAAATACAGAAAACCTCACAGAATGAAAAGAAAATTATTGTTTAATATAAAGACAAAAATTAATGTAATTAGGATCAATCTCTGGATTCATAATTGCTAATAAAGACATAAATTTAAGTGCTCCTTTGGATCATTCATCGTTGGAGGATCCAATAATTGAAATTTGTTGCAGATTAATCCAGGCAGAGTTGCAATGAAAAACTGTATCTTTAGAAATAATGATCAGGATTATTTAACTGTATAGATGTGAACATATGAAACTAAAAAAGAACAGAAAATGTATTGGTGCTTTTGAACATAGTGATGACAGTGATTGAGAATTTCATGAACTAAGAAACTGAAAAAATAGATACTCAGTCAAATTAGCCGAACTCTTGCTTGAAGCACATATAACTAGATTTTAAATTGTCTTATTTTAATTGTAGCATTATACAATTTAATTCATTAGAAATATATATACACCTTTACCCATCTTAGCAAGGACAATTGTTCCCCCGAAATTTATCATAAAGCAAGGTGATATAAAAAGCAAGGGATTATAATGGTTTTCTATGATGAAAAATTTAGCTCATTCATGCCAATAAAAATTATATCATGAATTATTAATATTAACAAATAACTTAACCTAGTATATATAGTAATTAAAAAAAACCCTAATATATGATATATGTATGTGTAAACTATGCTATGCAGATATGCACTTAAAATATGTATGTAGGCAAGATGATACAATTTAAATCTATGTAAAAGAAAAAAAAAACCCACTTAGCTTAAAGTTGCTATTTTTTATAATCTATCCATTTAGCATTCATTGTCATCCAGTTTTTTGATTCATCAGTTGCTCATTCTAGGGCTCTTGTTGTCTTTTAAATCGTGTAGTGATCATGGTTTTTTTTGGAGTACATCAAGTGATGATGGCTGATAATCTTTAGAGAAAAAAAATTAAATGAATAGTTGAATTGCTTCTTTGATTTTCTCTGTATAATATATAGGATCTTATTTGTTAATTTAAGGCATGTTTTGATTTGCTATTCCAATTGAAAACATATATAGTTATAAACTTAAAAAAAAATTCCCAGGATGATTAGGAAAAAAGTTATTTCACTATGCAGACATATAGAAAAATGAGCTAAGAAACAGAAAGTAAGCTTGCAGTTGACAATTTTATGTATTCCATAAAATTGTTAACTCTAGTGGAAAAAGCTCATACTAAAGTTTCATTTTTTTAAATTCATAATCTTACATTATGTGAAATTATTTAGAATTAAAAAAGCAATGTTTATAATATCTCATTTAACTGCATTGTTGTAATCATAAAGACTTGTTATTTATTAATGGTGTAATAGTAGCCAAAGTATAGAAATATACATTACAGAATTATAATTGTGTACTTAATTTGAAAAAATAAAAATTCCAACATATTAAAAAAAAAAGTATTTAATGCATTCTATGTTTGCATATTGTGATAAATATTTAAGACTTTTTTTAACCAATATGTAATTTGCAGATCTAAATAAACACAACTTTATATACAAATATGATACGATTTATTGACTTTTTTTTTTGGCTATGAGATATTACATTTTATTAAGTACATTACATTAGCTATTTTCTTTGAGATGACATAACATTTTTTTTAATAGTATCATATTTGTGAAGGCAGAGAGATACAAATTATTTAAATAAATATTAAAAGTATGAATCTTTTTCAATTTGTTTATATTTTCATCATACAAAATTTATTATTAACTGCATGAAATTATGCTCACATTTTTTTTAAACTGCAAATGCATTTACTCATAGTTTCGATTTGATAGAATTTAACATTTATAAAGATATTAATCTAAAATTGGTTTAATATTTATACTGTAGAAATCTAAAATTAAATATTAATAGTATATGACCAAAATTTATTTTTACTTTTGTGCTGAATGAAATTTTCAATTTTTTTTCCATTTTTATATTTTTATGTTGTTCAGTATTTCTGAAATAAATAACTAGATGTTATAAAATCGAGCAAGTAGATTAAGTGTTATTTATAATTTAGATTTAGTAATTTTTAATAATATAAAGTTCATTATTACTTGCCTAATCCATGGAATCATTTTTTTTTCCAAAATATTTACGATAATTAAATTTCAATACAATGCTCATAATTTTTGCTGCAAGCCAAGTAACATTCATAAGAATTTTCATCCATAAAAGTGAATAAATATAGAATACTGTTTTTAAACTAATGTACACATTTTAAAATGTAATACTGTATTTATTTGGCTGTTATACATCATCATCAAAGTATGATTTTGATATTATACTGAATGAAACATTTTTTTTTTTTTTGGTTTTGTAACCATTAATGATGAAAATTTTACTTTGGATATTTAATAAAGTTCTGAATGTTTTGCAAGGATGCTTGATGAAAATTAAAAAAGGTATTGCACATTCCCTTAATCATATTTTAAGTTTATAATCAAAATATTATATATAGCACTGTAATATTGTGTATTATGAATAAACTCGTACTGTACAAATTCAGCATGAAAGTCACTATTTTGCTTTTGGATGACATAGCTTTAATAACAATCCTATGTCATCATTAGTCTGGGTGCCAAAAAAGATTAAAAATATTTTTAAGATCATTATAGTGAATATCTGATTGTAAATCAGAATGATGGATACAAGTTAGATGATCGCTATTGTGAATTCTCACATAAAAGCTTAGTGCTGAGCAGAGTGTAGGTGTATATATTTTGGAAAATTGATAATGAAAGAAAGGAAAAATTTGCAAAAAGATGGATAAATTCTGTTATCACAATAATGAGTATGCCTTTGAACAATGCAGACAACTAATTATTTTAATAATAATGTATGTAAAAAGGAGTTGGATATAGGATATTTTTTTATTATTTATGATAAATACTAATATATGAAGGAAGATTAACCACAAAACTAGAAGGTAGTTATTGATGCAAACAGTAATATGCATTAAATTCTGAGTACATATTTAATTATCATTACTTTTAGTGTAAGGTTGTTAGTAAAATGAATGGTATATCTAGTTATTTGTTGGTTTATTGTACTGACAAAACAATTGATTCCAGAGGTAAAGATTTTTGTATTTTGAAGCTGTGCAGAATTTATTTGTAATCTTTTAATTATAGGTTGATTAATATATATATATATTAATAATATTTAACATTTTTATCTGTTTTTATTTGAAGTTCTAATTGAAGAGTATTTTATGAGGTAATATGTATATATACTGGATATATCTATTTATATATGAGTGTGTGAAATCTTGAGTAACTAGCTGAACATATTTCCACTGGATTGACTAAACATTTTTTTTATTCTCTTTTCTCAGCTTTGGATTGATCCATGAACCTTTAGCATTTGATTTTACCACTATCATTATGTTAAAACTGCACAGGACATATGCATTTTAAAAGCACAAAACATATTTGTATCTCTTTTAGTGCATATATGTAGTTGATAAAATCATAATTTATATTATTATTCATATTACAAAGTTACATGGACAACAGTTAGATAACAGTTCTTTGTATTATAGTGGGTATAAGTACTAATTAATTTATTTTAAATTTAGTAATTAAACTCTCCCTTTCCCTTCAACTTAAAAATATTTAGATGATTTAGGTTTTAACAAGCAAACAAAAAAAGTAAAAAAAAAAGAAAGGGAGAATCTGTTTTATGTTGAGAGATCATTTCTATTTATACTGTTGAAATTTTTATTCTGAAAGTTATTTTCTTTTTATGGACTTCTCTTTTAGTTTTTTATGTTTGTTAATTAATTCACATTGTATAAAAAAGAAAAATTTTCAAAATGAATAAAAGTAATTGAGTAAAATAAAATATGAAATTTTAATTAAATCATGACAACATATATCATTTTTTTTGATGTCTGAAAGTTTTTAGCTCAAAATCTTGATTTATATAACGCTTAAATGTGTTTGCATCTCAGTATGAGTCATTCTGTGTTGAAAGAGGTCATTTATAAATAATCATGTTTTAAGATCATTTGATTGTATTGCACTAAACAGATAGCTCAGTGATAGCTTAAAACCTTTTTAGCCTGATAAATATTTGAAAATGCTAAAAAGAGAGCAAGTGTTCTTAGGAATGAATTTGTTATGTCTTGCTTACCATGTTGGTTTTTAAACATTACTTGACCTAAACAACTTATCAGGCAATAAAATTTAATTATAGTAGTCAAGCGTTGTTAGCCGAGAGGTCATTGCAGCTGCCTTGCAAGCAAGTAGTTGGTTGTAGACGGTTGTGGGTTTGCCTTCTGGCCGATGCTATGACATATGGAAAAAAAAATTAGTTATAGTAAGATTTTGCTTAGTTATTGAATCTGTTTTTAGGCAAAGAATTTGAAAATTAATTTGTACAGTATATTAATTGTAGTGAGTTTCAAAATTTATTAAAATATTTCATGTTGTTGCCTTCTTTTTATTGATAAACAGACTCAAAAATGGAAAAAAGAAATGATTTGTCCATTATTTTTTAAAATATTAATGTAAATTTAATAAAGGTGCTCAAGTGTGTATAGAGCATGGCTAGATATTGATGTGAACTGCCAAGAAATTTTGAATGACTTCCGAATTAAAAAAAAAAATATTATAATTTTTAAAAAGCTATCAAAAAATATTTTAATCACATTCAGAATAATAATATTATCAATTCCAATACCCTTGTAGAAAAATAAACTTAATTTTCAGGAGCTCTTAACATTTGAAATTTGTTTAGTTGAAAATATGTTAAAATCTAGTAATTGTTGAAAATACAGTTTTTTTTTTTAAAATTGTTATTTACACAAGTATGTTTGTTCTGACATTGAATCACC
Source organism: Epiperipatus broadwayi (assembly GCA_028023455.1). NCBI lineage: Eukaryota > Metazoa > Onychophora > Udeonychophora > Euonychophora > Peripatidae > Epiperipatus > Epiperipatus broadwayi. Next base: position 9,435,309 of record JAQFVV010006225.1, on the reverse strand, counting down.
AATAAGATTGTAAGCAAGCACAAGTGGAGGAAAAAAAAAATCATCAATCAATTATCTGTATTTTTTATTACTGCTGATTTAATTATTTTATAGATTTTAAAAAAGGAAAAGTATTAATATAAAATATGTTAAAAATGCATTATGTAAACAAAACTTAAAAAAAAAAATTAAGGCACAACTAAACAAACAACAATTGTATTTTATTAAACTTACAATTAAATTTTTAGGGTTTAGTGATTCCATTGTCTCATGCCAATAATGTGTTAGTAAAATATTTTGCAGATGAAAAAATGATAAAAGAAACATTTCTGGAAGCCATCCATTTATTACTTCTTTCATTCATGAATTAAAATTAAAATTATTTTTACAATTAAAAGCATACAACTTTAATATAGAATTGTCATGAATTGTAATTGAAATTAATAATTGTGATTTGGTCAAACAACTAATGAATGATATTACAACTATTGTAAGATATTACAACTTGTTTTTCCTTGCAGTTTGGTGAATCTATCATGTAGTTTATAGTTCTCAGCTTTATATTCTTTTAAGAATAGTTTATGAAATGAGAATTATTAACTATACTATCTTTATTGAACAAAATATGAGATGAAAATGTTTACTTTTAAAAAATATTTGGAACTAAAAAAGAAAAAAAAGAAAAGAAATTATTTTATAAAATTAAATTGATGATGGACCATCATTGACAAGGAAATCAATGAATTCTTGGCTAATATGTTTTTGCATTTTTCATCATATTTACTGTTGGAAAATTCTGAATATTATCATTTGGGAATCTGCATAAAAATTATAATCTTTATTCATGAAAATATTCAGGAAAGAATATTAGGTCCCAACTAGAACAAAATGAATTTGAATATGTAGAGTTTTTATATTATGCAGAAAGAGTGTGAGTATATTTTTATAAAGATTCGGAGGTTTATTATAACAGGTAAAAGATTTTTTAAATTGCAAAAAATAATCATATGTTAAAATTAATAATGAGGTTTGGTTGGTAGATTTAACCTTTCATTGTAAGGAGGAAACAAGCAATAGATGAAATGATCAAATAAATTAACATTTTCAAAAACAGATTAATCTTCTTGCAGTCAATTCCAGAAAGCTTTGGGGAGTAACACTAATGACAATTTTTTGTGGAGCTATAATTTCACAGTGAAATATTTTAATTTTTGTTTGGAGAAATTAAAAGCTATCATCAAAAACGAAACTTCTATAGTGCAGAATTCAAATTGCAATATTCAAGCTTCACAAAATGGTAACATTTGTTCATATTTTATTTGTAAAGCATAAAAGATTTTAAAGATATTTTTTGTTTCAAGATTGTTTTTGTTTATTTAAAAGATGTTTTTATTTAATAAGTATAAAATATATTAAATTTTTTAAATTATATTATGTTTTTAAAAGATAAACTTATGGCATGAGAAAGAAGAAAAAAAATCGTTCTGACCATATGTTGTTTTTTTTTTAAATAATTTTTTTGCTTATAATATACCTATTCATTATTTTACTTATGTTTAAAAGTAATGTTATTAAAAATTCTACTAAAAAGCACTTAAATTTTACCACAAAATTTGAAAGTTGCTTATGTGAGTAATAGTTTCTGTTTAACTAGTTTACTTTTCATGTAAATGGTTAATGCTAATATTTTTTCAGTTGATGAGGAATGTCTTGAAAAATTTGAAAACTGTTTTACCAAATTGTCAAAAACTGCAAATATATGAAAATAGTGACTTTCAAATTTAAGACATTCCAAAAATTTACCAGATTAATCTTGTTTTACTTGACTTTCATTGTTGATATTGGGATATGACTGAAAGATATATATTTTCCTAATTTATAATAGAAAATAAAGTATTTTTTCAAAGCAACATTAATTTAAAATATTCAAATTCTAATAATCACTTTTAAAATGTAATGAATGAAAAATTTTATAATTAAAAAAAGTTTGCATTAAATTTGAGTCTGCATTTTTAATGGAAAATATCACTAAGTTAAAATATCATTCTAGTCTCTCATAGAAGATCAAGTAGAATCCTATATAAGTTTAGCAATTAGTAATTATGCATCAAATTATTCAAGATTAATGGACATCATGCAATGCAAGTCTTTTTTGACAACCTAATAAACTTTTTTGATCTACATTAAATTTGTATTTGATAATGATTTGCTTTTTTTTTTTTTTGATAATGCATTATTAGGTCATGATAGAATTATTATTGCACTGCTAATTGTAAACTGTGTCACTTGAAGAAGTTTAGGAAATAGTTCTTGGCCTACAAAAGTCTGCCCAGTTCTGGTGTGTATTAATGATATAAGAGTTAAGTCACTATAACTTCACATGGTTACTATTTCTAATGCTTACACAATTTATTATCACACTAGCAACTTTTCTCTGTACAATAGTGCCACCCAGTGCAAATCATAGTAATCAATGAATACTAGAAGATAGTGCATTTAAAACCCTATCTAGAGCCTACTCATCAAATATCCCAAGGCTAGTTTCTACCTTATGACTTTTATCAGTGAGGAGACTTGGATCTGCTTAGATACTTTATAGGAATTTTAAATCATTAACCTTCTGACATTCATTGATTACTAATAGCAATACTGTATTAATAGATTATGTAAGCATAAGAAATAGTGATCTTGTGATGTTATAAGGATTTAATATCAATCCTAGCCAAAGGATGCTGAAAGACCCTTCTTTTTTTTCTTATACAGTTATATCTAATAAAAATTAAACATTTATATTATTAAAATGTCATAAACTTGCCCTACAATCATTTCATATATGAAATTTTTTTTACAAAGTTTAACACAGTTAAATTCGTACTAACCAATATGAGAAGAAATAATTCTCAATATATACAGTAATGATGTATTTCTGTGTGTCATTTCAAATTTAAAAAAAAAAATGTGTAAATAAATGTTACATGAGTGATATATACATAATCAGTAGACTGAGAATTATGTATATATTATAATAAATATATTGCAATGCAAGTTAAACTCTGTAATTTTAAATTAGAAATTCTTGGATTAACAGAAATGTGTCTTATAAATAAAGAATTCCAATAATACTTATTATTTAAAACCTTAAATGCATTTTCAGTGCAAAACATCTTCTTCAAAAGACAAATGTTAATTATTAAAAAGTGCTGTAAAATCTAACACATGTTAAATTTTAATTAACTTGTGCATTCTCCAAACTCCACCCAACTGATTGCCCATGGACTTTTTTTCATTGCAGAGTCTGTAATCTTATTAAAAAAATTTTATTTTTCATTTTTTATGCTCTTATCCATTGCAAACTATCCCAACAATCCCACATTCAAAAGAATAATGGTGTATTTTTTCAAAACACAAATGACACTGCTGGATCATTTTTAGTTTTTTTTTTTTTTTTTACCGATTCATGTGCTGTCCATCCCTGTATCAATATTATCTCTTGATGCTTTATAATTAACTTAGACACCAAAATTTATTTCAACAGTCAACCCGTGATCCTATTCTAAGAATTTGAGTGAGAACAAGTTATTACCCGAGCTTCGAGTAGGTATATTTATGAGTATGGAATAATTCCGATCTCAAGCGCCAATCTTATCAATTAATAAGAATTATACTCCTCGAAAACAAAAGAAAAGGTTCCAGTGGATCTTTTTTGGGTACCTTATCCAGACTAGCTCAGTCTCAAGGTCTGGGAGACAATGTCTATCGGGAGAACGAAGCCGAGGTTATCTTACGAAGAAACATCATTTATATATTTTTATAATTTCCTTATCTGTCCTACGAATCTTATTATTTTATTTCTTTTAGAGATATACAGTAATGAATATCAGTAAGCTTTTATAAATAATAACCCCGAAATTATAAGAATCTCGTAATTCAAATAAATAGACAAATTATAGCTTAAAATTCTATATTTATTAATACACGTATATACTAATAACTCAATCATACGACCCAGTCATTCCGATACATATATATAATATCAGTATACACATTCACGAAAGAGTATCAATTTGATCTATTTTCTATAATTCTTTCTTTAAGTTGGAACAAAGCACATATTTCTTAATTTATTATTACACATAGGTCTCGTTTTATGCGGATTATTTTAATGCGATTTTGAAGTTATGCAATTCATGTTTTTTCTTAATATCCTTGTATTTCACTATATTTATTAGATATCAAGAAATTTAAATTATTAATAACTTATTTTTACTTGAAATACTTTTTTTTCTTTCAAAAATATAACGTTATATTAGCAGCTTACGTTAATATGGCCATAAGCTGTATTTAGAAACTTAGCTTCTATATTAATAACCTACTTATACTAATGAGTAAATAGTAATAATAGATTTATACATATGTATAAAAATATCACAATAAATATTCAAAAATTTTAAACTTTTAAAGCATATTTTGTTAGATATTAACAGAAATAAATATTTTTTTAGATTTTTAAAATAAATAATAACGAAGATTTTATTGATTTTATAAACTGAAAATAATCTTTCGATTGATAATGTCTATCTTTTTGTTTTGATTGCCATCTCATTTTTTAAATATAGAAACAGCACAAGACTGGAAGTGGCGCTAGTTGTCCAACACGTCACGAAACTGATTTTTTACTAGTTCACAAACGAACCCACATTGTAAAATAACGGATTAAAATATGTATGAAAAATTGTAAAATTAAATACTGTAGTTAATAAAAAAAGTAAAAAAAGTTTGTCATATTAATTTTTTTCATATATTTGAAATTTTTTATTAGTCATACTTTATTTCCTTATTTGTTTAATGTGAATTTTAAAGTAATTTTTTTTTGTTGCTTTGTTTTTATGCCAATTTCAGAAAATTATGGGAACCTATACCCATTTTTCATGGTAAGTTACGTTTATTTTTGTGCGATTTCTTTTGTGCGCGTTTTCTGAGAAACCTATCTACAGCATAAAACGAGACCCAGGTGTATATGTCCACTTAATATATGTAGAGAAAGTCAAAGTTACCTCATTTGAGAGTGAACGTTCGCATGTTAAGGCTGATGATCTGTATGCTTACAGTATTACAATGGTGATTGTCCTAGCGAGAATCGTTGGTCTGGAAGATGAAAGATTCCATAACATTTTCTCATAAGATAATCCATCTTAGAGGTTAGGTAGATGATTATAAAATTGATTGAACAAAAGTTCTTGCTGTTTGGAGTTCCATGATCATTTCACTTGCTTGAAATAGATGGCAAAAATCTCCATAGATAAAGTTCAGGTAGGTCACAAAATAGTTGTCCACTGGGCCGGTTTAATGAATCCATACAATTCTTCTATCCCAGCATTTTGATAGAGTCCATTCTTATTTATTTTTATTAATTAATAAAATCACTTTATGAAATTTGCTTTCCACGCTTCTTTCTCTCTAACGGTGACTTTTACTAAATCATATATATATATAGTTCTTTTCTTTTAACTCTCTTTCACCTCACTTTTTTTTCATCTATCCATACGCCGATGACCATATCTCAGGAATGCTTTTAGCTTCCATTGTTCCAAAATACTAACGTGGCCAGTTCTTGGAATTCCAATGACAAGTGTCATTAACAGAAATCACCCGTGGCACAACTGGAATTCCTTTTATTACTCTCCAGCCTTTTATTTTAATTTGCTTTTGTTAAGAAACATGTGATACTAATGACCTTATTTAAATAACTATAACTTACGATATTAATAAACAACAAAAATATATAAAACAAAATATAAAAATACAACTCCGCACATAACCGCTTCTCTTCATCTTCACATACAAATCTGTTAGTAATTAATTCTATGCAACATCACAACACGTGTAATAAATATATATGTATACATTCATGTCTTTAAATGGTTAATGTATTTCACTCACACTCTTTTGTAACAGGGTTTGAATGTATATCTAAATTTTTTCGCATCTATCAATTTAATTCATAATAATTGCAATAAACACTCTTTTGTAGTCATTATTGCCTTTTATTTTCTTTGGTACCCGTATTCGAACCTAGCTACTGTTACAATATAGATACTGAACTGGGTTCAGATTTGTATGACTAGAAGTGAATTAGCTTAGATTGAAAACTACTGTTTTCAATTTGGGGCCAGAAAGTAAAAGGTGGTTTCTGGAGTGATACATTAAATCCAAAGATCTTGTTGCAGTGCTCACCGATGAAAACCATAAGCTAGAAACTAGTCTGGGGATATTAGATGAGTAGGCACTAAATAAGAAATAAACATCTATGGCTTGCATTAGGAGGCAATATTATGTGGAGAAAACCTGCTATTGCATTAATGATATAGATTTAATTATTTTAGAATAAAGTGTTAAGTGTCATAACTCATTAAAGCTGATAGATTGGTTTTAAGTATTAGATACTTAAATATATAAGTTAAGAATGTGACAGAAAAGGCACCAGTTGAGTATATCATTACTTGCATTGTAATAAGGTACTTGGCTTATTGTGGTATCAACTCTTAATTAATAAAAAAAAAATTGAAACAAGAATCTTTATTGCACTACGAAATTTTGATATCTTTTATATTTTAAATTAATAGAATTTTTGAAATAGAAAACTGAAATTGAATTGTTAAAGTTTACCAATAAATTTCAAATAGTTAATGTTATTAAACTTACTTTTATTTAGGTAAAGAATTTGATGTTATCATCACCATCAATTTCTAAAGAAAATATCTTATCATTACAGCCACATCATTTTATTTTCAACAATTCATTTCACATCTGATCACATTTTAAAGATAGGATATTTTTGGTCTGCCTGTTGATGATTTCCTAAAATTCTACCTTCCAAAATATTATAGAAGCAAAAAAGTAGTTTGTGGAGAAAAAAAATATTTACATTGATCTAATTAATCACTAATGCTATTTTCATAATTTCATAAATTTTTTCAGCAAAAAAATTAACATTTTTGCTATTTGAAAAATATTTCCTTCTATTTAATTGTAGATTAGTGAATTGCCAACTTTTTTTTACACATAGGGCCTTTTTTTTTCCAGCGCAAAAATTAGTTCTGGATTTTCAGTTTATATATTGTATCACTATATCATAAATGCTTGTTTTTTATTCATTAGATTAATAGATTTAAAATAGTGCAAACTGATCAGAATGTCAAACTTTCGTATTTGCATGAAAAAATTAGTAAACAATACAAACAACATAATAAGTAGCAAAATAAACAGCCTTAACAATACAAACAAAATTATTTATTTTAACAAATTATCAGATTACTAAAAACATCAAGGGAATTAGAGTCAAAATCCAAGTGGTTAATGTAAAATTCAACCTTAGGTCATCAGATTATGTACTATGGGTCATAGAATGGGAAACAATCTAATTATCTTGTTTAAAATATATATTAATTTGTGTTTGGATTAAGAAATTAATTAGTGTTCCATATTACATGACTATCTAAACAACTATTTGATTATTATTTATCTTACTGATTAAATTTTAAATAAATATTAAAGCATTTAAACCAAAAAAGGCATACATTGATTTAAAATATCTTTTATTTATGCTAAGCATGCTTTCAATACCTGAAGTATCATAATCATAGATAAGCTTGCATTCTCATTTCAGCACCATTATTCTTATTTTGACCCCTGTCGCCAGGAATTTACTAGATAAAAAGAAAAGAAAAGCTACGATTATGATATTTAAGGTATTGACAGCATGTTCAGCATGAATAAAAGATATTTTAAATCAATGTATCCCTTTTCTGGTTTGATTGTTTTAACATTTATTTAAAATCACAATTATACAGAAAAGACAAAAAAATTATAATTGTTGAATTACATGGTGTTTAAAATAAATTATTTTACAGTGGAAATAAAGTAGTTGGTTGCTAAAGTAAAAAGATTGCTAGATCATTTAAAAAGATATGGCCAAATAACTTTATTAAAATAAAACAAGGATTTTATTATATTTTCAACTTGTAATGTTTTAATTGCTAGATGGTTATTATTATTCATATTTAATTAGAAAATACAAATATTTTCAGTTTTTTAGTATAATTTAACAACTAATAATTTTATTGCTTTGTTTGCTTATGGTAAAATAATTCCTCTAATAGCATATTTTAAACATTTTCTATATTTCTGTTATGTTTTGTAATTTTATGATTTATATAAAATATGTATTTTTTTCCAACATTATATTTAAAAGAATCCATTTATTATTTTATAAATAACAAAATCCCTATTAATACTCTAATTGATGCCTTGACAAATTCAGTCCATTGATGAGAATGGTGTATCTGAGAAGTAACATTTTTGTAGATCTTATTTCCAACCAAGGAATGTGGCAAAAAAAAAAAAAATGCCATTTTGGTCATGTGCTCAGTTTATTATAGATGCTCCTAAGTATTATGCAATATAACATTTGACTTCAAATATTATGCAATACCTAAACAAAATAATTTAATTAGTACAACAAAAATTTTTAAAATACATAATTAATTTTCTATTAGCATCATTTTTGAATGGAGAACAATTTTCACTAGTACAATTTATTTAAATAATAATCATATATTGTGTGTGCATATGAAAGTATAATGTGAGTCATCATTCATGTGAATAAAAAAAAAACATTTGATTTAAGTTTATAATTCATTGTTAAATGTTATTTGAACTAAATTGGAGTGTGTTATGAGTGACACATTTCAATTATTTGCTAAACTTTATAATCAAGGTAATAAAGATTTCTCTAATGCTATTAAAAAGTTAAATGTAAAGATCGGCTGATAAAGCATTGTTTCTGGTTTCCATTCATTGTTTGTCATGCAGTCTGAAATGCTTAACACAGTGGTAATGATGGTCTCAAGATTTCAAGATTCCAGAATCAGAGCTTATCTTGTTATTTTGGTACTTGAGCATCATGCGATGTTCTAAACAATTAATCATTCAATTATTATTAGTTATCGCACTAATTAAAATGATTATTTTATTATTGGAATAAAATGGATGGCAGTTAAAATAAAAGATTGCTATAATACTAATGCTAGATATCTTAAAGTGATTCGGACTTAAATTTTTAAATACAATGCAGTTGGTTGTATTTTATTACTATGTGAGTGTCATCTAGCTTTATGCATTTTTTAAAATTTATATAAATAACCTTTGTAGAATATTATACTTCTACAATACAGTTTTATTTTAATACTTGATAAATGCAACAGTTTTATACAACTCTTGTTTTTTGATAATTCTTATCATTGATTAATTATATGCAAATAAATAAAGAAATGATCACATTTTATTAGGAAATTCCCATATTATTGAACATGAGAAATAAAATAAAAATTAACATTAGAAACAAAATAAAAGTTATCAAAAGATAGAATTGTGTCTATTGAAAATTCAGAAAGTGAAGTTATCTAAGTTTAATTACAATGAAAAAAAAAATGAAGTGTTTTTTTTTTAAATTCATAACTCCACAATTCTCATCTCTAAACTAAACAGCTAAGGATATCAATCAATTGCTAATGTTTTTTTAAAATTTATTTGCAGAATTACATTGAAAAAAAAAAAAATTAGCTTGGTTACTTACTTTTATGAACAATAATATACCACTTGGGTGTTTGCATATCACATGATTTTAAAACAACTTACCATGCAGATATTAGTACTTTATTTGACATGTTTGATACAATTTTTAAAGATGTTTGTTATTATTTTATTACAAATTAACATTAAAACGGAATACTTTTTTTTACTTTTTATAACACAACAAATCATTTTACATGTGCTTTATTTGACATATTTGATACAATTTTTAAAGATGTTTGTTATTATTTTACTACAAATTAACATTAAAATGGAATATTTTTTTTTACTTTTTATAACACAACAAATCATTTTACATGTATCTCTGTTATATGTACTTTATTATATATGTATATAAAGATTATGAAAAGAATTATTTTGGCTATAGTAAAGAATAATAGAAAAAAGACTTCAAACTCAGGATGATGTTACTGACAGTTATATAAATGAACATAATGATTGTCTGAAGAAGGTAATATTTGATGAGCTAAAGAATTATTTAATTGGGTATCTTTATATTAGAAGATAAAATAAGGAAGTTTATTTGTTATTATGGAAAAAGAAAGCTCTTGGCAAAAATTTGTGAAATATTGGAGTGGTTTTTGCTTGTCAATAGATTGTCATTATCTGAAAATCACAACGTATAGTAATTAAACAATTATTAATATACATTTATATATTTATATAGTAATTAAACAATTATTAATATACATTTATGTGCTTAGATTTTCTATACTCTTAAGTGGCATTATTTATCATTGAGAAACATTTCAAAAAGCGAGCAGTTTTATACTTCATATGGCTAAATGAATATCTTCTATTCTTGCATTAATTATCAACAATACTTTTCTAGAAGTTAAACAAAATTGCTGACATTATAACTTTAAAACTTCTCTTGAGCTCACTTAATTAAAAATTGAAATAAGCAAATAGTTTATACTTTGTGTCTAATTATGAATCAAAATATATTTTGATTAATTAAAAATTATAATTTTTAGGTTTTACTTGAGCATAGGATTATATATCAGTACTATGATTGACAATAGACATTAAATGTGTCTAACATGGATGCTATTATTTCGTTTAAGCTACTTGATAAATTGTATTACCTTAAAAAATGTAATCTAAATAATCATTCTCAGCAAAATTCATATTCAAAAGGAAAAGTTCATAATAGGTTTTCATAGACATTAATGAGTCCCATCAAAGTTCATCCATGTTAGTTGGAAATGGTTAGGAATTTGAAATATGAATTTCATCCACCCCCCCCTCCCCAAAAAAAAAATGATGATAAACTGAATTGTATGTACAATCATTCATGAAAATTATATCATAAAACATTCCATTCTGTTGAATATGATTTTTTTAAATTTAATATGGTAGTGATGAAAATTGTAAGTATTTGAATCTATTCCCGGATATAAAAAAATGTTAATTTGATCAATAAAATTGAATTATTCTGTGTAATATGTTATAGTCATTTGATCATTATTAGTTTTATATTTTGTTTGCCTTAACAAAAAAATAATCTGTTACATCTTTAATGTACATATCCTGTGTGGTTTAGTGCAATTTTTGGCTTTTCCAGCGCTCAAATTTCTTATATCTGTTTATTTATTTAATATATTTTAAATTATTCTTATATATGTATGTACTAGATCAATACCCATTACTTTGTGAGTAAAATTAAATTGAGGCTATGAATACATTTTATTTACCTATAGCATTTGTAACTGTCGAAGCTTACTGAACAATGAATTGAGTAAATATTAAACCTTTCATCTTGTTTCATTAGATAATCACTAGATGGCAGCAATAAATAGGACTTGACTTCGTTTAAGGAGAAGCTACAGTACATCACATCACATCACATTTGATTAGGGTAACACGATTGAATTAATTAATATTCTTATCAAGATATGAAGCTTCTTTTGTTTATTTCATTACATTAGGTAATATTTGCTAAAATATATTAAAATTAAATAGTATAAATATGCATATTTTACATTCTTATAATTTTGCCTGTATTAGTTATTCCATAATAAATGTGTGCCCACATACTCCGATAACTGAATATTTTATCTTTTTAATTTGTTTTAAAATGTATTGAGAATACAAAAGCCACAAAACATTGTTCTCACTGCCAATAACCCTTTCAAATAATGATGAATTTTGCTAAAAGCAAGCCTGAATAACTTCAAAACTTCCTTTTTCAAAGGAGGTAATCAACTAATTTTAGCGTTTAGTTTTTGTAAGGAAACCAAAAAAATAATAATTTGAGAGACTAAACTCTCCTCCTAGTAAAAAAAAAAACGATAATTATTTTTAATGATTTCTTAACTGGTAATAGATATCTTGCTAGTATCTAAATGTTATTAGCCATTGCTTTTCTCTCTCTCTCTCTCTCTTTTATAGATAAGTAAAGCAAATATTTGAATTAATTTTTAATTTGGTATGTGAGTTCAAACTACAATGTGAAACTTTGTAAAAGCAATTTAATTGCAGAATAAAGAAAATCGAATAATGTAGAGTTAAAAATGCATTAGTTAAATAAAATAAAATGCCAAATATTTAGTTTCCTATTTTTTTGCTTCATTAGTATGTAAATTTTAATAATAATGTTTTATGGCATAGTATTCATATGAAGTTTGAGCGTCTATCAATTTTGATGTCCAAGACAAGTATTCATTTAGAAGGATCTTGTCATGCATGATTAACACATACAATTGCCATGCATGTAACCTTTGGTTCAAATCTCCTGAATTTTTTTTGAGAGTGTTGTATTTTGTAAAAATTGCATACAAGTTTATGCACTCCAGAAAAACTAGTATTTATTCGAGAGGTTGTTTTTAGATAGCGCACTGATAACCGAGGAATTTAATTAAGGCATTAATGTAATGGCGAACGATAATTCCAAGAAATATTTGCTGATTGCAAATATTTCTAGATAAGAGACCTTACCTTATTGGACAATGTAATTAATTGTTACAGTTATCAGAAAGCTATAAAAAGTCTGGGTAACAACTACGTGAAGCCAGTACTTGAGTACATCTCCAGTAGACGTTCCTGTTCAATTCCAGTAGGAGATATCTCACATCAGTGCTTTCGGTTAATGTACAGCGCTCAGTGGAAATGTAGTCCATGGGTATAGCTGAAAGAGCCCACAGAGATGGGGAGACCGTAGCCTGAGGAAACCGTCCGGATAGCAGCTGAATAAAGAGTTGAATTTCCAGCGGTTTTCAAGTGAAGTATCTGACAGACTGTTGCAGATGGAAGCTGTAAGGAGCTTAAGGCTAGTTGTAGTGCTATTACTATGAAGCATTCATGTGCAGCTAAACTGGACTGGGGTCAAGGTGTGTGTAAACCTTGCCCATTGTGAACCGTTTTTGTAGCAGCCAGCCTGAATGTACATCGAGGGAATTGAACATTAGCGAACTGTAGAAATAGAGTTGTTGCGGACTATTTGTTATTCTAATTATTTAAAAATATTGTGTTTTAATGTATATAGTCATACTTATGGACACATCAGAGAGGTTTAGGATTTTTTTTAAGGTACTTGGAACATAGTTAACCAAGCTTTGCACTATGTAAATTTTTTTTTTCAAGAGGTTTAGTGTTCTTTTTTCCTCAGGTAAAAAGCCCATAACCAATCCAGATAATCACCCATGTTGATAAGTAAATGGATATCTAACTATCCTTAGTGCATTAATCAAGGATGGGAAACTGCTCGGATCCTTGGTTACTGGAAAACTTAATATTTCTTTTGTTGTTATTGTTTGTATATGAGAACCATTGAAGGAGGCCTTCATCTGTTGTTGGTTAAGAAAGACATATGATCCACTGATCAAAGCAGTGGATCTAATAAATAACATAAAATTTAATTATTAAAAGATCCAGAAATATAAAAATGATCAAACTAACAAGTGCAGACCATTTACATGTGCCCACCGCTATACGAACACAATAAAAAATTATTTATCTGATACAAATAAATTTAATTTTTAAAATTTCTTATAAATTATTATCTTATATTGTAATCAAATTGTAGGGCATACTATATTTTTACAGCGTAAAAATACAAACGTTAATTATATATTAAAATTTTATTTCTGAAATAAATATTTTTTTGTACATTATGTGTATTATTAACAATATACAACTATAAATTTACCTTGAAAAAATAAATGGTGCCCGCCATCTGGTTGAAAAAAAAAAATGGTGCCCACCACCTGACCAGTATTATAGAATGTGCTCTTAAATGCAAAAAGGTTGGGGACCCCTGTATTAAACCATCTGTTGGCTTTTGTTGCAGCAAATAAGCTGATAAGTTTTTCAGTATTTTGTTTTATATATAACTTTTACTTCAGAAATTTCTAGATCACTGTTGATTTTGGGTATTGTTTGTAAATAATTATTTAAAAGTTTCTTTTTAGAAACTGCATTTATCTTCTAGTACCTTACAAATATATTGATTTTTTTGAACCACAATAAGGCTTGGAAATCATATTCACATACACTGCAAACTTCTACTAGAACAATGGATTCATCTGTTCACTTCCCTTGAGATCATATATTTTTTTGTTCAATCAGGTGAAGACAATTAATTTCATCTCTTTTATTATTCTAGGTTAAAATGAGGTATTTTCTAACATTATTTGCAGCTTGGAGGAAAAATAAATGAACTGACTAGGGGCTACAAATTTTTCAATCAAATTATTAGAATAAAGAACAAAAGTTATATGTCATTCTATTTTGTTTAAATAACAAATTGAGATTCAAAATGATAACCTTTGGTATTAAATTTTATATAATTTATAATATAAAATTTTTAAAAGTAAATGAAAAATTTGCTAGGAAAAGTGAAAGATTTTTGATTAAAGACGAGTTATGCTTTCCATTAACCTGTCCCCCTCCCAATTTTTTTTTTTTTTAATTTTGTTTTTATTTTTTGCTATTAATTTAATAGAAATTATTTTTAAAATCATACAATTTATTTGGATACCTATAGTAATTCTGTGACCCCGAGGCAGACAGTTTATTTGCCTACCTAATTGAGCTAATCCTGAAATTAAGCTGTGACCCTCTCTTCTATCATTCTACTACTGCAGTAAATAATGTAGAACAATAAATGAACTGTTGGAATGAAATAAAAAAAAAAAAAAATACACAAAAAATTGCATAAATGTTTATTCCTCTTAGAACTCCATCTGGCATCAGGAAGGACAAAGCTTATGAGTGTACAAATATATTAAATTATTATTAGATGCCATCGATATAGATTCTGGAATTAATATGAATGACATTTTGGCTACTAAAATTTTCAATACAGAATGACTTTTGTTGCTCTTTTAAATGATTTTACTGTTGATATAAATCATAGTCAGTGATTACTAATATTTTATATCACTACTTCCCAATACAGAAATTAATAATAAGATATATATAAAAGCCAATTAAAATAGAAAATAATGAAAATAAAAAAAGATAATACTTTACTTGTGAATTTGTTTGTTAGAAGAAAGATGATGAATTTAGTTTAGATTTTAATTGTATAAATTATTACTATTTTTTGATTATTAATTGTATAAAGTTGTTATAAAAAGTGTTTTGCCAATATACATAATTAAATATGAAATAATCATAAATATTTTTATTATAGACAGCATGATTTTTAAATATATTTTTATAATAGGACTATTGCTTATAAGAATACAAATATTCTGCTGTTGATAATGCTAGACCTTCTCTTGCAATTCAAATATTTTCTTCATGATAATAATTTATTAATCTTAACTGAGAAGTGTTTAAAATATTTCTTAAAACCTGCTTATATATTATCACAAAATGATAATTGACAGTAATGGCCATGGTTTTTTTTCCAAAAACATCAGTCAAGAAATTTGTTTTAATAATAGTAATTTATAAATAAAATAGAAAAGTTATATTTTATGTGTTTTATTATAGAAAAATATTACTTACAGATTGCAGTGCTAGTCTGGATCAATAGCGATATCATAGTGAGAAAAGATATAAGGTTTTTAAATAATACTTTGAATATATCTTACAACTTGATCCTTTCATAATCTTACTGCAAGTGAAAACAAGTTTAGCATTGATTATATTTCTCATCTTATATTGAAATTTTACTGGTTTTATCATCTCCTCTAACACTTTTCATAAAAATGAGCTTTGCTTGTTCACTATATTTATTATTTTACTTCTATTTTATTTTGCACTTTGCATTTTTTTTTTTTTGTTAATATTTCATCAAAAATATCTACTGAGCAATAATAAGGTGTTGATAATTGATTTCATGTTAACAGCTAAACATTTCAAACTGCAGGAAAAAAAAAATCATAAATTACTTGTGAATGTTGCAACACATCGATAATATTGAAAAACCAAACAAAAATAGATCATTCGGGAGAAATGCTATTTCTCTATTATCAAGAGTTATGTTGTCTTGATGGTTTCTAATAGGTCAAGAGATATAATCATTAACCAAATTAGATTATACGTAGCTATGATAGTGTGTTAGGTTTTCTAAATTAGTATTTTCTAGCTGCAACATAGCTATTCATATTCTAATGTCAATGGTGATATTTTTTTATCCTTAATATATCTTAATCAGATATATTTTTGCATTTAATATTAAGACTTGCATTATAAGCTTTAATAAGCTATGATGTTTACAACTTTGTTCTAAAATAATGTTATTTCATTAATACACATTATGAATATTTTATGCATTTATATTAACATTAAATGTTATAATAGTAATTAGATAAAACATTTTTCCCTATTTAATCTGTATAAAAGATATTAAAAGAAGCAACAAATATTAAATATTTTGTTAAAATTAATCTGAAATCTTAACCTGAAAATAAATTCAATGACAAAGGATTTTGTGTTATAATGGTTAATGCTTTTATTTTTTTTTTTGCATCATGGGGTCATGACTAGGCTAGGAGAATTTGGAAATTTTTTAAAAGTCATTAACAGACTTAGGATTTTTTTTTTTTTTAATGTAAACTACTCATAGTTAATTAAACTAAGCATTTAGCAATGGTTGGTAAATAAATATCTAACTATTATTAGCTAAAGAGTAAATATTTCAGGTTATTTTGATTTGGTTAAATAATTATTAATTTGCTGCTGTAAAAATAAAAAGATACTATCATAATATAATGCTACTGTTTCCAGTGTTATAGAAATGGACATACTATTATTATTTTGAATTTTTGATATATTAGCTAGGTAAATATTATAGTAAAATTTATTTTATTGACAGGTCCTTTACTCAGAAAGTCAAATGATGTTTTAAAACCAAAATGACAAGGAGCGTAAACTTACATTCCTTGACTAGAATACCCCCCCCCTCTATTTTTTAAAAATCTTCTGAACTAAATACTCAGAATTTTATAATATAATATTAAAAAATGATCATTCACAGTGAATGACTTTTACAGTAATGTGTAAACAATTAAATTGTTTTAAAAATCTAGTTTTTGAAATTGAAAACTTACTCTATAGGGACAAAATATATATGTAGTAAGTTTATATATATTTGTATGCATAATAAACTGTAAACCCAAACCCTTCCATTAGGTGGTATATATTTATATCTAATTGATGTAGTTTATTAGTATAGAAACTGTAATAAAACAAATTCAAATTATAACTTGTGTAAACAGTATTATTATGAAGAGCATTGTGCCTGGCAGTTAATATAATTTTTTTGCAAATAGACTTTGCAGAATAAAACAAAAATGACTAAAAAAACAATTCTTCAATTATTACAAATTTTTAAAAATTTTAATAACAGAATTATGTGAGATGGCTTGAAGTCATTTCTGTATTTATACTTAGGTTCCATAGAAGTAACAATGCTTTATTTTTTGCATCAATATTACATCATAATTGAATACATTGTAAAAGAGTTATAATGCATGGAGATAGCATGATTCAAAAGTTTGGTAACACTTGTTTTATGTTGAACTCTTTAAGCCTGAATGACTAGCATTAACAAGAAACATTTGTGAGAGTATGTTTATATTGCCATTTAACCTTCATTAAATCAATGTTCATAGCATTAACTGAATAAACATAGAGATCATTGCTATATCTTTTTAAGAAAAATCTTAAAATATTTAAATCATGATATTTAACTTGCTTTATAACATTTCTATATGCATAGTATTTCATTTTTATGTAAAAATATGACCTAATTCCAAAACAATAGTAATTTTAAGATGATTTTTTTTTTTTTATATTTAATTTTGTAATTTCTTAAATCTGATATTAAAGAGGAAAAATATGCAACTATATATATTTAATGTTTTATTCTAGATTGCTTTAAATGGTTTAGAAGTTTTAGTATATTTAGCAGAAAGAACAAAAGAAGATTTTAAATGTTATATAAATAATAGTAAGTATTTAAAATTTTTTATTTATAATTATTAAGTTAATATTTTTTTAATTTAAAAATCATTTAGTGATAGTTTTTATTATACATATCTAGAAATATGCTTCATCTATATATTAACATACATATATTCTTTTTTTCATAAAAATTCCTGCAATTTAAAAAAAAACAAATGTGCAAAATACATTATACCATGAAGTTAAAGATAAAAAATTGGGTGGAAAATATGACAGTAGTTATGCAATTAGGGATTGAAATATTGTAGCAAAACAAAAAGGGTTATAAGTTATAGAGATTCCATGTTTGGGATATAAAATAAATGAGATGATAATAAGTTTTTATTGAGAAAGAAACATAGTATTATGAAAGTAATGTAAAAGCCACAAAAGGAAGATTTAATAAATGAAGATTTGAATCCAGACTTTCAAGCTCTCTACAGTCATTCACTCTATCCAATATAATCGATACTCATGACCACATACATCTGAAAACGATAAATGATCTCCAATATACATATTTCATGCTGAACCAGCACTCATCAGATGGTCAAGATCATCTCCCATACATATATACATAATCAGTGCTCAGTTTATATTAAAATAGCAAATCTGGACAGATTTTAATCCTCTCCATATCACTGAAAATCTGATAA
Source organism: Epiperipatus broadwayi (assembly GCA_028023455.1). Lineage (NCBI taxonomy): Eukaryota > Metazoa > Onychophora > Udeonychophora > Euonychophora > Peripatidae > Epiperipatus > Epiperipatus broadwayi. The sequence continues at coordinate 9,416,623 of JAQFVV010006225.1, read as the reverse complement.
TAGAATGCTCATAGCCCTTGATGCCCATATTATACCCATGTTGATCTTAAGTCATTATGTAGGACCTTAATATGTCCATTTAAATACACAGAAGAGGGAGGGATCAGATTGACTACTATAATATTAGCATCATCAAGGGCTTTGAGTATTCCATTATCAGATTTTCAGTGATATGATATGGATGGCTGGAGAGTGGAGAGGATTGAAGCTGTCCATTAAAGTGTGTAGAGCATTGATTTTATATATATGTAGGAGATGATGATCTGGACCAAAATATGAGTGCTGATTCAGCATGAAATACTTATAGCGGAGATTTTTTTTTTTTTCACATTATGTGGTCATGTGTAGCGGTTATATTGGATAGAGTGAATGACTGTAAAGAGCTTGAAAGTCTACATTCAAATTCCCATTAATTATATATAGTGAAGTATATACATTATATTTGTATTTCAAAGGGAAGACTTCCACGTGGAAATCTTCAAATGGTAAAATTAGATTTTAATTAGATTATGAATCAGATAACGTTAAGAATACACATATAAACACATTCTGAGGTAGTTACAAATTTGGATTACAATTTAATAATAATAAAATTGTGTTAAAAGAAAAGAACTGAGCCAAGAAAGAAATGGGCTATTGATAAATTGAAGAGAGATTTTTGGGAAAAATTTATTGGATAGGAAAATAAGTAATAGAAGACCATATTGTAAATTCAAATAATAATATAAATTATTCATAAATATAAAGTCTCTCTCAGTATCCCAGACCATATTCTTTATATTCTTCTACCACTTTCTTTGCTCATAGTTCTCCTTCAACTTTTAAATTAAAAAAAAAATAAATTTTTTTTTAGCGCTTATTCTCATACACTTGTCCAATATATTTTCATTTCTTTACTTCTTCAGTCAGCATTACTGCAATTACATCTTCTCTCTATCCTTTTTTAATGTGTATTTCTCTTCAGATAAAAATTTGCTTAATCTGATAGAAATATATTAAGTGTTCTCTCTAGTATGTGAGATTAAATGAATTAATATAATTTTTTTTTACAATTTATTACTACTTTAGATGTTTTCTTTAATGGACCCCCCCCCCCAAGCTTTCCGATAAACACTGAGGTGAAAAGAAGGCTTACTAAATTTTCTAAATGCTAGGTGATAAGCATTTTACCGATTTTGTATCTTTCTTTTATTCTTTAGCTAATAGTATCTGCATATTCGTTTACAAGATATTATTGGATAATTAATTGGATTAGTTACTTAGCAGAAAAATCCTAACCCTGTTTGAAATAAAAAAAACTTCCAGGATTTATTCAAACCAGATTTGAATTACTGATTATAAGCATTGAAGCAAATATTTTAACTGTTGCAGCATGATTCTGTACAATATTTATTTTTGATCATTACATATTCACCCAATTTATCATTTATATTTGAATTTTGTTGACATTAATATATACTATTTTAATCCTTTTTTAGTCTTTCCATCATTAATTGATAGAATGGGAGATAACAAAGACCAGGTAAGAAATTACTTATTAAATGAAAAATACATTTTAAATATAGATCTTAGTTTGAATTTGTTTTGATTTGCATTATATGTGTGTATATGTATGTTTTTATACAATAACTTCTATAAAATGGTTGTTAGCTCCTATGCTATGGTATCTTGCACTAGTCAGTGTATTATTATAATGGATTATATTATAATACATTATTGACAATCAATTATCATTTTCCAAAAATGATTTAGAATTGAAAAATACACATCATTGGAAATGTTTAGTGCTGAAACATGAAATGAAATTTTTATTATGGGAAAAAAAAAAAAAATTTCAATAATGAAACTTAGTACATTTTTTTTTTCTGTTTCTCATTATGCAGTATTCTCAATACGAGTTAAGCTTAAGAGATTTGTTAATTATGATCCATAATCATAAGAAAATATGAAATATTTTTAATCTTCCTAAGCAATAAGGAAAGATCATTTATAAATGCAATTTATCCACTACTTTGCAGCAAAATAAAAGGAAGTGGTAAATTTTGTAATATTTCTGAGAGATCATTTAATGAAAATTCTCTTGATGGCCCATTTGGCATTTTTATTGCTTCTTATTCAATTTGCAGAAAAGTTCATCAAATTTTTCTAAATGTGATTTATTAAATAAGTGCATATCCATAGTATTTCTAGTTCTTAAATGTTAAATTATTTCCAAATTGTGGTACATTTTCTGAAATGTTATTACATCTAATTCTTTTTTTACACAATTTTTTTTGCACGATTTGGAAATAATACTGATCTAAAAAAAAAAAAATCCTCTTTCTACATGTTAAAATAACACGATTGGTAAAAAACTTTGAGATTAGAACTGCTGTGACATATTCTTGATTGGAATGAAGAAATTAATATTATTATCTGGAAGGCTTAAAAAAAATAGTACATTCTCAAAGTAATTCTTAGATTGTCTTAAGTTGTTATTAAACTTTTATTTTTAAATAATTTCATGTAAATAATATAAAATAATTTATTTTCCTTTTTAGAAGATTGTAAATGTTTTTAATTCAGTGTTTATTAGATTTGTTTTTGAGGTCGAGTTGTCACAAAACTAAAAAAAAAAATTGTCTGTTATTATTAAAAAAAAAAAAGTTTCACCTCTATTTCTCATTTTAAAAACAAAAATCTCTTTTTGGGCAATATTCCTGCAAATGAAGAAATTTGTTTGGCTGCATTGTAATGTTTTTGTCATTTTGTTTTGAAAGGGAAGTACTTTTTTGATACTGATCCTTTGTTTGTATTTTGACATTTGGTTTTAAAAAAGTTCCTTGTTGGAAATGATGTTAATAAAATTTAATTTTGTTTACATTTAATTGATTAATTTGTTTAAATTTATATTTATTAATTTTTCCAAAAATTAATAGATGGTAAGTTATACATTGCAAGTTTTATTGATAGCAGTGGTATTCCAATCATGCACAAACGTATGCGTTTATTTTCAGACAATGACAGCAAATAAAATCTTAGGTACTTTTCTATTTTATGGACAAGCAAGATGCCGCCTGTATTTTTGATAAATGTACATTTTCAAGGGCCTACAATTTCTCTTCTCGAATGCATTAGCTGCTAAATGAAAAAAAAAAAAAAGCTAAATGAAATAAAAGTAATAAATTCCAATAAATTACATTGATAATCTTTATTTCAGTTTTTTTTTTTTACTTATAATGTGGAAGTGACGATACACTTTGAACTTTAACGTTTTCAATGGCTTGTGTAGAGAAACCAATGAGTGTTACATTGTAAGTGTTATCACTTTCAAGTTTTTTCATTTCTCAAATGAAATTTATATTCCTATAATTCATTTTTTATTTATGTTCAATGTATATGAAGTAAAATTTGATATCACCCAAAAAATATAACATTTTAACGAAATTTTTCATATGGTTTATTTAATTATTTTTATTGATTTTTTAGGTCTAGAATTAATCTCCTTATTTTTGTACGCAATTTTTTTTACATGTAATTTTCAGGAACCAATCTAATGTGTAAAAAGAGATTTATGTGTATTTTGCCTTTTTAATGCTGTAAAGTCATTTATATAGTGTGATTAATACTGCCATTTATTAGCATTTTTGAATTTGATTTAAAATTATTTTAAAACCGAGTTTATTAATAATTTTATAAATATTTCTTGCATATAGTGAAAATTTCCAAAATGCTTATTAATTAATTTGCTATTAAGAATTTAATTAAAAATATCTGAAATTTTCATTCCATTCAAGAAGTTATACTAAGGCAGAACTTGACTATAGTATAATTATGGAGCTTATACTATATATGTAACTAATCATGTTTTAGATTTGAAAGCAAAACTTACCAGTTTAAGATTTTAAATTGAGAAGCGCTTTAAAAATCTGAAATTTGGTTACATATATACATCTTTAATATATATATATATATTGTGTATATATATTGTGAGAGTACCGTATGAGCCTCATCTAAAACAATTTGTGTTTCTTTGTGAATTTAACTGTGCCTATATCGAAAAAACAGATCTAAATAACATATACCTATCTTAAGCTTTTCATATATCAGTTATATACATAAACTAATTAATATTAAAAGAATAATTCTAAAAATGAATTATTCTAATTTGTTTATACACACACATAAATAAATGTTTCTAACTAATTGTATTTTTTTATTAACCAAAACTTGACATTGACAAAACCGTAAGTCATCATTGCATTTTATCAGTTGAAACAAAGGAAATAAACATTTGGGGTTCATTACAAATTGTATATTTTAAACAATAGAGAGCGTGAGCATGATTATGTGATATGCTTGCAGAAATTAATCCAGTATAAAAACGAACTAATATTGTTATATAATAATCTTCTATTTAGTTATCAAGGCAATAACTACGTCTGTAAATTTAAATGTGTTCAAATTTAGAACACATTTAAGAAAAAAGAAGATTCACTATTTTAAAACTCTTCAAGTAATTAATTTATTTACTTTTAATATTATAAAGAACTATAAAAAATGATCATTGAAATTGACAAGGTTATAAGAGTTATCAACGTCTTCGAAATTGAGTTTTCAAAATATATGTTTAAGAAGACAAAAATTTATAAAGATGTTCTTTGGCTAGACAATTTATGCCAAGGATTTCTGCTGATGTTTTAAACCTGAACATGTAAATTTATTCCTACTTAATGCTTAAAGTATAATGATTGTAATATCCACTAAAAAAGATTGCCTTAATAATGGAGTATTATATTGAAGAAGATTTTAAATATTTTACTACACAAATATTTAAAAAAATGAATATTTGGATTACCTCTTCGAAGGATGATCAAGGAACTTTACCTTTCAACATTCATCATCATTTTATTTCGTCTAAGGAGGAATATGAAACCATTATTCTTTCGCATCTTGGAATACTTCGTTGTGTACTTTAATAACTCTTAAACTTTATTTTCTTTGTGGATAATTATATTTATGTGGAGAAATTATTTTATATATTAAATTGATTTTAACAGAATAAGTGGAGAACTGATAAGATGAACATTTTATTTTTATTTATTTAATAAAATTTAGATGTTGATATTTTGATATATGCTCTGATGAAAGTGACGGCTGACTAAGGTAAAAGTTTTTAAATTATTTCAATTTGGAAGTAAGTTTTATTATATTCTAAATTGAACCTTACCTGACAATTATCATGATTTCTTTTTAAACAATAACATAATTAATATCAGAATACATTCTATTATTAATTTAGTGTGAATGGATGTTATCTTATATAGACATATAACACACACTGAATCATTTTAATGACACAATACGTAGATTTATAATGTATAGTGGTATTATTTATTGTACACATGATTTTAAATTATATATATGTAAATAATTACATTATGTTTTTTCTGAATGTTAAATAGTTTATTATTGTATATATACAAGCACAGATTATAATTCTAAATTTTAATATTTTTATTATTTATGTGATAATGTTTTTGTTTCTATTACGGATTAAAATGTGTTAAATTTGATTTTAAAATTAAACAGGTCTCGTTTGTTTATTTTATTTAGTCATTTTGTAAAATCAATAATTATAAATATACATACTCACGCATATATATATTGGGTACTCATCTTATAGCTAAAGACGCTGCTCTATGGTGCGGTTTTCGCGCTAAAACACATAAAAATGCTGTTTTCGCGGCCGACATGTTCGAACCCGCGTTTTCTATAATACAACTTTTTTGTTGTGCTACAGAATGCAGGCCGCTATGTCACGTCGCAGTACAGCATGTATGTCGCATCACAGCAAATACATTTTCCGAATTCGCACAATTTATAAAATAGTTACGGCTTGATGAGAGAGTTTGTATTTGAATTGGATGGAAATGTTGTTTTCATTGGATTTTTATTTTATTTTAAAGTATTGAAATGTTCAGAATTTTTAAAGTAATAATTCTAAGACTTTTTACAACGAACTCTGTTGAAGTTTTAATTGTGAAAATGTTAAATATCTATGTTTTTAGTGAGTTGCAGTTAGGTAACACGTCAAGTAACGTACTGTTCGTAACATTCCACGAGACAAAGAAGATTCTACCGTGTGTATATTTTTGAATTAAAAAGAGCGGTACTAAAAAAATATCCAGTAAGAAAAGTACAAATATACACGATTTTTTGTAAATTTCATAAAAAACAAATATTATAAACATGTTTAATAAGTAAAGAAGACATTTATATGTGTTTGTTGTTGTTTAAAAAAGTTTGAGTTTCTTTCTTTTGTCCGAGTACGGTTACGATTTTGAATTATTTTATTTTAGCATTACAAACAACTGAATACTAACCCTAACCCTAAAGCTAACCCTAAACCTAACCATAACAAGTTTTACTTTTTATTGTCATTCTATTTGAAGTAAAAAATAGCCGTAATATCTCTTTGTAAAAAAAAAAAAAAAATAAAATGAAGACTAAAAAAATAAAAAATAGACTAAGAAATTTTACTTTTTATTATGATTATTATTTTTTAGTTAAACAACAACAACAACAACAAAAAAAAGTCGTAACACAAATAAAAAAATATCCGATAGAAAATTGATAAAAAAAAAGCCGTAACACAATAAAAAAAATATGCCATAGAAAAAAAACACGAATCAAATTGTAATTTGTTGATTTTATTTTACATTTATTATTATCATTTAAATTGTATACGTTAATAAAAAATAATATTTATAAAAGACGATTTTGTTTTGTTTTTATTTTCGCATTACAAAAAAGCACAGCAAAATTATTATAATCAACGGCCCGTGAATGGTCATATTTTATAGTTTTAGCATGAAAATGGCGCCATCCAACGGCATCTTTATCTATAAGACAAGCACCATATATTGAATCAACTTAATGATTTAATATTTATAAAAAAGTTATATATAGCTTATATTAAATTTATCATTACTATGGGATATTTGTGGAAACTGCCTGAAGAGAGTCAATTGCGATTTCTACTCTGAGCTCGAATTCCGAGAGTAACGAGGTTATTAATAGAGGAGTGGATTGGATTATATTTTAAATCACATCATCCATGGCATTCTATAAGAAGACTCTAAGTCCGACTATAGGTAGATGTGACTTCCTCGAGTCCTGAAAAGGATCGTCCCGTTATTCATTGCACCCATACTTAAGGCATGAAACAGTAGTTTTCCATTAGTTAAATCCATAGTTTAAAAAATATATATATATATAATGAGTATGTGGTGAATTAGTAAAAACACTGAATAATAAATAATGGAGACCTTGAAATAAAATAAACCATAATAAACAGATAAGTCAGTCGCTTTAAAATAAATGAATAAATACAATTATAGCTTGGGCATTAAAATATATATTATAACAATATCTTATAAAAGTAGGAAAAATAAAATTACATTTAAAGGCATAAACACAGCATGAAATCTTATGGCATACATATATTATAACCTTGAATAGAAAGTAATTTATATAAATAAATTTAAATTTTTTTTGTTAATAATAATTAGGAGTAAGAAAAAATTATTTACATGGAATCAAAACTTCCTAACATTTTGTTATCTGGTCAACCTTATCACTGGCATGATTGGTGCATTGTTTGCAACCGATATTATCTATATATTTGGAGTGATGCTGTAGCTTTAGAGTTACCCAAAGATAGTATAGGATGGTTTCAGTTTATGTCGGATAGAAAATCTACTACTATAAGAATGAATGGTAGAACATATGATACAGGTGATTGGAAACAGGCTATGGAAAGACTATAGTGTGCATGCAACCAAGTTAAACCTGGTACTCCTAGTCAATCTATTCTATCTTCACTTGATTCAACATATTTAATTATAGGAAATTGGTCTTTTACTTGTAAAGAGGTTGATGAGATTGTCATTAGCCATTCACATAAACAGGGTCAAGTTATTATTTTACAAAAAGATTTACCTGGTTGTATTTGTGAATCTGATCTAGGTACTAAACATTTTTTTACTGCAAAAATGTTATTTGAACCTGAATTTCCTACTGGTTGGATATCTCAGATTCCCAAAGGTGAAAAGAAAAAGTGCTCTTTTAATTTTGATTTAAGAAAGATTGCACCAAATACAAATGAAACTAACTCAGGCTCTCAAATCCCACCACCACAAGTAAATTTCAAAGAAGCTAGTCACTCTCCACAGATTCATGTTGCAAATCATGTACTTTCTCAAATTCAAGAAACTCCTGCCAAAGAAGTCAACTAAACACCCAGGGTTGAAATAATATAAATTACAGAAAATATGACCATGCAACTAATGATCCAGACTTTGATGAAAGAGATGAAAGAAAGCATATGCGACTTGGAAGCAAAAATGGATAAAAACATGAACGGCTTGGAAGTGAAAATGGCAACCAAGACTGATATAAATAGTGTGAATAATAGATCTGAATAACAAGTTGGATAGTATAAAAACAGAAATGAAAACTGAAATGACTAGTTTAGAAACTAAAATAAATAATAGTATAGAGATTAAGATGAATAGTATAGAAACAAAGATGGATAGCACGAAAGAAGAAATGAAAAGGGAAGAGGAATACAGTGCGAACAGCATAAAGAGTGATATGAATGGTAGGATAGACAGCATGAGTGAAAGTATGAAAAGTTTAAAAGTTACCATGGTAACTAAGGAAGAAACACGAGTTAAACAAAAGTATGAACAGCATGGAAGCTAAGTTAGATAATATAAAAATAAAATTGGATAGTAATATAGGTAGTATAAAAGAAGAGATGAATGGAATGGAAACAAGAGTGAACTATAAGATGGATGCTATGAAGACTGATGTAAATAATATGAAGGGAGAAATGAATAAAATGAAAGCTGATATGGGAATCAAAGCTGATATGAATAAAATGAATGCTGATATGAATAAAATGAATGCTGATATGAAGGGAGAAATGGCTAGAATGAATGCTAATATGGTAACTAAAGTTGATATGGATAATATGGAAGTGAAATTAGAAGAAGACATAGTTTCTATAAAATAAGAATTAAAGAAAGATATTGATGATGTTAAGGAAAAGATGCAAGTAGAAATCAAATATGTTAAAACTAAATTGTTTAAAGAAATGAACCAATTATCATTAGATTTAAATAATGTTCAAAAGGATATTATTGAAAATAAACAAACTGCCAATGAAGTAGAAAGACTTCATGACACAAAAGCATCAACAATATCAATGGCAATTCAATGCCAAGAATCCAAAGCCTGAGCATGAGGTCTGCGAATATAATGACAGCACCCAGAACAAATCACTCATAGTTCAAATGAATGTTTCAGAAGAAAACTGTCATGACTATCATTTTACCATACAGCAGAGCAATGAAGTAGAAGATCATTGCAGCATTAATAAAGTGCTTGAATCTGATCCAAAAATCTTAGAAAAAGAAGAGGATATGGATCATGTGTAATATAAATTAAATTCTGAGTCTCAGGAATTGAAAGAAGCACAATTAAATGATAATACCGAATGTTTAGATAAATTAAGACTTCAGATTTCTCGTATTAATAACAAGTTAAATCCTGAACTCATGAAACTTGAGATGACTCCACAATCTAAAGATATAATAGATGATTACAATATGGAAGTATATTTTGAGTCATCCCACCATATTTGTGTTTACTCCCAAAACAAAAGTAAAACATTTCATCAACAGGGTGTTGATAAATTGTTTGACAACCATCTGATAATATCATTATCAATGATAATATTTAATGGAAAAGAAGGTTGTTTTAATAGAAAGTTTAATTTAGAAGATATGAATGAAGGCAATAGATTTAATTGTCTTAAGTCTAAATTATGGTGTATGAAGCATCACCATAATCCTGAAGATGAACAAATTATAAAAAGTCTTCAGACAATAATAAAGATATCTATAATACAAGCTAAGAGACAGAAAGGTTCACAATTCCATAGGTTGTGTAATACTTATGAAGGTCCCTTCACATTCATTGAACATGTTAATGGATGTGCTTAAAAAGTAAAGCACATATATTAGGAAGGACTTCATGGATTACGACTTTGGGATATGACAATGGACTTACGGTAATGATAGAATCCATTAGGCTATTCTTTTAGGAGAATAAATGTATATATGTATATAAATAAGTGAAGTAGATATTAATAAAAAAAAAATGTAGCAAGTTAACCAAAGTATAAAAAAAAAATATATACACAGTTTTATTAGAGTACAAGTTATGGTTAGTTAAATAAGTAATAATGGTAGATCAATTAAGCATCATGATAATGCAATCTGATGTTGACACTACTTATAAAATGCAAGTCCATTATATATTTTGATATGGATATGTATAAATAAGACATTTATTTTATATAGCGTGATGTTGTTAAACTATAATAGCAATCAGCATTAAGCCATTGCACATGCGTTTTGTGGATATATATATATATGGATATATAAAAAGATAGTGTAAAAACTTATGAACAACTTGTAAAAAAGGTCAATCAAAGAAATAAAAATGTGAAGACAATTTCACACAAGTTCAAAATTGGGGATCAAGTTTTTATAAAAACACCTCATATGAGTAAACCCCAAGAGGGCAAATATCAAAAGTTTTACCATCAATATGAAGGACCTTATACTATCATAAAGCAAACAGGTCCCAATGCATTCTGGATAAATATAAAGGGAGACATTAAAGGCACTTACAATGCTAGAGCTTTAAAACCCTATTTTGGTCAAACGAATTAATAATATTTTACCACATTCTGCATTTGTATAGAGTAAAATGTTGAAAAAAAAAACTTGGAATAGGTAAGAAGAGAAAAAGTTTTCATTTAAAAGTATATAGGTATATACATGTATAATGATGTATATAAGTCAAAAGAGATATTTTCTTTGATGAGGGTATGTTAAGTAATTAAAATTAATTCTTAGGATACCTGAAAACTAAAACCGTTTTAAGAGTTAATCCATGCTGAATGATGGATGTTCTTATGTTTTGGATAGTTCTCAAAAGAGTCCATAAGTCTTAAAGAAAAGCAGGATGGAGAATACCAAACAAACATATGTGTCATCTATAAAAGAGGCACATGACAATAAATCCATCAAAGGAAAATAAATAAAAAAGGGGAGAAAAAGAAAGAACCCTATATATGAACCTCCTTGTCCTTCTGTTTAAATTGAATGATGTTTAGTATAGAGAAAGAGAAAGGGTTAGAAAAAAATAGAGCAAATAATAAGGGTTGATAAAAGCAGGAAAAAAAACAAGCTCCACAACTTTATATTTAATGCAAACATTGACACACATTAAGTGTCCAAATTTTAATGGTAAATATAAAATTTGAACTCTTAAGGGGGGGGGGGTAATGTGAGAGTACCAAATGAGCCTCATCTAAAATAATTTGTGTATCTTTGTGAATTTAACTGTGCCTATATCGAATCAACAGATATAAATAACATACACCTATCTTAAGCTTTTCATATATCAGTTATATACATAAACTAATTAATATTAAAAGAATAATTCTAAAAATGAATTATTCTAATTTGTTTATACACACACACATAAATAAATGTTTCTAACTAATAGTATTTTTTTATTAACCAAAACTTGACACTGACAAAGCCGTAAGTCATCATTGCATTTTATCAGTTGAAACAAAGGAAATAAACATTTGGGGTTCATTACAAATTGTATATTTTAAACAATAGAGAGCGTGAGCATGATTATGTGATATGCTTGCAGAAATTAATCCAATATAAAAACGAACTAATATTGTTATATAATAATCTTCTATTTAGTTATCAAGGCAATAACTACGTCTGTAAATTTAAATGTGTTCAAATTTAGAACACATTTAAGAAAAAAAGAAGATTCACTATTTTAAAACTCTTCAAGTAATTAATATACTTACTTTTAATATTATAAAGAACTATAAAAAAATGATCATCGAAATTGACAAGGTTATAAGAGTTATCAACGTCTTCGAAATGAGTTTTCAAAATATATGTTTAAGAAGACAAAAATTTATAAAGATGTTCTTTGGCTAGACAATTTATGCCAAGGATTTCTGCTGATGTTTTAAACCTGAATATGTAAATTTATTCCTACTTAATGCTTAAAGTATAATGATCGTAATTTCCACTAAAAGAGGTTGCCTTAATAATGAAGTATTATATTGAAGAATATTTTAAATATTTTACTACGCAAATATTTAAAAGAATGAATATTTGGATTACCTCTTCGAAGGATGATCAAGGAACTTTACCTTTCAACATTCATCGTCATTTTATTTCGTCTAAGGAGGAATATGAAACCATTATTCTTTTGCATCTTGGAATACTTCATTGTGGACTTTAATAACTCTTAAACTTTATTTCCTTTGTGGATAATTATATTTACGTGTAGAAATTATTTTATATATTAAATTGATTTTAACAGAATAAGTGGAGAACTGATAAGATGAACATTTTATTTTTATTTATTTAATAAAATTTAGATGTTGATATTTTGATATATGCTCTGATGAAAGTCACGGCTGACTAAGGTAAAAGTTTTTAAATTATTTCAATTTGGAAGTAAGTTTTATATTCCAAATTGAACCTTACCTGACAATTTCATGATTTCTTTTTAAACAATAACATAATATCAGAATACATTCTATTATTAATCTAGTGTGAATGGATGTTATCTTGTATAGACATATAACACCACTGAATCATTTTAATGACACAATACGTAGATTTATAATGTATGGTGGAATTATTTATTGCACACATGATTTTAAATTATATATATGTAAATAATTACATTATGTTTTTTCTGAATTAAATAGTTTATTATTGTATATATATATATATAAGCACAGATTATAATTCTAAATTTTAATATTTTTATTGTTTATGTGATAATGTTTTTGTTTCTATTACGGATTAAAATGTGTTAAATTTGATTTTAAAATTAAACAGGTCTCGTTTATTTTATTTAGTCATTTTATAAAACCAATAATTATAAATATACGTACTCAGGCATATATATATATATATTGAATCAACTTAGTGGTTTAATATTTATAAAAAAGTTATATATAGTTTATACTAAATTTATCATTACTATGGGATATTTGTGGAAATGCCTGAAGAGAGTCAATTGCGATTTCTACTCTAAGCTCAAATTCCGAGAGTAACGAGGTTATTAATAGAGGAGTGGATTGGATTATATTTTAAATCACATCATCCATGACATTCTATAAGAAGACTCAGTCCGACTATAGGTAGATACGACTTCCTCGAGTCCTGAAAAGGATCGTCCCGTTATAATATATTGTACTGATTTAAACTCCATTTAAAGTAAAACTAGTCTGACTTTACAAGCATTTCACATATATAAAAGAGAAGGAAAAAAACAAAATCTATTAAGGGCTTAATTTATGAACAAAAATATCTAGATCCGAGTTAATTTTTAATTTTTTTTAAAAAAATCGCAAGCTATTTATTTTTTTCATTTTTATTCATATCAGTAAGAGACATTTTTTTTTTTGTAAAAAAAAAAAAGAATGTAATTTTTTTTTAAAAATCAACTTGTAACAATAGATAAAAATATCAGATCTTGAATAGCATTAGTATTAACAAAAAGGCGTGAGAGATGCCAGTTTTTTTTTAGTTGTGGTGTTTATGGAGAAAGCTTTTTTGTTTTAAGAAAGCTGTAACATTGTCATTGGCAAAGACTTACTTGGATAACTTCAACTAGCAAAAATAACTGCATTCCAGAAAGTTAATTTGATTAGAATGGAATTTTCAATTAATTAAGAAGCAGTTACTTTGCAGAATTACAACTAATATGGAAAACTGTACAGTAGTTAAAAATCTCACTATTATATGTGAAAAATCTTATTAGTATATTGATCAACTAAACCTGAAACTATGTACTCTCCTGCAGATGTTAATTTTAAAAATATGTCGTTCCTGCATGCACCAACTATTGACGCTCTATACAGCAGTATCTATTGTCTGTCATATGATTTTTGTCAGCCTATCCATGATGAATGCATAATCCAATTGTTTTATCATTTTATCTGGAGAATAACTCATGAAAAGTGCATCAAATTACAATCTTTCCCAATAAAAACTCCTCAGATCAATTTTTGAAAAGGTTTTTGAAACCTATAAGGGTAAAATCAGAATTCTGATGCTGTGGTAAGATGAATTTTTATTTAAAATAAAGGGCCTTTATATATATATAAAATAGTAGATATTAAAATTATTATTAATTTTTTCTAAATAATTTTAAAAATTTTGTTTTCCTCTTAAATATATAATTAATTTTTTTTCTTTTATTGTAATTTTTTTTTGAACATTAAAACAAATAGAATTTATAATTCATTTCTTATTCATTTATTCATATTTAATATTTATTCATTCTAATTAAATAAATTTTCTCCGATATAAATACATACTTACCTAAATATTTATGTATATTTTATTTTTTATGCTTTAGCTTTATCTTGTAAGTATCATATAAGGAGCATAATTACTGTAAATAAATTTTCCTGTATTATTTTAAGTTTAATTTTCCATTTCTCTCTCATTCCAAAACTAATTAAATATGGTGACGCATTGTCAAATTTTTCTTTTGAATTAATAATGGTTAAATGAGGGACTAATGTCTAAGAAACTATAGGAGAGATTTTAAATATTTCTCATTTTAGAGATGGCACCCTATCTGCAGATATGTTTTAAATAAACAAATAACATCTATAGTGGCAAGGGATAGACCCTCTCTGTACTCACACATGTTTGATGAGTACAAGTAACATCTATAGTGACAAGGGATAGACTCTCTGTATTTAGACATTTTTGATGAGAATGATGGTCAGGAAATATGGTAGAATATCTAGTCTGCATTAATTAGGATACCCAGTCCAAAGATTTATGGTTATTCCTTATACCCATTAATCCCAGGGTTTAAATCCTCATACATTATTATATAGAATTGTATAAATCTAAAACGGGAGTAAACTCATAGACTTGTTTCAATATGTTCATTATTGCTTTATGGTTTTCAATTGTAAACAGTTTTAGCAAAATTTGCACTTATCAAAATAAAAGATATTGCATTAGTATCACACACAAAAGTGCTAGAAAAATTATGATTTAAATTATGTAATTTTTTCACTTGTAATAAACGACTTCATGCCATTTATAGGTACGAGATTATCATTAGCATTGGGGAATTTTTTTTTATTGAGAAGTAAATTTTATTCTGTTTTTAATACTTTATTGGCAATTCTGATGATTTTTCCCATTTATTTGTAAATATAGCATTTTTACTTAACTCTTTGAAATCCAGGTGGCCATTTGTAATTCTTAGAAAAATTTATCCTAACTCCAATAACTTAGATATTTTGTGTTTGAATGTAATAAATGTAAAAATACATACATTGTAAGTAAGGGTATATATGAAAGAATGTAATGAAGCTGTTAAAATAGTAATTTCCTAAAGAAAAAAATATTTTTAATAGTTTTAAGAATGTTTATTTTTACACTGATTCACAAATCCTAAATTTTGAAATTCAAACGATAAAATGACAATTTTATAAACAGCTTCATCACATCCATCACAAAATTCTAAAAAAAAAGAAGATATATTGGAAGTCCTATCTGAGGTAATTTTTCACTGTTAAAATTACCAAAACTGTGGCCTTGATGTGATTCATTTTCATTCTAGAGCCAGATGTGTTCATTTGTGCAAAAGTATCTATTAACAATATGAATAGTTTTTAGTGGAGAAAAAAGTAACAGAACAGTGTATTAAAAAAAAATATATATATCAAACTCAGAAAATAAAATGAATAAAAATAAATCTTTAATAAAGATAATTTTTTTTTTTATTATGAACAATGATTACATATGTGGAAGAAAGATTGGGGGTTTAAATACATGGTGCTGTAACACAGAGTGGATGCATTGAGGAAACCAGAAAGTCTATAAAATATCCTATATTACATGTGATTTCAGTTATGTAGAATAAACTTGTACAGCATATTTATTTGTCTCAGCACATATATAATTTCCTATCAAACAATAAATAAAAAAAATCAGTAATTGCGTACTCACGGGTGATGGGAAAATTTAGCCCAGGAGACTTAGTAAATGTTCCGATTGCCACGCGTGACCCCTTGAACATTATCCAGAAACGTATAGGAGTCCAGTTGAGACGAAGGCCCAGAATCGCAGACATCTTCGACAGGAAAATCAGAATCAGAATTAAAACCTAAAATCTTCGGTACAATATCTAAAATGATAAAAAAAAAAAAATTTAAGTACCCTTTGCTAAAAAAGTTCATAAAAAATCTAAAAATTATCATAGAGAAAAAATTCTTACATTTTCTCGCAGGAAACAAAACGAGGTTAAGAAAGAAGTAAATCCTGTATGTATGACATTTACCAATTACGCACAAACTCAGCTAAAAATCATAATTTCCGGTTAGTCGTACAGAAGTCGTACTGGGAGTCAAGTATTATGAACAAATAGTTTTATGTTTCCATCATTCAATTTTGATAATATTTATGTATCTTTTTGTAATATTGTCTGCAATATATTAATCATGAAGAAATTATTTTAATGAAAGAGAAGGCTTTTTTAAAAACTTGGTGGATTATGATTAGCAAATGTGAAGAAAATGTATATATATATATTTTGATAGTTAGCTAAACTTTGAAAATACTTAAATGGAAATGTAAGTAAAAAAACTATAGTTACTCAAAATCAAATTATTACTTAAATTAAGGGATAATTAGACCAAAAAGATTTATTATATGCTTATATGTATTTTGAAAATTATTAATTCTTGATCACCTTTTTATGTTATGGATAATATTTGTATTCTATCAAAATAAAAAGTTTGGTTGTTTTCTGATCCATTTGTGTCAGCTGCGGGACTGTGCTATTTTTAGCTTAATTTCTAGAAATATGCCGTTTCCGCGGCCGCACCAAAGCCTTCTTTCTACAATAAATCCTAGAAAGACTGTTAACTCGGAGTTAAGTCTTCTTTCTACGCTAAAATGTAGAAAGAGTGTTAACTCTGAGTTAAGCCTTTTTTCTACGAAAACAACCTAGAAAGAGTGTTAACTCGGCTTAGTAGCTAATGCTGTGGCTTTTTCCTATGCTAAAAGCAGAGGAAAATGCCATAGTTGTTTGTGTTACGCATTATATTGTAATGCTGTGTTATGTATTTTATGTAACAATATCGTACGAGGGTCAAAATTATTTAAATTTTCATTGGGCCCTTTTTTTAAAATATGAATTGATGTACTGTTACCTTTTAACAATTTTAACAGTGTAGTGATTGTTCCTCATCATGCTGTAAACCTCCTAAATTCTTTAATAGGGTGGGATAGCGCAATTTTTTTGATGATCATGCTTTAAGTCACGTTTTAGCGAGTAATTTTCTGAGACCGAGAATATGGCTAATTCGAACACAGAAAACTTGAAAAGATGGGACTTGCCAGACACAGAAGGTGGCGCTGTAACATTTCTACAGCAGAAAAACATCCCGCTGAAAGAAAAGATATGATTGTGCGGCAAATATATGCGACTTGAGGTTCATAAACATCTTTTGACTTTCATTTGTAAGTCTCGTTGTTGCCGAGGGAAATGTTCACTTCGTAAAGGGCAGCTTGTTTGGAGGGATTCCAAATGGCCTTCGTCAAATGTAAAATAAATGTAACTTAAATTTTTATTTAAACATACATCCCTTCTTCCAATAATTGTTGTCGGCAATCAAATGTAAAATAAAAGAAGTAACTAAAATTTTTATTTAAACATACACAAAAAACCCCTTCTCCCAATAATTGTTGTCGTGTCGGCAAAACAAATGTAAAATAAAAGTAAGGTAAATTATTCTTTAATGATACAGAAAAACACCCCTTCCACTAATTGTTGTTGGCAATCAAATGTAAACCAATAAAAGTAAGACCGTAAATTATTATTTAGACATAACCCAAATTACTATTTGAACATACACCAAAAAAGACCCGCTCTTGTCAATAAAAATTAAAGAAACAACTATTATTGTCCCATTGTCAAACCAAATATTATTTGGGAAACCAAAATAAATTATAAACGAAAGAAAGTAAATAAAATCGATTGTCAATCAAATGTAAAATAAAAATAACTTCAAATTTTTTATTTAAACATACACCCCCCCCTCTTCTCCCAATAATTGTTGTCGGCAATCAAATGTAAAATAAAAGGTAACATAAATTATTATTTAATCATACACAAAAACACCCCTCCCACGAATTGTTTCTGCAATCAAATGTAAACCAATAAAAGTAACGTAAATTATTATTTAAAGATACATCAAAAAAAAAAAAACCCGTTCTCTCTTGAATTTTGTCAATCAAATGTTAAAAAACAGTATTACTATTTAAAAAACCCAAATTACTATTTGAACATACACCACAAAAGACCCTCTTGTAATAAAAATTAAAAAACAATTATTATTGTTCCAAATAATTTATAAACGAAAGAATGTAAAATTTGTAAACAAAAAAAAGAAGTCAATATTATTAGAGAATCGTTAGCCTGGGAACGTTATATTAATATGTTTTTTGTTAGCAACAACACCATCTCGCGGCTGACGCAATGGATCAGAACACAAACAAAAGTTCATTTAAGTATTGTTAAATAAATATCTAAAAAACAACTTTGCCTTTTTCACAATGCTTTTCATACAATTCAATTATCTGACAGTTTTAACTATCTGGCATTCTTTTCACATTGGTCTTCTTTTTTCTCCTTATTTATTATGGTCCATCCACATCATGCAAGAACACTTCTAGATTTTTGAAACTATAAGATAATAAATTGAATAAAAAATATTGTAAAAATGCAAAGAAAAAATAATTTAAAAAAAATATATTTAATATAAGGAATACAAAAAGAATGAAAGAGCATTGAACATCTTATTAAATATTATTCTCCTATTTTTTTTATATTAACTCATGATTTCTTCCTTGATAATAGAATAGTATGAATAATGTAGCTAATAATTAAAGTTCATCTTATTATGATTATACAAATGTTAAAAATTTTTATTATTAAATTATAATATGACTGTGATTATAATATGCTTTGAATAGCATTAATAAACTGGTGAAGATTTTTCTATATTGGTTAAATAAATGAATATATCAAATAATCCTATGTAATTTGCTTACTTTTATGAGTAAATATATACGTAATTGAAATGAAAGAATTTACAAGAGGCTTACATTTAATATTTGTTTATCACATATATACATTTTTTTTAAAAATTAAGAGACTGTTATTGTAATATATTTACTGAATGTTATATCTAATAATAATTATAAATTATTATAAATAAAGAACTCATATAATTATTAAAATTCTTATATCATTTGTGATTATCAACTTTGTAAATATGTATATATGTTAAAATGTACTATTTTTAAATATATATGTTTGTATATATACATAATATTATAAACATTATTATAGGTTCGTGAGCAGGCACAGATCTTAATACTAAGACTCATGAATCCTGTTTCAAATCCACAGGTAGGAAAGCTTTAGAATTAATATTTTTAAAAAAATATATATATATAAAGGGGAATCTCAATGTTCAAGATTCATTGGTTCTACAAAAGTGTAAATTTTGATTTCTTTGAATAATATAGGGGAACTAAATTTTCATAGGAAAAGTGTTGAGGTTTATTTGGACTCTTGCAAAATTAAACTGGAATACTTATTTTTAATACAGGGGTAGCAATGTATGGACACAGAACAATTATCAATGTCACTATAAGTGTCACGCATTTGCGCCACCTACATTAACTCATATGTAAATATGGAAACCATGATTCAGTTTAATTTACTAATTATTTTGTATGATAAATGTACATTCCGCCGTAGCTATTTTCAATAAAGATAAGAGCTAAGTGGGATGGAAATAATATTTTCCCTGAGAGGATTAATTTTTCCTGTTTTTTTTGTCACAGTCAATTGACCTTTGATGCTTTTGTATGCAACTACATGTTAAGAATAAATTTATGTTCAGACAGAATATTACATTGATTATTTCATTTGAAAAACTTCTATTCGTTTTAGTGCATTTACTTGGAATAAAAAGTTTATTATTAGTAGTAGTCGAGTTAATGCACGAACGAAGTCCGCAAATATGTGAGTCTTGATAATGTTCTTCGGATCTCAAATTTTTTTTCTTTTAAATGTCTATTGTATAATCAAAACAATTTCTCATAGCGAAAGGAAAAAAGAATATATGAAAAACTTCCACGTTCGAGTTGATTTTTTTATATCATAAAAATGAATTTCTTCGCTAGAAAAATACTTGTTTTATTTTGCTAGAGTTCATTAATCAACTTTTTAAATTAAACCATGGGAAGCTATGAATGCGCTTTGCCTATTCTGAAACACTGTACATTAATTGTCAATTTTGTAAACAATACACATTTTTTTTAAAGCCCCAATGAGATAAATCTTCTCCATGGCAAAGAAAGTTTTAAGCATATCTTTCAAATGCAATATAATTTAACAAAACATACTTTTCACATATGATCTTATGTATTTTAAAATATTGAATGACCAATAATACAAGATCTGGTTGTAATGAGCTTCAAAAGTATATAATTTTTGAAGCCATTATAATCGGCCCAATTTGATATTATTGGTAGAATTATTTCGGCATGCAGAATAACATTGGTTCAGCATGACACTACTAAAAGTTTGTTGACCCCCGTTTTAATATATACTTTTTTTAAAAAATATTTTGTTTTTTTTTTAACTTGTAAAAGAATATTTGCAAAAAAATTTAGTTATTAATTGTATGCAATAAAGTAATAAAAAAATGAATATTTATTTGAAAAACCATAACATTGTAGGGAAATAAAAAGATAATCTTATTTAATATATATTTATCTGAGAAACAGTTATCTAGATCAAATATTTTTTTTATTTTTGCTATTGTCTTCAATTATGGTGAAGGGAATGCCATTTTTATATTTAATAAAATTGAAAACTTTTTTTTAAAAAAACAAATCATTGCTAGATATTAAATGAATATTTTTAATATTAAATATTATAAAATATAATAACACAGCAAAGGTACATCCACTTTTTCTTTTAAAATATATATGTTCTACAATAATATCAACAAATAAAAAATCCTTCTCCTTTTTTCTTTTCAAAAACTTTATTTTTTATCTCAATACTGAACATATATATACATTAATATACAAAACTCCAACGTTTCAACTGTTTTATCTCATACAGTCATTTTCAAGGATCTGCAACAATATTAAATACATATCAACAAATAAACTTCAATTACATAAAAACTTTCTCTTACATTAACATAATAACAAACATATTAAACATATAGAAATATATTTTACTTACAGCTTTCTCCCACTGCTATATTTTATTACTCTTTTTTTTTTTTTTATTTACATTGTTTAATTACAATATATCTTAAAATCATCCAAGAAACTTTCTATACAAATTTAAATTCAAATATTTACATTCATTGTAAAGGTTTAGGTCATAAAGAATTTAGTATTAAAATGTTAGAAAGGGTTAAAAATTACAAGGAAAGGATGGTTAAAGAATTTTTTTATATAAAAAAATATAATCCTACTCTAAATAGAATTAATGTAGTAGATAAGGAATATAAATTACTGTATAATTAAAATAAATGCTTAATGGGTTTAGGTAAATTGTTAGAAGTTTTTTTGTATAAAAGAGAGAGAGAGGGGGGGGGGAAATGTTTAAATTTGTTTTATATTCATTTAAATATATAGTTTAGGAATGTAGTTTTAAGATGGGTTTTAGATAAAATTTAAAGAAAGGGGGAGGTTTTTGGAAATTAGAGTTGGTATTTAAATTTGTATAGAAAGTTTCTTGGATGATTTTAAGATATATTGTAATTAAACAATGTAAATAAAAAAAAAAAAAAGAGTAATAAAATATAGCAGTGGGAGAAAGCTGTAAGTAAAATATATTTCTATATGTTTAATATGTTTGTTATTATGTTAATGTAAGAGAAAGTTTTTATGTAATTGAAGTTTATTTGTTGATATGTATTTAATATTGTTGCAGATCCTTGAAAATGACTGTATGAGATAAAACAGTTGAAACGTTGGAGTTTTGTATATTAATGTATATATATGTTCAGTATTGAGATAAAAAATAAAGTTTTTGAAAAGAAAAAAGGAGAAGGATTTTTTATTTGTTGATATTATTAAATATTATTTGAAAAAAATGTACAAATAATAGTTTATTTTCTTTGCATTCACTTTACTTGATTAGATTGAAATATTAACTACTTTTTTCTTTTTATTATTTTTCCTAGGGAAAAATGAATTACAATGTCATTCATTGATTTAAAAACAAAAATTAGTAATCAATTTTTGATTTTATTTATAATTTATAACTTGAAAAAAAGTTGATAGTTTATTTGCTAATAGATATAATTTTTTTTTAATAATAAATGCTTTTATTTACTTACTTTATACTAAAATCACAAAATAATAGTTTCTTAGACCACAATTGGAGTTTTTATATTTATTTATCTTCAAATAAAAGCATGGGAGGGGGGCTCGATTCACTTAAATTAATTTCTGAACCCCTACCTCATCCACACTTTTATTTCAAATTAAATATAAAAACCCTAATTGTGATTGAAGAAACAATTTTGTGTTTTTAGCACAAAGTAAATAAAGCGTTTATTTTTTTTTATATTTATTATTATTTACTTTTTAGTATTAAGATTGTAATTAGAGGTTTATTTTTATTTCATTTTTAAATTATCACTAAAATACTTTTAAGATTGAAAGTAAAATCATAAATATTAATATTCATTTACAATAAGTTTTGTTGAGCATTTTTTAAAAAAATCAACTTTTACTGTCAAAATAAAAAATTTCATACACTTTTTAAAAAGACATTTTCAAAAAAGAAATCTTTTATAATCAAGATTTGTTTATTTCAATTTTAAAAGGGTGTTAAAATAAATATATATATATATTTTTTTAAAAAACCCCAAAATATACATACCGCTCTCACCCACAATACTGAAAACTTATTGAAGTGATATTAATATCTTTGAAATTTGATATAAAAATATTGAAAATTTAATCTACCCAAAGAAACAAGGTTACCTAACTAAAATATTTTAAGTCATATTGCATTGCCAGTGATTTATGTCAAATGTAACATATTTGAACAAATTCTATTGAATATAAATACACCTTTACTTCACATAGGAGGACAGTTGGTTCCCCAAAACTCTTCATAAAACAAGAATATTGTATAAATGGCAAGGGATTATAATAGTTTTGTATGGGAAAAATTTATTCCATACTTGCAGATAAAAATTATACAATAAATGTACAACAAACAATATAACCTGGTATATATCGTAAATAAAATAAATCCTTATGTACAATATATACATATATAAACTGCTATTGTATATAGAAGACAATATGACTTAAATCTACTTAAAAAACACTTAGTCTAAAGTTGTTCTTTTTTTATAATCCATCTATTCAGCACTTGTCGTCCAGTTATCTGAGTCATCCGTGGCCCATTCTAATGGTCTATCAATGTAAATCTTTTGATGATGTTGATAGTTGAGGATCTCTTGTGAAAAGTTTAGAATGAATAGTTGATTTGCTTTTTTGATTTCCTTTTCATGCAACTGTGTATTATAAAGTCTCATTCGTTCTTAAGGCATTTTTCGTTTGAGTGTTTTAAGTCAGGTCAAATTCTTCGAAAATGTTGTTCATGTCTTCTCTACAAGCATGTTGAATTTCTTTTATTCATCATCTTTTTTTTCTTGATTCAATTTCATTAATTCCTTGCTAGTTAATTATTTCATGTGTGGTTGCAAAAGCTCTTCAATGTTGTCATTATCAATTTCTTATTATCATCTTTACCCAAAGTGTTGACAAAATGCTGTATTAATCGCTGAAGTTAGTACATCTTGAAGATTGCGATGATTCTTTGATTTATAAGTTGAAGAAATGATGTAGTGTTCTGTAGTATTAGTTGCTACTATGATTCTATTTGAAAACATATGTAGCTGTAAACTTTAAAAAAAGTATTAATTGTTAAAAAAAAATGTTTGGTTTCATTGTGCAAACATATAATAAAATGGACTGAGAAAAGGAGATAATTTAAAATGGATAAAAGGAGAGTAAGCTTGCAGGTAAGAATTTTGTGTGTTCTGTAAAATTGTTAATCATTTCACTAAAATAAAAACCCCATATTAAAGTTTCATTTTTAAACATTCATAGTCTTATATTATTTATATGAAATTATTTAGACTTAAAAAAGAAGTGTTAGTAATATCTCATTACTAACTATAATGTTGTGACCATAAAGACTTGTTATTTATCAATGATGTAAGGGTAGCTAATTTATAGAATTGCTCATTACCCCAACCTAATTACACAGTTACTTTGGAAAAAAATTCTGACTTATTTAGGCAGTATTAAACATGTGTTTTAGCAGCAGCATTCCCACCTATTAGTTATGGTTAAGTCGGGCATTGGATGATATAATATGATGTCAGATGGTGAATGATGGATGGCAAGCTAGTCATTCCTGAGAGTGTAATTTTCACTATACCACTTTCATGCAAGGTAGGGATTGGTTTCTATTCACTTTTAACACCTTGTGGAGGGATGTAATCATAAACATGATCAAAGACATGTGAAAAAGATCTATGATCCCCAAGATGTACATTTTATGCAGAACCAACACTCATCTGTTGGCCCCGACCACAATCTCTTACATAGATCTGTATCATTGTTCAGTAGATATATAAATAGCAAATTATTACAGTTTAATTGGTAAGTGTCAAATGTGTTGCACTCATAACTTTGACACAAAATGAAATTATATTAATAATTTTTATTAGTCATTTCATTTGACCAGACATCCAATAATTATTAATATTTCTGTAATGTAAGTTTCACTATACTTATTCTCATGCAAGGTAGGGATTGGTTTCTATACACTTTTAACAAATTGTGGAGGGATGTAATAATCCCGATCAAAGACATGAAAAAGATCTATGATCCCCCAAGGTGCACATTTTATGCTGAGCCAGCACTTATCAGTTGGTCCAGACAACAATCTCTTAGACATATGTTTATCATTGTTCAGTATATGTGGGAGATTATGGTCTAGGTCAACTGATGATGCTGGTTCAGCGTGAAATGTGCATCTTGAGGATCATAGCTCTTTTTCACAAGAGTTGGTCATATGATTATGATTATATCCGCTACAAGGTGTTAAAAGTGTATAGAAACGAGTCTCTGGGAGTGTAAAGAAAATTATTTTATAGAAATATATTATTCATTATTGGATAATCTCTAGTCTAATTATTAAAATGTCTACTAAAATTATTAAATGTATCTAATATCTGTATATTGTAATAAATATTTCAGTATTTTTTTTTACACTATACTATGCATATCTAAATAAACAGCTTTATATGCAAATGCACTACCTAGGTCTTTTTTTTATGGCATGGGATGTGTGGTAGCTATTTTCTTCAAATGACCTCACAATTTTTCAAATAATGCAGTATATTGTAATGGCAGAAAAAAGGGTTATTTAAATAAAAATTAAAAGCATGAAACTTTTTCAATTTATTGCATTTTCATCATATAACATTTATTTCAAAATGCATAATGATATCATCTCCTGTCTTTTTTTATTTAAAATATGTTTACGATAATAAGTATTTTGATTTGAAATTTACAATAATAAGCAGTCATAATTAATTGAAATTAGCATTTATAAAGATTTTAATTTAAAACTGCTCGACTGAATGTTTTAGTTAATACATAACAGTATAGAATTAAAAATTAATTATTAATAATATCTGACCAAAATTTATTTTTAGTTTTATGCTGAATGGAATTTGTATTTTTTTTTTTTATATTATAATTAATTAAGTTTACTCTGACATCAACATTGTCTCACATATGTCTGAAAGAAATTAGAGATTATGATTTAAAATCTAGCAAGTAACTATTATTTTTTAACTTAGATTTAGTAACTGAATATGTCAGTTAGTTAATATTAATAATTATTAATAAGTATAGTATATGACCAAAACTTATTTTTAGTTTTGCATTGAATGAAATTTGAATGTCATTCTTAAGCATTGTATTTCTTTATGTTTTCGATAATGCCTCCTTTAGCTTGAATATCTTTGAAACAGATTACGATATTATGATTTAAAATTAAGCAAATACTATACAATAAATGATATCTTATATTTAGTGATTTTGATTGCATTATATACGGATCATTTTTTTAATCTCAAAATAAGTTACAATTATGGCAACTAAATTTACAGATACTATACAGTGATCGTAATTTTTGCTGTAAGCAGGCATTTTAAATATTATTAATAAGAATTTTTAGTCTATAAAAGTGAATGGATCTAGAGTTTTTAAGCGACTGTACACATTTAAAAATATAATATTAATAAATTTGATTGTTGTATATCATCAAAATAGGTTTTGATTTTCGGCACTGTATCTTTTTATGTTTTCAATAATGTCTTCTTTGGCTTGAATATCTTTGAATCACATTACAAAATTATAATTAAAATTAAGCAAAGACTATACCATAAATCATTTTATATTTATACTTATTGATTGCATAATGTATAAATCATTTTTTCTTTTCTCAAAATAAGTTGCAGTTATGATAACTAAATTTTATAATTGCTATACAATGATCCTAATTTTTGCTGCAAACAGGTATTTAATTAAATTAATTGGAATTTTTAACCTATAAAAGTGAATGAATCTAAAGTTTTTAAGCTTATGTACACGCTTAAAAATATAATATTAATACATTTTGTTGTTGTATACCATCAAAATAAACTTATGATTATTTAGTATATTGAATGAAACATTTTTTTTTTTTACTTCTGTAGTTTTTAAACTTTATTTTAGATATGTCCTTTAATTAATGTATTGATTGTTTTGCAGACACTCATTAAGAGATCCACCAAAATAAAGGCCCACCTGGGCTTATATTTAGATTTAGGCTTCCAATTAGAAGCTCATGGGCCCTTATTTGTGAACAAATAATAACATTTCTATGTTCTGCACATAGGGAAGATAGGGGTAAATTCGGTGCATTTGGGTAACATGATTCTTAACATTACATGCCGTTTTTATGGTTGTTGTAATATTTAACCCTAAAAATGGAAAATAAAAAGTTTAGAATATGAAAATCATATACTATCAAGGGAAAACTATAATTTATGGCATGTTTGAAAGCGGGGGAAATCAAAATTCGATATCGTAACAAACGAGCATTGATAGGAAATATCTTAGTAGTTAGTTGTAACAAGAAACAGAATTATTGAAGGAGGATAAAAAATGCACAAACATCTTGAGGACTTAGGAAGAAAGGTGTTATATCCGAAATTGAGAAATGATTATTTGAATTTTTCAAAAAGGAACAAGAGAAAGAGTGATCAATTATGTATATATCATATTGCGAAATTATATTTTCTCTCCAGAATTTGGCCTTCAAATATCACTTGATTTTAAAGTCAGTAATAAGTTTTTACTTGGATGGATCAGGATAATCAGATTAGATCATGTAAAATAACTCATTATAGACAATTGGATAATTGCAATCCAAAAAAACTGCAGGAACAAGCAAAGAAATTCGTAATTCAGATAAATAATGCCACAGCAGGAATGACATGTAATCGTGTTTTCAATATGGACGAAACTCATTATTTCGACATGGCAAGAAGTTGCAGTTTTCACTTTGTTGGAAGCAAGAATGTTGATGGTCTGATACAACATTCAGAAAACTTTCATACACTGTCTGTTTAACAATATCATAGATAAATGCATGCTCCCATCTATGAATATTTTTCATGGATTGAAGAAAATTTCTCAAGTAACAAATCTCCAGTGATAAGGCAGTTTTTGCTGTAAACAAAATGGATTAATGGATACAAATCGACTGAAGATATGGATGGATAAAGTATTCTGCAAGAGAGGTGCTATTTTAGTAACACCCCGTTAGTTCTTTTCTGGAATTCTTATGGAACTCATAAGAAAGATAAAAATTTGAAAAATCTTTCTAGAAAATATTACTTGAAAGCAGTGATAATTTCAAGAAAGACAATACACTACACATAACCCTTAAATATTTCTATAAATTCCAGTTTTAAAACTGCTATGAGAAAATAATGGTAGAATTGGATAAGAGAAGAAACAGCTGAATTTATTCATAAAGGATATAAAAAACAACTCTCTTACCAGAAGATTGTTGATATGGTTTTTTTCAGCCTGTAATGCAATCCAGTCAGAAACAATTCAAAGATTATTTGAATATTGTAGAATTGCTGTAAATGGACGAGAAGTAGTGACAATGATATTAAATGAAAAATTGTAAATTATTCTTGAAAACAATCATGGACTCTAAATTGAATCTAATAGGGAAGTTGAATCTGATGATCTGGCTGCTAGTGCTAGAAGTGATGAAGAATTAATAGAATCAAATGAAAATGAAAATAACATTTCTTCCACTGCTCTGATAAAACAGATTCTGAATGAAAATTATTTATATAAATCGTATACTTTTTTGGCAATTTTTACTAGTCTTCTATATTGATAATTTTTTCATATATTTTTCATAATATATTATTACATTATATTTATATTTTCATTTAACAGTACAGTATTCCCCCCAAAATAAGACTAATCTTATATTAATTTTTACTACAAAAGATACAATATGGTTTATTTTCAGGGGATGTATTATGTTGTCATGTACAAACATTTACATTTATTCAAATAGAAAAATTTACTTTTATTCAAATAGAAAATGCACATTTATTCAAGTACTTCTCTTTACAGAAGGCTGTAAGATTCTTACATCAAGAACTCCCCACAATTCCTTTCTTGTACTCACCAGAATAAGTTTTTTTTTTCACTCATCTTATCTGGTGATCAGAATATTATTCTGTTTAACTTTACCATTAAACCAAGTGTTAATTGAAGACTTGGGAGACAGGAATGATAACAAAAATGATTACAATTAAGAATAGTTTGTCCATACAAAAGCAAGAAAAAAATGCAAATACAAAAATTCAGAAAATGTTTCTATATATCACATATATGTCCATTACAACATACCACTGTATTGAATTACTATGATTCATATATGTCATAACTACATCCATTTGTTATCAAGTGCACACATTGTAAATGCTTTCCAAATTATTTGTAATAGCTCTGTTTGAGTATTCTTTTTAAAAACTTTTTTTTCGATGAAAGACTAATGATTTAACTTAAGCTAAACTTGGATTACTAAAATTACTTCCGTTACTTTAATAATCTTTTATGAGGAAGAAAAAACATTTAAGAAATCAAATTAATTTTGCTTTTATTTTGAATATTTAAAAGCTATCATGATGTAATTCTAAAAGTAAATCAAGCATTCTAAATCTAAATATTAAATCTAAATAAAATGAACACCTACAATATATATATAAATGAAATTATAAATTGTCTGATAAACTGACTTGTGGGAGATAAATTGTTTCTCTCTACAGATAGAATTACATTTGTCAAAAACGATTGACATGAAAATACAAAAACCATATAATTTATTTAAAGCATTAATGTAAATAATATTTATTTATACATTCATTACTTTATAATTCAGTATCGTGCATTTCAATGGACTGATGATCTTAACTAGGGCTTATATTTGGTATAGGGCTTATATTATAAACATTCTGAAAAATCATGCTAGGGCTTATTTTTGGGGAAACATAATAATAATAATTTAAAATCTCAGATTTTATTTTTATAATGTATAATTAAAATAAAAATGACTTATTAATCAAATAAGTGTTATTTCAAAATTAATGTATTTCCATTAAGAAATCCATAGGCTTCTATTTGGGGACAAAGTAAAAACTTAAAAAAGCCAAAACCAAATACAAAGCCCATGGGTTTCTTATCTGAAAAATCAGGTATTATACATTAATTATATTTTAATTTTATAATCAAAATAAATGAATTTAAAATATCATCTACACATTTTTTCTTTTCAAAATAGTTCATAATTTTTCATATATGTCAATGAATACAACAAACTTCTTTTTAAAACTTGTTTTTATATGACTATAACAAAAGTAAAATACATCCAACGTTTCGAGTATTTTATATAGTCTTTTTTCAAAAATTCTGCTATTTACAAACATATGAATAAATTTAAACAAAGATTTTGAAATAAAACCTTTAGAATGTATAAAGTCATACCATGAAAGAATGATAAAGGAAAGAATTTATATTAAACCTGAATTAAACATGATGTTAATAGAAAAGAAAATAATAGGTTTGTTAATAAAATGTTTTTAAGATATTTTTGAATGGATATATAAATGCAAAAATTTGATAAAGTTGAAATTGTTTTTAATAGAAAAGGTGTTGAGGTAAAGAGAATTTTTACTATTTTTTAATATTTTTGTATTTGTTTGGATTATGCGATGTTTATTATTATATATTTATATTTTGATTTTTTAGTGTTCCTTGAAAAAGACTATATAAAATAGTCGAAAAGTTGGATGTATTTTATTTTTGTTGTAGTCATATAAAAACAAGTTTTAAAAAGATGTTTAATGTATTCATTGACATATACAATCAAAATATTATATAATGAATAAACTCTTTTATTATTATATATTTGTATTTTGATTTTTTAGTGTTCCTTGAAAAAGACTATATAAAATAGTCGAAACGGATGTATTTTATTTTTGTTGTAGTCATATAAAAAAAAGTTTTAAAAAGAAGTTTAATGTATTCATTGACATATACAATCAAAATATTATATAATGAATAAACTCTGTGTTGTATATTTTAGCATAAATGTTGCTATCTTTCTTTTGGATGACATAAAAATCACTATCCTATGATATTTATCACCAATCTTACAAGATGGCTGCCATTTTCAAAATGGCTGTCAAAATTAAATTTTTTTTTGCTATCATTATAGTGAATAATCAATTGTAAATCAAAATGGGGGTACAAATTGATGATGACTGCTATGGGGAATCTTTGCATAAAGGTCGTGTGTAAGCAGGATATAAGATGTGTATTAAATCTTAATTTAAAAATTTTCTCTCTTAACTATATCAGTGTCCTAGGCACCATATTGAATTTTTAAATAAAACTGACTTGAGACATACAATTTTCACAATAATTTCAGTTCTAATAATGTTAGCACAAAATGCTATATATTGTCAAAAAAATAGAAAAACTAAGAAACACAATTAGCTAGAACAAATAGTGATTAACATTAAAAAAGTAAGAAAAAAAAAAGAAATTTCAACATCTGAAATAATTATTACTTTATTTGTTTATAATTTCTAATTTATTATTATTTAAGTTTAAATTACATCTTCATTGATAATTTTTTTGTATTCCTCACAAAATTTTCATTCAAAGCATATAAAATACTTTTTACCTGAGATAATCCATAACTTTAGAATTACAAAAATAGTTGCATAAGAATTCTTCATTTTTATAAAAGTTAACAAATCTCAAGACATCTATAAGAAAAAGATTCATTCTAATAAAGGATACAAAATAAATCATTTCCAGAAGGTGGATATGCATTTGTCATCACAGCAATTAACTTCTTGTCTATCCAAAACTAGAAATTGAAGGCTACTGTATGATAAAATAAGTTTCATCTCTTCATTTTTTGTGAACACCAGTGATGCTATCTTGTTATATTTATTGTCCTATAGAGATATAATTTATTTGAATTTAACCCATTTGCTAGTTATAGACTTTAAAATAATGTGATGTTAAGATATGGCAAAGCTACTGACTCCACAGCATGAGTACCAAGGCATAGGCAAGAATCAGGATTTGATTCTTTGCCTGCATACAATTTCATTTGGTATACATAACCATTGTGGCTATCACCATATTTACTACTTGAAACCTCTCTTTATTGATTTTAAGAGTATATTTTCACATGGTACTATGCCCAATAAATTTTGTGATTGCTTTATCAATTGCAACCTTTCTGTACATGTGATAATCCAATCTGAAAATTTACACTGCACTGCTCTATAATACCTTAATTTTATATATAAAAATCATTACTTGTTTTACAAACACAGACATACAAGTACAAAACACTAAGAAATTATTAAGCCTTTTGAGAACCATAATGACTATAAAATAAGATTGCCTTAAACTTGGATCAGATCCCAAAATTACATTGTATATAAACCACTATGTTATATTTGAATACAAGTATAATTTATATACTACACACACTAATACAAACATAAACACATTAATAAACAATAATTTATCAAATAATAAAAAAATTTAAAATAATACTATGCAAATAATAGAAAAATTTAAAATGCTATGCAAATAAAAAAAAAATTAAAATTGTATACTTACGTTTTTTATCGGGTTGAAGGCCTTGAATCATCGAAACATCTTTAATTCATGGGCCTTTGTCTTCGTGCAATCTAGTAAACTGAGCAGAAAAGAAAAAAAATTAAATGAACCTATTAATAAAAAAATCCAAATTTTGTCCGATTTTAACATGCAATACACCATTTTAAAAAGAAATTTGGTTGTTTTCTCATCCCTGGTGTTCGCCTCGAGATGTCTTTATTTCTAGGTCACTTCCTAGAAATATACCATTTCACTGGCCTTCACTCAACAAAAGAGGAATTTTTCTACGTTATAAACGCAGAAAAGAGTCCTCACATTATGTTGGACGAGGAGGCGGCGACAGAAGCCAACACAAAGAGACTTCTTTCTATGATAAAACACAGAAAGAGTTCCCGACGGCTGCCGGTTATGGCTTTTTTTCTATGCTAAAAGCAAAGAGAAAGAAATGCCTTGATTGGCTGCCGTAGTAGTTGATTTTGTTCATCATTTTCTCGTAATAGTAGAATAACTATTTTCTCTGTAGTTTCGTGTGAGAGTGTGTGTATTTGAAGCAATCGTAGTTTTTTAAATTTGATAAGATGTCTATTTTTTTTAATGTGTTGTAACTTACTTTACTGTTGTAAGTTTAGTAATAATGTCCTGAAGATTCCATTACGAATGGGTAACCCTCAAAAATTGTTTTTAAGGGTGGGAAGGGAAAAAAATTTGAAGGATCATGCGAAAAGTACCGTTTTCGCGAGAATTCGTCCGTGACCAGTTACTTTTGCTATATATATACGCACAAACAAAAACAACCTGGTGTCTAATTATTAGTAATTACTTGTCCAAAAAATAAAATTAGTCGGGTATTATTATTTTTTTTTGTTTTGTTACATTTATTATTTCAAAATAAGATTAATTTTTATATCTACACACTAACAAAAACAACCCAGTTCCTGATTAATTACTGTCTTTAAAAAAAAAAAAAAGCAAATTCAACGGGGTTTGATTTTTTTCACTGGAGTATTTGAATTACAGTTTGTTTGTTTTTATATATACACAAGATTTACCAAAAAAAAAAAGAAACCAACTTTCTGATTAATTACTGTCAAACGAAACGCAAATTAGTCGGCTATCATTTTTAAATTTAGTATTTCAATAATGGTACCCTTTTTATATAGACAAACTTAACAAAAACAATCCACTTTCTGATTCATTACTGTCCTCCCCAAAAAAAAAAGAAAACGGAAATTAGTCAGGTATCATTTTTCAATTGAGTCTTTCAATGACGGTCCTTACTAATAGTAGTCGGGTATCAATTCTAAATTGTAGTATATAAATTACGTTACTTTTGATAGATTTAGAATTACGTCTTGCTTTTTTAATAAAATGATTGATTTACTCTTGACCAAAAATACTGTAACTTAAAAAAAAGACACACATAAAGTCCCAAAAAAATGAGAATAAGCCCCGTAACTTTAAAGACACACACACACAAACTAAAAAACAATCTTAAGATTAATAAACATTGACTTATAACGTCTTGTTTTTGAATCAAATTATTGATTTACTCTTGCAAAAAAATACCGTAACTTTAAAAAGACACACATAAAGTCCCAAAAAAAAATTTGAAAAAGCCCCGTAACTTTAAAGACACACACACAAACTCAAAATAAGATAAGATTAATAAACATTTACTTATTACGTTACTCTTGCAAAAAAAAGACTGTAACTTTAAAAAGACACACGTAAAGTCAAAAAATAAATAAATTAGAAAAATACTGTAACTTTAAAAACACACACAAACTCAAAAACAAGATAAGATTAATAAACATTTACAAAAATGAAAAAACTAACATCATATAATAGTATTAGTAGAATATTTTATTACAAATCTAAGAAATCAGATCTTTTTAGATCAAATCGATCATTTAGGTCCAGCCCGGAATCGTTATATGTATATGTTTTTGATTAGCATCAACGCCATCCCGTGGCAAACACCAGGGATGAGAAAACAACCAGAAATCCAAACATTCAGAGAATGCTGGGATTTTTGTAAAGGTTACAATTTTCCTGCAATTTTAAAAAGAAAACAAAATTTCAAAGAAGCAGCTGCCGCTGGCAGCTATCATTTTACCGCAATTGAAGCCATTAAATAAAAGCAAACAATATATATATATATATACTGTCCTCTTGCATGCATGGCTGAAAATTTATTGAACTAATAACAATTTATTTTTAATTTGATATCACAATATTTGAAGCTTCATATGTCTAGTGCTCTGTCTGGATTTAAGAAACTAGATAACCTAAGCTAAAATATTTTAGTATCATTTTACGTTGTAAATGATTTATATTAAATGTACCAAATTTGAACAAATTCTATTGTATATAAACATATTAAATCTTGATTTAAAAATTTTATTTTACTTTAAATAAAAATGTTTAATTGAAATAAACAGATATTGTATCTTAAAGAAATGCATTTAAAAATGCAAATGACTTTTAGTTGGTTAAAATTTCTATAGTACAGAGACTAGACTGTTCATTAAACTAAAATTAAAATCTTTCTTTTTACTACAGCAAAATGGCAATTTTAAAGTTGCTTTAAATTAATTAGAATTTTTTCATGAGGATCTGAAATGATTCAATTATAAATTTGTGAATATATGAATAATTAGTATTCTTCGTGGAATATTTATATATATATTTGTAAACTAAATGTGTAATTTCTTGAAAGTAAAATTTAAAAATGTTTAAAGAAAAGTAAAAATTAAAATTAAAAAAAAAAAACCAACATATTTGTCTTTTGATTAGATTTGTCCTTTTGATTTTATTTTCATTAGATTGTCCTAGTTTTTAAAGAAGGGCAACAACTAGGCTATAAGGTTGTTGTTTTTTTTTGACATATGTACACCTATGAATAATCTTACAATTGCTAGTGTATTACCATGTTATGGTAATGACCTGATATTTCAAAATTCAATAGTCAGGATATTTACTAAATAAATTGAGAAAATCTGATCCTTAACTAAGCTAGTTTTGGGTTCTTATTTGGAGAATAGAATAGCCAGAAGAGCAAGTGTTCATTTCTCTGGGATTCCTTATTAATTATGAAGTGGTGTTTGAGGTCTTTATCTTTACATTACACTAAATTTGTTGTATTCTACTTTTTAATTTATATTATATTCTTATAATATTCAAATTCTAGGATTAATGTTTATACTTATGCTGTAGAATGAATACATTTTCAATCTGTAATGATTAGCCAAAGATATTTTTGCTTCTATTTATCATAGCAGATTAACTTTCCGTGAATGTGGTAGGCAGTGTCAAAATGCATTTAGTTCATTGTTAAGGATTGAAAATTAATTTACTCCAACAGTAGAAACATAAACATTTATATGAGAATTTGGATATTTTCACTCACATGGATGTAATTAGTTGTATATTACATATACTATTATAAAAATAGTAGTTGATTATAATATCTTCTTAAAAGCTTTTTATTTTTTTAAATAGTCTAAAACAATTCTTATGGCTATTAATGGATTTGCTACACACTGAATTTTAATGGAACTGGCATTTAATAGCAAAGAAAAAAAAGAAAGAGAAACAACAACAACAACAAAAAAAAACCTCTTAGATAAATTTATTACTTACCCTTGAAATTTTTTATAAATGAATGCAAAGATTCTACCATTTTATTCAAATGATTGAATATGCTCAGTATCGAATGATAATTCCAAAAGCCAAAAGTTCATAGATTGATTTTCTGCTGAATAAAGTAAAAATGAAATTCAGTTTGGTCATTGAATGGAATTGTTGAGTCACTCTTATTACTTTGGCATTTGAATTTCACATGATCTCGTTACAATTATATATAACTTAAATTTTCAGGATGTTATTGTGAGAGTACCATATGAGCCTCACCTAAAACAATTTGTGTTTCTTTGTGAATTTAACTGTGCCTATATCGAATCAACAGATATAAATAACATACACCTTTCTTAAGCTTTTCATATATCAGTTATATACATAAACTAGTTAGTATTAAAAGAATAATTCTAAAAATGAATTATTCTAATTTGTTTATACACATACATAAATAAATCTTTCTAACTAATAGTATTTTTTTTTATTAACTAAAACTTGACATTTGACAAAGCCTTAAGTCAACATTGCATTTTTATCAGTTGAAACAAAGGGAATAAACATTTGGGGTTCATTACAAATTGCATATGTTAAACAATAGAGAGCGTGAGCATGATTATGTGATATGCTTGCAGAAATTAATCCAGTATAAAAACGAACTAATATTGTTATAACAATAATCTTCTATTTAGTTATCAAGGCAAGAACTACGTCTGTAAATTTAAATGTGTTCGAATTTAGAACACATTTAAGAAAAAAAAAGATTCAATATTTTAAAACCTGTTTCAAGTAATTAATTTACTGCCTTTTAATTTTATAAAGAACTAAAAAATAATCATTGAAATTGACAAGGTTATAAAAGTTATCGTCTTCGAAATGAGTTTACAAAATATATGTTTAAGAAGACAAAAATTTACAAAGATGTTCTCTGGCTAGACAATTTATGCCAAGGATTTCTGCTGATGTTTTAAACCTGAACATGTAAATTTATTCCTACTCAATGCCTAAAATGTAATCGTCGTAATTCTCATTTAAAAAGCTGTCTTAATAATGGAGTATTATATTGAAGAAGATGTTAAATATTTTACTACGCAAATATTTAAAAGAATGAATATGTGGATTACCTCTTCGAAGGATGATCAATGAACTTTGTTTCAACATTCATCGTCATTTTATTTCGTCTAAGGAGGGATATAAAACCGTTATTCTTTCTCATCTTGGATTACTTCATTGTGTATTTTAATAATTCTTAAACTTTATTTCCTTTGAGGGTAACTATATTTACGTGGAGAAATTATTTCATATATTAAATTGATTTTAACAGAATAAGTGGAGAACTGATAAGATTAACATTTTATTTTTATTTATTTAATAAAATTTAGATGTTGATATTTTGATATATGCTCTGATGAAAATGACGGCTGACTAAGGTAAAAGTTTTTAAATTATTTCAATTTGGAAGTAAGTTTTATTATATTCCAAATTGAATCTTACCTGACAATTATCATAATTTCTTTTTAAACATACATAATTAATATCAGAATACATTCTATTATTAATCTAGTGTGAATGGATGTTATCGTATATAGACATACAACACACATTGAATCAATTTCTTTTTAAACATACATAATTAATATCAGAATACATTCTATTATTAATCTAGTGTGAATGGATGTTATCGTATATAGACATACAACACACATTGAATCATTTTAATGACACAATACGTAGATTTATAATGTATCATGTGTATTATTTATTATACACATGATTTTAAATTATATATATGTAAATGATTACATTATGTTTTTTCTGAATGTTAAATAGTTTATTATTGTATTTAAATATAAGCACAGATTATGATTCTAAATTTTAATATTTTTTATTATTTATGTGATAATATTTTTTGTCTCTATTACGGATTAAAATGTGTTAAACTTGATTTTAAAATTAAACAGGTCTTGTTTGTTTATTTTATTTAGTCATTTTATAAAACCAATAATTACAATTATATACACTCACACATATATATGTATACAGAATCAACTTAGTGATTTAATATTTATAAAAAAGTTATATATAGCTTATACTAAATTTATCATTACTATGGGATACTTGTGGAAATGCCTGAAGAGAGTCAATTGCAATTTCTACTCTGAGCTCGAATTCCGAGAGTAACGAGGTTATTAATAGAGGAGTGGATTGGATTATATTTTAAATCACATCATCCATGGCATTCTTTAAGAAGACGCAAAGTCCGACTATAGGTAGATGCGACTTCCTCAAGTCCTGAAATGGATGGTCCCATTATATTATATCATAGACTGATTTCTCATGTTTTTAAATAATGGAATTCTACTAAAATAAATAATAAAAGTAAGTAAACATAGTATCTATTTATCATTTGAATGTGGTTTTATTGTGAAAAATTGTACTTAGTTTCTACTAACTACGTTATTAAAAACTAATTTTGGATTTAATTATCTCATTAAAATTTGAAATTATAGAAAATTCCCCCGTTAGTCATAACTTTATAAAGATTTCTGATAAAACAGTGAAGCAAAATTTCTTGAGAACCATGATCATTAGTAAAAGAAACTAATTTTTATCTGGTGAAAATAATCTTGTCTTATCAACAGAATATAATTAGTACATTGGTGTTTTGTTGGTATTTACTTATATATTATTGGGAATTCTAAAGTAAATTGTTATACAACTTTGCTAAGTAATAGAAATAATTTTGTTTTGATCAAGATATGACTATTTTATGATCTTGAAAATGTGTTTAGATACTCTTTAAGGATAGCTTTGTCTTAGCAAGGCTGCTGGTTCTATACTTCTGTTATAGAATCTTTAGCAAGAAAGTATCTTGAATTTTCTTTTGCTCAATTTGTTATCAGACTTATTTTTTTATTGTGGCTTATATATATATATTATTGCTTTTTTAAATTTATCTAAATTTGTATGCAAATCTTTGGACATCAGTAATTTTATGCCTTCTAAATTTCAGAATAAAATGTCTTTTGCAACACAAACTCTTTTAGGCAGTAAGATTGATGTTAATTCATGAGTAGTTGGGTTAGGACAATTTTAGTATGTAATAAATTAAATGAGAATAACATTATTATCTATTATTTTCTCTTGAACTGTTAAATGTTTTCAACTTATAACAAATTATCAACAATCTGGAATGAATTAGTGCAATACTTTTACTTGTTTGAAGACAGAAGAAAGATAAATAATTAAAAAGGTATCCAATTTACTTATTAATGAATCTAATCATTGTGGGCAAAAAATAATAATGGTAATAAAATTGTGTCTATTTTTTTTTTTATTGTTAAAAGTTTATGACGAATCATTAAATAAAAAAGGCTAGAGAGATCTAAGATTTAATGTACTTAAACATTTTTACAATGATAAGTTCATTAGTTAGTCAAGGTAGAATTTTTAAATTTTTGATTGATGTCTGTTTATTGTTGTTTATATAAGGATTAATTTATTATGTGCAGTGAATATTTTAAATGATCATTGGCATTAAATTTAATAAAAGTGATCTCAGAATTTGTGATTTAGAGATGTGCATATCCAAATCAGTTACCAAAGATCTTGATTCTCTTTTAGAGAAGATATAGAATGGGATAATGCTTCAGAATTTTTTATGTTTGATAGATATTCATAAAATTACAGACATATTTTCCAAATACAAATATTAGTAATAGGAGACAATAAAAATTACATTGGAAGCTCATTACCAAGACCTGAAATTAGTTGTGGTGAAAGTACATAAGCATTGAATCTGTTGTTTAAGATTTAAAAATAAAAGTAAGAAGTCTCATTGGAAGAATTTGTTATAATAATAATATATGTAAATAATGTTAATAAATTAAAAGAAAATAAAAAAAAAGATATTTTTTTTAAAAAAAAAAAAACAAATAAGAAAATTAATATGATGACAATGATCAAACAGCATCTGTGAGTAAACTATTTTATTGCTAGAAAAAAAATATTTTCTTGCAATTATAATTGAACCAATAGTAAAATGAGTTTTAATAAACATAATAATGAATATATTTCGCTGCAATATTATGTAGATAAATTTTACAGGTTAAATCTTATAAAATAATATTGAAAATTAAAGTTATAAAAAAAGTGCAACAGAAAAAAAAAAAGTTTACTAAGATTAATTTAGATGAAACTTGCAGAATACTTTATTATATAAAACTATCTTTAATTAAACAAATAAATAGTAATAACTGTGCTCAAAAAGATTTTGATTATTTAATTAGAATATTGATTTATGTATTACATTTATAAAATTTTTATTTGGGGTATTTTTGACAAAGATAAATCATCAGTAAAGTTTTGGGTAAAATTCACAGGATGCGAGATTACATCAGTATTACAATTAGTTAGTATGTATTCTTAGAAGACAAAGTAAAGTTTTGAGTTCAACAAAGAGTGAATTTATTAGTCTAATTCTATTGAAGAATTAAATAATTTATTATATAAGCTTTTTAATAAACAAAAATTTATAGGAATAATTTTACATAATATTCAATCAACAAATTATTTTACAAAGAATATATAAGAAGCTAATGCCATAATATCATTTCGAAAGTTCCACATCAAAAGAGTTCAAATTTAAATATGTAAAAAAAAAAACAATGTTTAGTAAGATCAGTGGAAATTTCAAATGCTTATTAAATGAATATTATATATAATAGTGTTGAATGAGACCATATATTATTTTTTTATATATTTTTAGTCACTTGTTATTGTTATTTATTAATAATATCAGATATTGATACTGCTATTAATTATTGATGTAATTAAAAAAAGTAAGAGTGAAGGTAATCTATTAATATTGTTAGTTAAGTCTCAGTTTATGTAAATTAAGTTTATTTAAAAATAAATGTAAAATAATATATATATGCTGATAGAAAAAAAAAAAGTACTAATTTTTTTAATGTTTTTTAATATTTAATTTTATTATCATCATTCAAATTCTGTATTGTCTTCATTGTCACTATTTTATATTTTCAGATACAGTGGCCAAAATGTACAATAAATACAATATTCATTCTTTTCACTTTTAATTTTATTTGATTATAATTAGGTTATTAATATTGAATACATTATAGCTATTTGTGTAATGTAAATTTATTTATTTATTAAATTAGACAGCAATCTACTTTTAGAAATTATTTGTAATTTATTTTGGTTTGCATGCTTGATTGATTTTGAAGAATTCAGTCAGATATAGTATGCAACTATTAAATTCTTAACACTAGTAAACTGGTTTTGTAATTATTTCCATATTAATAAAGTTGAATTTGAAAATAAAAAATATATTGAATAATCAAAGTTATGATTGATAATAATATTGAACAATCAGCAGCTTTTAATTAGTATGAAAGTAGAAAAAAAAAAAAAGTGGATATTTTTTAAAATTAAAGTAATAGTGTTTGTGTTACTGATATACTTATAGTTCTTAAAACAACACATATTTTTTAAAATCATATAATGCAAACTAGTGCTCACTAATTTTTTAAATAATATTTGCAATATTTTCGTATGCAAGGAGTGTAATGGTTTTAGAAATAACATACTGAAAGTAATGGAACAACCAATTTTAATAATATTAGAATAACAAAATATAATGAATTAGATTTTTTGCATAGGAAAATAGCAAAACAAATCTGGGCAGAAAGTCAAGAAATTAAATAATTTTAGACATGGAACATTTTTAAAAATCTTAAACTATAAATGAATAAATTATTCCTATATTATAGATTATGACTAAGCTTATTGAATATTCATTATATGTGTTTAATATAATTTTAGATTTAAAAGTTTTGGGATATATATATATATATTATTAATAGAGACCAATTTTGCTCAACACAAAAGTTAGAAGTATCTACTTTAGTTGGAAAAAAAACTTCCATAGAAGAAATACTAAATAAATTATACTACATTGCAAAAGATCTTTTGATTTGAAATTTTTTAAACATTTTATTTCTAAATATGCAGAAGTAATTCATCAATAGTTTTAATGAAATATTGAGGGTGTGATGATTTTTTTGGATATATAATAAAATTAAAACGAAAAAATTTGTAGGAATATCATCACACCATATTTAAGGTAATGATTTTTTGTAAACAAACCAAAACTCTCCATACAGTAATGATTTTTTCTTAATGGTTAAAATCAGAGTAATAATTGTTTAACATATAATGCATCATTTTTTTTTTTTTACTTGTATTTTCATTAAAAAGTCATTTTGCAATAGAAATAGAAACATCATTTATTTATTAATAATAATGTTTACTCAGAAATAAAAGTTCATGACAACAAATGATATTGATAACAAGAATTAATGACTTGCAAAACAACACAAAATATTTACTGAAACAGCAATATATATATATATTTTTAAAAAAGAAATGATTTTAAGTTTAAAATTGTAAATATAAACTGCTTTCAAAAAAACAAAAAACATTATTGCAATTTGCTTAAGAAAAAAATAGTATTTTGAGATATGAATATATAATTGTATTTTTATATTGGACTATTTCCATCATCTAATATGAGTATTGAATGTCTTTAGAAAAATTTAACTTTTATTTAAATATTCCAATTATATTCAACTGTTAGTAATAGTACATCAAACAGGTTAGTATATGTGCAATGTTTCGAGAGGTATTATTCTTCCCTCTTTTTCAGGTGTTACCAGCGACACAGTACTAGCATGGGATTCGAACCTGGATGATTAGATTCTTGAGTATTGAATTTTAAGGTAATGCTCTAACTAACTGAGCCATCCTGCCAAAGACAACAGTCAGTAGAAATTTCATATACTTATCTATGAGGTTCTTCCTGATTTTCACTTTTTCCTAAGAGCAAAGTTGGTTAGTGGTTTCCATACATTATGTATAGTCACATTAAGAAGGTTTATGGGATTTTTTGCCATTGTTATGTGAGCAGCTTTTTTAAATTTTCTTCTTTGTACCTTTTCTTCTCTATCCAATACTTTTGTATTTTCCCAATTAAACATATGTTCATTGGCACATACATG
The DNA here is from genome assembly GCA_028023455.1 of Epiperipatus broadwayi. Classification (NCBI taxonomy): domain Eukaryota; kingdom Metazoa; phylum Onychophora; class Udeonychophora; order Euonychophora; family Peripatidae; genus Epiperipatus; species Epiperipatus broadwayi. The sequence continues at coordinate 9,373,335 of JAQFVV010006225.1, read as the reverse complement.
GTCTGCTACCTTAAACATATCTATCTCTTTTCTAATCATCAGTTTGTGTCCTGGCAAGCGCTTTTCAATGGGGCGACTGGTCTCACCAATATATGTTCTTCAACATTCACATGGTACAAAGAAGAAAATTTAAAGAAGCTGCTCACATGACAATGGCAAAAAATCCCATAAGCCAACTTAGTGTGACTATATATAATGTATGGAAACCACTAATTAACTTTTAGGAAAAAGTGAAAAAATCAGGAGGAACCTCTGATAGATAAGTATATGAAATTTCTACTGACTGTTGCCTTTGGCAGGATGGCTCAGGTAGTTAGAGCATTAAGTTAAAATTCAATACTCAAGAATCTAAGGGTCTAGGTTCGAATCCCATGCTAGTACTATTACTGGTCAGGCCAGCAACAACGGAAGAAGAGGGGGAGGATAATACCTCTCAAAACGTGCACATACTAACCTGTTTGATGTTCAATTACTAACAGTTGAATGTATTTGGAATATTTAAATAAAAGTTCAACTTTTTCTAAAGACATTCAATACTCATATTAGATGATGGAAATAGTCCAATATAAAAATACAACTAGACCACCATCAACACAAACTTCAGGAAAACACTATGAATATATAACATTTCAGTTTTCAAATTAAAAAATAAAATTGTTCTTGATCAAAAATTATGGAATATAAGAAATACAATTATTGTTTTCATACTTATAAAATAATTGTATATTTGTATATGGTCATAATTATCACCAAATTAGAGACACTTAGGTAACTTGGCTGAAGAAATTTATTTTAAGATTTTAAAATTACAAATTAAAAGTTTTAGAGCAAAGTCTCACATCATGGCCTATGGGCTAGAGTTGGCTTCAAAATTTTTTATTAGATTCACCAATGTTCATTTTTTCCATATGAATTTATTTCTACATATATAAAACAAAATGTAAAAAATACATACTCCTATATGCAGTTTTTCTGGAATAACAAATTCCATGAATACTACTATTAAATTTCATTTTGCTTAAATATAAAACAAATATCTTGCTTGCAAGTTATTTATATTAAATTGTAAGACTTTGATTAGAGTATTACAGTATAACTATCCCAGTATATTTTGCAAAGTCAGTTTTTTTTATTGTGCCTTCATGTTCTTAACTGTTGACTGTTGTCAAATAAAATAAACTAGATATAACTGGCAAATCATTAATTAAAATATAAAGAATGTTATGTTTTGTCATCTGAAACAAACAAACAAAAAAAAAAAATTACTATTCACCACAATCACATTTTATTTATGTAATTTTTTTTCTTTTTAAATTGAAGTATTTTTTCATTTCACATTATTTAAAAGTAAAATTTCAAATTTTGTTAAAAAATGTTTTTGTTAAATAATCTCTGAACAAACTTTATTATCAAATTAAAATTTGGTTATCGTCGATTAACCCCCGCACATCGCCTGATGTTGCTGTTGCTAGTCAAAAACCAATAGATACAATGTTACCGGGCTGATTTACAATTTACTTTTTTTTACATTACTACATGTCAGTGCATAGCGCTGTAATTTGCAGGGAGGGGATCTGATGTCTTGTCCATCACATGCGAGACAATTTTTAAAACATTATTCATCTCAGCGCTGGACTTGGCAGGGAGGGGCATCCGATGGTTTTGTCCAATCCAAAGGATTATCTGTCACAAGATATACAACATTTTAAAAAACAAAATTATTTAATAAAATTATTTTTCAATTAACATCTGATCAAAAAAAAAAAAAAATTCAACACTATTTTAAAACAATTTACGAAACACAATTCGATTTGAAAATTCCCCTCTGATCAAGCCAAGCTTATGCTTTGAAAGTCTCGTAGCTGTCCCTGCGGAAAATATGTTTTACGTGTGATTTCTATATAATGCTGGAACGTACACTTTTGAAATTCGTTTAACCTTAAAAGTATGTGTACGGAAGTGCATCATTTGTCTTATAATTAATACTATCTAAAACTACGCCAGGTCATATAAAAAATAAGTACTTGAATGCACATGCAAAAAGTTAGGACAACTTGAATTCTACACACCCTCACATACTGTAGCGATCTGTGAAATGTGCGATAGTACTGTGAAGCACAAAAGCTGTTTAGTGGCCAATATGAACAGAACTGTTCTATAGGCCAGTGGTCTTCAACCTTTTCACACCTGCGGACCGGCAAAAATAAGAATAAGATTTCGCGGACCAGCAGAAGTTTACAGATAAATTTTCTTAAAGATGTAACCTGCTTAGCCTTATATAAGCATAATTGTTATAACTGACCAAAACAGCATACTAGTTATTGTGTATTGTAATGGTGTTGCTTACCTTCACATGTTGAACACTCTTTCTCGAGTTGCGCAGTCATACTGCTACAGAAAACAAGTACAATAACAATCGTTCTCATTAATGTGCTTGCATTTTATATTTATTATTTCATTGTTAAAATATGCAAGAATAAAATGTTATTCACCTGAATGTTGAAAAAGTCAAAAGTTTTGATCTTATTTTATTTTTATTTGGGGGGGGATGGGTTGAAAAATACTGTGCCATCACTGAGACAAAAGATAGACACCAAAGTTATTTTTTGTTTGTTTCTATTTTTAAAAAAGATAAAAACAGAAATTGGTTTTAAGAATAAAAGTTTTGGTATTTTAGCGATATACAAATAAAGCCAAAAAAAATTTTTAACAAAAGGTAATAAAAATTGATTTAAAAAATAAAGTTAAATCCCCCCCAAAAAAATCGTATAGCCAAAAAAAAAAAAAAACACTAAAAATGAAATATTAAGAGAGAGTAGAAAAAATTTAAGAGATCAAAAAAAGTCACGTTACATTTTATTATTTTAACAATGCTGACAAGCGGCTGTGATTGGCTATCAAAAGACAACCGGGGGTTTGTATAATAAAAAACTTTTTTCTACCCCCCCCCCCATAAACGTCTGTGATAAATAGAAAAACAAATTAATTTATATATGATTGATTAGATTTTGTTTTTGTTCTGTTTCTTTTTTTTTAATCGGGTAAAAATGCGATGAAAAAATAAATAAAAATTGTTTATATTAATTAAAAGTTTAAAATCTTATTACTGTATTTGGTTATTATAAACTTTCTTCCCAGTCTAGCGCACGGACCTCCAGAAAAGTTCTGCGGCCCAGTGGTTGAAGACCACTGCTATATGCCGTGTGGGCAGTATATTTCTGTGTTTTTGCATGGAACCAGCGACATTCAGGCAGTGTGCAGGGGCTAATCGACGACAACTCTAGATTTTTTTCAGTTATCTATTAAGTATGCATTTGTAATATATATATATACTTTCAGTAAAAAAAAAATCTTTTAAAATGAACAGCCTTTAAATTTGAAAGATAAAAGTATAAACCATTTGCTATGTGTTTAGAAGTTCATCCTTTCTATTAAAAATACATTTTTTTAATAATTAGGAAGATTTTTATATATATACGATTTATGTGTATATTATAGTACTATAATACACCCAGGTCTCGTTTTATGCGGATTTATTTAATGCAGTTTTGAAGTTATGTGATTTGTGTTTCTTTTTAATATCTTTGTATGTGGTTTTCTTTTATGCGATAAAAATTATTAGGTCAGAAGTCGAGCTCCGATAATGCGCTATTAGTTTAAATATTTAAATTTCGCGTACACGTCATTTTTAAAGTAATAGCGCATTATCGGAGTTCGACTTCCATCTAATAATTTCAATATTTTCAGCACTTTATAATAGTACTGTAATAGATTTATGCAATAAAGAAATTCATAATTCACTTAAAATCAGGATTTCCCCATTTTATATACACATTAAATATTACTAGATTATAATGTAAATCTGTTCAAATGTTATCGATGCCTACACTGTGTATGTTGTTGTTTTTGCATTTTAAATCATGTTCTATTTTGCTTTTTAAAAAGAGAGTACGTAATTAATTAATCATTTAGTGTCCACAAGTAATAAATTTTACAAGACTATAATGTAAATCTGTTTAAATGTTATAGATGAAAAATACTATGTATGTTGTTGTTTATGCATTTTAAATCACATTCTATTTTTGCTTTTTATAAAAAGAGTACGTAATCAATTAATCATTAAGTGTCCACAAGTTTATTTTTAAAAGGTGAGTAATAGTGGTGGGCACAATTAAATTTGACAATTAAAGTCTGATTTTTAATTGTAATTAGCAATTTAAAAATTACGTAACGTGATCTGAAATTAATTTGATGTGAAATGATGAAATTTGATTTTTAAACAGAATTAAAAAATTAAAAACAAAAATGAGAATTTAATTTTTAATTGTTAGTTTTAATTAAATTTTGCCCAACAGTGGTGAGTCGGGTCTTTTTATTATGTAAGTCTAAGTTCTTGTTTTTATTTTAAACTTTTAGTTTACTCTAATGGAGAGAAAAAAACACCCAAGAAAATGGATTTCTTTGGAAACAAAAATATTTATTTTAGATCGCTTAGCGAAATGGGAAGGATCAACAGCGATCGGAAAACGTTTTAATTGTATTTCCTCTTGACTTCGTTTAAAGAGAAGCTACAGTACCTCACATCACATCACCTCATGACAAATCTGGTGTCTCAAATAGCGATAATGATTAAAATACCGTACATGTATGAAAAAAATGTAAATTATGCATAAAAATATAGTTTTGAATAAAATTAAATACTGTAGTTAATAAAGAAAGTAAAAAAAGTTTGTCTTGTATCAATTTTTTTCAAATTTGAAATTTTTTATTAGTCATATTTTAGTTTCTTATTTTTTTTTTATGCAAATTTTAAAGTAATTTTATGTTGTTGCTTTGCTTTTATGCAGTTTTTGGAAAATTACAGTACGTATCCCCCTCTTTTTTTCAAGGTAAGGTAAGTCTATTTTTGTGCACGTTTTCTGAGGAACCTATCTACTGCATAAAACGAGACCCAGGTGTACAGGGATTGACAACCTATGGCTTATGAACCAGTATGACTCTTTGAGCATGCCATTCTGGCCCTCCATTGAATATTTAAACAATATTCATATACAATAAGAATAACAAGATAGTATTCTTTGACAGTTCTGCATGCGCTTAGATTCATATGCTGCAATTCGTTGTCAGCCAATGTTGAGTGAATAATAATGCATTAGTTAATTTTAACATTGCAAAATATGTTATTTTTTCATTTATTATTTTATGTTACTGCCTGATACCTATATTCAATTAAAAACTTGTGCATTTGGATTTCTGTCGATTTTTGGATTGACATATTTTTGCAAACAGACATTTTCGAACACAAATTTTGTTAAAAATAAACTTAAGAAATAAGCTGAACAGCGTAAGGCTGCAGTCTTGTTTGAAAGTGAAAGTAATGTCACATTTACCAAATTTTAACAAACTTTCTTGAGAAATTTATTAGCAAAAAATCTTATTAGAAACTATATATTGTTCTTATTATTTTTTATGAAGTATATATTTAAATTTTATTATTCATACAAGTTAAATATATTATAAAATATTTGAAATCCCAGCATACTGTTTGACCAAAGAAAAATGTTAATTTTATATGAAGAATTTTTAAAATCTCTCATTTTTTTAAATATAACTATATTTTATAATTATAATTATGACTATTGTAACATTGATAATAAATAATTGAATTGCAGGATGTTTTATTACAGCACCTTTAAGCAAAGTACAAATAAGTTCATTTTAACAACAACAACAACAAAAAAAAAACATGTTATAGGCTCAATTTTAAAAAATGTATATTTCATAATTCAAGCTGCTGATTTGTGGTTCTGTACGTATTATTTTGATAAATATAATTCTAAAAATCGCTCTTTACGAAAAAAGTTTGCCAACTCACTTCTCTTATAGTATGATGCTCATTATTATTACTAAATATTCTATGATATAGAATAATCATGTACTGTAAGATTAAAATCTATTTTCTTTTGACATTTTCACACATATAAAAATGCCTATTATATTTTAAAATAATTTCATAGTTTTTTTTTTGTATGAACTTGGATATTCATTATTTTTATTACCCTGATGTGTGAATTGTTGGATGAATGACATCACTAATGAAGACTTTTTATTATAAATGCACATAATTTCCTACCTATATAAGCTAACATATGTAATATATATGTATAGTAAATCATGATATAGATTAAAACAAAACTATCATTGTACTGTGGTATTATGATTAATAAATGTTATAATTGTAAAAATTCATGTTTTAGTGGTGTAAGACCTTATAAAAGTTAATTATGAAATTCTAAAATTGAGAATCTAGAACAAATTTTAAGAGAGTAGCATGTAATGACAAACTATCACTGGCAGTAGTCAAGTTTTTCTCTTTGTCATTGTATTCTATTATCTCTGAGCAAATAACTTAATGAATATACATTTATATGTAAAATTCATGCTGAACATCTGTGTAGAATTCAGAGTTAAATAATTATTCAATTTAGTGGTATAAAAGAGAAAAAAAAAAATATCGGCTAACAATTTTTTTTTGATTCTACATCTTAAGTAAAAATGTGCAGAGGAGTATAATAATTCTTTAACTGAAAGATAACTTTTTAAAAAAATTTAATAATAATTCAATTTAACAATACCCACAAAAATTTTTTTTTTAAAAAATATGTATATTTTTTAAATACCAATATTACCTTTATGAATCTTAATCTTTAAGTTCTCAGAGATCTCTCATTGATTTTTCATTCTGCATTAAGATGTTTCAGTGACTAGATTCCCACTGTATCACTAACAATGAAATCTTTCAATGAAAATTTAATTTTATATGAGTTTCATAGTTAAAACTATTAAACAATTAGGATTTTAGTTGTAATTATTTTTAGATATCAGCAGCAATCAGTATATCAAAAGACAGGACAAAATTTTCATTAATAGAAAATTTACTTCAGTACTTGTGCTATTTTTTTCTGATGTTTACAAAAAAATTAATATATTTCTTGTTTGTTTATGAATTTTTTCTTCCTAAAATTATTAAATATTTATTTTTAATAAGAAATAACATTTAAACAGGCAAAACTCACTATATATATTTTGCCACACGGCAGAGTTTTGCCTGTTTTAACAACAGTTATACACAAGCATAAGAGGTGGTCATGTGATGTTTATTGGCTTAAAACCAATCCTGCCTAATAGGATAATGGTGGCTATGGTTATTAAAGAACCAAAGACACCAAAATGTATGGGTACTGAACTGGGTTCAGACTCATATGACTATATAAGCTAATGGGCTTGGATTGAAAACATTAAGGTGTTTTCAGTTTAAGACTCATAGTTTTGTAGTTAAATAGAGATAAAAGGTGGTTGCTGGAGGGTTGCATTAGATCCTAAGATCTAGTTGCAGTGCTCTCAGATCCAAGGCTCCTCACTGACAAAGGCCATAAACCAGAAACTAGTCTGGGGATGTAGGATGAGTAGGCACTAGATGGGGATTTTATGCACGGCCTTCTGGCATCCAGTGATTACTCTAGCTTGCTGTGTGTGGCAAAAAAACATATATATAGTGAGTTTTGCCTGTTTTAACAACAGTTATACACAAGCATAAGAGGTGGTCATGTGATGTTTATTGGGTTAGAAATAACATTTGTTTGAATCTATTTGATTTTTAAGAGAAAATTGGGCTTGGTGAAAATATATGTGATGTTAGGCAGGAAATGGGCTTTGTCAGTCATTTTGTTATTATTTTTTTAATTAGAAAGTCGATTTTTAATATTTCTAAGATTATTTTTATTTTTAATAATGATTTTAACAAAATTTATTTAAAACAAAAAGATTTGAATAATAATAATAATTTTTTTTTCTATTGATAGCATTATTACTATTTATTTTTTATTTGCAAAGTTGATATTTTATTCTGAAGCTTAATTTTATTATTTAAACTTACGCTTTTAATGAAATTTAACTAAAATATAGTTTTTCTTTTTATTAAAAAATTCATCCAAAGGAAAATTATGAAAAAAAGGACAATAAAAGGCTATAAGTTTATTTCAAAACATCGTGCTTAACATGTTAATTATGAAATTATTAAAATTAAGTATATATACAGCAGAGCCGCGAACTAGACTATATTTTGTTCCAAACTTTCTCGTGTACAAATGTACATAACATATAAAAGCTCATGTTTTGTTGATAAACAATTAAAATAGAATACATATCGTTTTTGTTTATTGAACTGCAAATGTACAATACTTTTAACATGCACATATATATAACACAAATGGGTTTTTATATTTATAGTAAAAATAATAATGTAGTTATTAGTAATAAATTGAGAATACACATTTATATATGTTTTACTGAATGTGTATTCATTCATGTATTCACTGAAGCAATAAGAATAAGAAAAAAAAGTATTGTATTTTTTATTTTTAAAATAAAATAAATAGTGTGACATTCTTTGCTATTCAATATGTTCTGGGCAGTAATCTTTTTTTGTTAATAACTTTCTCTTATAGAAAATCAAGAATTATGTCTCAATTGGGTTGATATTTTAAAGTTAATATCAACTTTTTGTGTGATCTAAAAATTTATAAAACTTTTGCATTATGCTCAGAAAATATTTTATTATGCAAAATACCACACATCAAATTTTGAAAGGATAATAAAGAAAGAAGAAAATGTTTTCAATATTATATATGTATATAATCATCATTAAAAACCAAAATGAAAAAATGACTACTGATATATTGTAAAATTAATTTACAAATTTTACTTTTTCTTTTAAACATGGTCACATGATAATCAGAGAAAAAAAAATTTGCTCGAGTATCATAAAAATTTGTGAATTGTAATGATTTTTCTGTTTGTATATTTATATCTTTTTTTGGATAGCATGTAATTAAAGTTGATTAGTTAGATACAGTGTAGTTTGCAGCTCCACTGTATCAAAGTTTCTCCATTAATATATTTAATAAAATAAATTTTCACATTTTAAAGAATAGAAAAAAAAAAAAGGTGAAATAATGTGATGATAAAACATCAAGAAAGAAGTAAAAAAATATAAAACTAATTGATAGGATGTTTTTATTATCAACAAAGACTTTGAATTCACATGAAGATTAAATATCTTAAAATACAGCCCAATTTTAATATTAAATTGAAATCCATATTTTTTAAATATTACATAATGTGAACTCTCTATCCTTTGTTTATATGTATTTTATTGGGTAGTCATTGCATTTTTTTTGGTCCCAAAGTTAGGACCATAGAAATATGTTTTTTTTTTCACTGAGCCATTATTTTTAAGCTATCATTTTTTTTTTTGTATCATCATTAACAGATCATGCTCTTAATATATTTTTCCACACAAGTAATTTTTTAAATTTCAAATGATATTTTTTGAAAAAAAAAAAATTTTTTTAACTCTTATTTTGTTCACTCTTTTTTTATTTTGCTAATTGTTGTTTAATATTAATTTTGATTTTATCAGTAACTAATATAAAACTCAGATGCTAGTTGTAAATATACATGTCCATTACTGAGCCACTTTACACATAGTAAAATAGATAAGAATAAGGTAATTGATAAATTTCAAAATCCAAAAAAAAAAAAACTTTTGGTGAGAAATTTTATTAGTGATGACAATAAATGGTTTAAATGTAGGCAACAATACAAAAATAATATAATATGTTTGAACACATGAAAATAATCTAATTTATTTAGAAAATAACCCGAAAATAATATATTTGGTAAATAAACAGTGACTGAAAATTTTTTTCCCAATGAGTCCTTATGAATGCAAATATTATGTATGAAATTAAATTAGTGATGATTGCAAATGCTAATTTAATATTTTCTTGAATAATTTTATGATGATACTTACTGAAAATATTTATTTTTCAATCATTGTTGTTTAAATATAAGTATGTTTTTTGGGTTTGCATTCCAAGTCTTTTTGCCATCATTGCTAATAAAATTTCTTACCTGATGACAGTTGTTTGAACATTGTTTTTCAATTAGTGTTTGTTTTCTAAATAATTTTTTTTCTTCATATTTTTAATCATTGCAGTATTTTTTATCCTTTTTAAAATTTTTTATGAAAAAAAATTGAAACATCTATTAGTTATTTTGGTCTACTTTGGTATGCAAAATGATGACTACACTAATAGGTTATATTTGCATGCGCAGGTAGTAACAAAAATTGTATGTATTATACTGTAGACATATATTTAACATTAAAATAATAGTGACCATTTTGAATTATACCTAATCATTATATTGTATTTTATATATATAGTATTTCACTTAATAATCAATAAATTGTTTTTATCCATATTTTTTAATAGATTTCTGCTTTTATTTTTTAAATATCATGTATTTTTTCTGGTTCCTTGAGAAAGGATGGATCAAGAATTAACTGTGTATAAAACTAAACTATAGAAAAAATTTAAATATTACTTTTTCAGTATATATATATCAGCTATTCTAATGAATAAAACTGATACAGGATGATTATCTTAATACATTATAGCACAATCTCCACACTGTTAAGGATTTAACATATATAACAATAAATCCATTTTGATTATATATCAATGATATTAACATAATAGCAAAGTAAATCCACTTCAATGACTTTATATGGTTAATAGATGTAATCTCTAAAGATTTAACTCAACTTATTAAATAAATGTTCTTCTCAAAATTAAAAAGTAAAGTGTAATAATATTTAATTAATCACTTATTTCATCCATAACTCAATTCTTGCTCTTATTGTTCAAAATCAAATCTAAATAATGAATTTAATTTGAAGATTTTTTTGAAAATACTTCTAAAAGAAAAACATTTTTTGGTTTTCATAATTTGGTGACATGATGGGAGTATTTCTTTGAAATATTTTTTTTCAATGCATTCAAACATTTCTCATTTAGAATGATAATTACTTCACATATTTTTAGTTATTTTACTCTCTCTATATTTTTAAGTTAATAATTTACAGTTGTAGTCTCTATCTTTTATTTCAGCTGATATTTGATAAATTAACGCCAGCCTTCTCCCATAAGCTGTGGCATGTTCGAGAAGAAGTCATGCTGTGTCTACAAAAAACCCTGTCTTTGTGAGTTTTTTTAATAACATTTTTTATATTTATATTTGTACACGTATATATAGATAATAAATATTTGAGACACACACATATATAGAGATAATAGATATTTGAAATTAATAACACATGATATGAAAAATGTATAATAAATATTGGAAATAAATGTTCATAATTAGTTACCTGTTGAAAAATTAGACTTCTTTAAAAGTTTATAGTGCTAATGATTTCAGTGGAAAACTCTATCTAGCAAACTATAATTCAATCCTTCTTACTCCTTCAATAGAAAATAGACTTCTTACATATATATATAAACATTAAATTAGTATAACTCAGTGCATCATGGAGGTCTTATTTTTTGTCATGTACAATATATACTGTTGGAGATCACATCAAAGAGGAATTCTTATATCAGGCTGAATGGAGATCCATTGATAAATGAACAATAAAATTGTATTTGCAAGTTTATTAAAATGATTAGTTATGAGTCTGCCTGCTAAATAATTCTGAGAAAACATTTATTCAAGTATAAAAGTTTACATTTATATTTATTTATATGTTCATTATTTTATAATTCAATACATCCATCGTGTGTTTCAATGGATGAATGAAATCCGTCCACCAGATGGATAATCTTAGCTAAAGTTTATATTTGGTTAGAGCTTATATTATCAGCAGCCTAAAAAATCATACTAGGGCTTATTTTCTGGTTAGGTATTATTTTCAGGGAAATATGGTATATGTAATTAATGGGGTAAATTCATTCTTTTCTCAAGTTATGGATAAATAACACTGCTTATAAAGGATCAAAAATATAATGGTTTAATCTATTTTTTAAACTTTTGATGATTATAACAAACTTATCCTTGTCAACTGTGATATATTAATTAAAACCTGATATGTGATACTATCCAGAACAATGGATACGTCGCTGAGAATCAATTATTTGCTTAGAACAACAACAATAATAATCGTTGTTGCTAACAATTAACGTGCTCGCGGGTAGATAAAAAAGGGTATACGGAATTATATACTTCCAGCTTATGCAAAGAACTATCTGCTAGTAGTATTAATTAATTATTAGGTAGAGCGAACATTTAATTTGTTTAGGTGCCAGTTAGTTGGAGATAAATTATTGTTTAACCTCGACGGTTAAATAAACCAATTTGGCGCAGTCAAGGATAGAACCTGTAACAGAAAACATTAAACGTAATCAGCAATGGCCGCCATGTTCCAAATGTCAATAGGTGAATTTGATATTGAGAACCCTACCAACTGGTCACTATACGTTAAACACGTGGGAAAATTTTTCCTTGTTAACAATATCAAGGAAAACCACATAAAGGTGGCCATATTACTAGGATTTTCCGGAATGAAAGTGCTCGAGTTTGCAAACCGTCTTTGTGAACCGGCAGACCCTGAAACTTTTCAATACGATGAAATAGTTCAAAAATTAACAGCACCCTTCTGCCCTCTTCCATCGAAACACGTCGCTAGACTGCATTTTAGAAATCGACGGCAAATGAAAGCAGAAACTTTTAAAGAATTTGACACAGCGCTAAGGGAACTAGCAAAAAATTGTGTCTATGGACAATTTCTAGAAGAGGCCCTGTTGGAGCAGTTATTATGGGGCATATACGACACTAAATTCCACAAACAACTACTAGCTGATTTGGAGTTAAATTACAAGGATGCCATTAAAAGAGGAATTGCACACGAGTTTGTGATGAACCAAGCTAAAGAATATCTGGATACCACGCCATTGGTAAATTTTTACCAATCAATTAATAAAACCATTGAACACGGAAGTGAAATGACTAAACAGCAAAGAGTAAACAATAAAAAAAAAAATTGTTACTGCTGTGGCAAACTGGGACATATCGCTCGAAATTGTAAGGAAAATCGAGAGCATTGTACAAATTGCGGATCGAAAGGTCATCTAGCGAAAGTCTGTCGTAAACAAAAACCAGAAAATACAGACAAAAGAAACTTTAATACAGGCATTAAAAATTTAAAATGTAACGAAGCAGAATTCAAACTGCCATTACTCATCGAAGGGAAATACATTAAAATGGAAATTGACAGTGGTTTCGGAGTTACACTAATGTCTCTTAGCGATTGGGAAGTTCTTACTGTGCAAAGAAATGTTACACGTAAAATGGAAAAAACCAATATAAGCGCCAAAGACGTAAACGGCAATACGGTGGAAATAGTTGGAATGGTAAGAGTAAAAGTAAAATTAAACTCAAAAATCAGAAAATTACCCCTATATATAGTCAATAAACATGTAAATCCATTAATAGGCCGGAATTGGTTTAGACCACTCGGGATTACCATAAATGTAATTAAAAAAATCAATATTGAAAATGAAATGCAAAATAAATTCCCAAACCTATTTAAGCCAAAACTAGGCGAATTAAAAATAACACCAGTGCAATTAGAACTCAAGGAACATTCAACCCCGATTATATGTAAATCATGGAAAGTGCCATTTGCACAAAGAACTAAAGTAGAAGAAGCATTAATTGAACTCATGCAAAAAGTAATAATAAGTTCAACAGAAGAATCTGAGTGGGCCACACCAATTGTTATAGTTAATAAACCAGACGGTAAAATACGAATATGTGGAGACTATAGAATAACTGTTAATAAAAATCTTTGTAAAAGTGCATATCCTGTTCCAAATGCACGAGAAATTTTAGCATTATTGCAAAAATCATCACATTTTGCTAAACTCGATCTCCAGGCAGCTTTTCACCAGATACCAGTATGTAAGAAAACTTCGGAAATACTAACAATTACAACTTATTTAGGTTTATTCAGATATAACCGTCTTCCATTTGGAATCAGCATAGCACCTAACATTTTTCAAGCAAAAATTGATAGGTTTCTCAATGGTATAGTGGGTGTAATCCCATATTTTGATGATATTCTCATTACAGCTAACACCGAAGAAACACTCAGAGAGAGAATTATACAAGTGTGCAGGAGGCTTGAGGATTTTGGAGCCACACTAAATGCTGAAAAATGCATATGGAACACTAGAAAACTTAAGTTTTTGGGACACATAGTCTCACAAGATGGGAAAACCCCTGCACCGGATAAAATTAGAGCAGTAATGAATGCACCCAGACCAAAAAATGCAAAACAACTTCAGGCATTTCCAGGACTGATTAACTACTTCGAACCCTTCTTTAAAAGGAAAGCACATGTGGCTCCACCTCTATATAAACTCTTGAAGAAAAATCGAAACTGGGAATGGTCAACAGATCAAGAGGAGGCATTTCTGAAGACAAAATCCTTATTAACATCAGAAAAGTTGCTAATTCATTATGACAGTAAATTGGAGATTGTACTGACCACAGATGCATCAGAATATGGAATCGGAGCAGTGTTGACCCATCCCACCCATGATGGAGAGAGACCAATATCATATGCATTACGAACCTTAATAATTTCGCTTTAATTAAACTAGAATTTAATAATTAACATTAAATTAGAAAAGGAATAAATAATACCATTGACCAAGGACCAAAGATAGAATGGACTCATTCTTTTATCTTAGTTGTCTTGACAACACACAGCCGATGTTGTATTGGTATATTTAAGCATAGATTGGAGTTATGTGATTTACATAAGATAACTAATTAGCTATGTAAGATGTTATTAATCACATAATTATTAAATGTATTATGTTATAAACAATAAATATATAAATAAATTTATGAAAAGTATATTAGGATAGATAATTCTATTTTTTTAAAACTAAATCTTATCAACAATATAATGAATAATATGAATATAATTTTAATAATTGCTTTATCTCTGTAGAACAAAATAACAAAATATAAAATAAATCTACAAACTATTGAAAAGTAAAACATAACTAAGTTTCCAAATTAATTTTGATGGGACAACTACAATTATAACTTTTTAATATTTAGAAGCATCCTAATATTTATTTTATTATGACAAACTTAATTTGCTTTTCATTTATACTGATTTGATTTGAAATTCCGGAAATGATTTCTTTTTATTTAGTAGCAAATTAACAAACTATTTATTTATGATATCTATCAAATTTGAAAAAAGAGGGCAGAAGTTGTTTTTTTTTTTTATTCATAAGCAGCAGAATACATTTTATTAATTATAAAATTATTAATTATGAGACATCCATTATTTTAAATACTATTAGAAATATGTTTTAATAATATCAGCTTTATAAAATAGTATACTTAATAACTGTGTAAATTTGATTATTAAAAGAAGGTATCTTATAATACATTATAGTAATAAAGTTTAGAATTTTTAGACTTAGACAAAAATTGAAGTATGAGTAAAAATTCCAAAATTGATTATTTATTTAAATAGGGAATTGTTTATATGATCATTTGAATCAAAGGGGGTAAAAAACAAACTTTGCTAAAATTATAGACATTGGAATTGACAATGACCATATTTTTAATGTATTTGAAAGCATGATTCTATACAAACAAATTCTATTAAAATTAATGACCATAATACTATTATTATTTCAAAATTCATTGAACAACAGATTCTACTAAAAATAATGTAGGTAAATTTATTCCTTATAAGTTTACATACTATAAATTTTTTTTTCAAAATGAATAATTCTTATATTAGAAAACATTAACTGTTGAAAAGAAAGGATGTTATAAGAATTTCAACAGCTATCTTATCTATTACTTAGGTAAATTGAGTAAAAGATTATAATATGAATTCATGATGGTTTGAATTAGTAATATGAATTGAATTGCAACAAGCAATTTGTTTACAAGACAATATAAAACAATAGTTGGATATTTAATTGAATCGCAAGATTAGTTATATTGAAATATGTTAAATTTAATTATTCAAAAAGACCGATGAAATGGTATAAAAATTATATTTTTTCATTAAGCAATATCCTGCACAGAAATATTCAGAATAAAAATAATATCAATTTAAAAAAAATATTTTTTTTAGGAGCTCAAAAATATTTAAAATCAATTGGACATAATGGTTTGACTAATTAAGTAGAATTAGTTACTATTCATTGTATATTTGAAAAATATGAATCTGTATTTAATGATATTTTAAATATATTATTAAGAAAAAACACACCAATAGTAAATGATAACATTCTGTAAGCACATTAAAAAAGTGCAAACTGGAGATAACATTTTTGAAAAAAGATAATGATAATTTTGTAATGAATATTATAATATATTATTATAGTTTTATAAATTAGAATTTAGTAAAATTAATGAACATAATATGGATAAACAAAGAATGAAATTAAAGATGCAAAAGTTATAGACAGTCAGGCATGTTATTTATATAAAACTGCATAAAAATGGTTACTGCTTTGCTTTATGGTAAATTTTAATGATTCATTCTTGTATAATAACTGTAGAGACATTGCCCATCTTTAGAGACAAATTATATATGAGAATTAATTGTATTGATAAGAGTTATTTGCTTAGTGTTACTGAATTTTTAGGAAGGCATTAATAAATATAGATGCACTAATTACAGAAATATCACTTATAGTGTTATTAAATTTATGACTATAAAAACATTTATCAAAAATGTTACTCCTACATAAAAATGTACATACTATAGAATTCATAGAAGATAATCTACAAAAAAAAAATATTTTTTTTTTCCAAATTTAACTTTGACTTATTATGGGAAAATAATTATGGATGACATTCATATAAATTAAATTAATTACTTCATAAAATGTATAAAAAATAGTCTTAATTCTAGCATTTTATATACCAAAAAGTTTTTAGCTGTAAGAGTGATAAACTTTTTTTTTTATCAATTACTTTTTTTATATATTTAGAAATGAGAAATTGTGTAATGATAAACTAATAATATAAGAAAGTATATACATGAAATACAGTCAGTAAGGTTATAAATTTAAAATAAGTTTATAAATGCAGATAACAATCATAAATAGTGAGATTATAATGCAGAAAGTAATTTCTTCCTACCCTAATAAAGCAAATAATGTATAGTGGAGAAATTATTAGATAATACAAAAGTTAAAATTAACATTGAGCAGAAAAATAAACATATATGAAATTATTTGAAAATGTTAACAGTCATATATTGGAAAGTTGAGATATCCTATCAAAAAGAGATTTACTGAGTATAAACTATAGGATAAAATAAATCAAAACAGCATATCAGAGTAATAATACTACTTCTGTATTACTAAGCTGCAATTAAGAATTTAATTTTAATTTCAACTTTTATATAAAGAAAGATATGATAAAAGAAGCGATTTTTATTATCCATAGAAGCAGAAACATAATCTATTACTAGACTAGTTTTATCTTGGGTAAATAGCAATATCCAGTTTAATCTATTTTATAAAAATTATAGTCAACAGCATGATCTGTAAGTAGATTTTACTTTAATTAATGTATATAAAACATTTGATTATTAATTTAGATTTATAATGTGTAAAAATTCTAAAAAGATTAGTGAATGTAAAATTCTTGCGATATTCTAAAAATTGGAGCCAGTTTTTAATTACACCAGTGCATTTATTATCCATAATATAAAATATGAACAATAATGTTTGCTAAATATATGAAAATTATATTATCTTGTGAAGCAAATATTATATAATGTTCCATGCCAGTTTCACTCATTTAAAATAAATAAATAAATAAAATTATTATGCATGTTGATAAAGATTGCTTTCTTTATTCTTTTTATAACCTTTTTTTTTTACTGTAATATCCTTTTATTCTTAAAATTAGAATTATCAGAATTGTTTGTTTATTTGATTAGCTAAAATATAAAAATGTTTTTTCAAGAATTTGAACTATATTTATATTCTGATCACTTAAATTATAATTGTATTACTTTTGACACTCATTCTTTTCTATCCATATGACAATTGTATTTCTTCAAAATATGAAAATCCATACTCTGATATCCACATTCAGTGTATATACATTATATGACAATAGTGTATTTAAATGTGATAATGAATATGAAACATTTAAAATGTTCAGAAATAATATTTGCACACTTTTTATTATCTTTTTCTAAAGAAAGGAATATCTAATCAATACTTATAATCATTCTGGATTCATAAATGTTTAGAATTAGAATTACATTTATTAAATAATAATATGATTCTTATATTTAATTAAATTAGTTTATTTATGACAAGCTTTAAAATTAAGTATGGGACAGTTTTCCTGCCATAATCAGAATCTGGATTTGAATTATGGCTGAATAAAATCTCCTATCTTAATAAAAACTAAGCACTGATTGTATATATGTGTGGGAGATTATGATCTGGCCCTACTGATGAGTGCTGGTTCTGCACAAAATACGTATATTGGGAACCATATCCTTTTCACATATGTATGTATGTTCATGTATATCAGTTGCTTGAGATGGAGTGGAGGATGAATAGACTGAAAAATTCAGTTCAAATTCATCTACTTACATATATAGAAAAGATGTTTTAATTAGTGTTTATGATTTTTTTTTTTAAGCTAACTTTATATTGATCAATAAATAATGATTAACTATTCTTAATTAGTAGGTATATCAAAGATAGAGAACAGCTCAAAACCTCATCAAACAGCAATTAGAAAATGTGATGAGAGGCTTTAACTGAATTGGGATATTTGAAGCTGTTTTACTTTTATTTCACTAAGTTTTGCAAAAAAAAAAAATCATCTTATTTTTAAATTCATATATCCTTATGTTTATGAAAAAAAAAAAATCCTCAAAAATATTTTTCTGAGTACTACATATAACATTTTATATTCAATGACACCTTTTACAAATATGTTACTCAGCAATAGAAAATATTACATTAATCAAATTCAAAAACAAATTATTATAATATAAAAAAATTGATCATAGGTCAGACTTTGAATTTACTGGGAAATTTGCATTTATCCATATTTCAATGAGTATTTTAATATGATTAGCAGTATGTGATTTCAAAAATGAAGTAATGTTATATCATTAAGCAAAGCATTCATTGTCAGAATGCATAGTAATTTAATTAATTATCAGTTTGTGCTAAGAATAATAAAAAAAAATATTACATTACATATAACTTATATATGGACTTATGAAATAATATAATTTATATTTTTAATAATTACTGGTACATTTGAAAGCTAGCTCTAATTTAGTATTATATATTAAAAGATTTTTATGAGTTTTATAAAAATTTTTTATTTGTTATATATAATATTTTGTGATGTTAAAATTAATATATATACTTTAAAACTTCTATTTTATTAAATACACAGAGACACTTGAAAAAATTAAAAAAACAAATAGTAATTTTTGTTTATATATATATTGAACAAAGATAATGAAGATATATGAGAAAGTGTGACTTGGGTCAATAGAAAATGACTGGTTTAGCAAGATATAATGCATCTTGAGAGTCATTTGTTTTTGTTTGTTTTTTTTCTTTAAATGTTTTTATTCATGTCTTTAAAGTATATGTAGTAAAAGTAAGTTTTAAAATATATCTAAGATATTTGTGAAATGGAAGAACAAATGTTAGATGATTAAAAATGATATAATAGTTTCTTGCTTAAGAAATGATTATTAATTATCATTAATGTAATTATGTAAAGATGATATTGTTAAATGAATGAGTGCAGGAAATTTAGCACTTGTGTTGTAATAATATATATGGCTACAGAAATGAGGTTGCTGTTAACTCAAAGAAAATTATTTGATTCCTCTTTGAGGCTTTAAAGAAACTGAGCAGGGAACTTTTCTAATGTCCATTCCATATATGCTAATTGTTCAACTGTTGTTATTATGTGATTATTCATATATGGTAAATGAACATGTATAAACTGCTTGGCAATGTAGTTAGCATGGTGACTTAAATTAATTATTTATTTTTGAATTTAAGATCAAGAAACACCATGGTCTTTTCCTCATTTGCTTGATAGCTCTTAACTGAAATAGCAGTTGATTCTTCTTAAAAGCAAGATGAATGTGTGTATTTTTGCTTTTTTAAATTTTTTTATAAATATTTATGATAATGACAGATTAAACTAAATTATGGAGTTTATTCCCATTAGGCTATAAAGTCACCTGCCAAGACAACAGTAGGTGGCTGAAGGATACTAAGAATTTTGATTGTGGATCCAGGCAACCATTTGATGATGACTTTTTATTTAAGTACCTACAACGACATATCATTTTTAAGAGAAAAAAAATTGCATAAATTGAAAGAAGAACTATTCTACTATTAAATGAAACATTGTTGGAGTGTATGAAAGTTAGAACAAAAGATAAAGTAACAATTTTTAAAAAAAAAGACATGTATTTTACTATAAAGGCAAATATTGGAAACGAGCAGAATGGGATACATTAAAAATAAAAAATTGAAGATTATAGAGATTGATAGTATATTAAAATGGCAAGATTAGTTATTCAACTTAATAAAAATACCAAAATGCACATAATTTAGGTTTATATCCCAGCGAGTTCTCATTATTATAAAGAAATAGAAATTTTTTATATGGATATACAGAATACTTTTAATCAGACCGAATATATTTCAAAATTATCATGGGAAATTTTAATGCTAGAATTGATAAATGATTAAAAGATGAAAATAAATTTGGTTATGATGACAAATGAGTGAGGATACAGACTTATGGAATTCATAGAAAAAGAAAAATTACATATTACATATTTTTTTTTGAGAAAATACTAATTGGAAACAGATATAGAAGCATCAAATGAAAGCACAGCAGAATTGGCTTATATTTTGATTAACAGAAAATATGTATTTCAAGATTTTAATATTCTTAATTAGTGAGAACTAGAGTGACAAAAACCATTAAGAAAAACAGTACTAATTGTTGATATTTTTAACTTTTAGAAACACTGATGAATTTAAATTAAAACCTGTAAATATTTTTAAAATATTAAGTCATTGAAGATGGTTCAAATTTGACTGAAATCAATAAGAAGATAATTGAAACTATTGAGAATTACAAGAATGATATCTGATAAAAAAATGAACAAACTACTAGTAAATGTTTTACTGAGACAAGACAATGTATGAAGAAAAGAAGGAATATAAATTTTTTTTAAATGATTCATTTTAAGTAAAATTCTAGAGTCTTGTAAAATGGTATGAAAAAGAGTTAATAATGATTTAAGAAAATATAATTGCAAATTGGGAAGGAAGGTTATAGAAGAGAATAAAAGTATTGGAAGGAAAATTATTTCTGCAATAAGAAAAAAAAGAGATGACATCATGAAATATGTGGAAGAGTTCTCTAAAGAATTGTATAATAATAAAAAACAAAAAACAAAGCATCTCTTATAATTACTACAACTTCTGAATTGTCATGTGTTTTAAATAAAGATGTTGAGACATGCAATTAAATTCTAAGAAGATAAAATCCGGAAACAACAGATTTATTATTGCTATTTTAAAAGAAGCAGGTAAAGAAAGAGAAAAATTATTGGCAATGTCTAATGATAGAGATGTATCAGGTGATTGGCAGAATGCAGTAGTAATATTGATATTTATAAAAGTAATAATAAATATATTAGATATTACAGGCTTACCATTTTATCTTTACCAAGATAATTACAACTCATCTTTAGTGAACTTTGTATTTTAAAAAGGGTTTTAATATAATGAAATTCTTCCAAGTATTGAGAGAAATTATAAAAAAGCAAATCCAAAGTAAAGCTTAGGATTTGCAGATTAAGAAAAGACATTTGATTCTATAGGCATTTTGACAGTGATTAAAGTTTTAGCACATCAAGATATAGACCTGGATTATTGATATATCCTGAAACATATATATATTGAAATGATTCTAGTTTTTTTAAAATATATTAAAAAGTAAAGATCGTTAGTTACTACATGGAAAATTTCCATTAACAAAAGAAATTTAATGAATGCAAACTATAATTAAATTTACTGAATCAAAACGGAACTAATAGAATTGAGAATAAACTCATCACCTGTAGCCTTTCCATTGGCTGAAATACTCCAGAAATAACAAAAAAAGTGAAATGGATAAAACCTATAGAAGAACAGAAAAAGTTCTCTTTTTTCTTTGTTTGGAAACCAGTTGAAGCAGTGGAAGAAAATCAGCAGGGGAAATCTTTTCCCACAATCTTTGCTTCTGTTGGTCATCACCAACTAAGGACTTTGAAACAATTCGCTCCGATGTTTTATGTTTTAGTATGTCTCAGGGGCTGAAAAGATTAAAATAATAGAAATCTACTTACTTTTCTATGTGTCTGTAGTATGGTATATAATGATAGACTGTAATTAAATGCTGTTTGTTTTATTAACTCGAATTGTGTATATATAATATTAGACAGTAATTCAATGAGTACTATTTGTTTAATTTGAATTGTGTATATATATAATACTAGACAGTAATTCAGTGAGTACTGTTCGAATTATGTAAATATTCCATAATTAAAAGTGTAATCATAAGTATTTTGAGTGACTGGTTTATTGTGTTCTCCATTATACTACAAAAATTAGTTGCATTCTTATACCTAAATAAAATAGGGTTTTTTTTATAAGGGAGTTAAGGGCTAAGAACATTGGATATCCTGAAGAATATTTATCAAAATGCATCAGTAGTAATTATATTTCGTAGTGATACTAAGAAGATTAATGTTGAAAAGTGTATAAGATGATTCCGCAGCTCCAAAACTTTTTACAGCAGTTTTACAAGGATTTTGTGAATTAGATGGAAAGTTAAGGAAAATATAAGTAATTGGAGATTATTTTATCTAGATTTGTAGATGGTAAGATTATTTTTGCAAATAATTGTTCAGAATTTTAGGAAATGTTACAAGAGTTATCAGATGAAAGTAAGAAAATAGGATTAAAGATAAATGCTAAAAAGATTAAAGTAATATTCAGTAGATTTTTCCAGAAGAAATAAATAAAGATTGATAATCATGAATTAGTAATAGTTACCAACTACAAATACCTTAGTCAGAATATTAATATAGATAGAAACATAATGGATAGTATTTGATGGAATTAATTTTGGATTGAGTGTGCTTTTGGCAGAAATAATTTATTACTAGAAGATTAATGTTGAAAATGGTTTGTAACAAGATGATTACATATCTTAAAAACTTTTTGCAGCAATTTTACAAGTATTTTGTGGTTAAAAATAAGAAGTTAGAGAAATAAAATTAAATGGAGATTATTTAAATCATTTAGATTTTGCAAATGGTATGGTTGTTTTTACAAATAATACTTCTGAGTTTCAGGAAATGTTATAAGAATTATCAGGTGAAAATAGGACGATAGGACTGATTAAATGCTAAAAAAAAGATTATAGTGATATTCAATAATTTTTTTCAAAATTAAAAAAAAAAGAAAAGATTTTTATGAATTAGAAAAAGTTACCAACTACAAAACCTTGATTGATTATTATTATAGATAGACCTAATGGATTAAAAAAATTATAGAATTAATCTTTGATGCAGCGTTTTTGCAGAAACATAGAAAGATATACGTCTTTAATCATTTCCTACTTATGGATCTGAGTTGTGAACACTTAAAGAATTGCAAGTCAGAGATTTTAAACGATTCACTTAAATATGAAGAGATGTATTTTAAGAGTAACAAAAAAAGATCAAAACAAAATATATGAATGAAAGAATAATTACATAACATTGATATCATTAATAGAATTAAGAGATTAATATAGAACTGGATTGTATATTATTTCCAGAAGAGATGATAATAGAAGAATGATTGAAGTTTTAAATTGGATTCCAAAATATTATAAAGAGAGATGGATGGATGAAGCAGTGAGGTTTGTTAGTGAGGTGTGGTTATGGAGAAGTTATGGATCTAAAAATTGAATTAAATTTGCAAAGATATTCACCTTAGAGTGAATCTATAATGTATGAAAATGATAATGTTATGAATGTAAGCATTCACAATTGTCAAATTGTGAAGATAATTATTAATATTTCCAAGTTTAAGTTAATAATTTTTCTTGCAATTAAACTTAAATGTGTTAACTGAAATTAGAACAGATGCTGTTTCCTGAATCAACTTTGTCCTATTTTATTATAATTTTAGCAGCTATTTAATTAAGTCTTTGTAATTTTAAAATACCCAGGCATATGTTATATTTAACTTTTTTTTTTTCTTTCACAAGGTCTCTCTCTCTATATATATATATATAGTCTAACCCGACATATACGATGGCCGCTAGAGGCGCTGTTTCTGTGTTAGCACACAGAACATACAGGGTAGGAGTCTCGAAAGCAGAAATGTTTCTTCCAGCCTCTAGGTGGCGCTGTTCACCATGTGTACACACAGGAACCTTCCACAAGCTAGCTGGCAGCTTACATCATCTGCTACCACCAACTACCAAGAACCTAGGTGGTGCTGATTGCCGTAAACACATCTAGCTTACGTTGTCTGCTATCAACAACAGCAATGTAACCCACTAGGTGGCACTGTTTCTCCACACTACGCACGGAAAAACTGCACTGTTTAGAAGCGATATTTACACTCGCTTGCTAGTTGGGTTTTATATGCACGTTCTTAAAACATAGATAGTGTGTAATGTGAAGGTGTGAATAATATAGAAACCATAACTATTTAAATCTGCTTTCAGACTTAAGACGGTTACATTGAATTTCACTCTCTGATAAATCTATGTATTTTTAAATTATTTTCTTTTAAAAATCGATCTCTTTTTTTTCTCTAAAAGTGTTTTTTCTTTTTTTAAAAAGATAATTTGTATGACTTCTTTTTTACTGCAATCTTTCAAAACTGCTAAAAATCGGTTTGGCAGTATTTCTTTCAGTACTGTGTTATTTTGAAAGATAATTGTAAAACTTTTTTTTTTATACTTTCAAATAATATTTCTAGTAACTTTTAAACTAAAACAAATTACATTTCGGTTTATATATCTTTCATAAGAGTGTTATTTTAAAAAGATTGATAGCGTCCCTAAATGAATTAGCGTTTTGTTATGCGCAAACAATAATTCGAAGATCTCTTTCACAGTAAATATTTTTAAATTACTGGAGAGAAAGCAAATCAAACTCTCCTTTAAATATATTAAAATATCTATGCAGTTCAAATTTAAAGGAATTTTTCAGTACAATTTATGTATACACATACATCTATTATTTGTAATATAAGATCTAAATAAATTTATTAACCATTCAAGTTTTACATCTTTGGTAAAAAATAAATTTATTAAAATTAATATGTGTACAAGTAATAAAACATGAAACATATTAGAGAGTACGATCCCTATAACATTGTATTCTTTGTAGACTTAAAATCCATGAGCTCTCTTCAGTGTAAAAATCGAGTAAAAATATTCAAGGCATAAATATTAATTGGTTGTATTTAAAACTTTACAATCATTTTAATGACTAAAAATGTCATATACTCACAAGGAAATTTCAAAATAATAGGTTTAATAAGTATGGAAAAAATTATACATACTCAGGGGAAAAAAAAAGATTTAGAGCAAAATGCAAAAGCTAATGATAATACGTATAGCAAAAAGATTCTGTTTTGAAGAAAACAACACCAGATGTTTATCATGAGATAAGTACATTATCTGCAAAAGCTAATGAATGCATATTTATTTTTAATAATGGTAGAAAAAGTTTAATTAAATTTGCATATTAAAGTAAAACAAGATCAAAGAAATTATTCTTATACTGCAGTTTTAAGACCTTAAATAAATAATCTATGTATATATAAAAAAAAATTGATAGAATTTTTTAGTTGGATAAGTACAAAATACATTAGATCCAAGGAACTATAAAGATAAATGCTACTTTATAGTTAATACTGATTGATAATTTGGAATTAAGCTAAATGTCATTTCTATCAGATCTATGAAAATTTTTGTAAAGTTGAACTGAATCTCAGAAAAGCAAAATTACAGTCTCAAGTTAAGACCAAAAATAGAATGTCATTTTTATTATGTCTAGTAAAAAAAAAAAAAATTATAAAGGTTCTCAATAATATCTGGACATATTCTATAGGCATAGTGGGTAAATGTACACAAAGTTATTGTAGATGATTGCAATAAGAATTGAATATTAAATGTGTAACGAAGCCACTGATGGTATGGAAGAAATAGGTTGGATATCTAGCTTCAAGAAAACTTAAAAGATATAAGATTTTTTAAAGAGAATTTTTAAAATTGATTAATAAACATATTAGAAAAAATCTGTAATTCATCGTGAATAAGTATATCATATTAACAGTTGTTGCAAGTATGAAAATCTACTTAAGTAATTAAGGATGGCAATGAATTTGTAACCTTCTGAGTGTAGAAAATTTCTTGCATTAAATCAAATCTTAATAATTAATCAAAGTAAACTATAGTTTATTAGTTGATATTGTGAAATTGGTAAATATTTAAATGTCTCTGTTGGGTGATATATATTAAACTTTGTCTATTTAGAAATCCATTTATAGATTCATTAAACCACTTAACTACTCTGAAACATTATATTAGAAAATCTGTAGAGATTCTAACCAGTAAATAAATTCAAGTATATTTATTAACTCCTTTAAGTTTGCCACTATTTTCTGTTTGACCACAACCCCATGTGTTAATAATTGTTGAAATGCTCTGAAAAATGCTACAATACGTCATAATGACAATTTTAGAGATATCACTCAAGTATGATTGTGGTCAGCATTGTGAGTTCTCTTTATGTATAGTTCTCATATTATCTATAAGACGTGGCGCAGTGATGTTTGTAAACCACTCATTTAATAATTAATAGAATATTTTAGGATTGTCATAGTAAGGCTTATTTAAGCTAACCCCTTCCTCATTTGTACAGGCTCAGATGCGCTCATAAACAATTAATTGTTTAACTCATGTTAAGAGTAAATCTCTCTTTGGAGGTGAATTTATATTTATATATATTATCATTACTTTAAAGTAATGATCATAGCGTTAATAACATTAATCTATTGTTATTTGTAGCTCATTAGCATACTAGATCAATTGCCTATATGCAAAATATTAACTGCATGAAATCTGTGCTATGTCTCTGATGTAAATTAAAATTGTTTATGTTCATTAAATTAGTATTGTTGATAATTACTTATGCATTGTGTCTTACTGAATCTCACTTGTTCCTTATAATAATATTAATATTATTTAGAAGTTATAACTGATTACTTTAAATGGACATTTATCTCTGGGTTGTTCTGTCTTTTCTCATTCTGGATGGATACTATATTATAATTCATATTTCTTTCGCAATGCTAGCTGTGTGCAATTCATTTAAATTTATAGATTTTCTCTTCACATAAGATATTTGACTGAGCCAAGATTTAATATTATTTATTTATAATAATTACCCTGTAGATCTCATATTTCTCCGCTGTGTCTGCGGGACCGAAATAAATAAAAATTCATCTGTTATCAACAAAAGTGTTGTTCATAATGTTATAGTTTTAGAGAAGAGCAAATAGGGCAGAATTCATGATTGCTCCTGACTTGTGTATCTCGGGCACAAGTGGATTTAGGGTACTTTTGCTTAGATTCTAAACCTTGTTAAATGAGCATACAATTCTGACCGGTACCATATATATATATTATGGAAAGAAACAAAAGGTTGCAATAAGTTTAATTAAGTTTATGTACATATATGTATTTTATTAATTTTATTTATTGTAATTTAAATAATATCCATTGGGTGAATGATTGTATAAAAAGAGACATCTTGAAAAGGTTCCATTAAGGGATGAAAGTCATGTTGATATATTAAATAATTTTTTTATTTATAATGAGTTGTCTGTTTCAATTTTGTTTTAAACAACATTATGGACAATTTTTATCATTGAAATTTGATCATTTAAAGTATTTATAGTTTTGATTGTTTGCATCCTAAGTAGTAATAAAGGTTATTCTACAGCAAGGATTGATAGAAGAAAAAAAAAAGTGAAGGAAAAAAATATTAATAATAATTTATTTTTTTTTGGAAAAGTTTAACTATGGAACATTATTGTATTAATAAGTATGGACATTTTTATATATAAATTTGGATAATATTAATTTTATTATGTTTAAAAAGTTATGGAATACACAAAGAAGAATTGGGGAACTAAAACATTGTCATTTTTAAATAAATATAAAAACAATGGAATTATACCCATGACATGCAGATTAAAAATTAATAATGAGAAAATTAATAAGAATAAAAATTTGTGTAATAAAATTTAGAGAATGCAATATTATGAAATATAGACAGAAAAGTATTTTAAAAGCACATATATCTACAGAATTACTGGAGTACATTAATTGTAATTTATTGACTCATAATAGCAAATTAAAAAGTAAGTTGTATAAGAAATATGATAATAAATGGAGATGGTTATGCTCTAAAGAATTGATTGGGATAAAAAAATAATTAATTGTCTTGTGGTCAAAAACTATAGTAAGAATGAAAATGTTAATAGTTTTGCAAATATATCTAATATTAATTTTACAAATGAGCAATTACAGATTTTAAATAAAGGGACTAAATATATTCCATTTGTGGATAGAGATATCCAAAAAATGACAATTGTTAGCATGGAAGCAGCAAGTATTAAAAATAGTTTGAAAGCTGAATTTCAATCAAAAATCAATAATGTTATTAATATATAGGGTATATGAGCACAGACTTTCACACTACTCACCACTCTATCTCATATCACTGATGTACTTGAACACCTATATGTCAAAAAGATAAATACTCACCAATATACATATTTCATGCTAAACCAGCAATCATCAGTTGATCAAGATTATCATCTCCACACATATATGCAATAAGTGCCCAGATATATATTAAGATAGTCAATCTTCATATTTTAATGCAGTGGTATTCAACCTTTTCACACCTGCGGAAATAAGGATAAGATTTTGCGGACCGGAAGAAGTTTACAGATAAATTTTCTTAAAGATGTCAACTGCTTAGCCTTAGATGAGCATAATTGTTATAACTGACCAAAACAGCACACTAGTTACTGTGTAGTGTAATGGTGTTGCTTAACTTCACATGCTGAACAGTCTTTCTCGAGTTGCGCAGTCATACTGCTACAGAAAACAGTACAATAACAATCATTCTCATTAATGTTCTTGCATTTCTAAGTTTATTATTTCATTATTAAAACATACAAGAATAAAATGTTATTCACCTGAATGTTGGGAAATATCACAGCTGGGGTAATTACATGACAATGATTACGATAAATGTAATATCTGTATTTAATGTTAAATATACATGATGAAGTTATATATATATGGAGTTTGTATAATAAAAACCCTTTTAATTTTGAATTTTTTAAGAAAAATAAAAAAATTAATTCTACCCTCTCCCCCATAAACATCTGTGATAAATAGAAAAACAAATTAATTTACATATGATTGATTAGATTTTGTTTTGGTTCTGTTTCTTTTTTTTAATCGGGTAAAAATGCGATGAAAAAATAAATAAAAATTGTTTATATTAATTAAAAGTTTAAAATCTTATTATTTTGTTATTACAAACTTTTCTGCCATTCTAGTGCGGACCAGCAGAAAACTTCTGCGGCCAGGCGCTGGTAAACCACTGCTTTAATGGACAGGCTTCAATCCACTCCACATTCCAACTCTTCAACCGTCCATCCGATAGAAAATCTGATGATGGAATGCTCAAGGGCCACGCTGAGTCCGAGATTCTTGTCACACCCATGTTGATTTAAAGTCATTCTGACCCCTCATGTACAGGACATAATCCATTTAATACATATACAAGGGATGGGCAGACAACTGTACTATGTAATAACTGAAAATACAGGCTTATTATATACCTACATCAATATATGTAATATATAATCTGGACCAACTGATGATTGCTGGTTTAGCATGAAATACATATATTGGTGATTATATATGTGTTGAAGTGTATTAATGATATGAGATAGAGTGGTGAGTGGTGGATGGTGTAAAAGTCTGTGCTCATATACCCTATGCATTACATATTTCGATATAGGTATATATAATAAGCCTGTATTTCAGTTATTACATAGAGTTGTCTGCCCATCGCTTGTATATATATTAAATGGATTATATCCTGTACATGGGGGATCAGATTGACTTTAGGTCAACATGGGTGTGACAAGAATCTCGGCCTCAGGGTGGCCTTTGAGCATTTCATCATCAGACTTTCTATTGGATTGATGGTTGAAGTGTGGAGTGGATTGAAGCCTGTCCATTAAAGTATGAAGATTGGCTATCTTAATATATATCTGAGCACTTATTGCATATATGTGTGGAGGACCAACTGATGATTGCTAGTTTAGCATGAAATAGGTATATTGGTGATTATTTATCTTTCTGACATATGTGTTCAAGTGTATCAGTGATATGAGATAGAGTGGTGGGGTGTGTGAAAGTCTGTGCTCATATACCCTATATATTACATATATTGATATAGGTATATAACAAAACCTGTATTTCAGTTAATGTTATTAATAAAAAACATAAATGAAGTAAAAATGAGTGGAAGAAGTCTATTGTAAGACAAATTATGGGAGAGATAAATAAGGAGCACTTGATAGTAACAAGTGAAGATGAGCACTTGATAGTAACAAGTGAAGATAAAGAGTCAAGGTTTGTTGTTGTAAATGAGAGGGACTATGATTGGAAAATAAAATAAGATATTGTAAAGCAGGCATAACAAAAAATAAATAAAGGTCCTGGAAATGGAATTAAAACATAAGTAAGATTTTATTAAATTATATGAAAATGAACCAATTAATTAATGAAAAGGAATATAGATTTTTATATCCTACAGCCTTTAAACATTCATGTATATTTAAAAAGGTTAAAACACATAGGGATGACATACTAGTAAGAGTGATATTGGACTTTAATAATTATATTATGAAAGGTTTATGTGATATAATATATATAAAAAGATTCTCATTGCAATAGATTTTGGCAACTATTGTATTAAGAATTCAGAAGAACTTATAGATAAATTAAATAATATAAAGATAAAAGGAAATGGAGTGATTGTATCATTTAACATTGAAATAATGTGTCAGGGTATACCTAAAGAAGATAGTATAAAAAAGTTATTGATAAAATAAAAATGAGTAATATAATTTCAGAAGAATGGTTATATGTTATCAGAGAAGCATTATTATTGATAAATGATGTTTTATATTTTTAAATATAATGAAGAATTTTGGAATATAACAAGGGATGGGGTATGGGTTGCTCTATTGAACATGGGATTTTAGCAAATATGATTGACTATATAGAGGAAAATATAATTTATATATATTGAACCGCGTCCGTTCATTTTAAAATACGGAACACTATTTGCTAGGTTTAACTGATTTTAAACCTTATTTATCATAATTTTATATTTTATATTCATGAACGGACCGACCCCAGATGGGAGAATACCATCGATGGCAGAGCCATCAATGATACCCACGAGCAGCCCGAGCTATGCAACGCATAACACGATCACATTTCCAGGCCGTGGCCCACCTCGACTGCTAGATTCAAACCCTACTATCCAAGCACTTTATTTGTATTGAGGGAAATCTCCGGCACCACCTAGTTACATGAAGCAACTAACGTGCCAGGACAATAGGCCCATAATCCAGCGCTCGAAATATCCCATGACTAGCTCAATCAAAAGTAATCCAATAACAAATAGTTGCTTCAATTAGTGGTAAAAGATTGACCGACACATATTACGTTTAAAGACAACTTATTTTAACTATACATTTATTCTAATTTTAAATACTTTTATAAGAACTTAATTAAATTAGACAATGATAATTATATATAATGACTACGCACACACTCTGAATTCATATAATAAAATAGAATATAACACAAGCATTAAATAATACATGGCATTTAAATAGATACATGAAAATTAATATAAAATATAAAAATTTACATAACATGACATTTCAAAACACGCACTTCAATAGTTCTTTATGCATGCTTTAGAGTTCATTTATTAACTGACTCTGGGAGGTTTCAAATTATTGCAATGGCTACATTAATTATAAGTGGAAATAAGAAAATATTATTTGTTACCTAGGATTTTAGAACGTAGATACTTATTGCTGCTTGCTGCTTCACATGAAAATCTTTCCAACCAGTTGGGTTCGAAATTTTGTGGAAGTTTATATGCTTACTATTCCGTGGTACTATTCTTAGAGAGTTTACATATCCTGGTGTTTTTTTAAGTTGTTAAGGAGACATCACTTTTACCAGGCAAAATTGCTGATCTTATGTTTCTGATGACAATTAACACTGCATGATTGTAAAACTGATTGACGGATTGATTCAACTGATTGTAATCTCAACTGATTGATTGAACTCCACCGAACTCAACTACTGATTGATGAAAATCCGGACTATTTATATGATGACCTATTGTCACTTTGGTAATTGGTTTTTATGTCTGCCAGCTATATTTGTTGTTGAAATTTCTCCACGGTTTTTGAATACATTCCTTAGATAAGCTTTTGATTACGTGTTTTCATTTGGTAGCCATTGCAAATTTGTTGTTTTGTGGATTTTTAATTCGTAGCCGTTGCAAATTCTATGTTTATATATCTTATGATTATACAATATTTTTTAACTTTCATTTATTCCTTATTATTAAACATGCACATTTATATATATATTTCTAAAATCAACTCATTATTTAGTTTTTAAGATTACCATTTTTTCTTTAAATAGTTTTAAATGGAGAGAGAGGGTACCTTTAATTTTATAAAACGATTTATTTCTTAAACTTTTATCAAGTTAAACCTCTCCCCCTTTCTAATTAATTAATAGTAACTTTTATAAATTATTTCTTTTTTTAGCGACATGCAACTTTTATAAATTATTTCTTTTTTAGCGACATGCATTTTGTTTAATAATAAAAAAAAAAAACTCTTTAAACTTTTTATAAATAACAATCTCTCAAACTGAAACCACATTATTTATGAGAATTTTATTCTTCAATTTTTAGACACAAATTTCACATGGATCGCTTTTCCATAAGCTGTACAGTATATAAAAAGGAAATTCTACCATGTCAGATGTTAATGATATAATTGTAATAGGTAATAGTCAGAAGTATTGTTAATGCATTTAAAGAATTGATCAATAATAAATACAATATTAAATTTACAATGGAAAAAAACAGAAGGGATTAAATTATCAAATATGATTGACTATATAGAGGAAAATATAATTGATAAGTATATATATAAAAAGGAAATTCTACAATGTCAAATGTTAATGATATAATTGTAATAGATAACATTGTTAATGCATTTAAAGAATTGATCAATAATAAATACAATATTAATTTTACAATGGGAAAAAACAGGAAAAGGGATTAAAGTATTTAGATATTTTTTTTAAGAAAGGGAATTAATGGTGAAATATTTATTAAGCATTACATTAAGGATAAAGAAAAAAGAGGTATAATTGATCCAAATGCATATCAGCCATGGTCGCATAAAATAGCAGCTGTGAAAATGGTTTTAAGTTAAAAAATGATAGGCTAACATTGAATATAAAAGAAGCATTTGATCAGAAATTGGAAGTTGTGAATGATTATGTTAGTATGGGATATAAAGGAAAAGATATTAAAAAGATTTTCAGAAATAAAAATAATAATACAAAAGATAGTGCAAGGGACGGGTATATAAATAGGAAGTGGGTTTCATTTCTATATTCAGAGCATTTATGTAAGATGTTGATAAATATTAAAATAAATTGGAAAAAGTAAATGTTTAAGGAAGTGGTTGGGTAATATTAAAAAAAGAGTACGGTTGATTTGTAAAATTAGGTTGGTTTGTAAAATTAGTTGTGGCCTTTGCAATATGATAGGTCAGACAGGAAAGACTGTATTGAAAGAGATAAGGAGCATAGCAGGGCAATTAACAGAAAACATATAAGATCAGGGCTATATGTACAATTTTTGGATACTCGACATAAAATGAATTGTGAAAAAATATTCAGATAATAAAAGTATGTTAAAAATTACAAGGAAAGAGAATTTTACGAAACTTTGTTTATTCATGAAAATTTTAACAAATGTGTAAACATGGTTAAATGTCCAGCTCAGTTAGGGGAGAAATGGGCATTATTAGGTTATTGGAAACTTTAGAGTTATAATTTTAAAATAAAAGGAAAGTATTATTATTATTATTTTTAGATTATTTTGTATGTATATATGTTATGGAAAAAGAAGAATTGTAGTAAGTTTAATCATTTTTATGTACATATATGTATTTTATTAATTATATTTATTGTAATGTAGTATAAATAATGTCCATTGGGTGGAATTATTATAGGATAGTTGCTCATGTGATTGTGTAAAAAGAAATATCTTGAAATGGTTCCATTAAGGAATGAAAGTCAGGTTGATATATTAAATAATTTTTTTATTTTATAGTGGGATTATCACTTTCAATTTTGTTTAAAAATAATTTTAATTTAAAATTTATATATATATTTGTTATCAAATTAATAGAAGTTGAGGAACTAAATACTATTTGTTTTGTTTTTTTGTTTGTTTATTATTTAATGTTACATTTATTTCTATAGGTTTGGTATTCAGTCTTTATCGGTTTCAAAAATAGTGCCATCAATAGCCAAATTATTAAGTGATCCAACTTCTCAGGTAAATTTTTATTATTTCAAAAATGTTAATTTCTATGATTTATTGTCTTTATGATATATTGCTAGATGAATGATAAATCTTCATTATTATCTCTACACATAGATATTTTTTTTTCCTTTTTACATAGGTTTTTTTTTTTTTTGATAGATACAAAATAGACTGTTATTCACTAATATTATTATCTATAATAGTATTAGTAGTAATAATATTCTAGAACAAACTATTTATTTTATTTTAGTCCTGCCATCTATTATTAGCTTGAGTAATCACTACATAATAGATATAGTACTTTGTAAATCCCTGGCTATTGCTGTCCTATTTATATATCTTTTCTTGTATAAAGTTTTTTATCTTATTTATATGTATCTCTGGAATTATAAAGAGACATGCATTATATTCACAAGTAATTACTAAAGTGATTAATTATTTCTGTATAGGATTATTTACTTAATTTATAAAACAAACAAAAAAAAAAGTTAATTTTTTTATATTAAAAAATTAGGTGAAGTAACATTTGAATATTAAAAAAATAATTTTATTTTTTTATTAATTTAATTTTTGTGATCAAAAAAATAAAATAGAAAGTGCAATGAGAATTGGATAAATAAAAAAATATTGAAATTAATACAAGGAAGAAACAAATTATGGAAGAAATGCAAAAAAATATCTTCAAAATCACTATTTATTTTTTAAATATAAGACATTAAGAAATAAACTTAATTCTAGGATAAGTGCAGAGAAACAATTGTTTTAGAATAAATTTATTAATGAGAATAGAGGTAATAAAAAAAGCTTGGAGAAAAATAAATGAAATATTATTAAGGAAATCAAGTTCTATATACAGTGAAAATTAAAAAAAAGTATTTTAATATAAATGGTAGATTACTTCTAGTAATGACTTTTAATACCATCTTTGTAGAAAGAATTAACAAATTAAAAAAATTTAATCATGATATTAATATTTTAAAAAAAGTATTCCAAATTTAAATCATTTATTTGAAATAATATAAGAATTTAGAATTAATATAAGCACAAGTATACATAAAATCAGAATGGCAGATGTAAAAAATAATATTGATATTTTATTAAATATTATAATTTACATGATTAATAAAATAAAAACAAATAGCAATTTTTTTACATTACTTAAAACATTTGTAGTAAGACCAGTGTATGAATCTGGGATAAAAAATAATTTTGATAACTACAGTTATATCTATTCTTCACTCAATCCCTAAAGTAATAGAAAATTATGTTTATAAAATAATTAAAAAAATTTGAAAATAAAAATAATGTTTTAAATAAAAACCAATAAGAATTTATAGAAGGAAGAAATATAACTATGTTACTGTAGAATTTGCAGATACAATCAATAGATGCATTGAATGATAAAAAAAAAAAAAAAAAGTGTAATTTTTTTAAGACTTTTGATATTGTGGAATCAGAGGAAAATCGCATAGTTTTTCAAAA
Source organism: Epiperipatus broadwayi (assembly GCA_028023455.1). Classification (NCBI taxonomy): domain Eukaryota; kingdom Metazoa; phylum Onychophora; class Udeonychophora; order Euonychophora; family Peripatidae; genus Epiperipatus; species Epiperipatus broadwayi. The sequence goes on along the minus strand of JAQFVV010006225.1, from coordinate 9,337,052 downwards.
ATTATTTAAGTGATAAATATGTTGTATCAAAAATATCACTTGTAGTGAGTAATGAATGAAAAAAATATATGCGAGATGTCTGATTTTTATAAATAATTTAGGAAATTTTAATATTGATGGATCACTATATCAGTATTATGAATATAAATGACAATATTGATAATGCAATTAAAGAATGTCAAGAAAGTCAGAACAAAATGTTTTTTGATGTTTGAAGAGTCAAATTTCTATAATAGAGAAAAAACCAAATGTATGTTTATATGCTCTCCTCACATGAAATGTAAAAATATTGATATATGTTTACATTCATATGATTGTATACATGATAATGCAATATGTAATGATAATAAATGTATAAAAGTAGAACAAGTAAAATATATTCGATATTTTGGAATGATAATAGATGAAAAAATGTCTTAAAAACATCTTATTAACATACTAATAATAAATTAACATACTAATTAATAAATGTAGGTATTTTATAACAATGTCTACAAAATCAAAGATATTTTTCCTTTAAATATTTTTATTGTTATATATACATCTTTATATGAATCTTTATTGTGATATGGAATAACATTTTATGGTTTTACAAGTTTTTCTAAAATTAATAGATTAGCATTGCTGCAAAAAAGAAAATTGATCTAATAGAAGAAAATAATATAAAAATTGAAAAAAGTGGATACAAAAATAATATTTTATTATTCATTCAATGACTTCTTGAAAATATAATTATAGAGAAAAATAGCTATATGGGGCTGAGAGATCTTCAGCCAAACCATATATTAGAAGTCTTAGATATTTAAATGCTTTCGCTTCCTAAGCATTTATCTCAAAGCTTGTTGAGCAATTAGCAAAGCTCTTTGTTTATATCCTGCAAGCTTAAAAAAGAAGTGGAGTCAAGTGATGTATGACTCTATTTTTTATTTTTTATTGACTATTTATAGTCTTTGCTTTTAGCTTTAAGTAAGGTTATATTGCTAAGACTTCTAATATATGGTTTGGCTGAAGATCCCTCAGCCCCATGTAGCTATTTGAGTTAGATAGCTGAGTTTGAAGACATGTAGGTGTCTGAAAACTTCAGATTTTCTACTCAATAGTCAACTCTTAGATAAATGCTGTCTTTGGGTTGGTGTTTTTAGATCTAGTGTCTGAAGCTACCCTAGTGTCTCTCTGAGGAGTGCCAAAAGCATGAAACTATTGATCAGGGGATGGGGGCTAGTATTCAGATATTTTAAATGCTTTTTCTTGCTAAGCATTTATCTCAAAGCTTGTTGAGCAATTAGCAAAGCTCTTTGTTTATATCCTGCAAGCTTAAAAAAGAAGTGGGTCATGTGATATATGACTATTTTTTATAACTAAGCTTAGTATTTTATTTTTTTTAAAAGAAATTTTTTGAATTTCGAGTAGTTGAAAGCAATATGTTTCAATCTTTTTTTTTTCAAAAATTATTCAATAGTAAAATTAAATAGACTCTTAATCTTTATTAATACCCAAAACCTGAAAAATTTTGTAAAGTTTATCAGGGAAAAATATGATTTAAGCCATGCTCATATAAAAGCTAATTGATAATTTTTTTTTATAAATTTGAAATGAAGGAAACATAAATGGGCATTTGTTGAAACTATATAGTGACCTTAATGCTGATATGAAATTGATTATTAAGTATACATAAATTATTTATTATATTTCTATATTAAAATATGCTTTAAGACTATTTATATGTTAATCCATAATTATTGCTAGAAAATAAATTCTTTATTTATTGTATGATCATTTGCTGAGGATATAAAAGATATTTGAGTGCTGATTTGGAAGGTTGAATGTAATATTATATTCAATTAGGAATAGATTCATGAACCCTTAATATATGAGATTAGACACTCTTACAACTAAATTTAATTGTTCAGAAGACAATTTTTAATTAACTTTATATATTATTCCAGTCCTTTAATCACGATTGTTTTTATTAAAGTAATTCTTTTGATTGCAAGGAGAGGAGAGCACAGAAAATAGTAAAAGTAAGAATTACTTTTGAGAAATATGCTGAAAGAAATCAGACTTACAGAGAAAAATACATGATTTTTAATGGCATCCTCTCACTAAAATATTTACAAATAGTAATAAGGAATATGTAGAAGACATTATATAAATGAAAAATTAATAACGAAAATATGCCCACATGATATTGAATGTGTTATAGTATGATCCAGAAGGAGAGATCCAATAAATTCATTTTCTTCTTTATTTTCTTAATTATTTTACTGATAATATTAATTTCATAGTTAATCTTTTTTGATTTTCCACTATTGGTATTGAACTAAATTATTATTATTTTTATCTAGACCATTTATTATTTAGTTTTTATTACCAATTCTGAACTGTAATTTTAAAATTGTAAATAGATCTTATATCAATATGTAAATAATTGAATATTATATTTCTAAATGTAATCGATTCTAATATAAAATTATCTGTGACTTGAGTAAAATAGTTTAATTTATAATCATTTATAAAGTGAAAACATATTGTTAAAAAAAGGTATACAGAAGTTTTTAGAATGTGGGATAGGGTGGGGAGACTCCATAAAGTAAATTAGAAAATAAAATTAGGATTATTGAACTTTGTAAAAAATGAGATAGATCTATTATTGACAAAATGGTAATAAAAACATATTAAATTACATGTATTTTAAGATAGATAAGTTATGAAGAGATTTTTGTAGAGACATGTTTGGAAAAAAAAATTAGATAGAAGATGAAAATTACTAACTGTTACATCAGGATATTTGAGAGCAGTTAAACAAATTAGAGATCTTATAGTATATGCGCAAGTTTCAGCTAAAAAAATAACGGTCTTGATTTAATTTCATAACTAATTTAGTGATGCTTTTATAACCAATGGTAATTACATTATATAAATTGCTTTTTCAAACAACTGAGGGTTTCAATTAATCTTAAAATAGTTAGCTATTTAATATTGTTCTATAAACAAATATCCAGTTATTCTTAGCTGAGAATAAAGGTTTCCAACATAAGTTGTTTTATGTATATTTTTTGATTGATTAATAAACTAATAATGTAAAAAAATATAAAATCTATAGTGATAACTTTTTCTAAAATGCTTTCATGTTATAGTTTTAGAGCTTTCATCTACCTCAATTCTAAAGTTCAATTCTAGACGAAGTTTTGAAATTGTTTCAAATAGCTAAGAGGTTCAAGTCATCTTAGGATAGCTAGCCATTCGATATTGGTCAGTAAATGAGTATCTAGGTATTTTTTGCTGAGATTAAAATTTCAAAATGGTTGGTTTGGCCAAATGAGTATCAATACCCTTGTCTATAAACAATAATAAGATTGTATTATATGCATCAATCCATCAATTATAATTTTATATATTTCAATCTTAGTTTATTTTATATTATTAATCAAAATTACTTTTTTATTATTCTTAAGATTTGATATTTTGTTTAATATATTTAAAAAAAATTATAGTTATATATATATATTTTATTAAATTATAGGTTAGAGATACAGCAACAAATACTTTAGTAGAAATTTATAAACATGTAGGAGAAAAAGTACGCATTCACCTTGGTAAAAAAGGATTAATTCCACAATCAAAGTAAGTTAATTTTTATTAATATTGTGTGTAAATAATAAATCTTTTATTAAAGTTAACTAAAGTTTTAAAAGTTTAAAATCAATATATATTTTATTTTAAATTTTTGACCAATTAAAATTTATTAAATTTGAAAAATATTATTTCATTGTGAATAAACTTTCATAATATATTATTAATTTTTTAAAAAAGTTTTATATATAAAAATTAATTATTTAGTAAATGTTGAAACATTTAACAGCAGACCAGATTTGTTTTATAATGCTGAAAAGTATGAAAGCACGTAGCTTTAAAATAAATTTCTTTATTATAAAACAAACATGAATTCATATATATACTTCAAAAGTATATTATTTCCATCTTTCCTACATTTCGACTACTTTTTTGTAGACATTATGAACGTTCTACAAAATATATATATCTACATTATTATTATTATTATTATCATTATTATCATCATCATCGTCGTCGTCGTCGTCGGTTGTCCGTCGTTGTCGCCGTCGTCTAGATGATACAGAAATGTTATTATGTTTAAAAAATATATATATTTATAATAATAATGTATATACATATTTCTCATAGATCCTTGATAATGACTACAGAAAAGTAGTCGAAACATAGAATGTTGGAAGTAATGTATTTTTGAAATATATATTCGGATTCATGTGAATAAATAAAGTTTTTAAAAGGAAAAAAAAGACTATTTTTATTGGATTTTTTAAAGAGAAAAAAAAAAAAGAATTTTATTATTATTAATTTTATTAATAGTAATGGTCATATTTTAAAGGTAAATTTTTATAAAACAAATCTGGTCTGCTGTTAAATGTTTCAACATTTACTAAATAATTAGTTCTTGCAGAAAAACAGGTTATAAACTTTTATAGAATTAAATATAAAAATCATAAATTATAATCAAAAAATAGAGTTAAGTCTCAATTTAAGTGGTTATTATAATTTTGAAATTATTAGTAGAGTCACAGAAATTAAATAAATTTATTTTAAATAAATATTGTACCAGTCACTTCTTCACTTCGTTTGATCACTGAGAGCACTGCTAGGTCATTAACTATCTAGAAAGCTAAGTATATTGTATTATATTATAGTATATTATTGCTATTTGTTTCATGCGTATACGATTAATAATCTGAGATCGTCGATATAAAGATTGATTATTGTACATGAAAGTGTGAATTGTGATCAAGAGAGTGAGTTAATTAAAATTTGAAAGTTCAAAAATTTTAAAGGCTACAAAGTTTTTCATTCGCCATTTTATACATTGAAATTAAAAAAAAAAAAAGTTATTTTGTTGAATGTGTGTTAGGGTAAAGATATTTATAACAAAGTTGTATGTAAGATTAATTGTTTTTTAGTAAGTTTGCTACTAAAGATTTTTTTTTTTTTTTAAATTTAATATCAGTGATTTATTTTGGATAAAAAAATAACGTTTTGGAGGCCTAAGGTCAGAAAACATTGTTATAGATTAATCGGTTTTGAAAGAAAGTAAAATTTTTATCCTTCCATGCAAGGGGGTTTGAAGATTAGGAGAGGCAGTATAAAATCAAATATAGAATAGGTGACTTGGAAAATAAGGAATATGGATTGCAATTGTATTCCACAATGCATATATAATTGGCAGAAAGAAACTAGGCATGCTCTGGTAGAATGTATCATGTGTGATGAGGTTTATCACTTGAAATGTTTGAATAAGACTAGGAAGGATGTAACAGGTTTATGGTTCTGTAGACTGTGTGTAAATGTGATAAAAGAGATGAGAAAGTGGTTTCTAAGTGTACATAGTCTAAAGAGAAATTCAGGGGAAAGGGACCAAAATGTAGTTGAGGAAGATAGGACAGAGTATAGCTTTAGGGGAGTGTCAGGAAATATGGGTGGAGAAATTAATAGTGCAATGGAGATGGTTAGCCAAAGAATCAGTAAGATAGAGGAAGAGGTGAAGCATGTAGAAGCAAAAGTAAAATCATTAGAGACGAAGTGTGAGCAGATAAAGGAATTATTGAGTAGGAATAATAAGGATGAAGTAGATAAGGAGGTTCAGAAAGTGGAAGAAAATGTTATGGATGGAGCAGAGGAAGTAGACTATGAGAGAGATTCACTAATTAGAGAATGTGGTGATATAATTGCAAGGGAAAATAGAAGCAGGTATGTAAGTATGTTTGCCTCGAGCTAAAATTAGGGATGTGACATAAAGTAAAAAAGCAAGGTAGTAGAGATGTGTATGTTATGGTAGGGAGTAATAATTTGTCAGAATGAGTACATAGAATTGATTAGGAATTTGAGTAAGATTAAAGGAAGAGTAGGGATAGTTGGATTTATTACCAAGGTTTGACAAGAGGTATTTGTTAGATAGGGGATGTTTTATAAATGAGAGGTTGAAAAAATTGTGTGAGAGAAATGATGTTATATTTGTGGATGTTATATTGGTTTATTGGAAAGAGGGAGTTATATAGTAAAGATGGATTGCACTTAGGAAAACAAGGAAGTGAAGAATATAATTCCGGAAACATAAGAGGGGTGGGGTTTATTTGTGGATGTTATATTGGTTTATTGGAAAGAGGGAGTTATATAGTAAAGATGGATTGCACTTAGGAAACAAGGAAGTGAAGAATATAATTCCGGAAACTTAAGAGGGGTGGGGTTTTAAATTGTAATATTATCAAAAAGAAGAAGAATGGATAGATGTAAGAAATAAGCAAAGGGTAGTTGATTTAAATATAAGTGTTGATGTGGAGAGGGAATGGGTCTGTAAAATTAATGGTAAGCTAGTTATTTATAAACATAATGGAGAAGAAAGAATCAAAAGAATTTATAAAAGAGTAGTTAGAAAAGAAGAAATTGTTAAAATTGGATATTTGAATATGCAAGGTGGTAGGAGACAGAAAGGTGGCTGGAATCAAACAAAGCAATTGAAAATGAAGAGCTTGAAATAGTACTAGCAGTAGTGGAAACACATCTAAGAGAAGAAGAAAAACCTATTCTGGAAGATTTAATAGGGCAGATATAAATAGAACATAGCAGATATAAATAGAACAAAAAGAAAAAAGAGGTGGTGGTATAGGTATTATATAAAAAAAAAAAAATTAAATATTGTTAAATGTCAAGAACATTTGTGGTTTGAAATAAGGTTAGAAGATAAGAATGGATGATGGCTATAGTTTATATAGTTACTGGAGATAGTCAAACTATAATGGAGTGGAACAGTAGCATATATGTATGCCTAATTAAGGATATACAGAGTTTTAAAGAAAAGGGAAAGAGAGTAATGGTTATAGGTGATATGGATGGGCTTATTGAAGAAATTGATGATGTTGATAATAAGAATGGACAGCTTTTGAAAAATTTTTGTCAGAGAGCGAATTTGAGCATTGGAAATTTATCAAATATTTATGAGGGACAATACACATGGTCTAGAAATAATATATTCCACACAATAGATTATGTATTGGTAGTGAAAGAGGGAATGAATAAAGTATGGTAGTGAAAGAGGGAATGAATAAAGTACAGAAAATTAAGGTGTTTGATAATGAAGAAAGAGTATGTAATAGAGATCACATAATTTCTTTGTAATCGAAATGGTTAGTAATGTGATGGAGAATAGAAATTAAAGTAGAAACATTAGTGAAAGATGTGGATGGAGAGTGAATGATAAGAATAAGTTGGAAGAGTATAAAATACAAGTTGAAGCTACAGAAGAGTTGGTTGGGGGTGAATATAAGAACTAGTGTGATGAAGTAGAAAAGTGGCAAATAGGGTTCAGAAGAATAAAAGAAATAAAAATGAGAGATGGTAGAAGTGGAAAAGAGAGAAAAAAGCAAGCAGAGAGTATAAGTGTGCTATTAACAACAATGAAGTGAAAAAGATTAATGCTAAATGGGAAAAGTACTTAGAAAAGAAGTTAGCTAAAATAGATAATTATAGAGAGTGAATGAAATTGAATAGTAAATTGTTGGATATAAATAAAAGTGGAACAGATGGAAATAAAAAAATTTGGAATTACATTGAAAGAAGAAATGTAGTGGGAAGAGAGATAATATTACTAGATGATGAGGGAATAGAGTTTAGGTCTAGAGAAAAATTATAGAGAATCATAAATAGGGATGTAATGAATATAGAAAAGATGTTAGATGTGAAGGACAGAGTGATAGAAAACATGAAAGTATATAGTAATGGGAATAGTTTACAGAAAATGAACTGAATGAGGCAGGGAAGAAATTGACAAGTGGAAAGGGAAGAGGTTTGGATGGATGGGCAGCAGAGATGATAATGAATTTAGGGCATAGGGCAAAAGTAAAATTATTATCGTGTTTTAATAAGATGGCACAGAAGAGTCACTTTCTGGGTAGTTGGAATAATACAAGAGTAAGGCTACTATTTAAAGAAAAATGTAAGAATCATAGAAAGTTAAACAATTATAAAACGGTAGCAGTAGCATGAGTTTAAGTTTTCTCATATATGGTGGCTAGCAGGATTGCAAAATGGATGGAAGAAAATAATATAGTGGGAGAAGTAGTTTATTTGTAGTTACACAACTTATGAATATAAGGTTTTTATAGATATAGAGGAGGCTTATGGTATAGTAAGTAGAAGTAGATTATAGGAGAATGGATAGAGCTTTAGTGGATATTATTAAGAAATTTCATATAATATGAAAGTAATTACTATACGTATCATTTAGGGAATATAGAGTCAGTTAAAGTTAAGAAATAGATGGGACTAAGGCAAGGATGCCCTATGTCACCTATTTTGTTTTTGTTGTATTTGAGAGAAATGGAAAGAGCGATAGAAAAGTTAGGATGAGGGATAGATACCATTAATAGGAGGCACGGGAGTATATAAATTATCGGGTCTTATTTCCAGATGATGTCTTTGCGTGTGCAGAAAGAAGAGAGCATATGGAAGTTATGCTGAGGACATGCGCAAGGGTGGTAAACAGATGGGGATTAAGTTTAATGAAGAAAAATCAAAAGTAGTGATGACTAATACTGGAAAAAGAGAAGACAAAGATTTTTTATTTGAGGTTATAAAGTTATAAGTGTGGTGAATAGATATAACTATTTGGGAATTGTATTAAATAATCAGGGAAATGGCTTGGCTGAATGGGAGAAAAATTGATTAATGAAACAAAGAAAAGAAAGGGATTGATAAAGAAATTAACAATGTTTTCATATAATAAATATAATGTAGCTAGAATTGTATGGAAGAGAGTGGCAGTAGCAGGGTTAACCTTTGGTAACGGTGCATTATGTGTTAATAAAGGAGTACCAGATTACTTGGAAAAAGTATAAAGAGAAGTAGGAAGACTTGCATTAGATGCAGATGTGTGAATGGCAAAGGAGGCAATTCAAGGAGAAATGGGATGATCAAGTTTTTATATAAGGGATGCAAAAAATAAAATGAAAATGTTCAGTAGATTGCAGTTTATGGATAATAAAAGAAAAGCCAAAATAGTATTTAATTGGTTTATGAATAAAGGGCAGGTAACAACATGGGTGAGAAATGTAATGCGGTATGCAGAAGATTTGGATAAAGAATTTATATCAGTGTACTTGTACACAATGTGGGATGATTGTGTTAGGAGAATTTTTGAGTGCTAAAGTAATAAGGAATGGGATAGAAGAATAGATGCATTAATAAAGAATAGAGAGTTGGACAGATGGAGAACTAGTATGGAGAGTGAAAAGAGTTTAAATATATATAAAAGTAAACTTCATCAATAGAACAAGAAAAGATTACAGTTTTACATATTCTTACATAGAAGACAAAATCTCTGATTTAAGAAAAACAGAACAATACATTCGATAAATTGCTAACCAAAAGATTTACAGTCTGCAGAAAATGCAAATCAAGATTGTCTAAATACAAGAGAAAAAAGGACAGGTGAGTTAAAAAGAAAATTATTAATATCTGCCCAAGCATTTATCAAGGGCCAGTAATAGAAACAGAGAAAAACACTAAGCATATAAAATATAAACTCACAAAACACTCTCGGATAAATAAATTAAAAATATATCTTAAAACTAAGACTTTAATACATGTACTAATAAGCCAAATGCATAGTAAAGTAATTAATGATAGTTAAATGAATATGCAAAATGTATTCGAGAGACTGGTTTCTTTTTAGATTAATTTGAGACTTAACATAGAGATGTAAACAAAGAGATTTAAGCCCTGGTTATAATATGGAAACATTCATTTACCGTGAGGTAAAATTTTCGGTCCAGCTGATTTTTTTCAGCTGGGTAACATAGAGTTTCTTTCTACCTAGAGTTCATCTTGATAATTTTGATTTCCATTTATTTATCTGTTTGGGAGTCTGAAGGCAATTGTTGGGATCCGTTCTGGACTAGATTTTTAGCTCATGCTCTCGAAGACACAATTATGGAGCTCCGGGCTTCGTCTTTGGCTTGATTTAGCACTCCATATTATTGTGAAGGTTCTTCATGATGTGTAGTTTTAGCATTCTGGAGTGACGGTCACTATTTTCAATCATTGTAGCTTATTCACTTCTTATATTAGCTAGTAGTCAAGCAATTATTTCTTAGCCTAGCAAGCAGCAAATACTATTAGCAAAATATATTAGCAAGTCAGGAAAAGCAATCTAACTTCGGCAGTCTGCACTTCGGCGATCGGTATTGAGCAATTAGTAATATAAAGATTGGAGCAAAAAAAATCACCATAAGCATCCGAATAAGAATAATAAGCAGAATAAAAATAACAAGCAGAATAATAATTTGGTCAAAAACCCAGAGATATTTATGTGAATTGTTATCTCCCACCTAATCATTCTTTAATTGAAAGGTTTTGACCAGAGTAAATCTGCTTAATCTTAATTAAAAACAAATCCAACTAGCGCGTTTATCTATTTCAAAATTAATTTTAAAAATGTAAGTTTTGGCTTTTAAAAAAAAACTACAATCAACAAAATAAAAAGAAACTTATCACAATCAAACTTTTTTAAAATGAAAATGCTTTTACAAAATGCTTTTACAAATAGGTTAATACTTTGCTTGCTTTTAATTACTGTAATGAAAAAAAAAACAAAACGTCAAAATAAAATTATTTTAAACTAAAATCTATTAAAAAAGTAAAATCATAGAATTTAAAAATATAAGCAAGTATGTGTATTATTGCACATACTCTTAACACTTAAAAAAGAAAAGATACAAGGCTTCATAACGATATTTTCTGTTCTTTTATATATTTTAAAATATTGAGCTTTTGAAGCAGAAAATTTTTTGATTCAACTGCCCCATTGCGTCACAAAAAACAAAAACTCATTTTTGTTTCTTTTTTTAAAAAAACCTTTACACATTTAACATGCCCCCTCCAGATACCGAGCTGAATGTTTGCCCTGCATTGTCAAGTGAGATATCACTACTATTTTAACTTCTACCACTTACCTTAGCCTTATAAATCATCTGCTTGGCAGTTCTGAGACTCTGGACATTATAGGATCCATAAACCCCAGACTTATCCTCCAGGATAAATGCATTCTGACCACTTTTCTTTTGTATGGTGAAAGGACTATAACTTATAGTGTAAATTATTTTATACTGATGCTGGGTTGGATTACTAACATGAGGCTTTCTGACAAAGTCACCAGTGTCAAATTGGCATTGTCGCTGGTTTTTATGCCTTGCTCTTAATTCAACCATGTGCTTTAATCATCTAGCCTTTTCCTTATCTCTATTAATATTACCTCAATTAGTGAGCAATGGGACCTTGATAAGTATAGAATAATTCTGACATGTAATCCAATTGGCATAAACCCTGTGGACTTGTTTAGCGTCAAATTGATGTAGATGATAACAATCTCAGTTTGTTTCACCCATTCTCTGTGGTTCCCTCACACGGATTAGGGTAGGGTTTACATATAGATGTTAATAAATGCTGTATACCCTGTTGTTGAATCCACTGCTTCCATGGCAGGATTTAAATGGTGTTCCATGGTCAGTAAGTATAAACTGCGGTTTACCCTTTCTAGGGATCTGCTATTCTTGCAAGACTTTAATATTGAGGTATCAGCCATTAGTGGGAAAGTTGTCACGTACTTTGAGAAAACATCATACGTGATGACTAAGAACTGGTATCATCTGTAAACTGGTAATGGTTCAAAAAGTCTATGGCTAGTAATTCATTAGGATTCTGAGCCAAAATCTGTTGCAAGATTTCAGTAAATGTTTTATTTATATGATGCATTTGTGAACATATGTGGCAGGTTTGGAGAACAGTTAAGATATTCAGTACATCCCAGGCCAATAAAATAATACTTGGAGTGCATACTCTACCTTATATGGCCCAAAATGTCCATGAAGGCAATGTATATATTTAATCAGCTGTTACTGTCTTTTAGGTAGGAAGCTCCTCCAGGAATCTTTTTCTGAGATAACTATTGCAATATCCCATGTTTGATTTGATAGGCTTCATGTTGCTCTAACTTAGATGCATCAGCCAGTGATGGAGTCAGCATACCTCTTTTGTACGTTACCATCTGAGCGTAATCTGGGTCTGTGCCTGTATTTCAGGGAGTCTCTGTAAATCTTGCTCCACCAACTCATTCATTGCCAACTTAATTGCTGCAATACTTAAATTATATGATTGGAGGTGATGCTAAGGTAGATCTGTGGGATGTCAGCTTAAGATATCACCACAATGTTATCCCTGCTCCACCAACTCGTTCATTGTCAACTTAATTGCTGCAATACTTAAATTATATGACTGGAGGTGACGCTGAGGTAGATCTGTGGGATGTCAGCTTAAGATATCACCACAATGTTATCCCTGCTCCACCAACTCATTCATTGTCAACTTAATTGCTGCAATACTTAAATTATATGACTGGAGGTGACGCTGAGGTAGATCTGTGGGATGTCAACTTAAGATATCACCACAATGTTATCCCTGCTTTGGCAATAAACAACCCTATATTGGAATTTCTGTAAGACTAGACTCCATCCAACCAATTGATCATTTGTCAAGTAACTGTTGTTCAAAAATTTGAAACTTTTATGATCAGTAATAATAATGACATTCGATCCCAGCAAACATTTTTAAAACTTTCCAAAGACCCATACAATAGCCAGAGTTTCCTTTTTTGTAGTAGTGTAATTGTTTTCAGCACTAATACAATACCTTGTGGTGTTACTGTTTATCAATTTGAAATATGACTACCCCCAAAACTTGTCTACTACTGTCAGTTTGTATATAGAATGTTTGAGAAAAGTCAGTATAAGCCAGAACTACTTGTTCAGGAACTTCCCTATTGATTCACAAACTCTTGTTCCTGTTTGGAACCCCAAATCCATTTCTAATGCTTTTTTTAATAACTGGACCAAAGTTGATGAATCTACTGCGAAGTTTTCATAGAATCGATGTAAAAATTGCAGAGTCCTAAAAAGGGCTACTGACGCCTATTGGAAGATGTAGGGAAACGCTCAGTTGTAAGCCAGTTTATCTGGATGGGGCTTAAGTTCCGACCCACTATTAATCAACCCAACAGGCATATGATTGAAAACATATGTATATCCTTCATATCGAAAGCCGGTATATTGATGGTCAGATGGATGGAGAGATATCTGCTAATAAGTAAATCCTTCATATCGAAAGCCGGTATATTGATGGTCAGATGGATGGAGAGATATCTGCTAATAACTGAGGTTAAGTCCATCATCGTAAAAATAGTTTTCTCTTGAAACTTAGCTAGAAGTTTGGTTATTGTAGAAGAAATGTATAGCATTCAATTGCCGAGCATCAAAAACATTCTAACAGCTCCATCTTTCTTCTTCACCACCACTAAAGGCTTTATATATGGGCATGTTTGCTTACCAGTAATACCCCAATCTATCATCTGTTGTATCTGATTATCCACTTCAGCTTTATGCTGAAATGGAATGGGGTAGGATCGACTTTGGAAATGATTTTCTTCCTTAATCTTAATTCGATGGACATACCCTTCCATAGCTCGAGGTCTATTAGAAAAAACTGTAATACCCTGCTGTTGCTGCTCAGTTCCTTTTAGAAGAGACCGTTCCACTTTATTCTTCATTTTAACTATGTCTATCACCTGCTGTATACGCTGTATTTGCAGCAACTGATAATTTAAACCCTCCAAGAGTATTATGCTTTCTCTGCAATGAAATAAGCATTATCATAATCTAGCACACTTTCATGCCTTTAGAAAATCGATTCCAACTATGACATCTTATATCAGCCCAGGCATTACCAAAAAGATCAGGTCCAATTCAATGCCTCCCAGGTACAGCTGTAACCATATCTACTTTGTTTCTAGGTTTGCCTTTTCCATTGGCCATTGTAACCTGCATTCTCTTTAGGGGAAGCGTATAGAGACTTGTCTGTTCCTTTTTTTATCTGCAAATAAAAATGACCAAAAATCAGGTTCATCTGACTCCCTGAATCACTTAAAGCCTCTGCCGAGAGGGATCCAATCTTTATGGTTATGATAGGACGTCTGATTAGTTCCAACTAAGGTTGGTTCATCTTTATCCACCACCACATTGGACATGCTCCTTCAGTCTTCACCTCTCCCCTCAGGTACTTCACAAACCAGACTATGATCCATGTCTGTTAATAATTTTACCATTTTTTCGACTAGGATCTTATTGCTCAACATGGTTTGTTGTACAACCGCTGGCATGTTGTTCCTTATTATTCTGATTATCGGCATTCAGGCAGCTTGTCTACAGAAAAATTGAGTATAGGTTTCTCTATTCATCCTGGAATATGCTTGCTGCAATACTCTTCTAAAGATGCATTATTGTTTCTCTTCACTCCAAAAACTGCACATGATGATGTAACTATAATCTTCAAATGCCTATGGCTTTGTGCTTAAAGTATGTCACCAATCTTTGGCTGCACCCTGTAAATGATTACAGCTAACTGCAATCTTTTTTTGTTCCTGCCATTTGGTGAAATTGAAACATTTCTTGAAGGCTTTCAAGATGCACAGTTGGAATTTATTTTATATCAGGCCTGAAAATTTTTATCTGGATCGATTTTATAACTATAGATTTAATTTGTCTATCCTCTACTCCTGCCATTTGGTGAAATTGAAACATTTCTTGAAGGCTTTCAAGATGCACAATTGGATTTTATTTTATATCAGGCCTGAAATTTTTTATCTGGATCAATTTTATAACTATAGATTTAATTTGTCTATCTTCTACTCCCTTTCTGACCTTCCCATGTTCACTTTTATCTTTCCCCTTGATGTCCAATTTTTTTAGTGTCTGATCTATTCTTTTCTTAAAGCGTATTTTGCTGACTTACTGTCCTTATCTCCTGACGAGTTTGCCATCTCATCTTGGTCTCTTTTAGCATCTCTATCTATCTGCTTCTCTTCCTATTGGGAAATAACCCTATATTTATTTAATTACCAACTTTATATTTTTAATTGTTTTTACGATGGAAAATCTTATGTTCAACAAAAATTTTTTTTAGCAATTCAAATAAAACTATTTAATTATTTATTTAATTATTCATTTAATTATTCATTTGAAAAAGACTAAGCCCCTACTCCAACTGTTCCAACAATATGCATCACACTTAGCATCAACTGATCCCAATAGTCAGTCTTGCTTTACTACCCCTAAAATATTCCTCAACAATCTGAATAAAATCTCACATGGGTTAATTTATGGTGATCAAGATTTAACGATGATAATAAATGGTACTAGCTAGACTTTAGGAAGAGAAAGAGATATTTAATACTATTATTTCATATTCATTTAATTATAATAATTACTTGCATGAAACGTACACTGCACCTGTATAGTAAATTATGCAATGATTTAAAGAACATTTTGCAAAATATTTTCCAATGTTATATTTCATATTTACAATTTCATACTTTTTAATTAGTTTATGATGTGCCTTTTTTTTTTAAGGAGTAGTTTTTGCATATATATTGAAGCAGTCATATATATATATACATTGTATGTATATGTGCTTCATGTATATATTTTGTTAATAAGTTGAAAAATATTAAGTAAAATATTTCATGTATAAAAAAAACATAATTTTATTAAAATGTAAATTTTATTTTGAGTTGATATGTGTAAAAAAGATGGGGTTTCAAATCAGCAAAGAAAGTTTAACTTTGTAATTAATTAATTTAAAATCCAATTGATATCATAAAAATATATAAAATAGATTCTAATTTTATAATTATTTAGGGGAAAGGTATGATAACATGTAGTATCAGATAAAATCAAAGACGTGTGGAATTTAATTAATGCAATCATTAAATTTCAGAATTAAATTGCATTAAGATTCTTTTAGATAATAAAAAATTTTTCTTAAAATTTTATTAATTAATTAATTTGGAGAACAGTTGGCCTTTGTTTTGAGCTATATGTATATATAGAGGCAAAAAGAAGAGGGATTAGTTAGTATTACTGTAAACTTCAGAAAGAAGACACTTTTTGTAGAGTTTAGTTACTGTATACTTCTAGAAGAGTTTTATTTGTAAAGTTTTTGAATTGTTAAATTACATCACGCTATGAGTGAGTATATCACCGCAATTTCTCTGCCCAGCTCCGGTGCAACTGAGTATGGTGTTCCCTCATATTATAAGATGCTGTGCCGATAAAGTCCTTGCCTACATTTGGCCATCCATATTGCTGGACATGCTATGCTGTTGCCATTAACTCGAAGCCCCAATGTGTAATATCATGGAATGACCAGCAAGTTCTATTGTTTGCCAACATCCTTCAAAGTCTAGTAAAATACTAATTTAATGTAATTATAAATTTTAAATGATAAAAGCGTCTCTAATATTCTCTTCCTTTGCTTTAAACAATTATATATTAATAATTTTGTAAAATATATTTATTGTTGTACTATTTAGATATTATATTGTCTTATTTAAATATTTCTTATTGCGTTGTAATGCACACTTAATTAATCATATATAGTAAGGAAGATCTACTATTGCAATATATATATACTCTTTCTTTTTTTAAAAAAAACAATTAAACTTTATTGGATATAAAATGTTTTAAAAGATAAACATTAATTTACATAGTATAATATGGCGATATAAAATGATACATTGTAATTTTTGTCCGTAGCATTTCCAAAATTGACCAACTTGTGAAGATCTAAAGCATTAGTCCATGAGATGATTAACTATTAAAAGTAAACCTATGTTACAATTAGGAATTATTTGTAAAGTCTAGAGTTCAAATATGAACCGTTTTAAGAGGTACAATATTGAGAAATCCAATTTGCGCTATTAATAAGGAGATTTAAAATGATAACATATTTTTTTGTCATAGCATTTCCAAAAATTGACCAACTTGCATTAGTCCTTGAGATGATTAACTATTAAAAATAAACCTATGTTACAATTAGGATTTATTCGTAAAGTCTAGAGTTCAAATATGAATTGCGTTTTAAGAATACAATATTGAGAAATTCAATTTGTGGTAGATAAGTTGAGGATTAGGAAAACACTTGAGATAACATAAAACACGGGCTAAATCTAATCTGCTATTCTGTTCTTTAAAATGGCCTCTAATATCTTAACAGGGAAGCATTTCGGAGTATTTTGGTAGAATTATGAAGAACAAAGAAAAAAAACAATCTTTGAAAAGTCTCTGCTGAAATCCATTCTAATCCATCATGAGAAGCCACTTAAACATCCCAGCAATGACAACATTGGAAACAATAGAAATTATAATCATTAGGACCAACTGCATCTTACTTTGCAACATTCCATGGATAAAATCATTTATAAGAATAACGCTAAGAAAACTGCTATAAATGTTCTTTTTTCTTGTGAATAAGAAAAGCCTACGTCGGAAACGATTCCCACAGCGCCCTCATTCCTGCTCCCACCCTCAAAAGAACAAGGATTTAGGCTCTCACCTCCCGGCAGCCAGACCCCCTCATTCACTCAGCAAAAGTGAGTGAAACAAAGAATTTTCATTTAAAGATAAAATTATTGTAGAAACCTTTTGAAATTTTAATGGCTGCCATATAATTTGCATAGCGTTTTTATAAAGGTTGAAATTTTCTTACTTGAGATATGTGTTTACATAACTTGTATATGAAAAGAGAGCTAAGAAACTCCTCTTTTGAATAGTAATATTTAGAGAAAATTAATTCCTTAAACTAAGAAAAATACTATATCTTCCTTAAATTTTGTTAGACTTATTGTTTAAAATCAGACTGAGATAAATTTAGACAAAAAAATTTCCATTAATTAAAATATTTGACACTATCTAAATAAAGTCCAATAATTAAATAAATTAAGATATTTAAATCCCCCTCCCTCTGATTCTAATTTGTGTTTTTTTTTATTTGCTATTTAAATTTGTCTATTCAAATTGTTATTTCAAATAAGTAATGGTGCATATAGAATTTTTATAAAACTTAGTTTAACAAAATAAAAGTTAAAACTTTACTTTCTTTTAGATGAGAAAAGTATATAGGTATACTGTGTACCTTGGATTCATAAATAACTTTCAGATTTTAAAAATAAATTTAATGTTCAAAGTTAAAAGTTAAAACTTCGATTTTATTTTAACAAATATATATGTATACCATATATGATACTATAGTTTAATTCTTTAATACTTTTAACACCATGTAATATATTATCATCCTAAGCTATCGTATCAACAATTCTGTATATCTGTAAGACCTAAGGGCAGATTTCTAATTAAGCAGGGATTAATTTCTTTATAAAATTTATTATACACCTGGGTCTCATTTTATGTGGATTTTTTAAATGCGATTTTGAAGTTATGTGATTCATATTTCTTCTTAATATCTTTGTATGTGGTTTTCTTTTATGCGATAAAAAAATATTAGATCTGAAGTGGAGCTCCGATAATGCCCTATTACTTTAAATATTATAAATTTTGAGCACTCACACGTCATGTTTAAAGTAATAGCATTATCGGAGTTAAACTTTTATCTAATAATTTCAACATTTTCAGCGCTTTATAATAATACTGTAATAGATTTTATGCAATAAAGAAGTTCATAATTCACTTAAAATCAGGATTTCCTCATTTTATATACACATTAAATTTTACAAGATTATAATGTAAATCTGTTCAAACGTTATAGATGCCTATACTATGCATGTTATTGTTTTTGCATTTTAAATCACATTCTATTTTTGCTTTTTAAAAAAAGAGTACGTAATCAATTAATCATTTAGTGTCTGCAAGTTTATTTTTAAAAGGTAATAGCGGTGGGCACAATTAAATTTGACAATTAAAAATTAAAGTCTGATTTTTAATTGTAATTAACAATTTAAAAATTACATAATGTGATCTGAAATTAATGTGATATGAAACAATGAAATTTGATATTTAAATGGAATTGAAAATTCAAAAATTAAAGATAAAAATAAGAATTTAATTTTTAATTGTTAGTTTTAATTAAATTTTGCCCAACAGTGGTGAGTAGGTGTCTTTTTATTATCATAAGCCTAAGTTCTTATTTTTATTTTAAACTTTTAGTTTACCCTAACGGAGAGGAAAAAACACCTAAGAAAATGAATTTCTTTGGAAACAAAAATTTCATTTTTAGATCGCTTAGCGAAATGGGGAGGATCAACAGCGATTGGAAAACATTTTAGTTTGGGCGAGTCCACTATAACAGCAATTAAAAAAAATGAAGTTGGCGCTAGTTGTATTTCCTCTTGTGATGAATCTGATGTCTTGCCATTTCACAAACGAATCTCATATCGTCAAATAACGATAATGATTAAAATACCATACATGTATGAAAAAATGTAAAATACTGTAAATTACGCACAAAAATATATTGTTTTGAATAAAATTAAATACTGTAGTTAATAAAAAAAGTAAAAAAAGTTTGTCTTGTATCAATTTTTTTCAAATTTAAAATTTTTTATTAGTCATATTTTATTTCCTTATTTTTTTTTTTATGTGAGTTTTAAAATATTACTTTTATTTTATGCGATTTTTGAAAATCACAGTATATATCCCCCATTTTTCAAAGTAAGTTAAGTCTATTGTTGTGTGAGTTTTCTGAGGAACCTATCTGCCACATGAAATGAGACTCAGGTGTATATCATAACTGTGTAGGCCTTGATGTAGCTCAAGGGTCTCTAACCTTTTTGCATTTAAGAGCACATTCTATTATACCGGCCAGGTGGTGGGCCCCATTTATTTTTTCAACCAGGTGATGGGCACCATTTATTTTTTCAATGTAAATTTATAGTTGGATATTGTTAATAATACACATAATGTACAAAAAAATATTTATTTCAAAAATAAAATTTTGATATATAATTAACGTTTATATTTTTACGCTGTAAAAGTATAGTATGCCCTACAATTTGATTACAATGTAATAAAATAATTTATAAGAAATTTTCAAAATTAAATTTATTTGTACCAGATAAATAATTTTTTATCGTGTTCGGATAGCGGCGGGCACACATAAAATGGTCGGCGGGTGTCGTGGTGCCCGTGGACGTAGGGTTGGGGACCCCTGATGTAGCCTATAGAATAGATATCTGCATATGATAAACTTATGGCACAACCATTTACGTTTTATAGATTAAATTTATATCGCAAATATTTATTATTTTATATAAATGTAGCATTGCTGGGTTGACAAATTTCGTGATTATTTTTATTGCGTTTTTTCAGCAGGCGTATATTCCTGTTTTAGAATATAATATAACTAGATCCCCTTTTTGAATATGATCCACGCAAATGCAGGAATATTCCTTTCCATTTCAGACCCAGTGGTCCTTCATTTTTGTATCACCAATTGGGCAGTGGATCGTTCCTGCCTATTGGTGAAATTTATTAATTATTATAGGAAGACACTTATTCCTTCCTACCAGTTATCCATTTACTTTTTAGAGACTTGGATATGAACTCACGGAGGCGAGAATATTCCAGTCTTCCCCAGTCACTGGATTTATTTATTACTGTAGCAACCTGGTACTACTTTCCTTATCCCTTATATATGTTAAAGTTTGATATTTCAGCATTTATTGATCATGATCATGAGAGTTATGCATTTATCTATTTAACCATATTTTCCTAGAGTTAATTAAGCTTACTTTATTTTCATTATTACCATGTACCTGCTTGAGGGATCTACCCCAAAGATCAAACGTATTCATTTTCCGAGGCCCCTTTTTAGATATTCATTACACTTTGAAACTTTTATATATGTAATCATTAATTTATGTAATTTCCAATATCCTATAAGTCTAGCAACCTAATTAAGTGATAGTCATTTCTCTTGTTTATCTTTTTGTAATTTTAATACTAATAAAGTGTTTGTATTTTATATATTCATTGCATTGGGTGTCTTGTTTTGCCGCAGGGAAGTCATATAATTAGTAAACCAGTTTTAAAAATCTTTACCTCTCCCTGATCACCAAGCCTAAAAAAAAAAAGAAGTACATAGGTTGGAATGAGTTGTGGTGGTTTAAATCATCCTGTGGTGATTTATGCCACTATCAGCTCATCCTGACTGTTACAATGTTAATATATAGAAATTACCAGTAAAAGTTTTTGTTTTAGTAGCTAATAACCCATTATTGATAACTTTGAATGAGAAGTAGTTTTATTACAAGAGAGCTTTTATAATAGTAGAAACTTCGTTCAGATAATTTTTAAAAATCATTTCCATAAATTATATTTAAACTATTATTATCTTTTTATAGTGTGTAAACATGTATTTTATTTATATGAATATTATATACTTTTTGAAAAGCCTTTGACTCTAAAAATCTCTTTTTGTAAAAGGTATTGTTGTCTAAGCAATCGATTTATTGATTGTAGTAGCTTGCTTTTATTTTATGCAAATTTTTAATAAAAAATGTTATAGCACTACAATTTGAACTTAAAATGCATCTATATATATATATATATATAAATTAAACAAGAAACATAACTTTGATTGTATTTCATATAGCTATATATTCAAATTATAATAATAATAATAATATATATATTCTAAGAAGATATAGATATAATAAATACATAAACTTATCTTTATGTAGTTATTTGGTATTGCACAATTAATAGCTATCTCTTTAAACATATGAAGTAAAATGTGAAAGAAATGAATATAAGCAATTTTTTATTTTAAAAAAAGTTGACTCCAACAAATAAATAATGAAAATAGCTGTATGCATACAAGCAAACTGGAAAGTATATAATGGATTCATCTGTACTATTATAGGTATTATTTATTTGGAAACATTTTTTCTTTTTAAATAAATTGTATTCATAATAATAATCTTTTTTTTTTTTTTTTAAAATTTTGAACATTGTAGAATATTATAAGTTTTAAATGAATATTTATATTCTGGATGCATTTATAAAGATTTACTTACACTTTACACTGTTTTTTAAAGTCTTTATGCAGTGAAACTTTTTTGTTTTGAAAAGTATGCTATTATTGGTTGGTTAAGTTTTGAAAGAAAAAAAAGAAAGCAAATAAACAAGATGGAAAATGTTTCTGTTCATTGCTTTTTAATATTACTTATTAGACTTAAAAATACATTTTAATTCAAACTTTTTTTATTTGTAAAAGATTCAGCCAATAATTGTTTCTAACTTTTGGATTTTAACAACAGTGTTTTATATATAACTTCCAATTTGAAATCTTTAAATGTTTCAGTTTTCATATATTATTATAGTATTTCCTAATGTCATTGTTGTTTGAATTAAATGAAAATGTAATAATTTTATTGTAAACAGACAAATTACCTAAGCATTAATACATTTTTGTAATTATATATATATATATTTTGTTATTTTTGGTTATTTTTATAACACATACAAAAATCTCAGTATTGTATTTTCCTTATCCTGTGATTTTGACATTGAAATTTTGGATCAGATTTGAGAAATTGCAATATCTAGTAGTCTATCCTATAAAGGAGTTGCTACCAATGAATAGCCAACAAAATAGTAGATTGTATGGTTTATTTATAGAATTTATACTTACATACTATTAGCAATTTATGAATTTATATATATGGGTGGATGTTAATGTACTATTATTATTTTTTTTATTAAATTTTTATCTGATGGCAGATGCAATTGCTAATCAGAGGATATATTATGATTAAATGATAATCCTTGATCATTATTTGTGATATTTTGCCATTCCCTAACCATATTTCATTCTACTACATTGCTATTTTGATGTATAAGTTTTATTCAGTACATCTTAGTTTTTATAGTTTACAATTTTATAAGTGCTAGAAAGCTTTTTCATTGCTGTAATTCTTTTGGAGAGCTACACTATTATTACATATCTGCACATACATGAAAGTGCAATTAACTACAAATAATTATCAGAACATTCTTAAATATATTGATCATTTATCTTTTTCACATGTATGTGGTCGTATTTATCGGTTGCATAAGATGGAATGGATAACTAAAGAGAACTTGAAAGTCTGGGTTTAAATCCCCTCTAATTACATAAATTAATTAATATAGGAATATTTGATTGAATTGAAATTCCTTTAAACTGCTTTAAAAAAATGTGTAAATTACTAGTATGGAAGCATTAATAACTTATAAAAGAAAAATATTGTTAATTTATGATTGACAAATTATTTTTTAGTTTTAATTTTATTTGAATAATATTTTTTCTAAACAAAAACTAATTTTTTTTTGTAGGTTATCTGTGATTTATGCTAGGTTTGATGAAATTAAGAAAAATGGGGAACTATTACCAACAGCAGAATCTAGTAAGTTATAAAATATGAATGAGTTTATGTGGGAAATTATGAGAAATATTTTACATTATCATATACAGTTAATCTTTATAATTGTTAATGAAGTAGTCTTTTATTATTTTTGAGTTTTCATTATAATTGAGAAGGAGGTAAATATATTGTTAAAAATAAATAAATTAACCTATAAACAGGCAACATAATTTGCTTTTTTTGAATAACTAAAGAAAACATAATGGTTAAAAAAAAAAAAATCTACTGACCACTTTTTTATATCAAATTGTATTATTAGTAATCATCTTATTTTCTAAAATCATTGACCAGAAAACTTAACTATTCAACTAATATCTTATTATTTTCTACAAAATCTATTTCAACCTTATTTATTTATATTTTTTATTATTTAATATTGAGCAATTCTCTTCTTACTTCTTTCGTTATAAGTCTGCTGTGTTTTCAAAGCCGGATCTACCTGCTTTTTTTTTTTTTTAGAGCAATAATTATTTATTTACTAACCATTGCTGCAATTAATGTGTAAAAAGATTATATCCAACTACTAACTGATATGGGGAGACAAAATTTAATAAGACTGCATAAGTTTTTTATAAAAAAAAAAAATTACATTCTATAGCCAAATCGCGAAGAGAAACATTGAAAAAAGAACAATGTTTTCATTGAATAATATTTATGTAGTGAAATTTTCACTACATGACTCTTATGCAAGATAGGGACTGGTTTCTATTCTTATTTAACACTTTGTGGAGGGATAGAATCATAAACATATGTTTATGAAAAAGATGTATGATCTCCTTGTGTGAGAAATATTAATCATTAAATGGATAATCTTATTAAACTTGTTGTCAAAGTTTTATAGATTTTTAAAACTGATAACATCCAGTTATTACATGGAGGGGAAATAAGTAAATCATTGGAAAAAAAAAAAAACAAGATTACAGTGAAGCAAAAAGAAATTAAATAAGTTAATTTACATTTTAAACAATGAAATAAAAAAAGAAAAAGGTTAATTACTCTTGTATAAAAGTTTTACCAATATAAGAATAAGCATACACAGTCAAGCTGCGAACTACACTGGGGTAATCATTTAGCAGGTATACTTGGGGGAAGCTCTCTGACCATTGCTGAAAATAAATGGTACAAATAGTTAATATGTTTTTTTTTGTTGCTATAAAATGAAAACAAAGGAAAGTCATGTGTGTTATATAAAAAAATTTAAATATATTTTACGCATTTTTTTTACATATGATATTACAATTGTCAGAAGTCTAAAAAATTTAGAAATTAAATAAACAAGAAAAAAATACAAATTTATCAATAATGTTTGGTTCCTTAAAAGAGCTGTAGATTTATAATGAAAGAACAAAGATCTGCTGATGAAATCTCGAAAATGAAGAAATTTCCAACTTCTGGAATAAAGGATTTTGGGTTAATAGTAGTTCATTAACCATATACTGAAACTGATGAAAGCAAACTTTTGTTTTATTCTACATATACAATAAATGTTTTAGAAATAACCAAAAATTTTTCAATGATAATTTAATAAGGTGAATGCATAAAAATGTTTGAATGTTCTAAAGATTTACATATTTATTATTATTAAGTTTGCTTATTCCTTACAATTACTTTTTAATACAATAAAATATATATTATTCAAAATAATTAATTTTAAAGAAAATAATTGATAATAGAAATCTAAACTTAATTATTTTTTAAAAATATATTAATTATTTATTAATTCTTAACAAAAAAAGTGAGTTAACTTATAATGCTAAAGGTATTGATTATTGTAATATTTTTTAAAAAATATTTACTACTATGCGTTATCTGTTTTAATAGCATTATTTCTGTCTATTGCTTAATGTTAGATTTTATATAAAATGACTTGGCATTATTGCAGTGAAAGTAGGGTTTACATCCAAAGACTGAAGTAGTGAAATATATTAAAATGAAAGTTTATTGCATTAAAAAAACATTATTATTGTCTTTTAAATATTTGTAAGTGTAACACAATTTTTTTGCAATTTAAAATTTTTTTACATTTTTTATTTAGTGGTGAAATGTGAGTTTATATTATAAGCTATTATTATTATTATTTTTATTTTATATTTTGGATAGTTTTTTCTAATCAGTATATTTATAAATCTTGAAATCTATATTACAATTAAAAATCAGCCATTAAGCTAATGCACATGCGCTTTGTGGATTTTTTAACTACAAATGAATACTCTCACTTTGCAAACACAAGATAAAGTCTTTATGAAAAGATAGAATGAATCCATCTATCTTTTCGACTCAAACCTTAAGCATTTAGGAATGAGAGCGTGAAGATGTTAAGCGATCACTTTAAATATTTACGCTCTCATTCCCAAATGCTTAAGATTTGCCCATACATAAACGTTTGGGTTGAAAAGATAGATAGATTCATTCTATCTTTTCACAAAGACTTTATCTTGTGTTTGGAAAGTGAGAGTATTCATTTATAGTGGACAAAGCGCGCATGTGCATTAGCTTAATGGCTGATTATTAATATTACAGTTATAAAACATAGCGCTATATAAAATAAATATCTTATTACAATTAAAACTGTTTTTTTTTAAACAATCGTTAAGTTAAAGATTTTTGTAGAAGGTAATAGAAAATATGGTATTTTTTTACATAAAGATTGAAATTATTGCATTTAATTGACTCCTGTCAATCTATGAACTATTTTGTGTTTATATGGTGTTGATAATAAATATAAATTAATTAAAAGAATTATACAAAAAAAAAACTTAATAACTAAAATCATTTATTTACATTCAACATTGAATATTTGGTAGATGAGGAGGGAGTGTACTGCCGCCATCAGATGGCACTGTGACATCATCAACAACCGGCCTGAAACCTGCAAGTGATAAAGTTATTTACGAAAGTGGCTCAAAATTCAAAAATAAAAAAAAAAAGTTACAAAAGTGGCTAAAAATTCACAAATAAAAAAAAAACTTACGAAAGTGGCTAAAAATTGACAAGTAAAAAAAAAAAAGTTACGAAAGTGTCTAAAAATTCACAAGTAAAAAAAAAAAAAAAGTTTCGAAAGTGGCTAAAAACTGACAACCAAAAAAAAATAAATTATGAAAGTGGCTAAAAATTCACAAGTAAAAAAAAAAAAGCAATGAAAGTGTCTGAAAATTGCCAAATAAAAAACAAAAGAACAAAATGCTATGAAATTCAAATAAAAAAACCATGAAAATACGACACCCCCTCTTAAAATCAATATTTCTTTATTTAAATCGAAAAATAGAAATGTCTGAGGATATATATACACAAGAAATAGATCGAAAGTAGAAATTATTAAAAGAAAAAACAAAAAAATGGTAACAAATCCTATAATAATTCAAATTTAAAAAATTAATAAGTTAGTGATTAATACAAAAACAAACATGGCGGACAAAAAGCGGGAAATCCAAAATCATCTAATTATTTACCTTTCGACATTTCCAAATATGAATTGGCAAATTAAGTAGCTGTCAATATTTGCAAACGATCAGATTTAAAAGCAAAGGTTATATAAACTAAAAAGGATATTAATATAAAATTCAAATACGACAAGCCCCCCCCCCCCCAAATCAAAATCGGCAAATTAAATAGCTTTCAATATTTGCGAACGGTACAGGTATAAAAGCAATGGTTATATAAACTAAAAAGAATATGAAAGCAATGGTTATATAAGCTAAAAAGAATATTACTATTGTAACTGGCACAGACGACGTTACATTGTTTTTTTATTAGTAAACATGAAAAGAATAAAAGTTTGCTAATAAAACTTCCTTTTTAAGAATTAAAAATTGAAAATTAAAATTCTATACTAAACTCATATATATAAAATCGCACAGATGAAAAAAATTATTAAAATAAAACTATTAAAAATAGAAAAAATATTTTAAAAGCAAAAACTTAAAAAGATTTAGAGATAAAAATATATCTTTAATTTTGGAAAACACATTAAGTAATCAGAAAATGGAAATGATTATTTTAATTAGTCAAAGTGAACTAGCCTTTGGGCATTTATATGTATAAGCAACGGTCAGATAGGAAAACAATAGAAACTAATAGCAAATGAGAGAAAGCCATCGGGGAAATTGGACCTCAACGGAAAGATCATCATCGATGATGTAATGTCAATAGAATCCTTAAAATTAATATAAAAGTTAAAGATTGGTTTAATAGTTATTACAAGAGGACAGATATGTGTTAAGTTGGAGAGAGTTGGAGGAGAAGGGATTGAAAGACGCACTTTCAATTTCTTCAGTGGTTATAAAAAAGAAAGAAAGAGAAATGACCCATCGTTTTCTACATTAAGGACCAGCTAAAGTAAAAGACCTCCTGGATAAATAAAAAACAAAGGCTAACTGGATACCAATATCTTTAGGATGGCGTGGGAATTCCCGTTCAAAATTACAAACAACTACAAATTATGGACCTTTTAAAACTGTAAGAACTTTAGATAATTCATGAACATTAAATTAAAAACTTTCTGTATTTAAAATAATTGCAATAGAATCATATCTGACCAACTTTATTTATTAATTAGTTATAATTTTATTTGATGTATTTCTTTTTTGTAAAATCATTTCCATTTATTTTTTTTTGTTCTTTAAGTTTTATTTATGATTTTTGTTTTGCAATAAATTAAATTATATAAATGTTAAACTTAAGTCGGGCGTGAATGGGTATATAGATTTGTAAAGTTATATTAGGGGAGGGTAATTATTTGTTTCGTAGTTGAATTAGGTCAATAGATTGGATATATTGGTATAAGTAGTAGATGTAGTATGAGATTCATTATGGGCAGAATCGCTTTTCACGCCGCACACTTTCTTTTTGCCTATGGAATGCGATCGTAAGTCGGCAAAATGACCGCAGTCCTTTCCTATGGAGTTTTTTTTTGTTGTTGCTCTTATTGTCAGATAGATGTAGTATTCCTATCTGACGAAAAGCAATTTCTTCTCTTAACCTATTTGTGCTGTCGTAATCGTATTACATTGAATACATCGATATATCAGATGGATTGAAGTTGGTTTGACTGCGAACGTTTGACCTAAGGTTAAATAAGGATAGAATATTTTCTTTCAAATGCAAATCTATATAGTCTATTCATACTCGATACTCTAAATAAAAATGCATTAAATTTAAGTTGGGTATAGACGCTTGCATGGGTTCGTTACCAGTTAATTATGTTTCTGGTTTTCATATTTGATCAAAATGTATAGACATTCGGTAAATACTGATACCTTACGGTGAGTATCTAAGATGTATTTATGTCGGATGTCTTTTAAGTTATTGGTGTCTTCCACTCTGCATTTCCATCAATGACTTTATATTTTGATTGTTTATGTTTATTTTGAAATGTTTTTGACCGTGTAATCTATGTAACCAATCTATACCCAACATTGAAAAAACACATTTTATAATCCATCTGTGCGAACTTATAAAATTTAAAATGTAAACTTATAAAAATTAAAATGGTAAAATCAAATTCTAAAATCAAGTTAAAATTATAAAGTAAAAATAATGTTAAATGTTAAAGTAAACATGCTAAAATAATAATGTTAAATTTTATATATATGTGCGTAAATAAATGTTTGTATGTTAATTACTGGCAGTGGCTTATTTTATTCTTTTTTATATATTGTTAGATAAGATTTTTTTTTGTAAAATATAAATCTCTGCTATTCCACTGAGCTAGTGACAATGGGCTAACGACCGGAATCAACCAATATAAAATAAATAAATTTTTTTTTTGAACTTACGTATCTGCCTACTATATAAATTTTTCTAGGTTCAAATGCCTAGATGGCGCCCTGTAGTGCTGATTACGTTAAGTCTAACTATCTCCGGATCGTTATACTATAAAATTCAAATTTAAAAATAAATAATACCATGAAAATACAACAAAGAAACATGGCGGCAAATTAAGTAGCTTTCAATATTTGCTAACGGTCAGATATAAAAGCAATGGTTATATAAGCTAAAAAGAATATTACATGAGAGAATCTATTTCTCAAATTGCATCAAGAATATGATCAAAAATAATTAAAATGCAAATACAAAATTTGGTGTATTACTAAGAGTACTATAAAATTCAAATATGACAAGATCCCCTCCCCTTCAAATCAAAATCGGCAAATTAAGTAGCTTTCAATATTTGCGAACGGTCAGATATAAAAGCAATGGTTATATAAGCTAAAAAGAATATGAAAGCAATGGTTATATAAGCTAAAAAGAATATTACTATAAAATTCAAATTTAAAAATAAATAATTCCATGAAAATACAACAAAGAAACATGGCGGCAAATTAAGTAGCTTTCAATATTTGCGAACGGTCAGATATAAAAGCAATGGTTATATAAGCTAAAAAGAATATTACATGAGAGAATCTATTTCTCAAATTGCATCAAGAATATGAAGAATTACTGAGTAACTATTCAAAAACATACATTTAATATTTAAAAATAAAAAGATTATTTTCAAATAATAAGTCAAAACACTTAAATACAGAGTAACAAATAGTAAGTAATTAAATATAATTATAGCAAGTTATTCCTTATTTATTAATTAATAATTATATAGAGTTTAAAATAATCATTGACTACAGTTACAGGAAAAAATATTATATTTATTGTCAAGAATATTACAAGATTTTATTTTAACAAGAATTTAAATAAAAATAGAGTTTTAAAAATATATTTGTAGAAATTTTACCAGTTCGAAGTTCAGTTCACCGTTATTTACACAATGATCAGTTGATCGATGTCCTTGTTTACAACTCTTCTTTAATTAAAATTATAAAATTTACGTTTCTATTCTTAAATGTCATAAGTTAGCACTTTTATCAAAGGTGCTTGATCTCCATGTGAATAATAGCAGATTAAAAAAATACTTTAGTAGAAGAGATTGACAAAACAGTAGCAAAGTTATTTACAGAAATTGCTGCTTGAAATATAGCATATATAATATCCCAGTGCAGTTTCAAATAACAAATAATTCTTTAGCATTTTGAAAAGAGCAAATATTTTATTTAAAATTTACTTTAGTACCATATTCTGTGATCACTGGTAATTAATATAAAATGCATATTTCATTACGTTTTACTTAAACAAGGTTGCAAATTGAAATGACACAATAGCTTTTTTTTACATTAAAAAATAGAGATGTAAACAATATCCTTCCACAAAAAAATATAACACCACCAATGCAATTCAAAATGCGAAATGATTTTTCTTTAATTAGAATTATCAAATAATAAATTATTGGTTACCAAATTATTCTTAAGCATTTTATTTTATGATAATTCTAATTAAAGAAAAATCATTTCGTAATTGCATTGCTGGTGTTATATTTTTTTGTGGAAGGATATTGTTTGCACCTCTATATTTTAATGTAAGAAAAAGCTATTGCGTCATTTCAATTTGCAACCTTGTTTAAGTAAAACATAATGAAATATGCATTTTATATTAATTTCCAGTGGGCATAGAATATGGTACTAAAGTAAATTTTAAATAAAATATTTGCTCTTTTCAAAATGGTAAAGAATTACACCTGGGTCTCGTTTTACGCGATAGATAGGTTCCTCAGAAAACACATGCAAACGAAATCGCGCAAAAATAGACATAACTTACATTGAAAAAGGGGGGATGCAGTCTGTGATTTTTCAAAATTCGTGTAAAAGCAAAGCACCAGCGTAAAATTACTTTAAAATTCACGCAAAAAAAAAAATAAGGAAATAAAATATGACTAATGAAAAATTTCAAATTTGAAAAAAATTGATACAAGACAAACTTTTTTTAACTATAATATTTAATTTTACTCAAAATAATATATTTTTATGCATAATTTACATTTTTTTTAATACACGTTCGTTTGCAAACTGAAGAAATACAACTAGCGCTAACTTCACACTCATGTTGTGTCAATGGATTTTCGGTGACAATGTAATTAGTAATTAATCTTTGAGACGATGATTTTATTAATTGTTTATGAACTTAGACTTACGATAATAAAAAGACATTTATTCACCACTGCTGGGAAAAATTTAATTAAAACTTAACAACTAAAAATTAAATTCTTATTTTTGTCTTTAATTTTCAATTCCGTTTAAAAATCAAATTTCGTTTCACTATTATTACTCACCTTTTAAAAATAAACTTGCGGACACTAAATGATTAATAATTGATTACGTTCTTTTTTAAAAAGCAAAAACAGAATGTGATTTAAAATGCAAAATTAACACGCACAATGTTTGAACAAATTTACATTATAATCTTGTAAAATTTAACGTGGAAATTATGATTTTAATTTCATTATTGCATAAAATCTTACTATTATAAAGCACTGAAAATATTGAAATTACTAAGATGAAAGTCGAATTCCAATAATGTGCTATTACTTTCAATATAACGTAAGTGCGCGAAATTTATTATTTAAAGTAATAGCGCATTATCGGAGTTCGACTTCCGGTGAACTTCAAAATCGCGTATCTTCAAAATTGTGTTAAATAAGTCCACGTAAAAAGAGACCCAGGTATATTTGTTATTTGAAACTGCACTGGGATATTATATATGCTATATTTCAAGCAGCAATTTCTGTAAATAACTTTGCTACTGTTTTGTCAATCTCTTCTACTAAAGTATTTTTTTAATCTGCTATTATTCACATGGAGATCAAGCACCTTTGATAAAAGTGCTAACTTATGACATTTAAGAATAGAAACGTAAATTTTATAATTTTAATTAAAGAAGAGTTGTAAACAAGGACATCAATCAACTGATCATTGTGTAAATTGCGGTTGACTGAACTTCGAACTGGTAAAATTTCACAAATATATTTTTAAAACTCTATTTTTATTTAAATTCTTGTTAAAATAAAATCTTGTAATATTCTTGACAATAAATATAATATTTTTTCCTGTAACTGTAGTCAATGATTATTTTAAACTCTATATAATTATTAATTAATAAATAAGGAATAACTTGCTATAATTATATTTAATTACTTACTATTTGTTACTCTGTATTTAAGTGTTTTGACTTATTATTTGAAAATAATCTTTTTATTTTTAAATATTAAATGTATGTTTTTGAATAGTTACTCAGTAATTCTTCATATTCTTGATGCAATTTGAGAAATAGATTCTCTCATGTAATATTCTTTTTAGCTTATATAACCATTGCTTTTATATCTTGACCGTTCGCAAATATTGAAAGCTACTTAATTTGCCGCCATGTTTCTTTGTTGTATTTTCATGGAATTATTTATTTTTAAATTTGAATTTTATAGTAATATTCTTTTTAGCTTATATAACCATTGCTTTCATATTCTTTTTAGCTTATATAACCATTGCTTTTATATCTGTACTGTTCGCAAATATTGAAAGCTATTTAATTTGCCGATTTTGATTTTGGGGGGGGGGGCTTGTCGTATTTGAATTTTATAGTAATATGTTTTTTAGTTTATATAACCTTTGCTTTTAAATCTGATCATTTGCAAATATTGACAGCTACTTAATTTGCCGATTCATATTTGGAAATGTTGAAAGGTAAATAATTAGATGATTTTGGATTTCCTGCTTTTTGTCCGCCATGTTTGTTTTTGAATCACGGACTTATTAATTTTTTAAATTTGAATTATTATAGGATTTGTTATCGTTTTCTTGTTTTTTCTTTTAATAATTTCTACTTTCGATCTATTTCTTGTGTATATATATCCTCAGACATTTCTATTTTTCGATTTAAATGAAGAAATATTGATTTTAGGGGGGGGTCTCATATTTTCATGGTTTTTTTATTTGAATTTCGTAGCATTTTGTTCTTTTGTTTTTTATTTGGCAATTTTCAGACACTTTCATTGCTTTTTTTTTTTAATTGTCAATTTTTAGCCACTTTCATAATTTTTTTTTTTTTGGTTGGCAGTTTTTAGCCACTTTCGAAACTTTTTTTTTTTTTACTTGTGAATTTTTAGACACTTTCGTAACTTTTTTTTTTTTTTTTATTTGTCAATTTTCAGCCACTTTCGTAAGTTTTTTTTTTATTTGTGAATTTTTAGCCACTTTTGTAACTTTTTTTATTTTATTTTTGAATTTTGAGCCACTTTCGTAAATAAATTTATCACTTGCAGGTTTCAGGCCGGTTGTTGATGATGTCACAGCACCATCTGATGATGGCAGTACACTTCCTCTTTAACTACCGAATATTTTAACCAGAGGATTGGATTTCATCAGAAACCACAACTAAAGAAATAAAGAGATTGACAAAAGTTAAATTAAAAAAAAATATTGTAAATTATTTTGAAGATTTTGGTATTTGTCAAGTAGCCTCTGTACATCGTTTGGTGGCATTGTTTCTGTGTAAAAACACAGAATAATACCACTTACGCAGCCAAACTTATGGCTAATACACCACTACGATCGTAGTAGCCGTTTTGTGGCCAGGCGATAGCGGTTAAATGTGGCCAATTTTTCCGCATCGGAACTTACAGTTAATAACGATACAATCATAATAGCCATTTAATTGTGCCTTGCGGCCTCACTTCCTATGCATATTGACAGAATTTGTATTTTCATTGGCATTTAAGATGAGAGAATGTGTAGTGGAATGTTTTCCAACTATATAACTGTTGATGGAAATGGTTTTAGGTAGACCCCAATTGACGCATTTTTATGTACTAGTAATTGTCAGCATATCATCAAGACTTCCCTACGCATTTTTTTGTTGGTTTGAAATTTGGAAAGGGGTCTGCCATAGGACGATTGCAGGTGTTCTCGAAAAAGTACTTATTAAAAAAAAAAACCCTCTTTTTTTAAAAAAAAGAAGTCTCCATTATAATGTACATTTTCTAGAAGAAAAAAAAGCCGTATGGGAAAATACCATATATTTGGAAAAGTCGACCCGGGAATGTTATATCGCTATGTTTTTAAAGAGAAATAGCACCACCAAGTGATGTACAGTGTGTAATTAACAAATGCCAAGATTTTAATAGGCTATAAAGAGTTTACCTAATTATCTATTAATCTAGCATAGCAAAAAGTACACTCATTTCTTTTATATATATAAAAAAACTTGATTTTTAAAAAATAAAATAACTAATTAAGTAATCTATCAATTAATTGTGAATTTGGGGTGGTGGGGATCGCACAAATGCTTATATAAATATATGTGAGAATATATATATGTATGATTTGTAGCAAATCTTCAGTATAAGAAAAATAAATTGTATGCATATTAAAAATTGTCTACACTTTAATATTCTAACATGTACATAAGTATGTACAAAAATAAACAATTAAATGTAGTATTTTAGAAAAATAATTAATTTAAGTATTTTTAATAGTGACTGTGTTTAAATGCATCCCATGTAAACAAGATTTTCAATTTGAAGACTAAAAAAGACTTTCTTCATATTTTATTTCTTTTGGAATGAAAATTTTGTAAAATAATCACTCTTAAATCATCACTTGCATTTAGATACTGGTTTATCTATACTTTTATGTAGAATGTCAAACTTATTAGTTATTTTAACATATAGACTATTTATTGATTCACATGTGCACTGCTTTAAAGATCTGTTGGATCTTATTAAATTACAAGTTTTACTTTTACAATTTAAAATAGTTGACAATATTATCTTGGACCATTTTATAAAAATGATATGTTTACATGTATGATATTTCTTATATCTATTTTGAAAGCAACTTTTTTTTGATTCAGAATTATTAATGAACTTGGTTTTAACTAATCTATGACTTAGATAGGCAACTTTAAGTACATTAGGAAAAATGGTTTTTAAACAATCTATGAAATGAAGTATGTTAAAATGTTTCTTTAGTATGTGATTAATATTTAGCAAATTGCTAACAAAAGTAAGAACTAATGATCAAACTTCTAATTGAATTGATGATTTTTTTTCATTATATAGTAATAGCTCCTTCTTCTTAATATTTAAAAATCTCTTGATTGCATATTTATAAATTTTTTACACAAATGTTGATATTTTGTTGAAAGAAATTTTTTATCGTTACAGATTTTTCTAATCTTTAAAAATTGCTTATAGGGAATATTAGTCCTGAAAATGATTTGAATGGCTACTATGAAAATGTAGATAATTATTTTTATCTGATAGTTTGCTTTATATATTAGTTCTGAAAAAGTTATTATTATGAGTAATTTTAGCATAAAAAAAATGGGCTACTGCTTTAGAAAACTTCTTTGTGAAATATGTATATTTATTAATATTATTTATGAATTTAAAAAAAGTTTTAAATTAAATTTTTATTATGTGGGAACATAACATAAAAATGTCATAAGAGTATGTAAGCTATAAGGTTTATACTTGGCATTTTATGATGTAGAAAATTCAGATTAGCATAAAAATTTTGCTATAATTTAGTGCCATTTTTATTTTCAGTATATAGTATCTTGATTTTGTAAATAACATGCAATTGAAAACAAAAATGTGAATTTTTTAAAATTGTGTGTACCAATTTTATAATAGTTATAATGTTTACACTATGTATTCTGTAAAGCAGATTTAATAATCTCAATTCTGTCATTATGAAGAATGTTATATTAACAAAAAATAATTATTTATTTAATAATCTCAATTCTGTCATCATGAAGAATGTTTTATTAATAAAAAATAATTGTTTAGTAGTTGAGATTCGATGTCTTCCAAGATTGAAAGAAAGTTGCAGTATCCCTAACATAGGAATTGAATGTTGCTAGAATATCATGTATAAGACTATCCACATATATATTGAAATTTTTTCAGTAGGACAACTACACTAGTTACAATAGGTCTACCATGTCAGTCTGATTTGTGAAATTTGCATAGAGTTTAAATTTATTATGGTAATAAAAAAATCACATATATTTTTGTCAAAGACCTGTGTATTTTCATATTTTTTGTTTCTGGAAATTTTGTTTTGGAATAATTTATTTATGCTTTTTTCGTTTAATAGGTTCATAGAAGCTTTTGTCATTTAAAAGTAACTTGCTTTTTCATATATAATCATCTTTATTTATAATTATTATTGCTTTGCTTTTATCCAGCTGGTTTTATGTCTCTTCTTTTTTATATTGTATAATGCATATTTATTTGATTTAAATTGCTCTTTTGTTTATAATTCTGTTTATACCTGATTTATGAATATATATACAGTATATATTCAGCAGAGTGTTCATTCTTTTGAGATGGATATGGTCATTTAAAAGTGACATGCAATTGACATGTTTTCTTGTATTCCTTGCTAAAAAAAATATCAATTAAGTTGTTCGGAAACATATAAATCCTGATGGATTTTAAATTCATTTGTTTGGTAATGTATTTGGTCTGCATGACACAAAAATCTGATATTTAAAAATGAATATTGTGCAACAAAAAGTTGTTCATTGAATACATTAATAATATTGCTTTCCTTTTTTCCAACATTAAAGCAAGTCCTGTAATTGTTATCAGAGTAATATTTAGATCTGAATATATGTTTGGCAATTGGAATGTTGTGATCTAGGCAAATAGAAAAACTCAAAGCAGGAATCAAAATACACAAGAAAATAGAAGTTTTCAGAAAGAATGGGTGTAAAATTGGCTTTTATTGACAATAATGGAAAGTCATTGTCTCTTATTTATAAAGTTATAATTACAAACTACAAAGTAAGCAATTCACACCAATTTATTATGATGTAAATCATTCCCACTTTTCAACTCAATATCCACACAATACAAAATTGCAAACAGAGAAACTTAAGTCATAGTAATCAGGTTTTCATAAGCAACAAGGATTCCTGTCTTCTTTTAATTGTGAAGATGACAGAGCTAATTTTTTGATAGCATGGAATATTGTTCTTGCCAAATGTCCATATGGAGAAGGAGAATTTATTAAAAATACTTAAAAGAAGTAATTAAAATTTTGGATCCAGATAATACAAAATGGCATAAATTGATCACACATTCCTATGTTGGTAAACATGAAATTGCCAGGTCACGACAAAATTTTGTAGTTCAAAATTTTTTCACCAGAGTGTTTCTTGTCGAATTATTTAAAAATTTGTTGTGAAATATCAAATACATGGCGCATAAAATTATATTATAAAAAAATAATTAATAACAAATAATTATATTATTAAAAATATCTGATAAAAAATAATTTATTAAAATAATAACATATTTATCCTTCTAACATTCATAATTACTGTCCATTGTAGTTTTCAGACTGATGGCCATCTTTGCGAATTTTATCGTTTGTATAAGCGAAAACTACAGTGGTCAATAGTTATGAATGTTGATAGGATAAATACTTGTTATTATATTAATAAATTATTTTTATCAGATATTTAATTATTTTTTTATAATATAATTTTATGCCGCTGTGTATTTGATATTTCACAAATTTTTAAATAATTCGGCAAGAAACTCTGGTGAAAAAATTTGGACTACAAAAAAAAAAAAAAAAAAATTGAAATATTGTCGTGACCTGGCAAGTTCATGTTTACCCCCATGTCTTCCTATGTCATGTCTTACAACTGAGCACCATATTAGTGAAATTTGTAAAAATGTTGAAAATAGTTTGATTTGAAAAATTGTACAGCATTTAGTTGAGCTCTCAGCATGTCTACCGATATTCAGGATGTTCCACAAATGGTCGTTTTTGTCCACTGTATCTGCAGATATAAATGTGAAGAAAGAAATGTTTAGACCTACTAGCTCTTACCAAAACAACTCACAGTATCAATGTCAGAAATATGCTTGATGAGGTAATGACCAGGTTTGAATTGCCTTGTGATAAACTTGTAAATGTTGTGACTGACAGAGCCCTTGCAATGATAGGGTGAAACCTAGGTCTTATTGATCCTTTATACAACAGTTCTAAAATTCCCTGTTGTTGCACCTCTTCATTGCATAATTCACCTTGTGCATCTCATAGCAAAGTACTTAACATACAAAAATGTGTGGAGGATTGTTTTGCAGATTGTGAATTTAATTAGAACAAATACCAAAACATACCATCAATTTAAGAACATTTTAGAAAAGTAAACAATGAAAGAGAATGAATTCTTCCTTATGTATGGGTTGTTATAAGATGGCTGACAACTTACAATGTTTTGATCTGTTTTGTGGAACTCCTAAATCCTATAATAATATTTTTAGAAGAAAAAGGAAAAATATACTCAGAATTAGAAAATGAACAATGACAAACTCTCTATACATTAGTGATGATTGTGTGATGTTTATTGGTTTAATTAAAAAATGAAAATTGGCTTTCTGAATATATTTCTTTCAGAAATTATGGAATATTTGCAAACGCTTAACTTAATGATTAGTGATTTGCAACAAACTGTATTTAGTTTTGAAGCTAAACTTTGGCTTTTTGTGCACAATCCAAGTAAGTCAATTCAGATTTCTGATAATAATATTTAATTAATTATAAGAAAAAACTAATCTTTAAATAAAGAAGTTGTTTTAAAATGTACATAATGATGAAATTTATGGAATGTAAAAATGTCATTTTCATTAGATAGCAAATATATTATGTAAACTTGTGAAAAGTTTAAAATCTACATTTGCATATTTTGTGAATCCATTTATTTGTGATATTATTGAAAATTGATTTTCAATTTCTGAAATAATATTTGTTGAAATAACAGTTGGGGAATTGGAGTTATTAGATATGAAAGAAGATCAGGGATTGCAAATGCATCAAAAATCTAGTTCTTTAATTGAATTTTGGAAACTTGTGCCGGAATCAAAATATCCACATTTATAAAGAAAGCTGGTTATCATCTAATTTTAATTTTTGGTACAACATATTGTTGTAAACTCCACAGTGAAGTTTGTGAAATTAAAATATTGTTCACAGTTGAGTAATCAGCATCTCACAGAGCAAACAGTTTTAACAAATTATACACCAAATTTCAAAGATTTGACCAAAGGTTTTTGTTAAATATTATAGTTGTTCTTAATCAATTTTTATTATTATATTTTATTTTTTTATTAGAATTTTGAAATAATTATTTTGTAATTTATTTATTTCTCTTAATTATATCTTTTTATATACTTTATATAGCAATTAAAACTTGTGTAGCATGTCATCATATTAAATTAAATAAAATTTAACTATATGTATTTATTTTTGTGTACTTAAATAATATGGTGTGGCTCTTTACATTAAATGGAAACTGACATGTGGCTCTCATTGACCTTATGTATATCATTGATTTTTTTTTGGGCTGAAAAACCAATTAGTTTAAAAAATAATTAAATATTTATTTATTAATATATATTTATTATATTATTTTTTTGTTTCATTACTTTATTAAGTCTTTTCTGAATCTTGTTTAGTTGAATATATTGAGTGTATAGCTTTGTAATGAATCCTTATGAATGCAATATTGGAAATCTTATTCCTATTACTGTTTTTTTTGTTTAGATTTCCAATAACTACTACAGAAAATTTAGTTCTTGATAATTTGAGAAATGATTATTACTTATTCATATTTGCATTCCTGATTATGAAAATGTTTATAAAATACTAACACACACAGAAGTAGAAAAAAAGAATATAACAATTTAATTTTTAAAAAATCGGTTTATAATGATGTTTTTTTTTTTTTGATATTTTATTTTTAAAAAATTTGCTTTTAGTTGTTGTTCTTTTAATGACTGTTTGGGTGCTTCCATCATTTTTTAGAATTTGTGTTATTTTTGTGAATATCATTTATTTTTAGTCATTGTCAGAAGCAATTTAGTTTGCTTGAGTAGTATGATGGATGAATTGGATTATTCCAGTTGCAGACTATTTCCCCTCACTCCTCAAAATGTCTTTTAGACAGTTTGTTAGAGAAACATGGAAGTGATCAAAGTTTTTTTTTTTTTTTAATGTTTGCACAATCACAGATGTTCTTTTCCCTAATCATTTGGTAGTGAGTGATTAAATGGAGTTTAATTAAATGCAAAACTTATTTTATATTTTTGAAGATTTTTGAAACTGATAAAATTCATTGAAAAGAGCTATTAAAGTATTTAGAGAAATTGATGTACGTTTTATAGTAATGTCACATATTATTGAAACAAGCATATACAGACAATATTAATTAGTATTATTTGTCCTTGTATAATATATGGTTTATAATTTCAAAAAACATTGGGATAATTTTATAGTCTAGTTGTATTTTTTAAAACTTTGAGCTAATTCTGTGATGAAATAAGTTGCTACTTTAATTGATTAACAAATTGTCAAACATTTTATA
Organism: Epiperipatus broadwayi; assembly: GCA_028023455.1. Classification (NCBI taxonomy): domain Eukaryota; kingdom Metazoa; phylum Onychophora; class Udeonychophora; order Euonychophora; family Peripatidae; genus Epiperipatus; species Epiperipatus broadwayi. The sequence goes on along the minus strand of JAQFVV010006225.1, from coordinate 9,296,401 downwards.
TATAGTATAGTTTTAAGTAATATGTTTTTTTATTATTATAAATTTTTATTTTTAATGTTAGCGTTATTAAAATTATTTTCTTATTATTTAATTTTATGCTCTATAGAATTTAAGTGCTACTTAAAAATTTTATTTGCACAAAATTAATTTTACATGACCAATAAATAATACATCTCATTTATTGGATTTAAGCATTACCATGTAACATCTATTGATTACTAATATTTACACTGGATAACACAAAAGTAGAGAGAATATAAGAATTTGCTACAATAATAAATTAATTTGATGATTTTTAAACTTATCATTATTATAAATATTACTGACTTGCACTATGTTGCTACTATATGGAGAGTTTATTGTAATATTTTATTAGAAAATAAATAATACCAAATTCTCTGATGCTAGTTAGTATTTTTTTTGATGATTTTAGATCTATTTATTGCTCTACTCTGTATTTGAAAGCTGTATTATTTGTTTATATAAGATTGTTCACTCTGTAGCTTAACATATGCAATATATTTTAATTTATTTAAATGCATACATTTATACTGAATAATAGAATATGATAGTTACAGAAATGCAGTTCAAATATTTGACTTTGAATATTGTCCTGGAATTCATTCAATTTCATTTTTTTCATCAAAATAGTGAGTTCCTTTTTTTAAAAAACATTTTTCAATAATACAAAAAAGTTTGTTTTAACTAAAAATATTTATCTAACAAAATACAAATACATTCAACTATGCAGTTATAATATTAGGAATGAGAGTATTCAAGTAAATTCTGATTGTGGTTAATAATATTTTATGAGATTGGCATAGCTGATGAATCTGGAGCTATGTAAATTGTTCTAGTTTATAATTCAGAAATTGAATATTATATATAGCATCTTAATAGATTATTTTCACAACGAGCTAATGAAGGTGCTTAAATGTTCTTATACATAATGCATATTCTATTTTAGTATTTTCTAGTATTTCAGGCATGAAATAAATATGAAAATGTTTAAAACCGAAGAAATGCAATAAGTAGTATATTTTGACTTCTATGAATGGTTACTTTTTTCTAAATTATAAGATATAGAGCACAAGATAATTTGAAGTAGAAAAGCATTTTTATCATCATCATCATCATCAACCATTATCAATCCACTGCAGTATGAAGGTCTCTCCAAGTTCAATCCATCTTCTCTGATCTTTACCTTCGCTTCTCCACATTACCCCTGCACACTTTCTAATTTTATCCATCTCACATAACGGTCAGATTCGTCTATCTTGCTAACACACTGCATAATTTAAACCCAGACACCAAACTCAACACTAGAAAGGGCTGCTTCCTGGAAATCCTAAGTTCGAATCCAAAGTCTAAGCTCCACAGCACTCCCTATGTGATAACGCATCTGATGCTACTAATAATATAACCTTTTTACCGGTGGTCTGGGAGAAACAAAAGATTATACTACAATATAAACTTAGGTCTGCTAACTAACATCTATGGATGGTACAAAATAGGTATATAAAAGTGATGTAGACCGAGATAGGGGTATGGATATTTTGCATTTTAGAACTATTAACCACGAAGTTTAACCTGTTTGCTCATATCAAGAAAGTAAATAAATAGTAAAATTAAAAAGATTTAACAAATATATACGCACCCTGTCTGTGTATGTAAGACAGCGACGTTGAATAATTAAAAATGTATGTTGAGACAAAACATCAGTCAAATTTACACAATGGCTTATTAATTAATTCTCTATATCTCGGGTTAATGCAAATAGAGTTTGCGAAGATATGCGAGGTGCTTTGAGTAAATATAATAAATTATTAAGTTAAAAGATTTGAGAGTAAAGATTTCAATAAAACATTTATTGAATTCGAAGATAGAACAGACTGATTCTCATTAAGTGATAAGATGAGGGATGTTATTAAGATGCGCAAATCAATGGAAATAACTAAATTCACATTAAAAGATCGGTGGTGCTAGTGAGGATTTAATGTAAAGGATGGAGGGTGTGGTACGTTGAAACCACGGAGCTTTGCAAAATAAAATAACTAATCAATAAATAAGAAAAATGATATACGGGATGGCGTCTTGCCATAACTCTGTTGGAAGTTGTGTCACATGGCAGGCCAAGTCTGAACTCATCCAAATACTTAGTGACTGCTTGACAATTGCGTAGAACTCCCAGGTGTGACACACTCTAACTGGAAATCACAGGAACAAAAAAAAGGTGAAACGGTCTTAGCCATTTAAAGCCCTTGAAGAAACAAAGCGGTCTCAAATCTCCGATTCATCTACCAGCAACACTCGAACAAAGTACATAAAATATTTTAGAAGGACTCATTTTAGTTTAATAAGGTGCCTAATCAATTCCCAAATATTTATTTTAAGAAAGTCCGCACATTCTTGACCTCAAAATTATAAGTTTTGGAAATTAAGCAAAAGACAATAAAACATATTTAAAATGGGAAAATGCATAATTACATGGTTTTATAAGAATACAGGAATTCTCAAAATTATAAGTTTTGGAAATTAAGCAAAAGACAATAAAACATATTTAAAATGGGAAAATGCATAATTACGAGGTTTTATAAGAATACAGGGATTAATACGCAATTACGCCTTTATATACTATTCACTCATTAACTTCGCACATATCCTCGCATTATATTAACCCTTTTCCTGCGCTCGACGAGGCTCCTCGTCGACATCTGAAATCACTCTAACTCAGTTGGTTTTCATACGAAAAAATTTGTTAAATACGTATTGAATTCGTTTTTAAAAGTTCTGTACGATGGTGACATCTTCCGATTTATTTTAGAAGTAAAAAATAGAAAAAAACGCATTTAAACCTAAACAAAGAAGGAACATTATTTGTGATTGGTTCTTAGCATGCTCTCAGCCGAAAAAGACATTCTGATTGGCTGGAAAGAACAAAGAAACTGCCTGATCAAAGAAAATAAAGAAAAACGCTGAGATTTTCATTTCGAATACGATTTAAATTATTATTAAATAATATTTATGGAAATTAAACATAATTTTCAGAGAGAATAATAAAAAAACAAAATTATTTTCGAAAAATATTGAAGATTTTAGTACAAATATTGAAGTTGTAATAAAAAGAAATATTTACTTTTCTATAACGTAAAAGTCAATCTTTTTGTTTACATTATAACTTTTATGTTGCCGATATTCAATATCTTAGAATAAATAAATAGCAATTTATTTTTGAAAGAACTTTCGTTGTCTTCACAACCTTAAAAATTAATTATATACTTTTTATAAACGTATCTGAGTTGAATTTAATATTATAGGCGAATATGTTTTAACAATAGGCTTTGTCTTCAGTTTGTGAGTTGGCCAATTAAAAGATTTGATTTTTATCTGATACAACCAATGATAAAATTAGCGGTTTAAGGGTTAAAACAAATAGACATAGGGATTCTTAAATGCAAAATTATTTAATGATTAAAAGATATTAAGATAGCCCTCGAACGAGCGATTTAACGAGATATTAAACTAGGACCAATTTACAATTAAAATGCGCTAATCGGCGGCATATTAATTTAACAAAAAAAAAAGGAGTAATTCGTTCGATCGATGACTATACTGGCACACCATCATAATAAAAGAAAACAGATTAATAAATACAAAATATTAACCCAAAGTATAGAGACAGAGCACACTAATTAAGTTATAGACATTTTACAAAAAAAAAAAAACATTTTAGGATAGAAAACAAATTAAATTAGCTATAGCTTATAAGAAGGAATATAATTTCACAAGAGCTCTTGGGTTAATTGGGTTACCTCATCGGAACTAGGGCATTCGAATGCATTTTCATATGGAGACTTTGATGGCAGCAGTATTTACAAGAATTTGTCAGTAACTTTTGGTTCAAAGTTCACATATTCGGCAGCGGTGGCAGTTTTCAGGGTTTCATACGTGAAGGCATCAGATGGCATGATATGCAGCAGATGGCCATTTCCGAAAGGAAAATAGCCTTCTTGCTGGCTCTACTCTGATATTTTAAATTTCTCGTTAAAGGCTGGGGTGTGCAGTTCTCTGAATATATCTGGCTTTAGCTTCTTGTAGTGGAATAAATTCTCAACTCTCAGCAAATTCAACTTTACAAAATAGCTTTTTGACTCACAAATATAATTGAAGTCTTTAAGCCTCACACATATAATTGAAGTCTTTAAAATTTACTTGACGACTAATTTCTGACTTAAATAACAAATTGCTTGAAGACTAATTGTCCACTACTCACTACTCATTCACTCTCTTGTTCCCCTTTTCGTTAAAATAAAACCAGCCTATATATCTGAGAGCTGTACAATAATACTGCCCTGCAGCGTAACAAACATACCCCCCCCCCCAAAAAAAAAAAAGATTTGTTCTCTAATTAATGCTGTAATTAAACTTATCCAAACATCCAAAGGAATTTAATAAATGTTATAATTAATTTTACTATTGTTAATTACCTTGTAGATATGGATTAAAACTTTAATTTTATTTCAGAAGAACCTTCGTAATTAAAAATACTTTAAGTGGACATTTTCTGTATTTCTTGATAAGCCACTAGAATATATTAATTAAAACTATTGTTTTCTGACCAACCCTCATTTACTTTTTACATAAAATTGATGGCGTGATTTTAAAATCTAAAATAACTTATTTCTTTTAATTTTCAATTTAAATCTACTTATGAGATGAATATAATTTTATTTAAAATTAAAACAAATATTATGAATGTAATATCTTTTTTTATGAATAGATTTAAACAGAAATAATTTTAAATGACAAAATATTATTTTAACTAATGAATATGCCGCAGTATGTGCGTAAATACGACCCATATAACCTACTTTTTGAACAAATGTCTTTACGGGTACATACACATAATTTATATTAGTTATTTCTGCTGGGAATTAGAAAGATATATATATAACACGAGCATTTTACTCGTGGTTTAAAATTAGGCGGGATTGTCGGCATATAAGCGCATTATAGACACAGTACGATACATTGGGGGTTTAAACGAAGATATGAGGGCAGGAAAGATATGAGAAAAGGTGAAACAAAGATCTGCAAAGCAAAACTTACTGTTTCAACATGTGCTCTCTTTCTGGGTCTTTTACAATCTCTTGGAATCCAGTTTAAGATTTCAATTGTCCACCTATTATCATCTCTTCTAACAATATGCCCAGACCAACTCCACTTCAGTCTTTTAATTTTTTTCAGAGGTCATTAACACCTGTTTGTTCTCTTACCCATATATTGGGTTTTCGATCTCTTCTTATTACTCCCAACATGCATCTCTCCATACTTCTTTGAGTGGTCGGAAGTCTCTGTATTGCTCTTCTATTAAGTGTCCAAGTCTCAGATCCATAAGTAAGAATTGGTAAAACACATTTATTAAAACCCTTTCTTTTCAAACACATGGGCATTTTTTCTTTTAGTATCAAGTTTTTTCTACCAAACGCACTCCAATCAAGTTTAATTCTATGATTAATTTCATCCATTATGTTTCCATTTGTATTAATAATCTGACCAAGGTATTTGTAACTGTTAACTTCTTCTAACTCATAATCAATCTTTATTTTCATATTTTTTTGAAAATCCATTAAACATTACTTTAGTCTTTAGTCCTACTTTCCTATTTTCATGTGATAACTCCTGCATCATTTCCTGCAGTTCTAAAGCATTATTTGCAAAAACAATTATATCATCTGCAAAATCTAAATGACTTAAATAATGTCCATTTAGTTTCACTCCTTTAGCTTCCTATTTTAATCTACAAAATACTTATGGCAGCACTGCTGTAAAAAGTTTTGGAGATATGGAGTCACCCTGACTTACACCCTTATCAATGTTGACTTTCCCAGTATTCTTATGTAATCTAATTATTGCTGTTGCATTTTTATAAATATTCTTTAAAATATGTCAGTATCCTGGATCTATACTTTGATGATCCATTGCTTTAATCACTGAAGAAATGTTTATAGAATCAAATGTCTTTTCATAATCTACAAATCCAAAATATAATGGCAAATCATATTCTTTTATCCTTTCTATAACTTCTCTCAACACCTGGATATGATCTACTGTACTAAAACCACTTAAACCCAGCTTGTTCCCTTAGTTGGTGGAAATCCAATGTTGTCTGTAGATGAGTTGTAATTATCTTGGTAAAAAATTTGTATAAAACCAATAAAAGGCTGATAGGTCTGTAATTTCTAATATCGTCTTTATCACATTTTTAAATATTAATATTAATACTGTATTCTTCCAATCACCTGGTTCATCTTTATCATTTACACATTTGGTATATAACTTTGCTTAAACAATTTCTATTTCTTCACCTGTTTCTTTTAATATATCAATTATAATTCCATCATTACCTGGAGCCTTTCCTTTCTTCATACATTTACTTGCATGCCTCACTTTTTCCATTTAAAATTCTGGGCAATTCGGAGGATGTAATAGATATAGGAGATACTTGTTCTTTATTACTATATAATTCTTGATAAAAATCTTCTACCCATTTCATGATGCCATCTCTCTTTTTAGTAATAATTCCTTTTTTTCTTATTGCGGATATAAATTTCCTACCAATACCAAAATGTTGTTTTACACTCTTGAAACTTTTATTCTCTTCTACAGCTTTCCTTGCTAGTTCACAGTTTTACCTTCTTTTATCATTTTAAACTCTTTTCTGCACCATTTTACAAAATTCGAGATAGTCATTCCTTTTTAATGCATCATTTTTGTATTTCTTCATAAATTCTCTAGTCTCAGTAGAAATTTTATTGGTCAATTGCTGCTTTTTTTTACCAGCTATCTTTATTGCTGATTTTAAAAGTGTATCAGTTATTTTCATATTAATTTCATTCAAATCTGAATCATGTTCAAAATCTATTAATACTTGGAACCAATTTATAAGTTCTAATTTAAATTCATTAGAATGTTTCTGAAGATTAGGAATATCAACTGTAAATATTGTTTTTTTAAATAATTTTTGTCTCTCTAGTTTTGCATTAACGCGTATCTTACATCTTATTAATCGATGATCTCTTCTTGTGTTAAATTTATTAAGAAAATTACAATCTTAAAACACGTACTTTCTGTTAGTCAAAATATAATCCAATTCTGCTGTACCTTCATTTGGATGCTTCAATGTTTATTTCCTTTTAATATTTTTCTCAAAAAAAGAATTCATAATATAAAGTTTTTCTTTTTCTGCAAACTCCACAAGTCTCTATGTCCTCTCTCATTTCTATTACCATAACCAAAATTACCTACAGCACTTTAATCTTTCATTTGTTTACCAATTCTAGCATTAAAGTCTCCCATAATAATTTTAAAATGCTATTTACTCAGATCAAAAGCCTTTTGTACATCCATATAAAAATCTTCTACTACTTCATCACAATGAGAATTTTTTGGCGCATAAACCTGAATTATCTGCATTCGGTATCTGCTGTTAAGTTGTATAACTAATCTTGCCACTCTATCATCCGATACACCATCAATCTCCACAATATTGTTCTTCCATTTTTTATTTATAATGAATCCTACTCCACTTGTATTTCCAATAATTTTATATACCATGTAATAATTCAAAACTTTTTATTTTCCCCATAAATATTAAATAATTAAATTTTTTTAAAACTGAATATGCAAACTTGGTTATTTGTAGGCCCACAAGAATTAAAAATAGTTTAATATAGATGGTTTACCTTTTGTCTTTTCATAAATAAATAGTTACATTTTTTAAAGCTGAGTAAGGAAAACTAGTTTTTGTAAGCTCTACATTGCACTCTATCTATTACTAAACTCTTTTCATTTAGATAGATTTGCACAGAATATTCCAGATCTATTAATTAAAATTTTTAAGAAATTGAATACATCTTGAGCTGTTTTTATAATTTAAAATTAAATTTAAAGCATTTTCCCTCCTCATAAATATTACATTAATAAATTTTTTAAAGTGGATTAGAAATATTTAGTTGTTTGCATGTGTACAGTGGTTAAAAATATTGAATGGAGATATCTGTTATTTACATATATTTAAAGTTCTAATTTTTTAGTACATTATGTTAAGAAAAAAAAGAATGTTGGAAATAATAAAAAAAAGCTCTATAAGCATGAAAAATTATCTTGACAAGAAGAAAACTAACATCATGCAAATCAATTAGAGTGAACCAAAGAGAGATGCAAATTAGCAAAGTTGTGAGTAAATCATTTTCATCCAAGGTACAAAGAGATATAAGGACAAATAGCAGGGAAATCATTTAATAGACTTTCTATCATGTTAAACTAAATAGGTTTAGTATTATTAATCTTGATTGAGTCAAGTCTGAATCAAATAATTGTACTTGTAACTGGATTCATGTAGTCAAATAGATATCTTCTTGGATATACCTGTATTCATCAATAGCTATTAGTGGAATCATGTTGTTTTCTGAAAATATTTTATGGGTGATAGTAATGATAACAAATATCCCTGTCACAAATTTTGATAGTGACCCAAAGATTGTCAGAGGCAGTTCTGAGTTTTCAGTTTACTAACAGTAAAAATATTTGCTGACGTTGTCATTTTCAGTATAATGGTTTTGTTTAACATTTATAAATTTAAAGAAATTTTTTTTGCTTTGCTACATTTGAAAGCAAGTGGTTTTTTTTTAAATTCTTTTTTGCAACCATGTTGTAAGATCATTTATAAATTCAGCAGTTGAGCAGTGTAACCATAGAAAAATATTGCAATAAAAAGTGTACCAATTTTGTTAAAAAATGTCAAAATGGACAAACATAATGCATATTAGATAAAATTCATAACATATATATTAATTATAAATGTGCGATTTTTTTCGCATGCGTTAGTGAAGCTGTAATTATACTATAATGTTTAAATACTAAATCTCGAAATCACTAAGCAGGCATATTAAACATTATAGTATAATTACAGCTTCACTAACATGTGAAAAAATCGCATATTTATAATTACAATTTTTATTGGTGAAGAGAAAAACAATTTAATATATATTAATATTTTTCTGAGTCCTAACCCCATAGTCATTTCCAGAAAGAATATGCATATTATTTATTTTTAATGATTCCCACCAGTGAAAGCTGAGATTCAAATAGTTTTTTTAGCCAGATTAATATCTGGATTTCATATCCGTTGCATTTATATGATATTTTATTGACAATACTTATACTTCTTAGAATGCTTTGTAGTGTTGCAGAATTATAATGCTAGGTAAATATTGAGTGATGGCCTATGCCTCAAAAAAACATCTAATATCCATTACTCAGTATCATAGATTTGATTCCATATTATGGTGCCCACATAACACTATTTCCAAGTAATATGCTAATTAGGAAACTAATTGTATAAAATTCATAATGTTCTTCTTTTTTTTTTTAGTTTGTTCTCAATTCATATATATATTTTTTTATTATGGCAATTTTTATTTGAATTAAAAGAAATTATTACTTTTGTGATTGATACACACAAAATTATTCAGTGATTCAAACAATATTTATTGGCTGTTTTGACATTAATTTATCTAATTTAAGATTTAATAAGATTTGATGTGATATTCTTCAATATTGATATTACTGTACATATTTTAATGCCCAACAATTGAGGATTCTGCAATTTTTTTCTTTTTTTTTTTCTCATTTATTTGCTAATTAAGAATATATCCATTTGTAAACCAATAATTGGAAGTCTACGGGTCCTCTATCTGAAAAAAATAGCTAATCTTGTTTTTGGAGATTATCCATGATCTAATTTAAACCTATACTAACCTGTGCACGAGAAAGACTCTTAATATAGTGCTGTAATTAGAGCTTTTGCCTACCATGTTAATATCTATAATCTGGTTTGAGGTTCAAGTTCAGAATGGAAATAGATAATGGCTAGTTATTCTTAGCAAGAAAATAAATTAGGAAAAGCATAAAAACTTATTAATCTTTTGAGCAAATAAATATTTTCTTTGATTTACAACATATGTAGAGGGAGATATTTTTTATTCTGGCTATTTAAGACTCTTGATTTGTTTATTATACATATTATTAATTATAATATGCTCTTTGATTCTATATTATGGAATGTTCTTAGGAAAATTGATGAGTAAAACATTTTACTGTTCTTAAGGGGAATCTCTTGCATTTAAAGCAACTGATTATATAGGCTATGATAAGATGGATTGGTTATATATCAGTGAAGGAATGAGATAGTGTTATATTTTATCACCCTTTCTTTTCATCTTGTTAATTAAAAATATATCAAAGAAAACTAGATTGAATAGCCAAATATGGATTTAGGATTGATATAAACATGAATATTACCGTATATAGATATATACATGTGCTGCTGATCCAGTACTTACTACTGAAAATAGAGAATATTTCAAAATAAAACAACAGAATTAAAAATTTAAGATAATGGAATAATATGTAGAAAATATGGTTATATAGTTTATTTCATATTGATAACATATACAAACAAGTGATTGGCAATTTTTGTCTCCTTGGATTATTTATCAAAACAAATATCTAGTAATTGAAAGATTTACCAATGAATAAAAACCTGAAGATTTTTTAGATGTTTAGACATATCTTTAAAGAAAACAAAGATCAGAATTTTTCAAGATACGTTTTCCGGGACTATATGATATGAAAGCGGTATTGAAGGATGTTGCTTCTTAACTGTGGTATTGGTAAAGGCTTGATAATTCTTGGAAAGCAAAAATAATTGGGTGATTGCATATACTGGATTAAGCCTAAATTCTTGCTTGAAGCACAAATGACCCAGTTTAAATTGTCTTGCTTTGGTCATAACATGAAATGATTGATTTATTAGAAAACTGTATAATGCTTGGAAAGATAATTATGAAAGATGATGATCAGGATAAGGTGGTTAATCTCCTTGTCACAATTATGAATATGTTTTTGTGCAGCCTGAAAAACTAAACAAGTGACATATCTTTTTGGTGTGATGTTATTTAATCAAGACCCAAGTAAATTTGAAAACTTCTATAATTAACTTGTGCAACTAATCTAACAAATGATCACGGTATTGCTTGATAGATGTATATTCAGCTATTATTAACTAGAGGGTAAAGCAAGGATGGAAAACATTCAAATCCTCAATATCCAGTAATTGGCAAATTTGGCGAGAAAATGTCTTTTGCATGTAGCTGTCGGAAAGACATTTTTTACCCAGCATTGGGCTATTTAAAACCAGTATTGTCCTTTTTATATTCAGTTTATATTTTAATATTTGTTTAGTTAATAATGTGAAACAATGTTATTATAGTTTGGGGTAAACAATATTTGAATATTTAGTATGATAATGCCAACAAGCCATATAATAATATATATATTTTTGTACTCTTAAATGAAGGGGAGGGGTTGTGTCGAATATATTATCTTTGAAGAGATTACCGATTTTTGTTTTTGTTTGGAAAATTATCTGAAAACAGCTTTGCCTTTTTTTTTTTTTAAAAAAAAAAAAACGTTTAACTTTTATTTAGTTTATATTAACTACTGTTGCAAATTAAGGGGAGTCAGGCCTATGGAGGGAAAAAAAATATGGTAAGGAGCTAGCCTGGGTCAACTTTGAAGTGCACAATCAAGGATTGTGTCTGTAGGATTTTTTTTTTTTTATGTTGCTATGGCGATGAAGTTGGTAGATTCCAGAAAAGTTTGGGTGAGAAGAAGCAAGAAAGAATATTTTTTTCCTCTTAGTTCTATTTTAGACTTAATTGAGAATTCTGGAATTTAAGGAAGAGTTTACTTAGCCCTAACATATGTACTTTCTTACTGTGTAATATTTGATAGTAATAATGACGTTATGAGTTTTTTTTTTTTTAAACTTTAAAAATGAAGTATGGAAAAATATTATATATAAATAATTTACTCAAGGATGATTTAGTTATAAATATTATTTTCCCATCTGTACTTTTAATTCATCTTATTTTGAGGCTGCTGGATATAGCAAGTTAGCCTCCAGTCTTTCCTGCTTTTCACTCCAGTTTTTTTTTTCCATAACACACACACACACACAAATGGCTAAAATGTTAGGAAAAATAATAATTTATCATAAACGAACTATTCCAGATTGTCGTCAATTGCAATTAGGTAAGTTTTTTTAACTTTTTTTTTTTTTTTTAAAAAATTAGAAATAAAATTTATTCTTAGAAATATAATTTTTTAGCCCGGATGATTTATTCCAATTAAACGATTTAAGCATACATTTTTATAAATGTTTTTACAATATATTATATGTACAAAAATACATTGTAAAAAAAGTCCTCGTTAATTAATATATCTTATTTTTTTGCCATACCATAAAAAGAACCAAGTAATATACAGACCTTATATGTTATATTTTTATATTTATGCATGTGTAACTAAACTGCATACTTAGCTTCTATTATCATTGCCTTATAACAAAGTTCTTTGTTCAAGTATTCTTAATCGAAACAAATGTATAGCAAAGTAGCTACTTATAACTATATCTTAATTGTGCTAATTAACAAGTATTTTACATTCATATGGCACTAGTTACTTACTCATGATTCTACTTTTCATAATAATTGACTATATTGAAGTAATAGTTTATTCAAAATCTTTACTTTTTAAATATAGCTTGCTATAGATTATTTTCATTTAATAATTTCTTTGTCTATTACTAATATATATGTGCTCAAACTTAACTGTTAACAGAATTAAAAATAACACTTGCATATTAGATTAATAGAAAATTTGTAAATTTAGATGGGCTCAGTATCTAAAGATTAACCATGAATGTCTGTTGACCCAACATTTATTCTTGTACATAAATATTCTATATGTAGAATATCAATTCTTATAGCCAAATATTAACATCCTATCTTTTTTTTTAAAATTTGTAAGGGGCTCTCATATCATAATGATTGGCGTATATTTTTATTATGCCCATGACCTGGAATTTGAATCTGGACAGAGTGAATCTTGAAATTTTTTCGGATCAGAACAAGCTTAGGTTTTTCTTTCTGATAGATTGTCTATAGCTAACTCAGCAGACCAATCAGTATTAGTAAGTGAATGTGCATGTAGCTATTTTTAGGTAGATGTTATAAAGTTTCCAAATTGATCCAAGTTCGTCAGTTACAATGATGCATTGACTATAAAATTTAAAAAATCTCAAATGATTATATTATGATGTAGATTTTATTATAGATGGTAAAGATATCATACTCATAGGTGCCCATATTACCTTACTATCTTTTACATATATTGGAAAAAACAGAAACATATATTGAAAAAATAATTTAAGGATATTAGTTTTTTTTTTTTTTTATGGTGTATATTGTATTTTTAAATAACTGTACTCATATTGATCATTATTTCAGTGGTAGTTATTTTAATAGTTGTATTATTAATTTTAAGTGAAATTGGAATATTTAATTAGATAATAGAATATTTTTTGGAATGTGTTCAGAATCTCTGATCATAATTTGGCCCAGTTTTTAATTATCATTAACTAAATCTTTTGGAGTGTGATATCTGATGATATATCAGTATGTGTGTCTCTTTACATTAGACTCCTTATTAAAATTATAAACGTGATGTTACTTTAGGAATCTGGCATAAAATGATTTTTGGTTAAATGTTGAATTTTTTAAATCATTGTTTTTTGAAGACATCTTTATAATCTAGATTAATCAGATTGACTAATTGCCAAGAAGAATTTGCCTTTTCAAACTATTAAATATTTATATATTTTAATAAGAAACTAATTCTATGATTTTTTAAAGATTTTTGTAATGTTAATTAGAAGTATCATTATAAACATTTATTTAAAAATATGATTTTGAAACTATATCATGTTTGAATTTTAGCATTCACTAAGGATGTATGGAAAATTATGCTTATAATGACTGGGTGACAGATGTTCAATTGACATATTTAAAATTAGAAATCTTTTTTTTTTTTTTAGTTTTTTTTTTTAAAAATTGCTTTGACTTTTTTTTTTTTGCTAAGAAAAAAGCACTAAATATGCTGACATATACACTGTTAGTTAAATTCTATCAAATCACAAGCAATCTCTGGGAATAAGTAATAGTTATGGATAATTCTTAAGTGATATACATTCAAAAATCTATTCATTGCAATAATGTTTTTATTATTATTATTATCAAGAGCTTTATTATCTAGTTATACTTCTTCGAATTTACATGCTTACATCATGTGCTATACAAAGTTTAACTCGTCATTATACTAGGTAATTGTTGATTGACATGTTATAACTGAAAGATTGAAACTGCAATGGACAACATCATCACCACTGTCCAGAGAAGACCAAACCCAGAGCTGGCAACAATCCTCTCATACGCCTATCCCAGTTATCCCCTTAGCATTAGGACAAAGGCCCTGGGGACCCCCAGCCCCTAGACTCTCCTATCTAGGCAACAAAGATGAGTGATTTACACAGTGTAATATAGAAATTCAAACCACCATAAATAACATCATCTGTACCCCCCCCCCATAAGAAACTAGAAAATCCACCGCAGCAAAGATCCCCTCACACCCACATCCCAGCCCACTTGCCACAAGCTAGGATTTGGGCTCCGGGGACTCTCCCCCATCCAGAGAGCCAAGATGAGCGATACAGTCATTTAAATCAAAAGGTACAACCATAGTGCATTCTTTAAATTTCCTATGGGTGGCACTTCACAGTTCAACTTGGTAACCATTAATTTACTAAGTCTTTTGTAGAAATTAGGTTGAGAAATTGAATTTGTTCATAATTTAACCATTGAAAGTTCATTAATCCATAAGATGGTAAGCCATTGACAGCAATCCAATTTTGAACAGTAATTACTGATTTACATCATGCAATATAGAAATTAAAACGCAATGAATAACATTACCCCTCCCCCTGGGATGGAGAAAATCCACGCCAGCAACGATCCCCAAAGCACATTCATCCCAGCTGGCTGTTCAATGGCTAGAACTAAGACCCTGGGGACTCTGCCAACCACCAGACTCACTCACTCCAACAGGAAGGATGAGTGAAACACCCGCCCAATTCTAAAGTAAATCACGGCAAAAGTCACTGGAACTTTCTGTGTCTGGCTACCAGGTTTTTTCTTTTCTTATCAAAATCAAGCACTTTTATATATGTCATCAACACATTTATATTATGTGCTATATAACGACCAATTCATAGTTTTCCAAGGCAACTATTGATTTATATAGAGTAATGTAGAAATCAACATGCCAGTTTATATTTTGACCATATTGATTTTGCTGCATTAATCCATAAGATGATTAACTGTTGATAGTATTCCAATGTTACAATTAGGGATGATTTATGAAGTCTAGAATTCAAATATGAGTAGCATTCAGAAAGTATAATGTTAGATTTTCAATTTAGGATGGGTGAGTAAAAGCTATTAAAAAACCTGAATAGAATGTTACAATATAGTCCAAAACAATTTACTGTCAGGTCCTGCCCAAAGGCCTATGGCCTTGAACATCCCCACCAGAGAGCACCCCCAAACCCTCAAGAAGAACATGTTTTTATTTTTTTAAAGAAACTTATATAAGTATTTATTTACTTTTTCAAATAATAAAAAAAGTTAGTGCTTTTTAAAGAAAAACTTAAAACATAAAGCTATACTTTGGAGGTATTTTTTTTTTTTTACCTTATTATTAATAATCAATGAGTTAAGAAAAGTAAATCTAGAAATGATTAAACAGCTGCCTATGAAATAATGGAAATAGCACTTGAATTCATTTTTAATAAATTATATTTGTGTCATCATTATCTTATTGATAAAGGAATTACAATCTCTATTTGTGATTGGTTAAGCCAATTCAGATTTCTGATAATAATATTTAACTAATTAGAAGAAAACTAACTATATACTTAATCAAAATAATCTTTAAATAAAAAAGTTGTTTTGAAATGTACATAATGATGACATTTATAAAATGTAAAAATGTCACTTTCAGCAGATAGCAAATACATTATGCAAACTTGTGAAAATATTTTTGGAATTTATTTAACCAATTTTTATAATGAATTAAAAATTTATGTATTTTTCTTGTAAATAATAACTAGAATATTGAAATGGAAAGGAAGAAAATACTGTTGGGTATTATGAATTTGAAAATAGAAATGAGCTAAGTTTTTGTGAATTGATATTTTTATAATACATATTATTTTTCAAGTAATTGAAATATCCCAATCAGGTGAAATTTGCAAAAATGTTCTTAGTATTTAATCATAGAAGACCATTTTTCTTTACTAATAAAATCATGAATTGGATCACATTTTTAATAGATTACAAATTGTTTATGCCAACATCAAGTTGAAAATTAACCATAGACTTATTTAATTTTCTATAAATAACCTAGGAAACATTCCCATTGCTTTAACAAATAACCATAAATTGATTTGAAATTTTGTATGTAATTGTTAGTGAACTAAATGAATTATGGATGTAAATGAAAAAATAATGAAAAAGGAATCTAAAACAAGTTTGACCATGATGAACCAGCAAAAAAAAAAAAAAAAAAATCAAAATGGATGTTAAAAAATTGAGAAATAATTGCAAGGAAAAGAAGGGAGGCCAAATTTGAAAATGATAAACATATCTTTTGAAAAATCAGAATAGGAATTTTCTTGGGTAAAACAAAAAGCAATATTATAATTACATTTGTAATACATTGGAATTGAAAACAAATTTGCGCATTCTTTCTTGGAATGAAATTAAGCGCATATTTTATTTTTAATAGGTTAACTGAAATTGCTCCAGAGATAATAAATGAACTTATTGATGATGCTAGCTATAAAGAAAAATACCCATTAATAGAAAAGTTAAGTAAGACCATGGAAAACAATGACATTGCATCAAAAATTTTATTTAAAAAAACTGGAGATTTAATTGAAAGTATTATTTAATTTTGAAGCCTCTCTGTGGTTTACCTACCAGAAGGAATCAATGTATATTTCCATAATCAAAGAATTTTTTTAAAATCCTGACAGTATTCAAACAATATGCAAATACCATTGTACTCAAAATTACTCAATGCAGATTAGATCATTGCTTTGGAAGAACAACAAAGAAACTATATTCAGATCAGATCTTATTATCCTAAAATCCTTAGTTCTTGATCCATTTCAGATTTAAAATGTTTACAAATTTGAATAAGCCATTTATGTATAGTGATTCTTATAAAGTAAAACGGAAAAACTCTTAAAAACCACACTTTTACTCCCAAATGTTGAGGGAAATTAATTTTCCAAAACATTATAATTCAAAAATTTTATATAAAAAATGATAATTTACAACAGATTCAAATGATGTTGTAAACATTAAATATTTTGTTAAAGGACATACTTTAAGTGTATAATTAGCATATCAGTAACAATATTAAAATTAATGTATGATTCAAAGCTAATTTGTTAAAATTAAAATAAACACCTCAATTATGTACTACCACTCCACTCCAAATGAAAATAAACAAAAAATAAAAACGTTAAAATTCATGAATTTAATAAATTTTATCATACAGCAGTAGCCATTTTTGTGACGTAGTTCCATATGTGATTCTCTTTATTAATAATGTTTCTTTGGGTTACATTAAAAGCAGGTATATTTTATTATTCTTTTTTTTATTATTATTATTTTCAAATTTTAATAAGCTATGGTATTTTATTTAATCTTTCAGTTGTTTTAATATTTTTTTCAAATAATATATATATCAAAGAAAGAAAAAAGGATTTTTTTTTTTTTGAAGAATATTATAAATATCTATCTGTCTCAAAGAAATGTGTTTATAATTGCCTTTTCAAACATGTACATATATATATTAGTTAAAAAAACAAGTGTTTTTAAAATCTGTTAGGCATTAGGCAAAAGCAATTATTTATTAGAAGTCAAAAATTTACTATTTCTAATATGTATAAGAGCAAAATATTTGAATTTTAGTCTTTTTCAGTAAGTTAGATATTATAATTACATGTTTTTTTAAAATCTACAATAGAAAAAGTCTTTTTTTATTTCAAAATCAAAAGAGCAGCTTCTTTTTATAATTTTTTTTTTTTTAAAAAAAATCTTTTGTAATTATTATATAACTTAATTGTTAAGATAAATAAAAAAAAAGCCCATAAAACATGGATAATAACTATGTTTACATATGTTCTCTTCCAAAGAGTAAAAGGAATACCAGGGAGAATCGGTCACTTATGTAAAATTTCACAAATTAATGCCTAAGTACTATATAAATGTGCTGAAATAATAAAAAAAAAACCCACAAGCTTACATTGCATAATGTCAGTACAGTATGATGTCACAACTTGCCATTGTTTTTTATGAAAAGGTTAATAAAATGATTTCTAAGCATAAAGCTAAAAATTTTATGAAATTTAAGAAAATTTATGTATTTTTTTTATAAGATATAATAAAAGTTATCCATTTAGTAATGGGCAAAAAAAGAAATGGAAAATTTCATTGTATTATATCAAGAAGCTTAAAGTTTGAAAAGTTAACAGATACTTACACCAATTCTGAAATATAGTTGCATAAACTCTGATAGTTCCACCAACTTGAGGAGATATTTGCACAAACTATTCCTGCATATTCTGAAAGAAAGCTGATGCTGCAATTATTATTCACTTAGAATGAACACTAAACTTATCACAAAGATGTTTTTTTTTGCTAAGCTTTTCGCCAGGACAGGTTCATGCTCCCTGAGTTTCCATTAATGCCTATAATGCCACACTCAACAAGCCTAATACACTAGCGTTTATCTTTTATTAAGATACTTTATGTTCTACAATTTAAATGATTTAATTGTCTTAGATTTGTTGTCTTTTTTTTTTTTATATATATACATGTGTTTTAAATTTTTATTATATTTTGTGTAAGTTGGTTTCTGTGCGTTGATATTTTTCTCTTAAATGAGTTCTAGTTTCAAACTTGTACTGTATGTTCAGTTTAAGTCTTAGTAAGTAAGATAGTATAGTTTTATTTGTAATCTCACATTTCTTTTTGTTATAGAAAACAGTCTGGATATTATAGACTATTTTAATTAGCTTCTGGCTTGTGACTCATTTTGTTATTAGCTCTACTTATGTTGTGAAACTATAATTATTTGTAATAGACTATTACAAAATATAATAGTCTTTAGTTTTATCCCTTCAAGCTTCCCATTCATTTATTAGGGACGTATGATTGTTTTAATCCTCTCAATGGGTAGATTTTGAGCTCATAGCTGTCCATTCAGAGGGAAGTCAATTGATTGAAAGTAATAACTTTCAAGGTTTTTTTTTTTTTAGTTAATGTTTTGGAAACTAACTTCAAATTTCTCCTGTTTCGGCATAAGCTCTTAGAAATCTCAAATACGGAGATTCAGTTCTTTTATAACTATAGATTATAAGCAGGAAGTTAAACCCCATTTTTCTTGTGTGAGATTATTGTATACTTCCTAATACTTTTCCTACTGTCAGTATTTTTTTGCACTCTTTCTGCTATAATTAGTTCAACGTGCAGAAATTGTTTCTAAGCAATGTTAAAATATTTTAATTTTGACGAATGTATGAGTAGTGCATTTTAAGTGAATTTTAAAGTTTATCTAGGTTTATGTTATTTAATCATGCTACTAATGAAATATTTATTCATTTTTACTTAGTTGATTTTGTTTTCTGTTGCTACCTTTCCAACCCTCTGAACAAAACATAAGATCTTATTTGCTTAGTTGAGCTAGTCCGGCGCATTCAGGTTCGTATATTCTCTCCACCCTTAAAATAAATGTCTAGATTCGATTTTCGGACTAGTGGTGCCCTTGTAGTCAGTATATGCAAAACCAAAATCTTTAGTCCGGTACAATATAGATTTTGAAATTAACTCAGACTTAAAATTTTTAAAACAAATTAGAAAGATCATAGTCTTTTAATGATGAGACTGATATTATATTTCCATAATGAAAAAAAAGTTTTCGATGAAAAAGAAAATCATTCAGTGGTTATTTAAGTACGATAAAAATCTGATACTTGGCTATTTATTTAATTAAACAAAATTAAAGGTATAGTACAAATTTTTTTTTGTTTTTTGAGTGAATGTGAATAAATGAATTAACACAAAGATACAATTGTGCTCCTTTAATTTATTATTATTAACTGTATTATGGGTTTTTAAAAATTTGAGTTGTATTACTATCTTAATTTATATATGTATACTATACTCATAAAAAGTACTGATACATGTGCATTTTAATTTTATTCATTTTATTATGGGGAGACTAGTTGCTTTGCAATTTTATTACAGTATTTTTACACTTTACAAAGAAGAACTAAATTAAATAATATTAACTGAATAAAAATAAAAATAATTTATTAATGAATTTTACTCAAAAAGTTTAATTAAAAGGAATTTGAGCTATTATGGTGTTTCAGAAATGTCTATAATATACAATTTCCCCAAATACTAATGGAAAAAATTGTTACAAAACTCAGAAAAATATTTGTAATATATATTCTCAACTGTGCACATATATAAAACCAAAAAAATTTGCTAATTTTATGTTAAAAGTTTATTTTCAATACAAACGAGAACAGAAAAATTTTGGTAAAAGATTTTAATATACAGTCACTTTTATATTAGCACAAAGACTACAGTTTGTGAAAATGTATACAAATAGGGGTGAATTTTTGTTAAATTGATTTTTTGCCAACATGTACAGCATGCAATACACAATTTCTTTACATTGAAATAAATGCAAATAATGGATTTAAGTGGGATTTTTTTCTTTAATTAAACTTTTTAATATTTAAATACAAATATATTGTCTAAACTTAATTTAATTAGAAGGGATTTATCTTTTTCACATGTACTGTGTATCAGTTGTATAAGATAGAGTGGATAGCTGTAGGGAGATTGAAAGTCTGTGCTTATGCATGGTGAACAGCACCACCTAGCGGCTGGAAGAAGCATTGCTACTTTTGGCCCCTACTGTGGATACTTCTGCGTGTTTATGCAGAAATAGTACCTTTAGTGGAGGGAGTACCCTATCCTCACAACTACCATATATATATACACACAGACATGTAACAAAATAATTTCTGAGCATGTTTGACTTGCCATAAAATAAAAATCTTAAGTTATTACTTTTAAATAATATAAATAGCTTATGCTAGAGTTAGACTAAATACATATACATATCATCTTTGTGGTATAATTTATTATTTAATATTGTCATGAAATAATAAAATGATTAAAATTCATATATGTCTATTTGACACACACTGATATTTGACCATAGATGTACAGTACAATTGATTTATGTTTCAATCGTTATATAAAATACAATAAATGATTAAAATTTAAAGTTATCACATTTTAGTAATATATATAATGCATAGGTTTACATAAAATATAGATATATAATCACATAGAGATGCAATATGTCAATTTATTAACATAACATTGAAATTTGCCAAAATAATAAATGACATTAATTTTTATAACACATAATTAACATATATGTTAGTGTACATAGAAATGTATGTGCACTCTGGCGTCTATATTACATATATTTTATTTTGTGAAAATAAATTAAAAATTATTTTCACAGTCAATTCTTTGTTGAACATACATACATTTCACTATTTTAACAATAAAGCCTTTCTTTTAAAAAAATAAAATCAGTCATGACAGGTTACTCTAAAAATATTTTTTTTCTTTCTATTTTTTAAAAACAGAATGTCAATTAATTAATTCTTTACTCTTAGATTTTTAATCCAAGCATTATTATTTGTGTTTAATTCACTTTTAAAGTGTCCCTCTTTTTTTTTTTAATAAACAAAAAAAGAAAATTGTCCTATTGAAGCAGAAAATATGTTACACACATTTTTGCTTCACTGTCTGGTGATTCAAAACCTTAAATCAGAGGTTTAAACCCAGCTATATATGTATTAAATCACTAAAGAGTGAAAGGACACACATACAAGTTTTAAAACCCTCCTTTGTTTTTGTACTTTCGTAAGTTAAACGTTTTATTATAAAAGAATATTTAATAATTTTAAGTCGGAAATATTTAAATTGCCATTCCCTTTAAATAATCATGTATGTGTGTTCAAGATTGCAAAAATATATTAATATTAAATATTATGTATGTTTATTTTATAGTTCGCGTATTTTATTTTATGATGCAATACCAAAGAAAGTTCTAGAGAGTAACTCTGAAACTTATAAATAAAAGAATATTCTAAAAGAATATTCTAGATTTAATTTAAAAAGGGTAATTAATAAATTAAAATCCCTTAGCAAACAAAATGTTAATGAAAATTATATTTTTTAATCTATTTCTATTCTCGAAATAGATTAAAACAATACTCTCTAGAATTTGTTGCATTATCATTGAAAATAAACAATAAGTGCATTCAGGCCAGTTAATGGACAGCCGGGCCTTATCAAGCGGAAAGAGAACATTCGAGAAGGCCTTGCTAATATATAAATAGTGCCAAAATTTTAGGCTGTCTCTGAGTGCGCCATTTTAATCAGTGTTGCAGAACGGATCCACGCCAATTTAAATTTTGAATTATGAATCCGGAGTAGAGGGACTAAATTTGCTTCCCCTTTTCTTCTCCAAAAATCATTTCCATACTGCTATGCTAACCTACCATCTCCACTTATAGACTGCCTAAATTAAATGCTGAACTAACTATCTCAAAATGCCAGCCATTATTTTTCAAAACTTTGCCTTGCTAACTGTGTTTCCTCATTTTATAATTTTACACTTACTAATCCATATGGACATCAAGTAATGGAAGGTAAAATCCTAATCATGCTGCTAATATGAACTCTTTCAAAACTTTCATTTTGAAACCTAAATCATTTATAATGTAATTCTCTTTCTAATTAAACATGGCATTGTAATGCTAATTGTAACAATTCTATAAAGTGATGACTTTCTTTTTCTGTTATAAAAATCTAATGCACGAATCTATAACTTCATTTTTTTAATGTATTTCTTTAATGGGTTTCACAATTTCTATTTTTAATATTTTAAATGCAGCAAACTTTTAATTTCAATATTATAAATTTTGTATGATGCTAATAGTTCAATCTAGCAAACCGATTCTAAATTTTGTTATTAGATATCTTCAATATTATGGGATGTTAAATCATAAATATAAGCTTTCTTACCTAACTAAAAGTTCACTCGATTGAATATTTTTAAGTTATTCTATTTGCTTAGTGGCAGATTTCGCTGCTACATTTAATCTATCACTTTATTACCATGTTCACGCTATTGATTTATTTTCATATTATATTTTAAAATAAACTTAATGATCTTACCTTTGTGTTTTTTTATATCGTCAATCATGGTAATTATTTAAGAAATTAATTACTAGTTAGCGTATTAATATTTGTTTAATGAGGGGAACAATATTCCCTCTAATGTTGTCGATTGAATATTTTTAAGTTATTCTATTTGCTTAGTGGCAGATTTCGCTGCTACATTTAATCTATCACTTTATTACCATGTTCACGCTATTGATTTATTTTCATATTATATTTTAAAATAAACTTAATGACCTTACCTTTGTGTTTTTTTATATCGTCAATCATTTGCCCATCATGCCATCTAGCATGGTAATTATTTAAGAAATTAATTACTAGTTAGCGTATTAATATTTGTTTAATGAGGGGAACAATATTCCCTCATGTTGTGACATCATGACTAATATTAAAGATCATTTGCATACCTTTTGAGAGGGATCAAACTATTTCATATCATTACGCTAGATTCTATTAAATTATGAGGGCCTTAATCCACATATCAGCGTCATTAAGAACCTGATTTATTTATTATTATTAGCGTTGCTTTTCTTACATAACGTTACGAAATTTCGTAGCTTTGCCTTGTCCAACTTAAAACCCTGAGGAACGGGATTCTTTTATTTATGGCATATCCATGAATGGGGGTTGGAAGCACCGACTCCAGGATATTGTCAGGTGGTCGTTTAGGCTCTGCATGGGTTAACACGGGAAAAACCATGGTAGTCCAACGCCATCCCCTTTTCAAATGCTGACCTGTCATGTGTACAGCCACATTTCATATTCTTATATAATTGATGAAGTGGTCGTCCTAAAATGGACTCAACCTTTTCTAGTGTGATGATTTAGTCAGCACCGTGATTCTTGTTTAATATTCTTATATTTGCCCACTTTAAATCTGTAAGACATAATGCTGTGATTTCTAAATCCGTCTCATATTTTCGTTTATATTATAAGTTAGGGAATGTCATTTAAAAGCTTATTTAAGCTACCCGCCCTCTCATTGAAACATGTTTGAGTGCGCTAACAAACAATGTTAAATAAATCCTCTCCAATCAGAAAAGAATAGAATAAAATACAGATAACTTTTCTGTTTGAAAATTTTAAGGTCTAATAACTATTTAAGTGAATAATGTAAATTATAAAATATTTTCGTGTGTGGTTTAAATGAACCATAGTAAATTGATGTAACTTATATCCCATTTATCTGTTTTTAAGGTCACTCATTTTTCATAAAATAATCATAGCGTCCAAGTTATATAATATGGTAAAATTGGTATCTACTGTTAGCATATTAGGCCGCATCTTTTGAATATCTGTATATTTTTTGAATCATCGTATTCAATTGCAGATTTGCGTATTATTTTATCATCAATTTATGTGCTTATTATTACGTAATTCTTTCAATACGCAAATCAGCATTCATAATCAAGTGAAACCCATAATTCTATTAGTGTTATAGGTAAATAGATTCACAACTGTTTATTAAATTGTATAGTATTTGTTTATTCATTTTTCTAATTAATATTAATAAATTATTAACTATATATCATTTATGCATACACATTGTTAATTGGATTGCGTTATATATAGCTCATTTCCATTTGACTTTAGGCCAATCTAGATTTATTAATGAATTTTGATGAAAAGTCTAATTATAATCTTAAGCTATTTCATTCTGTTGGGACGGGGGTTCGAAACCTAGTAGTATTATCATTTCTCTATAGATCTCATTTCTCCGCTGTTGCTCCGGGACAGGAATGAATAAAATTTTATTTGTTATCAGAAATGTTGTTCGTAATGTTATAGATCTGGAAAATAGGCAGTAGGGCAGAGTTCATGATTGTTCCTGACCTATGTATCTTGCACATGATTGGACTCTAGGTACTTTTGCCTAGATGCTAGCTCTTGTTAGACGAACAAACAATTCTGATCGGTACACTATATATACATATTAATAGCACAGGTTAATTAATTATAACATCTTTCTTTAGAATATAGAATTGTTTATTAACTCTTTACTTTTTATTTTTAATCCAAGTTAAATTATTACTTACACTTTGAGTTATATTTTTAAATGTCATTTTAAGGAACTACTAAAACAACTCACCAGTTATGTTTCTTGTATATACGTTTATCAATGCTTCTGTGCATGTAGCTGAAGTAGCATAAGTATAACTAATTCTTCATCAACTGATGGTTTCTCTTGGTGTGGGCCACTCGAGGATTGTCTCATTACAAAAGGTTTAGTCCAGGTATGTCACCATCAGTTAACTCTTGGCATTTTCTTGGTTCCTCTTAAAGACTTTAGGAAAGCTGTCTTCTAAAACATTTGTAACAAGCTAATTAATACAGAAAGCTGGGTCTGCCTTCATGAATCAAAACTTCATAGTGAACTATAGAGCAGCTGCTTCATTGCCTTTAGATTTTCATGAAGAGCTCTCTGTCCTAATTTGGACCACCCTGCTAGCCAACTCTTCTCACCAGCTAATTGCTGCCAACTCACAACAAAATATTACTAGACAATTCTTTTCAAACAGCTACTATTAGCCAACCCTGTAATCTTATCAACTCTTATAGCTAGATTGCTGAGGTGACAAAACACATTAATTGAAAACTTATCTTTCTAATTCTTTCAAAAGCATTTTTAATTAAAAGCTACATTTTCAGAATTTTATCAAAGATTTTTAAAAATAGACAATATAAATTTTTACAATTATCTGATCTATTATCATAATATATGCTTGTTTTTAATTTCAAAATCAGAATTCAATAAAAATATTTATTAGATCTCGTTAAACTGTTTAATTTATAATAAAATTTTATTTTAAATTCAAAATTATTTAATTTTTTATAGTTATTATTCCCAGTGATATGTAGAAAATATCTACAAAAATTTTTGTGTTTATTTCTACTTTTCCGTTCACCTTTATATTTGTGCACACACACACACACAACTATGTTGTTGTATGCCATGTAACCGAAATGGTTACAATATATTTGATGATTTAGAAGTAAAACCTCCCTAAAGTACTGATAAAATTTTTATATATACAATTCCATCAATAAAAAAAATACTTTTTATTGTTGCTACAAACAGCGAAATGTTAATTTTATGCTTCATGAATTTGATCCATCCATGCAATTTTAACAATAAAAAAGAAAAAAAGTGCTAATGATTTCAGAGGGCTTGTTTATTAATAAATATTATTTTTTTGTCAAGAAAGGAAAAAATGAATCAATCATTTGCTTGTGACATATGTAATGCTGTTTATTTTAATAATGTCTGAAAAGTTATAGTAATGTTAAGGATTTATCTGTGCGGCATAAATGAAAACATAAAAAAGGCAGCTGGTTTTGTTAATTCAAGTGGTTATACCCAACCTTTGAAATCTAGAAAAATCTTGTATACCTGGGTCTCGTTTTATGCAGTAGATAGGTTCCTCAGAAAATACGCAAAAGAGAAATTGCACAACAATAGACTTAACTTACCTTGAAAAATGAGGGATAGGTACTGTAATTTTCAAAAATCGCACAAAAGCAAAGCAATAAATTAAAATTACTTTAAAATTCGCATAAAAAAAATAAGGAAATAAAATATGACTAATAAAAAATTTGAAATTTGAAAAAAATTGATACAAGATAAACTTTTTTACTTTTTTTTTTATTAACTATAGTATTTAATTTTATTCAAAACAATATATTTTTATGCGTAATTTACAGTATTTTACATTTTATCATACATGTACAGTATTTTAATCATTATTGCTATTTGACGATATGCAGATTCGTCCGTGAATTAGTAAGACATCAGATTCATCACAAGATGAAATACAACTAGCACCAAGTTCATTTTTTTAATTGCTCTTATAGTGGATTCGCCTAAACGAAAATGTTTTCCAATCGCTGTTGATCCTTCCCATTTCGCTAAGCAATCTAAAATTGAAATTTTTGTTTCCAAAGAAATTCATTTTTCTTGGGTGTTTTTTCTTCTCCATTAGGGTAAACTAAAAGTTAAAATAAAAATTAGAACTTATGATAATAAAAAGACACCTACTCACCACTGTTGGGCAAAATTTAATTAAAACTAGCAATTAAAAATTAAATTCTTATTTTTGTCTTTAATTTTCAATTCTATTTAAAAATCAAATTTCATTGTTTCACATCAAATTAATTTCAGATCACAGTATGTAATTTTTAAATTGTTAATTACATTTAAAAATCAGATTTTAAATTTTAATTGTCAAATTTAATTGTGCCCACTGCTGTTACTCACCTTTTAAAAATAAACTTTGGACACTAAATGATTAATTGATTACATATTTATTTTTAAAAAAGCAAAAATAGAATGTGATTTAAAATGCAAAACAACAACGTGCATAGTATAGACATCTGTGACATTTGAACAGATTTACATTATAAACTTGTAAAATTTAATGTGTGTATATAAAATGGGGGAAATCCTGATTTTAAGTGGATTATGAACTTCTTTATTGCATAAAATCTATTACAGTACTATTATAAAGTGCTGGAAATATTGAAATTATTAGATGGAAGTCGAACTCTGATAATACGTTGTTACTTTAAATATGACACGCGAGTGCACTAAATTTATAATATTTAAAGTAATAGCGCATCATCGGAGCTCGACTTCTGATCTAATAATTTTTATCGCATAAAAGAAAACCGCATACAAAAGTATTAAGAAGAAACATGAATCGCATAATTTCAAAATCACATTAAATTAATCCACATAAAACGAGACCTGCTTGTATATCCAAGTCAAACATTGATTTTTTACCAGTTATGGCAAGGGTTTGCGATTTGCCATTATCATTAATTTCTTTATTTTTTAATTGTGAAATTATGATTTCTTATTGTATTTCTATCAGATTCATGAATTAGTGCAATAAATGATTGTAATCTTTTAAAAAGTAGATTTTAGTGAGGAATAAAAGAGATTGAGAACTGATCATTAGATATTTTTTTATTTTTTCTTGATTATATAACATTAAATGTACATAATGTGTAACTTATGCAAAATGTATTAAAGTTAATAATTATTAAATAATATTTAAGATATCAATAATTCTTAATTATATTTAATATTTTAAAGATAAGATAGGCTTACAAAATATAAGCTGAGGATATACTTTATTCGTAATTTGTAAAAATTCCTAATTTGGTATAAAGATTCGTGATCATTGGTATTGGATTAATAGGTTTGCACCTATGGCAACTTGTCACTGATAATAAATTCAAAGTTGTGGAATTTTTATAAATATTTGTAGATGTTGAAAACAAGAATCTTTTACTTTTTCTACTCTATTGTAAGCTAGAGTAATCAGTTGTTCTCATTCCTGGTTTCTGGTTTTTACCTTTATCCTATGATAATTTGAAATTTAGAGCTGTAGCTAATATTATTGTGCATCTGCAACCTCTTTTAGTTCTTTTTTGTATTATCACACTAATAGCCTGAAATTAAAAAAAAAAAGACTCTTAAGGTTTTGAAGTCAATCAAATTTGCTTGTATAGCTATATAGATAAATAGCAGATTAGTAATTAGATTTTAGTAACTTTGATTCTAATCTAAGTAACTGTAGGCATTTTTCTTTCTTCCTGGAAATGCTACTATCAACATCACTTGATCTTTTCAGCTTAATATTGTGTGCATGAACATTTCTCTGTTCTCCACTTTAGCACTATTTATCGTAGGCTTGAGTAATCACTGGTTATTTAATGGTAATATAATTTCCTATTTCAAATCACGTCTTTTACCATTATCAGTGAAAACTTGAGATACAAAACTGGAGCCAGTGCATTTATGCCTTTAGTTTGCTACCATTATGTATATATAGTACTATCAAACTAATAGCATGTTATTAAAATAAAAAGCCTATTTTTTTTTTTTTTACCAAAACTAAACTGCTTTTCTAGTTATAGCTCTAACATCAGGTTAGAACTATATTTTAATCTCAATTTTGTTCTAACTGTAGGCTAAGTCTGAATAATTAATCATCAGATTAATTCCAATTTCCAGATTGAGTTTCTGACTTTTATCAATGATGACGTGATTCAAATCTGGAATCAGTATAGTTAGATATGTGTCCAGAATAATTTATATTAAACAGGTGATTATTACTGCCAAACTACCTTTGATAGTGATCATATCTCTTGTATTAGTATTTTCCTATCTATTTATTCTGTCTGCCTCAAGACAGAGAATATATTGGAAATTGTATCAAGCTCCATTTTTTCTATTATAGTATTTTTATTTAGTAGTTTGAAAGTGATACAATATTAATAATGTAATATTAACATAATAAATTGCGGAGAAAATTTTTCAAATAATGTAATTGATATTCCTTCTTCCCTCATTTTCCTTTTCACAATTTTTATAGACATTTTACTTCAAATACTATACACATTTTAACTTTTGTTTAGATTTCCATAATAATAATATATAATATATATTTATTAAAGCCATTGAGTAAATTAATTTCAATTGAAATTAAACTCTAAAAATTGGAATTAAAAATTAATTGAAATTTTGTTTTGCAAATGCAGAACTCACTAAAAGTTATAATATAATTTCAAAATTAAGCTACTAAAACAAATTAACATGTGAACAAAAATGGCAAAATATTACTGAAGGTGATTAAGCATTATCACTCATTGTTTTTTTAAATGTAAAGTAACTTGAATAAACTTAAAATGAAAATAGAATTTTACAGCATGCACACATAATTTCAATATATAACAATATCAATTTGATTGCAATTCCAGCCTGCTGTATTACACAGCCACTTGGTTAAAAAGCTTATATATTGTCTTGTGGGTGCATGCTTGTTAATTTATAGTTAAGTGAATTATATTGTCGTAAGGAATTAAAAGGAAATAGATCTATAGAGTTAATCTTACTATTAAATATTTGATCAAGACATATATGTAAAATTCTAATTTGTAAAATGATAACTCATATGCATAAAAATGAATACAAATTGTATAGTTTAAGAAAATGTACCCATTTTGTAACCATTTCAGATTTGCCTGCTGGTGGGGGGGGGGGTAACCATTTCAGATTTGCCTGCTGGTGGGGGGGGGGGTAACGAAATAATTTGCCTTTTTTTGTAGTAAATTGAATAGCAAATTGGAATATGTTTTGAAAATTATAAAGTAGTAAAATTGTGAAAGTTAGAAAATGAATTGCAAAGTTCAGTCATGATTTTTTTTACTTTCAGTCACTATGGTAAATAAAGAAAAAAACTACTTTTTCTTATAATCATTTATAGTATATTAATATTTATGAAAAAGCATGTATAATACGCCAATTATTACATCTAAATAAAGATGTTTTGTAAAAAAAACATTATAATAAATTTATAATTGTGTTAAGTGTTATAAACGTATTATGAGGATATGAGATATAGATAGATCTAAAAATTACTGATCTAATCTTGACTTGAAAAGAAAGCAGTGCAGATTGATTCCATAAAGAGAGGAGAGAAATTGCAGATAGAGAAGTTGTTGTTAAAAAGAAAAACTGTTATTCAGAATAGCCCTTGGATAATTTTATTTTGCTAAATGTTTAAACAAATATTTTTCAGTACTCTATCCAACTCAAAAAGTATGATGAAATTAGGTAGCAAAATACTGTTTGTCATAGCTAGTTAGAAAACAGAAGGCTCACCAGTCAAAAGACTTGGAACTACACAGTTGTATTCTGATATGGATGTTGAGGAATGCAACATTGCTTTCTTTAAAGGAAAAAAAAAAACATGTCATAAGAAAAGGAGAGGACTTTGTTGTAAAACCTACCATATTTCTATCTAATTGAATTCATCTATATTGTTTACTGTCATCAATGTTACAATCAGGACTGAATTGATAAGCTTACATTCTCTACAAAAACAATGGTTGAAAATATTTTTATTAGCTGGTAAGATTTTTTTTTATATTTGACCACAAGGCCTTAAGTTTTTAATATTTATAATGATTTTTTATTTTTTAATATTTTATTAACCAATCTAATTAGTTTCTAAACATAAGCATTTAATATACCTTTAACCATGAGGAGTGATGCAATTTACCAGGGTTAGGCAGGGATAACGATAGCTGCAATAGTAAAATATCCAGAAGCAATCTTTATATTTAAGAAAGATTGGCTGCGCCTAAGAGTTTAGTTTTATGAATCTAAACAGGAAATTAAAAATATTTTTGTTAAGCATTAAACTTAAACCTACTCTTCAATGATAAGGTTGTTTGGATCATCAGCAGCAGAGTGTTGCTTATATTAATTAATCGAATATATTTAATTTTGTTAACCATTTCTTATTTAAATTTATATTTTCATTTTTTTTTCGAACCATTACATTAATATATATGTGTAATAATGTTCAAGGCATTGTCTAAATGTTAGCTGATTTTAATGATTAATATATATCAAAAATTAAACAGCACAATAATTTTTAATTTTTATTTATTAACATATAGCTAATTTAGAAGGTTTTTAAACTCAGACTATCAAACTCCCAACAGCTATCCACTCCAGCTTTTATAACTGATACACATGACCACATAATGTGAAAAAGATAATATACTTGTATTTAAATATTACATTTTCAGCCTGTATTTTGCCATCCCTCTTCTATGTGCAATGGTCACATTAAGGTCATATATGTGAGACATCAGAGTGACTTAAAGTAAACATGGGGATGACAACAATATTGGCATCAACCAGGGATTTGAGTGTTCCATTATCGGATTTTTAATGATGTGGATGACTGAAGAATTGGAGAGTGGAGAAGATTGAGGCTTATCCATTAAAATACGAAGATTTGCCAACTTAGTATAAACTGAGCACAGATTATATATGTTTGGAAGATGATGATCTGAACCAAATTATAAGAGCTGGTTCAACACAAAATACTTATATCGGGGATCATTTATCTCCCCCCTGTATATAGTCATATGTATCGCTTGTATAAGATGGAGTGGATAGCAGTATGAAGCTTGATAGTCTGAGCTCAAATTTCTTTTAAATTACATTAAGTTCAGTATAGATAATATACTTGTAATTAAATATTACATATTCAACCAGTATTTTGCTCATCCCTCTTCTGTGTATTTAAATGGACATATTAAGGTCCTATACGTGAGAAATTAGAGTCACTTAAAGTATATTGGCATCAACAAGGGCTTTGAGCATTCCATCATCAGATATTGATAATGATATGGATGGCTGAAGAGTTGGAGGATGGAGAAGATTGAAGTTTGTTCATTAAAGCATGAAGATTTGCTATCTTAATATAAACTGAGCAATGATTATATATATGTTTGGAAGATGATCTGGATCAACTTATGAGAGCTGGTTCAGTACTGAATGCTTATATCGGCGCTCATTTATCTTTTTCACATGTATGCGGTCATATGTATTGGGGTCGTATAAGATGGAGTGTTCATATCCCTTCTAAATTATATTAAGTCCAGTATAGATAATATACTTGTATTTAAATATTATCATATAAATACTAAACTAATTTTTTTCCGAAATACATTTAATAATTATTTTCTTGTAGTAAGAATTTAAGATAGGATAAAAAAAATGATGAGATATTTTTTAATGCACTCTTTTTCATTACCAGTAACATAATTCTGCACATTAAGCAACTGAAAGCTTTTTTTTTCTTTCTTGTTCATTGTCCTTTTTTTACATAATACACTTACTGAAGTTAAATATCTCTTTAAAAAAAAAACTTCATTTGTCTCTCACACTAATTAATTACAATAAATGAAAAGCTAGCACATGGAAATTAATAACTTCTCAAGAAATAATATTTGCCTTAAACTTGCAAATTAAAAAAAAGAAGAAATAATGAATTATCAAACAGATAATAAATATATCGGAACTCACCTTCTAAAAGCTTGGTTTGTTTTTTTGCCCATTTTATAATGGTGTTTTCTTTGATCTCTTATAAGATTGGTTGGCATAGGGAGTAGAAGTTGGATTTATTTTAAAATTTTCTATTTTTACTTTCCTCTTATTTTGCTTTTAACAGTAATGTTTCCAATTACGTTGGAAAAGAAGCTGGAAGATAAAAAAAAGTTGATATAAATAAAGTAACTAAATAGCTCATTTTAAAAAACTAAAAAAAATTAAAGCAGTTTGAATTACTTAAATATTTTGTTGGAGAATAGAATTCATGGTTTCGCATGCTGTAAGGTAGGATTACTTTTGAAAAATGCTTTTTTTAAAATTTTTTTTTCATAAATTAGATACCATACATATTACCCCCCCCCCCCAATTAATATCTTCTTTCTTGATATTTATGTAAATTTATAATTCTTATGAATTTCTCAATGAACTGAGAATTTTTTTTAGAAATTTTACCATTGACAATTATTTATTGGCAAGAGTCTAAAAATAATTATGTTTCACTGTTATAAATAGTTTTAAGTCATAAGCTCTATTTAAACAATTAACTTATTGCTTTATGTATACCTTTTTGCAACTTTATTAATGCTAAAGAATATCAAGCATTTTGTCATATATTTTCACCTAATTTTTCTTATATAGTGATTATAAATTTTAATATTGAGCTGGTTATGTGTCTCATGGCATACATCCACATGGTAGGTGTGTGCATGTATATATATAAAGTTGAAACAAAAAAAGTAGAAATAAACACAAATTTTTTGTAGGTATTTATTATATATACTGGAATAACAGTTAAGAGCTAAACAATAATTCTAAATTTTAAAAAATTATTTTAAATCAAACCCTTAAAAAGGTTTATTTAATGTTTTATTAATCCTCCTATATTCTAACAGATTTCTTTGTTCTCACTAGATTTAAGCTTTCAACTTTCACTTTAATATTCAATCATTATTATTTATCAGAATATAATAAATTTGACCTCATTCGATAAATATTTTTGTTTAGAGATTGAAATAATTTTAAAAAATCATATTTGATTTTTTAGTTGGAGCCGATTCAATTTGAAAAAATGAACGAAATTTTTTTTATTTCATGTGTTTGATTTAAAAATCTGTACAATTTTTTTTTTTAATAATTACTAAATCATCAATTTATGCTTTAAAAGTTTAAATTTTTTGGTAAATTTTACGATATTGCTGAATCCTATAACAATCTGTTGAGTGACCTCATTTTTACAAAACTGTTTTCCTGCGACTATAATCTCTATAGTAACAAAATATTCAGAAGAAAATATTCTTTTATATTTAAAAATAAAACATTTCTGTAAAAAATAAATATGTAATATTTATTTTTGATTTTTAATAATTATTACACAATTGTGATACAAATATAATCATAAACTTTCCAAAAAAATCAAGTTTTAGTTCATCATAATATTTATACACTCATCGGCAAAGTTTGTGATCACTGAATACACAATGTCTACTCATCAAACCTGGGTTTCAGTTCCTTTGTAATACCGATTATTCAATTTTCCCCACCATCTTTTGATTGATTTTTTTTTTGTAATTAAAATATTAGAAAATAAATATGTGAAATTTAAAGCCATAAAAAAAGTTTCACAAAATTTTCACCAGGGAAAAGAGCAAATTTAATTGCTAGAAATCTTAAACGAAGCTTGACCAAGGGAATAAAAGACCTGATTAATTCTGATTTTGAAAGTACAAGCTTGTTTTTATGTTGTAATAGATATATGGGTAGTTATAAAATTCCACTATCTTATTTTAATTAGATTAAGCTTTTTTTTTAAAAAAGAAATACTTTGATAAAAATCCTACAAAGTTGTTTTTGAAAGGATTAAGGTGAACTAACCTTTTTTCAATCAATATAAAGAAAACTTACTTTTAATTACTGTGTTTTTAAAATTACACCCCAGATTATAAAAAGGTTGGGAAAAAAGATTACAAGATAGACTATTATTACTATGAAGTTATAACTGAAGGCAAGAATTAGAGCTACTACTAATGTCATGAGGGTAGAGTTTGGATTCACTTGGGAAGCAAGGTCCAGATTTTTTCTTTTATAGGTTATATTGTGTATTAGATTGCATTGCTGAAGTCTACCAAATTATAGACTGAAGGAAGCTGACTGAATGTCAACAGTTATCCGATTTGTACCTTTCATGAAGATGTCACTAAGCCAGTCTACTGTTTTAGAATAGGCCAGCTTACCGAAAGATTCCAATGCTAGCCAGCTTATTGAAAAAATATTGTGCTATAGTTTATACATATGCAGTTTTATCAATACGCCAAGAAGCAGAAACATAATTACTGCCGGTCATATAAAGATGATGATTTCATTTATTCTCTAGTGCTGGATGGCTCAAAGGGATATCCTTTCAAGTCCATGCACTACATTTTATTTAGCATTTGTTATTAGAAATTAAGTTTATAGTTGGCCAGTACATTAATGGTACTAAATGGCCAGAGGACATTGATGATGATCAAAATGTTTCTGTATTCCAGTATTATTTTTTTTAATTATTCTCATTATTCTTTATTCTGATGGATTAGCATTTAAGTTTGTGCATCCAAATTATTGTTTCTATTGCTTCCCTAAGTTTGGCAGTGGCTAAATAATTAGCCTGTTTTATAGTGGATCACTTTCAAGTCCAGTCACAAGATTGTTGATTTTATTTTTTGATCATGATGATGAATGATTATTATTATTCATTTGTAATGCTGGAAAACTTATTACTTCTTTGCTGATCTTTCAAGCTCTTGCTTTTATATTTATCATTATGTTCATTGTATATTTGGATTTGGATTCATTAACTGGGATTGATAATGTTTTCCATCGCCCCTGGAACACCCCTGACTTTATGTCATTACAAATAGCTACACAATTGTGGAAATGATGATGATCATGCACTGGTGGCCATTACTACGAAATTTCCAATCAACTTTATCTCAAATATAACCACATCCGAGAAAGAAAAAAGGATGTATTTTACGCAAAATTAAGAAAAAAATTACTGTGAAATATGTGACATGAGTATTGATGATTATAAATTATAAAATAGTGGTTAATGTATATTTAAGGAGTTCACATTTAGAGTTGAATAGAAAATCTATGATTTTGGAGATTGGATTGTGTTTTTGACTGTTGAAGTTTGTTTACTTGATGATGGTCGGAGGGATTATCATTGGCTTGAGAATACAATGTTTGCGTGCAACTCTTAAGGTGTGTTCTATCTCAGGCATTGCTTCAACCCACTTTCTGATTTTCATTATTTATCTTGGAACAGTTAACATAATTCTGCCATGATTTCAGCATCTAAGTTTCAAGAAAAAGAGTAAGACATAGTTTTGTATTTTCCAGCCCCTAAGATTCAAAAGAGCAAAGATGTTTTTATTTTTATTTTATATCAAAGGCTGTTATAGTTTATAGTGGTTAAATTGAAGAAGCTATCTTGGTGTGCATGCTGCATTGTATAATTGAAGAAGCTATCTTGATGTGCATGCTGCATTGTATACTTATAATCTAAAGATTGAATTTTTTATCTCAGAATTTCAGGTCACTGTTCATTTTGTTAACTGTCAAATGTCTCAATTCTGTAAAAAAAATTGATGAGTATATAGTTTGAGGTATGAACTTTGTTTTAGTTATACATGTATATTATGTAAAATATTGTTAGGGTGGTGTTTAATTTCTCTTTTTTTCTTCATGAGGAAGAATATGAGGATGTTACATGTCTTTTGACATACATTAGTACTGTGTGCATGTGTATATATAAAGTGGATAGGAAAAGTAGAAATAAACACCAACAAAATTTTTTGTAGATATTTATTATATACATTAGAATAACAATTGAGTTAAATAATAATTTTGAATTTTAAAACATTATTTTAAATCAAGCATTTAAAAAGGTCTATTTAGTGTTTTATTCTGATTTGGAAATTAAGCTTGTTTTTATGTTACAGTACCTATACTGGTAATTATAAAATTCCATTATCTTTTTAAATGGATTAAGATTTTTTTTAAAAATTAAATACTTTGATAAAATTCTACAATCTTGTTTTTGAAGGATTAAGGTGAACTAAGATGAATCATTAACTTTTTTGGATCAAAGGGTAAACAAAAAAAACTTACTTTTAATTACTGTCCCTGATTATAAAAAGGTTGGGAAAAAACATTACAAGATTGACAGTAGTATTATTACTATGAAATTATAACTGAAGGCAAGAAGTAGTGCTGTTGCTAATGTCACAATGGTAGTTTGACTTCACATGGAAGTTAGGTGCAGATTTTTTTGTTTCATAGGTCATAATTGTATTAGACAGCATGCCTGAAGTCTACCAAATTATATAGACTGAATGAATTTAAACTGTTACCCAATTTATGTTTTTCCCAAAGATGTCAATAGACCAGTCTACTTTTTTAGATTAGGTTAGCCTATTGAAGAATTTCAGTAGTCGGCTTAGTGAAAATGGTGCCGTGCTATAGTTTATACATATGCAGCTTTATCAATATGGAAAGAAACACCAACATATAATTACTGCTGGTCGTATAAAGATTGTTCATGCTGATAAATATTTCATGAAGGATGATGTCAAGCACAGGCAGAAGAAATAATAGTTAGTGAGTGTTTTTTGAAGGTCTGTGATGATGATGATGTTCTAGTTTTATATTGGACTACTTCCATCATCTAGTATGAGGATTGAATGTCTTTAGAAAAATTTAACTTTTATTTAAATATTCCAAATACATTCAACTGTTGGTGATAGCACATCAAACAGGTTAGTATATGCACATTTTTTCGATAGGTATTATTCTCTCCTCTTCTTCAGGTGTTGCTGATCTGACAAGTGACAGTACTAGCATGAGATTCGAACCTGGACTCTTAGATTCTTGAGTATTGACTTTTAAGGTAATGCTCTAACCAACAGCCATTCCTGCAGAGGCAAGGCAGTAGAAATTTGATATACTTACGTGGTTCCTCCTGAATTCTCCACTTTTTCCTAAGAGCAAAGTTGATGAGTGGTTTCCATACATTATGTGTATTTGGTCGAAAATGTATGTCCATCCAACAAGATTTAGAATCTAAGGAAAAGTACCCCGAATTCAATCATGCCCGAGATACACAGGTCAGGAGCAATCATGAATTCTAACCTGTTTGCCCATTCCCTAAATCTATAACACTATGAACATCACCTAAGGTGATACCACATAAATTCCTTATATCCCGGCCCGGTGCTACAATGTTTTACATGAGAACTCAACTGGTGATGATGATGATGATGAGAGATTGAGTGAACCCGAGATATAAGTAAAAAAAAAACATAAGATAAATATATTAAGGAGATTCAAATAACGGATTA
Organism: Epiperipatus broadwayi; assembly: GCA_028023455.1. Lineage (NCBI taxonomy): Eukaryota > Metazoa > Onychophora > Udeonychophora > Euonychophora > Peripatidae > Epiperipatus > Epiperipatus broadwayi. Next base: position 9,257,726 of record JAQFVV010006225.1, on the reverse strand, counting down.
AAGTTAAAATATAAATATTTATTTGGACAAAATTCAAGATGAGTTTTATCTATATATAATCACCTTCACACCTTTAAAATTTTATTTTCATTATAAACATTTAACAAACTTGATACAATTATTTTTATTTTAACAAATATTAATTTAGTGTAGCAGTTACAATACTGAATGTATATTAAAAAAATAGGCTTTTATTCAAGGTTACAAAATGGATTTATCTGAGTGGTTTGGTGGATGTTTTATACATTTAAAAATATATTTATAAAGATACAATAGAGTTTCGCTGATTATACGATTTTAGTATAATGTCCTTAACATTTGATACATAAGTTTATTTTCATTTAGAGACTTTATTTATAACAATTTAAATAAGGATACATTTTGATCAGTAAGTAGACTAAAACATTTTTTATTTTACATTTTCAGCATTTAACGATAGAATATAGCGAAACTATAATTACGGGAACGGCTTATTTCAGTAAAGGGGAGGGCAACTTCATGAGAAGTTGGATTTAAACTCCAATGGAAAATATTACAAAGAGAAAAACATTTTATTATCCATATCATTACGATTTATTTTGCTAATCAGGCTAGAAAACTAACTATAAGAAATGGCGGTGCTAGCATAATATCAGTGAGAGGAAATGGCACATTTGTCCAGAACAAGGTCATTCTCCAATTTTTTAAAGGTGATACACACTCGTTTCATGCTAGAGTGGTACAGAAAGAAAAAGGTAGGTAGGAAGTTTCTAAGGGCCGGACCACAGTACATCCATACAGAGCTTCATCTACTCTAACCTGCATGTTCTAGAAGTAGACGTAGACTTCTATCATGAACAAGGACATTACAGATGGCAGGCTTTGAATCCCTGGAATGAAGTGCAGGTGAATCAAAGCAGTATATAAATGTATACTTGGGGAAGAATGACGAACGCAGATGATCATGACTCCCTGGAGTGAGGTACAGGCGAATCAGATCAAAGCCCTATGAGGCTTATTAATAATTTGACATATGCCAGCAACGCTATCATAATAATATAAAGTCACTGAATTTAAATATTAAAGCCTTAAATGGTTTAAAAAATACGTAATGATATGGTAAAATAATGACCCATGTAAACTAGTCATCTATCATAAGTTAAACTATAATTAATGAAGCATGTATTGCTCTCTCTTCTTGAATCAATATTTTAACATATTAAACAAAAACAAAAATTCATGCACTTAAAAATGCAAATTACAAAATAGATTTAAGTCGCCAGCCTTTTTGGCGATGATGATCAATAAAGAATTTTATAAAATTAACGGATAACAATATTGACCCCAGATTGCAAAGTATTTATACATTTTGTATAAATTTACAATAAAACATTTATTTAAAAGCAGATATTCATTTAAAATACAAACCCAATCTTATGAGATATTTATAAATAAATAAGGACCCATTAATCCCCCCCCCCTTTCTATTCTACCACGGGATATAGAAGTTCGTAAGACTAGGTTGGATTGGCATTTATAAATAAAATTAAATGAAAAATATATAAAAATATTAAAATTAAATTATAACCGCATTAAATTATAAAAATAATAATAAGCGTGAGTTGGATGAAAAACTTGGCATTAACATTAGTTTGGATAATAGAGAATTGATACAAAAAAAATTAACACTCGCCGATTAGCGAGTTTTTAAAAAAAAAATTTAAACATAAAGAAAACATTAGTTTACAAATTAAATTACAAATTAAAATTAGCTAATGCGATTATACTGTCTTTGGGCTGGTTACCTCAGGATTCTATGAAGTATTGACGAATCTTCTATGGCAAGCGGCATTCTTTGATGGCACTGTCACTCTTGAGCGGTAGGAGCTACATCTCGGCACAAGTCGGGTTGAAGATGGAGGGGAAGGCGGCTTAGGCCCCTCAAAAATTGAATGGACGTGAAGTCGACTAGCAATGATTGACCAAATTCTGACACAATAGATTTTTAGCCCTGTTTATGTCAGTTTTTAGCCACTCAAAGAATGTTTGTTTCTATTAAACTTCCTGACTATAATGAATCCTTAATTTACAAAAATCTTTTCTCGATTGTTAGTAGAGATGCAGTCATGAGATAACTGTCCAAAATAAATTCAAACCAATTTCCAAATTGGAAATGGATTTGATAAAATGTTAATAGCTAACTAAAATCAATTAGCTTTGTTTTAGATTTTACTTAACTTTAATTTACAAATTTCTTTTAAAATCATGAAACAAACTTCCCACCCCTTTAATTATTCCTGGACAGTTAATGACTGCACTTTCCATCTTGAATTTATATGTAGTTTTATGACAAAAAAAATATTTACAAAGTATTAAAATAAAAGTAAAAAAATAATAATACAATTTTAAAAGACAAAAAAAAAAATTATTTAGTATTTTTAATTATATATATAAGCTCCTGTAATATATGTATATATCTGAGTCACATCTATAAAAATTAATATTTAAAATAATTAAAGAAAATTTTTATTTCAGATTTATATTTATAAATCTCATAGACACTTCTCAGAAATACATGTATAATTTATATACATTTTACAACAACAACAACAAAAAAGGCAGGATGACACATGGGCTGTGGTAGAACGGTGAAACTCGATCTTGAACTAAGGTCGACTGTTTCACATGTGAGCAGCTTCTTTAAATTTTTTTCTTTGTGCCTTTTCTCTATCCAATATTTTTGTATTTGTCCCAATTGAACATATGTTCATTGGCACATGTATGGTCTGCTATCTTAAGACACATCTGTTCTCTCTCTTCTTATCATAAGTTTGTTCTTGCAAGCACTTTTCAATGGGATGACTGGTCTTACCAATATATGTTCTTCTACATTCACATGGTATTTCGTAAATTCATTTTTTTCTTTTCAACATTTCAAGTTTAGGTTATGTAGATGTTAGAAATCCTTTTAGAGTGGTTCTGGAAAGCTATTCTGATGTTATACTGATTACAGATTTCTCTTAATTTGTCTGCAATTTGTATGGGTACACTACAGTACCACTTCTCTTGATGGTTCATTTTGTTGTCTATTTAATGTTTTCTTAAAAACAACTGATGGATAACTATTTTTCGTAAGAGTTTGTTCTATATAAATTTTTTTTCTTCTAAATCACTGGTTTCTGAACAAAGTCCTTTTGCTCTGCTTCATAGTGATAGTACAACACCATGTTTAGGGTTTCTGGTATGATTGGATGTATAGGCTAGGTATTTTTTTGTATGTATAGGTTTTTGGTAAATGGTAGTTTTGATTTTGCCATGAGGGAGTCTTGTCACAAGAACATCTAAGAATGCCAATTTTTGTTCTTGTTCTGATTCTGTTGTAAATTTAATTGAAGGGGATATGTTGTCAATGTGTTTCTAGAAAGTTTGTAGCAGTGCTTTACCATGTGACCATACAACAAATGTATCATCCACATACTGAAGCCTATATATCCAATCACATCAGAAATACAAGACGTGATGTTATACTATCTCTATGGAACATAGCAAAAGAAGCTTGTTCAGAAACCAGCGATTTGGAAAAAGAAAAGATTTATATAGAACAAACTTATGAAAAATGGTTATCTATCAGCTGCTATTAAGAAAATATTAAATACGACAACAAAAAGAACCATCAAGAGAAAAGACAATTATTGGTACTGTAGTGTAGCCATACATTCCAAAAATAATAGACAAATTAAGGTAAATTTGCAATCACCATAACATTAGAACAGCTTTCCAGAGCCACACTACAAGGAATTCTAACATATACATAGCCTAAACTTGAAAGGTTGAAAAGAAAAAAACTGCATCTATGAAATACCATGTGAATGTGGAAGAACATATTGATGAGACCAGTCGCCCCCATTGAAAAGTGCTTGCAAGAACACAAACTGATGATTACAAGAAGAGAGAACAGATATAGTCTAAGGTAGCAGACCATGTATGTTCCAATGAACATAGGTTCAATTGGGAAAATACAAATATATTGGATGGAGAAGAAAAGGTACAAAGAAGAAAATTTAAAGAAGTTCCTCATATGACAATGGCAAAAAATCCCATAAGCCAACCTACTGTGCCTATACATAATGTATGGAAACCACTAATCAACTTTGTTCTTAGGAAAAAATGGAGAAATCAGGAGGAAATTGATAAGTATATGAAATTTCTACTGACTGTTGTCTTTGGCAGGATGTCTCAGTTGGTTCAAGCGTTACCTTAAAATTCAATACTCAAGAATCTAAGGATCCAGGTTCGAATCCCATGCTAGTACTGTCACTGGTCAGGCCAGCAACACCTGAAGAAGAGGGGAGTATAATACAATACCTTTTGAAGTATGCATATACTAACCTGTTTGATGTGCTATTACTAACAGTTGAATGTATTTGGAATATTTAAATAAAAGTTAAATTTTTTCTAAAGACATTCAATATTCATATTAGATGATGGAAATATTCCAATATAAATATACAACTAGGACACCATCATCACAAACCTTCAGAAAACACTAAGTATTCGGTATGGACCCGATACTATATCAAACTTTAGACATTATGAAAAATTATGTCTAAAGCTGGCCAAAATAGAAAATCATTTAACTTTCTTATGATTTAATTAATTCCAAAGGTTTGCAGCTGAAACCTTCAATTCACTCTCAGAGAGCTGAGAAAATTGCTCTGAGAGCAAGTGAAGCTCTGTTAAAAGAAAGAATAAATGCTTAAAGGTTTTCTACATGTCAAACAATGCATTCCATTAATAATGTAGAATGTTTTCTAAAAAATAAACTACTGATGAAGACTTCATGAAAGTTTCTCAAGCAGGAAGAAAATCATATTGTACATCATATGGAAAAATAAAAGAATGCCAAATGAAGAAACTTGCTAACCTCTATGGGCATATCAAAAATCAGAATGTATCAAGCAATGTATCAACTTCATCTAATAAAAATCTCAGTTCTAAACATCTAACAGATACTGAAATTTCTGTTCTTGAAAGAGGATTAAATTTTGCTGTAACATTGTCTAATATAATGGCAGCCAGCCACTGAGGATGTAACTCAAAAATTGCCTTCAGAAGAAACAGAAGAATTATGCTGGAGAATAAAAAGAACACTTGACAAGCAACAAAAGTTGAAGTAAAACATATTCTATGGTGAGAGGAAAGCAATTAAATCTCTCAAAGTAGATAAATCTATAATTATTCTCTCTGCTGACAAAGGCAATGCAGCAAATGGATACAACTGATTATGACAACAGAATACAAGAACTCCTGACAGCAGGGCAATATAGAAAAGTGGCAAAATATCCAATACTGAGTACGGAAACAAAGATACAAGCATTACTCAGAAAGCATCACAGGCATGTCACTCATTCAGAAAAAAGTAAAATAACATATATTTCAGCCAAATTCCTAATCTTTATGATCCACCTAAAATCCATAAGGATCATGTTCCATTAAGACCTATTGTTAGTTCTAGAGATTCTCCTTGCCAAAATTTGGCAAGATTTTTTCTCAAAGTTCTAAGTACTTTGGCATGTAAGAAGCAGTCCATTGTCAGGGATTGTAAACACTTTGTAGAATTAATCAAGAACATGAAAATTGAAAGAACTAATTTATTGGTGAGCTTTTATGTGGAAAGTTTATTCACGAATGTACCATGTGAAAAAGCATTGTTTACTGTAAGGCAAAGATTAAATGGTGATAATAGTTTACAAACCAGAACGGCTCTTCCAGATCACATTATTGGCAGCAGAATGTTGTATGAATGTGTTTGAGGAATGCTATGAAGAAGTCTTGACGTTTTTATTCTGTCATGATATTTTTCTACAGCTATGATCAAAGTGAGGTCTTTTTTCTGAGTGGTTAAGCAGTATGCAATTGTCGTGCATCTCTACATGATGGGCAGAGATAAAATTTGTGAAAAAATAACCTCTGTCATTCTGTTTCTTCCATATAATAGTTGCAATAATGACGGGGGGGGGGGTTTCGACAGAAAGCATACATTTTAGTTTATCTTGAAAATTTATTTGAATTGGAAAACAAATTGATGTTAGTGGCAAAGTCTGAAATAGATAAAAACATGCCATTTACCATCTTCCAAACAATAGATTAATGGTTGTTTTAAATAGAAATTGTTAATTTTAATTCATATTGAAAATTGTTTGCTTTGAAGATTTGTTTTGGAAAATTATAACCATTAGCAAAAATTATTTGTTCAAATAATTTGGGAAAATATATCTGTTTTCTTTTATCCAAATTCTAATTAAAATTTCGACTAGAAATAATCAATTTTGATTCATATGGAAACAGATTTCCTTTGAAAACAAATTGTTTCAAAAATTATAATAAATAATGAAAATTGGGTACTTGTGTATAATTCAACCGATGACGTATTACCCTGAAGGCATATCAGTCTAATCTTGCGATTTTTAAGATAACGTCTCCAAGTGATCTGCGGACACATGTAATCGCTAAAATGTGGCCCCAGATCACGTGAACACGGTACGTTAAAATCGCAAGATTAGACTGATATGCCTTCAGAATAATACGTCATCGGTTGAATTATACACAAGATAAAAAAGAAAAGAAAATGGCAAAAAATATAACAATTTAACAAAAAATTTACATATTACATGGCTTCTTGACAGGCAAGCAGAAAACGGATACCACCATGTTTCTTGGTTCTGGGAAAAAAAATACAAGAAAAAGCACAAATTATTGAAAATGTACATTCATGAAATACAAAATAAGGTCAATATAAAAACTAAAAATGATTGAAAATTTACATGCATGAAAACCACCGCTAATTTTAAAACCTACTGTATATTGGCATTATACTTAAAAAAATTGTTGAAAATTATTTACAAATTAAACATAATTAAGTGGAAGTTTGCCGTACTTTTATATACATTTTCTAATTTTAAAACCTAAAAATTGTTTGTAAATTTAAAAAAAAACAAAAAAAAACAGATAAAACACTTTACCCAAATTAATGAGAAATATTAACAAAAATTTTTTGTAAATTTTAAAAAGAAAAACAGATCAAAAACACTTTACCTGAAAAAAAAAAACACAAGAAAAAGCACAATTTATTGAAAATGTACATGCATGAAATACAAAATATAAAAACAAAAAAATTATTGAAAATTGACATGCATGAAAACCACCACTAATTTTAAAACCTACTGTATATTGGTATTTGAGTTAAAAAAAATGTTGAAATTTATTTACAAATTAAACATAATTCATGCTGTACTATTTACATACATTTGCTAATTTTAAAACCTACTGTATATTGCTATTATAGTTAAAAAATTGTTGAAAATTATTTACAAATTAAACATAATTAAGTGGAAGTTTGCCGTACTTTTATATACATTTTCTAATTTTAAAACTTAAAAATTGTTTGTAAATTTAAAAAAAAAAAAAACAGATAAAACACTTTACCCGAATTAATGAGAAATATTAACAAAAATTTTTTTGTAAATTTAAAAAAAAAAAACAGATAAAAAACACTTTACCTGAATTAATGCGAAATGTGGCATTAATGGCGGTCTTGTACAAAATGTCTTATCACATGTTGTACTTTAATGGCGATCATATGCTGTACTTTTACATACATTTGCTAATTTTAAAAACCTACTGCATATTGCTATTTTGAGTTAAAAAATCATTGAAAATTATTTACAAATTAAATGTAATTAAGTGGAAGTTTCATAATTGAAGAAATATTAAAAAAAATTTTTTCTAAGTTTAACAAAAAAAAAATTACTGCGAATGTAGCATTAATGGCGATCTTCTTTAAAATGTGTTATCACAGGCCGTGATAACTGAAGAAATATTAACAGAAATTGTTTGTACATTTAGAATAAAGATTTAATGTGAATATGGCATTAATGGCAAACTTAAGAAATACATGCATTTGGATTACTTATTGTCTATATTCAATAATATAATTAATTCTAAAAGTATAATTATTAGAAAAAAAAAAGTAAATTACTTACAAATAGCGTTCACTGCGGAGGACTGAATTGGGATATATGTTCCAAAATCGCAGCGAAAGGATCAGCTTTATACATAAACTCGCTCAAATATGAGTCCAGGTGCTGACGTGCTGTCCCTCTGTGTTTTTTATTACGCCATTTGACCAAACCCCACAACCTTTCAACATTTTGTGTATGTACGCCACTTGTGGGGTCTACGAAGTTGTACATGTGATTAACACGATGGTGTTCGTATCCAGCCTCAACTAACTCTTCGCTCTTATATCCCTTCCAGCAATTGCTGTAGATAGTCGAACCTTCCTGTACATTTTGCAAAATTTCTTGCATGAGAGTAGACGCACTTCTATCTCTAATGGCTACAATAAAACATTCCTCAGTCTGTCTGCATATGCCACCGAATAGCCATTGCTGTGGTAGGACTCTTCCGGCATTATTCTTCCGTTTTGAGAAAAGGCTTTCGTCGATTTCAACGATTGTGTCCGGACCTCCGATTTTCCGCCTTTTATTTCTTAACAATCTCCATGTACAAACTTCGCGGAGATAGTTGTTCCAATCAATAACAGTTTTGTTCGAAATATTCAATTCCTCCGCACAAAATGTTATGGATGTTAATTGTTTGGACCAACTGTAAATGAAACGTATAGCGGTCACGAAAGTCATTTTGGAGCCAACGAACCACGTCCCTTTTCTCATGGCAATTTGCGATAAACAATCTTTCAAGTTGCATCGCCATTGTTTGACCGAATTTGGTCCCGAATTGTGAACATACTTTTTCATTTCATGCCCATTTTCACACATTTTTCTTTTGGGGAGAAGTCCATGGTCTTGTAAAAAGATGATCGCTTCTTCCTCCGTACTTGGCAAATTAAATAAGGTTGGGCAGGTTGTTGGAGCTTCACCCATCATAAACGCAAATATCACAAAGTAGAAGAGCTCAAAAAAGTCACTGTGATGCCGTGGACAGCAAAATCACAATAGACAGAAAAATAAAAAAATTTCCCAAACCTCTCTCCGAATTTTAAATCTCGCGGGTGGAAAAAAAAAAATTGACTCTCTGATGGATTAATCACGCCAGTCACTTGGTTACCATGACAATGTTGTCATGCAAAAAACATCGATGCCTACCGGAAGGGAATTCGGTAAGTGAAAAACATCATCAGTTGAATTATACACAAGTACCGAAAATTGTTTATTTGAATTTTGTTATTTATTGATTAACATTTTCAGTATGACTTTGGTGGCTTTATCATATATGTAATATTTGAATCTCATGTAGAATGTAGTGCAAATAATATCATCCAAAATAGATTTTTATTCTTGTATCAAAAAATAAATTAAGAAGTTGTATTTTTTTTTTAAAAAATATTTATAAATGCTGACATGAAAATATTTTTTGAGCCATATTTTTCAACAGGTTTATAAATTTATTGTGAGTTAATAAGGTCAATTATTTGTAGTTAACTGCATCCTGATATTGCATCACTATTATGGTCAATAACTTCAGCTAAATGATTAAAGTGAGACCAAAATCTTAAAATTTTAATCGATCACAGCATTACCTATAATTGCATTTATATCACAGAGCAAGTACATAAATTATATTTATTATTTGTACAAATTTTTGTGCATCAAGTTGGTTTACATAAAAGAATAACTTGGTTCACATAAAAGAATAACAACGTAGTGTCAAAATTTAGAGGGCTGTATACGTAGAATTGTGTCTGTGATATGAAAATATCGTCTAAAGAAAGCACTATAAATGTTAAATATTGCAAGTCCTCAAAGTGATTTCCAAAGTAAACATCTTTTTTAAAAACTATTTTTAATAATATAATTATAAAGGTGAATAAAAATGTTTAAAACAAATTAAATTATTTGTTCAAATAAAAATAAAAATTATAGAAATTTTTCTCAATTCTTTTTGCTAGAATCAAGGAAAAAGTTTGTATGCATTATTTAATCATGATTATTACATCTTTAAAAATTATTTAAGTAGCTATTTTTTTTATCCCCCCCCCCTTTTTTTTTTTTACAATATAATTAGTTATAGATAAGTGAATAAAAAGCGCTTAAAAGCCAAAATTTGTGATCTATTTTACATTTTATAATATTTTTAGAAGTGTTGAGAGGAATTTTTACCAATACAAACAGATTTTGACTGATATTTAATGGTAAATATTTAGAGAAACTGCTTTTATATGCTTTAAACTTGAAAATTCTTTGTGCTTTTCTAATATATCTTAGCAAGATTTCTTTATACACAGAACATTAAAAAAGTTTAATTAACATAAGTATTTCTTAAGATGGCATTCATTGTCTCTAATTTAACAGCAATATTATTTTAAAGAGATATTAGCTGCTAAACATTTCTATGGCATAAATTGAATGCACATCTTCATCATCAAACTTTTTGTATTTGAGGCTAATTGCGAAAATATGTATTTAATGGGACAGCAGTTTTAGTTTTGTATCAAAATTATGTTTTTCTTTGGCATATAATAATTCTCAACAATCTGAAATTTATGTTAATTAAATGAACTATTATTATGTTTTTATTTGTTCTGTGTTTTTTTTTCTTGATTTTTATTTTTAAATACATATATTTCAATTGGCACTTCCTATACATTGTCTTTATTTAGCTTCCTTTGATCAGTTATTTTAAAAACAATAGGTAATATTATATTTAAAATAATCATTATATTTTAACATTACTCATCCATTTGTGCTTGTGTGTGTGTGTGTATTTCATACTGTATAAGTCAGATCTTGCTGGAACTTGAAACTACAATTAAATATCCCAACACTTTTTTCTTTTTAAAGTTTTTTTTTTTATTGACTGCTAATTAGTGCTATTTATACTTTATTATAGATTGAAACATATTAGTACTTGGATTATGGATCTTCATTGCTATCTTTTATTTTAATTGATTTTCAAGTTATAAATTATATATCTGTAGTCTACATTTAAAAAAGTTATATGTTATACAAATAGGTACTTATGTATTAGTTCTATAACATAGAGGAGATGATATGCCTTTTCACATCCATGATAAATTTGTAACATTGCAATCATTCAAATAAACCCTGCTAGCTGATCTGATCCCGTTCAATAACGTTTTTTTTTTTTTGTGATAATTTTACACTCTCAGTTATTGCCCAGATTTTGTTCTAACAAGATGTTCACTGCTGTCAGTAGCATTTTTAAACTATTTTTTTACTTCATTTGTATTTGTAGTTTTGATTCAACGATTTTTACTTTCATTTCTATTCGTAGTTTTGATTCAAAGAATACTGTTTTATATTTTCAAGAAAACATAAAATTGGAGGCCTAACAAAATTGATGATGGCCCTTTCAAAACCAAACTGGGTGAAATATGGAAGAGGGGTCGACGATTTATTCTGACTGTTGGAAGGCCTATAAAAGTGCTGAATTACGAAGTGCTGATAAGTGTTTTATCATGACAATTAATGATAGAATCACAAATACAATCACGTGTTAAGTAAGTGCATTTTGGGGAAAAAATAAAAATTTTGCTTTTAGTATTGTTGGGGGGGGGGTATCCACTTAAAATAAAGTAGTACCAGTAATTTGGTTGTTTCATTGTGACAATTCCTGTTATTATATATATTACCTGGTAAGTACCATATGTGTATATTTTACATTTTTTTATAATATTTTAGGGTATATTCTGATTGTTGGAGGGTCTACAAAAGTGCTGAATTACTAACTGCCAGTTACGATTATTTTTGTTGAACAACCACGTGTTAAATAAATGCATTTTGGGAAAAATAAAAATTTTACTTTTAGTCTCCGTTTTGGGGAAAAAAATTATCCACTTAAAATAAAGTAGAACCGACCAATTGATTGTTCTTATCTCAGCAATTCCTGTTATATATTAAAAGTAAGAATCGTATGTGTATATATTTATGGTTTTTTGACAATATTTTAGACTATTTTTGTAATTTAGTTTGTTTTGCCCATATTTTTGAGTGAAATTCATATTTTTAGCACATTGTTAGAAAGTAATATTCCACATCATATTAATTTTATTAATTATTTATTCTAATGTATCCTGTGTTACTATCTTAGCATGTATGTATAGTTTGGGTGACCTGGGCTACAATACATACCCACACGAATACATACATGCTGCTAAGATAGTAACACAGGATACAACCTTGGTTTTTTGGTAATATTTTAGAGTACTTTTATAATTTAGTAATTGTTTTAGTATTAGACCTGCAGCCCCTTTTCACACTTTCCAGCTGCCAATAACTTTGTAAATCTTGTGAAAATATCATGTACACGGAGTCTGTTTTGACAAATTTGTCATTTTAAGTTTGTAGAAGATCCAAGTGTGCACATTATTTTAGTCAGATCAAAAGATTAGAAAGTTGTCTGTGAATTGACACAAATATAAAAAAGATCGATAGGAATATGAAAAGGCGCTGCAGGTCTAATGCATAAGTACACCTGGGTCTCATTTTATGTGGATTATTTTAATGCGATTTTGAAGTTATACAATTCATGTTTTTTCTTAATATCTTTCATATTTCTATATTTATTAGGTATCAAGAAATTTAAATTATTAATAACTTATTTTGTCTTGAAATATTTTTTTTTCAAAAATATAACATTATATTAGCAGCTAACGTGAATATGGCCTGAAGCTGTATTTAGAATCTTAGTTTCTATGTAAATAACCTACTTACACTAATGAGTAAATATTATGTATAAAAATATCACAATAAATATTCAGAAATTTTAAACTTTTAAAACGTATTTTGTTAGATATAACAAATAAAATTTTTTTGAGATTGTTAAAATAAATAACAAAGATTTTATTGATTTTTTAAACTGAAAATAATCTTTCTAATGATAATGTATAATCTTTTTGTTTTGATTGCGATCTCATTTTTTAAATATAGAAAACAGAAAACCATTAACATAGCACAAGACAAAGTGGCGCTAATTGTACATCACGTTACGAATCTGATTCACAAACAAACTCATATTCTCAAATAGCGGTAATGATTAAAATATGTATGAAAAAATGTAAAATTAAATACTGTAGTTAATAAAAAAAGTTTGTCTTGTATTAATTTTTTGCAAATATTTGAAATTTTTTATTAGTCATACTTTATTTCCTTATTTTTTTAACGCGAATTGTAAAGTAATTTTTCCTTGTTGCTTTGCTTTTATGTGACTTCTGAAAATTGCTGGAACATATCCTCCATTTTTCAAAGTAAGTTAAGTGTATTTTTGTGCTATTTCTTTTGTGCGCATTTTCTGAGGAACCTATCTACTGCATAAAACGAGCCCAGGTATATCTACAAATAATTTAATCATTAAAAATAAATAAATAAATTTATACCAATAGTATTGTTATTATTTTTGTTATAAAAGATTACAAATATATTTAGTATTGATTAATATTTCATGTTAATTTGTTTTATATTAACCTTTTTATTGTTAACTAACCATATCTGTTTTGATTGGAAATGAAATCTTTTTTTTATGTTAGAATTGTATTGTGTTGAGTGATTTCAATTAATGAGATGTAGTGATTCATGATGGCCATACTTTTATAGAAAATGAATATCAAATAACTCATTGGAAAGTATAATCAAGATTTGTAAAATCTAAATGTTTTATCATTTAAAATTTTTAATGTTCTTAAAAGTTCCATGCTATCAAAGTGTTGAAAAGTTTAATCAGAATTGTTTTTATTCTTTATAAAAAGCACACATATATATCCACATAGTTTGAAAATGTTTGATTATTAAGTACTAAATTAATAACTTATTTATAAACTCATTAAAATTATTAAAATTTATTCTAAATGTTAAGATTATCTTTGTGAATGTTATTAAACTATTGACTTGCGTTTTTATTTTAAATACAGTATCATTATTTGAGTAATTTAGCATTTTAAAAATTATTAGAATTCTCTATAATTTTTTTTTTTTTTTTAGTTAAGGGCATTTCCCATAGTGTAAAAATAATGAGGATTAGAGAGGAGGGAATAAAGGATCAAAAGATCTACAAGGCTATCATTTGGATAAGCTATTATTTAGTGATCTGACAGACTTCCTTAGGGTTCAGGACTACCCAGATTTTATTGTTACTCTAAGAAAGAAATAAAAAATCATTGTTGGTGGTCAAGACTAACCAACCTACTTTATTGTATTATCAAACAATAAAAATAATTATTATATAGCTATGAACAGCATGCCTGTTATGTAAGTTTAATATTTAAGAATTCTCTTTATTTTACTAGTCTTCAGTGAACAATAAAAATTTAGCAAATAGTAGCAAGTGCATGTGTGTGTATATTTACAAAGATAATGTAGATATAGATTGTGCTGAAGGAAATTATTATAACAAAAACTATTAAAGTCATAAATCTGCATACATGTGAAGTTTAATTATATCATTTGAATTTTACAGAAGGCATGGATAACAAAAATAGAAGTAATTAATAAATAAAGGAAGAAAATAAAGTAGTTATTTTTTCTAAGCTATTATATTGGATTTTCATATGTAGCCATTTGGTGTTAAATTGCTGTTTTTTTTTGAAGTCACATTTATTTAATTGCTCAGTGTTATTAAACTCCATAATAAAATACAGTAATGGATTTAAAAATCCAAAGCTTACTGACCCAATTCTTAATTTAGCATAAAAATCCCATATTCAATTGAATGAAATTGTATCTATCTGCCATTTAGGTGTTGGAACATAATGCTATTACTTGAGCTAATATAATTGAAAAATTCTGATTGATTTAAAAAACAAAACAAAGAAATGTTAACACTTATTTAATATTAATATACTGCAAAAATGCTGTGGAAATATAAAGAATTAGTTAGTAATTACAAACGTTCAGAATTGGGCCATTACCATCAATATGATTTGGGAAATAATCCCAAAATTTTATAAACTATTTTTTTAAAAATATTATGTAATTCTTTTATTTTCATTAATTTTATGTGAAATTTTATCATGTCCAAAAATTTGTAAATCAGTCCTAAAAATGAAATCGTTCTTTTGAAAGTAATCATCCCGTTTTGTCCTCAACAGCTTTGAATTTGGGAACTGAAGTATGTGTTTCAAAGAAGTTAAAAAACAAAAAGTTTTTATGAAAAGTAATTTGGTATTTTGCATTTGATTATTAATGAAGTCATAGTCAGTGAGATTAAAAGAAATTTAACATTTCATTCACATTCTTTGATATTTACAGTTTTACTCAATATTTTTTTTGAGGAGATTCTGAATTAAATTACAATATAAAGTTGAAATTACTTCAAGTAGTTAATGCTAGATTGTAGAAGTTGATTTAATTTAACTCTTATCAGAATTTGTTGAAATATTGCCTTACATGAATTTTAATTCAGTGATAGAGTAGCAGATTCAAAAGTTAAGTTCTATGGGTTAGTATTTAAACTGTTATTTCCAGCACTCGGAATGTTATGACTTTTCGAGTGATAAATAATTCAGTTATTTATATTGTAACAGGATCGCCGGTTTCCATCTATAAAATGCGATATGCATATATATGTATAAGATTGCGTATATGTATAACGCTACATGTATATAGATTTTTCTTTTTATTTCCATACAATATACTTTTATGGGAATCTATATTTCGGTACGATTAAAATTAATAACTCTGTATTTATGGTTATATTAACGCATTATTGTTAGTAGAACAATCTCCTTTTTAGAATGTAAGAATTCAACAAAAGAAATAAACTGAAACCTTTTAAAGATTCACTATTTCTTGCCCAGTATATTTATGAGTGCCACTTTATGATCTCAAGCACCAACCTTATATTACTATAAGAATTATACTGGGAGAGCTGGAATACCAATATGGAAACTATAAGACAGTAGGCCTAGACTAGCTCACTCAGGGCGGGTGATTATTTAATCGTGGGAAATATATGGGGGTTACACTGCACTAGACACACCTTTTAAAATCAAAGTTATTATACTCATTTATAACTTTAATAATCTCACCAACTCAAAACAGAGAAACCACACAAAGATATGCAATTTCATTTTTATTTTAATATTATACTTTTATTCCTATTTTATTTATATGATCCAATTATTTTGTGTTCAAAAGTTAGAGAAAGGCATGTATACATACACACTGCATAAAAACATTTATAAGGCAATAGAAAATATATGTAAAAAGGAAAACAAATATCAAGTTCATCCAGATATCAAAAGAATCACTTTAAGTTCATAAGATTTAATAATAAAAAATGTTTATGCATAAAAGTTTATGAGTAGTTCAAGGCGTACGAACATTTACAACATTAAATGAATATATGTGGTAAATGTGCACATTACCTGCATTTCTTTTCTTCCCTGGGGAAAACTAAAGGTGAAATATTTCTTTTTAATATGTATTGCATTTGACGTAATGGCCATAGAAGTAGGTAATTCCAGTGGTCCAATCTGCTTTATTGATTTTCTATCTGCTAATATTGTTGGAGCTTCATCTTGGCATCGGAGTGACAGGTTACCATTAATAATATTCACTCATCCTGCAGCAACTTCAGTTTCTTTGGGGATGGGATTGTAAAGCCTAGCATGCTTACGACTCTACCCCAACCTGCTCATAACTGACGAAGATCACTATGAACGAAGCGAATAAATTTTTTTTTTTAATTTTTAAATACGTCAACTGGATTTCCAACAGCAAGTTAAGACAAGAATAATTATAATCTTTTTAATTTTCTTTTTATACTTCCCCTCCCCTTTTCTAGAAAGTTCTGCCACTCAAATCCAGATTCTTTTAAAACAAAAGCAAAAAGCTTTAGCACCTCGAAAATATTTTTACTTTCCTTTTGTTTTGATCGAAATTCTTTTGAATCTAAAACAAATCTCCGTAATTTAAATTCTTCAGATATAGATAAAGTGCTTTTTGATATCTTTTTTCATTTACTTTCTCCAAATAAAACTTTGTTACTGTAATGTATTGAACTGTGATTAGATTTATCTTTTTAAATCTTTAATTGCTATATATGTACGGATTTAATTCAGTAAATAGCCTGCTGTTAATTTGTGCCATCTTTGTTTTATTTTTTAAAATCAAATAACCACTGTTTTTCATCTGTGCAACATGTTTGGAAAAAGACTCCTCTTCATAATTTTGCTTCAATAACCCTCAATAGTTGAATGTTTCTGTAAATAATTTGTTAGCAATAATTTTGCACCGAAAGTCTAAAAATTTGTACTTTCTTTTATCTTTTTTTTGCGGAACTAAACTCTGACGTGTAAGGTATTGAACTGCGATTAGATTTCTCTTTTTAAATCTTTAATTGGTATATATTTATGGATTTAATTCTGTAAAAAAATGTGCTGTTAATTTGTGCCATCTTTGTTTTATTTTTTTAAACTAAGTAACGACTGTTATTAAATCTATTGTTATTAGTTAAGTATGCTAAATGAAATCTGTTTGAAGAAATCTTCTCTAAATAATTTTTTTACTGTAGGCTGCAAAATTTGAACGTTATTAGTTACATGTGCTACCATAAGGCTCAAAATAATAACGCAACCTGCTACAAATCAGCCTTGAAAAAAATTGGGTAAGAATTTTTCTTGAAGATTTCTATAAATCTATTTTAAAAATATTTAAATGCTTTTCCATAATTTCAAAGCAGAGTATAATTAATTTGATAAATATAATTTCCTGTGTACATTTATTATTGCTTTGTTAGTATATATTAATCACTGCTTTAGAATCTTTTTGAAAAGTACTTATTTTTGATGCTTTTCCATGCAGAGGATAATTAATTTGATAAATTTTTGGGAGACAATTAGAACCTTTCTGGTGTAATGTTCTTATTGGTTTTTAGCATATATATATTCCTGCTTTGAAATCTGATCGCACAGGCATATTTGTAAATCTTGAAAGTCTTTTATTTCTTTAAATAGTGATGAAATTTAGTATATTTTTTTGAAAACTACACCATCCCCCATTATCAGTTAATGAGGTTTCATTACTTTTTTAGACATTTACATTATAGTTTTTCGGTTTTTGTTTTAATTTGAATTCTGTAGAGTTTTCTTGTTTTGTTTTTTAATTTATATTTTAGAAGGAATTGTGTGATTTAGTCAATTTGTCCATTTTAGCTACTTTTGGTTAGAAATTCTTTATTGGGGGGGGAGGGGGGTCGGTTTTACATTTGACTTATTTCAAAGCAGAGTATAATTAATTTCATAAATAGAATCTCTTGTGTAATGTTTATTTTAGTTTATATAATCGATGCTTTGGGATCGCAGATGCATATCTGCAAATTTTGAAAGGTAAATATTGATGAAATTCTGTTTTTGTAACTCCGCACCGTTTTAATGAATCCCCATCTGCCACTGTTCATTTTTTAGACATAGTTTTACTGTTTTTGTGGTAATTCAAATTTCATAGCCTTTTCTTGTTTTTTTTTTTTAATTTGTATTTTAGAAGGAATTGTGTGATTTACTCATTATAATTTGTCGATTTTAGCTATTTTTGGATAGAAATTCTTTTTCGCGGGTGTGTGTCAATGATTTCAGGTTTTTTTTTATAACATTTTTTGTTCCATCGATGATTTCGGGAATTTTATTTTTTATTCCATCGATGATTTCAGGGATTTTTTTTATTTTTTATTATTTGTTCCATCAATGATTTCAGCGTTTTTTTTTTATTTTTTGTTCCATCGATGATTTCAGCATTTTTTATTTTTATTTTTTGTTCCATCAATGATTTCAGCGGTTTTTTTAAAATATTTTTTTGTTTCATCAATGATTTCAGTGTTTTTTTTGTTCCATCAGTGATTTCAGCGATTTTTTAAATTTTTTTTATCACTTGCATGCTTTTTGCGGCTTGTTGATGATACCACAGCATCACCCAATGGCCCCGTGTGGTATAGGTAACAACTACCATATTTTCATTTTATCATCTAAAGGAAGCATTTCTTGCTTTCTTGTAAGCTTGTCAAAATTTTCATCATCATTAATTGCCTTTTAAAGATATTTTAACAAGATTTTTGTTTAATTAATTAATTCACGGCAGTGTGTTGAGTGTATTGGCAACAATCCAATTGAAAGCATAAGATTTGTAACATGACAGAGCTGATAAATGATATCTTCACACAGAGTGTACATTTGAAAAATTGATAAATGCAAATTTATATATTTCTAATTTTTTATTTATTTAATTTTTTGAATGTAAGTTACTGAAATTATTTTAAGTATTTAGCATTTTTTTAACTATACAATGAATATTGCTTTTTTTATATATATATGAAAGTTCAGATTGGATAATTAATTTGAAATATGTATTGGATGATTTGATAAGCTTCCGATTACATTATTATCAAACTACATGACCTCAATTATATGCTGACCAATATATATTTAAACAGACAAATAACATTGGAATTCACAAATCTTATTAAATTTTACAAATCTTATTATGGCAGCAACAGTTTTTTTTTTTTGCTAAATATAACATTCTCGAATCTCAAACGGGAATATTTTAATTTTATTTTTTCTTGTGATTTAAATGGAATCAGCATTGTTGTAGAGCACATGTACAAAATTTTTTTTTTGTGATTTTTTTATATTTTAAAAAATTGTATATACAGTATGTATATATAGTATCTATCTTAAGAAAAGTGTAATAAGTGATAAATCTAAAAAAAGTTGTAAAGTACTTTCATTAAATGAAAGAAAAAAAAAAAAGATTTAATAAGGAAAACTGAGAGTCATATTTTGGAATCAGCTGTATATGTCAGAAAAATCAGTCATCAGTCAGAGAAATGTATAAAAAGATTTATGCCACTGAAAGCCAAAGTTGTTATTAAAGAAAGAGAATTTTTTGATTAAATTGGAAAAACGCCTTAAATCTATAGTTAAATATTATGAATCACAAGAACATTCCAGTTGATGGTCTTTTATTGCATGAGAAAGCCGTAAGTCTCTATGAAAAATTTTGCTGAGAATCTATATTATACAATTACAAACTCTTCACTGCAAATAGAGGGTAGTTGTATAGATTCTGAAATGGTTACAGTTATAAAAATATTAAAATAACCAACTGGTGAAGCTGTGTCTGCTGATAATAAAACTGCTGTTACATTTCTATTAGAATTGAAAAAAAATATTGAAGAAAGAAATGTCTGGAAAAGGTATTTAATTGTATATAATTGATGTGTCTTCTCAATTTATTATTACATGATCACTATCTCTTATACTAGCACATAATTGTTAATAAACAAGGCAAAACTCTTCATACAGTAGTGCCACTCTGTGCCAACCAGAGTAATCAATGGATGCCAGAAGGTCTGTGCATAAAATCACTATCTAGTGCCTTCTCATCCAATATCTCGAGACTAGTTTCTGGCTTGTGGCCTTCATCAATGAGGAGCCTTGGATCTGAGAGCACTGCACCTAGATCTTAGGATCTAATGCAACTCTCCAGCAGCCATCTTTTAACTTCTGGCATCCATTGATTGCTCTGATTGGCACAGGGTGTCACTGCTGTATGGAGAGTTTTGCCTTGTTTATTAACAATTATGTGCTAGTATAAGAGATAGTAATCAAGTGATGTTTAGTGGTAGTGGTGGCTATGGTTGTTAAAGAGCCAAAGACACCAAATATATGGGTGCTGAACTGAGTTCAGATCCATATGCCTATATAAGCTATTGAGCTTAGATTGAAAATATTATTGTGTTTTCAATTTCATTCTCATAGTTTTGTAGTAAAGTAGAGTTAAAAGGTGGCTGCTGGAGGATTGCATTATATCCTAAGATCTAGGTGCAGTGCTCTCAGATCCAAGGCTTTTCACTGACGAAGGCCACAAGCCAGAAACTAGTCTGGGGATATTGGAAGGGTAGGCACTAGATAGGGATTTTATGCACAAGCCTTTTGGCATCCATTGATTACTCTGGTTGGTACAGGGTGGCACTGCTGTATGGAGAGTTTTGCCTTGTTTATTAACAACTATGTGCTAGTATGAGATAGAGATCATGTGGTGTTTAGTGGTTTAACACCAATCCTGATTAATAGGATACTGGTGGCTATGGTTGTTAAAGAGCCAAAGACACCAAATGTATGGGTGCTGAACTGAGTTCAGACCCATATGACTATAAGCTATTGAGCTTAGATTGAAAATATTGTGTTTTCAATTTCATTTTCATAGTTTGTAGTTAAGTAGAGTTAAAAGATGGCTGCTGCAGGGTTGCATTAGATCCTAAGATCTAGGTGCAGTGCTCTCAGATCCAAGGCTCCTCACTGACAAAGTGCCTCAAGCCAGAAACTAGTCTGGAGATATTGGATGAGTAGGAACTAGATAGGGATTTTATGCACAAGCCTTCTGGCATCTATTGATTATTCTGGTTGGCACAGGGTGGCACTACTGTATGGAGAGTTTTGCCTTCTTTATTAACAATTATGTGCTAGTATAAGAGTTAGTGATCAGGTGACATTTAGTAGTTTAATACCAATCCTGTCTAATAGGATACTGGTGGCTATGGTTGTTAAAGAGCCAAAGACAGCAAATGTATGTGTGCTGAACTGAGTTCAGACCCATATGACTATATAAGCTATTGAGCTTAGATTGAAAATATTATTGTGTTTTCAATTTCATTCTCATATTTTTGTAGTTAACTAGAGTTAAAAGAGGGCTGCTGGAGGGTTGCATTAGATCCTAAGATCTAGGTGCAGTCATTTCAGATCCAAGACTTCTCACTGACGAAGGCCAGAAGCCAGAAACTAGTCTGGGGATATTGATGAGTAAGCACTAGATAGGGATTTTATGCACAAGCCTTCTGGCATCCATTGATTACTCTGGTTGGCACAGGGTTGCACTACTGTATGGAAAGTTTGTCTTGTTTATTTAATAAGGTTATTATTTTTTAAAAGATTTATAATTTTAATTTATATTTGCATATTATACATCTAAAGCATCTTTGGTATATATATATGCATATTGAAAATTGTGGTAAACAGTATTGTAATAGAATCAAGGCTTGCCAACAAAACACTGCTATATTATATGCTATAGACATTATATGTGAGGAAGCTTGGGGCAAAATATAGCATATTTAAGTGGTTTCACTGTAAATCTAAACATATTTACTGCATGTAGTTGAATAAAATGTTAAGTAATTAAAAATGTTAATTAAGCTTATTAAAGTTATTTTTAATCATGTTTGGGTTTGAACACATTGAACTGATTTGCTTTCAGATTATCTATAAGGAAAGTAAGTTCAAGTTTTTTTTTTTTTAAAAATCTTATTCTTATTTGAAGTAACGAGAGAAACAGTATGAGGTCTTAGGCAGATAATGAAGAGAAGTAAATTGGACTATTAACAAAAACCCTTTTTTTAAAAAAAAATTAACATTAAGAAATCTTGGAATGACTTGCCACATTTATTATTAAATGCTAATATATAAATAAATAATACTTCTGTATATAATATAAAATAACAATTCGTGTCAATTGTTAATACAGAGTTTAATATAAATAAATAAAATAATAACAAATAATATTTCCAAGCGCTTTCAACTCTTACGAGTCCTTATCAAGGCAGTGTAAAAAATTCTATTTTCTCCTAGGTGATGAATTTAACATTTCATTGTATTGGCCAGGAACAACTAATCGGAAAGCGGGTTAATTTTGAATTCATAGCACAAGATGAATTTTGTATAAGATATGATTCTTTAATCTTGCGTTTTTTATCATGTGTTTCATGCATTAATATTGTAAAATCCTTTGGACTACAGATGATACAGTTTATTCAGATTTTTATGTTCACCAAAATAATACAGGTCATATAAAGGATTTTACAATATTAATGCATGAAACACATGATAAAAAACACAAGATTAAAGAATCATATCTTATACAAAATTCATCTTGTGCTATGAATTCGAAATTAACCAGCTTTCTGATTAGTTGTGCCTGGCCAATACAATGAAATGTTAAATTCATCACCTAGGAGAAAATAGAATGTTTTACACTGCCTTGACCAGGACTCATAAGAGTTGAAAGCGCTTGGAAATATTATTTGTTATTATTTTATTTATTTATATTAAACTCTGTATTAACAATTGACACAAATTGTTATTTTATATTATTTTTAAATGCTATAAGAGTTGAAAGCGCTTGGAAATATTATTTGTTATTATTTTATTTATTTATATTAAACTCTGTATTAACAATTGACACAAATTGTTATTTTATATTATTTTTAAATGCTAATATATATGGTACAGTTATAAAACACGAATAAATTATTATCAAATCCAAAAATGATCATTACATTGCTATTACTCATGCATATTAATATAATGTTTATTTGTTACTTCTGAAATTATATATTGCTGGCTAATGAGTGATAATTAAACAATAAGTTAGAATTAAAGGAATATGTAATAAGAGTTTAAATATGAAATAATTGTGGAGAATAGTTTACTAGAATTTATATTGAATATTTTCCCCATTTTAACTTGTCATGGATTTAAAGGCTTTTATTATAATATTTTATTAAATTTTTAAAAAATGTTTGCTAATTATTTAAGCATTAGGGGAAATATAATTCTTAAAAGGTTTTAAAATAATTTTTTGAGAGATGAAACTACTTTTTTTTTTTTGTTTATATTTAAATTTAATAACTGAAGTTTATCATTCATTCGTTAATATAATTTTGTCAATTTGAGATTTAAGCATTTAAAAATATATTGTTATTGTTTTTAGTCAGTCAAACGTTTTTTGTTCTAAGAATTTGTTCATAGAAATACTATTAAGAAAGATTACTGTTATTTTTTTCTAGTTGTAGCCTTTTTCAAGATCATTCTTTTTTGCTTATGGGTGATATGACTAGGTTGGTAGCTCATTTTAATTAGTTTTGCAGTAGTCTTAACAGTTATTGTAGTAATCATTGCAATTGTATTAGTTCCCAGAATTAAATGAGTCATTATTTACATACACTTGTACAGGAGCTCTCAATAGTATGATTTACAAGTTTCCTTTTACTGCCTTGTTTTGATTATGTGATTTGCTTATGTTTTAGATATGTCTTCAGTGTGTGAGATATTTCTATGATGATCTAATGTCATTTTCAAAGTTGTATGAATAGAAAATAACTTATTGGATCTAAAGATCTTGTGATATATTTGATGATTAAATGAACTAAATGATTGAATGAAACATTAATCTGAATGATTAATTTTATTTGCTGTATAACTTAAATACAATGACTGAAATCAAATTTATTTATTCTATATATTTGATTATTAAATGAACTAAATGATTGAATGAAACATTAATCTGAATGATTAATTATATTTGCTGTATAACTTAAATACAATGACTGAAATCAAATTTATTTATTCTATAATTTAAATCAGGGATTAAAAGAACCATTGTAGAGTATAAATTAGATTTAAAATTAAAGTGAAAAACATGAATTATGTGATATGTATATTTTATTTTAAAAATTTAGTTTGAATGTCAGATAATATATTTAAACTTTTTTTTTCTTTGATAATTTTTACAAATTAACCTCGAGTTAATGATGTTCATATCACTTACTAATAATTTAAAACCTTTATACATATGTATAATTCAATTTTATTTATTCAGTAAATTTTTTGGATATTATTATGTTTTATTTATTTCTAGATTGTTTTATATATGCAGTATTTGTTTATATATAAATATTGAATGAGCATATTTTATTAGAGGGATTGAATTAACATTATGTTTAAGTTAATGTTTTTAGACCTAATGTGCACTCATTTTTTGTATGTATTTTACCAAATAAAGTTTTTTGTTTTTGTTATGAAGTCAAGGAAAGATTATATCTTGCACTTGTGTTGATCACCAGGATGAAATGATAGTAACATTTTAAAATTCTTATTGACTGCTGTTTTAGAATTTTAGATGGTAGATTTAAAGTATTTTTTAGAGCATCAGTTTAATAGCCACAATCTTTGGACAATGAATAGCTGTGAACTAATTAGAAGAGTTTTAAGATCTAAATGAAAGGTTCATCTAATAATAGTTGATAAAATTTAAATATTATAAAGTATAAGCTACATGATGGTATTAGATAATTCAGTTTTTATGCAAAAAATTCTTTGAATAGGAAAGGATAATCTTGCAAAGTTTATAAAGTTTTCATTAAAATAAAACACTTCTTAAATATATCTATTTCAAGCTGCTTTTAATATTTTATGTGATATGTAATATACATGCAAACATCTGTATAGTATAGATTTGGCTTTGTAGTAATTACCCATACTGTAAGGACTTTTGGATTAATAATTTTAATTGAGAAATAATCAGAACTAATATTAATGAAGGATTTGTCGCTTGTAAGTCCGATCGATGTTCGATCCTAGAAAATACAATATTTACTTTATTAAATATCGCCATTTGCAGAGATTTAGTTCTGGAATCCATTTCTCTATTGTTGCACCCAACTAACTACACAATACAGCAAAAATATAGGATATAATAGCCGGAAAAACTTTTTTTTTTGCAAGTTTTTTTCTTTCTATTAGGAGACGCAATGCATTTATTATCGGGCTTATAGGTTATTTTTATAAATGTATCTGCATTTTATGCCTGTGGGATTTGTTTTTTTTTTTTTTTGCGATTGTGTAATAATTTTTCTAGATTAACATATTAAATCTCGTTTATATTAAAATTGTATGAAAATGTGAATAATTGCCACTAGAGGGTAATATCTTTCTTTGTTTTTGTGGGAAAAAAATAAAAGGGAAGTTGTAATTTTACTCTTTGCTCCTGATATTATATCAACTACCTTTCACCCCTTTTCTACTAATAAAAGTTGTAAAACGCCTTATAACTAGTGGCTTTTGATAAGCCACAGTTGAATAGGCATGCAAGTTAAGCCGCAGTCCTTTTTTCTTTAAAAAAAAAAAAAAAAATTGATGGAAAGAGTTCAAAATTCTATATCTGAACTTGATTGAAATTCTGTGATATATTAATAAACTTTACATGATATCAATGTCTCCGGAAATAATGTGGAATGAAGATACTGAGTGGATATTGTGGTTTGATAATTTGTTGAAATTTTCGGAAGGGGAAAAAAATGGATTTCGTCATAGGTATGATGGAAAATCTTCAAAGATTAAACACAGCTCAACAGGTGAGAAATTTCTATTTCAAGATTATAATACATTTAAATTTAAAATATTTTTATTTGTTTATTGTTCCTCTCACATAGCAATATCCTCTGATCCCTTTTTATATTTTGGCTTAGCCCATTATTTCTTTTATTATAGTATTTATTATCCGATCCTTGTCTAATTTTTTAAAAATAATATTTGCTAATCTTATAAATACAAACAAATTTTAAGTTTTTATCTTTTTTTTTTAAACCGAGAAAATTGAATTTTAATTTTTGTAATGCTGATATAGATAATCCATTTAAAAATTAACTTGCTATGAGTCATGATTGACTTTAGTTTTAATGAATGAAATGGGGAAGCCTTTTTTTAAATAGAACTTTAAATTAAAGAAAGATAAATGTCTCTTGGAAAATGGAGAAGCAAGATTTTTGGGATTGTAAAATCTTATTATTGGGAGTGTGGTGGTGGTGTTAAAATCATTTAAGGTTTGATCTCTAAGATGAATTCATTTTGACAATTTATTATGAAATTAATAATTTTTAAAATCTATTTCCAACTTTAGAAGTCATTAATTAGTCTTAACTCTCATCCTTCAAATTTATTTATATAAAATGTTGAATTTATTTCTGCTAAGGCGGATTTCCATTTTTTTTGACAGTATTTTTAAAGGATGTGGGTTATAATTGAATTAGGAGTGGACATATTTGCTAATAAAAAGAAATAATGAATCAAAATTTATTTGCATAATTATATGTATATGATTAAATCCATAGTAGTTAGGTGAATGAAAGGGCGAATCCATCATTCTATTTTACTGAAAAGCTCTAAAGAGAAACAAAGGGAAATTATTTAATTCTGTCATTAAATTTAATTACAGTCTTTATAAATATTTTTTTCCAAAAATCTCATTGTAGACAAGCAACATAAACTTTATCATGTTAAAATGTTTCAGTAAAAAGGATTGCAATAGAATATATTTATAATTATCTTTTTCCTTGTAAAGTATTTGTACAATATTCATTTTCATTTATTTTTGGTCATAAAAAAGATGCAAGTAGCTTTATTGCTTGGGAGTTCATAAGAATTGCCTGAATCCAAGTTGGGGCTCTACCAACTGCACTAAACCATGCAGGGTATTCTAATCATTAAATAATCGATCCATTCATTGCTCTTGTTTTGTCCATCAAATTCCCTTTTAATAATTCATTCCTGTTGTTCATTGAAGATGAGTGGGATGTGGATATAGTACTACTATCTATAGTCCATTGATTATTTAAATTTATAGTAAATGGCTCTGGAGTCATTTCTAAAAACATATCATGCAAGACAAGATCAGTATAATTTTATTGTTTTTATCAATAATCTTTTCCCAAAATTATTTCTTATCACCATGTTATATATAATATTATAACAGTTTGTGGAATTTATTAAATAATATTCTGTTGCATTTGAGATAATGACAAAATTTGTTTTAAATTAAAAGAATATACTAAAAATTTAATTATAATAAATTGTGTTTATTAATAAAATCAAAATGTAATAAATTAATGTGGTATATTAAGACTGCACATCATTAGTTTCCAAAAGAGGTAAGAAAATTAAAATTATAATAAACATTGTTAAGACTTAATTAAAATTAAATCAGAATCTTTTTTAAGTAGTGAACCTTATAAGATATTACTCATCATATATCAGACCACTAAAAGGAAAATTTCACAAACATTATTATACTGTATATATATTAAATAAAATTATTTTTTTAAAAAATGTTTATACAAGTTGTTTATAATTGATGGAAGTAGAACTTAAACATAGAATATTTTAATAAACAATTATTATTCTGGTGTAATTATAAATTTAGCTGGCCTATAAAAAATCATAAAGAACTGAATTTAATAATGATAATTTAATTAGAATGTAGTAATTGTTATTAGAATAATTTAAATTAATAGATCATATAAAATTAAAATGAAATTAAACTCAAAGTGAACATTATATAAAATGGCCATGCAAAATATTAAAATTTTTATATTTTTTTTAAAAAAAAAAATGCAATAAAATAATCTGTGTTTTTAATATTATGTTTTATCATTTCATATGCCATCTTAGATCTAGCAATCTTCTCAAAAATTTTGTATTATACTCTTACTATTATTTAGTGATATATTATTCCACATATCTGTCTTCTTATTCAATTATACATATAATCTTCTCAAACTCTTCAAAACTTGATTAGATTTATTTGTAATTTCTCACTCACTGTAATAATAACTTATCTAAACATAATATTCTTTAATAAATTATGTTTAAATCCTTTAAGCATTTCTATAATGTGAATTTCCAGGGTTTCATTAAACAACTTTAAAATACTCTAAATATCTTTATAAACTTTCTATCTAACAAGTTTAAACCTATTTTTACTTACTAGCTATTTTTAAGTTTTACTTAAAATGACTGTGACAGATAGCAGACACAATATATATAATTATTTTAATTTACCATACAATTGATTTGGGGTGGTTTGGGGTGGTATTTCAGATGATGCTAAAATACCAAAATTGCAAACTGAACATTAATCAGTTAACCAAATAGAGATTTTTTAAAACTTTACTTTCAAAGGTAACCTTTATTTATAAAAGATTACAAAAATTTTCGGGTACACTTACCCATTGAGGATTGCACGGTGTTCAATGTAACAAGATAAAATGTACATATGTTCAAAAACAATTACATCCATAAAAATTGCTATAATGTGATTAATGTGTATATGTACATGGATCCACACGGCTCGGCTGTCGAGAAGTTAACCATTACCCAATGATCCCACCCCTGGGCCCCTGAAGTGAAGACCCAAATGCTTCAGCTGAATAGGTGGCGAAATCCAGCATTGCGCCAACCACCAGGCAGCGAGGTCCAAGGCCCAAGTTCACTAAGCAATAAACTCTCGACCCACAGCTAAGCCATGTCAAGACCATTCTAGATACCTCTGCCTCCCAATTAGCAGTCCAAATGGGCATGGACCACAATCAGCCTACCTGCCCAAAATTGGAAAGCCAACTTGGGAAAAAATTAACAAGTAATAAGTAATGAGCCAGATCGACCCTGCCCAAAACCATCCTATCAGTGGGCACAGCAGCCAACCAGAGCAGGAATAGCACTGAGACTTTGACCATGTACTCTTCTGGCAGGTATTTCCGGGTAGCGGCAAAATTGTCAACAGCCCGCACCATAAAGCAGACACCTAACATCTGCCAGCAGCCACCTCTGAGGAAGAAAAGAGGACTGCAGGCCCACACCTACAAAATATTACAACAAAACTCCATCAATGTTACAAAAATTTGGCGGTGGCCCAAAGCAGACCAACCGCCTTATAAATGCACTAACTTTAAAGCTAACAAATGAAACCTAATAATAGTGAGTGCAAATCAACACTGACCTATCAAATAATCCATCAAGGGGTGCAGTAGCCCTCCACAGCAAAATCCATGTGAAGGTAGTGACTTTCATTCTCCCGGTAGGTATTTCCAGGATAGACAGTGATCGTTGGATCCCCCTCCCCCCAATGAACCAAGCCCCTTATGACCACTATCACCACACTTGAGGAAAAGGAATGCAAACTCTCACCCACCAATACAACATTTAATTCATGTAGTCTTGAAATCAAGCCAGATTTACTTGCGCACCATGAGAACAAATCATTTGTCCATATCATCTTGCACACTAAGGTCAATGGAGCTGAACATTCATCCTTAATCATTATCAAACTTTTGTGTCTGCAAATGTTCACAGTAGCTGTTCAACTCACCAACCAAAGTCCTGGGTTCACAGTGATTTTTATTTGTTGATACTAATTGGATAAACTTTGAAAAATTTTCAATAATTATTGCTTAAAAAAGCATGATTAATTTGCAGCTTCAATGTCTCTGTTTAGGTCTAAAACATCATTTGTACTCATTTTTGTCTTTAGATCATTATTTTTTAGCTCAGGAATTACTTCACTGTAATTCTGTGTTGATTTGAAAAGAAAAAAAAAATTTTGTGGCCCCTAATCCACCAGAAGGGGGGTAATAACTTGTGTTCTGATCATTGGAGAAATCGGATTTTTGTATAGGGAGATAGCTTAGGTTATTTTTTATAATATTTAATTCTAAAATTGAGATCGAATTAACATTTAAAACTTGTTTAACACTGCTAAAATCTGATGCAAAGATAAAATTCCTAAAACCATCATTGTTAACATATTATATTCCACGTTTTCTATGAGATTTGATATCCAAATGTATTTCCTGTTTATTATATCAATAAAATTAGGATTTCTAGTGTCTATTCTTTTTAGAATTATTTGGTTTCATTTAAAATTATTTTTAAAAGGTTTATAATATTTTAATGATTCCAAGAATTACTTAAGCTAGCTTTTGTCTATTTCTAATGGCATACATTTGCATAAAACGGAATAAAAGATAATTTCAATTATCATTGAATGAAAACTGTTCAAAATTTCTTCTAAAGATGAAAAAACAATAAAACAGATATTCACTTACATTTCGGTAAACTTTTCTTCTATGAATCCAACAATGGACTATGACTTGGGTGAACAAAACAGGGAGCCTGAAACAGTGAAAACTGGAGTCCTAGGCTCCCTCTAGTGGACTCACAATTTTAGTTTATTGAAAATTGTTCCTGCTACTTATTATCATTATTCGTCTGTATATTTAATAGAGTATCATTATAAAATGTCAATAAAGCCTTATTAATATTTAATATTATCACTATATACACTATTACAATTTTATATATTGTTTATAAGTGGTGTATATATTAGTAACACATTTATAAATGTTAAAAAATAGAATTAAAAAAATGTCCTTTTACTTCTATTTATTTTTTATGCATAATTTTTATTCAATAAATTTATCCTAATATTATGTTCAATATGACTTGCCATTATGCTTAGGATTTGTAGACTATGAAAAGGCATTTGATTCTATAAACATTTCTTCAGTGATTAAAGCATTGGATCATCAAGGTGTAGATCCAGGATATTGTCATATTTTGAAGAATATTTATAAAAATGCAACAGCAACAATTAGATTACATAATGATAGTAGGAAAATCAACATTGAAAAGGGTGTAAGACAGGGTGACTCCATATCTCCAAAACTTTTTACAGCAGTCCTGCAAGAAGTATTTTGTGGATTAAAATGGGAGGCTAAAGGAGTGAAAGTAAATGATTATTTAAGTCATTTAGATTTTGCAGATGATGTAGTTGTTTTTGCAAATAATGCTTTAGAGTTACAGGAAATATTGCAGGAGTTATCAGATGAAAGCAGGAAAGTAGGACTAAAGATAAATGTTAAGAAGACTAAAGTAATGTTTAATAGATTTTCTCAAAATATGAAAATAAAGATTGATTATGATGAGTTAGAAGTTAACAGTTACAAATATCTTGGACAGATTATTAATACAGATGGAAATATAATGGATGAAATTAATCATAGAATTAAACTTGGTTGGAGTGCTTTTGGTAGAAATAACTTGATACTAAAAGGAAATATGCCTATGTGTTTGAAAAGGAAGGTTTTTAATAAATGTGTTTTGCCAGTTCTTACTTATGGATCTGAGACTTGGACACTTAATAGAAGAGCAATACAGAGACTTCAAACCACTCAAAGAAGTATGGAGAGATGCATGTTGGGAATAACAAGAAGGGATCGAAAACGCAATGTATGGGTAAGAGAACAAACAGGTGTTACTGACATCATTGAAAAAATTAAAAGACTGAAGTGGAGTTGGGCTGGACATATTGTTAGAAAAGATGATAACAGATGGACAATTGAAATTATAAACCGGATTCCAAGAAATTGTAAAAGACCCAGAAAGAGACCACATGTTAGATGGGTGGATGAAATAAGAAAGTGTGCAGGGGTGATGTGGAGAAGAGAAGCTAAAGATAGGAAAAGATGGATTGAACTTGGAGAGACCTTCATCCTGCAGTGGATTGATAATGGTTGATGATGATGATGATGTTCAATTTTTCTGATATACTTTTAATTTTGATTATTTTTGGATTTAAAATGTTATCTGTTATATGATTTAATTTGTATAGTATTCACATGATTTGAATATATTTACAACTCTTTAATTTTATATTAGTTAAACTATTTATTTATTAAAAATTTAAAAAGTAATCAACTATAAGTACATGCTACATTTATTATTTAACTTGCATTATTATTTCTAATTATGTTCTTAAAATTTTCTGAGAGCATTTTTTATTTTCATTAAATAAAAATTGTAAAATTTGAGGTGAGAATTAAAAGTGGAATTTTTTTAAAAAGAAAAAATATTGAAGTAAGGAAAGGGAGATGTTATAAATTGTACCCCCCCCTTTACATATAACAAAATCTTATTATATGTTAGACTATTTCCATCATCTAATATTAGTTGTTAAATGTTTTTAGAAAAATTCCAAATTTTATTTAAACTTACAATTAGTAAAGCACACAGTTAATATATAAAACATTTTATAGTGTATTCTCTTTTTCTTGCATTACTGGCCTGATTAATTTTAGTACTAGCAAAGGAAACAAACTTGGAACTTGTTAGAGTTATGAATATTGAATTTAAGACAATGTTCTAATCAAGTACATCAGAAATTTTATATACTTACCTATGAGAGTCCTAATTTGTCTACTCTTTTTTAAAGGCAAGATTAATGAATGGTTTTCAAAGATTATGAATTATCTCATTAGGTTTTCTTTAAGGTTTGTGATGGTGGTATTTTAGTTGTATTTATATATTGGACTATTTCCATCATCTAATATTAAGTATTGAATGTATTTAACTCTTCCAATTATATTCAACAGTTAATAATAGCCCACGGATTAGTATATGCATATCATTTTGAGACATTATTCTCTTGTTCAGGTGTTGCTGGCCTGATTAGTGACAGTACTAGCATAGGCTCTTAAAATTCAATATTCAAGAATCTAAGGATTCAAGTCCGATTCCCATGCTAATACTGTCACTGGTCAGGTTAGCAACACCTGAAGAAGAGAAAATATCTCTTGAAATGTTGTGCATATACTAACCTATATGCTATTACTAACAATTGAATGTAATTGGAAGATTTAAATAAATTTTTCTAAAGACATTCGATACTTAATATTAGATGATGGAAAATCGTTCAATATATAAATACAATGTCATTAGGTTGACTTATGGGATTGTTTGCCATTGTCATGGAGCAGCTTCTTTTAACTTTCTTTTCTATGCTTTTCCCTCTCTGTCCAATTTTTTTGTCTTTGATTGAATATATATTCATTGGTACATACATGATCTGCTATTTTAAATAGATAATCTTTTTTTTTTTTTTTTAATTTCTAATCTTCACTTTGTATTCTTTTAATCGCTTATCAATGGGATAATTGATTTACCGATATATATATCATTCCACATTCACATGGTATTTCATAGTTGCAGCTTTTTTCAGCATTTCAAGTTTAGGTTTTATAGAGATTAGATTTTTCTTAGAATATTATAAGCTTTATAAAGTTGTTCTGATGTTATATTGATATTGCACATTTTCTTTGTCTGCTATCCCTGATATATATATGGATACATTACAGTATCTATAATTTTTTCCTTTTGATGTTTCATTTTGTTGTCTGTTTGAGGTTTTCTTAATAATAACTGATGAAAAATCATTCTTCATGAGAGTTTGTTCAGTGTAAATCTTTTGTCACATTACTGGTTTCTGAACAAACTTTGCTCTATTTCATAGCGATAATATAATTTCATGTTTGTGTTTCTGTCATGATTGGGTGACCTGTATGTGTGTGAAGTTTATATAAATCATAGTTTTGATTTTGTCATGAGTGAGTCTTGTCACAAGAATATCTGAGAATTGCAATTTTTGTTCTTATTCTCACTTGATTGTGAAATTAATTAAAGCGATATATTATTGATGTGTGGCCAGAAGGTTTTAATAATAGCTTCACGATATGGCTCTACTACAAATGTATCAATATAGCAAAGTTAGAGATTTTAGATGAATGTGTAGTAGTATTTACGGCCTGGTTTTTCAAGTTCTTACATATAAATGTTGTTAAACAAGGTTGAATGGTGAATCCATAGCCATGTTGGAAGAACTGAAAGTATGTTGTTATGGAGAATGTTAAGAGTTCCATTTCACTATTAATAGGAAGATTTGTTCTGGCTTGTAAGTTATCATCATTTATTCATTTTCTTGCAATAGACTATGCTATATTTGTAAATAAATTTTTAATATGAAAGCTTACCAATATATCAGTTAGTTAATTATTCATATTTTTTAGAAAACGCTTTGAATCTCTGATAAAGGACTATGTCATGCTAAAGGACAATCTTGAGAAGTAATTGTAACAAGATTTGATATATATAATAGACACTGCTTCATTATAAAATATATTTGTAAATAAAAAAATTTCATCAAAGCTTACCAATAAATCAGTTCTTTCATTATTCATATTTTTGATCAATTCTAGAAAGTGCTTAGAATCATGACAAAGCTTTGTATCTTGTATGCCAAAGGACTAAGAATCTTAAGAGGAAATCTTAATAAGTTTTGATTTACTCTTAGCTTTTTAGTTATTTGTCAGGAATTTTTTTATGTATTGACTAGTTATGTATTTATTAATAAAATTATACATATATGTATGCGTGTACAAGTTCATCAATACATGCAATGTTGAATCATTAGAAATAAATATATGGAGAAAAGAGAACTATAATGACTGCAAGTGATAACAGCCTAATTTGCATTTAATAAAATCTAACAATATGCAAATTAGAAAAGTTAATAAATTCCCTGCAAAACTTTCTAAATGAAGAGTCATAAATGGAGATGGAAAAAAGGTAGAGTGAAGCAGACTAGTGAAATTTGGAAAAAATTAATGAAAGCTGATAGTATAGTTGCAGACAGAAGAATAACAGTAGTAAAGAGCTCCAGTCAAATCTAATTAGACTGACTCAAGGAAGGAATAAACAGTAAAGTGCTTAGAAATTGCTTGTGAACAACTCTGAAATTACAAAAGTTAAAGAGAACATATTATTACTATAAAGACTTCTGAAATCTTGGAGTTAGTGATGAGCTCTAACAACTATTTATTTATTTGCCTATCTATAGATATATGAACTGTTCTGTGATATATATATATATATATATAGTTTATTGCTTTTCAAATAGCCAATTGCAAATTGAATAACTAATTTACTATTATTATTACTAATATATATATATAGTAAATGTGATTAAACTCGTTAAGTTATTTAAAACAATTTGTATGTATGTTTTAGTTTATTTTAAGTACCAGTCGTATCCATACTCGGTCGTTTACACTTTCTCTGTATACACGCATTGAACATGAAATGCATGTTATGCAACCGAGCAATGATTTTACATATTCAATTAGACACCATAATTCATTATTTTATCAAATTGCTTCCGAAGAAGAAATCTACACATTCATACCTTTGAAAGATTCACTTCACTCGGACCTTTACGCACCACCTCTGGAAAAAGATTGCTCTCTCCCCAGAAGGATACGATTGCATAATTTATACGAGGGTTAGTACCTTTTTCTTAACAAAATCAATAGAAGGATGGATGGTCTTATGAATTATTCTTGATGCCAATAAAGACTTATTCCAAACTAGCTCAATCTAATCTTTACCTCGGGAAAGTGGTTTGTTGCTTAGCTAACAAAGGAGGATGAATGATAAGACGATTATTAAACACACAGCACAATGCTTTTAAAACTTATATCTTCATATTTATTAAACCCTCTATTATATTTTATAAAATTACAAATAACAAAAAAAAAAAAAAACGCACAAAAAATATTAATTGAAACCCCAAACTTATAATTTTTGAATAATTCACTAAATGGGATAGAATAGTCTGAGCTTCACCTTCGCTTACACACTTTGAAGTTTATGTGGAATAGGTTCTCTTATATGTTAATACAACACACGTTGGCCAGGGCATGTACGCATTTCAAAAAATAACTTTTTTTTTTATGAATATGATTAAAACTTCGTTATTACTTAATATAACCATTTGATCGCAAATCAATCATGATTGATTATTGAGAATTCTTTAATAGATCCTGCACATAGCGGATAACAGAAAATAGGGTACTGCTTTACTTATTTATTTAGTTGATCATTGAAAGTTTCTTAATAAATCCTGCACTTAGCAGATAATAGAAGATAGAGAACTATTTTACTTATTTGTTTTTATTCAAGCTAAAATGATCCTGCACTTGGCGGATAGAATAAATTTATATGAGTGGAAACGAATTCACGGCAAATTATAATTTAATGAAATGCATGCATTCAATGACCATTATATTATATGGGTTAGTAGACTGGATTACCTTTCTAATGAAGATATACTCTTAAAGAAAGAAAAATTTATGAATTATACTCTGATCCTGCCCATAGCGGATAGCTGTTTAACAAAACAAGACTAAATTAAGCCGATAAGCTAAGGTTTACCAATCGCATATATATATATTAAAGAGTAAATCTGCTTCCCATAAATGTCCCTGGGTCAAGTTATTTGTGAAATATTAAAATTTACATTTGCAAATTAAATATTCCAATGAATCACACATACAATTAACAAAAATTACAATAAAATATATACATAAAGGTTGGTAATTCATTGGCTAACTCTACAATAGCAAGGAATAAATAGAATAAAAAAATTATTAATAAGAAACAAACAATAATATATATATGAATGATTTTACTTCCCGAAGGCTTCGTTCTTCTCCGGGCTAGGGGCTTCTGAAGGAGATACATAATCTGCCGAGCAGGCAACTATAAGTGTAACTTCCATAGAGAGGGGGGGGGCAAAATTGTTCTTGGACAGCTATACTTTACAGGAGTGGAAAGTCACATAATTTGGTGGCTACCTTGGATTTGAGCCGTACAAATGTACCGAATGGGGTCCTCTACTCCATATTTGTTTGTGCAGTACAAACAAATCTTGATTTCATTCTTCCAGTGATATCAAGCTTTAATTTAGATTTAACTTAGTTCGTCTTTCGTGCCGTGTTTGACTTCTTTTGTTTCTAATGGAAGAGTGTTCTGGTTTAAGTTGTTGGTATTACCGAAATTATTATATGTTGGTTTAAATATTTTGGAATTTCTCTCTGTCATATCTCTTTCCTTCTGCATTATCTTACCTGGTCACATTTCCATATCCATTCTAAATTTCCGTCTGCGATTTTATTCCTTCTAATTTGATATAATTTCAATTTGCTATAACTCATGATTCCTCCGCTTGCTCAGGAGTACTGCTTACTATTACTTTCTTTGAAAAATTATTTTTCAAAACTTTCTGCTTGACCTGAATGAATTAGATTAATCTCTCATTTCTTCTTGGCCAGCTTTAATAATTATTATTTTTGGTCAGCAC
This sequence comes from Epiperipatus broadwayi, assembly GCA_028023455.1. Classification (NCBI taxonomy): domain Eukaryota; kingdom Metazoa; phylum Onychophora; class Udeonychophora; order Euonychophora; family Peripatidae; genus Epiperipatus; species Epiperipatus broadwayi. Next base: position 9,220,077 of record JAQFVV010006225.1, on the reverse strand, counting down.
TCCTCAGAAAAAAGACAAATTATATCTCAATCTCACCTGATCAGCATTTATATATACCCCCCCCCCCAAATTACAGGGTCCCCTCTATGAACTATTGCTTTTACATTTTTTTAATCAATTACTAACATTTCTCTTTAATTGCTATAGTGGAATTTATTTTTAGCTATCTCTTATTTTTTTCTTTTATTCAGTTTAATTAAAAGTTATTTTGTCCTAACAAAGATTTTCCTATCTTTTAAATCCATTTGAGAATTTTTTAGGCCATTAGTGGTTCAAATTCTTATTCCATATTTCTTTTAATTAATTACCGTTTTGCAGGTGTCAAGCCGAATGATCATTAATGTGTTGCTACATTTTTCTCTGAAGCATTATATAATAAAAGAAAGAGGTCACTGACTTGCCTGCAGTATGAAAACTAAATTCTAAAAAAAAGTTTTTATAAAGATTTAAAATGCACATGTGTTGTAAAAGTTAAAATTGTTTTTATGTTTTTTCGTAAAAAAAAAAAAAAATTCAACATGCAACAAAAAATATACATAAAAGTTTGACAATATAAAATAAAACATATTTAACTGTTGGGTTACTTACAACTACATTTAAGTTTCCCAATATAAATTTATATTTCCTCCACTATATCAAAAATAACATATTTAAAACACAGAGAAATATACATTTCAATCTGGTGTATGCGATTGTACATTTATAAAACGTATCATCACCATTTACTTTTTTTAAAAAAAATATATATTACGTGCGTAAGTGAAGAGAGATTATACTTGCCCAGTTCAAACCTTTTATTATTTTATATACATTTGTTCAGGCTGCAACTAAGCTTGCAGCCATCTTGTGCCTGATGTTTAATAGTCTGTACAAGTAATTAATATATATTAAGGCTATGCACTTAAAATGCGACCATAGGGACCTCTGCAAATCTAAACACAAGATTAACGACTTTTGTATTTAGATTTGTAGAGGTCCTTACTGTCGCATTTTAGGTACATAGTCTTAAGGTTATAGCCTTACAAAAAACAATCAAGCCAGCTGTCACATGACTTAATTTAATAAGCTTGTGTTTACAAATGTTATATATAGAGTTCACAAAACAAACTCTTAACAAGGTTTGTAGAATACCCCCAATCTCAGACTGGTTTCTACTACTGGTGTCCTCAGTGAGATACTAGGATATTCAATCATTAGATTAAAAATACCAGGACAAGCCCAGCACTTTATCTAATGTATAACTATTAAGTAGAAACTGAAATTTTCAGACATCCATATGTCTTTCAATCCAGCTATCTAACATAAATAGCCACATGGGACTGAACTAAATTCAGACACACCATATATTAATAGCTTTAACAATATAAAATCACCAAATCCATCATAGCAAAAAATAAAATTACAATAAAAAAATCTAGTCAGATGTCACATGACTTAATTTAATAAGCTTGTTTACAAATGTTATATATAGAGCTTGCAAAACTAATTCTTAACAAGCTTTGTAGAATACCCCTAACCTCAGACCGGTTTCTGCTACTGGCGTCCTCAGTGAGGTGCTAGGATATTCAATCATTAGATTAAAAATACCAGAACAAGTCCAGCACTTTATAAGATATCTAATGTTCAATCCCATATGGTTATTTAAGTTAGATAGCTGGATTGGAAGACATCAGTCCTGGTATTTTTAATCTAATGATTGAATATCCTAGCACCTCACTGAGGATGCCAGTAGCAGAAACTGGTTTGAGGTTGGGGGTATTCTACAAAGCTTGTTAAGAGTTTTGCAAGCTTTATATATAACGGTTATAGCCTTAATATATATTCACTGAGGATGCCAGTAGCAGAAACTGGTTTGAGGTTGGGGGTATTCTACAAAGCTTGTTAAGAGTTTTGCAAGCTTTATATATAACGGTTATAGCCTTAATATATATTACGTACATAATGAGTATGCACTTTACAAATATATTAATTACAATTTTAAATTAATATTAATTGTATGGCTGTTAGATTATAGCAGTCATTAGAACTTGAATAAAGATTTTTCCATATATATTAAGTGATTAGGATATATGAAGAGAGGATCAGAGAATAGTGTAATAATGTATTTGATGTGAATAATCTGGGATAATGGCACATTTATGTAAACCATGTAGAGAAAAATACATGTTGATAAATGGGATTAGTGATGACAAATTGAAAGTCGCAACTCCCTGATGGATATCAGGACAGGATGTCCAACAATTAGCAAAACAATTATGTGATGTGAAACTGCTGGAAGAAATCTTGCTCAAGGAGTTATTGATTAAAATTAAATCCCCACTACAAGCTTATAACATCAAAATTTACAGCGCATCTTCATTTTCTTGGGAGAGTGCAATCACAAGATTAAAGCATATGTGAATATGACTTAATGCTATACTTGGCAAAGTAATGCAATTTTAAAGAATATATTGAGAAGATGCTATTGGATCAGTTATTTTGAAGCATTAGAGATATGAATCTTAGGCAGTTCCTCCTATTCAAATTGAAGTTAACATACAATGTTGCCATTGAACTTTGAATAGCACACCAGGATGTATTCAACCTTCAAAAATGCAACATAATTGTACACTTCAAATATATGGATAAATGGGGCACGTGGCACAAAGAAATTTTGGAACAGACCCCCCCTTTCAGTTATTACTGTTGCAAGACAGGCCATTTAAAAGCAAGGTGTAAATTTAAACAATTTTTTTAGCTGTGACCTGACATGTCATTTATCAAAGCTTTGTAAAACAAGCGACAAATGACAAAAGAGGATTTACTATTATACATGGTTACAAAAAACTCTAGCTGAATATTAAGATGAAATTGGTTTAAATTTCTGGGGGGAAAAATGTGTCGTAAAAAGTGTAAAGTTGGAACCTGAAATTAGATGTAAATTTCTGCAACTCTTTAAATCCAATTCAGCAGGGCTTAAAACGAAACAAGTTGACATAGAGCTAATGGATGATAGACAGTTGATCATTTATAGATGAGGAAGATTCATTTGCTCTTAAGCCAAAATTAGAGAAAACACTGAAAAATTTGAAAAATAAAGGCTTAATTACATCCATAGAGGAATCCATCTATGTTACACTGATAGTAGCAGTAATGAAACTAGATGGAAATATGAGTATATATATTGATTACAGGAAAAAATATTAATAGAGCTTATCTCAAACCCAGCATAAGAGAAATATTAATGTTTCTGCAGAAAGCTAAGTACTTCAAATTAGATTTGAAATTGTTGCTCCTACAGAACGGCTGAAATATCGATGATAAATTGCAGATGTGGGACTATACAAGTTTAGCAAAGTACTATACTGAATAACAATAGCACTGAATATGATCCAAGCAAAAGTAGAAACTTGCTAAAAAGTGTAGAAGGAGCCATACTATACTCAGAAGATATACTTATAGTTGATGAAAATAATAATTAAAGAAAAGAGCACATGCGGTCTGTGAGAAGTTAAATATTTTGCGCTAGACTGAAATGCGGAAAAATATATATGGTCGATGAGAGAAATTAAATTTTTGGGGCATATTATTACAGAAAATAATCCAGATAAAGTGACAGCTGTAAAAAAAAGCTCGGCAGCCAACAATGTAAAGCAGTTAAAAGGATTTTAGGCATATTCAATTTTTTCAAAGTGTTTTTAAAGGAAAAAATCACAAATAACTATACTCCTTTATAGACTTCTAAAGAAAAATCAGAAATAGGAAAAACAACATGATATTGCTTTTAAAAAAGTAATGAAGGAACTATTATCGTTGGAAAACCTACTCTACTATTGTGAGCAATGAGAAGTGATAATAAGAGCTGCTTTTAAGTTTGGGGTTCGTGCTGTAATTGCTTATGGATATGAACATCTCATCACTTATCTTTTAGATCATTGTCTATGTCTGAGAAAAACTAGCCAATTAGACAATGAAGCTTTAGCAATTGTCTTTGCAGTAAATAAGTTCTGATATATTTATGGGGAATTATTTAAATTTATGTGACCATAAGCTGCTATTGAGAATTTTCAATAAGAATAAGAAAACTCAGAGCCATGTCAGTCAATGGATACTAAGATGGACAAATAGTCTAGATTTATATGATTACAAGTTATTATATAGGCTACCCTTTCTAGAGTTCCAGATAAAAGCACAAGTAAGTCAAAGTCTGTCGATATGCCAAGAATTCCATTACTAGGGAAGCAGAGGGTTTTGCAGTTATTATATATAGGACACCCTGGAATAATAAGAGTATAGGAATTAGTGCACTATATATGTGTTTGATATACAAAGTAAACAGTGATGTCAAACTGACAGTTAAAAAATGTCAAGCTTGCCAACAAACAAAGTTTGTTGCTTAAAAAATTACAATCTTGACCTGAGGCTAAGAGAGAGTGGGAAATACTTCATTCAAACTATGCTCGGCCATTCCATGGATATATTTTTTAATAGCTGTATATTGCTTTGTAAAGTATACCACTACAGAAAATATGATAAAAAGTCTTAAACTTTTTTTCCATGCATGGGTATCCTATAACAATTGTAACAGACAATAGCATGAGATTAAATTAAGAGAAAGTGAAGGGTTTCCTTACTCAAAAGGGATATGGCATGTACTTACCCCATTATATCATTCAGTCATATGGCATTGCAGAAAAGGCAGTCAAACGTTGAAAAGTACTCTAAATAAAAGGGAGCTTGTTGATACAAATGAAGTTCATACAGTGGTGGTGCTTTATTAGCACTTACATCAAATTCCATTACAAGAAAAACTAATGAAGTGTGTAAGGATACATTTGTCTGTTTTAATTCACCTGATCGATTCGTTTAAAAATGAGGTAACTTGACATCACTGTAAATCGCTCAGTTTTTGTACTACATTTACGGTTCTGATGTCATTTTTTAGAAGAAAAAAAGTTCTGTAAGATGCTGCCCTCTCTTGAATTATTTTACAAGTAAAAAATCAATAAAAATGACCATATATGTCAAACAAAACCAAAGCACCGCCTTCTCACCACCTTTTCTTGAATCTTATTGGCTATTTAAATTTTATCAACAAAGAAAAGTAAAGAGTTACGAACAGTTTTTGTTTTATTTTGAAAATGATAAACGAATGTTTTAGAGCATTTTAATGATGAAATATAAATTATTTTCATAAAGTATGCAAAAATAAATATTATTTTACAAAAATAGTTAAGATTTTAGCAAGAATTATTTATTTATTGCAATGTGGGGAGTAGAAATCATAACGTGGAATTGGTGATTGACGTTTCTTTTCATTTCAGTCGTAATCGAATATTTTTTAAATTCTAAATCAAAATTTATTTTTGAACAAACTTTCGTTCACTTTCATAATCTGACAAATTATTAATATACTTTTTACAAACAAAACTAAAGTGAATATATTAATGAAAGGTGAATATATTTTAACAATTGACTTTGTTAATTGACACTTCAGTTTGTCAATTGGCCAATTAAAAGTTTTGATTTTTACCTCGTGCGGCCAATAATATAATCCGCGGTGAAAGGGTTAATGACAGATAAAGTCAAGTTATAAACTTAGAAAATGTCAATTTGAAAAATAAATCAGGCAATTTGAATAAAGAATACACTTAAGAAAAAAATGGTTACTAGGAGAGGTAAAGTAAAATAGTGTCTGCACAAATATGAGAGGTAACATTAAAAGATAAGATACTCATACTTATAACAATCCATCCTGTTAAATGGCACTGTTGCTAGTCAAAAACAAATAGATATAATGTTACCGGGCTGATTTACATTTTAATTTTATATTGTAATCATTTATTATTAATTATTGGCAATTATAAGAAAATGGTAAAGAAAAATATTTTAAATATGCTAAATCACCTGCCTTTTTTAATTTTGCTAAACTGTTATGAAAAAAAAAAACTTTGCCGAAAATTATTTTAAATTTCTTGGAAAAGAAGAAAAATAAGAGAGGAGAATATCGATTTTGTTTTTAATAATAAAAAAGTATAGGGTAAATAGGGGAAGAATCTTAATTGTAGTATTTTACTATGATTTTTAACTATTATAGCGTGGTAAAATTGAAAGTTAATGGATTTTTGTTAAATTGGAATCAATTATTTTGCCAACTTTATAACTAAAATTGAGTTGTCCTCTTTTTTAATTACTTTTCACTGGAGTCAGTATATTAACTGGGGAAAAAATTTACTCTAAACAAAGTAGAAAAACAAAGTATTAGTACAAAAACTTAATTTACAGATATTATATATACATTTGTATTATATCGTAATTTTAATAATTTTTATTAAAGAATTTCATATCATCAAAAAAAAAAATCCTATGTACCAGTCAAAACATGTTTATCCATCTAACATGAGCTGGAACTCACAAAATGTACTTCAAACCCAGTCAAGCCCAAGATTTAGGTCAGGGACCAGCCTGAATTCGAACCCACTCTCTAAGCCCCAGATCTAACACCTAATGAATAACATAATAGTGATGGCACATGAGAATTAATCTTAATCCGGCTGACTAGGAGAGCGGAGAAGACAATGAGACATCTATTGACTATGACTAAACTAACATATATATCAACTAGTCTGTACATTTGGAAGTGGAGAAAAGAAGGAATTCGAACTACTCAAATAAGTTAGACAATAAAATATAGTTTAATATACTGACGAATTATTATACATTTATAAATAAATTATATACATTAGTGTGTGCGTGAATGAGCAAGCGATTACATAGTGTCATTCACGCTATTATTTCTCATATGCTCTTTATTAGCTAAATAATATATTACAAATAAACATGCATCTTTGGTGGGTCCAATATTAAAATGCCAATTGAATATTAGAAAGAATTACATAATATTGCCATTAACGCTTTGATTTATGGTTCAGAAACATGGTGACTAACATATATTTAGGGGAGCGTTCTGAGATTCATTATACATATGATATAAACTATTTTCATGCCACTGAGGTCGTGAAAATAAACAAAAGACAGTTGAAAAATTATATTTGAAATTATGACAAAAATATTTATTGAAAAATTATTTAAACAATAGTAAGACGAACGCTTTATTTTCCCCAAGGCATATAGATACTCTCAAATAGATATATATATCACGACGGTGAGATTGTATATGATTGAAATAAACTTAATTAATAAATAGAAGTAATTGGCATTTATATATATATCTTTTAAGCAAAGCTTAATTTTAATATTAGAGCATTAAAACTGGATCATGAAGCAAAAGAAATAATAATAATAATACGAAGAAGTTTGCGGTGCTGACATAATAGCCTAAAATAACTAAGAGGAAAAGGTCGTGCTTCTGGATGAAAAACGAAATCTCACACCCCCTTCTTGGGTAGTGCTTAGAGAAAAGTGGATAGGCATGGCATGGCCCAGACTTTTGCTGGTATAACCGATGCGAGAGGCCTTTTATCTATGAAGTGTATATGCATAGCATGTGCCAAACTTACGGGATCGCCACCAGAGGCAATTTTATACGAAGATATGAGAAGAAATCTGGGTTCGAACTTGTCATAACCCCCAGATTAAGAAGCACATATATATAGAACGAAGATAGGCTATATGACAGAAACGCAGTATGAATGAATGTCTCTAACGACATGAGATAAGTTTTACTGCCTTAAAAATAAATGACCCTTGTTTGAATACTATAATACGCCATGCAATTATAATATATATAGAGAAATATTTCATTTAATAAAATATATGTTAAGATTTTATATAGCAAAAGAAACATTAAGATTTAGATTTCAAATTAATAAAATATACGTTAAGATTTGATTAAGTAAAAGAGACATTAAGATTCACCCCCTTCCCTTTCCCACTATTTAAAACAATTCAATTCCACCTTCGTGGATTTTGCAATAACTGGAATACATAGCATATATTTTAAGAGTATATATATAAAAATAACTAGCAGTTATATATATATATATAAAAAAATTAAGTCACCTTTTTAGAATTTAATAAATAATTATAAAATCAATGTTTCAGAACGTTAATTAGCTTGAGTTCTGGATTTTCAGAGTTAAACAAATCAATTTTTATATTAAAACGAACCTAAAATGTTGATTCATAAAACAATCTGGCGAACGTATTAATTTACAATGTAACATATATTATATTTTTTTTAAGGGGACGTTAATAACCTTTGTATGAAGGTTTAGAATAAGAAAAAAATGACAGAAAATTCAATTCGTCAGATTGTTTTAGATTGACATATTAGTAAGCAAGCAGATATATAAATCAAATAATAAATATATATAAATAATTGACCGCACCAAAATTAAAAAGTTAAGAGCATATGAGATAGGATTAGATATAAAGAAATTATTTGAGAGCAAAATTACATTCACAGATATATATAAAAAGCAAAGTTAAAGAATACATGAGAAGAGATCTTGCTAGATTATTTAGACTAAATTGACTATTAGGTGGCGGCTTGGAAATTTACCTTGCAATTTTAAGAATCATTTTAAAGTATGGCATGTGCACAGCGATTGAAATGCAAGTACTTTGTTGGCCGGAAACTTCTATTAGCATTCTAAAGTTCTTTATCGGATCTTTACTTTCTTTCAGGGCAGCAGTTAGATGGTACATTAGCGGGAAGAATGACCCACCAGGGTCAGCAAGAGGGTGGATTTACTGCTACATCATTTTAAGTTTCAAGCGAAATGAAATGTTTATAATACCTCTCTCTAAAAGTAGCTAATCTCCTGTTTCAATAGTAGTTCATCCCTCTGATTCAAAATTCAGTCATTTTATACCTTTTCTTTTATCAGTTGTTTTTGAAGATGCAATTGTAATGAAAATGAGGATGTAACACCCTGAAGAAGAGTGAAGAATAATACCACTCAAAATGTGTAAAGTTCAAATAAATTTAAAAATTTTCTAAGCCTTCAACATTTATGCAAAATGTACAGCATATTTCTGGGACAGGGTTTTCAAATATTATTTTTAGTATATTTGCATATTTTTTAAAAACAATCTGCTTATAATGAAATATAAAATAAAATTTTATGAGCACCACAAAGTATCTGCCATATTTAAGAAGAATAAGCCATTCATATAAATGATTTAATGATCTATCATTCTGTTTTTTTGTCAATTCGATGTTTAGTGTTTTTGTTTAGTCAGGATAAGATTGTAAATATTGCATTGCATGTAATGTAGAAAGTTGTGTAACGGTCAAGTTTTGTACTTTCTCGAAACAGAATCTAGAATCCAGGCAAAGAGACCAAAACTGACCAGACCAGGAGTGTGATATCCCGAATCCAACCATACTTCAACTTGTTTGTCAGAACTCCAAGACTCAAGACCCTACAAAGGACTGCACTTGAAGTGTCACATACTATACCCATCTTTCGTGGCTGGCATAGGATAAGGAGAAACAGGAGACTTGAGGATTTAAATATATATATGAACTAATTTAATTGCTACCTGGACAAAATCAAAGATAACATTCAGAAATTATAATTAATGGTAATTATTGCATGGATGATTATATCACATATATATATAAATAACTAAGACTGAATTGGATTGGAGTAGGAATGAGAAATAACACGAAACCAAAGTAAATTTAACATATTTATTAAACAAATAGAACATAAATTAATGTGGGAAAAGCACGCAGGCTTTATATCATGAGGGTTTAGCATGTCTCCTCATTAAATCTTTAATTATTCATATGAGTTGATATATTTACAGAATCACTAGGCAGTGCCTACATTAGTTTATGCCAATTCCTATTGTAAGTGGTAGCTACTATTATAAAATCCTGTACTAGTCTTAGGCAAAATATTTATGGTAACATTATTAACATAGTAAATTATGAGTGTATAAATCAGCTCAGGGTTGAGCTTGAATTTAAACTAAAGGTAGAAATTTCAGTTTAATATTGAAGAATTAACTTATAGAACCCAGAATTGACTGTGCAGGGTGATCGACCGCTACAGCCCTGGCAAATTATGATAACAGGGTGCCCTGCAGATAGATTAGAGTCAAGGGTTTTCGTGACCAACACCGATACTCTGGGACTGCGCGTTTTGCTGCTAGAAGTTCGGGATGGCTAACACTATTGCCTGGAATTATGCATCAGGTCTTACTTGTATGCACCCCGAAAGAAGATAAAATGGGGGGGGGGGTCTTGCCCATGGCCTCATCATAAGGAAAAGAAACAGCAAAACATGAACATAGAACGATAATATATGATATCTAATCCACCAAGTGAAGATACAACATTACTTAAGATTTTAGAAATACAGGGTGGATAGCCTGGTCATTATTACTATTAGGAGTCAATTCTGATAACGCTATATAATCAAGCGACATTAGAGGGATAATGAAATATAATAAAACTCTTGTTTATAGGTTTCAATCTATACATAGAAATTATTATGAGGGAAGTATATTTGATTGACTGGCCAAATAATTACTGAATATACTTTCATATTACTAAGACTAATACGTTACTCCATTCAGAAACTCAATAAGACAACAAATTTAATAGTAAGACCGAATACATTTAGAATCTAATAAAAATTATAGGAATTGGAACCAGCGAGCATGGAGAATGTCATTAAGAAGATAGTCATGAGAAGATATTTGCAATTTTATCTTTGAATATTTATTACGTTTAATTGCTCGCTGCTTTGAAGCATTGGCATATGAAGAACAAAATAACAGTAAAGTATATTATAGGCACAACCGCAGTGATAGACAAAGAATTTAGGTTAGATTACACTTAGTTTAATTAAGACATTTATAAAGAGATAGGCAAGTTATACACAAGATTTTACTTTAATAAGAATTTATAATGAAAACATTCATAGGATTTAGAACGTTACATTAGTTTATCTTTAGCTAGCTTTAAACTTTAAATTGAGGATTTAAATTTAGGAATAGTTAGTTAACACAGAGCTCTGCGGTTATGAATTGGTGTTACTGATTAGTTGCTGGACCGGATAAGCAGGTGTTGGCTTTCAGGTATCGTGGTCATCTTCTTGAGTGGGCATAACGTCTGCATTATGGAAGTAGGCTGTTGCTGGACGGTTTCATGTTGCAGCTCCGGTGATTGAAGCATCGGCTGGCAGCAGGCACACCATTCTTCCATGGATTTAGAAGCAGCCGTCGTTTTTCTCCAGTCAGATCTTTCAAAGATCAATCTGATGTGGATTAGGTATAGTGACGCTCTTCTAAAATTAATGACTCCATAACTCAAGCTTAAAATATACCCTATTTATACTTTTCTTGCAAAGCACTTAACTAGTGAAGAATTTATTTTGCTGGAAACCCATTAACTTTAAAATATTTCATTATTACTGATTTGATCAAAAAAACTTATTGTTTAGGCCTCCAGGGTGCCTCAAATCCTCCTGTAAGTGTCAAATAGTGCTACTCCAGTGATTTTAATGAATACACTTTTGCCACAAATTTGAGTATAGCAATTATCAACTTTCAAACGTTGGTTTAAGCACAGGTGCGGTGGGCTTAATGCACATTTGTTTATGGCTAACTTTTTATTTTTAACTAATTTAACTAAAAGCTTTTTGCTCTTTTACAAAATTAAATCACACCACTATATATATATTGTAACGGTCAGAACTTTAATGCCTTGTTAACATGTTGCAGAATTTCATTACTAGGCTCGAAGAGCAGCACCACAGGTGGGTTCAGGGCCTGTGCTACCGTTTTCTAACCTAGTTAGTTTATTTCACAACGAACAACTACAGGACAACGGGCCTACCAAAACAATAGCAAACCTCTTTCTAGGCCCTACCTTAGGTATAAACCGAAATAAATATTTAATGACATTACTAAGTTCATTTACACGAGGATAGTCTGAAAGTAATATACTCTATTTAGCTTTATATTAGCCTCCATTTTACTTTTACACCCCATTTGGGTATCATATAATTATATCCCATGCCTCGCAGCTCAATATGGAATTTATGCGAGATTATAAGATGAGATCAAAACGTGCGTGTATTAGCCAACCCAGTGATAATCACACACATATATATATATATTGAGGAAAGAATTTATTAAATTGGGTCTGTTACTAGAGCACTCAATGTGCAAGGAATGGAAATGGTTTTTAGCGTAGATATTTAGGCCTACAAATATAATGATCCGTGATAGGTGTAAATGATGCCATGTATTTAGGAAGAATGGGCTTCGCTATTGCGAAAGCATTTGGAAACTCCAGAAGCGGGAGGATGGTCAAATGTCGGGCCGAACCCTTCAGAATAATAACCACATGAGTGGTATCGGTACGAGATCTTTGCTTTTCCATTTCCGACCATGTGACAAGGTCAGCTGTCACGGGATCATTTTTCTGTCCCAATATCTGGGAGCGAGATTAGAAGGACCCGTTTACTCCTTCCATGGCTTTAAAAAAATTAGCATCTATAGGCTCTAGCACATCTCACAAGTCAAAGTAAATCATTTAATCATCATTCGCTTTATAAATAGAGAACCCATTTCCAACCCCACACAGACTAACTGAATTAATATTTGCCCCATACGTAATAATATTACGAATAAATTAGGTTGTTATATACAAGCCAGCACGCTATACTAAAAGTTATGGAATCTTGCAGAAATATTATTTGCAATAAACTATAAATGATAAAACTTACAATTTCTGAGCTGACCGTTTATAAAATAAAAGGGAATATTACGAAATAGGAATGTGCACCATTGAGCAGCGATTCTTAACAAGTTTATTTATGATAGAATATCAGTTCGGAAATCATGTGGGCATGAAATATAATATAAAGCAAGTAGTAAATAAATGGATACCCAAGTAAATAGATAAAACAAGGATAGGATTGATTACATTTACATAATACATTAAACAGAATTTCATTTAAGATTTACGAGATGAGGGTAAGGTTTCAAATTTACGGAAACAATATAATGGAAATTTAAACTAAGAGTCCTAAAGAAAGTCTTTAATCTAGGATATCGTTTATCTTTGATTATTCGAAGTGTGCACACCCAGTTTGGAGAATCCAGGGTTCATTCGTTAATAGCATCAGTTCGATTATTATAATAAGCATTCACATTCTGAATACGTAAGCAGCAGTCTGGTTTCAATTTGTTTCATTTAGATCGAATGGGAAGTTCAGCATTTCCATAGCCATAGGTCGGAGGATAATTGCGATAGCCTCTACTTCTTGCACATTGTCATGTTACACTAAAATAAATATTCTTTTACCAAATAGCACATAGCCCGGATCAGCGCCAGAACAAGAAAACTTCTTTTTTTTTTTTTTTTGATACGAAACTTTAGCTTTTATTACTTTCTTTCTTAATTTTCGGATCCATTGCGCGGTGTATCATAAAACCAGAAGGTCTCTCATTGGTGCTATTATATTCCTTCAGGTAAAAGATGCATTAGTGGCATATGTTGAGATTGCGATTTCAATCCGACCACTTTTAATTTACATTTTTTTAAATTTACATTTGACCTATTTAAAATGCTTTTAACAAAATTATTTAATGACGAGTTTCAGGAATACTTTGTTCAGTTCTATCTCTTTTTCCCCTCTCACTATAACTTGTAACTTTGACAGAAGATCCAAGGAATTTCTATTTACATCTCGATTTATAACGCTTGTTAAAAATATTATTTAAAGGAATAACTTTTGGATATTAAGTTAAAATAAATCTTAACTGTAACCATATTTTATTTTATATTATTGGCATTTATTAATTTATCGATTATTTTGAATAACGTGATATGACTTTAAAACTCATCTCTTATACTGGAGTATGCGCTCTATACGATGTTTTTAATGAAAATGTACATATATTTTATAATAATACCCACACACAGTCCAATATCCGAGATTTGAATTTAGGTAAAATGGTAATAATGGGTGAGAGGTGACAAATTGATAGAACTGGGGTGAAACTAAGATTTTGATTCAAATCTTACTGTTTCAATATATTATTATATAAGGTGAACATACATCCACATACAAATTTATATTTAATAAAATTAATAAATTGACATTTCTACTATTTAAAATTATAACATAAATCATTTCTTTATAAAATATAAATTATATAATGCTGTGCACACAGCCATGATAGTATGGTTTATACGTATATTTATTAAATGAACATTTTAATAGGGTTTGAACCCAGCACAGATAGGTTTGGTAGTTAAACTAAAACTTGCAACGAGAAGAGCCTGAACCTGACCGTTGTAGTTGTAATCTTTTATTAATCATATTTGAATTATATGGATGAATAAATCGAAACTTTGGAAATGAAAGAAATCACTTAATAAGTGTAAACAAACAAACAAACAAATAAAAAAAAGATTGTGTATTTAGAAACTATTCTAAGAGTTCTCTTTATTTAATTGCATTGTTAAGTCGAGTTATTAATTATATATATATATTTTTCACGGCATGAATAAAATTATGTAACTTTGATTTTATACCATCGGTATTTAATAAAAGAAAATTTAAACTAATAGAATATAATTTTTATTTAAATAGTATCTATTTTTGTGAATGTTGAGGAATACTATAAATAAAAGTTATGATCAATTTACTATAGATATAATAAACATCTCCATACTTCCTCATTCTTTTTAAATACATATAAATAAAGATATAATAAAAGATAAATGACTAATGATATAGATCTGAATATTATAAAATGCTGTATGAAAATTAATAAAAATGAACTTAAATGATAATCTGATTAGGTAATTGGAACTGAAAATCCATAAAAGCACTTATTAATCAAAGAAATTCTAAAAAATGTAAAAACGCTGTGGGGAAAGAATATTTTGTTAAAAGTTACAGTATTAATGCAAAAAGGGTATTGATATTTTAAAAGTGTATAATATTGCTATATATGGTATTTCAATGCATTGTTTATAAACTTTTTTTTTTTTTATTAACAGCTGCTTGTGGGAGGAATAATAAGATATTGGGTCATGGTATAAATGTGTCACATAACATGAGGGAACATAGTGAGAGAGATTGGAAGGATTATTCTTGGATACTATTAATTTTGCCTAACAGATTTTTAAGTGTTTAATATTCAATCTTTATGAATATTGTATTTTGTTGATAAAAAACATGCAAAACAACAGATTAAATTTTTTTAAATTAAATATTTAAGAATACTTTGGATAAAATAACTTTTCCAGAGACTATTGAGATAAGAAGAGAGATTAAACAAAAATTAATATGGAATGTTTCATTAATATTCTAATTGATTAATAAAATTGAGAAGGGATACGACCAGACAAAATTTTTTTCCCAATAATGTTTTTTCTAAAAAAAAACAAGTTTTGTCAAAGTATTAAAGATAAGCTTAAAAAAGTAAGTTTTATATTATCAATAAGGTTAGCACATAATTTACTACAAAAAATATGTATACAGATAGCAGAAACAAAAATTGCAGTTTATCTATAAATTTTCATTACAAACAAGACATTGCATGCAGGAAAATAGATATCTGTAAGTATTCAAAACAACTCGTTTCAAAAATTGAAATTGTATAAAAATACAAAAACATGAATGTGAAATGATAAGAAAAGCAGTTTCACAAATCTCAAAGATCTAAAATATCAGATAAGCAATTAATTAAATATAGTACTACCAATCAATAAATCATGTCACATGCATTACAATGGATGATTTTAACTGCCAAGTATAATATTTACCAAAAGAATTAAATCAATGCCTATTATCACATAATATAGATACTTCTCTTAAATATTTGCCAAAAAGCTCATATTCATTTTCAAGGCTAAACCCTAAATTCACTAACATATCAGTATGCTTACCACAATATGATTGAAGTGAATTTAGCATTAAATTAAAAAAAAAAAATTCAATTCATAGGTTAGGGAAAAAAAATCTATTTAATTTACAATTGAACATCAATGATCTGACAAATATTGTTATTAATGACTTTAGTTTAAAAGTGTCAATTAAAACCTCATAAACAAATTTATGAGATTTTTAAAATCCATTAACCAAATCATCTATGACAGACCATTAAATCATATTATATTAATCATATGCAATACATTTTGTGGAAGAAATTTTAAATATATTAAAAAAGATTCCTTATTGGTTAACAATAGTGAACAAATTAACACTCTAAAAAACATTATAATAAATTGTGACATTATTCAAGAATATATGCAGGTACTTGAATTCAGAAAAATTATTGGGTTATTAAATAAGCTGAATCTATGAAACATGCCCTGACAAGATCATTCACAGACTAAAAGAATAAGATCCACAATGAAACGTGGAAATATTTCAAATATCTATCCCATGGCTAATAACCTATCATCATGAGACTGATTATCTTAAAACATCTTTGATTTCCCATAACAATCTTGTAGATAAACTAATATTTGCAATAACATTAAGATTTTCAAATGCTATCTCTTATTTATATAAATTCTTAAAGTATATAATAGCTAATCACTTGACAAATTTCTTCAATTAACTACTGAGTATGTGAATAGACCAATTACTAATATTATAGTGAACCATAATACCATAGGTCCTCTTATGATGCAATTAAGATCTATATATAACTGTCAAAGTTAAACATGCTAAAATATTTGCTAGAATATTGTTAGATAAACTCCAGCCCTTTTTAACAAAAACAAATCTCTATAGTACTTAACCATCTAAAAATGAAGAAGCCAGGAACAATGTTTAATAACAAACTAAACTACTGGAACACATATGATCTTATGAATCCGGAAGAAATTAAAATTGACAATATTCTTTCGATTGGAATTTCGAGGTTCTCCAGGTTGACCAAACGCCTAAAATTGGAACCGAAGTTTGTTGATTTTTTAATCAAGGTTAGCCTTGGGGCCTTGCCTACCGCTGACTTCCTACATAATAAAAGGAACTATAATCTGGACCCTATATGCGCACTATGTAGGCATAGTGATGAGACAATGGCACATATATTGGAGGAGTGTCAAATTTGGAATAGCATAAGAAACAATTTTAAATCTCTTATTAAAAACAAAGAATCAGCTTGTGTAAATTTGACTAAGGCCTTCAAGAGTGGACATTTTGGGGTCATAAGATTGGCAACATTTATAAATTTTTTCATTTGGTCATTGAGAAATAAGACTATCTTCAAAAGTGGAGAAGAATATGACATGATGAAAATGTCTTTACACTTACTAAAAGAAATTAAAGAATTAGACCAAAAATTTTCTCAGAATTGGATGTTCAACCAGACTTGGTCCCTAATAAACCTAAAACAAAGTGCAGTACCGATGATGAAAATAATATAAAGTTGTAAATCCACAGATATTGAGAAAATTTAAAGAACCATTTACCTAAAACATTCTAGATTAGTGTTCTTCAACCCTTGGTTCGTGGCCCGGCACCGGGCCGCGGAACTTTTCTGCAGGTCCGCATGCTAGACAGGCAATAAAAAGTTTGTAATAATAAATAATAAGAGTTTAACCCTTAGAGCCCTCGGCAGCCATTTTGAATGTCAAAAAACAATTACAGGACTTGTAATTTTAAATGAAATTTCTAATTTATTACAATAAATATATATATATACATTTTTAGAAAGTGCAAATATGAAAGAATGTAATAAAGCTGATAAAATAGTCATTACCAAAAAAAATAATAATTAAAAAATGAGATTTTTTACATTTTTAAACATATTTATTTTTACATTGGTTCACAAATTCTCAATTTTGAAAGGTATAACTTAAAATTACAATTTCATAGACAGCTTCATCACATGCATCTCAAAATGCTGAAAAAAATGATATATAATATGTCTTACCTGAGGTAATTTTTCTATGCAAAAATTACAAAAACAGTGTGATTGGTAACTTCAATTTTTACTAGCTGCCCTACATGTTCTACTTTTGCAACAGAGTATATGCTAGAAATGTTTGGTTGTCCTTGCATGCAGGTATCTGTTAGAAATATGTTTGGTTTTTAGTGGGGAAAAAAATAACAGAAATAATTTACATGATGTTGAGGACTTTAGTAAATTATTTAGTAATGTATAGTATAGTATAATATTATTATATATTACTTTTATTATATTATATTAATGAAAAATGGTGTGTGACCTAAAATGTGTATTCTTTTCAACTAAATAAAATGTACTCATAAAATAAATATCAAGCAAAAATTTCTCCAAGATAAAATGAACAAGAAAAATCAATAAATATCAAAATAAACAAATTTATTATGAGCACTGAATATATATGTGTGGAAGATGAAATATGAAAGTGGATGTCTTGGTATATGATGAGTGCGGATGTGCATGTTTTTATATTATTCAAATGTATTGTCTAAAATTCTATCATGTATATATATATTGTTTTCTATATGTATATATCAAATTCTATCGTATATATATATATTCTTTTTTGCATATGTATATATAATTCTATTGTATATATATTGTTTTGTATATGTATACACCTGGGTCTCTTTTTACGCGGATTTATTTAACATGATTTTGAATTTACGCGATTTGTCTTTCACCGGAAGTCGAAGTCCGATAATGCGCTATTTCTTTAAATAATAAATTTCGCGCACTTATGTTATATTGAAAGTAATGGCACATTATTGGAATTCGACTTTCATCTTAGTAATTTCAATATTTTCAGTGCTTTATAATAGTAAGATTTTATGCAATAATGAAATTAAAATCATGATTTCCACATTTTATTTATACACATATTAAATTTTACAAGATTATAATGTAAATTTGTTCAAACATTGTGCGTGTTAATTTTGCATTTTAAATCACATTCTGTTTTTGCTTTTTAAAAAAGAACGTAATCAATTATTAATCATTTAGTGTCCACAAGTTTATTTTTAAAAGGTCAGTAATAGCAGTGGGCACAATTAAAAATTAAAATCTGATTTTTAATTGTAATTAACAACTTAAAAATTACTTACGGGCGACTTGAAATTAATGTGATGGATGTAAAACGAAATTTGATTTTTAAACGGAATTGAAAATTAAAGACAAAAATAAGAATTTAACTTTTCGTTGTTAGTTTTAATTAAATTTTTCCCAGCTGTGGTGAATAAATGTCTTTTTATTATCATAAGTCTAAGTTCATAAACAATTAATAAAATCATCGTCGTCGTCAACAGAAAACCATTAACACAACATGAGAGTGAACTTGGCGCTAGTTGTATTTCCTTTTGTGAGAATAATTGCTGAGATATTCTTGACTTCGTTTAAGGAGAAGCCAAATACATCACATCACATGAGAATCTGATTTTTTACTAGTTTGCAAACGAACGTCTTTTTGGGCAAATAGCGATAATAATTAAAACGCGTATAAAAAAAATTTTAATTACTGTACTGTAAATTATGCATAAAAATATATTATTTTGAATAAAATTAAATATTATAGTTAAAAAAATTTGTCTTGTATCATTTTTTTTCAAATTTGAAATTTTTTATTAGTCATATTTTATTTCCTTTTTTTTTTTTTGCATGAATTTTAAAGTAATTTTACGTTGGTGCTTTGCTTTTACACGAATTTTGAAAAATCACAGACCACATCCCCCCCTTTTCAATATAAGTTACGTCTATTGTTGTGCGATTTCGTTTGCGCGTGTTTTCTGAGGAACCAATGTATCGCGTAAATTGAGACCCAGG
The DNA here is from genome assembly GCA_028023455.1 of Epiperipatus broadwayi. Taxonomy (NCBI): domain Eukaryota; kingdom Metazoa; phylum Onychophora; class Udeonychophora; order Euonychophora; family Peripatidae; genus Epiperipatus; species Epiperipatus broadwayi. The sequence continues at coordinate 9,200,355 of JAQFVV010006225.1, read as the reverse complement.
TGTATATATAATAAAGAGTTATAAACTAGGTGAGAAAAATAATTCAAAAAACGTTTTTATATTATTTTACCTGTATTTTATCATATATATATATATTATATCTATATATATAAAAAAAGTAATAAAAAGTAGGTCATAAAACAAATTGAGGTAAAAGATTCTCAATTTTCAAATGTGCTTTTTATCTAAAAATTTATCGTTTTTATAAAAAGAGTTCTAGAACTAGGTCAAAAAAATATTAAAATAAACATTTTTATATTATTTCACCTGTATTACCACCTGTATTATAGCATATATATGTTACATTTAATTATATTTAATTATAGAAAACAATATTTAATAGTAAAAAAAATAATAATAAAAGGAGTACTCACAGAATCCTGTGTAAATATTAGCATGACTTTCAAATTTGAATCCAATTATGATGGCAGTAAAAGGCATTATTGTTATATATAAATCCAACAGTAATCCATATACGTTTTTGATATATTTTATTATTATTATTTTTAAGCTTTAACCTTTTTTTTTTACAAAAAAATTTATTTCTACTAAGAGGGCTTTTAACGTAATTATTACACCGAAAAACAAGTTCAATGGACCGTGAATCATATTTACGGTCATTAAATCTAAAAAACAAAAGAAAAATAAAAAAATTAAAAAGTGTATTTTACAAAAACTTTCATAAAAAATCCAAATTTTATCGTAAAAAAAAAAGTTATAGCTCATTTTAACCGTTACAAGATGGCCGATTGAATGATCTGAGAATCGTAAGTGTAATACGTACCGATTCCGCGCAAATTCAGTTGAAAGTCTGAATTTTTATTCAGGGGCTTGCAGGGGTGTTTCGGGCTCGAAGGGTTAAACTTTTAATTAATATAGCCAATTTTTTTTTATTTTTTCATCTCATTTTTACCCAATTTAAAAAAAAAAGAAAACAGAATGAAAACAAAATCTAATCAATCATTCATAAATTAATTTGTTTTTCTAGTTATCACAGGTGTTTATGGGGGGGGGGGGCTAGAATTAATTTTTTTATTACTTTTCTAAAAAATATTTAAAAAAAAGTTTTTTATTATATAAACTCCATATATATAAAACTTTATCTTATATATTTAACATTGTTGTTTTGATCAGTTATAACAAGTATGCTTATCTTTAAGAAAATTTATCTATAGACTTCTGCCGGTCTGCGAAATCTTATCCTTGTTTTTGCTGGTCTGCGGAACCTTATCCTTATTTTTACCGGTCTGCAGGTGTGAAAAGTTTGAAGACCACTGTTCTAGATAAACTTTATATGGAAGAGATCCGAGAACTAGATAATGCCATTATAAAGTTACTTACCTAATTGATGAATAATAGGAAAGGGTTTTTATTTGATTAACGGATCAGTTTTAATCAATGACCCAATAAATATATATTAAGACTGCTTCAACAATGCTTAATGGTAACCGATTTGTTTACTGTAAAGAATCTATGATATATTTCATGTAATTTTCAGTCTTACGTATTCTATGAAAACCTGCTTTTAAGTAATTTTTATCAATGCAATCCCTATGCTAACCTCATGATCTATAAGTAAAGTGTATGGTTTTCATATATGATTCATAATGATTAATCTCTCGATATTTAAAATGTTAAATTAATACACACAGAAACATTGGAAATGCTCTTTACTTGATAAGATAAAACTCTATAGACTAAATGCCCAAATATGGTTTTAATCATTGTCCACATGTTCATAAATTAAACAAACTTATATGTGTTTGAATTGACTAACACCATCATATATGTGATATACATGATCAGATTAATGTAAATGGGCCACTACTATGATTTCTGGAATGGGAAGTTATATGTCTTCAATTTCTGGTGATAACTAATGTCTTAATGTAATTGATATGAAATTAATTGTTTTTTGTTTATATATACAAGTGTAACCTCTGATTTTGTTGACTGGTTTCCTTTGAGATTGATATGTAAATGTCCTTTTTGTAAATAATTCTTATGGTTTGTGAATAAAATTTCCTTTTGAAAGATAACTGCTGTTCTTTCATTATTCTATCTTTGAAAGACATTTTCATCATGCTTTTATCCTTATTAACATAAATGATCTAACCACACATTTATTATTATTCGGAAAAACCCAGCACTTACATATGGACTAATAAATTATACAAAAAATAGATCACAATAACAAAAGACTTATCAGGCTCACCAATATTTCAAATTATAAAAGACACTGCTCTAGGATCTACATTGATTAATTCTTAAGAAAGATTGATGGTTGTACTCCTGGAGTATTTGCTTCATATCAAAGAAAAGAATAAATATGTTTGCCCATGGGGTGTTACGATAATTATCAGATTACTTAATATGAATATTTTTTTTAAAAAAATGTCAAGAGTAACTGGATTAATCATCAGAAAATAAATCCTTCAGAGTGGCAAATATTAATAGGAAGAAATATTCCATCATTGCTTACAGCTATTCCAACTAAATTTCTTGATATTGCAATATGTATTTCAAGAACCAAAATTAATTTATAATTAATAAATTAATTACTAATAAATTCTTAACTAAATTACTAATATTGTTAACTTTTAATCTTATTAAATGCCACTTGAGCACAAAAATTAGTTAATTGTATTCTACTTATAATTCACTATACATCTTGGAATAGTATAACTATTACAATTGCACACATTACTAAATATATGAATAATTATGTATAAGGAAACAAGTTTCAATTTTTTTTATCATATAGTATTATAAGAACGCCAATTAGAACAATGATTTTGGATTAATTGAAGTAGTTTTGTAAATTCATAAAAATTCATAAAAGTTAAGTCATTTGGAAGATTAGAAATAAGAGATCAGTTGAACAGTAATAACTAAAATGTATACAATGATTATCAATGAGAATACTTGCCAAAATTTAATTGTAATGCCTATTGGAAATCCATTTATTTATAAAAGTGTTAGAAAATATGTTACTGGATGAATCATTGACTCGTACAGGCATAAATTTCTATATGCTGTGTTCCCATCTACATTTTTTAAATGGTACTCAGATAATTCTTCAACATAATTTTGTGTATCAGTAGAAGAAATTTTTCTACATATTATTGATTCTTGTTTTTTTTTTTTAACAACTTAAGATCAAATTTAATCCTCTCCAATAACCCGTTAAGCAAAGCAAAATTTTGACTTGAAGTTTTTTTAATAGATAACAAAAGGCAATAAGAGATTTTATAGTTAGTAAGATTTTATGGCAATTTTCAAAACAAACATTTGTTTTTTGTTCAACAGAGATTGTTTAATTCATGTGATACACTATGACTTAAGTGAAATACAAGTTCACAATCATACCATCATCAGTAAAAACTGTTTTCTGTATAATAATACATTTAAGTATTATATCTTTTGTAAATGTAATATGTTAAGTTTTGCTTTTAAATGTGAAATTAACTTTATTTGTTATATTTAGATTATTATATATAGTAAAATAATCTAGTTTTTAAAATAAAATAAAAGGCCAATTTGCTATTGAGAAAAAACTAATTGAGAGTTATATAAGAAGAAGAATAACCAGCAAAAATGTCAATATCTTTTGTAAATGTGACATTTTAAGTTTTGATTTTTTAAAAAAATTATTGTATAGTAAAATAAACTAGTTTTTAAAATAAAATGCCAATTTGGTATTGAGAAAAAACTTAAATTTAAGATCATTAAAATCCCAAATTAATAAAAATATAAATATTATAAGTATATAGAAAATAAAAATATGAAAATAAAGTAGCTATTCCATTAATTGAAATGCCATGTATTTAAAATGAAGAAATTAGACAAACAATTACATGTTACATCTTATAAATTGATCACTTCTTTTGTTGAATCTGTTAACTATATCACAATTTTGAAATAGTTACGTTCTGTTAGTCAAAATATAGTTCATTTCTATACAATTTTCAAAAAAAAAAAACCCCCAACTCTTTATGATTTCTTATAAAATGACTTAATAATATACAGTTTTTTCCTCAATAAATTCTTATCTCTCTGATTTCTATTCTCTTATCCAAATTTATGCATTGCATTATCATCTGTAAACATTTTCCAATTTGCACAGTTACATAAACATCCTCGGTTTTTTCACGAACAAAATTACTTTGGATTAGATCTTTCATTAATTTGAATCAATATTCTTGTTACACAGTCTGATTTACCATTAATTTCCAATTCATGTAATGTTTATCTGAAAGTTATCTACAGTTGTAAATAACCAAAAAACAAAGAAAAGAATCAAACATGGAATCTAGGTTTAAATCTAGAGATTGTTTAAACATCAGTTGCTATATTACAACATTTTGAAAATGGAAAGTCATAATAAGTTTTTGTCTATTGTAAATAAGGAATTAAGAATGCTTCTTAGAAACCCAACCAATATTATAGCCAGGAACTAGCAGGCTGAAGTGAAATTTTTTTATGGTTCAAATTTAAGATGTAAAAATCAATAAATTCATATCCTTTAGTATGTAAACAATAGCTGCTTATGGATTATAGTAATTTGCAGACCTTAGTTGTAAGTTTTTTTTTTTTCAATTAATAGCAAACTTCTTTTTGCATCTGAATATATATATAGATTCATTTTAAAAGTATGAATTGAGTTATGTAAGATTAAAAAATATAAATATTTTAATAATTAGTGTATTTAAGAAAATTGTATTTTCTTTTTTTTTTGTTTAATGTCAACTTAGATATATGTGATTTTAATAAATCGTCTTTTATTCTGAAACCATAAATTCATGCTTTCTCACATTTACACACCCTTAAATATTTTCTTAGGAATTGAAACTTAGAAAGCAAAAGGCTTAGTAAGTCATATGTGGTTCAACTGTAAAGCTCATTGTCTAAAATCAATTATTCCTAAACTTTCTCATACTTTTCTAGCTAAAGCTTCTTTCTTTTTAAATTGCACCTGTGACCAGATATAAGAAAAGTTATGTACTTAAGAACATTTTGTTGAACAAAAAGAAAAAGTCATTGTTAATGTTTTTATTTTAAGTCATTATGATTTGTAAATATTTGAAAAACAAAGATTGACGTGTCTTTCATTGCCAAGAATAGTCATATACTCATTTATATATTTGTGGAAAAATATATTTTAAAATATTTTACTTATTTGTTATAGTTTTTATTATTTTATGAGGTTTAAATAACTGATTTTTAAATGTCTGCGTTTATAGCCTATTTATTTATTATTTGATTAGTTCCTCAGGAGGACACATAGCATGCTCAAGCCCAAATATTCCATATAATTCACTGAGACAATCTCAGAATTGAATTCAGGAATCTAATAATTTTTGAGTCTATCAATTTTATTACTAGGCTAAACTGCCAAGGATATTTATACTTTATTTATGTTCAGATATATTAATATTAAATATTCATTAAAGCGTAGGATATAGCTCTAAAACTAAGATGCTAAATAATTTGTGTTAAGTAAGACCATAAGCACTGGCAGTCTGACGTTAACGCTCTTTCATTTTTGTAGAGAATTATATATTTATTTACATTCTTAAATTTCTCGTCCAGTCATATATTTCTGTAGATGATGAAATTTCATTCGATAGGTATATGCAAAATAATAAAAGATAAAAATTAAAAAAAAAAAGAAGTTTTTTTATCTCTCTTTTACTTTAACGTCGGTTTTATGAATGTAATAAAATTGATGTAAAGGGATAGTTTAAATTTATGACATTTTAAAAGTGAATGCTAAAAATAAATGATGTAGGTTAACGTTTATAAAGACTAGTAATGACAAACTATGATTGGTTGCATTATCCTGTTGCCAGGTAACCTCAATCTGCTTCTCTGAGACCTCTGGAATGGTTTATTGTTAATTAAAAATTGATAGTTTTAAAAAAAAGATTTTATTATTAAAGTAATATATTTTTGAATGAAAATATTTTTCTTTGTCCAAACTTTTTTTTTTTTTAATTCATTTAACTTTTTTTTTTTAAATCTCGATGTTGGCCTCCAAATAAGAAATCAAATTGTTATGTAAATGCATGAATGTTTGGTATTTGTTTTTCACTGCGAGAAATAATTATTGAAATTGCCTGTAACTTGCTCAAACAAGTAAATGATTTTTTTTTTCACTTTTAAACCCAAGTTAGAAGTAATGTGTAAAATATCACAATTTAATAATATTTAACAAATGATTTTATTAATGGTTGAAGGACATTTTTTATTATCATTAAAGAGGTGAAGGAGTTGTGCCTTTTTTAAAATGGAGATTTGAATAACTTGAAATTAAATAATAAGTAAAAAGTAAATGAATATATAACAACAAAAATGTTTTACTTTCCATAGTCGTGCACTTTATTTCTTGTAGATTTGATATTTAAAATTCTTTTAGTGGTAAAATTTGTAATTGTATTGTTTTGTTTTTATCATATTGTTTGATTTTGTAGTTATGTTTAGTTCTGGATGCCACTTCAAAAAAATATAAACACATTTTTTAAAGACTGTATTTAACTAAAATATATATTGTTTCTGTGAATTCAAAAAATAGTCTAATACCTGCTTTAATGTTGTTTCTATTAATAATAATAAAGTGTCTATAATATTTGCTTTAATACTTCATGAGAATCTTCCTCGCATATGATTACTGTATTGTGGGAAAAAGTATACTAATTTTGAGTTTGCTAAGACTGAATAAATACTGGGTTAAATTTTTGTAAGACTTACGTTAATAATTTTTAATAAGGATTCAGCATAGTAAAACTGCATACCTATTTTTACACATTGAAATATATGTTTTAATGTTGTTGGTTTTTTTTTTTTTACAAAGGAATATTAAAAAAAAAAACTTAAAGTTTACTTCTGGTTATTTTTCTTTAAGTTTTTAAAAAAATTGTTTTATGAAGGCAGTAATAAAAAAAAAGGCCTTTTAGCAATTAAAATATCAAATTGTCATTTATTGTATTATTGTTGATAAAATTTGTCATTTGTTAATAAAATAAGACTATTAATCTGCAATTAGAGCAAATAGATAGTTGAAGTAGTTGAAAATTATGCTGTATAGAGAAAACTTGTTGCAATGCAATTTCATGATTTAATAAAGCATTTATCTTCAAAACAACAAAATCAAAACTGGAAAAATGATCTAAAATAAATACAGTATTCTCAAGATGGATAGTGCCACAATTTTTATTTTTCTTTCTGTAGAAAGTTTATTTGTAAATATGTGCTTCAAAATAATTTTTTGATTAAAAATGTTTATTAATGGCACATGAAAATACACATGATGCCCATTGTAAATTCACGTAGAATACAAGCAGTTAAAAGTAAAAAGAATATATTATTTACGGTACTGTTGTATTAGCATGTTGAAACCTCTTGATGGCGTTGATCCCATCCAAACCCATATAAATATGCCATTCAGTGGGCCACAATCAAACCAAATAGCCACAACTTTTTTTTTCTGTTGTAACTAGCGGCTTGCTTTAACTTGTGCATTTTGTGCGAGCACACACAATACTATCTTTTAACAATGTTAACACTTCGCTACCATACCATTTTAGGGTGGGTGGATTTAAAGTTTACAGAACTATTGCAATCTGCATTCAAAAGTAATTATGATATAACTTACCTAATGTAGTATTTAAATATTTTAATTTACGAAGCGCAGATAGTTGAAAATTGAAATAAATTGAGATACTGCAGAATCTCACTGCATTCGTTAAAATACATATACGACAGCCAATCAGAATGTCGTGATAGCCATCTAAACGACAATCAAATCTAAACACACAACAAAGATTTTATGAGAAAAGGGCATTATAAGCCCATTATCTCACTTCCGAACCCAACATGTAAGGTATAAATAATTAGAAAAGATTAGAGGAAACCACAATTTCACTGTTTTCCCAAAAAAGTCATGGTTCATGAGAACACCTATGAGAATTAAAATGTCTGACTGTAAAATTTCTCATAGTTATATCCAGAAACCAAAAGAAATTGTAAAAACAATACATTTTTTAATCCTAAAAAAAAAAAACAATTGAGTTGGAAAATTATTAATTGTTATTAATAGGTGTGTCATTAATGTTATCCACCATACCTTAGTCACATATTCTTTCAAAGATAGCTATTGGAATAAATAAAGATTAATTTTCCTTTTCAAAAATAACCAAAAAAAAAAAAGTCAAATACAGTTCAGTAATTAAAGCATTCTCATTTCTTCCACCACGATGTAGTTAGTTATTTGTCAAGTAATGATAATAGACTTTTTAAAGTTTGCGAGGAGTGGGGGGGGGAGGGAATTTTCCCAACACAAAATGCTGGCGTACATGGGGAATTCTGCTAGAATAGAATATTTGCAATAACATCAGTTAATTGATAAGTTTTAATTCTTGTGGATGTGAAAAGGCATACCATTCCTTCCCCTACATTGCAGGACTAAGATGAATTTTGTAGGCATTTGTTAAAGGTTTAAATTGATCATCGTAAATTTGTTAATAGAATAAATTTGACAGTAATTTATTAAGGAAATCAATCAATTAATTATGTTAACCTGTATGATAAAATGTCTGAGTGTAAAAAATTTCATAGTTATATCCAGAGACAAAAAGAAATTGTAAAAAGAATTTCAGTACTTTATTAATAAGGAAAATAAATGAATTACATTAACCCGTATGATTATTTTTCTTCTTTCACAAATAAGGTCGTGGGCTCGGTAACATTATATTTATTTGTATTTAACCTAGACACAATGCCATCAAGCAGTTTCAACACGCTAATAGAACAGTACCTGATTTACAAATATGCATTCTAAAAAATGCTTGTACTGTTTTATTTAAAATATTAATCATAAACTTTATGACAATTTATAACTTAAATAAAATTATAAATTTTATTAATGACATTGTATTTTTTTTAAGTAATTATAAAACTTTGCCCTTCATTTAAATTTTTTTTTTTATATTTATAAATTTGAATATTAATTTTTAGTTAATAGTTTTAAATCTGTTAAAGTGTTTTTAATTTTCTGCAGCATTATTTAATAATCAACAAATTCATTGAATTAGCATATAATATTTTGATTCAGGAAAAATATTAGAAATTTAAAATTTTTTATTAAAAAAAAGATTTTGATCATGTTCGTATTGATTTTATTATTGTTATATTTAATTGGATTTTCAGATGTTTGTCTTTTCTGATATATATGATTTCATTAAAAATTTATTTCTTTATATTATGCTTTATACTGTTAAAGTAGCTGTTGGGTTAATATTATTGCAAGTGACCATATATAAACATTTTATCAATCCACAAAAAATTAAAGAGCCTATTTTAGCCTTATAATTTTTATTTTTTTTATTTGAATGTTATAATGGATTCTACCGATTTATTTCACAAAAAGTGATATTGTTATATTAGAGAAACATTGTGCATTTATGTTTTTATGAAAGTCATCTATAAATAAAATTATGATCTCCCTCCCCATTAAATTTCATGTTGTAAGCTTTCATTATGAGAATATCTATATTTGTCAAATTTTAGACCATCATATTTTTTGATTTTTCATTGTTTGTTTTACAATTTCATTTCATGTTTAAAACATAAAACAATCTGCATATATTATTACAAAGCTATCTTTATATATTTGAAAATATTGATTGGATCCATTTTTTTTTTAATACCGATATCTTAAATTTCTAGTATCTTGAGTGCTATTTATTTTAGTGTTTTTACTATAGATCTTTTAAAAAATCTTTTTAAGTTGACTAATAATCAGTATTCCAGAATGTTTTATGAACTGTGATTAAAAAAAATCTGTTATAAGTTCTAAACATAGATATCATGCCGTTACTTTCCTTTCAGTGCTAATTATGTAATCATTATATATATATGTTTTGGGATCTCTGCTTTAACCTCTTTTTTGATGCAAAAAAATTAACTAAATAATGCATTATATATTTTAATATAGTATAATTTTTTTCCAAATTACTTCTAAATATATATATATTAGAGAGATTAGGGAATATAAGATTTAGATCTGTAGACATACTGAAATCTTTATATGTAATTTGAATCTGACTGTCATTGTTATTGATCTGGTTCATTTATACTATTTTTTTATTATTTAGGCTAATTTTGTTTTAAAAAACAAAAATTTATGATTAAATAAAAATAATTCTGGCTCATACCTTGTGATCGTTCAGTTTACATATGCTAAATTGGATGTAATGATAAAGCATTCGGTGATGGAATATAAAATTTGTAATTCAATTTTTTTTTTTTGTCTTGGTTATAGTTTCTCTTTGCTATTCAGAATATAATGATGATCTTTCTTGAGATGTAAATGTAATATTTTTTTTATAAAAATAGTGAAAGAACTATTACAAATAAGTACTTTATAACAATGATAAGTTTTTGTTATTTAACCATATGAATTAGTCAAGTTACCCATATTATAAATAAATTGTGTTTTACTGAACCTGTTAATACTTTGAGAGATTGTTTTTGATATTAATTGAAAGTACTAATGATATCTATCACAAGTGGCATTAAATAACACTGAAAGGTGTAATTTACGCAATAGTTTTTATAATTTTTTTTATCAAACTTTCATAATGGAATATAGTAGTGCAACTAGAAAACCTGTCAAAAATAAAAATATAAATCAAATTTAGTTATTTGTATTAAATTTTTCAAAAGTCATTGAATAATTTTATAATTTATTTATGATGTTAATATAATAATTATAAATTACTTGTCATAAATCATTAAAGTAAAACTAATTTTAAAGTCTCAATATTGTGTTTTAACAACTTATTTTATTAGAAGAGTTAAAACTAAAATTGGCAATGTAAATGTTTTTACTAATATGCATAGTTTTGTCTTTTTTTTAAAAAATTAATGTGAATTTTTAATTTTATTGCATATCTTAATACAAGGCCCTTTTAAAGTTTACATTATATTTTTAAAATTTAAATGGTAGAAAAAATTGTGTTAGAGCAGTGCTTCTCAAATTAATTTATATTGAAATGAATAATGTCTTACTTATTTCGCTATCAGCCATTTGATCTTTCACATGGTAGTAAAGTGATTTTCAGTATCGCGAGGATAACTAATAAATACAGTTGTACAAAAGTTCTAAAGAATATTGTATAAAGTAAAAGTAGGATCTTAAAGTAAAGGATTAAAAGTAATTATAATAGATAATGTTCAAAAGATAGAATAAATTATTAAAAGTTATATTTTAAAATAATATCATAGGTTTGTTAAAAGTTTTTAAATTTAAGAGAAACAAGTAAATTATATAATCTATGTTGAAATTGTTTCTGTTATCAAAGATTAAAAAAATGTACAGAATATGTTGTTAAGCGATTAAATATACTACTGTTAAAAGAAATAGATTTTAAAAGTTTAATTAAATAATTTACATTGTTGTTTAAATAATTAGATTTAAAATAATATAATAAAAAGATTAAGCCTGTTTTGACATATGAGATACAAAAACAAAGGAAAAATTCGAAGTATTTAGTAATTAAGGTGTTTTGAAAATTCAGTCAATTAAATAATGATGGTGTTTTGAAAATTCATGCAATTAAAGTAAAATGATGTCATAAAGTTGTTGAAAACAATAGATTATTAAAGATATTATAAACAAGAGATCACAAGTATATATTGTCACTTTTTTTAAAAAATTAGTATGAATTCTTTCTTTATTCAAGTTTCATCGAAAGATTATTATTAGATTTCACACAGAATTAAGGAAATGGTTTAGGAATAAATGTATTCGTGTAAGGATCATCATGCCTTGGATTATTTCTAGAGTGTATTAAAGACCATGGATTTTCTCTGTGGCAAGTGTGCTTATTCATAGAACTATGTTAGTATTATAATATGTATTTGAAATAAAAATAAATTTTGGACACTTTATAAATAACTACGACCATTTCATATTTGTTTACCGGTGTTCGTGTTTTAGATAATATAATTGACATCAAATTATAATTCTAAAGTTAAACAAATTATAAATAAATTTTTCATAAATTCTTATTATACAATCAGAAATATAAACATATTTAGGATAAAAAGAACATTATATCTTGGTATCTTGCCATATCAAATATTTTATTATTTTGTTTAATTATTGCTCACTTGTTCTGTAAATGAAGTTATTTTTTGTTTATTAAAAAAATACATTGTTATTTAATTAATGTATAAAAATTAGCATTTTAAATAATATTAAACAATAAATTGTGATCATCACATCTTCAAAATTATCTGGAAATATTGTTGGAGCATCAAATCTTATTTTTAAATCAACTGGACACCATTAAAATTTACACATGGAATCAAACTAAAGGATGAAAACCATTTCAGTGTAGTTCATACCCTATTTCTTATCAATAGCAGGAAGAAAGTAGAAGACAAATAAACAATTGAATAAAATGTTAGAGTGAATAGTTGTAGATTTTGAACAATGGCTATTCATATGATGATATTTAGAATAGTAAAATTAAATTAAATTTGGTAATACATTTTTTCCAGAAACCTCTTTATAACAAATTTTGAGAAATAAATTGATGTAGCACAAATAAAATATATGGAAATTAGATGATCCATTAAATAAGTATGATTATTATCTTCTTTGAAATAGAATGTTATAAAGCTTTCAAAGCATATAGGTATTTAAGTGAATATGAGTGTGCAATTAGTCAGGACAATGGTTTACCATTAATGAAATAAATAAAATTAACTAGAATACTTTTAACATATCTATTTTTCCTAATAAAAACTAACTTTAACACGCTAGAACCTTCTCCATACAATATTGTTGTCACCTAATGCAAGCTATATAGTATGAAGAAAATTACTAATGATTTAACACACTGTATAAGCATAAGAAATGTTGGTCATATGATGCTATAGTGATTTTAAAACTAACTTACAAATCTGTTATATGTTATTTATTATATGCTCTGCTAAGATTACAAGTTGAATAATGTTTTATTCAGAATTAATATTAAAATAATATAAACATTACAAGCATAAAACTAAACTAGTCAATATATAATTAAAATTACCCCAAATCCAAAATTCAACCAGACCAGCAAAAAAAAAAATATATTAAAACACGACCAAAGATTTCACTGCTACAAGCAGACTTCTCAAGTGTAAAGAACTACAAAAACTACACAATATATATAATATTAAACATTACCCACAAATCCATTCACCTCCCATCCACCCTTAATATTAAAAGAACTCTTAAATAAGTTAATTGCTTCAGAATAATATATTTTCAATAATAAAGTTTCTTTAATTCTTCTTTTGATTTCATTTCTCTCAAAGAAGACAACCTTAGCTCCATCAAAATTAATAGTGTGGCCTGTATCTTTTTCATGGACATACAAAGCAGAACCAAGATATCTATTTTTAACTCTACTTTTATGAACCTTTATTCTTTCATTTAAACTCAAACCACTCTGACCTATGTAGACCTTCTTACAAAAAAAACAAGGGATAAAATATTCTATACCAGAAATAGTCTTACTATCAAAAATTTCCTTTGTATTATTTAATAAATTATTCAATGTAACACCCCTTTTCTAAGCAATTTTCTTATTTCCAAACAATTTACTATTCCTACATACTATTTTATAAGAAGACAATTTAAATGGCAAGTAAATAAAATCAATCATTTTCTCTATCCTTTACATCCTTACAAATATTACTATTAAAAAAAATACTTTTAACAAATTTATCAGAGTAACCAACCCTCAAGTAATCTGTATAAAATTGACATTTCTGAAACAAAGCTACACCACTAGAATTATTTAATTTATTATTCCTATGACAATAATTCCTTAAAGCAGCTATTTTATGAGATACAGACTGATAGCTATCAGGTTTAATTATAGATCTTAATTCTCTACTTTTAACAAAATGACTGCATAGTAAGCAATTAGTTTCTACATTTCTAATCACCAAAAGATCTAAAAATTTTAACTTACCAAAATCTAACCCCCCTCCTTCTAACACATATCTTATAGAAGGATCAAAACAATTAAACTCACAAATTCCTTCAATTTATCATTCACAACTACAAATAAACAATCATCAACATATTTGACAAATAACTTTACATATAAACAATTTTTTTTAATAATAATTTCAATCTCCATATAATTAATATAAACTGAACATACTAAAGGAGAAATAATATAACCTATTATCCACCCTTCCTTAATTTTATAAAAAATACCTTTATAAGTAAAATACATAGAATCTTCCAATAATAAAAGCAAATCTTTAATTACCTTAATTTTATTTTTTGATAATGTAACCGTTTATTCTGGCGTAAATACGTATATATGTGATATACGTTTATTACATATTTTAAACTTAAGTTTTGCTCTTTTATTTAACAGAAATTTATAATATGAACACATATATGTGTGGTTGGTTTTGCGATGCCCTCTAATTACTCGCCCAGCATATTTATGAGCATCAATAATGACCTCACGCGCCAATCTTACCTACGAATAAATAAGAATTATGCTGGGAGAGAATGAGTATCTATTTCTGGTGGTTAGAGCTTGTACCTCTGGCTAGCTCACTCAGGGGTAGTAGTCGGTGACCGTGGGAAAGAGGTGGAGGGAGCATATAAAAATGCGCATGAACGATTCGTTTGCTTTCCTACTTTTTGCTTTTTAATATTATTTTAAGAAATCAACACTAACACATACAATTAAGTTTATAATACTAATTAATATTTATTAATATAAAACAAATAATAAAACAAAACCCATAGAATCCCAGAATTGGATATTGGTTTGTGCCCGAATAATTAAATAACCTGCATGTAAATACACTCGCACAAGTTTATAAATGCAATACACAAAAATACAGATCATAGCTTGAAAACAATTTCAATCAGGCATTGTCTATTAAGGCGTATACAGGGTATTATTTCAACATTTTATTCATTTACTTTAATCCTTTTACGCATTATTTAATAGGACGTGCTTTCATTCAAAATAGTTAGTATCATTTACGAAAAAATGTTTGGTTTATCTCACCCGGGTGTAGATTATTAGCTGTACAATTAAAAGATTTCTTTCTTTGGTCTATTTCCATAAGGCAATCAATGGCGTCTGGTGAATGCTGTTCTTTTCATGGTTTGAAGAAGGGCTTCGCTCCTACATTTACAGTGATGGTAGTCTCTCCGCGGGATGGATGGCATAGCCTGGCCTGGCCTGCTCTTCTACCCCAGCCTGTTCATGATTTTTCGATTATAAACTTTTTTTTCTTTTTACCAACTTTTTCTTACGATCCTGCTCGTGGCAGTCACAGCTATATATGACCTTCTCAGTTCAGCTTTTTGACTCTCATTAATCATGCTATTGTTCTTTCTTCTTTCATTAAACCACGTGGTTTGCGAAACTAAAATCTTTTCAATACTTTTCTTTCTTTGTTTCTCTTATCTAAGCTTAGGAATTTCCAATTTACCTTGCGATCTACACTCGACCGTTCATTGTCTCTTTTTTTTAACATTTTATTTTATTAATTAAAATGTCTTTGTTTCAAGATAGCGATCTGCAACTCTTCGGGTCCTTTCTTTGCAATTAATTTATTTTTTTTATAATTTGTAACATTCTTCTTTTGGTCGACCATCTTGGAATATTTCTTTTTGAATTAAAATAACTTTTATTCCTTTTTACGAAATTATTACATTTACTCACTCATGCAGCAACATAAACACGCGTGTAAATAAATATCAGAGCACAAACCATATAATCCCCCGTTCCTCTTATATTTCAATCTGTTTTTATTTAATTATTGAAATATGTATGTATGCACTCGCATACAAGACCACAACGAAAAATAATAATTTACTTAACATTACTTTTGATTTAATTAGATATATATGCTCGGTAATATTACCATCTGACTTAGAACAGGGTTTGAACTCAGCCCTGTTATAATAAATAACTTCTTAATCGATACAGACACAAGAACATTAATTAATACTGCTTAACCTACTAACAGACTGATACATATTTTCAATATCTAAACTGCCAAATACCCAATTACTTTCCATTTTAAAATTATTAATCTTATCAAAAGCCTCAAAAGAAGAAGAAACTATGTAATGAAGTGTGCATATAGAAACATATGTAAAAATGCTTATATATGTGGGTGTATATAGATATTTCCGGTGTTAAATTCATATATTGTGATGAATAATAAATTTAATAGATGAATGAATACTTTCTAAAACTATAAAACAAAGTTGTGATACTTAATTTTTGACAGGTGTAGGTGTTTTTCTAATAAGCATTACCAACATGTCTATGGTGTACACACTCATAATTTATTAGTAGAATAATATACATCTTTAAAAATTGCAATTTTCACTAAATTTGTAACTCATACTAAAAAATATAAATGCTAAATAAAACTAACAAGAAAAAAATAAAACTAGGAAAACAATTTTCGTAAAATAAAAAATAAAAAAATCTCACCATAGTCGGACCTAGGGTCTTTGGGTAGGATGCTGTGAATGATGCAATGAAGTACCTAACCAGTGATCATATCTAACTCCAACAGGCTAGCTCTATGTTTACACAGTAAATTCAGATACAATTTAGGCTAGTTGATCCATATTTCACCCCTTTTTCAGATTTCATTTTGCCTCAATATTCAATCTCAGGGAGAAGGTTCCCTTCTCTTCAGGGGTGAATTTAGTTTGTATAGCAACTATCACAGCTCTATATAGGTTCCCATTGACTTAAGACCCATCCACCCCTATGTCTTTCCTCTAAATAAGTCCTAAACAAACATCCAAGTTCCCACATGGTGCATTCACATACATTTGATTACAGATTTCTAAATGTGATAATACATGTTTTATTTGCATTTTTTATATCCATTTCTTCCATTCTTTAAAGGGTACCATGATCTAATAAGATCATTTCTGGTTTCCCTATTTCCTTGAAGGGTGTTTAATACTTTGACCATATATCTAGTATTAGCTTGGGATATTGGATAAACTGACACAAATTTTGAAAAGAGATCATAAGCTATAAACAGATACCTTTGTTTATTAGATGGTGGCAAAGATCCATAGAAGTCTATAGCTAAGATATTTCATTTGGTCTTGATACCAACAATTTAATCAAACTGATATAACTTTGTTTTACTGGCTTTGCCCACATGCACTCCTGACATTTCTATTTTCTGTTTTTTATTTATTTATTTTTTAAAAAAATAATATAGAATATTGATTTAAACATCATGTATTCAAAACTTAAATTGCTGACCATTTTACAGCTTTCTGTTTTAGAAATAATCTCTTTTTTTTTCACTTCAGTACTAATCAGTTTTTTTTTTTATATTTTTTCTATTTTATGATTATAGTTAATGTTTATGTGAATGAAAGGAATTTAAAAAACCAAAACTAGTAATGTTGAAGATATTACAGAAAACTAAATGTGAATAAGATTACAAACTATAATAACAGTGTCTAAAGCTTTCAAAGCTGAAATATTGTAACAAGACTTTTGCCAATGATTGCTGTTTCAGCAACATATTTCATTTCAACCAATGGCATTCATTGATTTAGTGATTTCATAATTCGCTCTTTATCTTCTATAATTTCACTTATCTTAGTTTTTATTTTTTTAATATATATTTTAATATCAATATTAATGAGCTTTTAAATTTTAGTATTGTGATATGCGGTTGATACTTTAATATTATTCCTATTATTATGCATTACGCCAGTAACGTATTATTCTAAGTTTGCGATATGTTTAAAATAACCCCTCCAAGGGATGTGCGGACAAACTTAATTGATAAAATTTGTCTGCCGATCCTATAGAGGCATTATTTTAAAGATATTGCAAACTTAGAAGAATATATCACCAGAGTAAGATATTATACCATGTGCAATACCAAACTTCAAATCTAAAAAAGAAAATGGAGAGATATATTTAGAATAAAAAAAGAAAAAAACATTACGGTACTAAATACAAGCAGGTAGTTGTGATTTTTTAATATGGCACTTTTTGTGAAATTTTATTATGACAGTTTCATGCCATCAAAGCCATCCTTGCCCCCTTCTGACATAGTATGGCACTTTGTACTGTCATCAACACCAGCATGTATAATACCAAACCTTAAATCAAAAATCTTATTTCTAATGATGGAGAGATGTATTCATTATGGAAAAAGAAAATATGAAAAAAGAACCCGGAATGTTTTTTTTTAAATGGTGAACTATAATAAAGTTGATGTCTGTTGTTTTTATTGGGTTTTCATGTTGAAACATTGTTTTTAAACTGGAATTTTATTTTGAATTTTATTGCTAGAAAATAAAAGAAATAAATTAAATGAATGAGTTTTAGATTTGTTATTTTACAAGAAATTTTGTTAGATTTTTTTTTGTCTAAAATTATTATAGAATACTTTTAAATAAAACCATGTGCTACATTTAGCTGCTAATTTTTGTATTTTTTTTTAAATGTTGATATTATTCCACTGTCAAATACATTGCAATGAAACCACATTATATGCTATACCGATATACATGGTCTTCATTTATAAGCTATGTAATAAAAAATTTAAATAAACAAAAAGTAAAAACTTTAAAATATATCAATTTAATAAATTTTATGATACAACATAAAAATCTATCTTTGAGCATCATTTTCAATCCTGTATTAATTTTTTTGTTTTCCCCATTATTATAAAACATCCTTTGCTTACTTCAAAAAAGTGTGGTTGTTGCATAATTTCAAAATACTGTATCACATTTTTTCAAACTTTTTATTATTATTACATTTTAACAATCTCATAAAAAGTTAACTAAAGTATTTAGAAACAAAGTGAAAACTAGTGACCTATGAATACAGTAATTAATTTTGTTTATTTGAGGAAACAAGCTAACAACCTCATTTTTGGCTCCAGTAAAAGTGTTTGTCAAAAGGTAGTCAAAATAATTAAGTAGGCATAAGTAAGTAATAAAATTTAAGAATTTTAGTGATAATTTCTCTTAGCCAATGAAATAGAAGTTGATGACAAATTAATGATAATAGTGCTATCACATAGCTGTAGTATCCTGTGATTTTGCTATTTTTTATTGCTTCAGAGAACTTAATATACAAGCAATATCAATAATTAAAACTAAGTCACTCCAAGTGACAAATTTGAGCCATAGATGCTGAACTCTACCCTAACCACTAACCTATAATTGTATTCAATCACTTGATAATTACCAAATGTTATTGCATGGTCAAAATAACCCTTTGTCTAATTACTTCACTCTTATGTACAAGCTGAAAATCAATTTTATACAAAAAACAAAAAAAGATGTATTGGACTTACCTATTTTGGATAGTTTTTTAAAATAAATTTTTGAAAATAATTTTTTCCAAAGTTTATATGACAGACAAAAATTAATTCATCTTAATAGTGACTAGTAAGTATTATAATTTGTTTTCTGAAGAACAAATTATTATTATAAAATAAAAAATATGCAATCTGTTTGTTATTATTATAAAATGAATAAATGTTTGATTAAAGTGTGTGTGTTCACATTTATTCTCATTCTCACATATGCCAGCGATGTTATTTTTAAAGTAGTACAAGGATTGCTCTCAGGTTAGGAAAGTGTTAATTTAGATATATCTATATCAGGATTTTGGCAATTTTACTATTTTAAAGAAAAATTATTACAACTTGTAGTGTTTTGTAAAATGGCAGACATGTTTGTGCACTCCAGAAAAAACTAGAATTTATTCGTAAGGCTGTTTTTAGATCGCGCTCTGATAGCTGAGGAATTTAATTAGTGCATTGACGTAATGGCGATCGACAATTCCTAGAAATATTTGCTAATTACAAATGTTTCTAGATAAGAGACGTTAATTGATCATTGCAGTTGTCAGAGAGCGATAAGAAGACTGGGTAACATCAAGCAGTGTAACATAGAGAGCAGTTGCGCAATAGCGAGTAGCAGACAGTATGGAGTGCATCTACAGTAGAGTTACTGATCAATTCCAGTAGGAGATAGATAGCTGACGGCAGTCGCAGTGCTTACTACGAAGAGTTCGTGTACAGCTACACTGGACTGGGGCTAAAGTAGGCCCATTGTGAACCGTTTTTTAGCAGCCAGCCTGAAAGAACATCATGGGAATTGAACTTTAGCGAACTGTGGAAATAGATCGTTGCAGACCATTCGTTTGGAGAGCATCCGCTTGCAGACCATTCATTGGAGAGCAGCCGGTGCAGACCATTCATTGGAGAGCATTCGTGGAAGAGCATTCAGTGCAGACCATTCGTTTGGAGAGCATCCATTGCAGAGAATACAGAGAATATTCAGAGCATTCGTTGGAGAGTATACGCAGTTGAACAGTAGCGAACGTTATTTGCTGACCGCACACTATGACTTGCAGTTATAACATTGGCACAGTCGTAAGTGCGGATATAACACAACTGCCCCCCCCCCCTGATTTATTCTCTCTCAATAAAATAACCACCTCACTAAGGAAAAAGGATTAACAAAAACTATATTTTACTCCATATCCTTAATTGTAACAAAAAATATTAAACTGTTAAGAATTATGAAATATCAGATATTTTTTTGGGATGGGGTAGGGAATATATTGTTTTGTAATAGTCACACATTCCATATATATTTACAAGTAAATACATTTTTAATTTAATAAAAAGATTTATTATTGAAACTATCCTATTTTTTCAATCATTTGCTTATATAATATATGTGCCCTTACTAAACTTGACAATTATAATGACATACTTTTTATAATAAATTTTCATTAGGGTCACATTTGTAAATCTAGTTCAGTAATTTTTGAAACAATTAAGATTTTTTTTTATTATAATTTTTATAATTTATTAAGATTATTATTGTAAAAGTATTTCATTTATATATTTAAATTCCTTATTAAACTGGCACAAAAGCTATTAACTAGTTTGTTTGAAAATAGGTTAAAATCATAAATATACTTAATTACTAAACATTATATAAAATAATAAAATCATTCATCAATATTTCTTTCTTTTCAGTATTTTTTTATTTATTAAGTTTCACTTTCAGTTTTTTTCAACTAATTGATGACAAATTATATGCATTCACACTACTATATATAAACCAATACAATTTTAAAATATATTTTAATGCTCAGTCTTTTTGCATACTGGTTAAACATCAAGATTCTGGTTTCAAAACTCTGCCAAATCACTCATGTAGTTGATACATCTCTTACTCTCTCATCCACATCTTAAAACTTTGCAAGTTGCAGAATGCTTTAATGCAGTGGTCTTCAACCATCGGGCTGCGGACCATTACCGGGCCGCAGAAGTTTTTTGCTGGTCCGCAGCTAGACTGGCAAGAAAGTTTCTAATAACAAAATAATACGATTTTAAACTTTTAATTAATATGAACAATTTTTATTTATTTTTTCATCGCATTTTTTCCCGATTAAAAAAAAAACAGAACAAAAACAAAATCTAATCAATAATACATAAATTAATTTGTTTTTCTATTTATCACAGATGTTTATGGGCGGAGGGGGAGAAAAAGTTTATTATACAAACTCCGGTTGTCTTTTGATAGCCAATCACAGCTGCTTGTCAGCATTGTTAAAACAATAAAATGTAATATTTAACACAGCATTACGTAATTTTGTAATGCTGTGTTAAATATTACAGTTTACAAACATCGCGCTATAAAAAAATGATTTATTTAAATAAAATGTAATGTGACTTTTTTTGATCTCTTAAATTTTTTCTACTCTCTTTTAATATTTCATTTTTAGTGTTTTTTTGGGCTTTAAGTTTTATCTTGAAAATCAATTTTTATTACCTTTTTTTAAAAATAAAAACCAAAAAATAAGTTCTGTCTCTAACATTTACAATGTATTTCTCAATATATCCCCACCACCCCAAAATAAAGTAAGATCAAAACTTTTGACTTTTTCAAGCTTCATTTTCTTTTTTTTTTTTGTTTCAAAATACGCCCACTTTTTTTTGGCCTATAAGGCAGTATTTTTTTTGGCTTTATTTGTATACTGCTAAAATACTAAAACTTTTATTTTTAAAACCAATTTCTGTTACCTTTTTTAAAAAATAAAAACAAACAAAAAATAACTTTGGTGTCTATCTTTTGTCTCAGTTGATAACAAAGTATTTTTCAAACCCCCCCCCCCCAAAAAAAAAGATCAAAACTTTTGACTTTTTCAACATTCAGGTGAATAACATTTTATTCTTGCATATTTTAACAATGAAATAATAAACGTAAAATGCAAGCACATTAATGAGAACCATTGTTATTGTATGTTTTCTGTAGCAGTATGACTATGCAACTTGAGAAAGAGTGTTCAACATGTAAAGGTAAGCAACACCATTACTATACCCATTAACTAGTGTGCTGTTTAGTCAGTTATAACAATTATGCTTATCTAAGGCTAAGCAGGTTACATCTTTAAGAAAATTTATCTGTAAACTTCTGCCGGTCCGTGAAATCTTATCCTTATTTTTACCGGGTTGCAGGGGTGAAAAAATTGAAGACCACTGCTTTAATGTATACCATTATAATAATGTTCTTTATGTTAATCACTTTTATATTAGTACTGCACTTTTATAATCACACACAAAAAAAGTAGTAATTAGTTTTAAGTAATTATAAATATTTACTTCTCTTTTCATCGAATAATGTAATTCTTATAATCTTGTTATAATTGAGTATTTTGAAAAGGTGAAAATTGAAATTCAAAAGTTTTATAATGCATTAAGCATGCTTTTGGCAGTTAATTACCAGAATCATAGGGCTGTTTAAAGTTTGGCAATTAGAACTATATCTTTACATATATGGACGTGATTTGATATGCAAACACACCCGGGTCTCGTTTTATGCGGATTTATTTAATGCGATTTTGAAGTTATGCGATTCACGTTTCTTCTTAATATCTTTGTATGCAGTTTTTTTTATTAATTACAATATTTAATTTTATTCAAAACAATATATTTTTATGCGTAATTTACATTTTTTTCATACATGTATGATATTTTAATAATATTCCTATTTGAGACATCAGATTCGTCACAAGAGGATGTACAACTAGCGCCAACTTCATTTTTTTAAATTGGTCTTATAGTGGATTCGCCCAAACTAAAACATTTTCCAATCGCTGTTGATCCTTCCCATTTCGCTAAGTGATCTAAAATTGAAATTTTTGTTCACAAAGCAATTCATTTTCTTGGGTGTTTTTTTCTCTCCATTAGAGTAAACTAAAAGTTTAAAATAAGAACTTAGACTTACGATAATAAAAAGACACCCACTCACCACTTTTGAGCAAAATTTAATTAAAACCAAGAATTAAAAATTAAATTCTTATTTTTATCTTTAATTTTCAATTCCGTTTAAAAATCAAATTTCATTGTTTCACATCACGTTACGTAATTTTTAAATTGTTAATTACAATTAAAAATCAGATTTTAATTGCCAAATTTAATTGTGCCCACCGCTGTTACTCATCTTTTAAAAATAAATTTGTGGACACTAAGTGATTAATTGATTACGTACTCATTTTATAAAAAGCAAAAATTGAACGTGATTTAAAATGCAAAAACAACAACCTACATCATATAGGCATCTACAACGTTTGAACAGATTTATTATAATCTTGTAAAATTTATTACTTGTGGACATTAAATGATTAATTGATTACGTACTCTTTTTTAAAAAAGCAAAAATAGAATGTGATTTAAAATGCAAAAACAACAACATACATTATTTTTCATCTATAAAGTTTGAATAGATTTACATTATAATCTTGTAAAATTTAATGTGTGTATATAAAATGGGGAAATCCTGATTTTAAGTGAATTATGAACTCCTTTATTGCATAAAATCTATTACAGTACTATTATAAAGCGCTGAGAATATTGAAATTATTAGATGGAAGTCGAACTCCGATAATGCGCTATTACTTTAAATATGACATGAGTGCGTGAAATTTTTAATATTTAAACAGCACATTATCGGGGCTTGACTTCTGATCTAATAATTTTTATCGCATAAAATAAAACCGCATACCAAGATATTAAGAAGAAACATGAATAGCATAATTTCAAAATCGCATTAAATAAATCCGCATAAAACTAGACCCGGGTGTAATTTATTTATTGAAATATTTCATATTGAAATTTATAACAATAAAATTTTATATTTCTTGGATTGAAATGTTTTCACTTTAAACTTCTTTGCGTTTATTTATTTAGCCTGTTGGTTCTATAATATTATTTGATATATATATATATTTAACTTTTTTCATATGTAAATATTTATTTTTCAAACTGTCCCCATTAAAATATATTTTCATATATTGAAATAAAATGATATTAAAACAGATTTTTTTTTAAAAAATAATGTTTTTATGTAAGCAGCCAACTAAAAAAAAGTAATCTGACTTAAAAACATGATGTGATCGTTCTATGAAAATATTTGAGACCTTTTTTATTTTTATGGCCTCAAATGATTTAATGAAATGACACGTTTTCTTTTTAGTGGATTATTTTGTTATATATATATTTTAGTCGATTATTTACATAAAGGCATTATTTAAAAAAAAAAAAAATAATAATCTTTTTTACTTTCTAGTTACAAATAAAGTGATATCAATTTAAATAAAATAATTTTTTTTATCAGTCTTTTTTAATCACCTTTTTTATTATGTTTCTTGTTCTCTCCCAACATGAAAGCACTTGCTGTTAACAATGCCTTCTGTGCATGGAGAAAACTGTTTGATAGGTAAAAATTATAATGAAAAGCATCTAATTAAGATAAAGACTGAACCAGTAAGACATAGAATGAAAATGAGTGAAAACTAGCAATAAATTTTTTTTTTAAAAACAATACCATAAAGAAAACCTACAAGTATTTTTTTTTTAAATTTTATTTGACTTATTTTATTTGAAAAAATTGTAAAATACAAATTTTTTTCAATGATATGATAACTGAAACCACAAATTGGAAAATTGTAAATATGTAATTTTAATTTTATATTTTATGTGTACTATATTTAAAATTGATATTAGAAAGAAGAAAAAGTACTAATTTGTAAAAACAATATCAATTTGATATTTTGAAGATATTCATATACAGTTCAAAGAGAAAGTCAGGAGAAATGGAGCAAAATGTTGTTGAGTAAGTAGGATAGAGTATGTTTTTAGTGGACTGACGAGAGATATGGATGAAAAAATAAGTAGTGCAATGGAGATGGTTAGCCAAAGGAATTATTGAATAGAAAAGAAGTAGATAAGGAAGTCCAGAAGGTGGAAGAGAATGTTACAGATGAAGAAAGTGAAGTAAATTATGATACAGTATTGATAGAAGATTCGTTAATTAGAGAATGTGGAGACATAATTGCAAAAGAAAATAGAAACAGGTATATAAGGATATGACTACCTGGAGCTAGAATTAGGGATGTTACAGATAAGGTAGAGAAACAAGGGTGTAGAGATGTATATGTTATGGTAGGGACAAATAATTTGTCAGAGCTATCGGAGAGAGTAATGGATGAGTACATAGAATTGATTAGTATTTTGAGTAAGATTAAAGGAAGAGTAGGAAAAGTTGGATTATTATCAAGATTTGGCAATGTTAGATAAGGCATATTTTATAAATGAGAGAATGAAAAAATTGGGTGAGAGAAATGATGTTATGATTGTGGATGTGTGGGATTTTTTTTATTAATAATGAGGGAGTTATATAGTGAAGATGGATTGAATTTAGCAAAACTAGGAAGTGAAGTTTTAGGGAGTTTGATTTATCAAGAATGTTGTTCGGCAAACTTATAAAGGGGGCTGGGGTTTTAAATTGCAGTGTTATCAGAAAGAAAAGAATATACGGGATGTAAGAAATAAACAAAGGATACCTGATTTAGATATAAATGTGGAGAGCGGATAGGTCTGTAAAATTACTAGTAAGCAAGTTATTTATAAATGTAATGGAGAAGAAAGAGTCAAAAGAATTTATAAAAGACTATTTAGGAAAGAATAAATTGTTAAAATTGTATGTTTGAATATGCAAAGTGGTAAGAGACCCATAAAGTGGCTAGAATTAAAACAAAGTTAAAAATAAAGAGCTTGAGGTACTAGCCATAATGGAAACACATCTGAGAGGAAAAGGAGAACCTATACTGGAAGACATGGGATAACAGGGTATAACTAGAAAAGAAAAAGAAAAAAAGGGTAGTGGTATAAGAATTATGTCAAAAAAATATTTAGTGTTAAATGTCCAGAACATTTGTGGTTTGAGATAAGACTAGAAAGACAAGGAGTGGATGGTGGCTATAATGTATATGGCTATAATGTATATAGCCACTGGAGATAGTCAAAATATAATGGAGTGGAACAGTAGCATATATGAATGCATAATTAAGAATATACAGAGTTTCAAAAAAAAAAAAGGGAAGAAAATAATGGTTATAAGGGATGTAAATGGGCATATTGAAGAAGTTGATGATATAGATAACAAGAATGGACAGCTTTTGAAGAATGTTTGTCAGAGAGTGAATTGGAGCATTGAAAATTTATCGAATATTTATGAGGGACAATACACATGGTCTATAAATAGTATATTACAC
This sequence comes from Epiperipatus broadwayi, assembly GCA_028023455.1. Taxonomy (NCBI): domain Eukaryota; kingdom Metazoa; phylum Onychophora; class Udeonychophora; order Euonychophora; family Peripatidae; genus Epiperipatus; species Epiperipatus broadwayi. The sequence goes on along the minus strand of JAQFVV010006225.1, from coordinate 9,173,662 downwards.
ACAATAGATTATGTTAGTAGACAAAGAGGGAATGACTAAAGTAAAGAATATTAAAGTGTGATAATGAAGAGAGAGAGTATATAATAGTGCTCACAATTTTTTTATAATGGAAATTGTTAATAATGTGATGGAAAATAGGAATAAAAGTAGAAAGAATAATCAAAATGTGGATGGAGAATGAATTATAAGAATAAGTTAGAAGAATATAAAATAAAAGTTGAAGAAATGAAAGAATTGGGGACAAATATAAGAAATGGTGTGGTGAGGTAGAAAAAGTGGCAAATAGAGTTTTAGAAGATAATATTCAGAAGAAAATAAAAACCAACCTGAGAGTTAGCAAAAGTGTAAAGGAGAGGGAAAAATCATGCAGAGAATATGTGTGCTATTAAGAACAAAATAAGTGAAAAAAATGTTTATGTTAAATGGGATTTAAAAAAAAGTTGTCTAAAATAGATAATCATAGAGAGAGAATTAAATTAAATAGTAAATTGTTAAAGGATATTAATAAAAGTGGAAGAGATGAAAATAAAAAATTTTGGAAATACATTAGAAGAAGAAATGTAGGGGAGAGAGAAATAATATTACTAGATGGTGAGGGAATAGAGTGTAGCTCTAGATAAGAATTAGACAACCTTAAATAATGTTGTGGATTTACAAAAGATGTGAAGGACAGAGTGATAACAGACATGAAGGAATATTGTAATGGGAATATTAAGTTTACAGAAAATGAATTAAATGAGGCAGACAAGAAATAAGTGGAAAGGCATGGGCAGCAGAGATGGTAATGAATTAGGGAATAGGCAAAATTAAGTTTAATATGTTTTAATAAGATGGCACAGAAGAATTTCCAGATAGTTGGAATAATACAAGAATAAAGCTGTTATTTAAGGAAAAGGGTAAGGATAATAGAAAGTTAAGCAATTATAGTCTGATAGCAATAACATCAGTGTTATATAAAATTTTCGCATATATAGTGGCTGGAAGGGTAGCAAAATAGATGGAAGAAAATAATATAGTGGGAGAAATGCGAGGTTTTCAATCAGATATGTTGTATAGGAGATAGTTTATTTGTAGCTACACAACTTATAGATATGAGTAGAAATACAGGTAGACTATTATACATGGATTTTATAAATATAGACCAAAGTATATGATAGAGTAAATAGAAATATATTATGGGTAAGTTTAGTAAATGTGGGAGTTGATGGAGCTCTAATGGGAAATAATTATTATATGTATCAATTACGAAATGTAGAATCAGTTAAAGTTAAAAATTGGTGGGACTAAGGCAAGAGTACCCTATGTCATTTTTGTTTTTGTTGTCTTTCAGAGAAATGAAGAGAACAATAGAAAGACTAGGAAACAGAATAGAGATATTAATAGGTGGCAAGGGAATATATACATTATCAGGTCTTTTATTTGCAAAATGATGTCTTCTTGTACACAGTAAGTAGGAAAGATCTGAAAGTTATGCTGAAGACATGCATAAGGGTGGGTAAAGAGGTGGGGATTAAATTTAGTGAAGACAAATCAAAAGTAATGATGATTAATACTGGGAAAAGAAAAGGGAAATTTTATTGGGGAATATAAAGTAAGTGTAGTGAATACATATAACTATTTGAATCATCTTAAGTAATCAGAGAAATTGCTTAGATGAATGAGAGAAAAAATTGATGAATGAAGCATATAATAGAAAGGGACTGATAAAGAAATTAGCAATGTGTTCATATAATAAATGTGATGTAGCTTGTATGGGAGTGACAGCAACAGGGTTAACATATGGTAACAATGCATTGTGTTACTAAAAGTGTTAGATTACTTGGAAAAGTACAAAGAGAAATAGGAAGACATGCATTAGATGCAGAAGGCAAAGGAGGCAATTCATGGAGAAAAGGGATGATCAAGTTTTTATATGAGAGGTGCAAAAAGCAAAATCAAAATGTTCATGATTTGCAATTTATGGATAATAAGAGAATAGCCAAAATAGCATTTAATTAGGTTATGAGTAAAAGACAGGGAATAAGATGGGTGAGGGAGATAGTATGGTATGCAGAAGATTGGATAAAGAAATTATGTCAGTATAATGCAAAAGGTGGGATGATTGTGTTAGGAGAAATGTTGAATGTTACAGTGGCAAGGAATGGGATAGAAGAATAGATGCATAAATAAAAAAATAGAGTTGGAAAGATGGAGAATGGTAGGAGTTAATTTATGAGGTAGTTGTAACTTATGTCACATGTGGTCACTGGGTGATGCTGCAGTACCATCAACAACCGGTAAGAAGCCTGCAAGTGATAAAAATTTTTTTAAAAAAAATGCTGAAATCATTGAAGGAACAAAAAATAAAAATAAAAACACTGAAATCATCCATGGAACAAAAAATAAACACACTGAAATCATCGAAGGAACAAAAAATAAGAACACTGAAATCATCCGTGGACCAAAAAAAAGCCCCTCCCCCACCACCACAAAGAATTTCTAATCAAAAGTAGATAAAATGTACGAATTACTATGAGTAAATCGCACAATTTCTTTTGAAATACAACTTAAAAAAGAAAAACAAGAAAAGGTTATGAAATTTGAATTACAACAGGAACATTAAAACTATGTCTAAAAAATGAATAATGGCAGATAGGTCTTCATTAAAAAGGCGTGCAAATTACCAAAGCAGAATTTAATCAATATTTAGCTTTCAAAATATTTATCTGCGATTCCAAAGCATTGATTACATAAACTAAAAGGAACATTACACAACAGATTCTATTTATGAAATTAATTATATTTTGCTTTCAAATAAGTCAAACGTAAAAATGACACCCCCCCCTCCCAATGAAGAATTCCTAAAGCAACAGTAGCTAAAATGGACAAACTACAATGAATAAATCGCACAAATTCTTTTAAAATACAAATTAAAAAAAAACAAAACAAGAAAAGGTTATGAAATTTGAATTACAACTGGAATAGTAAAACTATAACGTAAATGTCTAAAAAAGTAATGAAGCCTCATTAACTGATAATGGCAGATGGCATCGTTTTCAAAAAATATACTAAATTTTATCACTGTTTAATTCAAGAAATAAAAGAATTTCAACATTTTTAAATATGCCTTTTGCCATTTTTATTATGACATATTTAATAATTTGTACTGCTACAAATAGAAGTTGTTGAGATTATTTTTATTTTTTGCTTAGTTAATTTGTTACTACCAATAATTTTGCAACGAAGCCTAAAAATTTCAACTTTCTTTTTGTCTATTTTTTTTTTGCGGAACTAAAATGTGATGTGTAATGTATTGAAGTACAATTAGATGCCTTTTTCTAAATCTTTAATTGATAAATGTGTACGGATTTAATTCTGTAAAAAAGCCTGCTGTTAATTTGTACTATGTTTTATTTTTTAAACCAAATAAGGACCATTACTAAATCTGTTGTTATTACTTAAGTGTGCTGAATGAAATCTGTTTGAAAAAAGCTTCTCCATGAGGTGGGGAAATTTGGCCATTATTACTTATGTGCTGCAAGAAAACTGAAAAAATCTGCTACAAGTCGGCCTTGAAAAAAATTGAGTAAGAATTTTTCTTGAAGATTTCTTTAAATCTATTTTTAAAATATTTAAATGCTTTTCCATAATTTCAAAGCAGAATATAATTAATTTGAAAAATATAAGTTCCCGTGTACATTTATTATTGCTTTTTAATATATTGTGCCATTACTTTTCGTATCTAAAAGTTTGTAGGCTTAGAATCAAAATTTTTTTGTTGATTTCAGCTAGAATCGTATCATAAAAGGGCGCCACTGGGAATAACCTAGAGCCGCAAAATTAGAAGAATCTTAGATCGCGGCTGTTAATTTTTATACGTATGACAGATCCAGCTAACCACCCTTTGCAATCCCATTTTTTTTTATATGCATGTATACGTTACGGTCATATGTGTTATTATCACATACAAACGCTAAAGGAATAAACTCGAACACTTAATATGTTTCAAATAATAATAAGCTTTATTATAAGTTTTACTTTACTTTTATTCAAGACTCCTAATAGAAATACATCTTTAGTAATCCCTCAACATGTCTAACATTATGGTTCTTTCTCTCTTTTTTTTTTATATAAATAAAAAAAAACAACACAGGTGAAGAGTAATATATATATATATTTTTCATTCTCGAAGGAACATGCACTCTTACTTATATATATAAGCGTCCCAGACCAGTCTGAATCTTGACCGTACAGGGACTAAGCAGCTTACTATTAGAAGTCAGTTATTTCACTAAACCCCTACCCTCTCTTTTAATATTTACTTCACCTTAAACTTTTCATTTGCTTTCTTAAATCATTTCTATTTTTAATCTCCCCTATAGCCTTGAATTTCGTCAAAAGTTATTTGAAAAACCCTCAAAACCAAAAAAACAAAATTTAACAAAACAATATAAACAAATTGAACAATGTTATTATAAGCATTATAAATATATATATATATGACACAACCCCTTCTATTGTCGCGGCTTATAGTTTGTGGCTGATTCAATACAATCCTAATCTGATGTGTTTTTATGGATCAGCAATCAATAGTTCAATTTAGAAAAAAAACGAAGTTTATATTACCCTGATCGATCAGTGTCCATACACGTTTCTTGAGATCCTTTGGGAGTTAATTCGTAGTAACGCATTTTGTCCTCCAGCTAGCTTTGCTTTCTTTTCAGTGGTTTCTCGCTGATGAAATCCAGGAATCGGCTAGTGTCCCAGCTGGGGACGGATCTTAGTTGTTTAGCCTTCTAACATTTTATTTTCACTCTCAAATAGTTATAAAAAAATTAATAATTAATTAAACAATAGGTTTGTCTCTTATTTATAGTCCTTTTTCCATTGTCCTTTTATCTGATCACGTTCCCAGCCAGTGATTGCATTTCTTTAATTTTTTTTAGTTTTTTAACACCAGCTAACTAGAAGCCACGACAATAGAATTAATTATAATTCTTTTCTCTCTTTTTCCCACCTTTTCAGATCATAAAATGTAATTACGAAATTGTTTAAAAAAAAAAAAAAAAAAAAATTTCTTTAATATCACTTTCGATGTAATCACAATCCAATTAAACAAATAACTAATCTACCATTTTGTTCTTTTTTTCTTCTTTCTATTCTGTTCTTTTAAAATCCCATTAAAAATAAAACAATAAATAATGCCAAAAACCCACTATATATATATAAACTAATAAATAATACCCCCCCTCAAAAAAAACTTTCTATATACACAGCATTTATTTATTATTCTATGCCTAATATATATGTGTATATAGGTGATTTTTACATATATAAAGAATATAACATGAGCCGCTCGAAATTAACAGCTCAATATATTAATTACTACTTTATAATCTTTTTGAAAGGTACTTATTTTTGATGCTTTTCCATAATTTGAAAGCAGAGAAAAATTAATTTGATAAATTTTTGTCAGACAGTTAGAACCTCTCTGGTGTAATGTTCTTATTGCTTTTTAGCATACATAAATTCTTGCTTTGAAATACGATGGCAAAAGGCATATTTGAAAATGTTGAAAGTCTTTTATTTCTTTAATTAAACAGTGATGAAATATAGTATATTTTTTGAAAACGATGCCATCCACCATTATCAGTTAATGAGGCTTCATTACTTTTTTAGACATTTATGTTATAGTTTTACTGTTCCAGTTGTAATTCAAATTTCATAACCTTTTCTTGTTTTTTTTTTAATTTGTATTTTAGAAGGATTTGTGCGATTTATTCATTGTAGTTTGTCCATTTTAGCTACTTTTGGTTTAGAAATTCTTCATCGGAGGGGGGGGGGATAGGTCCTTTTTACGTTAGACTTATTTGAAAGCGGAATATAATTAATTTCATAAATAGAATCAGTTGTATAATGTTCTTTTTAGTTTATGTAATTGATGCTTTGGAATAGCAGATGGATATTTTGAAAGCTAAATATTGATTAAATTCTGCTTTGGTAATTTGTGCATCTTTTTAATGAAGACCCATCCGCTATTATTCATTTTTTAGACATAGCTTTACTGTTCCTGTTGTAATTCAAATTTCATAACCTTTTCTTGTTTTTCTTTTTTCTTTTTTAAGTTGTATTTCAGAAGGAATTGTGTGATTTACTCATAATAATTTGTACATTTTAGCTACTTTTGGTTAGAAAATTGTCATTGGGGGTGTGTGTCGTTTTTTGTTCCTTCGATAATTTTAGTGTTTTTATTTTTTGTTCCATCGATGATTTCAGTGTTTTTATTTTTATTTTTTGTTCCTTCAATGATTTCAGCATTTTTTAAAATTTTTTATCACTTGCAGGCTTCTTACCGGTTGTGGATGGTACTGCAGCATCACCCAGTGGTCACATGTGGTGTAAGTTACAACTACCATTTATGATAATAGCAAGGAAAATAGTTTACTTTTCAAGGCTTGTTCAGGATCTGTAGCAAGGAAATATACATATGAGTGACTTTGTCTGCAAGTTATCTCCTAATGAATAATTTGGACAAGATATGTTGTAAGCGATGGCTTACAACCAACCTTCACACCTGTCCCAGTTTATTTTTCATAATGTTTGAATTCAGACCAAGTGGTAGGCAAATGTGGTGTCCTACATGCTTGCTTATACACATGTGCTGTAAACATATATAGACATACAAGTAATTTAATATGTTTGAGAAATTAATTCTTTTTTTTTTTTATCGATTGTGAGAAATTAATTGTTTTTCTTTTATTCATTTAATATCATTAACTAAAAATAATTAATTGACTTATAGAATGGACATAATCAAAGATCAAAATTATATGAGGTCAAAATTGTTGCTAAGTGTTCGAATTTGGAATAATGAAGATTAAATAAATAATAATAATAATAATGTTTTATAATTTGTTCTTTTTTCATTAAGTTGTAACAATAGGTTTTAGTTAGCGCAAGGAAAACAATACAGCATTTACATCACTTGTGATCTAATAACAGAACTGTCAGCACAAATAAAAAAAGTCATAAGTTTTTTTAAAAAAAATGTACAGCGTTTGAAAAGGAAAGAAACAGTAAAATCTTAATGTTTATATTTTAAAAGTAATCTAAAGTCTTTATAATTTGGATAGAAGGAAAATGGAAATTTAAACTTCAATTTATAATTACCAGAAATGAACTAATGACATAATTTATTCTGCAAGCTGGAATTTATTATTATTATAGAAATAATAAAAAAGAAATGTGAAAATATTAAAAATTAATTTTCTCCAAGCCATTATCATATATCTATTGGAGTTATAATATAATTAATGGTGATTGATAAAATGGTCATTACAATGTGTGAGGGGTAAAAGACCAATACTGTAGGACATTCCAAAGCTAGCTTCAATGTCATTATGAAATTGTGATATTATGAAATTTTAAAAGTTTCTATTAAAATGTCTATTTTACAGAACATTGGTGTACATCAATCTTCCATGGATTTATATAGGCTCAGAAGAAATAATTTGTTTGTGTTGGTTTTTGACCAAACAGCATGAAATGTATGAATATTAACAGAGTTGGTGAATAGGAGCGTTATACAGGGAGATTGACATTTAAATTTATAAACTCTTAGTGGGAGATATAATGCTTGTTTTCCTCAGGATATGTAGATATTTTTTGTTTTGATTCACGTGATTATTATTATTTTTTTATTTTTTATTATTGCTATTTGAAAGTTTATGTATTGTAATTTTTTTTTATTATGTATTCAAGATTCATTTTCAAATTCGATAACATGCAATTTAAAAGTGGAAGCAGTGATTAGTTGTGTCATATGTTGATGTGTTTTAAAAAAAGTAATCGTAGTCAATTAATATGTATTAATTTTAATAAACGTAAATTTACAGATTCCTCTGGAAATTCGATATCGATCCATCAAGGCGACCTCAAGTAATGTTTTTATATATTTAACATTGAGGGCAAACTTTAGGACAAACAAAACTATATTATTGACTAATAAGTTTTAATAATATTTACTTGTAATTTTGTTTTATTTCTGAGTGCACAATTAACCCACTGGAGTAAATGGTCTTTTTTGTATGTATCATTAGTTTTTATTATGACTTACATACACATATAAATGGGAGTGGGGCTATTTAGATATATTTTAATAAAAAAATAGTTATAAATATATTTACCCTAACCTAAAAATATCATTCTAATAATTACATTAATGGGGTAGTTTTAGAATTAGTGAACTCATTTTGCTTTTCTTTTTTTATTTCATGTATATATTTAATGAATTATATAATATAATTTTGTATATAATGTACTTCAAATTATTTTGTTTCTGTTGTGTGAAGCCATCAAAATGATAGAAAACCATTCTTGATAACCAAATATTTATTTAGTTTATTATTTTTCTGTTTGTAAATATTTATTATATATGTTGTTAATAAACATATTAAGTTGTTTAAACCAATCTGATCTCTGTTTGATCATCAGTATCATCATTGTGCATTTATGTCATTAAAATTTTCATCATCATCATAAATTTACACCATTAAAGGCTTGGTGATCATCATCATTATGTATTGCTCTTATAAATAATTGATTATCATCAGTATTTTTCTGTATCTATGCTTATACAAGGGCATATTTGGTTAATAATTGAGTAAGTCCATCCCTGAAGAGAGCTGACTGCAAGAACTCCCTGCGTTTGAATTTTGTGGTGTAATGGGGCCTAAAAAGGAAGATGTAATGAATATGCATTAGTCTAGGTCATATTGAAATATTGTAAGTAAATTATGAGTTAGCACACTAAAAGTAGATGTGATTTGGAATTGGGCATTTCATGGTGACATCTTTAGCATCCTTTTTGAAAGCCTAAGTTTGTCAGTGAGATGCGCCCTCCTTGTTATATGCCATTCCTGATTCAGTAACATTTGATGCACTGCCGTCGAATCAAAAATTTAGGATATGACTTGTTGTGGGTTGGTTGATACATTGTATCCAAATCATCCAACTACTGAGTCGTATTCACGTCATCGTATGGTGTACCCCGCTGTTCCGTTATAGTATATAAGAATATTTGGTACTTATATATTCAACCTGCTAAGATGAAACTCAACAGTATAAACAAATGTCTAAATAAAAACCAAGTTAATTACATTTACAATGTTTTAAAAAGGAAAACAATTATCTTTTTTCATGGATATTAGATAATATTCCAATCAGGAGAAAGTTGTTACTCAAAATGTTAGGTTTGCTGGTAATTTTACTGTTTAAAGTATGCTGTAATGTCATGAAAGATTGTCTGCCCAGCTTTAATTTCTGCTGAGTGAATTTTTTTAGTAACTTTTTTATCCAACGAAATGATTAAAATTTGGGAACTGCCTGTTACCGAGAATGATGCAGTTCATTACTTTTAAAAGATGGTCATAAACTGGAATAACTACAAGAAGTCTGTGAGTGTAGCATGTTATTCCAAGAAAAATGTAAAATCCTACAAAAGTGACAACTTACGAGCTGCTGGAATATGAACATTTGGTAGTTTTTGGTTATGTGTACTGTGGCTGCTAGGCGATACAGTACCATCAAGAAGGCTGCAAGTGATAAATGGTTAAAATTGATGGAAAATTAAAACATCAAAGGCCAGACATCAAAAGTAAGTAAAAAAATCAAGTGAAATAATCCATTATCTTCAAAAAAGTAAGCACACACAAAAATCAATAAAAAAGCCTGAGGCAAAATAAATCAAATAAAATCTTCTAAAATACAAATTAAATGAAAATTTGAATTACAAAAACAGAAATTGGTGAAAATGCTTCAAATGCAAAAACCCCCCCCCCAATGAAGAATTTCTATCCAAAAATAGCTGAAATGGACAAATTAAAATGCCTAAATCAAACAAATCCTTCTAAAATACAAATTAAAAACAAGAAAACAATGAAATTCGAATTACAACAAAACAGAAAAAGTTTAATTGGTAAATGGTAGATGGGGCTTCATTAATAGCGGGAATTACAAAAACAGAATTTCATCAATATTTAACCTTCAACATTTGCAAATATGTAACTGCGATCAGATTCCAAAGCAGTGCAAAATACAAATTAAAAAAAACATCAAGAAAATGCTATGCATCAAGAATTCAATCAAAAATAAGTAAAATACAAAAACAAAAATTGGTGTCTAACTAACAGATATACCCTCCCCTTTTCCGCAAGAAGAATTAAAACGAAAAATGTTGGTCATCAAATTTAAAAAATAAAAGACTATTTGCAAATGTTTCTGTGCTTATCTAACAGATATAATAATAATTCACAAACCTTAAATACAGATTAATACATGTTAAGTAATTAAATATAGATAAACGAGCACATAGTGATCTGTTGTTATCTCTTAAAATAATTTCAAAGCAGCTATTTATATCAGAAGAGCTATTAATTGTTTTTCCCAAAAATTTATTACATTAATTATTCTCTACTTTGAAATTATGGCATATCATATCATATGAGTTTGAATAAAATAATCAGAATAGAAAATAGGCATGGCCATAGATTATAGAAAGTTTGAAATAATCATTGATTACAGTTATAGGAAAAATTATTAAAAAGTTATATTTATTGACAAGAATGTTACAAGATTTTATTGTAACAAGAATTTTAAGTAATTAGGAATATTATAACATATCATTTAAATAGCTTTATAGATATTGCAGGAAAAATATTACCCAATTTTCTTCAAGGTTGACTTGTCCATTATTTGTATTAGTTTTGCAGCACTTCCAGGCTCAGTTTACTGCCATTTGCACTATGATGACTTGATTGTTCACCATGTCCTGCCTTGTTTACAACTCTTCTTTAATTAAAATTATAAAATTTATCTTTCTATTGTTAATTTTTTTAACTTAGCACTTTTATCAAAGGCATCCCCAAGTGAATAACAGCAGATTAAAAAAAGAATTTAATAGAAGACTTAGAGAGTGATGAAAATTATTCTACAGAAATATTATTCATTTATATACTGTATTGCATTTTTTTATTATGGCGTGAAATATGTGTATTTGTTTATTTAAGATTAAAGAAAAAATGTTATTGAAGTAAATTTAATTTATAAACAAACTGATGGGTGTGAAAATTTAAAACCCTTGTTCTTGTTTGTAAATTTGTTTGAATTAAGGTTCTTTAAATATTAATTTCTAAATATATAGTAATGATTCATTAATTTTTATACCAATTTTTAAAATTTTGAAAGGCATTTGGCAATTTTCTATAATAATGTAAATGATATAAAATTATTTAATTGGATTACTTTTGATAGAAAATGCAACAATTAATGCTTTCCAAAAGACAAATTATAAGAAGTATAGTTAGGTGATATCTGTATTAATTGATATTTAAGTTATTATAGGAATAAAATTCAAGCAAGTATGTACATGTGTGTGTTTATATATATATATATATTAAAGTTTTAAACAGAAAGTTAAAAATAAAAGTTTTGGTAATGTAATTTTTATGCTGATTCAATTAAGAGAAATAATTTTTTCTAATAAAAATTGGGATATTTTGAAATGGATTAGTAAAATTTTGCCTTTTCATATGTCATTATGAAATTTGCTAGAGATATTTTTGCAATTAAGTTTGTCTCTCTTAGATAGCTTGCAATTGTAATTTCTCCTGTGTTTATCCAATATTTTTACTACTCAATGTAAAAATGATTTTTTTTCTTCTCATGGGTCATAGTATCAGCTGGGAAGCAAACCCGCTAAACCGGGACAACTGCTTGTAAAGCAGCTGTTGCTGATCTCTCAACCACAATGCTTGACTACTCAATGTAAAAATGATTTGTGTTGTAAATTTACTTAGTCTTTTTTTTGGTACTAAAATGAAATTGTATATATTTTATACAATTAAAATTTTTTGAGCAAGTTTAGTATTTTTTCGGAATAAAGGTGATCCATAGCTATTCAGTACTGGTCCGAAAAAATTAGCAACATTGCTTGACATATTTCCCAAGAGCTTGATTTTTTGGGTATAACTTAATGGGAATATTTTTCTTGTCCTATTTTATTGTTTTAAAGTTTTTATATCAGTATTATTTGATATTGACCAGAAAAATGACATTGGTGCATTACTATTACTAGTATCTGATATATAGCATTTCTATTAATAGTATTTTGATATTATGTAGCAACAAATACAGAAATAATCATTATTTGCTTTGTTTTTGTAGCTAACAAGAAAATCAGGTGTAGATGGAATTCACATAAATATATTAGAGTTTGAATGGGGAGACAATATGTTGTTTATTTTATCTGTTATTTATCATGAAAATTAGCCACATATATTTTTCCAATTTGCCATAGATGTTTCCCAATTTGCTACAAACATTACTTGGAAAAGCAGTAAGTGGATGATTCTAAGTAGCTAATGAATAATAATTATTTGAAATTTTGGTCTATGAGGAATAAAAATAATTTAAATTCTTTTTTAGTATATGGAGTAAGGGCTTCATTGCATAAATATATTTATCTGCCAGTTTTTTAATTTCGCATTTTAACCTGGATTGTAACTGAAATTTTTAAATCACGAGTAGATTTATTTTCAGCAGCTGATCTATTACCACCCCAACTTGGTATCCAGCTATTTGTGCATAAATAGAGAATCTAGCTGTTGGCTAGCAGTAACAATCCCAGATAATCCAATTTAATTTAATGGCTGTGGGTTGGTGGCTGTAAAAATAAATATATGATTGTAATTAGTGGCTTTCATCACTAATCAGGAGAGTGCACATTTCTATTGATGCCAAGTCTCTTGCTTCTTTTTCTTTTTTGGTATACAGATATATAATTGTGTAAAGAATTCAGCTGTTGCAAAAAATTGCAAATAATGTATTGTTATTATAAAATTAACCATTTGTTTACAATTTTTTTTTTTTTTGTTACTCTTAAAAGCTAGACTATGAATTCAAATCCCACAGAGATATGACTTCTTTCCCTCAAATGGTATTTTTATATGATTTTACAATCTTATTTTTATTTCTATATTCAGTGCAGCAGAACTCAAATGTTTAACCCAAATTAAATTAATAAGATCATTATTTTATATTTTCATTCTCTCCTTAACTAGGTTGATGACCAGTATAATTTTTCAGCCTTCACTTTATCATCAGGCATTTTACAAATTTATGAGACCCTTTTTTTCTAACTGATACTCATTAGTCACTACCTAAACTATTCGCTTCTTTCACAAAGACAAAATAATGAAATATATATAATGAAGTTTAGAATCTTGTTCATTATATCAATTTATTTGTTTTAACATACATTTAAATATATGTAAGTATAGAGATAATCCATTCCAAGTCCACCATGTAGATCCAAACCACCATTTATCACAAATCATTTAAATACTAAAAATACAATAAAAAATAAAAAATGTAAGTATAAAAATAATACAAAATTAATTGATTTTTTCACAATAAACATATAGATTTAAAAAACAAGCAATCTTTCCCAAGCCTTTTCCTTTTTTTTTTTTAAAATTATTTTTAGTTAACGCGTAACTTTCTAACTGTTTACTGGATTTTAGCTAAAATTATGGGTATAGTAGTATATGTAAAGGCACAAATAAATAGTCAATTGAACTAATTTGATAAATAAATTTTACAAATGGTAATAAAATTATTTATCATTCTAGTCAAAGCAGAAAGTCTCTGAAAATGTTATGTGCATACATGTTGGCAATATTATTTCTATGCTTTTATTGTGGGATATTGATTTTATTATAAAAACTAAATTATATCACATTTGTTTATTATAAGATCTTGCATTGTAGTATACTCTACTGTATATATAAAGATACAACAATGGCAAAAATTCTCCAGATATACAAAAAAAAAAAAAAGCAATCCCAATAATAAGAGCAGCAACTTTTAGCTTGTATGCATATTGGTACCCCAGATGTAAATTCGATATCGACTACAATGCAAAACAAAGCCTCAACACATTCTACCACAAGCTAAAAAAAAATAAAAGAAAGGGATAACATGCTAGCACCGCCGAATATTTTTGTTGCTACTTGGTCACTATTTAAACTAAAATCGTCACTATAATTGGAAAACAGGAAAAGAGATACAGAATAACACAACCACAAAAAACAAGAGCGCAATACATTAAAACCGGCAAGACACACAAATGATGGGGTCCATCAACATAATGTCTTAAAAAAAAAAAAATTAGACAAGCCAAATCCAAGCAACTTCCACAGCCTTAAAAGTAGCAAAACACAAAATAAAGAATTCAAGAGAAAGCTTTTTTTTCTTTTATACATCTGTAAACAATTTTATTGCCCAGTAAAATTGTATAAACACAGGAATAGACTGATGCTTACTGTGTAAACCCAATCTTACCGATGTAATCGTTGTTTTTTGATCAATGAAGTATGCTTTGAAACATATAAAAAGATAAAATAGAACCATTTTACATACATCAGAATTTTTTTTTATTCAAAAATCATAGCTATTATTTTTCATAACTATTTAATTATAAAATACATTCATTACTAAAGCTTTTTGTTATGCATGCATAACATTATTAATAATAATACTATAAATGGAAAGATAGCAAAAGAGATCAATGTTTTAGGTATGCAATATTTATATCTATTTACACAAAGAAATTATCATACTTAATTTTGCAAATTTTTAAAAAATAAAATATGGCATATTAATGATTGTCCAAAAGATTGTGATGATGGCATTTTATTTGTAATTATATCTGAGATTATTTCCTTTATCTAATTTAATAATTAAATGTTTATATATTAAATTTATTAAATGCAAGCAGATGATATAATAATAACGTAAAAGGCTAAAACCTTCAACAGAAGCACCTTAAAAATGCTTATGTGATTGCTGATTGGCTGTCACATAAGCATTTTTAAGCTGTTGAAGGTTTTAGCCTTTCAAGTTATTAATTAAATGTTAGAAAATGCAAACTTTTTTATATTTTTCCAAATATATTCTACTATTTGTAATAAATAACATGCTGATTAAAATGTTGCAAGATGTTTTAAATGGTATTATTCTCTTCTTCAATTGTTGCTGATGGCCAAACATCAAATAAATGATCTTTTAGATTAATAAACATTAAATTTAAAATGATGTTCTAGCCAATTATGCAAATTTGTCAGAGACAACAGTCAAATAGAAATTTAAATAGAATTTTACTATCACATTGGAAAGAACATAAGAAAATTTGTTTGAGGAAAGCCTGTGACTTAAAAAAAAAAAAATCCAATAAAGAGCAAACTATGCATTAACTATCATTACAAAAAGCTTAAATAAATAACAAAAGAAACATTAAAAAGCAAAAATTCCAATGATACATATTACCAGAGATAGCAGATAAAACAATCAATATAATAGCAGAACAACTTTTCAAAGCAAATAGTACATTGCAAGGAATTTTAATTTTTACAAAACTTAAACTCTTAACTATTGACAAACGAGAACTTCGTCTATAAAATATTATATTGGTGAAACTAGTTGCTCCATCAAAAAATAAAATAAGATTAAATAATGATTAGGGAGAAAAAAAATAGATGTTCCTAAAATAGAAGCCCATATATATAAATGTGCAAGTGGAGTTATTTTCGAGTTATGAAGACACAAAAACATTGAACAGAAAGAAAAAAAAGTAAATTTTAAAAAGTTGCTCATGTAACAATGGCAAATAATACCAGCCTAGTTTAATAATCCATAATCTTTAGAAACCACTCATTAAACTGCCATTTAAAAAAAAAAAAAAAAAAGAATGGAAAAAGCAGCAGGAACCTCATAGATAAGTACAGTATATTAAATTTCTATAAACTGTTTCATTTGACTGAATAGAAATCTTATGTTTCATTTTAACTTGTGTGTTATTACTAACAAGTGAATGTATTTGGAAAGTCACAAGTACATTTAGAATTTTTTTAAAAATATTTAAATAATTAAACTAGTTATGAAAATAGTCCGATTTAACTATGTTATATTAATATTGAAAACAGAATGTACTATTTCCTTTCTGGGATGAGTATATTCAATTCAATCTCCTCACTTATAAATGTTAATAATCAGAAACTTTTCTAATCTCATCATTGGGAATGAAATTTTGGGCTAATAGGATTTGTGATGTCGGAATTCCCAGAATTGCTATCACAAAGCAGTTATCACCCCCCCCCCCCAAATTCTTCAAATTACATAATTTGTTGTAAGTTAAATAAATTAGCCTGTTATATTAGAATTCTGATTAGCAAATATTTTATTTACATAACTATTTTTTACTATGTAATGATCTGGTCTCTCAAATGATTTTAATAAAGAAGTTTAATTAAATCTGTTTCTTGGTAATGTAGACTCAACTCGGGTATTAAACATTTATTATTTATGATTGACTGATTTTGATTTTTATAAAGATTTCAATAAAAGAAAGCCCTTTCCCTGCTTTAGACAGGAAACTAAAATATTAAATCTTTTTTAGGAGTGTTGTATTTCTATTCCCTTAGCTTATTTATTGCACTTTTTTTTTTTTTTACTCTCCTTGGTATAATTAATATTCCAGCGAGAGAATGCTAATTCTAAAAGCCAAGAAAATAAATTATAATGGTAGTTAGAAGTTAGTCTCAGTCATTAGAAAGAAGTATTATTTCTTAACCAAGCTTTTTTTTTTTTTTGATTACTTTTGAAATTTCATATTGCTGAGATTTGACTTACCAACTCTTAAGTGAAATTTTACTTGCAAATCAAATATATTCATAGTTTGTATGTACAGTTGCATATAGATATGTAGTTTACACACTTTATATGCTCAAATACGTCATAAGTGTATATATAAATGTATGATAGAATTAATCAGAAAAACCAAGATACATGCTTGAGATTATATATAATTATAGATGAAAAAACAGTTCAGAAATAATAAATAGTGAATAGCCATATGTGAACAAGTATGTCCATTTCAATTTCATAAATAATAAAAGTAATGGGGGGGGGGGAGAAATGAGTTTTTGGAATAACTATATAAATCTAATCTGTGAAACACAAATATGTCAACAAACAGTACATCGTGGTCAATTTTTTTTTATTTACTTGATATTTGAGAATGCTATCTGTTAATATCTTCAGCAGAAAACTTTTTTCTGAAGTGCTTCAGCACAATGTCTAATTGTAACTCTTTAATATATTCTAGTCTCTGCTTTATCTTCCATAATTGACATTGCACTTCTTTAGAAAGTCTTTGAAATAATAATTATACTATAGGCAGAGTTTATCTCTGTTAAGAAGAAAATCATGCTCAAGTTAACCATAAATTTGTTTTATATTTCCAAACCAATAAAGATATTATTTTACAATAGGGGTCTCAATAATACCACATCCATCAAGCTGAAGAATATATTGATTGGTTTTATAATCTTGCCATTATATTTTTTAAAAGTTTATGAAGCATCCTTAACTAAAACTTTTCTACTGCCTTTTTATTGCATTTTCATTTCCATGCATTAAATTAGATAAAATAACAGCTCTATATATTGCTAACTTAGTTGCATTAGTTATTTCTCTGTGATGAAAAACCCTATTTTTTAATTAATTAAAGCAGCATTTACACATCTTAAGTTTCCTTTTGTACTTATAAAACTACAAAAGCATTTAAATTTCTTTATATGTTAAAGTTGATAACCATCCAAGCTAAATGCTGTTGAGATTTTTCAATCACTGATTGATAAAAGACCTCAGATTTTTTGAATATTAATTAATAAACAAGAGTCTTTATATGTTGCATTCAAAACATTAAGAATATTTTGTAAACTATTTTCTGTATTGGCAAAAATCATCTCATTGCACTATAAATCCAGAATCTAAGAAAAAAACCTTGTTTTTGCTTTTAATCAATTTAAATTAAAAATTCTACCACCAAACTTATCTCATATTTTGATATCTGTTTTATTAAGCCATCTATAAACAATTCCAAAGATCACTATCATACAAATTGTAAACAATGTTGGAAAAGATAGATATTCTTATTTTATGTCAGTTTTCAGATTTTCCACATATAGCTGTATAGTATGAATAAATTTTGGTGGACAACCAACTAAGACCTGTTCTATTAACTGAATTAAATGTCTTGATCAAATCAATAAAAGTCATATATAAATCCTTGTTTTGGAAACAACCTATTCAACAAAATTTTTGGAAAAACCGTTTGTTGTAGTGAATAATAATGATATTGCATGATAATTACTGCAATCTTGTCTATTTTCCCTTTTTAAAAATTAGAACAATAAAAGCATTCGTAAGATAGGTTGACATTACTTTGTTGGTCCATATATTTCTAGAAAATTACAATATTTTTGAAGCTAACATATCACTACCATATTTTAAAACTTTATCAGGATCTGCAGCTTTCCTTTTTAAGATTATGAAGGACTGTTTTGATTTCTCTAAGGTAAATATATTTATCTAAATCCCCCAAATTGGATAAAATGAATATATTTTATCATTATTCAAAAATTGATCAAAATATTCCTACCACCTGTTCAAAATATCATTATTATCTATAAAACAGTGCCGCTCTTGGGTTTAATGAGATTGTGATAATATCTGTCAGGTCCATATGATGCTTTCAATGCATCAAAAAAGATTAAATTACTATAATCAGCGAATATCTGTATCTTTTTTGGAGTTTTAATTCAACAATCATTTTTAAGCCTTCTTGTCATTAGTATAACTTCTGTCTCAGATCTTTTATATTTCATATGAAGTTCCACATTTAATCTATTATTCTGCAAAATAAAAAATAGCACAATTCCTTTTAATTAAATCATTAATAAGTTAAGTTAAATTCTTCTAGAGAACAAATATTCATTTTCTTGAAATATGATTGGAATAACATCCGGTTCATAATGTGACTATCATTTTCAAATCTTTGAGAGTACAACAATCTGTGCTGATAAGCTCATGTTATGTCAACTTCTCTTACATTCTGACTCCAAACGATAATGTATTCTATTAAATGCTATTTTTTTTGAGTATGGATGCATTCACATTATTTTTATGGCAGTGTTTTTGTTAAACAAAGTGTTCATGATAATCAAATCATTTTAATTTAAAGCACCAATACGATTAAAATCTCCAAGGAGAAAACTTTGATATTTTAATGGTATTGCTATAATAATGATATTCAACAGTGAATAAAAGCTTTCCTTCTTTGAAATGCACTAATAAAATGAACTCTATTCTTACACCATTAACCTTTCATCGATTCAGTGAGGAATTTCAACAGTAAAATATACGAAATTAAACTTTTCTGGCAAAGTCAACATCATACATTCTTCTTTCACTGACTAATTTCCACAAAAATGTGTATTCATCCACTTATTCTTATAAATTTCCTTCTTTTGAGAAATGAGTTTTACTAAGAGCAGCTATATCAATTTCAAATTTTGACAGTCCCTTAACTATTGCTGTCATCCTCCATCCTGGTCTTATTACAGTTTGTGTCATGTAAAGTCCTCATTTGATGTTCTCGCATGTAGAAAAAAATAATGATACTCATCTCATAGCTAAAGATGCCGCTCTGTGGCGCGGTTTTCGCGCTAAAACACATAAAAATGCTGCTTCCGCGGTCGACATGTTCGAACCCGCGTTTTCTATAATACAACTTTTTTGTTGTGCTACAGCAGGGGTCCCCAATCTTTTTGCACTTAAGAGCACATTCCATAATACCGGCCAGGTGGCGGGCACCATTTATTTTTTCAACTAGGTGGCGGGCACCATTTTTTATCTGGACATAATTGCTGAGATATTCTTGACTTCGTTTACGGAGAAGCCACAGTTCATCACATCACATGTAAATTTATAGTTGGATATTGTTAATAATACACATAATGTACAAAAAAATATTTATTTCAAAAATTAAATTTTAACATATAATTGACGTTTATATTTTTCACTGTAAAAGTATAGTATGCCCTACAATTTGATTACAATATAATACAATAATTAAAAAAAAAAAATTCAAAAATTAAATTTATTTGTATTAGATAAATAATTTTTTATCGTGTTCGGATAGCGGCGGGCACACATAAAATGGTCTGCGGGCACAGGGTTGGGGACCCCTGTGCTACAGAATGCAGGCCGCTATGTCACGTCGCAGTACAGCATGTATATCGCATCGCAGCAAATACATTTTCCGAATTCGCACAGTTTATAAAATAGTTATGGCTTGATGAGAGAGTGGATATTTGAATTGGATGGAAATGTTGTTTTCATTGGATTTTTTTTTATTGTAAAGTATTGAAATATTCAGAATTTTTAAAGTAATAATTCTAAGACTTTTTACAACTTACTCTGTTGAAGTTTTAATTGGGAAAATTTTAAATATCTATGTTTTTAATGAGTTGCAATTAGGTAACGCAGCAAGTAACGTACTGTTCGTAACATTCCACGAGACAAAGAAGATTCTACCGTGTGTATATTTTTGAATTAAAAAAGAGCGGTACCAAAAA
Organism: Epiperipatus broadwayi; assembly: GCA_028023455.1. Taxonomy (NCBI): domain Eukaryota; kingdom Metazoa; phylum Onychophora; class Udeonychophora; order Euonychophora; family Peripatidae; genus Epiperipatus; species Epiperipatus broadwayi. Next base: position 9,153,146 of record JAQFVV010006225.1, on the reverse strand, counting down.
AATATCCAGTAAAAAAATTACATACATGATTTTTTGTAATTATAAATTTATTAAACGCACATTGATTACGTAAGTAATATTTACTGAGGCTATAACCTCGATAATATGCGTATAAAATGCGATAGTAGGGACCTCTACAGGTGTTTTAACCACAAGCTTATATGGGTTCCCCTTTTTTCTTCCATAGCATAAGCTTGTGGTTAAAACACCTGTAGAGGTCCCTACTATCGCATTTTATATGCATATTATCGAGGTTATAGCCTCAGTAAATATTACATACATGATTTTTTGTAAATTTCATAAAAAGCAAATATTATAAAAATGTTTAATAAGTAAAGAAGAAAGACATTTATATGTGTTTGTTGTTGTTTAAAAAAGTTTGAGTTTCTTTCTTTTGTCCGAGTACGGTTACGATTTTGAATTATTTTATTTTAGCATTACAAAAAACAGAACACTAACCCTAAAACTAACACTAACCCTCTAAAACTAACCCTAAATCTAATCCTAAAGCTAACCCTAAACCTAACCGTAACAACTTTTATTTTTTATTGTCATTCTATTTGAAGTAAAAAATAGCCGTAATATCTCTTTGTCTGTAAAAAAAAAAAAAAAGTAAAACGAAGACTAAAAAAAACAAAAGACTAAGAAATTTTTCTTTTTATTACGATTATTATTTTTTAGTTAAACAACAACAACAAAAAAAAAAGTCGTAACACAAGTAAAAAAATATCCGATAGAAAATTGATAAAAAAAAACAAACCGTAACACAATATAAAAAAATATACGATAGAAAAAACACGAATCAAATTGTTATTTGTTGATTTTATTTTACATTTATTATTATCATTTAAATTGTATACGTTAATAAAAAATAATATTTATAAAAGACAATTTTGTTTTGTTTTTATTTTTGCATTACAAAAAAGCATAGCAAAATTATTATAATAAACGGCCCAGGAATGGTCATATTTTATAGTTTTAGCGTAAAAACAGCGCCATCCAATGGCATCTTTATCTATAAGATAAGCACCAAAATAATTTTATAAGGGTTACCTTTAGTAGTAGCACTGCCTCTTTCTTTGCCACTACTACTGGAATTATCATTACTATTCTTATTTTTACTGCGCACCAGCTATGATAACTTATCCACACTATGTGAGACAAGTCATTTTTAGGCTACTTTTTAAAGTTTTTGCCACTTACATAATAGACTGAAAGATCTCTAAATGAAACTGCCTAAATATATAATCTTTTGCCAGCTTAAATTCCTGCTCACTGAAATCTAGTTTGAATCCAACTTATAACTTTTCAAATATATAATACAGCTACCTTTCTGTGTGTATAGTATGCTGATGTATATTAAAATTATAGTAAAAAAATAATATAGGTATTAATAATAAATTGAGAGAGCATATTTTATATATATTTACTATGTGTGTGTTCACTCATTTGCATTCACTCAAAAAATAATATCAAACTTAATATACCATGATTTTACTTTTTTAAATAAAGTAATTAAATAAAATGTTATAAAAACATATTTATAAACAACAAAACATAACACTTATATTAATTATATAAAAAGCCTTTTTCGGCAAATTTATTTTTTGCCCTTTTCAAACATGTCTTCCAAAAATACTACGACTACATATACATAGCGACATCTATGTTAATACATGATAAGTAAAAATAAAAATAAAAGACAAAAGAATAAACGATATATACAACTAGTATAAACAATTCATATAGGACAGCTGAAACTGAATTGGACAGCCTATATTATCATATAACTTATACAACTCTACTATAATTTAAATCTTCATTTCGTAAAATGCATTCCAAACAATCATCCACATCAGTTATCTATCCATTCTTTTTTCATCAACCATTTATTATTCATTCCAATAGACGTCTTATATATATTCATACAATTAGTTTTATTATATAATAAAACTAATTGTATGAATATATATAAGACGTCTATTGGAATGAATAATAAATGGTATAAAACTAATTGTATGAATATATATAAGACGTCTATTGGAATGAATAATAAATGGTTGATGAAAAAAGAATGGATAGATAACTGATGTGGATGATTGTTTGGAATGCATTTTACGAAATGAAGATTTAAATTATAGTAGAGTTGTATAAGTTATATGATAATATAGGCTGTCCAATTCAGTTTCAGCTGTCCTATATGAATTGTTTATACTAGTTGTATATATCGTTTATTCTTTTGTCTTTTATTTTTATTTTTACTTATCATGTATTAACATAGATGTCGCTATGTATATGTAGTCGTAGTATTTTTGGAAGACATGTTTGAAAAGGGCAAAAAATAAATTTGCCGAAAAAGGCTTTTTATATAATTAATATAAGTGTTATGTTTTGTTGTTTATAAATATGTTTTTATAACATTTTATTTGATTTCGAAGGATTAGTACAACATAAAAAACGAAAAAGAAAAAGGTATTTTCCGTTTTCTTCTGTTTTAAGTATTGATAAAGTAATTAGCAAAATTTTTAGCCTTATCACTATTAGTTATGCTCTGAGTGATATCCTTTTTTTTCTTTATGGAAACAAAATAGCAGTCTTGTTATCAGCAAACTATGGCTTCTATATTTGTTTGATATTTTTCAAGTCCATATTGACTTCACACTCTATACATTAACTCCCGTCTACTGTTACCCTTATTACATTCTTGATTAAATTTCTCAAACTTTAAGCTTTCTGACTCACTATAAGAATGATTTACAGGGCTTTTTTTTTCTGCAACTTACCAAATCAATAATTTTCAGTTTATCGTTTAAGAAAGATACTTTACAAATTTTATAAAACATTAGAAAACATTTCGTTGTATTACAAAACTAGAATGAATAAAAAACGTCCATATTTTTTTATTTAAATTATGACTGCAAAAGTATATTATTTTTATGTCATATACATTTTGTTTGTGCTCTATCTTTTGTTTTGTTTTATTTGACAAAATATGTAATAAACAGCAGAGTTGTGATATTCACTATAATTTATTTCAAACCTCACTCATATTTTTTTTTTTGCTGAATTGCACATGTATAGTAAATTTTTATATATATAATACAGGTAGGTGCCTTTTTATGCATATAATATGCTTATGTATATCAAAATTATAATATAAAAATAATAGTTATTAATAATAAATTCATCAAAATGTACAGATTTGGAAAGGGTAATAAAAATGCCTAATAAAATGTATGTACTTTCAATTTAAGCCAAAGAAATATTAGAAACATGTTTGCATAAAATGATTCGAGATCGAAAAAATGGCTGTTGCCATATAATAAAATTTATTAAATTTAGGAATTTTATTGTTTCACTTTTTGTTTATTTTTTTGCTTTCTTTTGGATAGCATATAATTGAAGAAATGTATATTGATAGAGTGTATATCTAGGCTTTACTACTTGTATCACCATAATTCAAAAATAAATATGGACATTTATTTGTTATCAATTAGTTTTTTTTCCTTCATTGATAAGTGCTAAATGTAGATATAGACCATACACTATATTATTATGTTTTGTTTATATATATTTTATTTTTAAAAGTATTTATTCATTGATATTTAAAATGTAATTTTTTGTTGAATTATTTTCATCACTTAGTTTAAATTGTTAAATGGTTTTAGAAAAAAATCAAACATTATTTATATTTTTCAAGTATATATATTTGGTAAAATATAAATAAAGTTGAATTTTTAAAAAAAAAAACAACAATTAACTATTTCAAATAGATCGTGGAAATAGTCCAAAATAAAACTACAAGTGAAATGCCAACATCATAAATCTTCAGGCAATTATTGATATTTAATATTTAAGTTGCCATACCTGTATAAATAAAATTATAATAGAATACTATTGTGAGTCTAAATGTACAGTTTGCGACAAAAGCCATTCTCATATATTATAATGAGAATTGAGTGATTGGTTTTATTTCTGAATGAATATGCATCATTGAATGCTTGTTATTAACTATTTTTATATATTAATTTGGATTATCACTTATAGTGGAGCTGCGAACTATGCTATTTCTTGTTCCAAGTCTCCCTCACATAAAAAGAATATAACTTATATAATTTGCATTCTATTGACAAGTCTTAATTATAATATAATAATGTTTATTGTATTATAAGTGTACAATGTACTTTTCAATATATATATATGGTTGCTTTATGTGTATAGTACGCATATATAAATTAATATTATAATATAAACAAATTTCTTTTAAAAAAAATAGTTATTATTAATAAATTGAGAAAGCAGATTTACATATACATTTATAGAACTGCATATGTGTTCAGTTGTTCAGAATTCTGTTCCATTACAATGAAATATTTATTCAAGACTTTTTTTTTTTCAATAATTTTTTAAAATTCTAAAGCATATTCATTATCAAAAAATACTGCTTTATTGGTTATTTTAATATTTTTAAGACTAATGATTCAGAATCTATACAACATCCTCTTTGCCAGTGAATAGCTTGTTATTGTGTGATCCAAATTAACTTGGATAAATTCTTCATAGAAACTTTAGGGTTTCTGATGCAACGCAAAACTTTTAAACCATAATGTTCTTACAATTGATATTTATCCGTAGATATAAATATTTTTTCATTTTAACAAAAAAATTACTTCATGCTTTAATTACAATTTTATCTATTTCAAGGCACGAGTGATAATGGCATGAAACTGCTTCTTTCATAATTTCTCTGATCGATGACCCATTCTTTCAAAATGACCAATTTTTTACTTTTCTTTATTATATCAATATATATTTTTTCATTTAAAGTATATGATTTGTTTTATATTTATCACTCATTGTATTACAATACAGTATAAAACGTTTTTGAAAAAAAAAAAATTTAAAGAAAAATACTAGGCATATATTTTTTGATTATGGTACTAAACTGCATTTAAATCATGAAGAAAAGTGATTAAATAAATTAATGTTAGATTTGAGATTGTTAATTTATCCAGGAAAAAAATGAAGTGCTTTAGCATGACTTGAGTAGGGTTATTTGAAAATTTTAATCAGGGTATCCAGGATCCTTGCCAACATATCTGGAAAGACTAATTTTTTAATCCATTATCTTTAAACTGAATTAAAGTTGCTATGCTGGATGAATACTTGTGGACCTATATTTAATCTATCAAGTCTTTTCATTAAAAACAATAGCTACTAACTTTTAATAAGCCTATAGAAATGTGAATGCATATTTTACTCCAAAGTCTCTGTTTATAAGGATAAGGTATGGATAAGGTATAAATTCAATCTTTGCAATCAAGATGATGATAAAGAAGCCTTTAATTAAGTATCTTGGAGAATAACTTCGTTTGCAATTTCAAAATATTTTTTAATTAAATATAAATAGCATGAAAGATAACTAGTGACATATGAACTACAGTATAACATTTAAAACATTTATTTCATAGCATCTATAGCCATTAGAAGTGGATAAACAAGTGACACTTTTGATGAAATTAAAATCAATAAAAATAATTCAACCGAAAAAAATCAAAGGTTAAATGATAATTCATTTGTGACTTAAATAATCATTGTGCCAGTAAGCAGCATTCAGTATATTATACCTTTTAACAAATATCATCAGCCACCCAGTGTCCACATATAAATATATTATTTTAACCATCATATTGGACATGTAGAAGGCTACCTATTTATTAAAATAAGGTGAATAGCTAGTGTTGTAAAAAACCAATCTAACAGTTGCTGAACAAAGCATATAGTTAAAATATAAAATTGTTTAAGAGCAAATTGAAATTCTCATTCTTGAAGATATAAATTATCATCAACTGATTTATATAAAAATGGAGATTGACAAAGATTCATCATTCTCCATTGTTTCACAAAAATAATATCAGAAAATGATTCTCCAGCTGACTTTGACACTTATCATGCTTCTATACTAAGATGAAAGTTCAGAAAACCTCTAAACACAGTTGGCTTTGCTAGTATCTTATAAAGAATATAGTGACTTAATGGACTGCAATTAGCTTAAAGGTTTAGACTATTCATTACTAAGTTCACATAAATTTTCCATTGGTATAACACATTTTAAAAAGAATATGTCAAAATCTTTGAATCAAATTAGAATATTACCAAGAAACAACATACATTTGTGTATAAACAAAGTCAATCAGCAGTCACTTAATCATTACCCATTGTTTCAAGAACTAAATTATCTGATTCATCCGTTTATTATAATCAAAGACAATCAGCAGTCATTTAGTCTTTACCTATTGCTTTGAGAACTAAAGTGTCTGAGCATTTGATAGGTCAAATATCAATGGAGTCATTGAACCAATATCTCATTCTGAATTAAAAATAATAAAGATATTTGTGGAAATTATAAATAAAGCACTGTTTCTTGATAATTACCCACTTTTGTCATTAAAACAGATTATCTTTTATTTTCATAACTTTTTATTAATGCAAGAATAAGGTGAATTTGTAGGAGCTATTATGATTTATCTTGCATATGGTCTGAATGCATACAACTTTAAAATGCAGCATGAAGAGGCATTCAATCTATTCCTGATAAAACAAGTTGAATGATTTGGAAAATAATAACCAGATTACCAATAAAGCACTTGTGAATAATCATTAGTATCAGCTACTGAAGAAAAGATATACACAAAGTAGCCAGTTAAATTTAAACACAGTCTTTTGCGAGAGCAGACGAGAACTGGTCATTGAAAACAGATGTGTACTATGACTCTTATAATTGTTATTTCATTAATAGGCTGCAAACAAATTTTAAATTATTAGTATTTCAATTGTGGTAACCATATAGGTCTGAGGATGTTTTAGATAAAAAGCCTCTGTTCCACTAATGATAGCAGTGCCAAGGAAATTTGAATATATCTATTAAGAGAGGTGTCAGCTCTTGGTCACTAGCTTTAGATGATTCCTGGGAACATTTGTCAATGGAAAAGCAAACAATTCCTTATTGTAAGGATATCTTCTCCAAATGGTTAGAGTTAGCCAAGATATTTGTCTTTTCACACATCAGCTATTATTGAGGCAGCAAAAAAAAAAAATTTTTTTTACCTAGAGTTTTAGGCTATTGTTTCTGTTTATTATACAGTCTTTCCACTTAAAGCCATTTTTATATGCAAATAATGAAATGAAACATATATTAACACCACTATTTTAACAAGAAAGCAATGGATAAACTAAGCAGACAATGTAAAAGAGAATGAGAACTCTTCAGAAACAAATAGCAGAATGCTGCTGATATAGTACACAATTACATCAGTTGTTTGCAACAAATCATCAGCCAGAATTTTAATGAAACATATTTTGAGAAATAAGTTATTTAGTTTTAGATGCAGAATATACTTTAAAGAAAACAAAATAGCAAATTGTAGTTTGATTTCTATTTTAGTATGAAAAAAACTATAGATCAGGTTCTTAGATGTCATAGAAATCAACTTCATTTTTACTATAGCTGAACATCTATCATTAAATTGTTTTAGTATGACTCAATGGAACAACCGTGGATAGCAGTCAAGTTTATCCATGCTGAAGCTTCATTATCAGAAGAGAGAAGCACTGATCAATTAAGACATCAGGGAGGAAAACAGCATGATTCCTTCCCATGGAAATAAATGGAAAAAGTGATGATTATCAAAACATCAATTTAATCTATAATGATTTATTTATAATGTTGTTTTTTTTTGTTTAGGATGGGGAAGAAATATAGTAAACTTGTCCAGTCTATTTAACAAAATCAAAATGGAACTCACTCAGTTTGTAAACTAGATTTATTTTAAAGATTTGTACTCAGTAAACAAGGAAGTAAACAGTATTAATGTAAATAAAACAATCGGTTGTAACAGACAGATGAATTGCTATAAAGTTACTTTATTATCTATGATAATAATATATAAAGAGTTTTTCCAAATGAATTCACTCTGCTTTGCTTACAGTAGTAATAATATGCAAATTGAAATATATTTATTATGATGTCACACAGTTGGCGATTACTATAAATGTTAATAATTTGAAAAACTGCTAAAAGTTTAGCTATAAATTCAATGTAAATATAATCAAGTGACAATGGTGTCTATTGGGTAGAGAACTATATGCTTTTACAGAGAGGAATTTATTGCTGCTTTCTAATCTGTGAACTTTATGTATTAAATGCAAATTCACAACTATTGTGAAATATTTGCTGAAGTGCATGGAATATACTGTAACAGTCCGGTCGATGACATGTCAAGAGGTCGCATCTGACTACGGTCAGACATAGGGTTTTCATGTAGGATGTTGGAGATGACACGATGAAGTACATGACTCATGATTACATCTATCTTTAATAAACTAGCCTAAGACTTATCCATCAAATAAACTAGCCTAAGACTTATCCATCAAATTTACATGCAATTTAAGTTCATCTAACATCTCATCATTCTCTCTTGGATCCGTTGCCTCAGTATTTGAACTCGGGAAGAAAGCGTTCAACTCTCTTGATAGGGATGTACCTATGCAGACTATTAATCAATAACTGAATTAGCTCATCCTATTTATTAAAAAGCAATAACCTTGATTTAATATTTATCTCTCATGCTCATCAAACAATAATGTATATGTGCATATGTTAAATATTGGTCATAGGATTGAATGTAAATGCTGGATCAAGAAATTAGAGAGAGCTTATCAATTAAACAAAACTTCATAATATTTATTTACAAAAACAAAATATATAAAAAACAGAACAAATTGTCAATCAATGTAGAAAAATTAAAAAAAAATAAATTTACAAGTGCAACGGAATTATTTGATATATTCTATATTTATAACTTCTATGTCTATGATGAGTATCTATCATATTGTTAATTAAGCAATTTAAAATTACTTATCCCCTATTTCTCATGATAGATACACATAATATAGACATTTATATATCCAAAAGTAATGAAAAATTTATTAGATAAAAAAGTGAGATTGCTAACTAACTTAATTAGAAATTTAAGTGCAACTCCAGATGCAGTATGCATTCTAGGTGTGGAAGTTGGTTGATCTAAAATAATCACCTTGCATATTTATATATCATGGAAGAAATATAATAATGAAACAATACATGATATGATAGCAAAGTAAATAGTAAAGAATATTAATTAAAATAGTTAATCATTTATTCATTAAAAAGATCTTAGGAATACTATTAGTAAAACATATAACACATACTATAAATGGTCATGTCATGTTGTGGCATTGGTTATGCTAGTGAATTTAAAAGAGAAAAAACTATTATTCTTTAAGTATTCAGTTTGAGCACTTAATTTCACAGTCATGGACGAAAACTCAACCTTTTTGGAAGAAAATTACCTAAATTTTATTAAAAGAAAAAAATCAGATTTTCAACCCCTCCCCCTTTCTTCACACTTTTATGTTGGACTGTTCCAAACTGTTGGATTATACCATTAGTACTTCTGAAATATAAGACAGATAATAAAATAAAATAAAAATATCTATACAAAAGAAAAGAAAAAATATTTACAATATTTCATTTATCAGAGTCCTTCTTGCATAACAGTTATTACAACTTATGCATTTTTTATTTATTTATTATAAATATCGATGACTCCTCATTGATTTTGAATAGCACATTCTGAACATATTTATATTGGCAATGGGTGGTTTTGTTTTATTCCTCATGTAGATTTCCTTCATGCAAGCTTATCAGGCACTTCATTGTAGACAGATAGATATTAATTTCACATGGCCATAGTGGTGGGCAAATGCTCCACCTGACGACAATCATTCTAGCCAAAATATATCTTATTCACAGGTTTATATATATATGCGGTTTGCATTTAAATAAAAAATATATATAGAATACAGTTACTTATTATTTGTGATATTGGCTATATAAAATATTCCTGTCATTAAAATTTTAACTGAGTAAACCGTTCTAATTTCTTTTTTAGTTTTTTTAAAAAAATCATAATACTTTTTTTAAAATTTATAAGTTATTTTAAACTTATCTGATCATTTAACTTGTGTGAAAATCTTCCATTTGCTTCCTTAATTTTTTTAAATGGCAAATAAATAAAAAAAAACTGGTATTTGTAGAGACGCTGATTCAAAAAATGTCCATTTTGTAGAAAAACGTTATTAAAATAACTATTTCAACAAAGTTGACTTTCCATGTCAAACACACAATTTAAAAGGAGTTGTAATTGTTTTTCTTTTTATACTCGATGTCATTTCCATTGGTTATTCGCAGCGCATGCCTATTGTTGCATTATAAAAATATTGTGATTATCGATTCATTTAAAAAAAATATTAAAATAATATATTATCATCTCCTTACATTCGGTTACCTAGTACAATACTTGATCTTTTTTCCATAACTATGATTGTTTTTTCATCGTTTTAGTCATTGTTTACATTTATTAAGATGAACAAGATCTTCAACACAATACAATTATTAATATATATAAAAATTTGTATGAACTTTTCTAATGTTTATATTTTTTTTATTAAACACTAGAATTAATTTTATTACTAATATATATGTGTGATTTCATGGTAAACGATCTACTATTTCCACTATTTAATATACAATTAGTACATTGTCATAACTTTATATTTTTTTAAGAGTGTTCTAGCAAAACATTATTTACTTTATATATATTTACATTCTAATTAAAAGACAATCCAATATTTCAGGTGGCTAAGCTTTGTGTGGGTGCGATTCTAAGCTACCCTCACAATACTAATGATTGTCTCAATTAATACCCAGTAGTTGTCGGTCTTCTAATACTAAATTCATGTTTTACAACAATTATAGATTACATATTTTTGTTTTTAAAAGGTGTGGGGTGGGGTGGAATTTTCATATTTGGCAATTATAATATTCCAGTTTAATTTCATTCTTTTTTTTCCTCCATCTGTTTCATTCTTTTTATTTTCTTCATCTGTTTGCTTTTGTTCATACCAACTAATCTTAATAAACATCATTGTTTTTGCCAATTATTGTAATGCCACTTTACAAAAAAAAAATCAAACTATTTAAATATTTCTTTGATTTTATTTAAAATTTATTCTAAAGAATATTTTCAAACTAGCTAACTTTAAATTGTTGAGTGCTGTTCATTAAATATTTAAAAATAACATTAATTCATTAATCAGTTATTTTAGTATATGCTTTTTGATAGCTCTTGCCCAATATAATTTAATAATTGAAATTATTTATTTTTTATTTAGGTACGCAGTTAGAAGTTGATGATGAAACGGATTTCATTAAGGTAAAGTAGTTTACATGTATATATTATTTATATGTATCTCTATCATATGCGGATGTTTATATATATGTACGTGCTTAATTGTGTATTATGCACATTTGTTTATTTTTAAAAAATCAATATTGATAATGTATTGGAAGTTTTTTATTTTGTGAATGAGTTTTACAATTGTTATGAATTATCTGAAAATATATCCCCCTCCCCCAACTTATATGGTTCTTTGAATTTGGCAATTGTTATCAATTTTTATTCAGAATGTATCCCATCTTACTTTTTTTTAGATTACCTGTTTTTCTGTTATATACATCTTAACATTTTTGACTTTTTTCTCTAAAATCCCTTCACCCCCCCAAATTTGCAACTTTATTTTTCATACACCTTTCTACCCCTACCTCCAACCCACTTTAGAAGATAAAAATACTTATTGTCAAAAATATAAATTTAAAATGAGGACCTGTGCTATAATATTGCTTGCAAGCCAAGTCATACAATAAAAGTGTTTTATTAAAGCATAGTGACCAATTTAATTGATCTAATTAAAGTTATTGGTTTCATTTCTCAAAACCTTCTGATCTTTATATATTGATGATATTAAATGTATTTGCTCAATGATGTACATTGTAATTAAATTTAAAAATAATATATACTATTGTAACGAAATCAGATTTTTACTTATAGCTATATAGCTACTCGAACATATCCTAGGTTGCAATATAACTCTTTATTGCAGTAATTCGACACTTATCTAAAATTCTACATAATGGTTAATAACATTCCATTAAGATGAAAGAAGCCTTTTTACTTATGGCAATATAATTAACTTAATATACAAGATGGTGCAATATATTTCTTGATTGCGGTACTTCTATATTTCTCTAAAAACATTTCATAATATTTAATCATATTCCTCGTTCTGCATATTTATAGACGTCAATTTCTGACTCCCAAGTGCCAATCTTATTTACATAAGAATTATGCTGGAAGAGATAGAAGAATGATAAGGGATACTTAGAAAGCCTGGCCACTGGCTAGCTCACTTAGGACTGGTGGTACTTAAATTGTGAGAAACATACTGTGACCAGCAATAATCAGATATTCAATTAATTTAACTAAATAATTACTACACATATATATATTTCTTTCCTTAGCTACCTACATGAATTCGAGATAAAGAAACAACACAAATATTTCATTGAAATTTAATATAACAAATAAATAAACAATATTTATCTAAATCGGATGTTGAAAATTGATAATAAATTGAAAGTATGCTAGCCTTTCTCACATGCGCAATTATAACAGAGAAAGCTAATCAGATTTTAAACAGATCTCTAATAAATAATCAAGCTTAGACACAAGACAGAGATTTTGATAGAAAAGGTTGATACCAACCTTTTCTAAACTTAACTTTTATATATATAAGCCAGTCTTGTGTCTAAGCTTGATTATTTATTAGATATCTGTTTAAAATCTGATTGGCTTTCTCTGTTATAATTGCGCATGTGAGAAAGGCTAGCATACTTTCAATTTATTATCAAATAAATAAATAAAAAAATTATTTGTGCTCAGATATTTTTATAAAACACAAGCATACACATACATTATACAGACAAGCAAATAAAATAAAAGAGAGCAAAAGTAATGTTTAATCAATCCAGATGTGAAATATAATTTTAACGGTGATGAGAGCTGATTATAATATCATCATATAAGTCCCTGAACATCAATAGAAAAGTTGCACTAATGTGTAAAGGAAAAATATATATAGAATAAAGCGTACATATTAAATTCTGGAATTTCCCGGGGAAATAACGGATTCAGATTGGCAATGATAATAATTTCATTCGATGCTATGGCCATTAAAGTTGCTCATCACGGATATGTTGTCCTGCTTGGTTTCTTAAATCTCTATTAATTTGGATGTTAACTTTAATACAGATGGTCAGGAGAGGATTCCATCAGGTTTAAATGGTTGATTAATATTGTAGCAGCTTGCATATCTTCACGGGACTGGGATCAAAAGCCCAGCACGTTTTAAGCTTTTGTCCCAGCCTTGTCATGGCTGGCGAATATATTTGCTGTTTCCAATAAGTTTCCGAAATCTTCAACATAAGGAATTAATAACACGAACAGATAGATGTAGATAATAGTTCTTTTACCTTACAAATTTCATTAAAAATATATCACGAACTTACTCCTCCCCCCACACTTTTTTTTTTTTTTTATATTCTAGAACGTTCCAATTCCAAGAATTTTAGTTATTTTTAGTATCTAAGCATGTGGTATCCGATCCGGCTTCTCTTTAAAACAAAAGCAAAGCTTTTAGCACTCTTTCCTTCTTTGTCTTGACCAAAAATTCCGTCGAACACCTTAATTTTTTTAAAAATAACTTAAAATAATGCCTTCGTTAAAAAGGCACTACACAGATAACAATCTGTGTTTTCTTTTTTATTTATTTTCATATAATATCTATGTTATTTTCATGATGAAATTTGCTGTATTTCATTTTTAATAAAATGAAAATGTTTCTTTTAAACGATTCCTTCCATTCACTTGCCTATACAGCAATATATGCACACACATGCTTTAACAAAATAAATGAGCACAAATCCCTCTTCTCCTTCATGTCAGTTTTAACTTTTTATTTAATTATTTGACGAAAAAAAAAAAATCAATTATGAAATACGGACAATTAATAATAAACCTATATACATATAGATGAATATCAAAATTCCCTGCTTTGAAACAGGGTTTAATCCCAGCCCTGTTGCACTATATCAATTATAGTTTTAGAATGCATTAAAATTAAAACAATAAATACATTTTTTTTTAATGCACCATCAATCAACAAAATGTGTTTTAAATTAAATTTGTTAATATTATGTTAAATGTTCATAATATATTTTAGGGAACAATTGAATGTAATTAAATCAACAAAATTTAAATTGTACACTTAGTTTTTCATATAAATGATCTTCAGTTTAAATAAAATTAAAATTGCTTCAGAGATAATGAAAATATATTAAACATCAATTATTTGGAGAAATAAAAATAAAAGCTAATATAAAATAGCTAATTTTCTCAGTGATGCAGAAAATATAAATAGATATAAATGCTATGATGAATGCTATTGGCAACATAGCATGCATGTATGTAAGATGTTTTTGAACACTTTCTTCTGCTTGATCATCTGGCATCTTACTCATGTTTTTTGTTTTGTTATCAATTTTATCGTATCTGTTCATTTGGAGTATTAGCAAAGAAAATGCTGCATTTTTTTAAAAAAAATATACAATTTATTTATTGAAAAACAAACAAACCATGAACTAAAAAAGTGGAATAGACAACTAAGATGAACTTTAGGAAAGGCATGATTTCCAACTAAAGAGTAGTAAAACTGTCAATAGATTTATATGTTGAATGGTTTTTTAAAATATCAGGATGAAATAAAAAATGTCCAGATCACAAAAGGAATTTCCAGATTAAACATAAGGAATTAACATACTCTCTTGGAATAAATGGAAAATCTTACAAATATGGATTAATGAGAAGCAAGTGGCAGATGATAGCATCAGCATAATATTTTTTTATGCTTATAAAGGTTCAGTTTTAGTTCAAATTTATATGAATAATACAGAGTCAAATATCAATAAATTAATTTTATAGGTATTTTTATTCTTTTGATTTTGTATTACATTTTTTCTGTTTAAAGGATTGTATAGACTGGTAACTCTCTAAGATTATGGGGTATTTCTAGAATCATAACAAAAACTGCCCATTTTTAAATTAGCATACAATTGCTTTTCTAAATAAGCTACCTGCTTATTATTATTATATGTACCAATGAGAAGAGGTAAGGTTTAATTCTGATGTAAAACTAAATGCATCTTAATGATGTAAGTTTTAAATTGCACTTTACACAAAAAAGTGAAGCTTATTATTATTAGAAAAGAATTATATGGCTGAGCGCTTGCAGAGAACTTAAGTCTCCATATTCATAGCCTACTTTAAGCGAAGATTAGCAGTAATTTATGCAAAGTTTTCTTTCATAAAAACAATTTTCTGGAAATTGCAAAGCACGAGTCTTTTCGGTTTATTGAATAGTTGTCATTTGCAATAAGGCATGCCTCCTTAATCTCATTTCATATCATTACGTTCAGTGCACAGTGATAGTGGGTTTGAACACATGTCCTGTTGTTTTTTGGTGCTCAAAGAATATGGATTTGTTTTCAGTATTATTTAGAGCTCTCCTGTATAAATAATGATGTTGATATGTTCTGGTGGTAATGTTGGCACAGGTCTCTCCATAATATGCTGCTCTATATCAATTGATTGGGCATGAAATTTTATAAACTGCTTGGGCTAGAATTATTAAAGTTTATGATGTATTTTTAAAATTGAGATGCTAGAATAAATTGTGTTAGGGAAATGGCAAATGAAGTTGTCTGATGCTTGATTTTATTATTTTATTGCTTGGTTAATTTACTGACCATACAAATATTAATGTGAAATACTAAGATTAATAATAAAATATTAATTATATAGGAAGATTGAATTACTTAGTCTTATTAAAAGATTTCTAGTTATATATATATATTTTAAAAGTCAGTAAAAGTAATGGTATTTGTGTTTTTTTTAAAGCCAAGTTCAGCAAGTAAAGTGGGCTTAGCCACACCTAAACGAGCTAGTAGTGCACCACCTGTTAAACGAAATGTACTAGCAGCTACTTCAAAAATTGCTTCGGTATCAGGTATATAAAGTTCAAATTTTTTTAGTATATAAAATTCAAATTTTTAATCTAAATATATCTTACATTCTTATATTTAATATTTTTAACTTATAGATAAATAATCTTAGTTATTTTTATATATTTGTACTTTCAGTGTACAAATATGTGTATTTATTATAACATTAGCAATTATAAGTTGCTGTGAGTATAAGAAAAACGATTGGGAAATTTCAAAAACTAAGTCTTATCAATTTAAACTAATATATAAATCGAGTAGTTATGAAAGTTAAAGATTTAAAATGCTAATATTTTTCTATCTACAGAAAATTCGAAATTAAATAATCATTGCAATATCATGTAACCAAATTGCCAATAGTCAATATCTTTAATTAAAAAATTATTTTATTTATTAAATTATTATTAATTTGTATTTTCTAATAACTTTGAATGATTTTATTGGAAGGCACAAATTTTATGCAATTTTACTTTTAAAGTGCAATGTTTATATAAATGTAGATCATTGACATTGTTTAAATATATTTGTTTACATTATTTATATATTGATTGCGCAGTATGCCCTGTTATATTTTTTATAAGGAATGACTTGGAATTAGCCACTATATTAGAATCTGAATCTTTTAAATTATATAAAATTCAACACATTTTCATTAATGAAAGTAATATTAATTAAATTCTATATTTGTGGAATATATGCTGATAATTTTAAATTTCCAAATAACAAAATATTTAACTCTTTTAAATATAAAAAATTTCAAGTCATTTCAGATTGCTGAAATAAATTATAAACTTTTTTATAATGTGAATTCATTTTTGATAAAATCTTATATATTTTAAAAATATTTATTTAATGAATGAATTTATTAAACAGTTGTATTGATTTATTAAAATTATTATGCATATATATTTATAAAATTTTTCTTACGTATTCTTAAGCCCACAAACGGAAACTGTCAGCTGGTCCGACTAAAGCCAGCCCAGGTAATTTGTATTTCTAATTGACCATCTTACTGTGTGGTTTGCCAACATCCATAATATTTCTCATCCATGGCATGCTTTTAGCCATTTTTATCCTATACTTGTCCTTCCTTCCAATTTGCTTCATTTAATCTGTTACTGGTGTCTCGTTTGGGGTTTTTTTTTGTTGTTTGTTTGTTTTATTTTATTGATGCTATCTAATAACCATGTAGTAATAATTTGTTTCAATTTGTGCATGTTGTGTAGCTCAGCAGATTTTTTTTTGTTTTAAGTAAGTTTTTGGCAATACTTTAAGTATAAAGCTGCTGAAATAACTTATGTATTACACATTTTCAAAAATGTATAATTTTTATTCACTTTATTTGTTTGTGTAAATATAGTTGCTTGCACATATGTGTATGATTGTAGATGAATATATCTAAAAATTTATTTGTGTAAATTTTTAAATGATTTATTAGTATTTTAATGACATTTTAAAACTCTGGCAATTTAATTTTTTTTTAAACTATATAGTTATGTGAAAAAAAATTTAATTAAGTTTTGAGGGTCAATAGGAAAAAGAAATAAAATTAAAATGTAGACACATTTTATAAGAATACATTTAATGATTGAAAGACAAAACAAGCCTATACTACTGCAACCAATTGGTTACATAGCTGAACTAGAAAAAATAAATAAATAATTAGATAGTTGGCAGTATATTCTCAGGTTTGAGAAAATAAAAAAAAATTATTTTATTAATGAGGAAAAATAATACTTAAATTTTCTTAGACATATTTATGATGGGCCTTTATTTAACTCAATATTTGTAAAATCCCCATACAATAGTATAAAATTCTCAAGCATTAAATATATTTAAGAGTATTTTTTTTTTTTTTTAAAAAAAAAAGGCTGCAGAAAAGAATTTGCTATTAACTGAAAGGAGACCCTTTGATTCCTCTTGGGGAGACATTAAAGGAACCGAGCAGGGCAAATTCCTGATGTCCACTCCATATGTTCTTATCGCTGTAGCTGTTATTACTATGTAATTATTCATATAGTATACGAACATGGATGGGCTGTTTACCAACACGCATTAGCCAGCATTGTGAATTTGTTGGCTTTTTACTTCTGAGTTTAAGATCAAGAAACATCATGGACTTTCTTCTCAGTTGCCTAATAAGGCAGAACGAATGTACGTGTAAATGATAAATATTTTTCCAATAGATATATACAATCATGACAAACAAAAATAAATCATGGCCCTTATTCCCAGGAGACTGTAAAGTCACCAACTAAGGCAGCGGTTGGTGTCGAAGGCGGAGATTGCTAAAGATCCCCTGATTATGGATCTAGGCTGCTATTTGATAACAACTTTTTATTTAGATACTTACAACTGCAGATCACTTTCAAGTGAAGGAAGTTTGCAATAATTAGAAGAATTGCCTTATATTAAATGGGACATTATTGGACTTTGTGAAGTTAGAAGAAAAGGTGAAGAGACAAGTGATTTTAAAAGTGGAAATGTACTCTATTATGAAGGCACAAATATTGGAAATACAAGTGGAGTAGGATTCATTATGAGTAAAAAGTGGAAGAACAACATTGTGGAGATAGATGATGTATTGGACAGAGTGGCAAGATTAGTTATACAACTTAATACCAGATATCAAATGCAGATAATTCAAGTTTATGCTCTAATAAATTCTCATAGTGATGAAGTAGTAGAAGACTTTTATATGGATGTACAAAAGGCTTTTGATCAGAGTAAATAACATTTTAAAATTATTATGGGAGACTTTAATACTAGAATTGGTAAACAAATGAAAGTGCTGTAGTAATTTTGGTTAGAGTAATAGAAATGAGAGAGACAAAGGAGTTTGCAGAAAAAGAAAAACTTTATATTATGAATTAAATTTTTGAGAAAAATGTTAAAAGGAAATGGATATGGAAGCATCCAAATGAAGGTATAGCAGAATTGGATTATATTTTGACTAACAGAAAATACATATTTCAAGATTATAATGTTCTTAGTAAATTTAACACAGGAAGATATCATCGATTAGTAAGATGTAAGATACGTGTTAATGCAAAACTAGAGACAAAAATTATTAAGAAAAACAATATTTACAGTAGATATTCCTAATCTTCAGAAACATTCTAATGAATTTAAATTAGAACTTACAAATCGGTTTCAAGTATTAGTAGATTTTGAACATGATTCAGATTTGAATGAAATTAATAAGAAAATAACTGATACATTTTAAAAACTGCAACAAAGATAGCTGGTAGAAAAAGCAGCAATTGACCATTAAAATTTCTCCTGAGACTAGAGAATTTATGAAGAACAGAAAGAATATGAAAATATACAAAAATGATGCATTAAAAAGGATTGAATACTTCAAATTTTGTAAAATGGTATGGAAAAGAGTTGAAAATGATATAAGAAAGTATAACTGGTACTAGCAAGGAAAGCTGTAGAAGAGAATAAAAGTCTCAAATGTAATACAACATTTTGGTATTGATAGGAAATTTATATCTGCAATAAGAAAAAAATATGGAATTATTACTAAAGAGGTGACATCATGAAATGAGTAGAAGACTTATATCAAGAATTATATAGTAATAAAGAACAAGTATCTCCTATATCTATTATATCTTCCAAATGGCCCCGAATTTTAAATGAAGTGAGACATGCAATTAAATTTATGAAGAAAGGAAAAGCTCCAGGTAATGATAGATTTATAATTGATATATTAAAAGAAGCAAGTGAAGGAATAGAAATAATTTTAGCATAGTTATTTACCAAATGTCTAAATGATAAAGATGTGCCAGATGATTGGAAGAATGTAGTATTAATATTAATATTTAAAAAAGGTGATAAAGAAGATATTAGAAATTGCAGACCTATCAGCCTTTTAATAGTTTTATACAAAATTTTTACCAAGATATTTACAACTTGTCTACAGAGAACATTGGATTTCTACTAAACAAGAGAACAAGCTGAATTTAAAAGTGGTTTTAATGCAGTAGATCATATCCAGGTATTGAGAGAAGTTATAGACAGGATCAATGAATATGAGTTGCCATTATACTTTGGAATTGTAGATTATGAAAAGGCATTTGATTTTATAAACATTTCTTCAGTGATTAAAGCATTGGATCATCAAGGTATAGATCCAGGATATTGTCATATTTTGAAGAATATTTAAAAAAATGCAATAGCAACAATTAGATTACGTAATGATACTAGGAAAGTCAACATTGAGATGGGTGTAAGAGAGGGTGATTCCATATCTCCAAAACTTTTTATAGCAGTGCTGTAAGAAGTATTTTGTGGATTAAAATGGGAAGCCAAAGGAATGAAAGTAAATGGAGATTATTCAAGTCATTTAGATTTTGCAGATGATGTAGTTGTTTTTGCAAATAATGCTTTAGAGCTGCATGAAATGTTGCAGGAGTTATTGTAGGAAAATAGGACTAAAGATAAATGTTAAAAAGACTGAAGCAATGTTCAATACAATTTTCTCAAAATATGAAAATAAAAATTGATTATGATGAGTTAGAAGAAGTTAACAGCTTGGTCAGATTATTAATACAGATGGAAACATAATGAATGAAATTAATCATAGAATTGACCTTGGTTGGACTAGTTTTGGTAGAAATAACTTGATACTAAAAGGAAATATGCCTATGTATTTGAAAAGGACCATTTTTAATAAATTATCATTTGCCAGTTCTTACTTATGGATCTGAGACTTGGACACTTAATAGAAGGGCAATACAGCGACTTCAGACCACTCAAAGAAATATGGAGAGATACATGTTAGCAGAAAATGCAACATATGGGTAAGAGAACAAACAGGTGTTACTGATCTCATTGGAAAAATTAAAAGACTGAATTGGAGCCTGGTATTGCTAGAAGAGACAATAATAGATGGACAATTGAAATCTTAAACGGGATTCCAAGAGATTGTAAAAGACCCAGAAACAGACCACATGTGAGATGGATGGTGAGTGGTGATGTGGAGAAGAGAAGCTAAAGATAGGAGAAGATGGAGTGAACTTAGAGAGACCTTCATCGTGCAGTGGATTGTCAATAAATGATGATTTTTAAAAAAAAGAAGGAAGAGCAAAAATATGATTTTAATAATTTTGTAAATTTTAATTTATCAGAATTGTTTTCCTTTTTTTTTTTTATCTTTATTTAATGAAATGAAAAAATCAAATCAATGCAATTAACAGATTATCTTCTTGTTGTTATTTTGCAAGATTTGATTTTTAATTATAAAGGAATGTCAAGAATTTTATGTTATTAAATTCTTGTTCTTAACTTGTTTTTAATCTATGATTAAGGAGAAGATTGTCTGAACAATTATTTTTATGAAATTTTATTTAATTGTTTGTCATGAAAATGATAATGTAAGAGATAGATTGTAATTGACTTGTGGGCAAAATTGTTTTAAAAAATATATATGTGAGGGTGTGAATTAGTAACTATACCCAAGTGTCTGGAAAGGTATTGCTAACTTAACTGTTGAAGAAAACAGTCAAATCTTAATTCTGCTGCTGAAAAAGATAGTAGAAGAAATAACTTAGCTGTTGAAGAGAAAGCATTGAAGTTTTAATCCAACTGCGGAAAAGAAAGAAGCCTTTATCAAACTGTGGCATAACGCTGCATTAATCTTAACCAAGCTATTGAGTATAATAATCAACATTTTTAATTCAGCTTTTAGTATACTATGACTTTAGCACTAAAAATATTTTGTACCACGAAAACCATGTACTAGATTCAGTTAAAAGGTAGACATTCCCTTCCTCTATGTAACCCTCCTTCACTGGAAGAAAATGTAGGGATGGTAAAATCCCCTTTAAACAGCCTGCAACCTGGCCTTCAACCATGAGCAATGAGTCTCTATCTACATCTGTCTCACCTGGAAATTCAAGAGGAAAACCAAATGGACTAAAATTGCTATTTTCTTTTACCTGAAATTGCTATAGACCCAGAAAAGGACAAATTTAACCAGGCCCATGTTTAAAAGCATTTAAGAAGAAACTCGATTAGGAAAAACAAATTGCATCTGGAAAGGCTTTTATAGATAAGGGAAACGAGGCTATAGGTTTTTTTATATATATATGTGCTCACTATATATTTATTAATAGAAAATCTGTTTTTTTTGTTTGTTTCATAAATGTAATAATTTTTTTTTTTCTCAATTTGCCTTCTGGGTAGAATCAAAGATTGCTGTCTTTGATTTCTAAAAAATATTTAACAAACTCTTAGTTATTTTTAAAGAAATAACTAATGAATTGAAAGTTAATCCATGAATAAAATGTACTTGATAGGTTAATATAATTTTATCAAACTATATTTTTTTATAATGAAATGGATGTTTGAAATTATCTACTATGTATCTTTTTTTTTTTTGTTAATTAGATATTAAATGATTGTTTTCAAAAAAATATTCTTTCTAGTCTTAATTACTTTATTCTATCCAATTTCTGTTTCATGAAGTGCAGTGTGTGTATGACCTTATATTATGACAACGTATTCTAAGATTTAGTTTTTTTTTGATGATCCAATAAAACTAGTTATTTAAAAGGAGAGGAAGCTCATGAATTAAGATTATTTATAAGTTAATTTATTTATTTATTTATTTTCCTCTTACAGTAATAAATTATAGTGTTATTTCCTGAGCTAGATTTGTTCATAACAGCTATATGGGATAGGGGATTTATATTTAATGTATGGGCATCCAGATGATGATGATTTGGGGGTTGGCACGAAGAGGATATTTTTCAAAGTCCATGCACTACATTTTATTTAGTTGGATCTCTATTAGAAATTAAATGTATAGTTGGGCAATACATTAATGGCACTAAATGGCCAGGGTATTGATGATAGTCAGCATGTTTTAACATCCCAGCATTATTATTTTTTGTTTGTATTTTTGTGGATTAGCACTTAAGTTTGTGCATCCAAACTATTGTTTAAATAATTGCCCAAGCTGGCAAAGGCTCAATAGTTAGCCTGGTCTACAGAAGACTTATTTCTAATCCATTCACCAGATTGACTATTGATTTATATTTTTTTTATTGTTCTAATCCAGCCACAAGATGAACTGTTGATTGATTTATTTTGGTAGATCATTCATGATGATGAATGATTATTATTGTTTGAGAGTGCTGGTGAACTTATAGATCCCTTCTGAAATTAATTTTTTTTTTAAACTCTAGGATAAAAATATAATTCCTCAGATCCCTCAGGGTTTAAACCCCAATTTTTTTTGTAGAATTACAAATGACTAACCAATTTTGATGTGTATGAACTCGTGACCATCATCCCAGGTATGACCCTATATTTCCCCGTTGCATTACACTACTATTACAATGATACATTTTGCACCAAAATCTTTTATTTTAGAAAATATAGTGAAATCTTAATTTCATTGCCTGGTTTTTTGGGTCTCTGAATTAATGCATACATTTTTTTTCCCATATTTTTTCTTCCTTGAATTGTTATTTTATTGTATCGATCATTGATAGATCAGTGTGACTATTCACCATTTTTTTTATTTGAAATAATATATAAATACTATTACTATTTTTATAAATTTCACCATTTTTTTTTATTTGAAATAATATATTCTAACCTATCGTTTGTGCATCTCCACTTCCGGACAATATAATATAAAGTATAATGGGTTAGCTCAGTTACAGATTACGTTTGGCTCAATGCAAATAATTAATAAATAAAATATTCTGCATTAAAATTAAATGTTTCACTAGTTCAAATTCAAAAATAATAATAAGGTTTAGTTTATAAAATAAATCAATAAATATTTGTATATTTTTCATGAGACTTGGAAGTGAAAATACAGATGACAAGAAAGATTACATTGAGCCACTATCCCACAGGATACTACCTCAATGGCATAAGAACACTATCCCCCCTATTACTATCTTAAATAATAAACTTCTAGTATTCTTATGACTTTAATAAATCCTACTCATTAAGATTAAACTAATAATTAAATCTTTATCTACTATAATTTACCTCAATAAAATCTCAGGTTCATAAAATTGTTATAAGTTAAATAAAATTACTGTAGTAAAACATGAGAAGGGAATTTTATGTCTTACTCTACTATACTCAAACTAATGATAATAATAATAATAAATAATAATAATATTCTTTATTATATGAACTAATTTTGTATATCTCTTTCTTCACTATAATTTTATTTCTATAATAAAAATAATATAATACTCTACTATAATCTTTTATCTTCAGATAATAATGTAAGAAAAATATGTGGTAGGACTTTATAATCTGACAAATAAAGGTGTGTGGCAACGGATAGCATATAATTCAATGTACTATTTAATAATCAATTTATGATCATAAGATAATGTAAAATATGATTACTTAATTAAATGAATACCAAGAAAATATTCGAATTCTTAAAATAATTTTTTATTTATCTTTGTGCAAAAATTATGTTTAATTTAGTGACTCTGTGTTATAGATGCATGGTGATGATTGGAAAAATAAATAATCAGACACACAAACTTTTGAATAAACAAATTTAACAAAGTTTTATTATTAACACCAAAAATAAATAAACAATCTATTTACAGTATTTATATCGGATATCCTTAATTTACACCATTCAACCTTTTTTTATTCCTAGTTATTAAACAATCTAGAATTTATTTAAGTCTTCATTTCTGACTTAAAATAATAAAAAAATAATAATATCATTTTATTTATCTTTTAAAATCAATCCTATGATAAAACTACATTTTATTACCTATTTTAAGATATATCATCTTTAATTATTATTTAAGCTATGCTTCTTTTAGAACATCCATAGAAACATAGTACGGAAAAACAAAATAAGAATACTAATCGTGAGTATGGATCTTTTTAAAAATAAACAATTCCATTTTACATTGTTAAAAGAAAATACTATATAAAATATCTACTGTTAATTTATTATTAAATTATGTGGATATTATTGTTCACTGCATTGTGATTATCAAATATAATATATATCCCACTTGATACCACTGTAATACTATATAATTGTAACTACTGATTCATTCCTTATTATTTACTAAATATAAAATTATACCTATGCTTATTGTCTATATCGTTTTACTTTATAAACATTGTATTTTAAAAATATGCAATACTTATTTTAAAACAAAATAAAGCATTTAAAAGTTATTTAACATTTTAAAGAACAACTTTGTTTTATATATTTTATTCTTGAAATTTTATTTTATTTCCAAAACAAATCCAAAAAACATATTTTATGATTCTTTTCCTTTTTAGGATCTATTAGATTTACAATTCCAATTTATACAAATTCTACTTCTTCTAAGTAAAATGAACTCATTTTACTCAAATGATAGCATATCTTAAACTCTAAATTATCTATTATTTCTTTTCAAATATATCATACTGAATGATGTAGTTTTATTGGAAATCTGGATAGCGAACAGATGTAGGATCTAGGGAAGAAAACCAGAGTATAACTCATAGCATATATCAAAAATATCATGGCACTGTATCTACAAGAAATAGAGGCATGACCTAGTTTAATGTCCTCCAATAATATTAATGATGTCACGCTATTTCTTCAGCTTTATTAAAACATCAATACTTAAGGAAAATAGACACTGTCCAAAATAATATATCAGTTACAGGGCACTGTTAACTGTACTGATATCCATGAAGATTATAAAATATTATTCATATTCCCTCATCACATCCTATTATAGCATCATCTTAGGTTCACCATGTTACTACCAAGCCACTATCTTAATATTATTTCCTAAAGATTTATCACATCTTATATCGACAAAATAACTATCTTGCATATTCAAAACAATAAATAAAATTCATTTATAATTATTGCGATCTTACTGATCCACAAGAAAAGTCTGCTTACTTCCTTATTCTATATTCTAAAACATATACAAATTTGTAACATGAATCCTTGGAATATCCAGTAATATGAAAGTTTTTAAAAGAATCACATAAATATTTACTATTCTGTTGTGTTATATTACTAGTATAAAATTATAGTATGCATATTCCCAAAATAAATCCTAGTCCCATAATTTTTTTTTAGTGTTATAAAAGATGCATTTACATATAATTAAACATTTATACTTTCATTCATTAAAATTCCTAGGCAATCTGAAAAGAAAACAAAATATGCATCATAAAATATCAATATTCATTAACTATTACCAATTGATATCATCTGGTCATCACTTTTGCAGTCGTCTTTTCATCCACTAGATATAGCATAGCATACATAAAAATACATTTATACCTTTACTTAAATGTTCTTATCATGTTCCTGCTCTAATAAAATAGAAAATTTACATTTAAAATAAATAGTAATAAATAAAAATCATATTTACAGAACTTCAGCTGAAAAAACAAATGTTTTATATAAGTCCGAATATTTCCATTTTCTTTCTCAAAAGTTTTTTTTTTTTTATTTAATGTTCTCTTCAAAAGCGATTCTACAATCTCCCCCGTTGCTGTGCTTCTCTTGTTTGACAATGAACAATTGTCCCCGACTTTGCACATGCATTGTACTCCTTCCTGTTAAGAGCGTAGATTTAAAATGATTAATAAAAAAAATACGTCTTTTAAAATCTTGAAAAATTAAATAGAATAATAATTAATCCATCCTGGAAAAGTTATAGAATAATAGCTTGTGACTTCTATAGTCCAGAATGATGATTATTAAAATCATAATAAATCATAACTTCTTAAAAATAATTCCGTGAAGTTTCTATACTATAGTATTCCATATCTGCGTATTGTTGATGCATCCTGTCTTTTTTTTTTTAGCTCAGCTTGAATTATCCGGATAAACTTTTGCGCAATACTTATTTCCATAATTCCATATTTTATTTATTAACATGTTCATTTTCTTTATAGGTTTCTTCTTCAAAGAAATTTATTATTTTTTATTACATATTCAGAGGTTTTTCTTGTCTTAAATTATTAGCTTTTAAAACAATTTTATATACGCCTATTAATCCTATATATCTCAGGTTTTTAAAACATACGCTTTTCTAAAATATTTTTCCGTGAGTCTTTTCTTAAAATAATTTCTTGAAAATATTTTTTAAAATGTTTCCTTCAAAAAGGATATAACATTTACTCTTATAATATGATATTTCCATAAATTTATTATACAGTGTGCTTGTCCCATGGCTTATTAATATTGGACAAGTCTATTTGGCTATATAAAATAATGCGTCTTTACTTTTAATCAGCAACAATTTTTTTAGTGAGTTTCCCATGTAATGTCCATAAAATTAATTTATTAATTTGAATAGTTCTCCTGTTCAATATTATTAAAACTGCATTAATAAATATTATACTCATTTTTAAAATATTATAAGTTAAATACATTTTACTTATTGGTATATCCATTTTATTACTGCGAAATTATATCTTAGATTTCGAAAAATACTACTGATAGTGGGACGTTAAAAATTAGCAAAGCATATTAAATGAAGTTATTACTAATATTTATATTTTACACTCTCTTTTGCAAAAACTTTTTAAATGTCAAATTAGCTTTGCAAATAAAATTATACGAAAGCATTAAAAAATTGACTAAATAATAAAATTAAAATTTACTATTACCTTGATAGCTTCTGATATAATCTACCTTTAATACATTTTTAATCACACACTGATACCCCCATGCAATCCATATTTATATCCTAGAAAATACATCATTCTATAGGTTGATTCTTACTTTTGGTTTGATGCCAAATTTGCATAATTTTACAAACTTACACAATTAAATTTCAAAATAAAAAATATTACGTATTAAAACCTTAAATATTATTTAAGAATATTACTTTTAAATCGATTATTACTTTACTAAATTGATTAAACATTTAAAATGACTTTTTTTTTAAAACAATATTTAATGATTTATCCCACTTTTAATATTTAATTTATCTATTTTTATTTTAATAAAATATTCAACTTTTTTATTAACTGTACTCATCTTTTATTACATTATTTAAACATTTTATACGATAGTTAATTTAATATTTAATATTTGCTTTTATGATAGGGAATAATTATATCCAATTCTATAATGCAATTTTATAATATTTTAAACTTGATTAATCTAAATACTAGCAAGCAAGTGTGTACAACTCTATATTTCACAAATCACATGACTAATATAACTAATATAACCTAGACAGACTATCCAATTTTTCTGTCTGGGAATAATAATAAATTGCTACACTTATTGTATTAAATAAAATAATACAATTATATAATTTGGAAGAATAATTTAGAAAATATAGAACTAAATACAACTTTCACTACCATAAAGATTACTTTTAAAATATACGATATTTATAATTATTAGATATAATTTATAACTTTAAATATAACATTTATTGGTTCTAGTAAACTATTCAGCTTGTGTTGGGGCTGTTTCTGTGTAAAAACACAGAATTATACCGCTTTCACGGCCGAACCTACGGCTAATATACGAGTGATCATATGTAGTGGTTATAATACGTGGCCAATTCGTCCATGTTCAATAACACTACGTCTACTAACAATACTATGATCGTATAGTTTGCCGTTGATTTCATTGCAGGTTGAATTTCTATGCATATTGACAGAATTTGTATTGTCGTTAGAATTTCAGATGAGAGTGTGAGCATTGTCATCTTTTTCAAGTGGTTATTTGTTGATGTTTATGATTTTCTGTATTTCCCAACTGAAAGATTTTTGTGTACTAGTAATTTTCAGCGTATTATTGATATTTGTCAAAATTTTTTTTTTGGTTAATTTTGGCTTTTTTGGGGGTCAAAAAAGACAAAAAATAAAATTTCTCAAGCTCTCTGGCACACGATTGGAGTTGTTTGCGGAAAAATACCGTTTCTGTCGCGACTAGGACGAGAGTTGAAAAAGAAGAACAAAATGTCTACCACGTTATTATATTTGTGGGACGTCCCAAACAGAGAAAATGAGGCAGTTGCGTTTCTGCAAGCCCAAAACATCCTGCCATTAATTACAGTTGATTTAGTTCAGTCATATGTGGTTAATAAATTTATTTTCTGGAAAGAATTTGTATTTTGTTTGCGATTATTTTTATCTGTAAATCATATAATTAACACCCGGAATGACAGTGTTAAAAAGGGGTGGCGTAGTTTGTTGGACATCTCTTGATTGATTGACTTTTTTTTGTTAAAAAAAATACTTCTTCTTTTGACATACCTATTCATTCCGTTTAGAAGCAAAAAGAGGTTTTTGGTTGTTGTTTTAAATTAATAAACAGCACGTTAAGTAGATTTTAAAAATGAACCCGAGCTAATTTTTCTTGTTAAAAAAGAATAAAAATACCGGACATTTTATTTGTTATGAAAACAAAAAATCTTTAACAAACTTGTACGACTCTTAAAAAAAAAATAAAATAAATCCACAGAATGTAACAAAACCGGTTAACATACATATTTTATGTGTTAAAAAACAATACCGCGATTGACTTTTTGTTTTTTGTTTTTGACGTTTTATTTGTTATTATTAAAAAAAACAAAAAAAATCAAAACACGCCACCCAAAAAAAAACCCCTGTATTTATAAATGTAAGATAAAATACCAAACAATTCTTTTCGTTTATAAGCAAATACGGACATCTGAGGCGGAGTTTGTCGGACAGGTTTGAATTTTTTTTGCTAAATCAATCAACAGCAAACCCCCTCATTTTTAACATAATTCAAAAAGAAAGTGTCGATTCTAATTTAAAATAACAACAACAACAAAAGAAAGTCGTATATGTAAAGCAAATTGTGTATATTTGAGATATTCCAAAAAAAAGTTAAAACTGTCCCTTATACTCTGAAAATGTATCGAATCCAAAAAAAAAAAAGATGTCTGTAAAAAAGAAACAATAGATTTAGAATGGAAACCCCCCCCCCCCAATAAAGGCGTATGTCAAAAATTATGTACTTTTGAGATCAAAAAAAAAAGGTCAAACTGTCCATTATAGTTTTAAATTTATCAAATGAAAACCAAAAAAAAAAAATAATTATGTCCAAAACAAACAACAATATATTAAATATTAAAAAAAAAATAATTGTCTAAAACAAACAACAACAATATATTAAATATTAAAAAAAAAAAATTACAGACGTATGTCAAAATACGATCTATTAGATAAAAAAAATCTAGCGGCGCGGTAATGTTATAACGCTCTGTTTTTAACTAGAAACAGCGCCACCAAAGGCTGCACAGTTAATAGTTTACTAGAACCCATTTATTTAACTATAAGTTTAAGACTATTAAAATTTAACTTTTTAAACATACTTTTAAATATTTATAGCTGTGCTGTTTATTATGGCCAGCTTTTGCAACCATATGTAATAATATTTTTAGCTTTACTTAACTGTTCTTAAGTTATTCATTATAATTTTAAGCACTACGTAATTTCACTTAGCTTTAAATTGTACTTTAAGATATTATTAATACAATATAATTAACACATCAAGATAACATATTCTAAAATTTAAAATTTTTAATAATTTACTGTGATGAACTATTTCTGACCTATAGAAAAGGGCACAATATAAATACTATTTTTATAAATTCACACATATTTTTAATTAATTTGTTCATTAATTAATTTTTCTTATGATTCAATTGCAAATAATAAGTTAAAATACTATGTATATAAAGAATAATTTTTCAAAAACATTTTTAAGATTTCTTAATAATTCTTTTAAAATTCAAGTGCACCATCATTTTTCTAATTAAAATAAAAGGCTGAAGATTGCAAAGCTGTTTATATTATGATCTGAAATGTTTAAAATAAGATTAGCTTATTAATTTTGCCCAAGTTTTTTTTTTTTTAGATATTAGTATTTGTTGTTGATTTTTTTTTAAATTGAAAAATGAGAGAAAAATTTCAAATTAAATGAATATGAAAATACAAGTAAGATACTTCTTATTAGATGATTTAATAAAATCTTTAAAAATTCAAAACTGTAACTAGTTTAAGATAGAATCTTCAACTTTGCACCTTACCAAAAGTTGTTGGTATAACTTTGAGAAACTATTCAGTAACAGTTTATCCGATTTAACAAGCAAATGACTGATGAGAACCAATATATCTATATATATATTAATACATTGAAATTTGCATTTATAATTTTATTTAGAAAAAAAAAGACAGTCTGTTATACAATATGAAATTGAAAGAGTTGTGAGACTTTAATTTCTTATATGATTACGAAATTGGAAAAGTGAGGCTTTGATTTCTTATATTTATGTATGTTTACTGTAATGTTTTATCTCTATATAACAACTAAAGAAGCATTTACAAGAGAATTTCTTTTAAATGCAAAAAAACTAACAGTTTGCTATGTTGATTATTTACTATCATATTAATATCTAACTAGTTTTTAAAAATAAAATGGAAGTGGAAATTTTCATGTTTTAAAATATTTTCATCAATTACATCCTTTAAAATTATTAAATTAAAATATATATGTATATGTTAGATCTTAAAAGTAAAAGCAATTATTATTATTATTTAATTGAAATTAAGCTTGGGTTGTAATCCTGACAGAAAACAAATATCTTCTAAAGAATGTAATAAAATTATAATATTTATTAAAAATATCCTTAACTTTTGCTTTGTGTTTATGATTTATATTATTAATTTTGTTTAAAATAGTTATACTACAGTTTTTTTTTAAAAATTCTATATCCACTAATTTCAAAATCATGTATTGTTTATGAAATCATTATATACATCTTAATGACTTTTTTTTTATTTAATTAAAGTTACTTATTATTTATAAGAGAAAACATCCTTGTTCTAATAACAGCAGAATTTTAAAACAATTTTTTTTTTTATTAGGAATTACTTTTCAAATATATTGTCAATAAGTAAACATAAGATTATAATTTTTTGCTATAATAGCAAATTTTTTTTATTATTTTAATTGTAAGAATAGAAATTAAAATATTTTATATCTAAAAGATTCTCCATTTTGACTTCTATTAAATTTTGATTAATATTATAAAAAAATCATCAAAGTAAAATATAAATGTAATAATTTATTTAATATAATGGACAAAACCATTAAATTTGTAAAAAGAATTTACATTTGATGTGATGTGGCTTCTCCTTAAAGAAGTCAAGAATATTTCAGCAATTATGCCCAGATAAACCTGTTAGCCACTTTATTTTCCATTCCCCACTCTAAATTTTCCCATATTCTGTTCCACCCCATTTCTACAACATAATCTTTGTCAACTCTACAACCTTTATATCTAAATCCCCTTTATCTTTTCCCAAACCCAGCATAAAAACCAATAATTCACTTTCTGTATAATCACTTTTTTCATATTTATTCTTCCATTTCTGTTTTCAAGCATTTACATTCAATTAACAAATGCCTAATATTTTCTATTCCTGCCTTATATAATTTACAAAATAAATCACCAATTTTTTTCCATTTACATGTATATTCTCTTGCCGCTAAAGATCCCGTTTGAGCCTTAAATAATAAACTACTTTCCCTACTATTATCATATATTAACTCACACCTAATATTCTGTTTATTTCTATATATATTTAAACTGTTTTTACTCTCCATAATATTTCTCCATCTCTTTAACTCCCTATTCTTTATTAATAAATCTATTCTTTTATCCCATTCCTTACTACTACAACACTCAACAATTCTCTTAACACAATCATCCCATCTTTGTACAAATATACTGATATAAATTCTTTATCCAAATCTTTTGCATACTGCATTACTTTTCTCAACCATCTTGTTACCTGCCCTTTACTCATAACCCAATTAAATACTATTTTGGCTATTCTTTTATTATCCATAAACTGCAATCTACCAAACATTTTTATTTTACTTTTTGCATCTCTCATATGAAAACTTGACCATCCCATTTCTCCTTGAATTGCCTCCCTTACTGTCCATACATCTGCATCCAATGCATGTCTTCCTACTTCCCTTTGAACTTTTTCTAAGTAATTTAATACCTCTTTACTAACATATAATGCACATTGCCATATGTTAACCCTGCTACTGCAACTCCTTTCCATATAATTCTAACTACATCATATTTATTATATGAAAACACTGTTAATTTCTTTATCAATCCTTTTCTTTTTTTTTTCCCTTCATTTATCAATTTTTTCTCCTATTCATCCAAATAATTTTTCTGATTACTTAAAATAATTCCCAAGTAACTATATCTATTCACCACACTTAACTTAATATCTCCCAATAAAAATTCTACATCTTCTCTTTCTCCAGTATTAACCATCATTATATTTGATTTTTCTTCACTAAATTTAATCCTCATCTCTTTACCCACCCTTGCACATGTCCTCAGCATAACTTCCATATCTTCTCTTCTTTCTGTACACAAAAATATATCATATGCAAAAAAAAGACCTGACAAAATATATACTCCCTTACTATCTCTATCCCTTTTCCTAATCTTTCTATTGCTCTTTCCATTTCACTCAAATACAACACAAACAAAATAGGTGCCATAGGGCATCCTTGCCTTAGTCCCACCCCATTTTTAACTTTAACTGATTCTATATTCCCTAATTGATATATATATATATAATAATTATTTTCATATAATTTCTTAATAATATCTATTAAAGCTTCATCCCTTTCCAAATTTGCTAAACTTATCCATAATCTATTTCTATTTACTCTATCATATATCTTCTCTATATCTATAAAACTCATATATAACTGTTTACTTGAATTCCTACTCATATCCACAAGTTGTGTAACTACAAATAAACTATCTCCTATACGCCTATCTAATCTAAAACCTCCTTGCATTTCCTCCACTACATTATTCCCTTCCATCCATTTTACAACTCTTCTAGCCACCATATACGAGAAAACTTTATATAAAACTGATGTTACTACTATTGGTCTATAATTTATTAAAGTCTGAATAGAGACAATATACAAATACTGAATTGAAATAACTAAATAAGATAATTGTTTAATTATGATATAGATTAAGATTTTTAAAAGCATCTTAACAAAATATAATTAATCTTAGCAAAATACATATGCCAGTACTTTTTTGTGCAACTTTATCGTTTTTAATTTTTGAGTTGAACAATATTTTTGTAATTATGAAAACTACTTAAACACATAAAACTTCAAATTATATAATATTTAATTATTGAGAATTATTCTATATTTGAAGTAAATAAAATGTTTAATATTTCATTTATGAGCAGTACTACAAAAATATATATCTAAAAAGACATTTTTGTATAATCATTTTGTCTTTGATAACATTTTAACAAAATATCATTGCAATTTTTTCTAAAGCTATATACATTTTTATTTGTATTCATATACTTCTCTTCAATTTTTATTTATAATATATAATTACATTTTATATTATTTTACATATTGTTTAGCATTTCTAGAGAAATTTACTTTTATATTAAATAAATCCAAACCAATGATTTTTTTTCTTTTTTTTTGGATAATGGTATAATATCCAACTAAATGTTCTGGGATTTTTACAGAAAAAGTAGCTTTTATTAGTGCTTAGCATGCTTTCGATGTGTAAAACATCATAATTGTAGCATTATTATTTCTTTAATATTCCTAGCTTTTAAAGTACTCTTAATAAATATTTTAATATTTATCAACATTTGAATTTGTTTTGATATTCAAAAATATTTATATCCATTTATTCTTAATAAATATTTTAATGTTTACAAACATTTAAATTTATTTTATTTGTTATTCAAAAAGCTCATAACCCTAAAGAAATAATAACGCTATGATGATGATATTTTATATATCGAAAGCATGCTAAGCATTAGTAAAAGCTAAGTTTAAATCATAAATGCTACCTTTTCTGTATGAATGCCCAGAACATTTAGTTGAATATTTTATGTTATATATAATATGTTATTACTCTTGATAATTATAGCATTAATACATAAAATAATAGGCAAATTTCCACAAAAACATTTTATTTTGCTATTTGCATTGCATGGTTCAGTGCAGTGGTAAAGTGTAAGATTCTGGAGCATAAACTGCTCAGAAAGGGTTTCATGTTTTGGCACTTTCATCATACATTTTTTATGAAACTCTAGGCAATAAAGTCATTTGATTATATATTTATGTATTATACTATTTCAATTGTTGTAATACACTGCATATGTATTAAACATTTAGCAAATAAAATTTTATTTAATATTGAATTCATTTTTTGTTCTCTTGAATAGATTAATTTTAGGTTTTTAAATATACTATATATATATTTACTCTGCCTTTACAACAGTAGTTTGTTATTTTTGCTAATAAAATTTCTCATCAAATATAAATTTATATTATAATTACACATAGAGAAAATATTTGTTTTTCAATCATTGTTTGCTAAGGATATTATTTTTAGGTTTGTTGTCTAAATAAATGAAATTATTTTTGTCTACTTTTTGGCATGTGGATGGAGGCTCCATCAACTGATAATATATACATGAAACAATTATTTACATTAATCCAGTGATTAATTTTATATTTGATAATCTAATTATGAAATAAGCCAAATCCTAAATTGTTCTAAACAATAATTACAGTTTACCATTATCTAAACACATTGCTGCCTGCCCAACAGATATTATTTTGAAATAAAATGTCTGCAAAATCAAAGATGATCCAGAGAATCATTTGTCAAGAGTTCTAATTTTTTTTTTTTTAATCATAAATCTTTAATAACATCTAAATGAACAAAATATCTTCTTAGAAAAATTGTATAATTTTTACACATACTTCTTTTTATATTTGGAAGCAATTTCTGTAAATTTTCTAATACTATGGCATTCCTATAAATTAAAGAACAAAAAATATCAATTGAAGCCATTTTATATATACTACTTATGGGAATAGAATCAAAACTTTGAGATGCCTAAATACAATGAAAATTATATTTATTTCATTTTTGAATTGTCTCATTTATTATTAAGGAAAAAGAAATTGCTGTCTTGCCTAATATCTTAACTAGGACCCCCCCCCTTTTCCCCAAGCCTTCTGCTCAAAATTTTAATAATAAACTAATATGTTTATTAAATTTTTTTGTAGAATATAATATACATGTTTTGATAAAACTATTTCTTTTAGCATTTTATAAGCAAAAATATGAACAGCTTAATGTGGCTTATTCAACTGCCATGATCAAAAAATCTTGGTCAAATGAAGCTTGGAAATTTTTTTATTCTTTCCAGTTAACTAGTCCATAGCCAATCTAGAAAGCCATCCTGTATTGCATATAAATAGGTATCTAGCCATTATTAGTTAGAGTATGAAGATTTCAGATTAACCTAAGGTAGTTGTGTAAATGTTGAAGTGACACTAAGTACAAAAAAATGAATTTGTAATATAATGTGTTTTTCATAGCTTGTGTGTCCATTGGTTCAATCCTAAGACTTGAGCCCATAGTTATACTTTAAACAAAAGTAATTGTATTAATTTTTTTCTATTAGCTTTTCAACTGGTTTTAATATCAAAAGCAATATTTTTTTTTTTTAGCCTAATATGGAAATGTATGCAAAAGTAAATAAATAGCAAAACAGAGCACAAAAAATAGAATTGCATATATAATAAAGACTGGCTAATAAATTTAATTTTGCAGTGTAAAAATTATTTCAGAAAAGTTGAAATAGCCAATAAAATTATTTTTTTATAACTTTTATTTGAAATTTGTTGAGCTTATTAATTTTTAAAACTTTTTGCTTGCAGTAAAATTTAGTTTCAGTCATATTGATTTTTCAATATTTTGGAGTAAAATATATACTGCCATTTGATGACAACTTTTTATTTAGGTACTTACAACTGCAGATCACTTTCAAGTGAAGGAAGATTGCAAGAATTAGAAGAAGAACTCTCTTATATTAAATGGGATATTATTGGACTTTGTGAAGTTAGAAGAAAAGGTGAAGAGACAATTGATTTAAAAAGTGGACATATATTCTATTATAAAGGCACAAATATTGGAACTACAACTGGAGTAGGATTCATTATAAATAAAAAGTGGAAGAACAATATTGTGGAGATTGATGGTGTATCAGACAGAGTGGCAAGATTAGTTATACAACTTAATAGCAGATACCAAATGCATATAATTCAGGTTTATGCCCCAACAAGTTCTCATATTGATGAAGTAGTAGAATATTTTTATATAAATGTACAAAAGGCTTTTGATCAGAGTAAATAACATTTTAAAATTGTTATGGGAGACTTTAATGCTAGAATTGGTAAACAAATGAAAGATGAAAGTGCTGTAGGTAATTTTGGTTATGGTAATAGAAATGAGAGAGGACATAGACTTGTGGAGTTTGCAGAAAAAGAAAAACTTTATATTATGAATTCTTTTTTTGAGAAAAATGCTAAAAGAAAATGGACATGGAAGCATCCAAATGAAGGTACAGCAGAATTGGATTATATTTTGACTAACAGGAAATACATATTTCGAGATTGTAATGTTCTTAATAGATTTAACACAGGAAGTGATCATCGATTAGTAAGGTGCAAGATACGTGTTAATGTAAAACTAGAAAGACAAAAATTGTTAAGAAAAACAATATTTACAGTTGATATTCCTAATCTTCAGAAACATTCTAATGAATTTAAATTAGAACTTACAAATCGGTTTCAAGTATTAGTAGATTTTGAACATGATTCAGATTTGAATGACATTAATATGAAAATAACTGATACACTTTTAAAAACTGCAACAAAGATGGCTGGTAGAAAAAAGCAGCAATTGACCAATAAAATTTCTACTGAGACTAGAGAATTTATGAAGAAAAGAAGAAATATGAAGATATACAAAAATGATGCATTAAAAAGAATTGAATATCTTGAATTTTGTAAAATGGTGCGGAAAAGAGTTGAAAATGATATAAGAAAGTATAACTGTGAACTAGCAAGAAAAGCTGTAGAAGAAAATAAAAGTCTTAAGAATGTAAAACAACATTTTGGTATTGGTAGGAAATTTATATCTGCAATAAGAAAAAAAGATGGAATTATTACTAAAAAGAGAGATGACATCATGAAATTGGTAGAAAATTTTTATCAAGAATTATATAGTAATAAAGAACAAGTACCTCCTATATCTATTACATCTTTCGAATTGCCCAGAATTTTAAATGAAGAAGTGAGAAATGCAATTAAATGTATGAAGAAAGGAAAGGCTCCAGGTAATGATGGAATTATAATTGATATAATAAAAGAAGCAGGTGAAGAAACAGGAATTTTTTTAGCAAAGTTATATACTAAATGTCTAAATGATAAAGATGTACCGGATGATTGGAAGAATGCAGTAATAATATTAATATTTAAAAAAGGTGATAAGGAAGATATTAGAAATTACAGACCTATCAGCCTTTTATCAGTTTTATATAAAATTTTTACCAAGATAATTACAACTCGTCTACAGAAAACATTGGATTTCCACCAACCAAGAGAACAAGCTGGATTTAAAAGTGGTTTTAGTACAGTAGAGCATATTCAGGTATTGAGAGAAGTTATAGAAAGGACAAATGAATATGAGTTGTCATTATGTTTTGGATTTGTAGATTATGAAAAGGCATTTGATTCTATAAACATTTCTTCAGTGATTAAAGCATTGGATC
The DNA here is from genome assembly GCA_028023455.1 of Epiperipatus broadwayi. Classification (NCBI taxonomy): domain Eukaryota; kingdom Metazoa; phylum Onychophora; class Udeonychophora; order Euonychophora; family Peripatidae; genus Epiperipatus; species Epiperipatus broadwayi. The sequence goes on along the minus strand of JAQFVV010006225.1, from coordinate 9,114,391 downwards.
ATCAAGGTATAGATCCAGGATATTGTCATATTTTAAAGAATATTTATAAAAATGCAACAGCAACAATTAGATTACATAATGATACTGGGAAAGTCAACATTGAGAAAGGTATAAGACAAGGTGACTCCATATCTCCAAAACTTTTTACAGCAGTGCTGCAAGAAGTGTTTTGTGGATTAAAATGGGAAACTAAAGGAGTGAAAGTAAATGGAGATTATTTAAGTCATTTAGATTTCGCAGATGATGTAGTTGTTTTTGCAAATAATGCTTCAGAGCTGCAGGAAATGTTGCAGGAGTTATCAGATGAAAGTAGGAAAGTAGGACTAAAGATAAATGTTAAAAAGACTAAAGTAATGTTTAATCGATTTGCTCAAAATATGAAAATAAAGATTGATTATGATGAATTAGAAGAAGTTAACGGTTACAAATACCTTGGTCAGATTATTAATACAGATGGAAACATAATGGAGGAAATTAATCATAGAATTAAACTTGCTTGGAATGCTTTTGGTAGAAATAACTTGATACTAAAAGGAAATATGCCTATGTGTTTGAAAAGGAAGGTTTTTAACAAATGTGTTTTACCAGTTCTTACTTATGGATCTGAGACTTGGACACTCAATAAAAGAGCAATACAGAGACTTCAGACCACTCAAAGAAGTATGGAGAGATGTATGTTGGGAGTAACAAGAAGAGATCGAAAACGCAATGTATGGGTAAGAGAACAAACAGGTGTTACTGACCTCATTGAAAAAATTAAAAGATTGAAGTGGAGTTGGGCTGGACATATTGCCAGAAGAGATGATAATAGATGGACAATTGAAATTTTAAACTGGATTCCAAGAGATTGTAAAAGACCCAGAAAGAGACCACATGTGAGATGGATGGATGAAATAAGAAAATGTGCAGGGGTGTTGTGGAGAAGAGAAGCTAAAGATCGGAGAAGATGGATTAAACTTGGAGAGACCTTCATCCTGCAGTGGATTGATAATGGTTGATAATGATGATGATGATGATTTAATTAAGTCACTACATGATTTTTTTTTTTCAGGTTTCCTCATTATATTATATACTTAAGCAATAACAATAGCTTATTTTTGATTAGAATTTGACAATTGTTTATAATAGAATTTTGAAAAAAATATGTATATATTTTTTCTCTGTTTTCTAGTACTTTGTAAAATTTCAACATTTATCATTGCTAATATATCCTCCTGTAATTTATAGGTAGATTTAGCTTTTTAATTCAATAACTTTTAAAAATTAATGGAATTCTTGGTTAATTCATTTTGTTTGAGAATTCTAGTTAATAAGATTAATATATATTGTGCCAGGCACGTTTGATGTGGCCAAGCACAAGATAAGGTCAGATAAATTAATGGTTGAAAATACGTAAAAAGCCATTAAATGGGATGTGGGTATACTATTTATATAATTAAAATTTGTTATAAATTATGAGAGTGAGAGAGCTGTGGCGATAATATAAACTCACACACACATATGTTTAAAGGCTTAGAAATATGTATTTGCAATTTTGATTTTTTTTTTTTTTTTTAAAGAAAAAGATAAATCCAAAGTGTATTTATAATTTTAAATATTTTTGTTTGTTGAAGAAACAGCGTTTATTTAACAAATTGTTATTCTCTATTTATATTTTTTGAGTGTTTACAAAATGTAAAAGGGAAAATTTTAAATATTACTGTTAATTAAAAATATTTAAGAATAATTTCAAAATCGAAGTTTTAATGTTCATTTTTCTCTTCAGTTTCATTTGAGCAAGTCATTGTCTTAAATTTAAGAAAAGCCTAAAGGCATTCTGGCTTCCTGTCCATGCTAAAATAATTTTAACACGATAAAAGAGTTTAATTAGACTTGCATTAATGCATGGAGAGAGGAATGTTCAAGTTATATGAAACAATTTTTTTTGTTAAAACAGAAAAAACTTCGATTCTGATAATGTAATTAATCAAGAATAAAAAGATGTTATCATTTCTTAATTGTGATCTGAATGGAGATATAAAAAATAAGAAAAAGCTAAGTGGAAATCAAGTAAAACCAAAAGCAGATTTAATTAATTGATTTTTCTTTTTGGGAGGGGATACATGAATTGAGGGGATATTGAGGAGAGATAGATCTGTTCTGAAGTTGCGGGAGGTCAGTTCATCTATGTTTTTCAAAGACAAATCTTATTAGGAGCCTGAGTCTAAGTTTATTGTTAAACTAATGGTATTAATGGAACCACGCGAAGTTTTGCAACCTTTTTAGCAAGCATGCTGACTTTGATTCAATCTAATCTGAGGGATTTACTCTAATTAAAAATGCATTCAGTCATTCTAAACAAATGGACACTAATTCATGCATTCATTCAAATAACCATTCGAGCAGTTAACCAGTGAGTAGCCAACGGTTTAAACATCGGACTACTAATTGGTGTTGAGTAGCGTCAGTTATCTAGTCAACTATTGGAAAGCTAAATGAGCAGATGATTATTCCACCATATACTCGGTTGATGCCGATGGAAGTTTAATTGCAACACGCCATTGAAGTCAGTAATAAATCTAGAATTAGGAAAACAAGAAAAGACTGTTTAGTGTAATATCCGTTGTCCAGCCTAAAGATGCACATCAAGCCCTTTCCTGTATATAGAATGATTATGGAGTAGAAGGCCATTTCAGCGCGTCCGTCCAGCTCTGCTCCTACCGTCCCAACAGAATGAAAACCCCGAGATTCAAGCACCAAGGTGATGATGATCAATTCTATGAACTTATAACGTAGTCAAGTCCAGCCCTTGCCGCAGTAGATGAATGTATAGCCCACTCAAAATCCATACAAGAATGAAGCTTATAGACTTTATCGGGTATTTTTTTTGTGTGTGTGTTTATTCTATTTAAATTTGATACACATTTCGTAAATATATCTTATGTACATACGTACACAAACACATCTTTCATGTAACTTGTTAAATTTTCCTTGTTTGCTTAATGCCTGTGTATGAGTTTATAATCCACAGATCACTATCTCACGTATTAGTTATTTAATCAATTTTTCTTATCAAGAAAGAAATTTTCTTTTATTTAATCTAATTATTGCTTTATTAAGTATTTCTTTATGATTATAGTTTTGTTTTATTAATATGATTTATGTAGTGTAATATTTGTTTCGTATATTTAATCGATCTGGGAATGTATTCATATTATAAATGGTATGGGGTAATGGCGTAATAAAATATTTATATTATAATTCTAAAGCGACTACTGCCATTATTTTTTTTTATTCTCTTTGTCATTTACTTTCTCTAACTATTATTAATTAATTATGCGAGTTTTCCGAGCCCCAATTTTTTTAACTGAGTATAAGAGTACGCTGAGCTAGCGAATGGGATACCTTCTTACCGGAACCTAAATCTTTATTTTCACGAGGATACTTATTTATTTTTTTTATGAATAATTATTTATTGGCACACATGCCCTAATATCATTTGAACTTGCATATCCTTTCAGGAAGAGAGTTAAATTTCCTTCTGGGAGTGGCGCGAGGGATTGATTTAGAGTCATTCCCCAAAGGTATGTAAGAGTCAACCTTTCCATAAGTATCTTCTGTGTCCGTAACACTGTTACGGTAGAGTTTTGAATTTCTTCTTATTCCGGCATGTCACCATATTTTTCCTCATGTTCGGTTTATGCGCATGCTCATATTAACGGAGTAAACGTTAACCGGTATAATATATATATATTTATAGTCCAACATAATATTTTGAAGTCAATTCATTATTATTTTCAACTGTTGTAAATAACTTAATTAAAAGTTTAAATCGAGATCATATTATTTTAATCCTGCTGTCTCTATGATTAGAAGATAATCATTTTGCAAATGCTATTATATATAATCTATACTCACTGACTCATCCACACTGAAAAAGTATTAAATAAAAAAATTAGAAATTTAAATTCATAAATTCCATATATGCCACTTTGTATCTCATGAATCATCTGCCAATCAATTGTTATTGCTCTCATCTTTTTCTCACTTTTTTATTATAATACTATCTTTTTCATTATTATCATTTTCATACATTAGTTTAATGTAAGAAATAAATAATAAATGATATAATATAATGCAGAAAAATAAATGGCGAGACATCCAACAAAAGTATTAACTGGAGGTTTCAAAATATTGAAGTCAGATAGCAGAAAAATGAAGAAAAGTATAAACATTTGCAGCAGAATGTGAACTAAAGATTTGAAAATATAGAAGAAAAGTGACAAAACTTTATTGTAAAGTTAAAAGAAATTGATAGACATTGTTGAAGAATGATACATTTGACAAAATGCACAAAAGTCTTGGTCATAGAGTTCATAGGTGGTTGAATAACATTTAATAAAAGTCCCGGATTGTCAATTTGATGAAAGAAGAGCAAGTGGAAAGGATGGAAAATGTGAACCATTGTGGTGGAGTTGAGAATATCAGCACAAGAGAATCATCAACATGAGGAAAAAAGACTGACTGGATGTAAAAAAGAGATTTAGGAATTTGCTGTTAAAATATTGAATCACTTGGAAGGTGATACTACACTTGGAAAAGAAGTGAACTTTTTGATCCATAATGAAAAGAAAGAAGAATTCCTAGAGCAAATTGGTGAATCTCTATAGAGAACCTAAGAAATTTGGAAAATTATTTTCATCTTGGAAAACTATTTTCATCTGAATTCTATGTCCAAAGAAAGTAAATTAGCAATAGCATATAGACACTTACAAGGGGATACTCAATATTGGTGGCTCATTGTTTCACCAACTAAAAACCTTTCAAAGTTATATGAGAAGCTTTGTTGAGCAATTTCTGGACTGAGGAATCAAGTCATGCATGAAAAATTTAAAACTGGTGCTAGAGAAAATTATTCAAAGTTCTATCGGAGGCAGATGACCAAACTAAGGATGTTGGATGCCTGTGTAATGTGATTGAAGGTCAGATTATCCAGACAATTTGACACAATTGCTTTTTCTGGATTGAACAAATGCTGTTAATCACTAATAAGAAGTCTATAAAATATGTGGTAGAATTATTAAACATTTATGCTTTAAATCTTCAGAGTCAGCAAGGCAGGGCATTTCAAGATTCTGAGAAATTTCAAGAGGAACCAAAGATGGCCTGACTAAATCGAAAGAAATAATGAGTTTGGTTTGCTCATGGGAAGATAAAGTGCCTTGCAATGCTCAACACACTTTTATCTTAAAATTAAAAATATGATTTGAAGGGATAACTGGAGATTCTACTGGACACTGAATGTCTCTTTTGTGAACTTCACATATGAAAAATACCATTGAAATCTATCTAAATAACCAAGCAGCAAAGCAAATTTAGGCTCAGTTGAAAATAAATGAAAAACTAGTATTTCATGTATTTTAATTATAAATGGTCTTATACATGATATCAAATTAGGGTCTCATTTTTTGTATAAAAATAATTGTATTTTAAATTAATACCGAAGTTCTGGTCATACGCAATGATGAAGTGTTAATGTTTTTGTCAGTCCAATCACATAATTCTTTAAATGTGTATACTGTCTCCTCCTTGTGTCAAAATATACCAACACTGTCAACATGGACAAAGACATCAGATGATGATACCTCTACGCCATTGCAAATACATTTTCCATTAAATAAGACTTAAAAAAAAAACTTATTTGAGCTTGTGATAATGTCTAGATTGATAAAGATTAATACACTTATTAATATATTTCCACTAGAGTGGTTTATATTAATGTTGTACTGTAGAAAATTTGAAACATTAATTAAACCATAGTAATTTGTTATATATATATATACTGAACAAATAATGAAGATATGTGTAAGAGGTTGTGATCTGCGCCAACTGATGAGAACTGGTTCAGCATGAAATGCGTATCTTGGGGATCATTTATTCCTTTCACATGCCTTTAATCATATGTTTTAGTAATCTGTGTTAAAAATATATATATAAAAAAGATTAGGGTTGCTCCAAAAATAATGTGTACATGAAGTTAAAATGTCACATGTGCTATATGAATTTGCTTGACAAAGTGTATGTTTCTAAGGTATCTCTGGTCTGAGAGGTTGGTTCAACTTCTGGGCTGATGGATGATTGTGATTGGGTTGCAAGCATGATATAATTCATTGGAAGCTTCAGTTATTTCTTGTTTAGTTACATATAATCCGAGTTATTTACTTATTTACATAATTCTTTAGAAATGTATTATATAAATGAATTGACTCCCCATATTACAATTACACAAAAGATCAAAGTTAGCCATAGGTGATTGAAGTGAAAGCTATATTTGAGAAATATAGTATTGTATTTTCAGATATTCCAGAAGATATCAAGAGGTTTGAACTGAGCATTAGGTTGACGCAAGACCAACCATTCGAGTCTAAATCATATACAGTACTCCATTAATGCAACTGAGAAATTGAAAAAAGAAACTCAGAAAATGTTGGACTGGGGCCTAATTACTAAATGCTCATCTCCATATTGCAATCTTATGTATAAGAATGAATCAGTCAGATTCTGCTTAAATGCAAGACAGTTGAATAAAAACGGTACCTGACTATAATATTCCCCATCCCATTAAGGAATTATTAATGGGGTTTAAAGGAAAAATACGTTTTTTTTTTCTACTTTTGATTTAACTTCCTGTTATTAGCAGATCCAACTCCATCCTGAGAATCGTCATTTTTACTACCTTCAGATATTGTTTAAATAATAGTGAGGCTGGATTATTGCATTGTTTAGATAAAATTCTATCTCCTGAAGTTAAACAGATTTCGGCAATGTGTCCTCTACATTAGAAGAACACATACAGCATATGGGTTTATTTTGTCTGAATGTTTGAAGAAAGGAATTAAGATAAACCTGATGAAAATACATTCTTTACATATGACAAAATATAACTACATTAAAAAACAAATATAAAGTACAGAAGCTGTTTCCAAATCAACATCAATTTAATTTAATAATATTGCATTATTTTTTTGAAAAAACTTGGGCATCATTTTTCATTTAACCAACTTTTCAAAACTTAGTTGAATTTGTTAAACTGTAGATGTTTTTAAAAATGATTGTATGCATTGGTTCATTAATCTTGATCTTTTCAGTCTTATTGTTTTTAAAACTTAAAATAATTGTTCACACAAATATATGTTGCCAAACTTGGTTAAAATATGCCTAATGGCACACAATATATTGGGAAATTGGTTGCTTAATAAATAATTATAGAAATTTGGAATTCCAACTTCTATATATTTTTGTTTCAATGTGGAATCGCATTAAATTTCAATTCTAGTTGTAAATTATCACCCATTGTTTCAATGTCAATTGATAGGAAAGTAAATATATGAAATTGAATTTCACATTTTTTGAAATCTGAAAACCCATTTTCAAATTCATTATCTTATATTACAATTTGATAGTGTATTCTGAAAATTTCAAACCCTGGTGATTTTTGTAATATTAACAAGCAATATTCAAAATGATATATTTTCAAAATAATTATTTTTGTTTGAAAACATTAATATTGTCAAATAACATTTATGATTATATGATATTTGCCTTGTAGTTTAAGATTATCTTGACTAAGGTGATTTGAATGTTAACTGAAAAAACCAAGTCCTTTCTCTATTGATCCTCTCGCAATATTCCACATTCATAATTTTTTTATTCTTAAAAAATAGTAATTTCATCCAGAAAATCGAAGAATCACTTCAAAACATTATGACCGGAAAACCTTCTAATTTCTGTATAGTAAAAACGATAAGTGTATTTACTTTCTACATCTTCTAGAAATTTAACAATCTGTGGCAATGATTAAGGGCATATGCATGGATATAATTTACAATTTTAGTAACATTTTTCAGCGTATATCTCATATTTAAAACTTTGGAGCACAGTGTTTGTTGATGAATAATGCAATAAAAATATTGAAAATAGTCATTGCCTTCTTTACATTTTTCTTTTCACTTTGTAGCAACCCTGGTAAATTGTATTGTATCAAAACTTTCGTAAGATTGTTAAAAATATCAACATCTGTAGTTGTAATATGCATAGGAATGTTTTAGAAGCTCTTCACTAACAAATTGAGTGGTATCCCGTTTGTCTGTACTTTTATTAATTGCAGTGAAATGACTCGAATCTTGTAATTATTGATTTTAGTTGTTTTCTTAAATTCTCATCTATATCAATTCTGCTAGCAATGATATTTTGAGATAAACTTATATTTTTGAACTTCTTTAATTATTCTGGACACAACACTTCTATTGCTTTAATAATGCATTCACGGATAAATTTCTTTTCAGCAAATGGTTTTAACTTGCTTGCAATTAAGTCTGCTAATAAATAGCTAATTTTAACAACAGCCTCCTTATCCTCAGTTGGCTTGATAAATACACTTTGTTTTTTTGAATGTGAGCTTTAATTCTGACATTTTACCATCTCAAGTTTCCAACATATTTGTCATAGCGTTTTTTATTATTTGTATCATAGTGCCTCTTGAAATTACATTCTTTTCAAACTATGATGAAGCTTCTACTTATAAGACATAAAATTTTACTTATTTTTCACTAAAAAAATATTGTTAATTCCAATCTTTCTTGAAAATTTTGACGTTCTTCTCCAATGCATCATTTTTTTTTTTTTATTCATACTGGTAGAAAGCTTCAACATTATTATGACTTTTTAATAACTTTAAAGAAAACACTACTGGTATACATATACTTTCGTTCACATTCATAACCCAGTTAAATTGTCACAGACATTACCAGCTTTTGTAAATCTCTGAAGTGCCTTGCATGGGCAAACAATAATGTACCTCATATGCTTATAATTTCAGCACATAATGTTACCTGAAATAAATATCAAATTACCTCAAACATTAAGAAATTTTCAGTTATGCCATCTGTGAATAAATATATTAATTCACCGAGGGCATAGCTGAAATTTTCTTAGTGTTTGAGGTAATTTGATACCTCATTTGAGGTAATTTGATAGATACCTCATATGATTAATATATTTTGCAGTATAACACTGAATAAATTCTGTGGACACATTGTATAGGCAATAAAGTGTTTACTACAACATTTAATAGAAACAAAATTTTTTTGAAGTATGTTTTTGGAAAAATGATGAAAGTTCGGGATTTTCCTTTGACAGAACAGCATGCAGTGAAATATTTGCAAAGGTACAAAATCCTGTTTTCTAAAAAGCACATGATATGACACTTTACCGTTCTATTTTATTTTTATATTAATCAATTGACTTAATACAAAAAATAATAATAAGTAAATTGGAAATGTTATAATTAATTTTTGCCGAAATTTTCTTTTTTAAAAAATAAATTATAGTAAAAGAAAAATATGTAAATATTAAATATGACCGCTACATGTCAGTCATTTTGTTCTTTAACATTTATTGTATATCCCTGAAAATATATATTTAAAAAAATCATCTGCAAGCTTGGTAGATAACATACAAGGAGCATTTATTTAATTCATTTATGTATGCATAATCATAATTCAAAAACTCCAGTATTGTCAAAAATATATGACCATTATGGTCATCAATCTTGGCGCCTACAAATTTTTTGTTAGTGGGTCATATGCAGGCCACATCCTTGACATGCTTGATTTAGATATGCAATAATAAATATTAATTATAATAAATGGAACGTATGATTTATTTAAATTATTTTACTTTATTATCTATTGCAATCTGTAATAAGCTCATGGCAAACTTAAATCTCCACAAATATATATATATATATACAAATTTCATTCAGCACTAATTAAAAGTAAACGTTTATTATATGCAGAATTAAAGTGCACTAAAAATAAAATTAAAAAAAAAATGTTTACTTAAAAAGCAATTTTTATTTAAGTAATTTCTATTTTAATGTTTTTATACATTTATAAAAATATCTATCATTGTAAGCTTGAAAGCTCAAACAGTATTGCCCCCCCCCCCACACACACACACACCAAAATAAAAGATTTAATCACTTGAACAAGGATGAGCAAGAATTCACTTGCAATCCATTGAAGATCACCATTAAATTTTCTGGCTTCCTGAAATAAAACACTGCATTAAACTAGATTAGATCACTATACAGAAAACTAATGCATCTTTTACACAGTAACTAAAGATGAGAAACGGCCCTTTATAATCAAGGTGACTATGTGTAGTTGGGCAAGCTAATTGATGAATATGTCAAACACTATCCTTGATAATATGTATGCTGATTATAAATTCACCAACCTGCTCATTACACAACACGAAGGCACCTCCTGGAACATTGAATAACATTCTATCACTTCCAAAACTGATTAATACTAGATGAATGTAATGTCTGAAACAAATGTAAAGAAAAGAAAAATATTTAATTTTAATACAAAATAGGATCAATTTTTCTTCACAATGATGAATGCAAAATGTATGTACTATATATGTCATGCAAATATGTTACTTCAAAAAAAAGAATCATGCATGTATGTTTTGATAAAAGTGTTCCTTAAAAAAAAAAAAAATTAGACAAATAGTTAAATTCTTTTAAGTTACAATTAACCAGTCAATCATTTTATTAAACCCATTATTGAATCTAAGTCTCATCAATTGCATCATGTAATGTATTATATGTTAACAAAATATAATAAATCTTTCATAGATTAAGAAGACGATAAAAGAAGCATTTCTAGATGACAGAAATTCATTATTTGATTTATTCAAGAACAAAAATGGAATTATTTCCACAATTAAAAATGTATAAGCTTCCCATATAACTACCATGCCTGTTATTGTCTCACAGAAGACAACTGCAAATCCAGTGCAAGAATAGCAATTGATAATTATATATCCAGATATACATAATCAGCTGACAGTATGCAGTGGAAATCTTTATACATTTTTATGCTTCTACTTGGAATTTATATTTTATATTGAAGAAAATGATACCAGCAATTCATTATTTGATTCATTTCAAGACCAAAAATGGAATTATTTTTACAATTAAAGATGTATAAGCTTTCCATATTGTGCCGGTCATAATCGTGTATTCATTCAACAAGACCAATAATCCAAGCAAAAGTACCTGAATCCAACCATGCACAAGATACAGATGTCAGGGCAATGGTGAATTTTAACCTATTTGCCTAAACTATTGCCTCTCTGACTAATGGATAATGTTTGTGATGACACTAGCAGTCCTTGGCTTTATTCGGTCCCAGCTGGAGGTCACGGCTTACAAAGAGCCTGAAACTAATAATGGGTTTATATGATGAATTCTGACGATTGCAGAACAGTATAGATGTGGTTTGATATTGACTACATATGTTTGAACAGTAACAATTATAATCTTTTCATGACAATGTTTTTAAATCAAAGAATTATTATAAATAACTAGCATAATTAATATTAGATTCGGAGTAATGACAAACTAAGCTAATTTAAAGCAATAACATTACAGAAATTTATTAAGAAATTGAGTGACTGGCAATACAAAATAAGTTGAGTTTTTTTTTATACAACTAGGTTATACTTTTTGAATTCGCATTCACATACTTTAAATAATCATTAAGTACATTAAATAAATTTTAAATTAAAGAAATATTTGAACATTTCAATTTAGTGGGTAATTGTGATCCAATTCATACATAAAGTATGTTTTTATGCAGTTAAAATTAAAAATTTGTTAATTGGTCTGCCAAGAACCAATCAGCAATAAAATATCATTAGCTTATTTAAGAGATTACAAATAAATCTATTATATATATATATAGATAGATAACAAGATATGAGTGATGTGCATTTAAAACACAGTTACATTTAAATCAATTGTATGTAATGAATGTGGAAAGCAAAATAGTTCATATTAAAGAAATTAGGTAGTCAGATTTAACTAATTAACTGGATTGGTTGGTTGAAGACGTGCCAGCATTGCAGAGAGCATTTCAGGTTTGTAAATAAAGATATAAACATGATGAAAGCAGTATACTGTTATAGATTACAACAAAACAAATGAGGTCTGTTACTAACTCTAGGTGGCTTTGCTAAAAAAGAAATCCCTGGTATATACAGGTAGATGATGAGAGAAATGTTGGCCCTCCAAACCAAAACATGTCTGAATAATAATAATAGATTTGATGTGCTGGACTTCCCATACACATTTTAATGGCAATGCCTGAAAAGGATTTCTAGTAGGAAATATGTCTACTATTAAGGGATTGGACTGGTCATATTTAAACTTCCGAAGGTCCTGAGAGGTATGTAGCAAAGCAAGAATAATAATAATAAACAAATGGTTGTAACTATAAATTACGTAATGCCCTAGACATATATATATATACAGTGGATCACTAACGATCATAATAACTTAATTCCTGATTAAAATAATCAGCTCCCTGACATAATTGAAAGTCCCCAGAAACCTTAGGCCATTAATGAATGGATCATAAAATATAATATAAAAGGAAAGGTGAGAATTAAAACTAAAATATAAATTGTTTTCCACACTTCCCAAATATCTCATTTATTGATAAGTTATCAAATAATTCATTGGGCATTGAATATGAAACTCACTTCTGGTGAAGTTTGACAACATATAGCATAATAAATTGTACATCACAATTTTAATATTTTACTGACACAAACGAAAATATATGTGTGAAATATATACTGTTAGTAGTTGATATAAAAACGCTATGATAGCTGGGTGATTCTCTTTTAAGATATTTGGTTTACAGAAATTGTGATAGATTTTACTTAAATGATTTAATAAAATATATTATTCTCTCAGAGATAATTATGAGGGCAATTTTAAGTTGGAAATAATAATAAGATACCTAACTTTTAAAATAATTTCAATCATTTAAAAATAAATTTATAATATGAGGTACAAAACTAAACAAGCTTTCTCTATTAATTATTTTAGTGGAAATAATTCTCTTGAAATGATTTTTAACTGGAGAAAATAAGAGTGAGAGGGTTTAAAATTAGTTGCTCATCCAGTTTTATACTTGGCAGTTTCGGTAAGTCAATATTACAAATAAAAAAAAAACAAAACAAATTTGCCGCATCAAAGTAATGTGGGATTTTTACAAAAATTAATAATTTTAAATTTAATGAAAAAAAATTAAAAGAAGCATTTTAAAATTAAGTTGTATAAACATTACATTTATATATAAAATACAAATTGATTTATAAAAAATAATGTAAGCTAGAATCAGAGGCTTGCGGCAAATTGGTGGTTATCTCAACCAATTGGTAGACATTTCATGGCTGGGAACAGGCAGTTATAAAATCAGTTCATTTAGCAGGCTTCCTTGATACAGTACAGTCTTTGGGCTAGGTATTGAGAGCACTGGAATGGCATTGTGATGAGCTGGTGGAAACACAGCTCCAAAAAGCAATCGGCCTATCTTTTCACTCGTCATTCTTTAGGCACAATGTACTATAAATAATAATCAATTCTCTTCAGTGAACTGTTCTTCAATAATCCCTTATCAAAATTTTTTACTATTTATCTGATCTGGCCTTATTTATTACGATCCAGTCTACATGACGTTTGCTAATGACTTTCTCTGTGGTCAGCATCTGCTTGAGCGGGAAATCTACAATCCTGCGTTAAACATTCCCCAAAGGTTCATTTTGCTAATTATAAGAAAACAGCAACAAGCATGATTAAGTTTATCAGTCATCGTATTAACAAAGCCTATTTAAGTAAGATTTAGATTAAAGAAAATGTAAATTTTATTCACAAAAATTTTAGGAATTTGGTACATTCTATAAATAATACGATGACTTTCAAACCTAATATTTGATATAAAACGTAAAGAGAAATTTACAAAATATTCCTTATAAATATTAGATTGTTTACATAAATGACCCTTTAATGTACATTTATCAATAGATACATATAAAATGTTACCAACTGATTAATTAGAAAAATGAACTTAATGAAAGAATTTAAAATATTTGTAACATTCTATAGATATCTGGGATTCAATCATTTACTCTTAGTGCCAATTTAATAAAATAAACAGAATATACATTTCTACAAATATTATAAAGTGGTTAGTTTTAATCTTAAAATATAAATTAATGAAATATAAATATTGATTATAAGATACCCCTACTACCATCTTTTATGAGATGCATGTCAGTTAATATACAAGATTGGGTTCAAACCCATATTAGTGTTGATGACATTAGCACTAGGTGAAGCAGAAATATGTACTATGATATTTCCAGCTTCAATATAATCATCATGCCTGTTCTTGTTTCATGGAAGACCACTATGAATCCTGTACTAGAATAGCTTTTAATAATTATATATCCGAATACACTAAGTTAGCTGGCAGTATGCAATGGAAATTTTCAATATTTTTATAAATTTTCATGCTTCTATTAGAAATTTATATTTTATATTAAATTTTTTGATATTAAATTAATATTATTTATAATAGTTGTACATTTGTAATTGTTATTGCATTGTAATATATAAGTGGTGACCATGACATTTGGAGAAAATTATGAGTAGTTCTTGCCTTGAAGAAATTTGTCCACTTCTGGCTTAGACTATTAAAACTACCATAATCAATTGAACATTATGTTTTTTTTTTTATTAATCTTTTTTTAATTCAGACTATTATTTGTAGTAAATAAATAAATGGCAGTTTATTGATTTAAAAAAAATTTTTTTTTAACTGTTGTAAAAAAATCAAATGATTATGGATTGATATATATATATCTTTACCCCACTTAGCAAGGGCAGTTGGTCCCTTAAAACTCACTATTAAAGCAAGAATATTACAGAAAGAACAAGCAGTTATAATGGTTTCCTATGGGAAAAAATTTGGCTAAATATATAGTAATTAAAAAACTTCCTTAATATATATTATATACTTGTGTAAACTATGCTATGTCTTTTATGCAAGTATTCATTTAAAATATATAAGTATGAATGATGTTGCAAATTAAATATATGTAAAGAACACTTATTTTAAGTTATTCTTTCCGGTGATTCATTTATCAATCATAAATTATGTAATTTTCCAAATCATGAATTGCTTATTCTAAGGTCCATTGTTGTCTTCAAAGTCTTTTGATGATCATGATTTTTTGGAGGAATGGACCAGATGATGGCTGAGAATGTCTAGAGAAAAGGTTTAGAATGGATGGTTAACAAGTTTCTTGGATTTTTTTCTCTATGGAATGCTGTTATTTTATGATTTTGAAAATTTGGATACATCTATGATAGTTTGAACACTTTGATCTATTTTGTCTTTGTTTTTAAAAATAGTAATGGTGGTAAACATAGATAAACCCATAGAACAAATATCACAATTTTCTTCTTCGTTTCTGTTTCCAAACTCTGACATTTTCTTCATTTTTCATGGTCATATTAGTTGCATCCATGATTCTAATTGAAAATATATGCAGCTATAAGTTTAAACAGAATCGATAGGAAAAAAAATTGTGTCTTTTAATTGTCCAAAAATACAGCAAAATGGATAAGAGAGTGAACTAGTAGTTAACAATTTTTTGTGTTCTGCACAACTGTTTCTCCTTGTGCTGAAAAAAAAAATCCATATACACCTGGGTCTCTTTTTACGCGGACTTATTTAACACGATTTTGAAGTTATGCGATTCGTGTTTCACCGGAAGTGTATTAAATAAGTCCGCGTAAAAAGAGACCCAGGTGTATGAACTCCGGGTCCCCAACCCTATGCCTGCGGTCACCATGGTGCCCGCAGACCATTTTATGTGTGCCCACCGCTATCCGAACACGATAAAAAATTATTTATCTGATACAAATAAATTTAATTTTTGAATTTTTTTTATGAATTATTGTATTATATTGTAATCAAATTGTAGGGCATACTATACTTTTACAGCGTAAAAATATAAACGTCAATTATATGTTAAAATTTAATTTTTGAAATAAATATTTTTTTGTACATTATGTGTATTATTAACAATATCCAACTATAAATTTACATGTGATGTGATGTGATGAACTGTGGCTTCTTCGTAAACGAAGTTAAGAATATCTCAGCAATTATGTCTAGATAAAAAATAAATGATGCCTGCCACCTAGCTGAAAAATAAATGGTGCCCGCCACCTGGCCGGTATTATGGAATGTGCTCTTAAGTGCAAAAAGGTTGGGGACCCCTGCTTTAAATAATAAATTTCGTGCACTTATGTTATATTGAAAGTAATAGCACATTATTGGAATTCGACTTTCATCTTAATAATTTCAATATTTTCATTGCTTCATAATAGTAAGATTTTATGCAATAATGAATTTAAAATCATAATTTCTACATTTTATGTATACACACATTAAATTTTACAAGATTATAATGTAAATTTGTTCAAACATTGTGCGTGTTAATTTTGCATTTTAAGTCACATTCTGTTTTTGCTTTTTAAAAAAGAACATAATCAATTATTAATCATTTAGTGTTCACAAGTTTATTTTTAAAAGGTCAGTAATAGCAGTGGGCACAATTAAAATTTAAAATCTGATTTTTAATTGTAATTAACAATTTAAAAATTACTTACTGCGACTTGAAATTAATGTGAAATTTGATTTTTAAACCGAATTGAAAATTAAAGGCAAAAATAAGAATTTAATTTTTAGTTTTTAGTTTCATAAACAATTAATAAAATCATCGTCCCAAAGATTAATTACTAATTACGTTGTCACCAAAAACCTCTGTTACAACATGAGTGTGAAGTTGGCGCTAGTTGTTTGCAAACGAACGTGTTTGTAAATTATGCATAAAAATATATTATTTTGAATTAAAATTAAATATTATAGTTAAAAAAAGTTTGTCTTGTATCAATTTTTTTCAAATTTGAAATTTTTTATTAGTCATATTTTATTTCCTTATTTTTTTTTTGCGCAAATTTTAAAGTAATTTTACGTTGGTGCTTTGCTTTTATGCGAATTTTGAAAAATCATAGACCGCACACACCCCCTTTTCAATGTAAGTTACGACTATTTTTGCACGATTTCGTTTGCGTGTGTTTTCTGAGAAACCTATATATCGCGTAAAATGAGACTCAGGTGTATAAGTTGTTTTTTTTTTTTTCAAATTTGTATTACTATATTATATTACCTACATTAAAAATATTCTGATGGATTAAAAAAGAAAAAAAAAGTATGTAATGCATTTTGTGTTTGCATATTATAATCAATATTTAAAGGCTTTTTTTTTTTACAATATATACTATGCAGATCTAAATAAAGATCTTTTTATATACAAATATGTGCTAACTATGGTATTTTTTTTTTTGCCATGAGATATCACATTGTATGAAGTGCAGTAGGCATTTCTCTTTGAAATGGCTTAAAAAAATTTTGATTAGTGCAGTATTATTATGAATTATTTGAATAAATATTAAAGATATGTATATTTTTCAGTTTATATGCATTTTTGCTTATGTTTTTTTAAACTGAAAATACGTTTACAAACAGATACGAACAGATTTATGCTGACTAAAATTTTCATTTCTACATCTTCATGAAATTCAAACGAATAGATTGTTATTTTTAATTTGGATTTAGTAATTTTTGATCATACAAAGTTTCATTATTATGAAATCATTTGTTTTTCAAAATAATAATTACGATAACTAAATTATAATTCGATGATCGTTATTTTTGCTGTTAGCAAAATACTGTCAGTAGAAAGTTTGATTCATAAAAGTGAATAAATACAATGGACAGTTTTTAAACTAATGTACGCATTTAAAAATTTAATATGATATTAATGTATGTGGTTGTTATATGTCATTAAAATATGATTTTGATTATTTATTATACTACATGAAACATTTTTGGGGGGGAGGGGGCTTTGTGATTATTAATGACAAAAATCTTTGGTGGATATATCTTTAATTGAGAACTGATTATCTTGCAAAGACTCTGGATGAAAATTAAATAAAATATTGTACTGTATATTCATTAATCGTCTTTTAAGTTTATAAACAAAATATTGTATCCAGACTAATATTGTGTTTTATGAATACATTTTGCACTGTACAGTTTCAGCATGAAATTTGGATGGCAAAATAATGTAATTTTTTTTTACGATCATTATAATCAAAGTAATGGGTACAAATTGATGATGTCTTTATTATGAATCCTTATATTATAGTAAATGATTGTAAATCAAAAATTGGATACAAATTGTTGATAATCATTGTTGTAAATGCTCCCGTAAAAGACAAGTTTTAAGCGGTGTATAGGTGTAATTACAAAAATAAAACAAAAACATTTATAACAGAACATAAATTGTTTTTTTTTTTAATATATATATATATATTGCATTAAATTCCAATTAAAAGTTTGAATATTTTTTGTAAACATAAATTTTAATGCATATATTTTGCTGTTGAGTTTTTTTCCTTTTTAAAAAAAAAAAAAAAAAAGATATAATCGTAATTTAAAATTAACCAAATAGTAAATGCTAGTGAGAGGTGGAAGGGTGCAAACTTTTTTTTTCCATTCAAATAATATTATAAATCATATCTCAACTTTATGCTTATAGTTTGAAAACTTTTATTATTTTAAATGTATGAGTTTTATAACAATATTGGACTTTTTATTTGTTGATTAAACTTTTCTACTTAAATTATATTTCCTGTATCAAAAACTGGAAAAGTTTTAATTTATATTTGTAATTAAATATTAGAAATTTTTGACCATTTAAAGTAATGACAGTTATTTTTCTCTTATATATAATTTTTTTTTAAAAAAATAGTAATTATACACAGTGCTTTTTATAAATTATTCATTTCAAGGATTCTTTAAAAAAGCAAAATATGTAAATTACTACTTTAAAATTATGGAAAAGTTTAAATGCTGTATGTATAATTTTTGTTGCATATTTTGTTGTTAAAGAATTTGGAATATTTATATGTTGTTATATATTTAAAATCCAGCTTTATATATATTGTGCACTTTGTGTATAATAAAAAACGTATGTGATATTGCTTTTCATTGTCATCATCATGTTAGCTTTTATTTATTTT
Organism: Epiperipatus broadwayi; assembly: GCA_028023455.1. Classification (NCBI taxonomy): domain Eukaryota; kingdom Metazoa; phylum Onychophora; class Udeonychophora; order Euonychophora; family Peripatidae; genus Epiperipatus; species Epiperipatus broadwayi. The sequence continues at coordinate 9,095,331 of JAQFVV010006225.1, read as the reverse complement.
ATACTTGAATAATTACATTTATATATATATTTCATAGTTATTATATTTGTATTTAATGATTATTTTTATTATATTATATTACTGTTAAAGCAAGTCATTTTAAACTTTGTTATTTTTTATTTAATCCTGAAGCATTTATAATAAAAAAAAAAAAACTTATTTAGTTTTTTTTTAAAAATAAATGCTGTAAGAATAATTGCAAATGTATAGTACATCATTTATGCTTAAAATTATCATTAATTATTATGTGTCATAATATTAATTCGGTGACCGGCCTGCTTTAGTGTTATGCACTTTATCCCAAATGTTCACAGATCAATGTTCACTACAGTATCGTGTGTTAGTGTCTGGACCTCAGCCTGCCACAACTCTTCAAATATGCATGTCAAAGGAATTAGCTTACAAGTCATCTGACCTACTGTTACCTCCTAACAATTGTCAACTCATCGCCATGCTTCCCTACTGAATGTGGAACCTTCAAAAAATTCGGGAAGGGTATGTCCAAGCAATATTTCGACCAGCCCACACAAAAAGCCACGTTTGCACGAGAACACGTCTGTGACAAATAAAATGGCTGACAGGTCAAAATTGGGCCAGTTATCATCTACAGAAGCCAGTGTACACAGGGATTGAATTAATTCTACTCTAATAGAATCTTTGCAATAAGGTAGTCTAATTGATAATATTTTAATTCTTGCGGATGTGTACAGACATACCATCTACCCTACACTGCAGGACTAAGATGAAATTTTGGGCCACTTGTAGTTAAAGCTTTTAAGGTTTTTGGTAGTGTAAAATTGTTCTCGACTAAATTGTAGGAATTGATGAAGGAAATCAATGAATTATGGTAAGGCTTTGGGGGAAAAAAAGTTTGACTGTGAAAATTCTCGTAGTTTTATTTAGAGACCAAAAAAAAAAATTGTTAAAAGGTTGCTTTAATAATTTTTTCCCAGAAATGTTACAAAGATGTAAGTATTACAAAAATGATGACCTTTCAGGTCATAATTATATGCTAACCAGAACTAAATGTAAATACAGTGCTATAGCATATGCTCTTTTCTCACTAAATATCACATTTCAAACATGAATTTATATACTGTAATCACATTTTCTTCGCGATTTAAAATAGTATACTTATTGAGTTCTAAATGGTAGTTAAAAGCACAATAATGATTTTTATTTGAGCATTTTTTCTTCAAAAAGTTTTATCCCATATGTCTTATATAAAATACCATTTGTGAGATTACTGGGTTTGAAGAAAATGCTCATAATCAAATTAAACCTTTTAAATATAAGAAAGGAATTATTTCCTTCACATTTTCTGTAAAAAAATTACAGTTTATTAATGGTGAAACAAATAATTTTTTCCTTGAAAAATACACCCTCTAACAAATAAATGTTTGATTTGAATATCATGTGATAGTGTTATGAACATTTAGGGATTTTATATATAACAGTTTAATTGTTTTTGATTTTCACTAAAGCTTTATAGGTTTTTGATCTTCCATAGACTACTACTATGATATACTATTGCGTCTATTAATGGGTACACATTCAAATGATATGCAGCAGAATACTATATCATGCTTTTATGAGCTATTATATAAAATTTGTATATAATAAATATAAATGGAATTTAAATTTTGCATAATATTTATTTAATTTAAATTTGAATTGTATTTACTAAATTAAATGGAATTATAGTGAAGCTGCAAATTATGCTGTATCAAAATACACAATTTTAATAATTTGCTAACAAAAATGTAAATAAATTAACAACAACAACAAAAAAAACACATTAAAGTTTATAAATTTATTACATTTTACAATACTCATGCAAACATTTTTTTTTTTTGTTTCTGAGAGTCATATATGATCATTTAAAAAAAATAAATAAATGAATTTTGAATTACACTATTTTTCTGTGTGAGACTACCATAAACAATTATGTTCATTAACAAAATTCTTTCAGTTTATTTTAAAAGCACATACATTTTGTTCTTCCTTTATTATTCTTTTCTTCAAATTTGATGTGCCATATTTCATAGTAATAAAATATTTTTTAAGCATTATACTAAAATTTATACAAAATGTTAGAACTTACTTAAAATTAATATTTATTTACAAACATCAGAATAATTAGAGAGTAAATATTTTATTGATTGAGGGTTAGTCTTTTATTTTTTTATAAGAGGGAAGTCATTTGGGGGGGGGGGGGAGAATATTAACCAGAGCATATTTGATTGTGATGAAAGCCGTACATTCTGCTATTTAATTTATTTAAAAAATAAAAATATGGTACCAGAAGTATTTTTTTAATTTTTTCATTATGAATAACTATTATTATTTTTTAAAATTTTTATACTACAATTTTAATTTCTATTTTAATCAAAGTTTGCACTATGTATGCAAGCAGAGCTTGTTATAAAATATAGCACCTCCACTGTATTTGTAATTTTTTTATTTGCCCGAAGCCTTGTGATGATGATATATTAGATGTGATAATATGTGTTGGACTTTTTCCATCAACTTATTAAATGTTGAATGTCTAAAAAAAATTTAAACTTTATTTAAACTTTTCAAATACAAATAATTTGCTGGTAATAACACACAAATTACATACCGTTCCGAGTAGTATTATTCTTCATTCTTCAGATGTTGCTGGTATGCCCAATGACAATATTAGCATAGGAGTCAAATTTACATCTTTAGATTCTTGAATATTGAATTTTAAGGCAATGCTCTAACCAGCTGAGCTATTCTGTCAAAGACAATAGTCAATAAAGAATTCATATACATATCTATGAGGATTGGTTCAAGGACTCCAATTCAGCTTCCAGACATTATGCATTGCCACACTGGGCTGATTTATAGCTCTTAAAAAAGTACTGATAAAAAAAAAGGGAAAAATCATGAGGATTGAACCAGTCCTCATAGAGAAATATATGAAATTTCTACTAACTGTACCCTTTGACAGAATAGTTCAGTTGGTTAAAGCATTGCCTTAAAATTCAATATTCAATAACCTAAAGGTGTAAGTTTGACTTCTATGCTAATATTTATACTGGTCTGGCCAGCAACACCTGAAGATTATGTAATTATTAACAAGTTGTTTGTTTCATTCAACATTTAATCATGTTATATATAGAGTAAGTAAAAAACAAACTCTTAACAAGCTTCAAAAATACCCTCAACCCCAGATTGCGGTTTCTGCATCTAGCATCATCGATGAGTTATATAGCTGGATTTTTGGACATTTAAATGTCTAAAGTTTCAGATTTTCTTCTCAATAGTTAGGCATTGATAAAATGCTAGATTAGTTCTAGTATTTTCAATCCCTAACACCTCACTGATGACGCTAGATGCAGAAACCACAGTTTGGGGTTGAGGGTATTTTTGAAGCTTGTTAAGAGTTTGTTTTTTACTTACTCTATATATAACATTTGTAAATACGAGCTTTATTAAAATTAGGTTATCTGACTTGATTTTTTATCAATTTAATTTTAGTTTTTTGCTATTAAGGCTTTGGCGATTTTATATTGCTAGAGCTATTAATATATGGTGTATCTGAATTTGGTTCAGTCCCATACGGCTATTTGAGTTAGATAGCTGGATTTTTGGACATTTAAATGTCTGAAAATTTCAGATTTTCTTCTCAATAGTTAGGCATTGATAAAATGCTAGACTAGTTCTAGTATTTTCAATCCCTAACACCTCACTGATGATGCTAGATGCAGAAACCGTGGTCTGGGGTTGAGGGTATTTTTGAAGCTTGTTAAGAGTTTGTTTTTACTTACTCTATATATAACATTTGTAAATACGAGCTTTATTAAAATTAGGTCATCTGACTTGATTTTTTTATCAATTTAACATTTAATCATAGCTGATGGAAGTAGTCCAACATATTACCACATTAAATATATATTTTTTTTCAAATAATTTTTGTTTACATTATGTATTTGCATTCTCTCCCATTTAAGTACTTATTCATGTTTGGGAAGATATTAATAAAGAAATAGAAATTAATGAAAAAGAAACATTAATTTTCTAAATTTAAATTTTTTAATTCACAATGCAAACTGCTCGGCATTGCAGTTAAATTCCCTTGTCATTGACTTTTTCAGTTTGGTAAATTTTGACATTTTCAACAGATCCTTTTTTTATTTTCTCATTATAAACCTGTTGTTTTTTTTAAAGCTTCCAAACTGCTGAAAATTAAACAAACATTAATTTTACTTTCACTGTTTTATGTGCATATATAAATATTTTTTTTATGAATATATTTTATTTTAAACTGATTAATAATTTGACATTTTCTTTTATTCCATCTTGTAAGAATTTTTGAAAATGCAGGACCTTCACTACTGTTTACAAATGCTTATTTTATATTAAAACATCAATAAGTTGGGCATAATTTGTTTTTAATTTTATAAACACATTATAAAAAAATCATATTTGACATTTTTAAATATTTAAAAACTGACTTGCAAATTAGATAATGTGCTATACACATCATCAAGTAAGTTAGTGTAAACACTCGGAAAAAGAATGAACTTTTTTTTTTTAATGTGAGCAAATAAAGATAGAATTCTGCTTTAAAATCTGATATATATTTTTTAAAATAATGACAATATTTGAAAAGATTTTAATACTGTATTGATTCTGATATAATGAGGTTGCATATCTCATAGATTTCTCTGTATTAGAATCAATTTTATTAGCTTTCTATTTCTAAAAATAGTAGATGAATAAATTGAAAATTTACATAAGTGTTATTTTTGTTCAAAATTATAATCATCCAATTAGTGTATAAAAAGAATCAAAAATATTTTATAAACAAGCAAAAAACAAATCACATTTTGTTTATAACAAAATCTTTGCATGAACATGAAATCAGAAAGAATTAAACACCCAGAAGGTACTTTTTTCTGCATCAAATAATAGCGTTATCCTCTTAGCCTAAGCTCACTCTGTAACATACTGATCTAGTAAATTTTTTTTGTTTTCAAATATAAAATCATTAAAAACTTTATGGGAGTTTTTATATAATAAAAGAAAATGGAGATCATTATCACTTATGATAATGTTAATGGTGCATTTTAAAATTGCACAACTACATTTTTTTGAATTAAACAAGCTATGTGTTAATATAAATATTAAAAAATCAAATATACTTATTTTTATATAAGTACAACATTTTTATGTAGCTGTCATTAAAACAATTTAAGTAATTTATCCCAATCCCATTTTTTGTTTTAAAATACAAGTCTTATTTTATGTTTTTTTCATTCTTGCCATTTAACAGATCTATATATTTTTTCCTTGTCAATGATTTCTTTTTCCAACCATTTAGCAGTTGAATGCAATCTTTTTAAAGATGTATTACATTATTAATCATGATTTAAATAGACAGTTTAGACTAAGAAAAAATAAACAGGCAGTTTACTGCAATTATGTTTTGTAATTTGTAGGTCTTTCCTGAAACCATTTTAAAAATGTTATATTTAAATGAACACTTAATAAAATTATATATTTGTGTATTTATGCGGTATATATATATGTTTAAAACACCTATGCTATATATATATATCTGTATTAAAAATGTATATCGAACCATCCACAATTTTTGTACACCTGCTGAAATTTTGAATTAAATGTTGCAGATTACTGAAGTGATTACACATATTGTAAACATAATCAAATCATACATTGTAATGGTCATATTTGTGCATTCATGCAACAAAATCCAGAGTCCAGGCAAAATACACCAAAGCGGATTTGAGACTTGGATCTGACCAAACTTCAATTCATTTACCAACATTCTGTGATTTAATATCCTGTGAATGGCATTTATGAGGTTACACTCAGTCTCAATCCCTTCTAACGCTGATTGAGCCAAAAGAGAAATATGAGACTCAGGGACAATTAATAATTTATCTGTAATTAAAGATTACTCAACACGCTATGACAATTAAAGAAGGTATATTCTACATATTAATGATATGAATTTGGATGATATGGAGTTGGATGGCAAGCAATACATGAAACAAATTATAATTTGAAATAAGTTTATTAAATAATTTAATGATCAAATAAAGCAAAGAACAGTAATTATTTAGTATTAGGTGTATATAATTATGCACACAGGCGTTACAGTAATGATGAGATAAATAATGTTACAGTGATCTCATCTTTAATATGGTAATTTTAATTTATATATCTGTAGTTAATAAGTCATGCCTGTTACGTTTCAATATGCCAACCTATTCTTTGGTTTGCCAATGTTATGAGGTAAAACAGTAACCAGGATGATCACTACATCTGTAGCATTTGATTGATCATCTATATATTACAAAGGAGCAATTAAATAAGCTCAAAATATAGATTCATCATGGTAAACTAGATTGCGAGTTCAGATCAATGCTGAAGCATTATTTCCAGGGGAAAAAAACTGGTTAGCCTTAGGTTGGCATCTGAAGACTATGACACTTATAAAATACTAGCATTAAGATCACAGTGCAAGTGAGCAATTATTTACAGGCTTCAGTATCAAATACTATGTGCCCTAGGACTGAATGGCTTGCTACAATTGAATGAGAACATTATAGTTCAGTAACTCAGATCAACTACTACTAAAGTGTTCTGTTTTTAAACTCAGTAACATGCTTGGTGCTCTTAACCTGAATGGAAGTAGACGGGAGCAACCTCCACTGCTAATCCGGCAAGACGTTAGTACCCCAATGGTGCTTAGTAAGAACACCCTTGCAACACATAGATTAATACAACTTAATTATATAATGCACCTAAACAGATAGTTTCTATCTGCTAAAACTAATTTAATCCAATTCTTAGGTGGTATATAGCAAACATGCTAAATTAAAGGTTAACTAAATTATTAATCCAGTTAATATATTGAATCTGTATTCATGTATATATGCTTAAGTTAGGGAGGAGAAAATATATTTAACAGCCATAATAACATTAAAAATATACTTTTAATACCACCCTTAGCTATCATTTCACTTCTAATTAATAAATAACTTACTAGCTGGATAATTCACTAAGCAAACCTTACTAAACATAATGCAATTAAAATGAATAAAATAATGATAATAACGAGCGTGTAGCGATTGGTTATTTATTAGAATAGAATTTCAAAGCAGCAATTTATTTATGCTAAGGAGCATTGCTAAATCTTATGCTGGAGAACGTATAATTGTCTCTCCCTAAAAGTTTATTAAAATAATTATTCGCTGCCTCGAAATGTTGGCATATCATATCACATATAAAATAATGAAAATGAAAGAATTAAAATAGTAATCATAGGCATGAACGCAATTTTAGAGAATTTTAAATGACTACAATTATTTTGGTTAAGAGATGAATTACATTAATAATCATGCAGACAAGTTTACAGTTTTAACTTTAGAAATGTTTTAGTTTAAAGAAATTAATAATTAAAATGATTAGGTAGAACAGATTATAGTAGCTAACTTAATATTTACATTACAGTTAAAAGATTAATTGAAGACCTCTGTGGTTTGAAGAAATATTACCAATCTTAGGCAGCTTGGAGGTCAAGCACATGGGAATAGGCATTATGGCACTTTTTTCTGGATAGGTTGTTTGTTGGTGTCATCTTCACAGCTGGTTGTGCGTGGAACTCTCCATCACAGTGGTGATGATGATCACATGCCATGGCAGCATGTAGGATAGGGTTGAAGGTGACCGTTCTCCATAGGAAATGGCAAATCCATAGTCATACTCACACATGATAAAGTTAAAATGGGCTTGGATTTTGGTAGCAATGCACATATAAATTTTACAGAGCATATCTTAAAATGCCAAAATTTAAACTATTTATATCAATTATAAATCCTATATATTTTACCACAAGCTGGATTCACAGCAGGGAAATACACTAGCTTGTTTACAACTTCGATTTTAGATTTATAAAATTGACTCTTCTGTTGTTTAATTTTTAAGTCATTTAGTTTAGTTTGGCCAACTCAATTCCCAATGGGATCTAAAACAGTGCCAGTTGAACAAGTTTTGTTTTTGACTAAGTGATATTTTAAAAATTATTGTAAAATTATGGATTTACAGATTTAATTTTCATGCATCTTAAACACGTGTATGTGGTGTGATTTTTGTTGTCAACATTTTATTTTAGATTTATAAATTTAACAACTCTTTTTATAAACATTTTGTTATATATGTATGCTGACCTTATGTGAATCTTATACATATATATATATGCAATTTCCATGAAAACTAATGAATTAATAAATTTATAATTTTAAAAGATTTAATTTCTAATAAAGATCTACTATAATATATGTGCACCGATACATATACATTGATGTTTATATAGATATACATGTACTCGAGAGGGTTTAATGTTAGCACAGATTTAGTTATGGGATAGAGCAGGTGAAATGTATAGTCTGTAAGAATATACTGTTCAGTATACAGAATGACATAAAATAAAGAAATTTAAAAACTAATTTTTAAGAATAATAATTATTTTTATTGAATGTTTATATAATGAGATAATAGAGAATGTTTTTAATTAAGTATATAAATTATGATGTATAAATGTTCACCATTTTTATTTTTGGCGGAACTCTAGTAAGCAGTAAATATTTCTGTTTGTTTTATTCTGATTTTTGTATAATGCTTATTCATGAATGACAGGATTGGGATTGTTGGGAGCTTAATTAATATATTCATGCTGAATAGGGAAGAAGTTGAGAATCCATTAAGTTTGATTATTATGATGGCCAATTAAGTGCAAAATTTTATGATGTTATTAGTCTTCAAAAAATTATAGTTTGAGCCATATAGGCAATGATTTTGTTGATAATATCTGAAATATATTCACCAATGTAAGCTTTAAAGTTTTTTTGTTGTTGGGTTTTAGTGTTCATTTGTGATTGTTATTTTTATTCAAAAAAATATTTGAAAAGTCTTTAAAGAAATATAATTGATTGTGGGAAATAGCTATAGGATTTTAGGATTCCCAAATCAGCAGTTTTGATTGTGAATAAATTGCTTTTTCTTAAGATACAACAAATGATTTAATAATTATTAATTTTTCAACCACTGAATATTTATAAAGCTTCAAATATACATTATTAGTTAAATATAGTATAGGAATATCCAAAGCAATAGGGATGAATTAATTATTTTTTGATCAATGTTTTTTGAAAACTCCTGCATATCTTGTAAATAGTTTTTCTATATGGAATGAATTTTTAATTCTTGATTGTTTATGAAATCATGTTGTCAAAAAGGATTTATTTAAATGTCAGATTGTCAATGGTGATCTTTGTATGGTAATAATTGTACCTTGATTATAGAATAAACTCCACTCTTTGTGTTTGCAATTTCTTTGTGAACTCGTATAAAAAAAAAAAAACTCTTATACACCAGGGTCTCTTTTTACGCGGACTTATTTAACACGATTTTGAAGTTACGCGATTCGTGTTTCACCAGAAGTCGATTTCCGATAATGCGCTATTACTTTAAATAATAAATTTTGCGCACTTACATTATATTGAAAGTAATAGCACATTATTGGAATTCGACTTTCATCTTAGTAATTTCAATATTTTTAGTGCTTTATAATAGTAAGATTTTATGCAATAATGAAATTAAAATCATGATTTCCACATTTTATTTATACACATATTAAATTTTACAAGATTATAATGTAAATTTGTTCAAACATTGTGCGTGTTAATTTTGCATTTTAAATCACATTCTGTTTTTGCTTTTTAAAAAATAACTTAATCCATTATTAATCATTTAGTGTCCACAAGTTTATTTTTAAAAGGTCAGTAATAGCAGTGGGCACAATTAAATTTGACAATTAAAAATTAAAATCTGATTTTTAATTGTAATTAACAATTTAAAAATTATTTATGGCGACTTGAAATTAATGTGATATGAAATTTAATTTTTAAACAGAATTGAAAATTAAAGACAAAAATAAGAATTTAATTTTTAGTTGTTTGTTTCATAAACAATTAATAAAATCATCGTCTCAAAAATTAATTACTAATTACGTGTCACCAGATAACCATTGACACAACATGAGTGTGAAGTTGGCGCTAGTTGTTTGCAAACGAACATGTTTTTCGGCAAATAGCTATAATAATTAAAACGTGTATAAAAAATGTAAAATACTGTACTGTAAATTATGCATAAAAATATATTATTTTGAATAAAATTAAATATTATAGTTAAAAAAAGTTTGTCTTGTATCAATTTTTTTCAAATTTGAAATTTTTTATTAGTCATATTTTATTTCCTTATATTTTTTTTTGCACAAATTTTAAATTAATTTTACGTTGGTGCTTTGCTTTTATGCGAATTTTTAAAAATCACAGACCGCATCTCGTCTATTTTTGCGCGATTTTGTTTGCGCGTGTTTTCTGAGGAACCTATCTATTGCGTAAAACGAGATCCAGGTGTAATTCATTTCAACATATAAGATAGAACAACATTGTAAACAATAAAATTTAAGACTTAGATCTTTGTTTGTGGCTTTCTTAAATGAAGCAGTGAACTACCCATATCTTTGAAACAGTTAGGGTTTTTTAATTAAATGGTGCAGATTATTTTCTATTTAATTTGTAACCCATGAAGAAGTAATTATAGAGTGAGGTAAAATGTTGCATTATACATATAATGTGTAATGTTGACATTGCCATTATTAATCAATATATCCATTTAATCACTGATTTGAAAATGATTAGAAGTCCCACAGATTTCAAGTTTGATGACATTTAGTCTTATCCGTTGCAATAAATACCAGTCACTATTCAAAATTTAGTAGCTAATGAAATTTTTTATAAATATGATACAATCTTTTTATCGATTTTATAGTATGAACAAGAAATAAGATTCTTCTATATGTACAAGAAATTAACATTTGGTACTGGTTTTTGGTCAAGGATTATTTAGAGATGAGCACAAATGATGAAACTAAGTTATTGAAACTTAGGTTTTGCTGACATTATTACTCTACCCCACCCTTTTTTTATTTAAATATTTATTCATAACTAAAACTTATAATTTATTATGGATATATATATACAATAATCTGTATTCTTGTAGGTTGTTTATTATTTGTTAGGAAGTGTGAAACTCATTGAGCATATGTTTAAATATATTTAAGAATTTATGTTTATTTATGATGATTGTAAGTAATTGTGCTTTTTATTTTCCTTAAACACAGTTCCAGCAGGAGGGATGGATGAAGAAAGTTTTATACGTTCATTTGAAGAAGTTCCAAAAATTCAGGTCAGTTACTAATTTTTTTGTTAGTGATATCTAATCCTATTACGTTTATACAATTATATATGTTTTGTGCTCATAAAAATAATAATCATATAAAAAAAAAAATGTTAATATTAATAAATTTCAGCTGTTATTGGCAATTGAGATCATTTTATAGACAGTTTTATTTTTATATAATGTTAATTTTGTCATTATGTCACATTGTCTTTTTTAATATATATATATATATATGAAGCAATGATTATTTGTCAGAAAAGTTTCATCAGTCTGCATTTAGTTACTGTACTATTACTGTGAGAATCTTTTTTTTTTTAAATAATGTTTAAGTTCGTAAAATATTTTAATGAGCATTGCAATAAATAAAATATATTATCTTTACTTGAGTGCTATTTCATTCCACCATCCCCGCCCTTATATTAATCTGTCAATATTTATAATGTTTACAGTTTAATTAGTTATTATTAATATTTATTTTACAAAGCGCAAACAGTATTGAAATTAAATTGAGAGACTGCAAACCTCTCACGCTTATTACTATTCAACAGCCAATCAGATCGTAAATACAAGACAGAGAATTTTAACAAGAAGAGGGTGGGCGTCTTTTTTAGCTGATATCATTTCCATGATGATTCTAACAAAAAATTTTTTTTGCTGCTTTATATGCAAACATCTACTTTTTTTTAAATGTTGTCCCAGGATTTTAGTGCTAGTATGATGCATATTTGCATTAAGTACATTTTTTTTTTTTTTGGAAAAGCATTATAAACATCATTTATAAAAATATTATATAAATATAAAAATAAAAATATTTATATAAATAGTATTTTGATGGAAATTGAAATCCATTCACATAAAGCAGTATTTTATGTTGGGCTATTTTGTGTTAATGACATTTGAGCTGTATATATTGTAATGGTTTGAAAGGTGAGAAAATAATGTAATTTAGAAATGATTAACAAAATCATATACACCTCGGTCTCTTTTTATGCGGATTTATTTAACACGATTTTGAAGTTACGCGATTCACGTTTCTTCGGAAGTCGAACTCCGATAATGCGCTATTACTTTAAATAATAAATTTCGCGCACTTACGTCATATTGAAAGTAATAGCACATTATTGGAATTCGACTTTCATCTTAGTAATATCAATATTTTCAGTGCTTTATAATAGTAAGATTTTATCCAAGATTATAATGTAAATTTGTTCAAACATTGTGCGTGTTAATTTTGCATTTTAAATCGCATTCTGTTTTTGCTTTTTAAAAAAGAACATAATCAATTATTAATCATTTAGTGTCCCCAAATTTATTTTTAATTGTTTTCTTATTAATGACACTAATCACGAACGTGCTCTTAAATTCCAACGAGAGCTAAATGGTTGTATATCTGGATATTGCGAGCTTCATAAACAATTAATAAAATCATCGTCTCAAAGATTAATTACTAATTACGTTGTCACCAGAAAACCATTAACCAACATGAGAGTGAAGTTAGCGCTAGTTGTATTTCCTCTTGTGAAGAATCTGATTTTTTACCAGTTTGCAAACGAACCTGTTTATCGGCAAGTAGCGATAATAATTAAAACGTGTATAAAAAAATGTCAATTACTGTACTGTAAATTAGGCATAAAAATATATTATTTTGAATAAGATTAAATATTATAGTTAAAAAAAGTGTCTTTTATCAGTTTTTTTCAAGTTTGAAATTTTTTATTAGTCATATTTTATTTCATTATTTTTTTTTGCGCGAATTTTAAAGTAATTTTACATTGGTGCTTTGCTTTTACGTGATTTTTGAAAAATCACAGTCCGTATCCCTCTTTTTCAAGGTAAGTTATGTATATTTTTCCGCGATTTTGTTTGCGCGTGTTTTCTGAGGAACCTATCTATCACGTAAAACAAGACCCAGGTGTAATAATATTAATATTATTATCATTCTCTTCTTATATTCGATTACTTAGTACAATACTTGACCTTTTGTTCATTGCTATGACTGTTTTTTCATCATTTTAGTATAGTTTACATTTATTAAGATGCACAAGATCTTCAATACAATATAATTGTTAATATATATATACACACATTTGTATGAACTTTTCCACTGTTTATATTTTTTTTATTAAACACTAGAATTAATTTTATTACTAATATATATGTGTGATGTCATGGTGTAACAGTCATATTTGAACATTCACGCAACAAAATCCAGAGTTTTGGTAAATTATACCAAGGCTGATCTAGATGAGGGTTTGAGACCAAATCTGACCGCACCTCAGCTTCTTCACCGACCCTCCCTGACTTACTACCTTATGAATGACATATATGAGGTCACACTCGTAATCTCGTAATTTTCGCGCCGACAATAGCAAAGGGTAAAACGAGAGACTTGGGGATAGTTAACTAAATGCTCTATAACTTAACCAAACACTCTCACACAACTTATGGCTGATTATCCAATATATATATTAATAGTTATGGGTGGTGATTTAATATAAACAAAGTGAATAATACTATAGACGTTAATAGGTTTTAAAATTATTTAATATTGACAAAACACAAACAATAACAATTTAATATACTGCATATTCCACTCGCAGGTGGGATGGTGAAAATATGAACTACACGTTCTCTAATCAATGTGCTTAACGATCATCATTTATTCTAGTGTTTATACATTTAATTATTATTTTTACGTCTACACTGATATCTAGCTTATGCTCTGACATTCCTACCCAGTTTGTTAAGGGTTAAACTTTAAGAGAGTGGCCACTTTATACAATGTGTACTTAAATTTATTATTCATGCTGAGCGGTCAATGCGCTCTTTATGTAGATATTCTTACATAAACTAGATCTTAGGTTCAGATCAATGCTGAACAATTAATATAATAGCCGATAAGCTGGCGTTTTGTAGCATAGCTTCTGAGGCTACGGCGCTATGCAAATTACATCAGAGGTGCGGCTTGAACGTGCCTTTACTCATGAGATTCAGCAACGTTTACTCGGTTCTCAGCTACCGGTCGCCTGCTATATGTGAACTTTTAGTTTGGTTGATCGAACAGCCATAATATACGATGCTGGATTCAGTGTTCCAGTTTTAAAGGAGGAAATGAGAATGACCCTTAAAATCATGATCCCATTCAAGAGAGAGGCTGTCCGAACTAGGGATGATAAGATAGCTCTTAAAACCTAATCTTATCTTAATACTTATATGATAGCAAGGCGGAATGTACGTCAGTGCTTCGTAAAGACTCGTTCACAACGCTTTCCAAATATTAATACAATTAGTAAAGTGCGAAATCTATAATTTCTTCTGCAAACTACCCTATGCCAGTTAGTTAAATAAGCACTGAAATTGTGCTAAAGAGGACTTTATTAAAAATGATCTAGTTTATTAATTAACTACATATTTTATGAAATTACATTAATGGGGGGTCTAAAGCATATCTGGGGCTTAAACTTTGCTAACTACTGAATATGCCTTAAATCATCACTCTCTCCTATTTAACCAAACAAACCTTTTAATAAGCAACATGTGTGATATTAAGCTAAACATAGCAGCTCAAATAATGCATCAAAGTAGGTTTCGGACCAGAGATATATAAATATGCCAAACGGCATACATTACTTTACTTGAGAACAAAACGTCTCTTTAAGTTGATAATAATTAATAATCTCTGCTCCGAAGGCAAAGCACAAATCAATAAATGCATTTTAACAAAATATATATATATAGATGCAAAAGTATAGACGTAAATAGAGAAAATAATAAGGCAAATAAGCTTTTATAAGTTGAATTTAAAAAGATTTAAGAGTTTGAGATCAGGCAAGGTTTACATTTAACTTTTAAAGTATTTTAAAATTATATAGGTGGAGATACGTTTATCTAATACAGTTAATTACTTTAAGAGAGAATACACTTTTTTTTAACATAGTTTGATTAATTTATAAGATTTGAATTTAAGAGTTTGTGCACATGATTTATTATATAGCTAGCTTTAGGAAAGATTTATAGATTGCTATAGCTTTTAGATTTAGCTTGGGTTAGAAGTTGTTACCGATTATTTATCCGCAGGCTTGCAGCTTGGCAGTATGAAACACACACGCATGGACTGATTTATCTGAGCTGGTTCATCTATGGGCTATCCTTTCAGTAGGGCTGTGGTTTTTGGTCTTCGGTCTCCATAGCAGTTCTCGCCGCCGAGGAAGCTGGCAATGACGGTCTTTTTAGCCAATGGTTTTCATAATCAAATGTGGGCACGCTGCCTGGATATGAGTGAACATGAGAGTAAAAGCAAAATGGAATCTCGATTTCTTTTCAACTGGCCTTTTTATATTTCTTTACCCCCCTCTTACAGTTCATTCACAATCTTTATTTTTAGACTTTAAAACATAAAAAGTCTTAATTTTATCCACTTCAAACGAATCGGTTAGATTGATTTCAGGCTTAATTGTTTACCAATTGTTCCTTTTTTATTTCACCGAGATTCAAGTTCAGCTGGATTTTTTTTTTTATGGCAGGTTTAATTGTCCAATTTTTATTTTATTAAGAATCATAAAATCTGGATTTGTACCGGCGGTGTCTCATAAGATTGATAAAGTTCTTTTTTTCTTTAAACATTGAATTGCTTCTCCTTTTCTTTTCCTGAAAGAGATTTAAGCTGCTAACATTTTATCATAGACGTGAGAAATCTACATTTGTTTTTAATTGCTTACGTGATTAAGTAATTGGGTAACTGGTTAACTTCAAAGAGATTTGTAATAATTTAGAGAATTATGTCCTTATATAATACAATTTTCACAGCTTAAAACCAATTTAATTATTTAAAATCTTAAGATAAATATTTATAAAATTATAAGGTGTGTCATTATATAATGATAATATCAATCAGATGTGAATATACCATTTTTAGCAAATAAAAATATTACAAAATGTATATACAATTATAGCAGATGTGTGTGCATATATAATTACACACATATACATATAAATATACACTTTTATATATGTTAAATTCCCAAGTATTTTGTTATATATATGTACCTTTAGGATTTGAATTAGGGAAATGAAGGCTACTATTTTATAGAATAGGTGAAACGTATGATGATCAAATCATACTGTTTCAATGGTAAACGATTACCATTCCCACTATTTAATATACAATTAGTAGACTGTCATAACTATTTATACATCTATATTTTTTAAATGTTCTAGCAAAACTTATTATTTACTTTATATTAATATCTTAATTAAAAATAAAAAAAATTCCAATATTTTAGGTGGCTAAGGTTTGCGCGGGTGCGATTCTAAGCTACCCTCACAATATGCTTGAAATGATTTATTCCAGTAACTTATCAGAAATCTGTTTTTAGCCATTTCTGGAGTTGCAATACAATTTATTATCTTCAGAAAAGCAAACTGAATAAAGGCAGATAAACTAATACAATTGCCAAAGTAAACTTTATATTATGAATTTTTGTTTGAACTATTTTCATCATCTAATATGAGTATTGAATGTTTTTAAAAAAATTTAACTTTATTTAAGTATTCCAAATACATTCAACTGTTAACAATGATGTCAAATAGATTAGTATATGCATAAGATTTTGAGTGATATTATTCTCTCCTCTTCTTCGGATATTGCTGGCCTGACCAGTAACAGTACTAGCATGTTAATTGAATGTCAGTCCAGCATCACCTGAAGATGAGGGGAGAAAAATACCTATTGAAACATTGTGTATATACTAACCTGTTTGATGTGCTATTACTAACAGTTGAATGTATTTGGAATATTTAAATAAAGTTAAAAGACATTCAGTACTCATATTAGATGATGGAAATAATCCAAACACTAAATATAATTAAAACACAATTACCACAAAGCTTCAGGAAAACATTTATATTATGTTCATTTGATTCTGATAATATGTTTTAATCTACTAAATAATTTACTGTTATAAAAGTTTATGGATATAGTTTCTTATGTAGTAATGTTATTTTAGATTTCTTTCTGATCACCAGATAAGAAACCAAAGGAAATTTTTGAATGTTCTTAACAGTTTTGTGATATTGTTGCTTTGAATGGAAAAGAACATAGACACATTGTGGCAGTTTAAATTTGTTCTATTTGAATTAATCTATTACTCTTAATTATGTTTTTATGAAATTTAAGATATTGGAAATCAATCATTTAAATAGGAAGATATCTTTTCTTAAGTTATATACATTTATTCATCAGCTAATAATAGATATCCTTTACGTACTAACATTAATATACAATTAATTACCTGGGGATGGGGACTTTTTAATTACACTGATTTGAATTTAAGATAAGTTTGAATATAATTTCAAAAAAAAAAAAAAGCATTATCCATCCATCTCCCATATAGCCTTTTTTCTATACCTTTTAGAATTTTTTGAAGTCTAGTTTAAAATTTCATAATTTACTCATTCTTTTAATATTTTTTTAGTAATATATGTAGCAGTGATAATACTTGTTTGTTCTCATATTTTTGTACTTTGCTTTTTTACTGCTTTATTAACTTACTTGTATGACCTCTTCATATTTTGCTGTATGGTCTACTGCCTTTATATGTATTTAAATCTCAGATAGATAAGTAAATTAGTTAAACAAGTTTACAAAAATCTTTGTTATTAGATCAAAAGCACTCATCCACATTTAATTCCTTGATTAATTTCATCCAATAATTTTCTGTTTATCTGACAAACGTATTTATAACTGATAATTTCTATATGTTTATTGACATACACTGGAATAAATATCTCAAATAAATTGTTATTTTGAATAATATCGATATAATTACAGTGTTGTGATTTATAATTGCAATTTGTAAACATGTTTCGATGAAACATTTTATTTTCGAACATATATACACACACAAAAGTGCATATAATAAAAATGGGTATAATAATCATAATATAGTAATAAGGTATTTATATGATTATATATATATATTCATGGGGATTTGAACCTAGATTTTTAAGCTCCCTTTAGTCATCCACTCGTATCTTATAGAACTGATACTCACTACGACATACATGTAAAAAAGATAAATGATCTCCAATATACATATTTCGTGCTTTACCAGCACTCATTAGTTGGTCTGGATCATCTTCTACACACACACATATATAATTAATGCTCGATTTATATTAAGATATCAAATTTTCAAAGTTTAATGGACATGCTTCAACCGTTTCAACTCTTCGGCCATCTATATCACTGAAAATCTGATGATGTCGTTCAAATCCCTTGTTGATGCCAATATTATTGTTATATCCATATACTTGTATTTAAATATTACATATTCATCTTGTATTCTGCCCATCCCTCTTCTGTATATTTAAATGGACTTAAAGGTCTTTACATATGAGGAGTCAGAATGACTTAGGATCAATATAGATATGTGACAACAAAAATTGGCAAGCAAGAGCTTTGAACATCCCATCATCAGATTTTAAATGATGTGTATGGTTGGAGAGTGGAGAAGATTGAAACATGTCCATTAAAGTGTGAAGATATTTATATTGTAATATAAATTGTGCGCTAATTATTTATATATATATATATATGGAAGATGATGATCCGGATCAACTGTTGAGTGCTTGGTTCAACACGAAATACGTATATTGGAGATTATTTATCTTTTTCACATGTATGCGGTAGTGTGTATCGATTGTATGAGATAGAGTGGATGACTATAGGGAGCTTAAAAGCCTGGGTTCAAATCCTTCCTAATTACATCTAGTTTATAGTACATATACTATACTTGTATTTAAATATTAAATGTATTATTAATTCTAAATATTTTTATATTTTAAATTGAATATCAATGGAAAATTATAAAATGTCACTGTTAATCTTTTTATAAATAGAAGTATAATGGGGGACTTTGTAATGATGCAAAGAATATGAAAGTATTTACAAAACTTGTTTTAATAGATTAGCTTAGTAAGAATTATTGTGCCGTAATCATTTTTAATGTAAGTATGAATAAATTATTACTCTCACATTAAATGTTTTGTCATTAACCTATTCATTTAAAATCTTTATGAAGAGACTAATTTGATCTAACCAAGAAAACAGGATTTACAGAAGTAGATAATACTTTTGGAAGAACACATGAAAGAATTAACTAACAAGGAATTAGTGCAACTGGAAGCAGAAAAAGAAGACAGTAAAGAAAAGAAAAAAAGCCTGTAGAGAAGAATCTGGACATCATTGCCCTGAACAGCATAAATTCAATGAATGAGGCCATATAAAAAGAAAATCGAAGAAGCAAATTAATCATCCAATCAAAACTTTTTTTTAAAAGATCCTCAATCCGATCAACATCTTATGTACCTCCTCTAAAAAAATTGAGATCATCAAAAGATTTAGAAGACAACAATGGATTCTTAGATTGAGCAACTGATGATTCAGAAAACTGGATGACAATGAATGTTGAATGAATGGATTATAAGAAAGTGTTTTTTTTTTCTTTTTATATAGATTTAAGTTGCATTATCTAACATACATACATAATTTAATGCATGCCTGCATAATATACACACAGCACAGTTTGCATATATTGTACATTAGGTTTTTTTTTTTTAATAACTATATATTAGTTTAAGTTGTTTGTTAATACAATATTTCCAATTTATGGCATAAATTTTTATCTGCAGCAATAAGTTAAAATTTTTCCTACAGAAAACTATTATAATGTTTTTTTTTTATGCAATATTCATGCTTTATGAACCGATTTTCCTCGCTAAATGGGTTAAATGTTTTAAAAACACAGCCACTAAGTTGATTATTATTTATCAATTTTATACATTTGTGAAATGAATGTAGTTGCAATGCTTAATCTATACGTTATGAATGTGATGATAAATGTTAAATAGAATAAATGAATGAATTAATATTATTTTATATATATAAAATGATATAATATAGAATATTTAACAATATTATATATCATTTGTTTAGCTATTATAAACCATTATAAAGCTTTTAAATTCAAAATATCTGACTTATGAATTTTTTTTTAAACAAAAATAATTTAAATATTTAATTTTAATTGATAATTAGAGGAAAGCTTTTTTTATTATTATTAAAAGAAAAAAATATTCTTAAAAATAAAAATACAATAAAATTGTAGTCAGTTAGATAACATTAGTTCGTGATAAATGGACAATTGAGTAGTTTGTTAATGTTCGCCCGAGGATGTAGTTAGTCTTATACAATGAATGCCTTGTGTCAGGTTAATTCTTATCCAGGTTTCCTGGAACAAAAGGTCTGGAGTCAGAAGTTGGTCTCTATCCTTAATTTTAGAGATTAATTATGTGAAAACATGACAAAGGTCACAATTGGTTTTGGCAAATATTAGCTTACATCTGGTAAACCAAACTGCAAAATGGAGAAAAAATGGAAAGTCTGATAATGGAAAAGGTGCCATTCTCTATGGATTTGCTAATGGAAAAAACATCTGTTATTCCAGGTGACATACTATTAACAATGAAAGCTTGAAGTGGAGCTCAAAAGGAGCAGGAATAGAAATGCTGGATCATTTCATCATCAGTCTGGCATAATTGACACTGTGGATTAATCTTTGTGAATCCCCTTTTCCAAACCAAAAAGTGATTGGTGCGAAGTGAGGAGAGATTGAATTTTGGAATATAAAGTTGATGTATTTGGGTTCAGAGAGCCAGTTCTTGGAATACCTGATGATTTGTTTGTTATTTTTTCCTAGCTGAGAATGCAAAATAGTTTGGTTTGAATTTATAAGCTTTTATGTCTCTCAATAAGACTTATTGTTTTGTAGAATTTGTGCCATTATGTTGACTAGTCTGTTAGTATGTATGAATAGATCACTAATCCATTTACTTGCAAATGATGGGGGCATGTCAGTAGGTTCGAAAGGAAAATTGATGTTGGCATCAGATAATTAAAGGTAGATGGATTGGAGCAATGGAGCAATCCAATTGATTTTTGTCTATAGAAAATAGCTATAGAATGCAGACTAACACCCCTTAATTCCTTGGGCCTCTGCATTTTAATCATGCTGATGGCAACAATCTCGCCTTTTCAAAATAACCTACAACAGATTGAATTAATACTTGATTGAAAGGCATTAGTTGGTTTAATAATGGGTAGAAAATAATTGATTCTGGTAAAGATGATCATATTTAAAAGTGTTGCTTTTCCAGGGAGTGATAAGGAGATTGAAGAAAGGGACTTTACTATTTGCTTGGTTTTATCTAGAATGGACTGCTGTATTTGCTTCTTTACTGCAGTAGTCGATAATGCAATGGGGGAGCCGAGAAATTTTTGAAGCTTGGCAGTGTAAATTGAGAGAATGGTTTTGCCATAGCAGATTTTCCAAATTGCTGATTTTGGTTGATTGATGTGCAGATTATATGGTGAGACATATTTGTCTAAGATCAATTGTAAGCATGGTAAATATTTGATGGAGGGCAGAAATACGGTGATGTCATTAATGTAAGAGATGTGATGTATTTCCTCCCTCAAAAGAGGAATATAAATTCCAGGTAGTTTACTCTCAATTTTTTTAGAGGGGGTCTATAAATTTTAAAGCAGAGGGTACTAAGTTGAGTTCATTATGGAATCGAGAGATGGGATCTAAATCCAGGGGCCCGGCTACCATCAAGAGAGGTGAAGATGCGGGAAGGTGGACCGATTTTGGATGTGGTTACCAATAATCCTCATATAGACTGGAGGGACTGAGTAGTTACTGAGGGTTTGTAATAATGTGGAAGGCACTAATGTCAAAAACACATGAAATCTAAGCACTGCAATGGGCATAGTTTTTCTGTGTTGTCTAATGTATTCTCTGATAATCATAAAATGAGGAACGGTGTTAATTGAGGAGGAGCCCTTACACGCATATTGATGCTTTAAGATGTATTCTAGTAGCTAGTCTTGGATCCTGTCTTTGATAATGGATGGGCCGGATGTAGAGAGTTGGGAAAGATTGATATGTTTCTTCATAAAAGGCACCAATGAGATTGGGTAGAAATCCAAAATGTTTTGAAACTCACGCATAAGAACCCCAATTAACCTCAAAGTATGGATGCAGTGCAGATCAAGTTGGGTGTTTTCAGGGTAGGATTGTAGTTTCAGAATTATGTGAGCTTCTGTTATATTGTGGTTTGTCAAAATATGTTATATCATTCCAAGTGTTGTCAATGTCAAAAGAATGGCTCTTCAATTTGGATTGAAAGTATTCGTGTATGAATGTTAGCATTGTAGGTCCTCCATAGTTGTTCTGATCAATATTGATCGTGGAGAGTGTAAGTCACTTGGCAGCACCAATTGCCCAGTGAATGTAACTTCGCATCCAATTGTGCTGTGATTGTCGCTAGGTATTGGGCCAGTATCTTATTGTCACGGTACTGGTTTTAAGGTTTTTTATATCTATCATGGTGGCATTTGTGGATGAGAGTTGAGAGATCTGATGTCCGATTAGGTTTAGTTCCTTGAGGAGATGATTGGGACCTTTTGATTTTCTAGTGAAGGTGTTGATTAGAGAACTTAATATGCCAGCAAAGGCTGACCATGCATGTAGCGGGGGTAGCGTATTTGAATTTTGTGTAAAAGAATATAAACTTCAGAAAAAAGACATACTGGAGTATTTACCTTGTTTAATAGCCTGATAGTACAAGGGTGTTGTGAAGGTGGCAGGGAAGTGGGATCTAGATCTATTGTTAATAGTAAGGCCAGATGATCAGAGAAAGAAACTAATTGTAGTTTAGCTTCACTATTATAATGCAGGTCAAGGGAATAGTAAAGGAGATCAATTAAGGTTTCCTTGCGTAATGTATAGAAGAAAAATGAATTTGGCGAGAAACAGCCTTCTCCACAAAAGAGAATTCTACTAAATAGATGCAATTATTTTGTATTGAATTGTTGGTACTTTAAATTAAAATCATCAAAACATATCACTGATGAGGATATGGTAGCGAGAAATGCATGGTTGCAGTTGATGGTTGAAAGTATAAGAGCTGGATCATTTCTGAGGTATAAATATGTAATTGTTATGTTAGCATAGTTAGATATTAGTTTTTTACTTAGGCGCAGAGTTTGGTGTTTATCATAGGCATGTTTTTTGTTGATTAAGAAAGCTACTTCTGAGGATGCTGTATTGTAAGGTAAGTAATGAAATGTACCATATTAGTTATGACTGAATTGAAAATGCAATTTGGTTTCTGAGAGGCATATTAAATATAGGTTTACTTTATTGAGCCAGTGTTTCATGGATAAAGCATGGTCAAGAGAATTAAGTAATCTGACATTTATTTCGCCAATTTTAATATGTATAAGGTAGAATGAAAAAAGAGTGGAGACTTCATGAATCATTACTTTATCACAAGAGATTATATTGGGGGCTTGGTTGAGTTTCAAGATGTTTAGTTGAGCTGGTGTCTGCTTATATTGGGGGCTTGGTTGAGTTTCAAGATGTTTTGGTTTTAATTGTTTTGGTTCTTTTATCCTTTTTTTTAGGAATCAAGGTTTTGCCAATCATTGATGTTCAGTATCATTTTTCGAGTTGGAGTCTGAGGATGAATTATATGCCTTTTCAGGTTGTGAGCTGGATGAGTCTATTGTTTTTCTTTTGAGACTACTATTGGTTGTTTGTAGATGACTCTAAGCATGAAAGATGTCTTGATGGGTATGTATTTCATTATTTGGAGTCTTAAAATGCTGTTCATAATTATCCTTGTTTTGAGTATTGTGCAGATTTTGATTTGGGAAAGGTTGAGCTGTTTGTGTATCTAGTTGGGTAGACACCTCAGTCTGGGTAAATATCCATTTCTTCATTTGATGTGTTATGTTGCTGACCTCCGTGGATATTATTTATAGTTATTTCATCATTCTGAGTTTATGTAATGAGAGATGCTTTATTGGTTATTGAGTGAGACAATGGTTGGGAGGTTGATGCACAAATTTGTGTTCTGGTTTTCTTTGTATTACATTTTTGAATATTTTGGGGGGCACTTTTTTACTAGGTGGTGTAAGATTGTGGCTGTACTCCTTGAATGGAAATGTATATTGGACATTTATTTTGTTCTAATATGGATGGTATGCTAAGTGGTGATATGTCTGGATTCAGCTTGGAGAACGCCGCAGTATTGGAGAGTAATTCTATTCCAGCTCTTCTCTCTGAAAGATATTTGAAATTGGTTATGACTCCATATTTGGATAGTAGTCTTTGAAGGTGAGCATTTCTAGCCAGAGCATATGCCATTCGAGGTCGGTTCATCTCAATTTTCACAAGTATCTTTGTTTCATTAGTAGTTGATTTCTCTTAAACAGCTCCTTCTGGATTGCATTATTAAATTCAGTGATAAAGTATTTTTTGTTTAGGTGGTAGTATATCCTTTTAATTGCATCTTCAAGCTGGTGATTTTTAAATAACTCAAAAAGTTCATCACTAGGGAAGGGAAAGAGATTACAGTTATTATTAGTAGTACTTAGAATAAGAGTTAGGTCATTGTGGTAATTGAAGGAATTGTGTAGTATAGGAGGTATCTTGGAATAGTATAGGAGGTATCTTGGAATTGGTAATTTTCCAAATTTATGGAAGAATAGTCTTGATTTGAGAAGGAATCATTTACTGTCTCAGTGGAATAGTCCTCATCACCCTGGAAATCAGTTATGCTGTATTTAATAGCATGTTCATCTATATTGTGTTTTGGCTTAGTGTTAATACTTTTACCCATTGCCACAGTATAAGTTTGTGTATTTTTTTGTCTGGCTCTTATTATGTTTTGCGATTAGGAAATAGAAGTAGGTGTTTGATTAGATGCAGGAGCAGTTGTAAATTGTATTTGTTGACTTGGAGATAGAATTCAAATTGGAGATAGAATTCAAGCTGGGAAATTCATCATCTAATATATTTTTTTCCTTCCATAATATACACAATGAACTTAGCATTTTATCAGAATCGCGAGTATTTTTACGATTTTCACAGGAAGATTCAGCTTTTGAATTTGGACTAGAGAACTGTTGTGAGGGTATTAGGACATCAGAATTAAGTTTGGAAATGTTTTCTTTGTTTTGTTTTGATTTAATTTGGAAACATGATGTATTTCATCGTTAAAGTCATCAGAAACATTTTTGCATTGAAGAACAACCACTTCCTGTTTAGCGCCCTCTGTGTTTTTAAAATATTCTGTTTTCTTGGTTTTACTTTTAAACGATGTTAAATCTGTTTGATTTAGTACTTTTTTAAGATTATAATGTAGATTTTGAGAATTGCTATCATTAGTACTATCATTCAAGGTAAGATTTGATTCAATATGAAATGTTTTAGAATTCCCTCTGTGATTTTTAGAATTTACAATCGATATGGTGTTAGGGATTTTTTTTTTTTTTGAGTCATTGTTTGCTGTTTTGAAATGGAACTGTTTTCTTTGTAATTTCTTAGGCTTTTCAGTGAAATATTTACATTGTTAGTTTTACTTGAAGTTCTATTGTCTATTTGCTGTGATCTGGTTAAAGGTTTTCTAGGGCCTTGTCTATCATTATTAGCGCTATGTAATCGCCATCTAGTGGCCAACAGAGGAAAGCTTTTTATAGTATTTATTTTTAAAAAATCAATTTATATTTATGAGAAATATTGAATTGGGATTTATTTCTAAGAAATTTATGTGACTATAAACAACAGCATTTGCACAGATGGAAAATAAAAAACAAGATTGGAAAAAGAATTGATTTTTAGAGGATTCATAAATTCAAAAAATGACAAAAAAAAACAAAAACAAATGAAGTCTAAAATATGTCTGTGGTTAAATGCTAATTGACCTGATGAGCATCAATTAATTATATTACTGGAACAACAATTAGGACCTTTGATGACCTTTGAAATCATTTAACAAAAAAGTAAGGCTACTGGAATTGATGACTCAATGTCAGAAATTATATGGCAAACTGGAAAAAATTCAATCTATCCACTCTAGTTTGAGCACTTCTTAGCAAAAAAAAATCTTTTATTTTATATATATGTGTACACAATCTTACATTTTGATTGTTCTGCAGTCTTCTTCAGAGCTATGATATATTGAACAAAATAAAATACAAACTATAAATAATATCATAAAAATGTAAACAATAAAATTAATAAAATAATTAAAAAAAACCTAAAAAACAACATAAAACAAATAACTATAAATATAATCAAGCTCAAATAAAATAATCTAGGTAATATAAAATAAAATATACAGTATAAATATAAATTATACATGTATATTTCTGATTGTATATAGAAGTATTCATGAACAACTATTAATTTAAATATATTATTCATTTTTATTATTTTTAATCTCCTAATTACTTCTATTTTTTATAACATTAATTTTTAGTTTTATTAGCTCCACCTTAATAAAATACTTATTTTATTTTTATATAATTCTAAATTCAACCTTAATTTGTTAACCTTATCTTTCATCAAGATAACAGAGAAACATCTTTTGGCCATTTCACCCCCTAGTGAATTTTTTTGTAAGTATTACGCATTAAAATGCGTGTAAAACAATATACTTTATTATAATAAAAAAATTTCCCGAAAATTCTGTGCTAAAAGGTGGGAAATTCAAAATTCCCGCTCTTACAATAGACATAAGTCTTGCCCTGACATATTCAGCCATTGTTTTATGGCCAAGGCTGTAAAATGTTTGGCGTTTTATGACATTGAAGTTTGCAATGACACAAAAACATGTTGTTTTTTTTTGCGAGTTTATTATGGTTTTAGATTTTTTTTAAAAAATAATTTGCATTATATTTATTAGATATCAAGAAATATAAATTATTAATAACTTATTTTGACTTGAAATACTTTATTTTCAAAAATATGTTATATTAGCAGCTAATATAAATATGGCCTGAAGCAAATTTAGAAAATTCTAGTTCTGATGTAAAGAATTTACTTTATATTTATGAGTAAGAAAATCACAATTTTGCAATAAATATTCAAAAAATTTAAACTTTTAAAGTGCATAATTCATTAGATATGAGACACAAATAATTATTCGTTCAAGTTTTTAAAAATAATCACAAATAAAGAAGATTTGATTTGAAAATAATATTTCTAGAAACGATGACATGTAAAGTCTTTGTTTTGTTTGCGATCTCATTTTTTAAATATTTACAGAAACAAAATGTGAACATTTAAAATTTATTTCAGTAATAAACAAAAATATCTATCAAATGAAGTCAAATTTACTATTTTCTGATATGTAATAATCATTTTATCATATATTTTATGTTGATGTGTGAGACAAAGAAAACTCAGAAAATAGCGCAATGTTTATGATGACTGAAATGGTAACAATATATTTTCTAATTTTCAAATTATATATTCTTATTTATTTTTTTGTTATTAATATTTTATATTTATCTCTTTTTAATATCTAAAAACTAAATATTATAAACTTTTAGCTTACTCATTTTTACTTTAACATTTTAAAAGTAAAAAAAAAAAATTTTTTTTTTAAAAGAAAATTATCTTATACTCCAACTCCCTCTATTATATATTATTTAAACTAACTATATGTATAATCATTACAACTCTTTATATATTTATTTAGACTTTAATTTTTATTACTATTATAACTTATAAATGTATATTGTACTGTTTTATATATAAATATGTTGTTTTTATTTCACTAATATGCAATATCTATAAATATATTGTAATGGTATACATATGCTGTTACATTATTTAAAACTAAAATAAAACAGGAAAATGAACTGTAAACAAAATTGATTTTTTAAAAACATAAAAGAAAATTAAAATAGTTATTTTAACATATATATATAATCACACAGATGGAAAACTATTAAAAAAATTATTTAAAAGAAAGTTTAAAAAAAGTAAAGATCTAAATATTTTTGTTAAAAAGTAATATAAAAGAAAATAGAAACAAATGTTAATTAGTTTTTATTTAAAAGAATTGTGTCTAAATCTTAGTGAATGGAAGTGATTGTTCTATTAATTGAATCTAAAGCAGACGAGCCTTGGGCACATTGTAATGTAAAGATCAGATAAAAAATAAAATAATTACAGACCAACTAAGCCTGGCATGGGCCAGAGAGGAAAACAGGACCAATAACTACAAAGGACATCATGTGTGATCTGGAGAATTAGTGATAAGGGAGGCCAGAAATTATAAAAGATGAAATATTAAATTATTCAGGGCCTTTTACTCACTTAGAAAATGAAGTCACTGTTGATTCATGAACTGCATTGTGGATCCTGAAATATAAGGAACTCACAATGAAATAATTTTCTGTTGTGCACCAGCTGAGACAGCTTCCCAAATTGATGATTACTGAAAGATACCAAACAATGGACCGGTCTTTGCAGAAATGAAATATTAAATGGACTTCGAGTGGATAGGTGCGATGAATCATGGACAAGATGGACTTCAAATCTACCAAGGAAAATATGAACTTTTATCAATTGAACCTTTTGAATATCTCTTCAATAAGTGTTTAATTCATAAAAAATATAACTATGTGAACTCTTATCTGATCAGAAATAGGACTCTAAATCAGGTTAATAATCGTTTTATTTGTGTATTAAGTTTGCCATAATCATTTCCATTTTTTTTATTTGTTAACTAAATTATTAAAATTAAAGTTGTGTGTAGATGGCTGCGTAGAACCGTTAAGTTTAGGTTAGGTCATGGGGTTAATTTCAGACTGTTTCATAGTTGAATCAAGGCTGGTGGAGGGATGTACAACATTTATATCAGTGTAATATGAAGCATGTTAGCAAAAGGGTACCATGTCCAAATGAATGCATGGCCCAGAGGTGTAACCATCGCATTGCAATGGACATAGATGTATTTCCCATGCCATTGATCTCCTTTTGCTGAGGACTACTCTCTCATATAGAGCATTTCCGTTCTTATATGATTTCTTTGCCAGACAGATGCACATTACTGTACTGGACTAAGATCATTCTTTTTTAAATAATATGCTGCAGATGCACATTCCTGTCAGCATGGTTTATGCTAACATTTTCATGTGGCATTAGTTACATCTGTACATCAGGAAGCTAGCATTGGTTTGGCTGCAAACTTTTAGCCTGAGGTTAAATATTTTGAAAAGTTTTAATTGTGCAGTCTATGTAGCCTATTTATGCTCAACCTTATAAAATATTAAGTTATATAAATTGTCCATCTATGCGAAATTACCCAGATATAAAAACATAAAGTAATAAATAATAATAAAAAGCAATGTTAAATAATTTATTCCTCAAATTTATTTTTATATATGTATGTAAATAAATGTTTGTGGGATTATTACTGGCAGTGGCTTATATTATTACCTTTTTTTTTCTTTATTTGAAATACGTTTAGGAATTTTGATTTTAAATCTCAGCTTCTCCATGAGCTAGTGATGGGCATATCAGTCGAAGTAAAAAATAGTATCATAACAAGAAGTATCTGCTTACATTATAAATTTTCCAGGTTCAAATGGCCTGGTGGTGCCCTGTACAGCAGATAGAGTAAGTCCAATTTGTTATAATTTGTGCCCAACATATGGCCTGATCCAACATGTCCAGTATAGGAAAAACATGGTTACTGAACGTAATCAAAAAAAAGAAGCTCGCTAGATCGGAAAAAAAATATTTTAAATTAAATTAAAACAAAAAATCTAGTGTATGTTAAAAGTTAAATAAACAATTGTTGAAGAGAGAAATAAACATTAGTATATACATATAAAAGAATCAGAAAATCAATAATGTGGTACGATACATTATATCCATGATTACTCTGAATTTTAAAAGAATTATGCTAGTAACATTTTTTCCTGAAATGAATTTTTTTTGTCTGTTAACATAAAGTTATAACTTGAATATCTTGTAAAAGTTCTGCCAGAAAGAAAAATTGCCCATACATGAATAAATGCGACATATGACATCTCTAGGTTCAATGTTCTAGAGAAGGCTCATGTGCGCTGATTCATTGATTCTTTACAAGACTAATTTTTTTTTTGAAAATCTTCAAATGTGAAAAGAATTTTTTTTAAAATCGGGCTAAAGGAAAGTTATTTCTCCTTTCCTGTCATTCTATGGGAAGATTGGTGTATCTGCCGAAGTGTTTATTGTCTTTTATCTCATAGATGCTCCGTGAGAAAGATGGGCAAAATTTTCTACTTTTGTGTATGTTTGAATTTTTATAAACTCTGAAATCCTTATTGTAAACCTAATAAATTTTAACATTATATTAACTAATGTTGGTTGTTAGTTTATTTCTTGATTGTCTGAATAATTTATTAAGATCTCTTGCTATCTCGCTGAATCTGGTCAGTGCTGGTCATCATCATCATTAACCTTTGATCATGGTAAACAAATTTTCCAGATAAGTAGTGGTCTGGTGGCGCCTTCCGAGATCAAAGGTAATTTAAAAATTTAACATACATACCAAATTACATGAGAATGTGGAATTTATTATCTTTTTATTTTATTTTTTAACATTATTAAGTAAAATTATAAATTTGAATGATGAATACATGGCTCGATAAAATAGTAGGCATATGTATTAATCTAAACTGCTTGTATTATACAATATGGAATTATAAATACAAATATGTGAGTAACATCTAAAAGATCTTGAGTAATTTCTCGCAGATGAAAGTCTCATAAAGAGATTCATTAATATTTAAATCAGATAATTAGAATATATCAACTGAAAAATGTGTTTATTTCAAATGTTTTTTAAACTATTATTTGAATGTATATGCTGTATCCTTTGGAGCATTATTATCTGTGAATAATGTTTGTATTAGGAGATAAACTTGGTCTTTTAAAATGTACAAATCATCTATTGTTATTATGTATCTATACAGAATATTGATTGGACAAAATGAATACTATATATAATCTAGCTGTTCAAACAATGATGATTTCATTATTCTGCTTAATAGTTGGAAAAAGGCAATCAAAATGATAGTTTTCTTTTTATAATTGTCAGATGTTAACCTTTATTGGAAAAATACGAATTATTCATCTAATTATTATTATGCTTATGACATTTCTACCACTGTATTGCAGCATCTATATCAGTAACTAGTTTGAAATGACAATTTGCTCTTGAATGTTTGCTTATGATGCAACAAATTGTTTTAGTAGAATGTTAGGAAAAATGTTGATTTGCTTACAATTCTTTGTAATGTCTGTGAATTCTTTTCAATGAATATTGATTTCTTTTCACTTGATATTCTAGCATGATTCATTCACTTTTTTAATAAATACAGTTACTACTCTTTAGACTAGTAATCTTGAAATATTAAGAAATTAGTTTTGTTTTTTTTTTAAACATTTTTTTCATAACTTTCTGTCAGATATTCTTTATCATTTATTTGGGGTTCTCTCTTTAAAAATTTAAAAAAATATTATTTTGGTATATATTTTAATTTTCTATGCTATGTTTTGAAAAATTTAATTTCAATATAATAGGTGTTTCTATTATGTTTCACTCTGTATATATTATGTTGATTTCTAAAAATAATTTACTTGACTAATCCTTACTGATTAACATATTTTTTCACCCTTATCATAACGTTTATGAATTTATATTCTTAAATATATTAAAAACTAGGAATTTCTATATAAAATTTGATAGATTGTATGTATATATGTTTCATTACAGACTCCTAAAATAGAATGCAAATTTAATGAAAATATTGTAAATAATAGTTATAATTAAACTGTGACTTTTGCAGCAGGGGGGGGGGTAAACATATACATAGTTTGGTAATTTTTCTTAGACAAATTTTAATTAAATTATAAAGGACCGCTAAATAACAAAAGTTTAAATATCAAAATTTATTATAGTTTTATGCTAAGCCACGTTTGATATGATTAAGATATTGAAAGTGGCTTAGCATAAAATTATAATAAATTTCTACTTTTAAACTTTTTTTTTATTTAGATAGAGTTCCTAGCACTTATAATTTAAAATAAAATATACACAAATTTTATGTAGAAATTTTTAATTTTCAAGTTATTTAACTATATGAATTCAAAAAATGTAATCAAAACAAATATTTTCTGTATGAAAAATTAGAATTGATTGGAGAATAATACTATTTTATCCAGAATAACAAAATGTGTTGGAAAGTGTAGATAGTCTTTTTTATAAATAAATACAAATCGTGAGAAATTAATTTTTTTCCAAAACTTTATTTATGATAAAATAAACACATGGGGGTGGGGGTATTTATTAATCAAGTGACACTGAATTTCAACTCTTTTCAAAAATGTGTATTTTTTTCGGGGGGGGGGGGCAAAAATCAAAAAATCATTTGAACAATAAAAACTATTAGTTCACTATCTACTGCTGCTGTGTTGAAAATGCATATAGTTTGTAAAATATTTTGGAGTAAAAATAATTGTTTGCTCACAATATATCTATCTATAGTCTTTATAAATTTTAATATAGAATTCCTAAATCTTATTTTTTGACCAGATTTTTATTTCAAATTTATATATATATTCTTTTTATTATCATAATTTTTATAGCTTTTCTCTGCCAAAGAATTAGAAGAACACATGACTAAAATTAAAGAAACATTAGCAGATACAAATTGTGATTGGGAAAAACGGATTGATGCTGTAAGATTTTATTTTCTCTTAATAGTCTTTTATCTCTATTTGAAAGAATATTTTTTAATTGTTATTCCTATTTGAATTTTCTGATCCTTTATTACTAGTTTTTATTAAGTAGCAATGCCTGTTTGAAATTATAATTTATTATTTTGATTGACTAGTTTTTATATCTATATCCTTTAAGAAATATACATTTTGTAAAACATACAAATAAAATCATCTATACACACCCAATATATAGGTATATATTTGTACATATTAAGTTAGATTTCTATATTTATTTACTAATTTTAAATCTTAAAATTATTTTAATTATAGTCAAATTTAATTTTATACGTGGTAATGCATATCGATATTATATATATCATAACGAATTAATTTGACCACTTTTAATATTTTTATTTTGAAATATTTCAACATCATGCTTAATTGTAGTTTCATTGAGTTCTACCCTCAGCCCTATCGTCTTAATTTCAGCAATTAATATTGCATACATTTAGACTGTCTCTAAAATAATCTTTAAAATATAAACAGACTCTTTCCCATTAAATCTATATTGAAGTTAAAATAATCCATTCATTTCATATGCTTTACCCATGAAGAAATGTATTAAGTACAATAGTAGTTAATATTATCATATCCAACAAGCTGAAGAACATGTCAATTCTTCTTTACGTCTTGTCATTTTATTTCTATTGAACATCTTTCTATGAAAACTTTCTGTCGTTTTAAAGTTACATTGATAAGAAGTTCATGTTTCATTTCATACTATAAATTTGACACAACAGTCTTTTATACAGTGGATTTAGCTGATTATATTTATATCATTATAGTGATATTATTTTAAAAGATAATAAATGCAGTAGCAGCACATTGTGGTATTGCAACTCATCATCGGAATCTTCATTCTATCTTTAGTCATTTACATTCTTAATTCAATAATTGTTAAAAGAAAAAGTTGCTGCAAATGATATTTTCATTTTTCATTACTGCTAAGATAAAACATTGTTTTGAACATTAATTACCAAGCTATAAATCAAAACAATAGTATTCTGTATATTATTTTTTGAATTGGTAAGAACAGCATAACTGTCAGCATATTATAAATTTAGAATCAAAGAGAACAAAGTTTTTGATTTTGATTGGTTTAAATTAAAAACATTATGACTAAAGTAATACACATTTTGATATCTGTTTCATTAAGCTGCTTATAATCTATTTAATGATTACTGTTATAAAAGTAGAAAACAAAATTGGAACTAATATACACTTCTGTTTAACATCAATTTTCATTTCAAGTGAGTCAAATTTTCACCTACAGTAAAATGTTTTTTATTCTTATCATTATGCATCGATGTATAATATGAAAAGATTTCTGTGGAATAGTCACTTAATTTCATACATTGTCTTTATCTGGGTCAAATGTCTTGACCACATTAATGAAAGCAATATATTGTAACTGAACGTACTGACCAACCCCACTCTTTGTTGGTTTTATTTCCTGATGAGCATATTGCAGGAAGGAACTATCGATTGGCATTCCCCAATGCAGACGTCACCCCATCTACAACAATATTTCCTGCTCATCAGAGGATGTAGCACCATAGAGACTGGAAGCATCTAGAAATTTGTGTTTGGTTTCCCAAACGGCACCACTAGAGTTCCATCTCACTACAACCTTACTTATCATCGTCTGGTTATGCCGAACATAGCTCAGGAGGCATGAGATTCTTATGAGCAAGCAGTAATGAATGACTAGTGATGCAGAATAGAATTGAACAATTAAATTAATTTTAAGTAACAACAATTCATTAGCAAGTCCTTCTAATATAGTTCATTATCCATATCCATGTGAAAACTCATTTTCAGTTCAATTATGAGAAGTCTAGAAGCCTTTCAAATAAGTATACATATACAATTAATGCAAGAAGGTTTTTAATTATTTGTTTCAGGTCTGTATGTCCATTTTAGATAGGTAAACAGGTAATATCAGCAATTCCAGGTTTGTGGAGCATTTATAATTCAGTCAAGTATAGAGGTATATTTATACATATAAGTTTTATTATTTTATTCAGATATAGATATTATGCATATAAGCATTTATGATTCACATAGCATTTTATTATTTTAAGAACCATTGTATGTAGGTAAATGGGTAATATCAGCAATTCCAGGTTTTGTGGAGCATTTATAATTCAATCAAGTATAGATGTATATTTATACACATAAGTTTTATTATTTTATTCAGATATAGATAATATGCATAGAAGCATTTAGCATTTTATTATTTTAAGAACCATTAGGTAAACAGGTAATATGAGCAATTCCAGGTTTGTGGAGCATTTATAATTCAATCAAGTATAGATGTATATTTATACACATAAGTTTTATTGTTTTATTCAGATATAGATAGTATGCATAGAAGCATTTATAATTTGAATATATAACACACTTGACATTTCCATATCACGTATATACATGCGTGTGTTTGGAGATAATTCACAACTCATTATTATTTTATTAGTTTTTCTCTCTCTTTTTTTTTATTTTAAAGAAAGATAAAAAAAACTATCATCAACTTTTGACAGAATTAAAACTGATAGGTAAAACATTATTACTTTAAGAAAACACACACATTGAAAAATTTCAGGCATGTTTAAATAATTTTTCTAAACTAATAATATATTTTTTCTTTTTTGTTTTATAAAATTGATAGCTATAATTTTAATTCATATTTTATTGTAATAGAATTATTTCTAATTGCTTACCTCTAAATTTATGTCTTCATTTATTACTGCTTTTCTAAATAATTGGGGTCTGTCTTGAAGCTGAATGACATATTGAAACTTCTAGGCAAGGCTTGGAGATTTACATGGGTTGCAGATAGAGAGAGAATAAGCAGTCTAGCCTATCATATTAGGATGATTTTTCGGTAATCATCTGAAATTCGGGCACGGCCGCTTGGGGCATTGATGCTATACAAAATCAATCAAATGTAATGTTACCGGACCGCTGCCACAACTTTTTTTTTTTTTATATATAACATGATTTTTTTTTTTTAATAAAGAAATTTTTATATTCATTTTCATTGTTTTTTTTTTTTTTAACCTGACATTTTTGTTTATTCAACAAATTTTGGTAATTTAATTTTGTGTTTATTTTTCTGATTTTAAAACTTAAGACTTTCACGACGAAAAAACTTGTTTTAACCCGACCAAAAAAAATATAATCCAATTATTTGGGACTTGTTTTGACTTTGTTATACCTTTTTTTTTTCCTTTTTTTTTTTTTTTTTTTTGCTTGACTAAATTGTTTTTCTTCTTATTATTAAATCAAAAGTAACTTTTGTGTTGTTGGGGTTTCAAACATTGTTTTCAAACCCCCCACCCTCGGATAAATAATTGTAACAAAAAGTCAATATATCATTTTTTCTTTTTGAAACAATTTTTTTTTTACTTTTTATTTTTATTTCTATTTCATTTGAAATAGGCCTTTTTTCTTTTTTTTTTTTTGAGTTTCTACAATAAACATTTTTGGGGGGCTTTCTTACTGTAATTATTATTAACAAAAGGTCAACAAAAACAGTCATTTATTTTAACCCCACTCGTTTTAACCCTGCTGAAAACATAGAATGCAATTATTTGGGAATTGTTTCAAACTTGTTTTCTACCTTTTTTTTTTTTTTGGTTGACCAAATTGTTTTTCTTCTTATTATCAAATCAAAAGTAACATTTGTGTTTTTGGGGATAAAAAAATGTTTTTTTCAAACCCCCACCCTCGGAAACATAATTGTAACAAAAAAAGTCAATAATTTTTTTTTTTCAACAACTTTTTTTCGCTGTTTACTTTTATTTAGATTTCGTTTGAATTACCTTTTTTTTTTTTTTTACTTCTACAATAAACTGCGTTTTTTTTGAGGGGGGGGGGTTCATACTTTGCCGTTATTATTAGCAAAAAAGTTAACCAAAATAGTCATTTATTTTAACCCTGCTGAAAAAAGTAATCCAAATACTTGACAATTTCTAATGAAAAAAACCACACAAAAAAAAAAATACACAAACTTTGGACTTTGCTGTAATAAAAACAGTCTGATATTTGGGAGGACATTATGTGCCTGAAAAAAGCACACAGTCTTCCTCACTTTCTGTACTCGGCAATTGTGAAAAGTTGAAAAATTGCATGTTCTCAGACCTTTTATTGGTTTTTAATTTAATTTGTCAAAGTTGTATTTTTTGTTTGTTTGTGTGTTGAATATATATATATTTTTTGGAAACTTTCAACACGTATACATTTTAATTTTTATATATTGTTAAAATTTGGTTTTCATTACCGCAGGCAAATCATTGACTTTTTATTGTATTATGTTTTAGAGAAAAAAATGTAGAAATGCATTAGTGGTTATCCGGCTTGACACCTGCAAGATGGTAATTAAAAAAATATGGGATTTAAAATGTATAGAAATCTTAAGTAGATTAAAAAGATAAAAGTCTTCATTAAGACAATATTTTTTTGTGTGTGATTAAAATGAATAATAGAAAAAAGACTGAAAAATAAATTCAGCTATATGTATTGTTTAAACACATGAGCACGTAGCAAAGAATGTTAATAGCTATTACTTAAAAATGTAAAACCAAGTCTGGAGGGGGGGGATCTCAATATTCATCATGTAGTGAGGGGATATATAAGTGTTGATGAGGTGAGATTAAAAAAAATTTTGTTCTTATAACTCTTTTTGGCAAGTATGATATAGCAAGTCGTAGTGATTGAAAATTATAAGAATAAATTGTAGACGTAGTTTTATAGCAGAAATGGAAATATAAGAGATTGAAAGTTATAGTTGACACTGAAATGGTGACCAACGTTTTGGATGCGATTCATTAGGATGACAGGTTAATAGAGAGGGGGCATAGCTGCATAATGTAAATGAAAATTTATTTATAAAATAGATGTAGGCAAGTCGAAAGGTATAACTGGGGCATAAAAAGAAACAAATAGGAAGCATAGATTGATACTAGATATAGGTGGCAAACAATAGGGTTTGCTAGTGTGTAGTGTATTGAGCTTTGATACAGAAGAAAATAATAGTAAATAAAACAGCTTAATTAGCAAATAGATATAGGTGAATTATAAAAGTGGGAATAGTCACATAAGTCTAAAAGTAATAAATATTAAGTATTCATGTTGACTAGGTTACATACTAAAAAAATGGACCAACAAAATAAAGGAAAAAGAAGAGAGTCCGGATGTAAAACCTGAAAAGGAAGAAAAGAACTTAATAAATATAATGCTAGAGTTTATGAGAGAAGTAAGAGAAGACATAGCCAAGGTACCATGGAAATAGAGGATCTAAAAAGGGAAATGGAAAAATGTATGGACGATATGTCTCTAAGAATAGACACGTTGAAGGATGAATATGGAAGCAAAATACGAAAACTTTGACTAAAGTAGTAACCAGATGGAAGTGATAGCACTGGTCAGCAGTGACAAACATGAACAGGAGGCTACTAATGAAACATTACATACCTAGACGAAGGAATGTGATATAGATAGTAAAGGAGGAAATGATAATTTGAATATGGCAGTGTAAAGGGTAGCTTACAATGCAAATATTCCTAAAAAGATCAAGCCTACTTATTGAACCCAATCCATTTGGAATTTGTATTAATAATGGGAAGATTATTTGTTTGTTATTATTACATATATACATATAATGCACAATAAATTATTATTTTATTATAAAATAAAATACAACCAATATTTTAGAAAGTAATATTGTATATTTATAAACTATTGGATTAATAAACTGTAATGTATATATATTAAATTTAAAATTGAATATTAATTTATAGTCAAAGGATTTAGAAATAGCCTGAGATTAAGTTAGGTGACCATGTGTGAAAATAAAACTGATTTTATTATTATTATTTTTTTATCTGTAATAAATGAAATGTATTCAAACAATAGGCATTTAAAAATCTAAATGTATTTAATTAATAGGCAGTTAAAAATCTCAGCATTTCAGGAGATCTACTGCACGAATTGTGTAAAAACAGAAACTTTTTACAAATCGTTCTTCTTGTCAATAGTATAGCAGCTATAACAATAGAAGGCAGTTTAAACTAAAATATAAAACGCTAAAATGGTGTTATGTTTTTTCTTTTATAGAAATTTTTAAAAGTCAAATGCTTTTAAAATGCTGTAACTAAAATTTTGCCAAATTCAGAAGAAAGAAAGTGAAATAAGAAGTAAGAATAATTGATAAATTTTGTAATATTTAAAGCGTGTTTTGAAAATTGTTGGAGTAATTTTTAATATTTTAAATCTTTTCAAAAAGAATAATGAAAATTAATCTGCTGAAAATTGGAAAAGAAAAAAAAAAAAAGAAACAATTTTCTTAATATATATATATATGTAAAGTGTTTCTATATTATCCAATATAAATTTATGATTACAAATAATTATTGAATTGTACTTTAATATGAATATGGGCTAAAGCAAAACATGCTATTGTACATCATGTTATTTCCTAACAGCTGCATTAAACTTCTATTTATTTATTTATTTTATTGTAAAACACACAAGAGGATGCCTGCAGTCCAAAGTAAACAAGCATTGAAATATTTAATGGTGAATCAATTAAGGATCAAGGTTTACCATACACAACTACAGGAGATCCCATTGTACCTATCTATCCTTGCTAAGGAAAATGATTTACTAAGTGAAACTGCTTTTGGAGAACAACATGCCTAACTATCAACTACAACTTCTATTAGGATGATTTTTTATGAACTTTGTTCCAATTACAATTTTTAATCAAGAAATCAGTATTGTAAATTTCTGTTTATTTTTAAGCCTCATTTTTCAGAATTAGCAAAGAAGAAAAGGGGGATTATTCACTTTGATATTTTTTTATTTTCATTGTAAATAAAATTTAGGTTAACCCACCTGCTTTACATCACGTTATCCACATAAATAGTAAGGTAAGATTCTCTACATTTATTTTTATAGCTTAAATTGCAACACTTGATACAGAATACATATTATGTTTTATTTTGTTTATTAACCTTATGTATATATATATACATATTCCAGTATGATTGACTAATCAACTAGTATTAATTTCTATCTCTATCATATATATAAATTGGGGGGGAACTTAAGTTAAATTGATTGTTAA
Organism: Epiperipatus broadwayi; assembly: GCA_028023455.1. NCBI lineage: Eukaryota > Metazoa > Onychophora > Udeonychophora > Euonychophora > Peripatidae > Epiperipatus > Epiperipatus broadwayi. The sequence goes on along the minus strand of JAQFVV010006225.1, from coordinate 9,055,203 downwards.
AATCAGTAAATATATAATTTAGATAGCCAGCATCTCAATTATCTTAAATTACTAAAGTTTATTTTTCTATATAAGTATGATTTGTAAAGAATGAGTGACATAGATGGATTTCTACCATGGGGGTATAAGGGTTGGATCTGGAGAACCATTAGTTAATAAAATGGTAGAGGTTTACATGTGACACATGTACATATTATTATTATTATTATTATAATAATACTTTATATTATTTATTATTGTTAATAAATGTTTAAGAGTTTATTCAAGTATGAGTGCGTGTGCGGCGCAACTGTTCCCAAAAGCTGTTAATACAAAATAGCTAACTAAAAATAATAAACTAGCTGAGCGAATTCAAAGGATCTTGCCTTCATAATCATAGCTTGCTAATACATATAATGATATGCAAATATGCTAATTCCATTTTTTTGATAAAGCAAAGCATGTGTCCTTCCTATTTATGGCGTTGTTGTCTCGTGAGATGAATAAAGCCTCTGTGATTTTTCTTTTGAGGTCATGTCTCTCTCTACACATGATTGTGGGATTGTCCGGAATGCACTCATGGTGATTTGTGCTCTGGTGCTGATAGAAAACTGAATAGGTAGAAGGATCTTTGCGAGCTCTATTATATGAATATTTATGTTGTGCTAATCGTGTGGCCAAAGATGCTCTGCTTTCCCCATAATATGTGTCTTTACAATTATTGTTGGGACATGCAATATTATATACTGTGTGGGGGGTCTGTAAAAGTGGAGTTTGGTCTTTGGTGTTATTAATTAAATTGTTAGAAATTTGGAGGGGTTCGAAAACAAAGCTGATATTTGTTGTTAAGGATGGAATGCAATTTCTTGTGTAAATTGGATATATATGGAAGCAATAATCTGGGCTTATCCTGTGTGATGTGAGAGTTAAGACGTTTATTCTGTATATGTAAAAAAATTTTGTCAACAATGGATTGCCTGAACCCTAAATTCAATAGGTCATCTCTGTATTCTGTTACATTTGCTTTTGCATCTGCCTCAATTTTACACAACAATCTGTTTCTGTGCAAAAAAGATGCTAGGCAGGATAATTTATGTGCTATAGGTGTGTGAGATTGGGGGTGGGTATGGCATCTGATTTCCAATGGTTTGATGGCCATACTATAATGGCAGTGGTTGTTTTCTCTTTGTATTTTGACATCAAGATATTTAACTTGTTGGTGAGTGTCTTCAGTTGTGACATTCACAACTAGTGCTGTGCTGGTTTCTAATTTAGCTTTGATCTGTGTGATGATCTCAGAGGTGGCAGCAATGAATAGGTCATCCACATATCTAGTGTATACTAGAAAATATTTCGGGTTTAGACTAGGTATGATTTTTCTCTCATAGTAGTTCAGGAAGATGCTGGTGACTACACCACTCAGTGGTAAACCCATAGGCCAGCCTTGTTTCATGGAGAACCACTGGTTTCTGAAAAATCACAATGTTGCTGTCCAACCAACATAGAAAGTCATGGATGAAATCTACTTGAGGTTGAGCTATATTATTTCAGTCTCTGGTTTATTGAGTTGTCCTGACATTCCACAGTTTATAAACAATTATGCATGCACACACATCTATTTTTCTTGTCATATAAAAGCTTTAACGTAAAACAAATATAATAAATTTAGTTGTAACCTATATATAGGTGCAGGAGTTGCTGTGTTTATCTGATCATATCTATTAGAGGAGTCAAAAGCAATATTCTCTCTGGGCTTGAATATTAGGGCATAACAGAATTGGAAAGGGGGGAAGTGGATGAACTAACCTAAATTGCATTTGATATTATTAAATAGAGATAGAGTTAGTCAATTAAAGTATGCAATCATTGGTTAAGCATTTCAGCAGGTTCTCAGCATTCTACCAGAAGACCCAAAGTCCGAACGTAAGTCTCTGCAGATTGTATCATTAGGGGCAATAAGTTAGGGCATATTAACTTATTCTACACCAGATTGCTACGTCTGCATAGTATTACAGTTTGCAAAGTTATTTTTCCATCTGTTACATTTGGTGTGTGGACAAGTGCGAATCCAGGCATAGTTGACCATCCATTATAGTAGGGAGGGAGAATGAACAGAAAGTAAAAGAGAGTGAGAATAGCCAGCATCAAGGTAGAGATAAAATAGAAAAAAATACCGCGGGTATAGAAGTAGGAAAGTCAGTAGAAGGAGATAGGACCTATAAATATCTACTGAATATAAACCAATTCCTAAAGATAAGAGTGTTTAAAGGGCAGACAGGTGAAGCTCGAGTAGAACACCTTACTAGCTTAGAAAAGTATTTTAGAATAAACCGGATGAACAAGACAAGTCATCTAACATTGCATATAGTCACTTTAGGGCGACACCCGAGCATGGTGTGAATTGTCGTTTCACCACCTGAATACATTTGAAGAATATAAAAAGGCCCTGCTATGAAACTTTTGAAGTGATGAACAGGAAATATACCAAATAATGCAGGAAAAATATAAAGTGGGTGGAGGTGAAAGCTACTTCAAGTTTTTTAGAAGACAGCGGCCAAGCTCTGGGCATTAGAAGCCTGTCACATATCTGAGAGTCAGATCATCAGAATAATTCGGCATAACCTATCGTTTTGTATCAGACAGATGCTACTCATGGTAAACATGAAGTCAATGGAACAATTAGCAGAGCTAGCTACTAAACACAGTCGATATGAATCTACATAGCAAACCGACAGAAAAGGCTTGTGAAAACATGGGCTTAAAGTCCATAAACTGCAACGAGGGTGGTCATGGACAAACCCAATGGCATAGAAAGGCAAAACATAGGAGTCGAAGCCCTGAAACATGTAAACTACACAGGAAGCAACATCACAATGGAATGAAATACAGAAAGGGGTCCAGATCTCCACCTAAACCTGGGACAAGTAATAAGTGGAGTATTGGATTTAGTGGTCAGTGCCACAGGTGTGGATTGACGCCACTTTCAGTCACTAATTGAGTGACCTATTTTGGTCTTTTTTCGAGGTTTTGAATGTGGGGGAATGCTTTAAAATTTGCTCAGAGTACTTACGTTAGCTAGGTCGAGAGGGACCATTTTCACACCACGCCATGCATTTGACATTTATTTTGTAATAGCTGATGTAGCTAGCATGGCTACGGTAAACGTATATTGATGGTGTATGTATATATATTCAACCCTAAATGATAACAGCTAACACATATATTATGTAAATCACATACTACAGCCTGCATGTTTAAGTAAAGCAAAAGAAATAATCAGGCATTACTATAGTTTGTAATAAGTGACTTATTTAAGCACAAAATTTTGTATTATGTAATTTATATATTTCTGTATATAAATATTATAATTATATAAAAAGTAGAATTAATTACATTTTAAGGTGGCTATAGAATTTGTATTTATATGAATAGATATGTATAGGATATATGTGTGTTTATTTATGTGTGTATGTAGATAATTTTATTTTAATATTTTATGCCATTTATGTATTTGAAAAGACAAATATAATTAAAATAATATTTAATCATTTATCGCCTTGCAACATAACAACTGGACACTCACCTGTTAAACTTATAATATAGATTCTAATTCAAAAAGATTGAATTTATTTTTTTCAGTGGGCTTGAAGTTTTTTTTTAGTTGCTGGTTTATTGTCAACCCAAGTGTTCATCCAATATTAAATAGTTATGTGGCTAATCTTAATAGAGGAGTAAAACAAGGATATAAAGACACATTAATATCTTCACTTATTAATCGGCAAGCATTATGAGTATTTTTTTTAATGTTTCTCTGTGAAAGGATGTTGGAAATGCCTTTCCCATGTTCTGTGCTATTTAAAGACTATTTCATCTTTACCTGTAGGTCTAAAAAGAAGACTGCTAGCCATTTGGAATTTTGGAGAGAAAAAAAAAATAATAATAAAAGATGTTGAAAATAATAAAATGTAAAATTGTAATGTAATTACTACTTTATTCATTTATCTGACAGTTAATTAAATAAATTAATAGCAAATTTAAATAAAATCTTTTGCATTATTTTATCTATAAAATTACCTAATTTTAAATGTTTTATTAGTTATTTATATTGATTATGTCATTTAGCTTTTTTATTATTATTGATAAATTATCTGCTGTTATAAATATTTATTGTAACCGGTTGGGTTACATGGCACACAGCAACATTGTTGTGTGTGTGTGTGCATATATATAAAGTAAAGGAAAAGTAGAAATAAACACCAATTTTTGTAGGTAATTTTTTACATTCACTGCGAAATATGATTGTAAAGAGTGAAAACCTCTGGATTTAAAAGAGAATTTTATTATAAATTAAAACATTTACAAAGTTTCTAAATAAATACTTTTATTGAATTCTGATTGTGAATTTAAAAACAAGCATGTTAATCTGATAATTGTAAAAATATCTATCTTTGAAAATCTTTTAATTAATGCTTATATATATATTATCTATTTAAGATTAAAAATTTCAAAAAGTAGTTTTTAATTAAAAGTGATTTTAAAAGAGGAAAAACATGTAGATGATACTTTAGTAAAAATCTAAAAGTAGCTTTTGATTAAAATTGTTTTTAATCAAGATTACATCAATTAAAAACAGTAATGTGTTTTTATTACCTCAGCTGACAATATAAAAAGAGCTGACAAAAACATTATTTTAGTTGGCTTTAATATTTTTGAGAAGTAGGCCAAATTGGTCAGCAGCACACTCTAGTTTTTATTGTGGTTTAAAAAATTTTCAGAAGCGGTTGACAACATATAGCTGCAGAAGAGTTGGCTAGCAGAGGTAGTGTTAGAGAGTTATACAGTTTCCATGAAGATCTAAGAAAGGACAAGTCCAGGAGCTGCTCTATAGTTTACTATAGAGTTTTGATTCACCTGAAGCTCAGGTCTACTTCTAATGGTTCAATTAGCCTTAAATGTGGACAAGACAGTTTGGTGGCCTGAAATATTGCCAAATCCTAGACAGAAGCGAATTGATTCAATGGTCACATTTACCTGATTATTCCTCCCTGATTACGACAATCCTGGACTGATCCCCATCAAGAGAAAACATCAGTGGATGAAGAATTGATTATACGCTTACTATTTCTGCTGTATGCAGAGAAATACAGATAAATGTATATATAGCTGGTGAGTTAGTTTAAAATCCATAAAATGACTTAAATTTATAACTTAAAGTAAAACAAATGAATAATTTGTTTGAATCACACGTCTAAAAGAAGGGACATAGACAATTATATATATGTTTTGTAAAGAAATTTTTTTAATAGTCCTTAAAATGACATTTTAACCTATAACTTAAAACAAGTAAATAGTTTGCTTGAGTCAAAATCTAAAAGTGATGATATTCATAGACAAGTTTTATTTTGAAAAAGAAAAAAAAAAAAACTTAAGATTTCAAGAGTTTTTTAGATTAGAAAATAATCTTTTGAAAAAAAAAAGGAGACATTTTAATATGCTTTGGTAATTAATCAATCAAAACTGGTTGAAAACTGTCTTTATTTTTATTTTTTTTAAAGAAAACAAAACTTTAATAATCAAAGACTAAAACTTTTTATTGATTCATATTTTATATATACTTTCAATATTCAATCAATTATAAAAAAATATAATCTTATTGTGACAAATTAAAATATATAAATGTGAATGTGTACATATATTTCTATACATACAACATTTATGTTAAATCAAGAATTAATTACGTTATAAAATTAATAATTTTATTGTGACAAAAATGAAATATATGTGATGTAGATGTCACTGTATGCCTGCAATTCAATATGCATACACGTGTATGTTAAATATATTATGAAATATGTATAAAACTGAATTTCATTTATAGATTTATGACAATATTTTATATTAAATAATAAAATATACCGCACTTATGTCCATGATATAATTGAATTTCATTTATAGATTTATGACAATATTTTATATTAAATAATAAAATGTAATAAATCAAATTTTGTTTTTATGTTAATCAACATGTAAATTTTAATCATTTTTAATTATTAAATGTCAATTCAAATATGTATTCATTATTAAAGAAAATCATATCACATAACTCAATGTTTAAGCTTGTAAATAAAAAATAAAGAGCTCTGCTAATTTGTTCTAACAAACTATTGATAAATGCCAACTAAACAAAGCATTTAAAAATGTCTATCTTGAAACCACTCCTTAACCTCAGACCAATGATTTCATGCTTTGGCACTCCTCAGTGAGGCGCTAGGATAGCTTCAGATCTTATGTTCTCTGAGATACATTCATGCATAATGGTCTGATTATAGGGAGTTGTATATTATTGCTTAATGGGTATCCAGTAATGATCAGTCATCATCCTGGTTGGCACATAAGATTATATTCTTTAAAGCTTATGCACTACATTTTATTTTACTTTTGACTTATTAGAACTTAAGTTTACAGTTGGCCAGTACATTAATGGTACTAAGTGGCCAGAGCATTGATGATGATCAGCATGTTTTAATATCCCAGCATTATTGTTTTTTTATTATGTCTTCTGTTGGATGAGCACTTGAGATGGTGCATCCAAATTAAGGTTTAAATAATTGTTCCAAGCTGGCAATGGTCTGGTCTACAGTAGTCACATTTCAAATCCAGTCACAAGATTGTCTGTTGATTTATTGTACTGATGTATTTTGATTGATCATTCATGATGATGAATATTTGTTTTGAGTATTATTTATACTTATTGATAATGTTGTTTGATTTATGGCTAATTATACTTGTAATTACTCTAAGGACTTAATTGGGCTGATTTATCAATGATCTCAGTGAGTTTTATGGTCTCATGCTCTTAATATAATATATTTTGTAATATTCAACATTTCTTTAATCTCTCATGCTCTATTACTGTTACAGCGATCAAAGATGATGGTGCAATATATAAGATAATCTAAAGCTCATTTAGAATTAAATCACTGGAATAATTTTAACAATTGAATACAAGTTTATTAGATAACAATTAATAAAATAATGAAATTAAAGACTTGAATATGGCTATACACATACGCCCTCTGATTTTGATTAATATACAATAAAAGTATCACATTGTGATTTACAATCTTTACACAAAATTCAAGTGATTATATTGATTTACAATATATCTAATGTTTCCATACAACACATATATAGATATGCACACAGACACATGTTTGCAATACACAATGAATACATATTTGAATTGAAAATAATTAAAAATGATTAAAATTTACATATGTGTTCATTAACATAAAATTCGATTTATTACATTGTGATTTACATATATGTCTAATAGGTTTACATAAAGTACCTATACATATTGCTCATTGGTGTGGTATATTTTATTATTTAATATAAAATATTGTTATAAATCTATAAATGAAATCCAGTTTTATACATATTTAATAACATATATAATGTACATGTGTATTGAACTGCAGGCACACACTGACTTCTACATCACATATATTCATTTTTGTCACAATAAAATTATTAATTTTATAATATATAATTAATTCTTGATTTAATATATATGTTTTGTGCATAGGAATGTATGTGCACATTGACATTTATATTATATATTTTTATTTATCACAATAATAAAATTATATTTTTCAAAGTTGTAAGTATATATTGAACCAGATATCCACTTCAAAACTCCACTCGCGACTTTGACAGATATTTTAAAGATCACACACACATTTATTTTATTTTCTGTAATTTGTTTTGCTTTAAAATCTGTTTTAAGTTAATTTTGTAAAAAAGAAAAACTAACATTTTATTTTAAATTTTGGGAAAGTTTTTTTTATTTTTTATAATTGCATTTTTTTACTGAAATTTTTTTTTTTTAAATCAAAAATGATTGCATTCTTGCTGCTTAATTATAAATCAATTTTAATTTATCTAAAAGAAGAGATTTTATATTAATTAATTTTGTTTTAATAAGTTAAGACTCTGGTGAGATTTTAATTATATTGAGCGTGATAATAAATTAGCCCTGGGCATATACTGTTTCCTTAATTAAAAGATGAAAAACAGTTTACATGGGAGATAAGGGAGTTGTGTAAATAACCCTGAAGTTTAAGACTTAATATAGTTGGTCAATTATTTATACAGACTTTAAGCTTCAGATTGATTATTTTCCAGACTAGTGATTTGTCTTGGTCAGCTTGTCCTAAGCTAGTTTGCAGAAAAATATAACACATCCAATTCCATTTAGTGAATTAATTGATATTCTTCAAATAAAAATTCGTATTTGCTTCGATCATTGAAACAAATATATTGTTGCTCGTTTTCTGGACCAGCCACCAGGAATTTATTTACATAACCCTATTGTTAGACTGCCCACTTAGTTTTCGAAATTACCTGTCTAAATTAATGTATTTTTGTCAGATGATCGAATTTTATGCCAGGGATATGGAAAATTCCAGTATGCTATGCTAAGCTAACCTAAGACGAATCCTGACCTTGCTGTTTTTTCCAGTATGCCTTAGAGCCTCAATTCAAACTATCACTCTGCCTCCACACTCACCACCATTTAAAGAATAAATCGGTTTAAGTCTTCACCATTATTAATATTATCTGCAACCGACTGAGTACTCAGTAAACCTCCCAATACCAAGGTAATTTCTTTTATATGCTTAATAGGGTTAATTCTAATTTCTAGTAAAATCTCTGCTCAATCTAAAGTAGGCATGTGTATAAATTTATCTTACATCAAAATCATTTTATTTATTTTTTTGACTATTTGTGTGTGAAATATATTGTATTTATTGTGTGTACTGGAATCTTAGTTTTAAGATTTCAGATTTGTTTTAAATTTATTTATCTGAGAGTGTATTGTAAATTTATATTGTTTATGCATAATTTGCCTCTTTTTATTTATATTCAAACTTTCTAAATACTTTGGCAGAGCTTCGTAGTTTTCTTTTGCTCACCTGTTCCTATTTTTGGTAGTCCTCTAATTAATTTTAATTAAGTCAGGTTGGTGCTTCCGGAAAACTACAAATCTTTTGGCTGGTGATTTATCATGTTTGTTATTCTAGTTTTTCTGAAGTTGGAGACTTTGTATTGTTTCTAGATTACGTAAGATTGTAATTATTTTTTTTGTTTTGTATGTGATATCAACAGTGAATTGTTTTAAACATGGTACATCACAAGCTGTACTGAGGACAATATGACATCATTGGCTAATAATCTAGTGATCCTCATCTTGCTATTTTGCTAATTTCCTACAAGACTACTTGTATTCCTTTTGATATCTCTGAATTAGGAGGCTAGAATTGTTTGTTTTTTTATAAAATGCTAGCAGGAAGATATTAATTCCCTTTTTAAATTTTAGGTGAGAGATGGAATTTGGCTACCAGTGTTTAATTTTTAACATTTGTAGAACTCATATACACTCTCAGATAAGTATACTTATAAAAACAAAAATCGGTCAAATTTTTGTATTTTGTTGACTAGATTGACTTGGTTTTGTTTTCTTGAATTTAATAAAATTTTCACATTAATTTAAACTTAATTTTGCTGACATTTGTCTTAGTGCTTTTATTTTTTCAATTGTCTGAACAATGGTTAAAATCTCTTGCTGTTTCCCTGGGTCTAGTCTGTGCAAATCATCATCATTTTTACTTTTGATCATGGTAAATAAGTTTTCCAGATGTGCTGTGATCTCGTGGTGCTCTCCGTTATTAAAAGGAATAAATAACTGACCATTTCAATATATATTAAATATGAATCACATTATTTTAATAAGTTTTACTCTTAGATGATTATAGTTTTGTTGTTTTCTTTAAAAAAAACAAAACAGTCAGTTTTTAACCGGTAACTGTTTTGATTGAATAATTATCAACACATTTTAAAATGCTTTTTTTTTTTCAAACTATTTATTTGTTTTATTTTAAGCTACAGATTAAAATGTCATTTTAGGGACTATTAAAATAATTTTACAAAATGTATCCATAAAATAATGTCTTTTCTTTCAGACCTGTGACTCAAACAAATTATTCATTTGTGTTTATTAAGTTATAAATTTGTCATTTTAAGGATTTTAAATAAATTCACCAGCTATATATATATATACATTTATCTGTGCTTCTCTGCATATTGCTGAAATAGCATATCTATAATCAATTCTGGATCCACTGATGGTTTCTCTTGATGGGGACCAGTCCAGCATTGTCATAATCAGGAAGGAATAATCAGATAAATGTTGGCATTGAATCACTTCCCTTCTGTATACAATATGGATATATTTCAGGCCAGCAAACTGTCTTGTCCACATTTAAGGTTAGTTGATTTATTAAAGTAGACCCTGGCTTCAGGTGAATCAAAACTGTTGTAACCCATAGTGCAGCTGCTGGACTTGTCCTCCCTTAGATCTTTATGGGAACTCTGTATAACTCTACAACACTAACTTTGCTAGCTAACTCTTCTGTAGCACTGCTTCTCAAAAATTTTAAAACCAAACTAAACACCAGACTTTGCAGCTGGCCAATTTGATCTGCTTTTCAAAAATATTAAAACATTAAAATAATCTTTTTATCATCTCTTTTTATATTATCAGCTGAGGTGATAAAAACACATCACAGACTTTTTAATCTGTCTATTCTTGATTAAAAACAATTTTAATCAAAAGTTACTTTTAGATTTTTACTAAAGTGTCATCTACATGTTTTTATTATTTTCAAATCACTTTTAATTAAAAGCTACTTTTTGGAATTTTTAATCTACAAAGTTTTTAAAAAATAGATAAAGAAATATATATAAGCATTAATTAAAAGACTTTGAAAGATCGATAATAGATATTTTTACAATTATCAGATTAACATGCTTGTTTTTAAATTCAAAATCAGAATTCAACAAAATTATTTAGACCTTTTTAAATGCTTTAATTTATAATAAAATTTCAAGTTAAGTCCATTTATTTAATCCTTTACAGTTATTATTCCCAGTGAATGTAGGAAAATATCTACAAAAAATTATGTCTGTGTTTATTTCTTTTCCATTGTCATACATATATACAAACAACTATGTTGCTGTGTGTTATGTAACCCAATGAGATTCATTGCCCCCTTGTGAGGAAAAGGAAAATAGAAATGAAACACCTATTAACAATATTTTACATAATATACATGCATAATCAAAAGAAAGTCATATCTCAAACTTTGTACTCATTAATTTTTTAGAGACCTGGCATACATCTGACAACTAACAGAATGAAAGTGACCTGAAATTCTGAGGTAGATAAAGAATTTAGCCATTGGACTTATGTACACAATGAGGACTACCTCACTTGAAACACTATAATCTGCTACAATTCTTGATAAAGCTAATGCAAAGTCTTTGCAAAGCCGTTTCTTTTGGCAGGGCTGGAAAATATGAAAATATGCCCTGCTTTTGGGTGTTATAGGCTGGAAAATATAAGCTATACCTTGCTCTTTTTCTTTGGAGACTTAGAGGCAGGACTATGTTAACTGCTCTGTGATTAACAATATGAAATACAAAAAATGGTTTGGTTTGAGATCAAGTTGATAATTTTGAAGTGATGATCACCAGCTTGTGAATATCATTAGCCCTATGTTGGGCAGACATTTATAATGATTGCCACAATTACATGATCATCTGCCCTCAGCTGGATAGCCTTTTGTACCGGGACAGGGTAATGAGGAATTGTTTGGTCATTTGTGAGAAAGATATATAAAATTTAATGTTCTACTTTAATATCATACTTTATTACTTTGTATTTTATATCATTATTTAAATTAATTTTAAGTGAAATATTGTTGACAAGGATTGATGGTGATTTTTCTAGCAACAGGTTTACCATTACTCCAGGTTCACTCCAATTTTTCCATCCCATTACAATATATATATACATTAAATGAAATAATATGTAACCTGTTTTTGATCATTATGTGGAGAAATAAATAATGCTTACAACATATATTTTGATTTGTTATGATTTTTTCTTACTGAATTAAAATTTATTAAGCAACATTTTTTTACAATAAAATTTACTTAAAATATTTGATTAAAATTTTTAGATGTTGAACATTGTCCGAAAAAAATAAGCAGATAAAATATTTTGCTTTAGTGCTTTTATTTTTTATAATATATCTTTATACCTAATATGTATATATATATTTGGGTCGTTGTATCCACTCTTAAAACTCATAGATTCATTAACTCACAATTTGGAAAAAATAATGAAAAAGAACTTTTTTTTTTACTAATTATTATTTGTAAATTTCACATGTGCATGCAGGTATATGTAAAATTAAAAAATAAAATTGCTAAAATCAATTTTTTTTTGTCTCTCATGCACTTGTGATATCTAGTGTATTGCTTCCATTAATTTGAAAATAAAATTTTATTTAAAATTGTTTTAAAGTGTAAGAAAATTGTTGTAGTTTTACATATATGTATACATTACAACTGAAAATAATTGATTTAATTTTGAAAGAAAAATTTTATTTTGAAATTGGCCAAATATTAAATAACCAAAAAAATACCTACTTTGTAAAAATAATAAAAAAGAGAAAAAAAATTAATGCTAAGCTGACTTCTGTTTCTGAAGCTAAAAACGATATTTTCACAGGTGAAAATTATTTAATAAAGCTTGAAATTGCATAAAATTTGTGAGTTGAGGATATGAAGAGTCCTGAATCAGCATAAATACTTTACTAAAGGATCCATTGAAAAAGGTGACATCGATCTATTTTTTTCAACTAAGATAATTAGAATAAGAAATTACATGAACTTAAAATAAAGTTTTACGTACTTTGCAATCATTTTTTTTAAAAAAAAAACTTTTTTGGTAGTTATGACGTATGCCCAATGTGGCCGCCAAGAGACACTGCAGTACCATCAAAATGTTTATATAATCGGAAAAAGAAATTAAGCATGGTGTGGTAGAATGTACTATATGTGATGAGGTATATCACTTGAAATGTTTAAATAAGACTAGGAATGATGTAATAGGTTTATGGTTATGCAGTCAGTGTATAAATATGATAAAAGAGGTGAGAAAGTGTTTTCAAAGTGTAGATAGTCGAAGGATAGTGGGTGGAGAAAGCAATAGTGTAATGGAGATGATTAGTCAAAGAATAAATAAGATAGAGGAAGAACTGAAGGATGTAGAATTGAAATTAAAATCATTAGAGATAAAATGTGACGAGATAAAGGAATTATTGAGTAGGAATGATAAGGAAGAAATAGATAAGGAGGATCAGAAAGTATTAGAAAATGTTATGGATGGAGTAGAAAAAGTAGATTATGAAACAGTATTGATAGGAGATTCACTAATTAGAGAATGTGGGGATATAATTGCAAGGGAAAATAGAAGTAGGTATGTAAGAGTATGTTTGCGTGGAGCTAGAATTAGGGATGTAGCAGATAAAGTTAAAAAGCAAGGTAGTAGAGATGTGTATGTTATGGTGTGGACTAATAATTTCTTAGAATCATCAGAGAGAATAATGGATGAGTATGTAGATTTGATTAGGAATTTGATTATGATTAAAGGAAGAGTAGGAATAGTTGGATTATTACCAAGGTTTGACAAGAGTTATTTGTTAGATGGGGCATGTTCTATAAATGAGAGATTGAAAAAATTGTGTGAGAGAAATAATGTTATGTTTGTGGATGAGTGAGATTGTTTTATTGGAAAGAGAGTTATATAGTAAAGATGGGTTGCATTTAGGAAAACAAGGAAGTGAAGTTTTAGGGAGTTTGATTTATAAAGAATTTTTTTCGGGAAACTTATAAAGGGGGATGGGTTTTTAAGTTGTAATATTATTAAAAAGAATGGGTGGAATATAAGAAGTAGGCAAAAGGAATTTGATTTTGATATAAATATAGATATGGAGAAGGAATGGGTTTGTAAAATTAATGGTAAGAAAGTAATTTATAAATGTAATGGAGAAGAAAGAATTAAAAGAATTTATAAAAGAGTAGTTAGGAAAGAAAAAATTGTTAAAATTGGGTTTTTGAATATGCAAGGTGGTAGGAAACAAGAAAAGTGGATGGAATTAAATAAAACTATTGAAAATGAAGAGCTTGAGGTATTAGCAGTAGTGGAAACACATTTAAGAGAAGAAGAAAAACCATTTTGGAACAGTTCGTATGTCAGGGTATAAATAGAAAAGAAAAAGGGGGTGGTGGTATAGGTGTTATATCAAAAAAAAAATTTAAATATTGTTAAATGTCAAGAACATTTGTGGTTTGAAATAAGGTTGGGTAGACAAGAATGGAAGGTGGCTATAGTTTATATAGCTACTGGAGATAGTCAAATTATATTGCAGTGGAATTTTGAAGAAAAGGGGAAGAGAATAATGGTTATAGGGGATATGAATGGACATATTGAAGAAATTGATGATGTAGATAATAAAAATGGACGGCTTTTGAAGAATTTTTGTCAGAAAGTGAATTTGAGTATTGGAAATTTATTAAATACTTATGAGGGACAATACACATGGTCCAGAAATAATATATTTCACACAATAGATTATGTATTGGTAGAAAAAGAGGGAATAAATAAAATACGGAAAATTAAGGTGTTTGATAATGAAGAGAAAGTATGCACTAGTGATCATAATTTCATTGTAACTGAATGGTTAGTAATGTGATGGAGAATAGAAATAAAAGTAGAAATAATAGTGAAAAATGTGGATGGAGAGTGAATGATAAGAATAAGTTGGAAGAGTATAAAATACAAGTTGAAGAAATAATGGAAGAGTGGGTTGGGGTGAGTATAAGGACTGGTGTAAAGAAGTAAAAAAAAGTGGCCAATAGGGTTTTAGGTGAGAATATTCAGAATAAAAGTAATAAAAAAATGAGAATTAGTAAAAGTGTAAAAGAAAGGAAAGAAGCATGTAGAGAATATAAGTGTGTTATTAAGAATAAGGAAAGTGAAAAAGATATTAATCTAAATGGGAAAAGTACTTAGAAAAGAAGTTGGCTAAAATAGATATTTATAGAGAGAGAATGAAATTGAATAGTAAATTGTTGGAGGATATTAATAAAAGTGGAAGAGATGGGAGTAAAAAATTTTGGAATTATATTAAAAGGAAATGTAGGGGAGAGAGAGTTAGTATTACTAGATGGTGAGGGAACAGAGTATAGCTCTAGAAAAGATTTAGAGAGAATCTTAAATAGTTATGTAATGAATATAGAAAAGATGTTAGATGTGAATGATAGAATGTTAGAAAATGTGAAAGAATATAGTAATGGGAATATTAGGTTTTCAGAAAATGAACTAAATGAGGTAGAGAAGAAATTGAAAAGTGGGAAGGCAAGAGGTTTAGATGGATGGGCAGCAGAGATGGTAATGAATTTAGGATATAGGGCAAAAGTAAAGTTATTATCCTGTTTTTATAAAATGGCATAGAGTAGTTTTCCCAAGTAGTTGGAGTAATACAAGAGTAAGGTTATTATTTAAAGGAAAGGGTAAGGATCATAGAAAGTTGAATAATTATAGACCGATAGCGGTAACATCAGTTTTATATAAAGTTTTCTCGTATATGGTGGCTAGTAAAGTTGTAAAAAATGGATGGAAGGGAATAATGTAGTGGGGGAAATGCAATGAGGTTAGATAGGCATATAGGAGATAGTTTATTTGTAGTTACACAACTTATGGATATGAGTAGGAATGCAGATAAACAGTTATATATAAGTTTTATAGATATAGAGAAGGCATATGATAGAGTAAATATAAATAGATTATGAATAAGTTTAGCAAATTTGGGAATGGATGAAGCTTTAATAGATATTAAGAAATTATATGAAAATAATTATTATATATATATCAATTAGAGAATATAGAATCAATTAAAGTTAAAAATGGTCTGGGACTAAGGCAAGGATGCCCTATGTCACCTATTTTGTTTGTGTTGTATTTGAGTGAAATGGAAAGAACAATAGAAAGATTAGGAAGAGGGATAGAGATACCATTAATAGGTAAGGAGTATATATTTTGTCAGGTCTTTTTTTTGCGGATGATATATTTTTGTGTGCAGAAAAAGAGAAGATATGGAAGTTATGTTGAGGACATGTGCAAGGATGGGGAAAGATATGGGGATTAAATTTAGTGAAGAAAAATCAAATATAATGATGGTTAATACTGGGGAAAGAGAAGATGTAGAATTTTTATTGGGAGATATTAAGTTAAGTGTTGTGAATAGATATAGTTATTTGGGAATTATTTTAAGTAATCAGTAAAATTATTTGGATGAATGGGAGAAAAAATTGATAAATGAAGCAAAGAAAAGAAAGGGATTGATAAAGAAATTAACAGTGTTTTCATATGATAAATATGATGTAGCTAGAATTATATGGAAAGGAGTTGCAGTAGCAGGGTTAACATATGGTAATGATGCATTATATATTAGTAAAAAGATATTAGATTACTTAGAAAAAGCTCAAAGGGAAGTATGAAGACATGCATTGGATGCAGAAGTATGGACAGCAAGGAAGGCAATTCAAGGAGAAATGGGATGGTCAAGTTTTCATATGAGAGTTGCAAAAAGTAAAATGAAAGTGTTTGGTAGATTGCAGTTTATGGATAATAAAAGAATAGCTAAAATAGTATTTAATTGGGTTATGAGTAAAGGGCAGGTAACAAAATGAGTGAGAAAGGTAATGCGGTATGCAAAAGATTTGGATAAAGAATTTATATCAATATATTTGTACAAAAGATGGGATGATTGTGTTAAGAGGATTATTGAGTGTTATAGTAGTAAGGAATGGGATAAAAGAATAACTTTATTAATAAAGACTAGGATGTTAAAGAGATGGAGAAATAGTATGGAGAGTAAAAAGAGTTTAAATATATATAGAAATAAACAATATTAGGTGTGAGTTAATATATGATAATAGTAAGGAAAGTAGTTTACTGTTTAAGGCTCGAACGGGATCTTTAGCTACAAAAGAATATACATGTAAATGGAAAAATATGGGTGATTTATTTTGTAAGGAAGGAATAGAAAATATTAGGCATTTGTTAATTGAATGTAAATGTCTGAAAACAGAAAGGGTACATATAATGAAGTTGTAGAAAAATAAATATGAAAAGAGTGATTATACAGAAAGTGAATTATTGGTTTTTATGCTGGGTTTGGGAAAAGATAAGGGGATGTAGATATAAAGGTTATAGAGTTGACAAAGATTATGTTGTGGAAATGGGATAGAGCAGATTATGGGTAAATTTAGAGTGGGTAATGTAAAATAAATTGGCTAACAGGTTTATTTGGGCATAATTGTTGAGATATTCTTGACTTGGTTTAAAGAGAAGCCATAATACATCACATCACCAAAAAGAAAAAATGGTTCGCATGTAAGAAATAAGCAAAAGGAATTCGATTTAGATATAAGTATAGATATCGAGAAGGAATGGGTCTGTAAAATTAATGGAAGAAAGTTATTAATAAATGTAATGGAAAAGAAAGAATTAAACAATTTATAAAAGAGTAGTGAGGAAAGAAGAAATTGTTAAAATTAGGTATTTGAATGTGCAAGATGGTAGGAGACCTAAAAAGTGGATGGAGTTAAATAAAATAATTGAAAATGAAGAGCTTGAGGTATTAGCGTAATGGAAACACATCTAAGAGAAGAAGAACATATTTTGGAACACTTGGTATGGCAGGGTATAAATAGAAAAGAAAAGGAAATGGGGATTGTGGTATAGGTGTTATATCAAAAAAATATTTAAATATTGTTAAATGTCAAGAACATTTGTGGTTTTAAATAAGATTGGGTAGACTAGAATGGATGATGGCTATAATTTATATAGCCACTGGAGATAGTCAAATTATAATGGAGTGGAACAGTAACATATATTAATGTCTACTTAAGGATATAGAAAGTTTTAAAGAAAAGAGGAAGAGAATAATGGTTATAGGGGATATGAATAGACATATTGAAATTGATAATGTAGATAATAGAAATGGACAGCTTTTGAAGAAATTTTGTCAGAAAGTGAATATGAATATTGGAAATTTATCAAATATTTATAAGGGACAATACACATGGTCTAGAAATAATATATTTCACACAATAGATTATGTATTGGTAGAGAAAGAGGGACTGAATAAAATACAGAAAATTAAGGTGTTTGATAATGGAGAAAAAGTATGCACTAGTGATCATAACTTCATTGTAATTGAAATGGTTAGTAATATGATGGAGAATAGAAATAAAAGTAGAAATGATTTTAAAGATGTAGCTGGAAAGTGAATGATAAGAATAAGTTGGAAGAATATAAAATACAATTTGAAGATATGGAAGAGTTGGTTGGGAATGAGTATAAGGATTGATATAAAGAAATAGAATAAGTGGCAAATAGGATTTTAGGTGAGAATATTCAGAAGAATAAAAGTAATAAAAAATGAGAATTACTAAAAGTGTAAAAGAGAGAAAAAGCATGCAGAGAATATAAGTGTTATTAAGAATAAACAAAACTGAAAAAGATATTGTTAAATGGGAAAAGTACTTAGAAAAGAAGTTGGCTAAAATAGATAATTAGAGAGAGAGAATGAAATTGAATAGTATATTGCTGGAGGATATTAATAAAAGTGGAAGAGATGGGAGTAAAAAAATTTGGAATTACATTAAAAGGAGAAATATAGTGGAGAGAGATATAGTATTAGTAGATGATGAGGGAATAGAGCGTAGCTCTAGAGAAGGTTTAGAGAGAATCTAAAATAGATATGTAATGGATTGAAATTATGGCATATCAAAAATAAGTCAAATGCCAATCTACCCCCCCCCCCCCATGAAGAATTTCTAGCCAAAAATTGACAAATTAAATTGAACAAATCCTTCTAAAAATCAAATTTAAAAAAAAAAAAACCCAAGAAAACGCTATGCATCAAGAATTTGATCAAAAATAAGTAAAATACAGAAACAGAAATGGGTGTCTAACTAACAGATATACCCTCCCACACGAAGAATTAAAACGAAAAATGGCAGTAACTGAGTAACTTTTCAAAAATGTACTAAATTTCATCAATATTTAAGAAACAAAAGACTTTGCAAATATGCCTGTGCGTTATCCAACTAACAGATATTATAATAATTCACAACACTTAAATACAGACTAATACATGTTAAGTAATTAACTATAGATAACGAGCGCATAGCGATCTGTTGTTATCTCTTAGAATAATTTCAAGGCAGCAATTTGTATCAGGAGATCTAATTGTTTTCCCCAAAGTATATTACATTAATTATTCGACTCTGAAATGATGGCATATCATAACATGAATTCGAATTTAGAAATGAAAAAATAATCAGAATAGAAAATAGGCATGGCTGTAGATTATAGAAAGTTTAAAATAATCATTGATTACAGTTACAGGAAAAAATATTAAAAAGTTATTTATTGGCAAGAATGTTACAAGATTTTATTTTAAGTAATTGAGAATATCATTTAAATAGATTTATAGATATTACAGGAAAAATATTACCCCCAATTTTTTTCAAGGCTGACTTGTGCAGTTTCAGATTCAGTTCGCTGCCATTTGCACTATGATAACTTCATCATCTGCCATGTCCTACCTTGTTTACAACTCTTCTTTAATTAAAATTATAAAATTTAGCTTTCTATTGTTAAAGTTTTTAACTCTGCACTTTTATCAAAGATGATCCCTAAATGAATAACAGCAGATTAAAAAAAGAATTTAACAGAAGACGTGGACCGAGCAAGTACCTAGCAGTTATTTAATAAAGTTGCAAATTTAAATGTGACATAATATACTTCTCACATATAATATGCCAACGCAATTTAAAATAATTAGTGATTCTTCAGCATTTTGGCAAAGAGAAAATATTTTCTTTAAAACAAACTTTAGTACCATATTTTGTACACACTGGTAATTATATATAAGATGCATATTTCATTGTGTTTTATTTAAAGAAAGTTGCAAATTGAAATGTGACGCAATAGGCCTCTCTTACATTAAAAAATATTGGTGCCAGGTTTAGCAAAGAAAAAAAAGGTAGTTCCGCAAAATATAACATCCCAATGCAATTAAAATAAGTTATTCTTCAGCATTTTGGCAAAGAGAGAATATTTTCTTTAAAATATAATTTATTACCATATTGTGCTCATGGGAATTATATATAAGATACATAGTTCATTATGTTTTATTTAAAGAAGGTTGCAAATTGAAATGTGACGCAATAGAGCTCTCACATTAAAAAATATAGGTGCATTTACAACTTTCTATAAATAAAACAAATATGCATCTTATATATATTTACTGTGCACAGAATATGCTACTAAAGTATATTTTAAAGAAAATATTTTTTTTTTTTTTTGGAAAAATGCTAAAGAATCACTTATTATTTTAATTTGCATTGGGATGTTATATTTTGCAGAATTTGCTTTTTTTTGTTTGCTAAAACTTGCCCGGATATTTTTTAATGTAAGAGAGGCCTATTACGTCACATTTCAATTTCAACTTTCTCTAAATAAAACATAATGAAATATGCATCTTATATATAATTACCAGTGTGTTACAAAATATGGTACTAAAGTTTGTTTTAAGGAAAATATTTTCTCTTTGCCAAAATGCTGAAGAATCACTTATTATTTTAAATTGCATTGGGATATTATATATGTGAGAGGTCTATTATGTCACATTTAAATTTGCAACTTTCTTTATTAAGTAACTGCTAGGTACTGTTCGGTCCACATCTTCTGTTAAATTCTTTTTTTAATCTGCTGTTATTCATTTAGGGATCTTCTTTGATAAAAGTGCTAAGTTAAAAATTTTAACAATAGAAAGCTAAATTTTATAATTTTAATTCAAGAAGAGTTGTAAACTAGGCAGGATTTGGTGGACGATGTAGTCATCATAGTGCAAATGGCAATGAACTGAGCCTGGAACAGGACAAATCAGCCTTGAAGAAAATTGGGCTAATATTTTTTTTTGCAATATCTATAAATTTATTTAAATGATATGCTATAATATTTTCAATTACTTAAAATTCTTGTTAAAATAAAATCTTGTGACTTTCTTGCCAATAAATATAACTTTTTAATAATTTTTCCTGTAACTGTAATCAATGATTTTAAACTTTCTATAATCTACAGCCATGCCTATTTTCTATTCTGATTATTTTATTTCATTTCTAAATTTGAATTCATGTTATGATATGCCATAATTTCAAAGCAGAGAATAATTAGTGTAATAAATTTTTGGGAAAAACAATTAGTAGCTCTCCTGATATAAATTGCTGTTTTGAAATTATTCTAAGAGATAACAACAGATCGCTATGCTCTCCTTGTTATCTATATTTAATTACTTAACATGTATTAGTCTGTATTTAAGTGTTGTGAATTATTATTATATCTGTTAGTTAGATAACGCACAGGCATATTTGCAAATAGTCTTTTATTTTTTAAATATTGATGAAATTTAGTACATTTTTGAAAAGTTACTCAGTCACCACCATTTGTTGTTTTAATTCTTCGCGTGGAGGGGGGAGGGTATATCTGTTAGTTAGACACCAGTTTCTGTTTTTGTATTTTACTTATTTTTGATCGAATTCTTGATGCATAGTGTTTTCTTGGGTTTTTTTTTTTTTTAATTTGTATTTTAGAAGGATTTCTTCAATTTAATTGTTTGATTTCAGTGATTTTTGGTTAGAAATTTTTCATGGGGGGAGGGGTAGATTTGCATTTGACTTATTTTTGATATGCCATCATTTCAAAGCAGAGAATAATAAATTGCTAAATAGAATCTCTCATATAATGTTCATTTTAGTTTATATAATCGCTGCTTTGGAATCTGATCGCAGATGCATATTTGCAAATGTTGAAAGCTAAATATTGATGAAATTATGTTTTTGTAATTCCCGCTATTAATTAATGAACACTCATCTGCCATTGTTGAAGCTTTGTTAAATTCTGTTTTTGTAATTCGAATTTCATAGCGTTTTCTTGTTGTTTTTTTTTAATTTGTATTTTAGAAGAATTTGTTTGAATCTGATCACAGATGCATATTTGCAAATATTGAAAGCTAAATATTGATATAATTCTGTTTTTGAAACTCCCGCCATTAATGACATTTACCATTAAGGTTTTTCTGATTTTGTAATTCGAATTTCATAGCGTTTTCTTGGTTGTTTTTAATTTTTAATTTGTACTTTAGAAGGATTTGTTCAATTTATTTTACCTTAGGCGTTTTTAATTTGTCGATTTCAGTGATTTTTGGTTAGAAATTTTTCGTGGGGGTGTGTGTTTGTGTTTCATGCATTTTCATCAATTTTTGTTTTTGTTGTTCGAAATTTTATAGAATTTTTTTTTTATTTGTATTTTATAAGGATTTGTTTGATTTATTTTTGCCTTAGGCATTTTTAATTTGTCGATTTCAGTGATTTTCAGATAGAAATTTATCAATTGCATGCTTCGTGGTAGTTGTTGATGGTACTGCAGTATCATCTGGCAGCTACATTGGGCATAAGTCACAACTACCCTTTTTTAAAATCATTTTTTGACTTTATTTTATTGTATTTTTCATTTTTTTCTAAATCCATACTTTTAAAGCCTTTATTTTCTTCTCATTTTTGCTAATTGTATTTTTGCTTTATATATAAAATTGTCTTTCCAACAACATTTACCAAACTTTTTTAAAAATCTAATTTTAATAGTCCATCAAGTAAGTTTCCATTTTGGTTAAGTTTTGATTTATTTCTACTACTTCCATTAATTTATCCAACTTTCTAAATATTTAAAAGCATTAGCCTGCTTTATAATTTCTAGTCTAATGCTTTGCTTAATCTTCTTTATCTATTTTCTTGACTATTTTTTTATTTATTTATTTTCATTCCCAACTTTCCACAGCTCTATCCTTTTCTTTATCTACAACTATTGCCATGTCCTTATCTTCTTTGTTAATTCTATCCATATCAAATGAACATTCATTTTATAAACTCATCTAAATATATATTAAATAAAACAGTTGATTGTTTCTTCCCTCACACCTTTCATTATATCTTTTTTTTAAGAAAACCATTTATCCTCTTATGTATTATTTCCTTCCAATCTATATCTTGTTTTCCAAATTTAGTCAAATAAAAAAAAAAAAAAGACTAAATCACTTTATCAAATATCTTTTCAAGATAAATAAATAAAAAATTAATCTTTTTTCAATATATCTCACTGTTTTAAATCAATCTTAACTTTTTAAAATTGAAATTGTCTATAAGTAACAAAAAAACAATCATAGTTGTTACAGTGTTTACTAAAAGTTGTTATTTTGGTGTAGTGATTATAAAGAATTGACTTCTGTTTGCTTTTTATTTTCCATTTTTTTAAAAAAGCTTTTTTATATATATAATTAGTCTTAATTCCAGTAGCCAATTAAAAAGGCAATTGTAATATTTTTTAATAAATTTTTAGCTGAATATAACATAAGGTCTCCAGCTTTTTTTTTGTTTGTTTGTTCTGATAATAATTGTCTTTATAAATATTTCAGTTGCATTATAAAGTTTTTTGTAAGATTATAGTTAGATAATGTATTAGTAAATATACTAAATATTGATGAATGCTTACATAAAATTTCGTTGGTATGAATTATGCATGCAAAAATGTTATTAAAAATGCTAACTCAGATAAAATATGATTTACATATATACTTTCTTTGAATTTTGAAACTCATCTTGATCATGATCTTAAAAATTTTGCATATTGTCTTCAGTTTACTTAGTGTAATACCTGATCATCATGATCTTTAATATCATTAATCATATATGTCTGTGACAATGGGATTGTGTGTTTGTGCAGTTATATTTCTATCCTTTAGCCTAGCATTTCCCTACCTTTTTCTTTGGTGGATCGGCAAATGACCTAGAAAATTTTGCGGATTGGCAAGTTTACAAAATAAGATGCTTTGCAAAAGTTATATTATTTTATTGAATCAATTGCAAACAAATAAAAAAATTAACAAATAATTAGTAAAACAAGTAACACATTATAATGAAATAAAATATCTCATAAAAGTGATCATGTCTGATTTTTGTTTTGCATTGATTATAAATAAATTATCAAGAGATTATTAATTACAAATATATAGAATATTAATAAATAAATAAAAGATCGATTCTAAAAAAAAAAAGAATTAATCATTAATTGATATATAATTTTCAATATGAAATTTGCTCCTGCCTTTCACTTATAATTTTTTTTCATCCTTGACTGCAAGGTTGTTGCAGATAAGACAAAGTGCAGCACTAGAATCCAAGCAATTTCTGTATTTTGTTTTTATAAATGTTAATGATGAACCATCTTGCATAAGTAGATTGTGAGCAGTAATTTTAAAGTTTTCTTGCTAAGCTCTGGATATTTATTATTCACAGATATCCCAAAATTTGGTCAGTTTTTTAAAATTTGGATTCCAGAGTAATATTGGAAGATAGTTCATTAAGTGCTTCTTTTTCTTAAAGATTCAAACTTGTTTGAGCCACTTTCAATAAAAATTGATTTGATATCTACAATTTTAATTTTTTGGGATCTTCATTTTCTGGATAATATTGTTCAAAATTTCGCTGCAGTATTAAATGTTTATCAACAAATTTTATATCTTGACAATTCATATTCATACAAATTTGATTAACACAATTTGGTTTATTTTTGCATGAATGCTACGGACTAACAAAACCAATTTACGGACTGGTGCATGTCTGTGTTCTAGTAGTTGGGAAATGCTGCTTTAGCCAATTGTATAACAAATATATTTTTAATCTTTTTTGTTTTGTTTCTATAACTTTTTTTTATTTATTTCTCTCTATCTTTATTTTTTATGAACTTTGAATAGTCATGCACATTTATAGTTGGCTGCTATGAAAGACAGCTCTGTGAAATTAAAATTTAAAACAATATTATGTCAAACCAATTCACATTTATAATTATAACTATGGAGTTACTTTTTATATTTTTATTAAAAGGTATATTTCTTGTGATAAAGAGTTTAACACTTTATATAAAAGAAAAAACTGCAACAACAATATATTATAATAGTATCAAACAGGTCTATATGATGCTATTCGATATTACAAAAGGCATAGTAAATAACTAATTTAAAATGATGAAAATGTAAAAGTATATGTTAACATAATGAAAATAACTGATTGTAAAAATGATTTGTTATATATTTTCCCCGCTACAAATTTTTTAATGATTAAATTAATATTCGTGTATGAAATACAATAATTATATTTATTGTAAATATGAAATAATGTAATTAAACTTATTTATATTTTTGTATAATGAAAAATACAGCTGTTTTATAATTTAAGTAAAGAATAAAAAGTAATACAAAATAGTACAATTAAAAATAATTAATTTACATTGTGTAATGATAAGGAAGATAATGTATCTTGTTTTTTTTTCATTTGTAAATGTAGTGTTTCAGTGTCTAGAAATAAAACCAGTCCAAAAACTTGTTAGGATTCTAAGAAGCAACTTAGCGCTATTTATTAACATTTGTTTACTAGGTACAGTCAAAACATTAATACCCAGACAATGGTAAACTAATTCTTTGAATGTCATAATAGCAAATCATCATGGATCGTAGGACATCACACTTTTCCCCTTTAATATGTAACATCATAATCTTTGAAATGCACTGGTGGAGGGCGTTGACATGGGGGGTGTTCTCTGTAAGCCTTTGGAGTTTGAATTGGAGATGTAGGGCACCAATGTGTTGAGCTCGGGTTGTTTGTTTTCCTGTGTCACGCTGGGTGGAGAATTTTGGGCAAGTGGTGTTTCCTCAGCAGGAGATGAGATGATTGGAAGAGTATCCACTGTTCTCAACCGCAGCTGATCAATGTGCTTTTGTTGTAATCCCAGATCAGTTCGGACTTCAAATGACAGAGGGTCTGTACACTGTTCTGCCATGGCAGGAATCCATGGAGAACTTTTTCCTGCTGCTCATGTAAATACTGTGTCATCTGGTTGGAATTCACATTACCGATGATGTTTGGATGGTGCTGACTTTGGGGCTCTATCCGGATGAAGGAAGTTTAGGCATGTACGAAGGCGTCTATGAAAAAGCATCTCTGCTGGACTTAAACCTGTAGTTGTAGATGGAGTAATGTGCTGAGCCAAAAGATATCGGCAATACGTTGCTCCCAATTTCCACGAGTAATATGTTTTAGGCTCTCCTTCACAGACTGGGCAGCTCTCTCCGCAAGACCATTACTTGACAGATGGTAGGGTGTGATTTGTGCATGGAGAATTCCATTATTGGCAAGAAAAGTAGAAAACTCTGAAGATACAAACTGTGGTCCATTATCCAAAACTATACACTCTGGAAATCCACGGGTGGAAAATAATTCTCGTACTGTGACTGTTGAAACCGAGGGTATTTTAGGCATTCTATGCACTTCCACCCACTTTGAATAGGCATCTACAACAACAAAAAGCATTTGCCCATCGATTGGGCCTGCGGAATCTATGTGCAGTCGTGACCGTGGTGTGGATGGTGGTTCCCAAGGGTGAAATGGAGCATGGGGGCAAGCATGTCTTATGACTTGACAATTTTTACACTTGCTCACAAGATTCTCAATATCCCTATCCATTGATGGCCGCCATAGTATGACCTTGCTAATGCTTTGGTTCTCACGATGCCAGAGTGACCTAAATGAAGTTCGTTGAGGACAATTCTCTAGAGAAAAAGGAATAATTACATGTGACCCCCAAAGCAAAGTTTTTGTGTGTCGATAGCTCATTACGTCTTATAAAAAAAGGTTGAAGTTTGGAGTCTGTGGGTCTGCTTGGCCAGGCAGTGAAAATATAGTTCTTTACTCTTGGTAGCAAAAAGTCTTTTCATGTTGCATGTGCAACTTGTTCAGCAGTTACAGGAGGATTTTTCAATTCCTCCAAGAAAAGGACACCACTCATGTTTGGATTGTCGCTTTGATTGATGGAAGTGGAAATCTGCTCAATGCGTCTGCATTTGCAACTTTTTTTCCTGGTTTATATTCCGCTTTGAAAGAATATTCATTGAGGATGTAGGTCCATCTTTGCATGTGGAGCAATAAAATTATTGGTGTTGGTTTATCTGAAGTAAAAATTCCAAGCAGCAGATGATAATCAATACAAATGTTAAATTTTATTCCAAATAGGAATTGGTGAAAATGTTTGACGCCAAATACTATTGCAAAAGCTTCTTTATCAATTTGTGCAGTTTCGTTCAGCCTTAGACAATGTACATGAAGCAAAAGCAAGTAGAACAGATGATCTGTCAGGATATTGTATACTAATACTGCACCCACTCTATAAGGCAAAGCATCACATGTAAGTAGAACTCTTTGGTGAGGGTCAAATGGAACCAGTACATTATTTGACATCAATGCCTTTTTTAAGGCTCTTTCATGTTGTGACCAAGTCCATGTTGCATTTGTCTGTAATAAACAATGTAAAGGTTCAGCTATGGTTGCACGATCTGGAAGGAAATAGTTATAAAAATTTATAAGACCTAAGAATGCTTTCAGTTCTATTTTGTTTCTTGGAGAGCCAGCATTTTGAATTGCAGTTGCTTTACTTGGAGATCGATGCAGGCCTTTATTGTCAATTGTATATCCCAGAAATTCCACAGAATCTATTCCGAAAACACATTTTTCTTTATTAGCCTGCAATCAACTGTGTGCTAACCTTTTAAACACAGTACATAATTTTGAACATAGATCAATTGTTGAAGACTCAAAAATTAATGTCATTGAAATATGGAAAAACTCCAGAAATGTTTCCGAGTAAATTATCTATAATGCATTGAAATATTCCCGGCACAACACAGATTCCAAACTGTAAACATTTTAGATGAAAAGCTCCTTGATGAGTGATGATTGTCTGTATGCTTGCAGACATGTCATCAACTGGAAGTTGTAGGTAGGCCTTAGCTAAGTCAATTTTTGCAAAGATGGAGCTAGGAGGAAGAGAAGTCAGAAGGTGATGTACCGCAGGTATAGGGTATGGGTTATTCTGAAGACCTCTGTTAACTGTTACCTTGTAGTCCCTGCATAATCTCATTTCTCTTGTTGGGTTAAGAATCAGTATCACTGATGTTGTCCACACAGGGTTTTCTACTGGTTCAATGACCCCATCACGGAGCAGAGTATCTAAAGCAACATCCACATTATGTTTCATAGCAAGCGGTAGTGGCCGGGCTCATAATATGATCAGGGGAAATTTAGGATCAACTGGCGATGATACAACTGGATTCTTGTAAGTTCCTATAGATATGCTGAAAACTTGTGGAAATTGGTTAATGATATTTTGAATAGATGGTTTGGTAATTAGATGAACTCCAGTTAGTGAATTACCTAGAGGTGTGAACCATCCGTGTCCTAACAGGTTTGTACAAGGACTCTTTTATCAATAAATGTATATGGCATGAAAATACACCATATTGAACATATACGGCACAATATCCGTTGAATGATATCGAGTGGTGCTGGAAATCCCGTAATGTAATTGTTACTGGATATAGTTTGTGTATTTTCCATTGCACAATTCAGATAGTGTGTCAAATGATAAAATAGAATATTCTGGTCCCTAGTCAATTTTCATTTTACATTACTTGCCATTAATGTACACGTGTGCAGAGGATTTCGGTGTTGAGGCATCATGCCGTATCTCATGGATATAATCTACAATGTCATCGTCCGTCTCGATTACTACCATGCATTGATTTGCAGATCCTGGAATAGTGCATTGTTTTGCTTAGCATACATGCTGTAAATGATCTATTTTCTGGCAGCAATGGCACTTTGTTTTTTTGAAGGGGCATTCCACTCGGTTGTGTTGACTGCCACAACCATAGCAAGGTGGAAATCCCGATTGAGATGCACCAGTGTTCCTTTTATGTGCAGAGGATGTTTGAGAAGCCAGTGAAAACCTAGAAACATTTTTGCGAGGTAAGGCTGATCTGTTTCACTGAATAAGATTGACGGTTGACATAGGAGTGTTTGTGACACGGATTTCACGCACATGCAAGTAAGATTTTGCTGAAAATCATTTGGTACAGATTAGAACTTTACAGTAAAACAACTATCAGATGTACATCTTAGTTTAGGAAAAATCAAGAATCAAAATATTATTATTGATACATTTTGGTTAATTGTAAATACCATTTAGGAAAAATCAAGAATCAAAATATTATTATTGATACATTTTGGTTAATTGTAAATACCAATGAATATTAGGAGAAAGACTATGTGTTTATTTATTACAA
The DNA here is from genome assembly GCA_028023455.1 of Epiperipatus broadwayi. NCBI lineage: Eukaryota > Metazoa > Onychophora > Udeonychophora > Euonychophora > Peripatidae > Epiperipatus > Epiperipatus broadwayi. The sequence continues at coordinate 9,025,948 of JAQFVV010006225.1, read as the reverse complement.
TAAGGTCTTTTAGTCAGTTAGTCAAGCTAAATTATTGAATGTTTTTAAGAAATCATTGTATTACAGCATTTGTTTTTACAAAGAATGTCTATTAAGATTATGATTGAAATCAAGAGGACAAAAAATATGTCAGAGAAGCTGCTAGCTTTAAAACTAATGCTGAATATGTATCAGAAGTCAAGCATTTCATTGTAGAGTAATACTGCATTTATGTTTATTAGAAAGAAAATGAATCTTGATGTGGTTGGTTCATATTCATAACTGAAGATAACAAAGCAAACTAATGAGAAATATTGAAAATATCTTTAGATGTGGAGGTGAACCATTTAACAAAGATCGAAACTGTTTGTTATATCACTGTGATGCAATACAACTATATTTTGACTTTTTAAATATAGCAGTAACATACTGGATTCTATACTACACTTTAATATCTAAATCTTCTTTATTATGTACATACTTTCAAGACATTTAATTTGTTTCTCATTTTCAAAACTGATCATCATCCAAATTAAAAATTTCTGAAGATTTTTTTTTCCATCAGTAGCTGATGTAGCACCTGATTTTTTTTTCTAAAATAATTATTAAATCAAAAGCCTTTACTATTGTATTTAAAACATATTACTTTTTTGATTCAGAAAGAATAGTAATATCATCAGTATTCAATTAAAAATTCAAATGTCAAGCCTGCAAATTGCTTAACAATAAATGTGTACTCTAATATTAATTTGTGTGAATAAAATAATACTTCATAATATTCCAAGTTGTTTGCGGTGCATATATTTAATTTGTCAATTGTTCAAGTTTTAGTGTACATTCATTTTAAAAATAGGTAAAAAGCTCCTTAACATTCTCTAAAAATAATATATCTATAGAATGAAAAGATGTGTAAAACATAAAGTAAAATTTGTGTTGTAATACAGTAGTCATCAGCCCAAAATTATAATAAATTTTATCAAGATATAAAGATTTTATAAATAGTCCAAATCATTTTCTCTAGGTAATTTGTTAGATTTGGCAACAGGTATATATATTTAAAAAAAATTGTAAATGAAAATCAAATTTAAAGTATCTTTTTTTATTTATTATCAATTTGCTAATTTAACATTTAAATATAAATTATGCATATTTATAAACTATTTTGCAATCTTTATTGATCTTAGGCTTTGCTTCCGGATCCTAATAGCTTCTACTAAATATAGCATTGATTTGGTATAATTGATTTCCTTAACAGATATAAGCTACTTAATTATTTATAAACTTAAAACTGTTTTGACAACCCTTTGATTGTACACTCAGCAGATTGATAGAATATTACTGATAGATTAACTATCAATCACACCTATGATCAGACAGACTGAACAAACATACAAATCTCAGTCATTTTTCCTGATCACAGCACCCCTCCGTAACTGCTGGGACTATGCCAATCCTCCAAAGGCAGTTTATTTTTTTTTTTAGATAAATCTCCAGACAAAAGGTATAGCGGAATCTATTGCTTGGAAAATAACCCAGATTTCAACACTATGAGACAAAGGACCCAGTGCACAACTCAAGAACATATATCAAACTTGCCTAATTTTTTTAATCTTGGAGATGCAGGTAAAGGAAAGAGAACAGACCAAATGATCTTTAGCAAATACTTTTTATTCCTATTCACATGCCCACAAGTATGATAATATTTCCATTACATATATATTTAATACCAAAAAATCTTACTAAATTATATTTATTTTTGTTTATTAATTATTATTATATGATCTAATTTATCGCATACTTCAGTTATGTAATTCTAACATTGGTAATCTCAATTGTCCTTCTCATTAGTTCAAATACCTAATAATGTTGAGACATTTACTTGGATGGGACATTATATCTATTTGTGCTCATTTTTGGATGATCATCTCTTCACTGGCTATAGGCTATTAAGTTCATGATTCCTTTCCCTCTTCGTAGTTGGCTATTTGGTCATCAGCTTCGGTTCTTTTTCATTTTGTAGAACTTTAAAATGGCGATAGGAGAAAATATAAGCAGCAGAGTCCTACATCGTAGGTGACGCATTGGTGGCAGGAGAGAGATTGACGATGATGGAGACCCGGGAACGAAGTCCCAACAGGCACTCCTACCTATGGTTTTCTTAGCAGTGCATGGTGTTATTTAGTTGATTATTGATTTTACAGTCTATCAATACTTTCTTCTGCTTCTCGAGCTCCTCTCAGACTATCTATGACAAAACTGCTAAATTCAAAATCTGGACAAACTGCAAGACAATCCAAGCAGTTGTTCCTTGTGGATTAACTGGGTTTACTTGCTCTTAACTTAAGCAAGCTTACCATTTTTACAGATCCCCCTCCTATTGTTTATTTTTTTTAGTACTTCCTTTCTTTTATTTAATCCTATCTTTTTTTTTAGTTTAATCTACTATCTTATCGGCGAGGAACTTTCCAAACTTTAATTGCATTTCTGCCATTGAGATAATTTACAAAGATTATTTGTCATTAATTATTTTATTTTCTATTTCTAATTTGAATTATATTTTATTTCCATTTACTCCAATCACCATTTTTTCAGTTTACATTATGTTTTGATATTATATCATTTCTTTTTTTTTTCTACATTAATTGATTAAAGATAAAAAGAAGAGAGGTTTTGAATCTTAATTTAAATCAGATTCCCCCCACTCTTGGAATTCAATTAATAGAACAATTAATTTTCTTCCCTTTTTCTTATCTTATTGATCTACTTGCCACTTTAGTTTATATTGCTGTATTTTAAGTATAAATATGACATTCTTTATTTCCTAAATTTCTTCTCATTCATTTATTTACCATTTTTTTTAATTTCAGTGAACTATAAACAAGTACATGTAACATACACACACACATATATATATATATGTAAATATATATATATATTTATGTGATAATATAGAGAGCGTACCAATAGCTTAAACAAGCTCTTAATTGATAAGTGCAGTAAGAGAAAATATTTAAAATCTCTATCTGGAACATTCACATTCCAGACCAATTTGTTTCGAGCTTTTGGCTCACCTCAGTGAGGAGCTAGAGTATTCAGACACTAGAGCTAAAATTTCAACTCAAAGCCCAGTACTTATTTAATATGTAACATAGTGTCTGAATATTCTAGCTCATCACTGAGATGAGCCAAAAGCTCGAAACCAATTGATCTGTGATGGGAATGTTCCAGATAGAGATTTTAAATATTTTCTCTTACCACATTATATTAAATCTATTATTTTAAAGTCATAAGAATGCTATGAATTTATTATTATTTGAAATAGTCAGGGGTATAGTATTCTTATGCCATTGAGGTTGTATCCTGAGGGATATTAGCTCAATTTAATTCTTTACTATTTGTACTTCCCTATATTGTCTCATGATTTATTAATATTTTACTTATTTAATTTTCATAAATCGAACCATTTATTATTTATTAATCAATTAGAGCTAGTTAAATAGTACATATTATCATAGGATATCTGTATTATTGATTATATGTATTTTAGCCGATTATTTTATCTGAGCTAGTCATATTTTCTTATTATATTTCCGGTTAGTAAGGGTACAATATATAAGAATGTTACATCACATCCCTCTCACTTTGAGAGGGAAAAGGACATGAATTGAATGTTAGCCAATTTTAGCTCTAATGGTTGAACTTATCTCCCCCCCCCCCACACACACACACTAGTGATGGAACATGATAAAATCACAGAGGGTGACTATTTTTAAACTGTTCCTAACTTGCTATGGCCGATGTTATGCTGATCAAACCTAATTTAATTTCGTTTGTTAAGACCACATGGGCAAATTTCATCAACTACTGATGTGGACACTGTAAGTGGCAGGAAAATTCTACTGCACATTTGACTTATGCTGAATTTCATTGATATTAATAAGCTGGGAATTTCTTTTCCAGTGCATTTGATGGATCCAGGACTTTCTCTACTGGATCCTCATCTTAGAAAAATATCTGAATGCCCTTGATTATTGACAGGTCTATTTTTCCCAATGAAACAGCTTAATTAAAACAAACATATACTGTAACTCTGAATCTCAACATTGTTTCACCCCACACAAACACACACACACTTCAAATAACTATTCTGACACAACCATAATTTATATATGGTTTATTATTTGTTTATCTGTTTGGTCCTGCTATGCTGTCTTATTGGCTATTATGAGCTAGGTTAGTTTCTTACCTTTCTATTACTTAGTATTATTCCTTTTCAGTTCTATTACTTTTCTCTTATGGTAATTATTATTCCTTAATATTATTTTATTTCTTGCACTTTGTGGCACCTTTTTGCAGACTGACAAGTGTTGTGATTTGCTACATTTTCCATCCTGGCTTTGATTTATTTATTTCCTATGAATTTTATTTATTTGACATAGGATACTACTCTATTTTTAGCAGTCTCACAAACTGGAATTTTAATTATTTTGTTTGTTTTTCTTGATTTTAAATTTTAATTTTCACTCACTTTAATTGACTTTCAGTTTCAAAGTCTGAGGTTGATATTTTTTTCTTTTTTTTATCATCTGAGAGTTGTCAGGCAGTCCTTTTTGACCTTTTACATATCCACTCATGCTGGGGAATTGGGATCTACCTTTAGCCCTAGCCTGATTTTCTAGGCAGCTGACCTCAGAGTTGCTGCAAGTACATCTATACACTTGTTCAGCTTGACTGCCCAACACCCTATACCTTGTTTTCTCAGAAATTTCTATGCAGACCAACATTTATGGCATATATATTTGCCTCCCTTTGCTGGGGTTTGGATCCTTTTTCCTTTTGCTCATAGTTTGGCCTGGCATTGTCAAAGGTGGCTAATAATTCCGCCAGTTGCTTGACCATCTTCTGTTCCATGTCTATCAGCATCTGTTTTTCATTTAGGAGAAAGTGATGCCATATAATTTGTTGTTCAGATAGTGGGCTCGCTGTTCATGCCGTGAACTTACTACTTGGCAACAAAAGGATGAGATAAATGGCTTGCCAGAACACTACCTATCTTGCACCACCTGGTGCTTTATGTTCCGATATTATTCACCCAATAACTAATGCAGAACTATTTTATATTTATCAAGTGTAGTTGGTTTTATAACCAGTGAATCCCACAAAACCTGGGACAAGCTTTTCAAATGGCTCCAAGCAATCACTAGCCTAGATTCCTTGCTCATCTTTTTTTTAATGCAAAACATTACTCCAAGCTTCCCAAGTGTTCTATTAGGGATTCTCCCATATTACCAGCAAACCTACAAATTAAAAATTGGTTCACAATTGCCAGGTTATTTTGGCACAAGGTGCTTATATTCGCACTACTACACTCACAGCCAGATAAATCAATTCCTTTATCTCCCCCCCCCCCCCCCATTTGAATTTTATTTGCTGTATATTATTAATTTCTACTCTCAGAATATCTATTACTTTTTCATTTTCTGCTTTATTGTCTATTATCTTGTAATAATTCCATACTCCTTCCTTGTATTATTTTTATATCTTCTATTTCTTTATTCGTTACCTCTAACTGGTCCTCTACTCCATGTTTTCACTGATTTCTAATCTAACCTCATTTTAGTTTAGTCCTTCCAGACTATGCTCTAACTTTGATTGTCTTTGCATTGCTTTCCATAGTTTTTTTTTTTTGCCACATTTTATTTTTTTCTACTTGATCAAATCTGCCATTTAATTTTTTTTTATTTTGCTTTATTCACTTTATTATTTTTAATTTAATATGTTCATTATATCATTATTTTCTATCTTACTTTTAACTTCCTGTTCTTCAATTTCACTTTGTGATTTTGCTATCTCTATTTTTGTTTAAGATTGCTTTGCATTTATTTCACTATCTTTTCTCTACTAATGCTTTGTGCTTAATTACTTCTCTGCTTTATTTGAATTCAAATGAAATGTCCCTTTGACCTCGAATCCCTCAGTTCCCTCTATTTCCCTGCCTAATTTATCTAAAACCCTACCATAATAATAAAACGTTGCTTTCCATTGTGTTTTTTTGCCACATTTTATTTTTTTCTACTTGATCAAATCTGCCATTTAATTCTTTTTTATTTTGCTCTATTCACTCCATTATTTTTAATTTAATATGTTCATTATATCATTATTTTCTATCTTACTTTTAACTTCCTGTTCTTCAATTTCACTTTGTGATTTAGCTATCTCTATTTTTGTTTAAGATTGCTTTTGCATTTATTTCACTATCTTTTCTCTACTAATGCTTTGTGCTTATTTACTTCTCTGCTTTATTTGAATTCAAATGAAGTGTCCCTCTGACCTCGAATCCCTCAGTTCCCTTTATTTCCTGCCTAATTTATCTAAAACCCTACCATAATAATAAAACAATATCCTTGCCCCACTTCTCTGCTCTTTCCTTTTTATTTACATTTCAATCTTATTATTTATTATATCTTTTTTATTGTTATATTTACTTGTTATCTCCCTTGTTATACTGCTTACCGACTTCAATTTTTTTTATATATATTTTTCTTTAATTACCCATCTTAGGCATTTTAGCAATTGGGTCCTTCAACAACATTATTTATCTACACTGGGCTATTTTTGGCACATGGGTCCATGTTATTTGCCATTTGTAATGGTTGCAGGGTGTTTACATATTTTTTGTTATATTTTTTTTATTATATAATAAACATTATATATATATTGTAACCTTTATTGATCTTAGGTTTTCTTTCCTGATCCTAATATTTTCACTAAATATAGCATTAAATTGGTTTAATTGTTTTGCCTAACAGATGTAGTCTCGCATACTTCTTAATTATTTATAAAATTTAAAACTATTTCAACAATCATTTGATTATACACTCAAGCAGAGTAATAGAGTATTACTGGTAGATTAGCTATCAGTTATACCAATGACCAGGCAGAGACAGCACGGTTGTACAAATAAATGTTCCTGCTCACAGCACCCCTCTGTAACTGCTGGGATTATAGCAATCCTCCAAAGGCAATTAATTTCTTTCAAGATAAATCCCAGGCGCCATTCGGTCATATAAACTTTATATAACTGGAATGCCCAGATGAAAGGCATAGTGGAACCTAGTGCTTGGAAAATAATCCAGATTAATTCCAAGACTATGAGACGGGACCCAGTGCATAAGTCAAGAATCCATCAAACTTGCTCAATTTTTTTAATCATGGAATTGCAGTTAAAGGAAAGAGAACAGTCCAAATAATCTTTACCAAATACTTTTTATTCCTATATACACATGCATAAGCATGCTAGTATTTCCATTACACATATACTTGATACCAAAAAGTATATAATAATAATTAATAAACAAAAATTAATATGGTTTAGTAAGATCTAATTTATCACATACTTCAGTTATGTAATTCTACCATTGGTAATCTCAATTGTCATTCCTTCATACTAGTTCATTTATACCTAATAATGTTGACATTTACCGATAAAATTTAATATATTTTCCTAGGTTTTAACTTAGATGTGATGTTACATCTATTTGTGACAATTTTTGGATGATCATCCCTTCATAGTCTTTGGGCTTTTTCACTTCATGGCTGGCCATTTGGTCATCAGCTTCGGATTCTTTTTCATTTTCCAGAACTTCGGAATGGCAATAGGAGAGAATATAAGTGGCAGATTCCTACATTGCAGGCGAGGTATTGATGGTGGGAACGAAGTCCTCGAGGGCACTCCTGTGGTTTTCTTAGCAGCACTTGATTAGTCAATTATTAATTTTACAATCCATTGCATACTTTTTTAATAAGCTGCAGTCTTCAGCTTTTCGTTCTCAGACTGTCTATGGCAAACTTCAAAAATAACTTTGCTAAACTCAAACTCTGGACCAATGGCAAAATCCAATCTGAGCAATTATTCCCAGCAGATTAACAGGGTTTTCTCCCTCTTAACTTAAACAAAAAAAAAATTAATTAATTTCTAAATTACCAAGCTTGCTATTTTATAGACTCCCCCTCTTATTGTTCACCTTTATTCATTTTTACTTTTAGTTGTTTTTTTCTTTCTTTTATTTAATCTTATATTTTTTTAGATTACTCTACTGTCTTATCGATCAGGAATTTTTCAAGATTTAATTGCATTTCTGCCAATGAGATAGTTTACAAAGATTACTTGTAGCTAATTATTTTATTTTCTAATTTGAATTACATTTTATTTCCATTTACTTCAAAATTTACATTATGTTTTGGTATTCTATTCTTTTTTTTTTCTACATCAATTTTTTCTTAGAATTTTATTATTAAAGATAAAAATAAAAGAGCAGGTTCTGAATCTTAATTTAAATCTTAAATCAGATTTTCTTTTCCCTGCCTGCTGTTGTAATTCAATTAATAAAACTGCTAATTTTCCTCCCTTGTTGTTATCGATCTATTTGCTACTTTAGTTTATATTACTGTATTTTAAGTATAAATATGACATGCTTTATTTCTTAAAAACCCATTCTTTCATTTATTTACCTTTTTTTTCACCATTTCAATGAACTATAAATAAGTACATGTAACATGTATATATAATGTGTTACACTATATTTATTTATATATATGAGAGTGTTAAAATATATCTATAGAATGAAATGATGAGTGAAATATAAAGTAAAATTTGTGTTGTAATACAATACTCATCAGTCCAAAATTATAATAAATTTTGTCAAGATATAGACTAAAGATTTTAAAAATAGTCCAAATCATTTTCTGTAGTTAATTTGTTAGATTTGGCAACAGTGAGATACACCTGGGTCTCATTTTATGCGATAGATAGGTTCCTCAGAAAACACGCGCAAAAGAAATCGCACAAAAATAGACGTAACTTACCTTGAAAAAGGGGGGATACGGATTGTGATTTTTCAAAAATCGCATAAAAGCAAAGCACCAATGTAAAATTACTTTAAAATTCATGCAAAAAAAAAATAAGGAAATAAAATATGACTAATAAAAAATTTCAAATTTGAAAAAAATTGATACAAGACAAACTTTTTTTAACTATAATATTTAATTTTATTCAAAATAATATATTTTTATGCATAATTTACAGTATAGTAATTGACATTTTTTTATACACGTTTTAATTATCGCTACTTGCCGATAAACAGGTTTGTTTGCAAACTGGTAAAAAATAAGATTCTTCACAAGAGGAAATACAACTAGCGCCAACTTCACTTTCATGTTGTGTTAATGGTTTTCTGGTGACAACGTAATAGGTAATTAATTTTTGAGATTATGATTTTATTAATTGTTTATGAAGCTCGCGATATCCAGACATACAACCATTTAGCTCTCGTTGGAATTTAAGAGCATGTTCGTGATTAGTGTCATTAATAAGAAAATAATTTGCCAACTGATTAGAAAGTTGAAGACCTTCTCGAATCATTTTTGCAATGAAAGGAACAGGTTCCACTTCTGTTTCATTATCTTTTTCTACATTTTCTTCTGTATCTAAACTTATTGCAATAATATCAGTGTCATTTAAGACATTATCCTCAAGCAATTCATCGATATCGTTCTGGCTAAAGGAATCAAAACCTCCACCAATATCATGTGCCAAAGTAATTATTTCATCTGATAATGCCGATGTTTAAATAACTGCACTGCTTTTCAGGCATGTAGGCCAAACCTTTTTCCAACAGGCATTTAAAGTGTGTGGTTTTATTTGAGTAACAGCAAATGCAACGTGATTTATACAATCAAAGATTGTGAATTTTTTCCAAGCGTCAGTTACTGCTATTGATTCATTTTCTAGTTTATCTAATATAAATTGAAAAGTGCGTTTAACGTAATATTGTTTAAAAATTGCAATTATGCCTTGATCTAATGGCTGAACAATGCTTGTTGTATTAGGTGGAAAAAACATAACCTTTACATTTGATGTTCTAAATGTGGATGGACCCTGGTGCATTGTCAACAAGTAATAAAATTTTGAAATCGAGATCTTTTTGCTTCATATACATTTCCACTTCTGGTAAAAAGCAATTATTAAACCAGTCAGTAAATATTGCAGTTGTCACCCAAGCCTTTGTATTAGCCATCCAGTGTACCTGCAGTTGTTTTTTATCTTTACCTTTTAAAGCGTATGGTCTTAAAGATCAGTTTACCATGAGAGGTTTCAGCATCTGATCTCCCGATGCATTGCTGCAAAGCAACAATGTTATTCGATCTTTGCTAATTCTTCAGGAAAATTTTTGGCAGCTTTTTCATCTGCCGATGCAACCTCGCCCATAGTCTTCACATTATGTAGTGCATTTCTTTTTAAAAATCTGGATAACCATCCTTTGCTAGCCAAAAATTTTTTATTAGTCTGAGAAGCGGAAGTAGATGGTTCGGATATGTTTATTTGTTCATAAAACTGAAGAGCTTTTCATCAAATTAAATAACCGCTTAAAGAAATTCTTCTTTGAGATAATTCTTCAATTCAGATTATAAGTGCTTGTTTCATTTTTTCTAATAAATCATTTCTTGAATATCGTGATAATTTGGCATTTAATTTTGTGCCAAAAAGGACAGATTTTCTTATTGCATCGTCATTTTTTTAAAATTGTTCTAATAGTAGACTCGCTCAAACTAAAATGTTTTTCAATCGCTGTCAATCCTTCCCCTGTTGCTAAGCGATCTAAAATAGAAATTTTTATTTCCAATGAAATTCCTTTTCTTGGATGTTTTTTCCTCTCCATTAGGGTAAACTAAAAGTTAAAAAAAAAAAAAAGAACTTAGACTTATGATAATAAAAAGACATTTATTCACCACTACTGGAAAAAATTTAATTAAAACTAACAACTAAAAATTAAATTCTTATTTTTGTCTTTAATTTTTTAATTTTCAATTCCGTTTAAAAATCAAATTTCGTTTCACATCACATTAATTTCAGGTCGCTTTAAGTAATTTTTAAATTGTTAATTACAATTAAAAATCAGATTTTAATAGCCAAATTTAATTGTGCCCACTGCTATTATTCACCTTTTAAAAATCGGACACTAAATGATTAATAATTGATTACATTCTTTTTTAAAAAGCAAAAATAGAATGTGATTTAAAATGCAAAATTAACATGCACGTTTGAACAAATTTACATTACAATCTTGTAAAATTTAATGTGTGTACATAAAATGTGGAAATCATGATTTTAATTTCATTATTGCATAAAATCTTACTATTATAAAGCACTGAAAATATTGAAATTACTAAGATGAAAGTCGAATTCCAATAATGTGCTATTACTTTCAATATGACGTAAGTGCGCGAAATTTATTATTTAAAGTAATAGCGCATTATCGGAGTTTGACTTCCGAAGAAACATGAATCGCGTTAAATAAATCCGCGTAAAACGAGACTCAGGTGTATATTTTTTTTTTAATATTTGTTTTAAATGGAAATCAAATTTAACTTATAAAAATATAATAAATTTAAAGTACATTTTTTATTTGTTATAAATTTGCTATAATTTAATGAACCTACACATTTTATGGGAAAACAAATTCAATCAAGAAGTAAAAATATTAAAAAAAATTTAATTGATAGAAAAAATGAAAATTACATTTTATATTTTAATGATAACTTATATTTAATACAACACCAACATTTTGTTTTATTTTTAGTTAAAAAGAGTACGAAGCTTATTAATAGCAGGAGGGTCAGATTATGATGAATTTTATACTCATCTTCGGTTGTTAGAGTTGCCATTTCAAACATCCGTTAAAGATCTTCGATCACAGGTTGTCAGAGAAGCATGTATAGGAATTGCGTAAGTTTAAATATTTGTTACACTGTGTGAAAAGCATTTTGATGTATTAAAATTAATTTAATAGCAGCAATCGTTTTTTTGCATATTTATGTATTTAAATCTGATTTTGAAATCTTTCTATATTCTAATATGTAAGGTATAAATATATGTTTAAAAAATTGTCTAAAATCTGTGTATAAAAATTAAATATGAAAATAATAAATAATATATAAAAAGTTAATAGAACATTAATAGAAACAATCATGGTTCATTTGTTTCATGTGCACAAAAATGTCTAGGAAAGAATAGATTCTAATATATTCATTTTTGAAGATGTTGTCTTTTTAAGATGAAAGGAATTAAAGAAATTATAAAATTGCAATTTTGATTTTTTATTTTGAGACTAGAGTGATGTTTGGTTTGTTTTTTTAATTATCCGCATTCAAATTATTATAACTGAAATTAATGTATCTAGTTATAATAAGCTCTCCATTGTATATTTATGCTAGATATAATTAGAGGGGATTTGTACCCAGGCTTTCAAGCTCTCCTCACTCATCCATTCTTATACAACTGATGCACATGACTACATACATGTGAAAAAGATAAACGATCTCCAATATGTCTTTTGTGCTGAACCAGCACCTATCATCAGCTGGCAAACAAGTACTTTAAACATGCCATCATCAGATTTTCAATGGTATGGATGGCTGAAGAGTTTGAGAGTAGAGAAGATTGAAGCCTGTCCATTAAAGTTTGAAGATTTGCTATCTTACTATAAACTGAGCACTGTATATATATATATATATATATGGGAAATGATGATATGGACCAACTGTTAGATGCGTGCTGGTTCAAATATTGTTAAATGTCAAGAGCATTTGTGGTTTGAAATAAGATTGGGTAGACAAGAATGGATGGTAGCTGTAGTGTATATAGCCACTGGAGATAGTCAAACTGTAATGGAGTGGAATAGTAGTGTATATGAATGCCTAGTTAAGGATATACAGAGTTTTAAAGAAAAGGGAAAGAGAATAATGCTTATAGGAGATATGAATAGACATATTGTAGAAAGTGATGACGTAGATAATAAGAATGGTCAGTTTTTGAAGGAATTTTGTCAAATAGTAAATTTGAGCATTGGAATTTATCAAATATGTATGAGGGATAATACAGATAGACTAGGAATAATGTATTTCACACAATAAATTATGTATTGGTAGAGAAAGAGGGAGTGAATAAAATACGGAAAATTAAGGTGTTTGATAATGAAGAGAGAGTATGTAATAGTGATCATAACTTTATTGTAATAGAAATGGTTAGTAATGTGATGGAGATAGAAGTAAAGGTAGAAACAATAGTGAAAGATGTGGATGGAGAGTGAATGATAAGAGTAAGTTGGAAGAGTATAAAATAAAAGTTGAAGAAACCATGGAGCAGTTGGTTGGGAATGAGTATAAGGACTGGTGTGGTGAAATAGAAAAAGTTGCAGATAGGGTTTTAGGTGAGAATATTCAGAAGAATAAAAGTAATAAAAAAATGAGAGTTAGTAAAAGTGTAAAAGAGAGGAAAGAGGCATGCAGAGAATATAAGTGTGCTACTAAGAACAAAGAAAGTGAAAACGATATTAATGCTAAATGGGGAAAGTACTTAGAAAAGTAGAAATTGGCTAAAATGGATAATTATAGAGAGAGCATGAAGTTGAATAGTAAATTGTTGGAGGATTTTAATAAAAGTGGAAGAGATGGGAGTAAAAATTTTTGAAATTATATTAAAAGGAGAAATAGTATTAATAGATGATGAGGGAATAGAGTAACTCGAGAGAAGTTAGATAGAATCTTAAATAGATATGTAATGCATATAGAAAAGATGTTAGATGTGAAGGAATTAGTGATAGAAAACATGAAAGCAATTAGTAATAGGAATATTAGGTTCACAAAAAATGAACTAATGGGACAGGGAAGAGATTGAAAAGTGGAAAGGCGAGAGGTTTAGATGGATGGGCAGCAGAGATGGTAATGAATTTAGGGCATAGAGCAAAAGCAAAGCTATTATCATGTTTTAATAAGATGGCCAGATGGTAATGAATTTAGGGCATAGAGCAAAAGCAAAGCTATTATCATGTTTTAATAAGATGGCACCGAAGAGAGTTTTTCCGGGTAGTTGGAGTAATACAAGAATAAGATTATTATTTAAAGGAAAGGGTAAGGATCATAGAAAGTTAAACAATTATAGACCGATAGCGGTAACATTAGTTTTATATAAAGTTTTCTCATATATGGTAGCTGGAAGAGTTGTAAAATGGATGGAAAGAGAATAAAGTAGTGGGGAAAATGCAAGGAGGTTTTAAGTCAGATAGCCGTATAGGAGATAGTTTGTTTGTAGTTACACAACTTTTGGAGATGAGTAAGAATTCAGGTAGATCGTTATATATGAGTTTTATAGATATAGAGAAAGCATATGATAGAGTAAATAGAAATAGATTATGAGTAAGCTTAGTAAATTTGGGAATGGATGAAGCTTTAGTAAATATTATTAAGAAATTATATGAAAATAATTATTATACTTACCAGTTAGGGGATATAGAATCAGTTAAAGTTAAAAATGTGGTGGGATTAAGGCAAGGATGCCCTATGTCACCCATTTTGTTTTTGTTGTTTTTGAGTGAAATGGAGAAAGCAATAGGAAGACTAGGAAGAGGGGTAGATGTACCATTAATAGGTGGTAAGGGAGTATATACTTTGTCGGGTCTTTTTTTTTTGCGGATGATATCTTTTTGTGTGCAGAAAGAAGAGAAGATATGGAAATTCTGTTGACATGTGCAAGGGTGGGTAAAGAGATCGGGATTAAATTTAATGAAGAAAAATCAAATATAATGATGGTTAATACTGGGGAAAGAGAAGATGTAGAATTTTTATTGGGGATATAAAGTTAAGTGTGGTGGATAGATATAGGTATTTGGGAATCATCTTATGTAATCAAGAAAATTGTTTGGATGAATGGGAGAAAAAATTGGTAAATGAAGCAAGGAAAAGAAAGGGTTTGGTAAAGAAACTAACAGTATTTTTATATAATAAATATGATGTAGCCAGAATTGTATGGAAGGGAGTTGCAGTAGGAGGGTTAACATATGGTAATGTTGCATTATGTGTTAGTAAAAGGGTTTTTGATTATTTAGAGAAAGTACAAAGGGAAGTAGGAAGACTTGCATTAGATGCAGAGATGTGGACAGCAAAGGAGGCAATTCAAGGAGAAATGGGATGGTCAAGTTTTTATATGAGAGATGCAAAAAGTAAAATGAAAATGTTTGGTAGGTTGCAGTTTCTGGATAGTAAAAGAATAGCCAGAATAGTGTTTAATTGGGTTATGAGTAAAGGACAGGTAACAAGATGGGTGAGAAAGGTAATGCAGTATGCAAAAGATTTGGATAAGGAATTTATATCAGTATACTTGTATAAAAGGTAGGATGATTGTGTTAGAGGATTGTTGATTGTTATAGTGGTAAGAAATGGGATAAAAGAATAGAAGCATTAATAAAAAATATGGAGTTGGAGAGATGGAGGATAAGAAGAGTTTAAATATATATAGAAGTAAACAGAATATTGGATGCAAGTTAATTTATGATAATAGTAAGGAAAGTAGTTTATTGTTTAAGGCTCGAACGGGGTTTTTAGCAACAAGCGAATACACATGTAAATAGAAAACTATGGGTGATTTAGTGTGAAAATTGTGTAAGGAAGGTATAGAAAATATTAGGCGTCTGTTGATTGAATGTAAATGCTTGAAAGCAGAAAGGGTACAGATAATGAAGTAATGGGACAATAGATATGAACAAAGTGACTATACCGAAAGTGAGTTATTAGTTTTTATGCTGGGTTTGCGAAAAGAAAAGGGGGATTTAGATATAAAGGCCATTGAGTTGACAAAGATTATGTTGTGGAAATGGGATGGGGCAGAATATGGGAAGACATAGAGTGGGGAATGGAAAATAACGTGGCCAATAGGTTTATCTGGGCATAATTGCTGAAATATTCTTGATTTCGCTTAAGGAGAAGCCAAATACATCACATTACATATATTGGAGATCATTTATCTGTTTCACAAGATAGAGTGGATGACTGAAGGGACCTTGAAAGTATGGGTTCAAATGCCTCTAATTACATCTAGCTTAAGTATATATACTGTACTTGTATTTAAATAATCAATTATCTAGTTTGTTTTTAAAAAAGTAATTTTAACTTTCTATGGTTTTTTTTTTTTTAAACAAAAAAAGAAGGAAATGATACCCATTTTCTCCAAATCTTGCCTATTTAATTTTTGTCTAAAATTTTTTAACTTGTTTCTGATACATAAGAGAAAATAGTTAGGTTAACTAATTAATTACTTTGAATGTATTTTTCTCAAAAATTAACCAAATATATTTACAGATAATATTTTATAGAAAACATTTCATAATTTTTTTCATGTCCAGAAGATTATATCTTTAAGTCTTTAGTTGCTAATAGAAGTAATAATAATAAAATCTAAAAATTTTTGTTAAAAAATTGCTTTTATTCACAAGTGTACTATAAAATAAAAATGTATGAACTAATGTAAAGTTGTGATTTTTTATTAAGCGCTTAGGAATAAATGTTTTTTAACTTTACAAATAAAGCTTGTGGCACTCATATTCAGAAATATTTTTATAATATTAACAATTTTAACAAGCCTATAAATAAACTTATAATTGACAAATAAGATTCTCAAAGAATCATTTAAAATAATGCCAATTTTCTTGCATTAACACCAATTTATTCATCAGATTAAATATTTTTTTATATGATTACAAGTTTATTTAAATGATTCTTTGGGAATCTGACCTATGAATTAGCACAATAATGTTTTGGACTTGATCATTCCAGTGTATAGGTCTATAGAAACTAGTTATATTTTTTTCCATGTATGTAGTAGCTAAATGATGAAGAATATTAAGTTAAAAGTGTTTGATTTCAATTCTTGCTTTATAAAGAGCAATTAAAATTGATAGAAAGTGAAATTAATATTATTTCTAAACATATGTGTCCCACCCTTTTATATGTGAACGCTGAAGAAATTTATTTATTTATTGGTGCATTGTTCTATTTTTTAGTTTTATATATGTATGCTGAATTACCAAAATTAATTTTCAACTAATTCAGTTTTAGGCTACAAGGAGTTCTTTTAGATGTTGGTAGCATTAGTGTTCTATATCAAATTTAAAAAAAATATTTTTTCTTTTTTTTTTGTTGCTAAAACTAGTTGTAAATACTATTTTTTAAAAAAGGTTTTGTTGTCAGGAATACATATGTATGTAAAGTTTGAGGTAGATTGGGAAGTAAATAAAAATTGAATTACAAGATTTGATTTAGATATATAGGCTAAAAACAGATTAAATAAAATTTATAATAAAAATTATCTCTTTATATTTCAATGATTTCGTTTGAATTTTAAAATGGATATAGATTAATTAAACAATGATATAGTTGTTTTGTTTTTGTTTTTTGGGGGGATTTGAAAAATTTTAAATGCTCTGTGCACAAATGAACCCTGAAAGATATATTTTCATGTTGGTCTTTATAAATCTTTTCAAATAAATGTCAATAATAAATATTTTAAGTGTGTTTTATTTATTCATTCTTTATAATAAGTGTATTTTTTTTTGACTAACACTTATGTAAACATCATTGTTGTATATTTAATATTTGATGCAATAAAATTTATGCATAGAGAGAGCCAAAGTGTGCAGTAAGTAAATATATATATGTAATCTTGTTAAATTAATATTTTGTGGTAATTTTTTTTTAATTATTATAGGTTTGGGTATCAAGTCTTCCAAATTACAGATATTCATTCTGTATTGAAAATATATTTTTAAATAAATTATATTAGCTTGAGTTTTTCCTGAGCAATATATATATATATTGAAAGAAAGAAATGCAAATTTTTATTTTGTGAAAAAATTATATATCTGTATCCATTTTTTTTATTATGTGCATTTTTACTTAGATTACATAAAATTGTATGAGCAGGAGTGCATCTTGAATAATCATTATTATATCAAAAATTTAAGCATCGGTGCATTCCAATGGCTTATTTTTGTAAATGAATTATAATAATCTTGTGAATTTTAAAAATTAGTACACTTTGTAGAATCCCACATGATAAATGACAAGAAAATGTAAATTCTTATATTTTAATATAGCTAATACAGTTTAAATTTTTAATTATCAATCATTGTTTTCTTGTCACTTTGTTTCAATGATTTGTTTAGTTGTAAAATAAATTACATATGTAATCTACACTTTAGATTCAGTCAAAAATGTAGTTTTATAGTTAGGCTAATGACCATTAATGAAGGCTGCATATTGGTATTGATCTGAGCATTCCTAAGTTAATCTTGGACACTAGATCCTCAAGATAAGAGTAGCTAAAATATTCACTTAAAATTGTTGGGAATTAGCTGAGTAGGCTGTGGGCCATATACATAAAAAAAATATTTTAGAATTGCTAGAGATATTCTGCCACTTGAAAAAAGTTTCCAAGTTTGCTTATAATTTATAAGAAATTTTAAAAATTAAATTTATTTGTATCAGATAAATAATTTTTTGTCGTGTTCGGAGAGCGGCGGACACACGTAAAGGTTGGGGAATCCTGAATTAGAAGATAAATTTTAGCATTTTCATCACACAAACAAACTGTTCTTTTTTAATAATTAACATGGTGTAATTGTTTTGATAGATATATCAATATATGTCATATGTTTAAGGCAGTAATCAATGAGCTTTTAGGAAATAATATCAGTATTCCTTTTTTCTTTTCTTTTTTAGTATAAAGGAAAAAAATAAAAGAACAATCATCTTTCATAGGAAGTATAATATCTATTTTCATGATATCATAATTTAGTTTTCTGGAATGTAAAGATTGAAACTAATTTTATGTTTCTCAGAATTGTCTAGATGCAAAACAATATTTAGGAAAGTAAATTAGTAATAATAAAAGTCAGATGTCACATGACTTATATATAGCTTGCAATTATCAATATGTAAACTTAAGAGCATGCTAACGCTAAGATTATATTCAGTATTATCAAGTCATGACTGAAGTTTAATATAACAACATGTCATTAAAGTCATTAGAAACAAAGTTCAAATACATTATAATGTTTTAAATTAGCAGAAATTAAGTAAATTACTATTTTAATAATCTTTAATTTTGTGTTTGAACTTTTTATACTGAGATTATTGGTAGTTAGTTTATGTATTATATATATCAACATTCGTCATATCACTTTTAAGATTTTGAGATTTATCAAAAGAATGCTATAATAGACTTTTTTTTTGCAATTAATATTTTATTATTTAGTTTATTAACTTTGTAAAAGAAATTTTCACTGATAACTTTTTTGTAATTAAAACCAATACATATCACAGATTTTTATTATAATTATATTAAAATTATGTTAATTACTCCATAGTGACATTTCTTTTTTAATTCTGAGGAATGGTGTAAGTTGCAAGGTAAATCAATAGAAGATGCTAAGTGACAATATCGCCAAGCGTCTGTTATCTTTTTCAAGTTAATTAGTTTTTTTCTCATTTGCTTATACACCTGGATCTCGTTTTACGTGATAGATAGGTTCCTCAGAAAACGCGCAAAAATAGACATAACTTACATTGAAAAAGGGGGGATGCGGTCTGTGATTTTTCAAAATTCGCGTAAAAGCAAAGCACTAATGTAAAATTACTTTAAAATTCGCGCAAAAAAATAAATAAGGAAATAAAATATGACTAATAAAAAATTTCAAATTTGAAAAAAATTGATACAAGACAAACTTTTTTTAAACTATAATATTTAATTTTATTCAAAATAATATATTTTTATGCACAATTTATAGTACAGTAATTTACATTTTTTTAAATACATGTTTTAATTATTATCGCTATTTGCGAAAAACACGTTCGTTTGCAAACTGAGGAAATACAACTAGGGCCAACTTCACACTCATGTTGTGTCAATCGTTTTCTGGTGACAACATAATTAGTAATTAATCTGTGAGACGATGATTTTATTAATTGTTTATGAAACTAACAACTAAAAATTAAATTCTTATTTTTGTCTTTAATTTTTTAATTTTCAATTCCGTTTAAAAATCAAATTTCACATCACATTAATTTCAAATCGCCAAGTAATTTTTAAATTGTTAATTACAATTAAAAATCAGATTTCAATTTTTAATTGTCAAATTTAATTGTGCCTGCTGCTATTACTCACCTTTTAAAAATAAACTTGCGGACACTAAATGATTAATACTGTAATTGATTACGTTCTTTTTTAAAAAGCAAAAGCAGAATGTGATTTAAAATGCAAAATTAACACGCACAATGTTTGACCAAATTTACATTATAATCTTGTAAAATTTAATGTGTGTATACATAAAATGTGGAAATCATGATTTTAATTTCATTATTGCATAAAATCTTACTATTATAATGCGCTGAAAATATTGAAATTACTAAGATGAAAGTAGAATTCCAATAACGTGCTATTACTTTCAATATAACGTAAGTGCACAAAATTTATTATTTAAAGTAATAGCGCATTATTTTAGTTCAACTTCCGGTGAAACATAAATCACATAACTTCAAAATCGTGTTAAATAAGTCCGCGTAAAAAGAGACCCAGGTGTACTGTAATTTCTGGAGTAGCTATGAAAATGAAAGTGGAAATAAAAAGGAAATGTATTTTCTTATATACAATAATTATGAATAATATATTAAATTGTGTTAGTATCATTTTCAAGAATTTGGTCTAACTTAAAATTACATATATATAGGTCAGATTGTGTGTGTATATATATATTGAATTTAAATGTTTCATATTATGATAGACTGCATCATTTTTAGTAGTTGTTTTTTTATTTTATTATTATGAAACACCAAACATTAAAATTAGCTTGGAATTTTTGAGCCCCCCATTCAATTATAATGACTTTTGTTGTTGTTGTGTGCATTTTCCATTCAAGTTTTATTTCTAATACAATCTTTTCATTCTGTAAGCATAGATAAATTTATTTTATGATACAATTGTTGTTCTATTACATACATTAGTATAGAATATCACATATGACTTTTTTTATCTCATATTTAATCTGCAGTTAGTAATGATATGAACTACTGTTGTTAGTTTTGTTGTATTTATGTTAAAATTACTTTTGAATATTGGTATATTTATTGTATAAAAATTACAAGTATTATTTCTATTTATTTATGAATTACAACTGCAATATTTTATAAGAAGAATTGGAATAATTTTCAAAAAGCAAATTTTTAGTAATATTCTAATATTTTTAAATATTTATTTAGTAATTTGAAGAACCTATTCAGAGTTAAAGAATTAGGTTTTTCCCCACTATCTAATGTAAGCAATTAAAATTTTCTAAATATATTTTATTACAAATTATATATGAAAACCTATTTTTAAAACAATCCTATTTCAAATTTTTTTATTTTTAGCATGATTTTTAGACTAAAAATATTTGTTTACTCACATCAAAAGGTTGAAGACATTAACCATATTAAAATATTTTAACTTCAGAATTTTATTCAGTACTTGAGTACTAAACCTGCAACATAGGGGAGATATGACTTTTTCACACCCACAATTAATGTGTGATGTTGCTATGATGTACTATTGAAAAAAATAGTCCTACAACGGTGATGTCACAGTTGACGTCATATTGGACATTTTTATTTTTGGAGTGAAAATTTTTTGTACAGTTCGACATTTATTAGTAGTTTTGGCTTTAATTTTTTTATATATAAAAAATAAATCTACGTTTATTAGCAATCAAGTGGCTTGATTTTCAGGGTATATTTAAACTTGAGTACTAAACCTGCAACATAGGGTGGATAGAGGAGATAGGATTTTTTCACACCCATAATCAATGTGCGATGACGTGATGATGTCATATTGAAAAAATAGTCCTGCAACGGTGACGTCACAGTTGACATCATATTAGACATTTTTATTTTTGGAGCAAAATTTTTTTCTACATATCAACATTTATTAGCAGTTTTGGCTTTAATTTTTTTATAAAAAAAAAAATCAACATTTATTACCAGTTTCCTAGCATTCTCTGCAATCAAGTGGTTTCATTTTTGGAGTGAAATTTTTTACTGAAGATCTCCATTTTGTTAGTAATGTACTTAATGTATTTTTATACAAATTATTTAAGGGTTTTTGCTGCACTTTCTTTATAAAAAAAAAAAAAGCCACTTAAAAGTCTAAATCATTCACTGTTCGTTTGATGCATGTGTAATATTTTTTATAAAAAAAAAAAAAAGACGTTTTTCATTTACTATTCGTTTGGTGTGTTTTTTTTCGTAGTTTTAACTTTAATTTCTTTATAAAAAAAAAAAAAAGAATAAAATGTTTAAAAGTAAAAACCATTTATTGTTCGTTTGGTATATGTAAATTAATTAATATGTCATTTTTTGTAGTTTTTGCTCTAATTTTTTTATTTAAAAAGTCTGTGTTTATTTAGCAGTTTTTGCTTTAATATCTTTATATATAAAAATAAATCGAAGTTTATTAGCAGTTTTTGCTTTAATTTCTTTATAAAAAAAACATTGACATTTATTACCAGTTTTATAAAAATCCCAGCATCCCTTTGGTTTCATTTTTGGAACGAAAATTTTTACTGAAGATCTCCATTTTGTTAGTAATGTATTTTTATATAAATTACTGGGAGTTTTTGCTTTACTTTCTTTATAAAAAAAAAAAAAAGTCATTAAAAAGTCTAAATCATTTACCGTTCGTTTGATATGTGTGTAATATTCTTTAGAAAAAATAAAAAAAAGACGTTTAAAAGTCAAAATCATATACTGTTGATTTGGTGTGTCTTTTTTCATAGTTTTTGCTTTTAATTTCTTTATATAAACAAAGTAAAGGCATTGAAAAGTCAAAACCATTTATTGTTCCTTTGGTTTATATGTATTAATTAATATGTCATTTTTTGTACTTGCTTTAATTTCTTTATTGCCTTTTATTAGTATTTTTATGAAAATACCAGCATCCTTTGCAATCAAGTGGTTTCATTTTTAGTGTATATTTAAACTATATTGAATTTTATAATGTATTTTTAAATCACGTTTGGTATATTTTGAAATCATTTTTTGTTCATTTGATGTATATTCACTTATTTTTAGTCCTGCAACACGGAGCATGTATTAGACCTACTGTGGCTGTTGACATTCGTATCACACATTTTGTTTTTTTTTTTTTGCGCAAAAAAGATCCATGTACACGTTTTGTTGTTTTGCGCAAGAAAGATCCTTATACATGTTTTTTTTTTTTTTTTTTTTTTGCGCAAGATAGATCAATATACACATTATTTTGGTCCATCAGAAGTGGCGGATTGATATGAATGTGAACAGGCACATAAAGATCTAATGCATGCTCCATGTTGCAGGTTTAGTACCAAGTATCTTTTATTTTATTAAGGGTGTTTCAATTCTTCAAATTTTTAAAAATAAGGCAAATAGACAAGATTATGGTATTATTATGGAATATCATTAATATCCTTTACAGCAAAAGTACTTTCAAGGAATTTGTTAAATAATTGACATCTTGTTATAGGTGAATGGTTTCCAGAGAGTCATTGTGGTTTTAAGGAATCAAGAAGCATTATAAATATGATTTTTATTACTAGGCAAATGCAAGAAAAATGTCTGGAACAATGATTTATATATTGCTTTCACTGATTTTGTCAAGTCTATGGCATTATCTGAAATTAATTGGTTGTCACTAAAAATTATTTGTATTATACAGCTTCTACATGATGGAATGAGAGGAAGTGTTATTAGTAAAAGTGGAAAATCTGAGACATTTGAAATGAAAACTGGTGTTGTGTACTTGTTTCAACTTTGTTTACAATTTTTACGACAGGGTTTTTGAATTGTTTATAGACAGCTTAATCAGTTAGGGATCAAGATGCAATACAGTTTTGGTGGTGAAATTTTTAATTTGAAGTGGTTAAAAGCAAAAACAAGAGGTTTAACTTTTTGGATTCTGGATGTATAGTATGCTGATGTTTGCGCTATTTTGCCAGTTCAAAAGATAATTTATAGAATGTTCTTAATGTTTTAAATGCAATCTATAATGGTCTTCATTTATTAATTCATGTTCAAAAAACTCAAATTCTTTCTCAGCTAGAGTGATAGAAAAAAAAATTCTCAACGACTTTTATTTTAGATGGTTATGAACTTGAGAATGTAAATCAGTTTAAATATATTAGTAGTTTTATAAATAGAGAGATGACTTAGATGTTGAGATTCATCACAGACTCTAATGTGCTGCTTCTGCATTTAGCAAGTTAAAAAAAAAGTATTTCATCATAGGAAAATAAACTACTACAACTAAGTCTATTGTATGTAAACTATTATTTTACCTAATGTATTGTATGAATGTGAAATTTGGACACCATATTGGTGTAATATAAAGGCATTGAAAAAGTTTGAAACTCTATACAATTTTAAAAATGCAATGGCAAGATCATAAAATTAAACTATGTTTTTCATCTTGCAGGATGTGATACTATTGAGCCCACTGTTGTAAAATCACTCCTTCATCATATTGGATATTTAAAATAAGTAATGGAAACTTCCTAAAAAAGTCCTTTATGGCAACTTGAACATGGGTTTTGTGGGAAAGATAGTCCTGTCCACATTACAATGATTATCTCAAAGACATTCTAAAGAAGTGCAATATTAATTGTTTCCATTAGTAAGATATGACAGAAAATAGAATACATTGGTGATCTATAATTAGACATGGTATTTAAGTATTTCAGAAAGAAAAGTTTTCTACTGCGAAAATTAAAAGAAAATCTTGTAAAATAACATGTAAACAAAAAATTGGATCAGCATGTTCTATATGTGAATGTATTTTGGATTCATACATTGATTTGTATAGATACTGCAAAACTCATTTTTAGAATAGCTTCTCGCTTTCCTGTCTTTCTTCTTTTCCATTTTTCGTTTTGAGTTGGCCATATTTATTTCTGAGTGGCTGTTTATTATTATTAAATAACTTTTATAAGCATATGATAGAGGTCATTATTTGCAAAAAATTATTCGACCAGTGGTTATTAATTTTTGAATTATTATTTGATATGTACTAAATTTAATGAATCTTTATAACATATGGGAATAATGTTTTGCTTCTACAGATATTTCATGTGTTAAGAAGCTGGATAAATAATTATATTCATTTGTTGTTACACTTGAGATAAATGCATTCTGAATTGACTTTTGTAACAAGAACATATTGGAATATGAATAGATATATCATATTCATAAACTTATGGTTGTACTATCATATTTTTGCTAAATGCATATATGTAAATGTTTTTATATCTATTTTACACTCTAAATTAAATACATTTTAAACAAAAGTTTCATTATGAATTCACAAAAGATTTCAAATGATTTTTTTTTTTTTTGAGGATTCATTCTTCATATCTATATTTTTTTTGTTTTATGAAAGTTGTAATTTTTATTGTAGCTCATAGAAAATATAATTTATTAATTTTTTTTGTTGTTCTTTTAAACTAGGTATTTGTCTCAGTGTTTAGTTCAAAAATTTGATCATTTTGCTGAAATGATTCTTCCTAGCCTAATAAATTTAATTCCAAATAGTGCAAAAGTAATGTCCACTGCAGGGATTGTAGCCATTCGTTTTATTATTCAGGTAAGTATTTGTTGCATTTTCATTTTAAAAAATGTTAAGCTAATTTTCCATTTATATAATAATTATTTATATTTTTAAAATATTGGGCATTTTGTAATCACAGAATAGAATGGAAAACTTTTTTTGATTTTAGTTTATATTTTGTCAATTAAGTGAAAAGTTATAGTACAGTTGCTGTATTCAAGTTTTATAAAATGATTAGATTAGATCATGAGTGTAAATTGTCCAACTTTATTATATTTTTTAATTCCAGAAAAATTATCATAGTTAATGTAAGCCAAATTCTTAAGGATAATGTTAATAAGTTTTATTGATGCCATAAAACATTAAAGATACTGTATTTTATTTTGCTTATTGACAATTATCTGTATATGCTATGTAAAAATATTAAATATTTTACTATACTGTACACATATATATTTATTTAGAAACATAAAAATATGGATTAAATATGTATAAAGGTAAAATTTTATACAGAAAATAAATAAATAATGTTATAATAATAAAAGCAAGTTATGAATTTAAAAAAATATAAAGGGTCGTGGTTTGCAGACCGTACTGCCGCCGTCAGAGGGCGCGGCGACATCATCAACAACCATTCACACATTACTAAGGTAGTATTAAGTATAACTATAAAATTTTAAATAATTTCATATCTGAGATTTGAGATTTCCTTTTATTCCCCATTTCTGTAATAGCTATCTGTTATAAAGTTCTTCAAAAGTCTCTACTTTTCTACAGAAACAATTTCCTAGATGTTTTTATCTTTAGTAAATTTAAACTGATGCAAGCATTAAAATAATTCCCTCAAAATATTTGTTTAAAGAAATACAAAGATGATGCAAATTTTGTGTTAAAGAAATGTCATGTATATAGAATGTACACAATAGATTATTTTCCCAAAACAGACTGATTTTTCCTCACAATTAAGTAGATAGTGCAAATAGGAATATAATAGTGTTTTCTCTAGGCATTTCTCAATAAATGTTTCTTTTCCATTAATTTATGCATTTGTATTTTATCATGATGGTTTAATGTCATTTACTTAGAACAATCTTGAAAGACCATTGTTCCCAAAACGAATGTTTAGATGAGATTAGTTGTCCATTAAGTGACTACAACTAATTAATGGCTGAATTCAAACAATAGTGTATAGAACGTTGCCTGGATAAAATGAATGGAATTACATGACCCAACTTATTTAGTGTCCTTTAATGTTGTATTTTTAGGTCAACTTTATTGTAATAATTAGTAACTTTCTCAATTTCCACCCAACATTTCAATTTTGTCATAAATTTTCATTGTTTAAACTGTCATTTTAAAGAAATCACAGTGTTCTTTGCAAATATTATTATGTAATTTAAAATATTGAACATTTCAAATAAATTTAAAATATACAGATATCAAATATTAATATAAATTGTTTTCCCATTATTTATTTATCTTCATAATAAACGACTTCTTTATTTAAAAGATTATATTAATGCTTTATACAGGGGTCGGCAACTAGGGCATGCAGTCCAAGTGTGGAATGCAAAATGATTATTAATGACACTGATTGAATTGAAATAATAAAAATATATATAATTACAGCTCAAGCATTTGCGTCATCACCTATATTTTGCATATGTGATTCACACATAAATGGAAACCATGATTCAGTTTAATTTATTAATTATTTTGTACAATAAATGTTCATTCGATCTTTGCTATTTTCAATAAAGGTAAGAGATATATATTTCCCCAGGGAGGATTAATTTTACCTGGGTTTTTTTTGGTGGTCAATTGACTTTTGATACTTTTGTATGCTACTGTGTGCTTAGAGTACATTTATATTCAGGCTGAATATTATATTGATTAATTAATTTGAAAAACTTCTATTCCTAATTATATAATAATATATTTTAAGTTTTCGCACATTTACTTGAAAAAAAAAATTATATTTAGTAATACTCAGGTTAATCCACAAATGAAGTCTGCAAGTACATGAGACTTGATAATATCATTCAGGTCTCAAAGAAATTAAAAATCATTGTGGTTTTTTTTTTAATGTCTCTTGTGTAATTAAAACAATTTTCTTATAGAAAAAAATTCCAAATGTCCATAATTTTAAAGGAAAGAATAATATATGAAACTTCCAATTTTGAGTTGGATTTTTTTATATCACAAAAGAGTTTTTTTGAAACATTTTTGATGAATGCTAGAAAAATACTTGTTTTATTTTGTTAGAGTTCATTAATCAGCTTTTTAAATTAAACCATTGAAAGGTAAAGGCAATTTGCCTATTTGAATTACTATACATTAATTGGCAATTTTGTAAACAATACACATTTTTTTTAAGTACCAACAGTTTGAATTTTCTCCACGCCAAAGGAAATTTTAAGCATGTCTTTCGAAATATAATTTGGCAAAATATAGTTTTCACATATGATCTTATGTATTTTAAAATAATTAATGACGAATAATATAAGATCTGATTATAATGGGCTTCAAAAATATATAATATATAATTTTGAAGCCCATTATAACCAGACCAATTTTTCTACTTTATATAATGAGATTGGTAGAATCATGTTGGCACATAGAATAACATTACATTCCGCATGATACCATTAAAAGGTTGCTGATCCCTGCTTTATAATAATGTTTCCTATAACTTTAAAAATGAATATAGTAAATATACATGCACACACATTCATTTTTACATATTTAATCAAAGTTATATTAATTATGCTAATTCATTTTAAAAAATACATATAAGCTATTATAAATGTGACATTATTATTATAAAATCATTTATTCACATATAAAATATTGTATGTTTTAATGGTGCATTGCATCTTATTAATTTCTGACTTAATGTGAATGTCTCAAGAGAATATTAATTTTACATCAAGTTTGTCAGTTAATTGCACATTTAAAATTTGATACAAATATCCACAATTTTCAAACATACTTGAGGATTGTTCTTATAAGATATTCAGTTTTAAGTAATATATCTACAATAAAAACAAAAAATTAAATTGTATTTATTATTATATTTAGACTAATCACCATATATATAATATATATATTAATGCACAAACTTTGTTAGTCACTATTTTTATGTGGTTTTATTAAAGTGAGTGTAAAATAAGTACATTAAGATATTTCTCTAGCCAACGATCATCATTGGAACAACTTAGGTACTGGCTTTCTAGGATTCAACTTGCTATAAAGTACAGCAGAAACAGCTTTTAATGATTTTTCAGCACTGGTCTTCAGAAAATATTTTCAGCAGCAAATATAACTTTTTTCACAGCAACAGCTAAGAAGAAGGATGATGAAGGATTGATATTGATGGCTACTACAAGCCCTTTTTATATTATTTTTGACAGTAAGTTCCTCCTCTTTTTTTCATGCCACATCACTTGATTAACTAGCCTTTAACTAAATATCAACTTAGTAAATTATCTGGTAGAGTTAAATCTGGACTTAAAGGCTCTATTATTCCGATTTACGTCACAGCTATAGCTAGGGATAAAAGATATATTCCCAAGAGAGTGGCCATAGCACTTAGTATGAAATTTATGCCTGACTGAATTTTATAATTGGTCTTAGTTATAATTTTAAATGGGTCAAGTTTTAGCCCAGATTTATTTTTAGAAGTGTTAAAACTCATAAACAACTTACTGCTTGTGTAATTTTAAACAAACAAAAGAACTAAAAATTATTTAACTTGAAAATTATTTAAAATGAATATTGAAAAATAAGTAATTTTATAAATTTAAACTTATTATTCTGTTATATATATAAATTTTAACTACACACGGTTATGTTTACTTCAGTTTTAACAAACGTAAATGAATATGCGTGTATATAAATATTTAAGACTGTATTTTTATATTATAATTAATAGGACGATTATACACGCACACACCCTACAATATTATAAGCACCCTCATAGTTTTAAAATTCAAGAAACACGCAATCTGAGTGCAACGAAATACACTATTATAGGATATAATAGGTGAAACAGATCTGTTTTAATGTGTGCGCATGTAATTTCTGAACATATTTGACTTATTACAAAATAAACATTTTTAGTTGTCACTTTTAAATAAGGTAAAATACCAATAGTAATAAAAAAATGATTAAAATTTATGTGTTTACTTGACATTCATTGATATATATATATATGCACACAGAGTGCAGTACATTTGATGACTATATTTCAATCGGTATAAAATATTCCAATGATTAAAAATTTTAATTACTACATTTTAATGATACAAATATTTATTAATATATATGTGTGTGCATATAGAAAGGTATGTGCACACTATTGTTTATACCATATATTTAATTTGACACAATAAAAAAGGTTATTAAATAAATTTTTCATACAAATGCACATATATAACGTGTATAAATAAAATTATAGATGGCATAAATTAATTATAAACACTTTCATAAAGTCCTCCTTTCCATAAAAAAAAGTCTTTTTTTTTTCTGTTTCAGGTAATTGCTTTGATTGATTAATTGTCGACAGGATTTTAAATTTAAAATATCTTTTAGTTTTTTTTAGTCTAAAAGATTTTTGAAGTCTGTTTTTTCATTTAAAACATAAATTTTAGATATTTTTTTCTGCATATAGCTATAATCATCGCAAGTCGCTCTTTACTATAATGTTTTTTAGAATTTAAAATATAAATTTCAAAATGCCTTTTTGTTTTCTTCTTTAATAAATGATTTTAAACTAATATCATTATATATATATATCAGTTATTAAAATGTCATTTTTAGGAAAGCAATTATTTAAAATTTCATTATCATATGTAACGTTAATTACCATCAGCTGTATATATGTTTATCTCCACTTCTCTGCCTATAAATACATCAGCATACATATAATTTTCTTCATCAAGCTGATGTAATTGGGCAAGCTGGTAGACTTCAAACCAGCAAGCTGACTTTCTGTAGGTGAACTTGGTCACTCTGGGATATGTATAATCAGGAACAGGCATAATCAGGTCAATCACTGACATTCCATTTGTTCAAGTTAGTCTAGGTTTTGATATATTTCACATCAGAAAGCTGTTTTCCAGAACACTTTTAAGGCTATAGAGTCAGAGAAGTGGGTTTTCTGAGTGCATCTAAATTCCCTCAGTGAATTAATAGACTGCTACTGGATCCCCTGCCTTGACTTCAGCTACATTTCATGAGAGCTATCTGTATAGCTCTGAAAACCATCTCTACTATCTCTTACTGGCCAACTGCTTCACAAAATATTTTAGCAAACTTTGCAGTTAGCTATTAGCCAGCTGCTTATCTAAAAATTGTTAACCAAACTGAGCTGATATTTTTATCAGCACTTTTTATAAATCATCTGAGGTGATAAAAACACTTTAATTGAAAACAGTTTTTTTTTTATCGAATCCGTATCTTGATTAAAATCAATTTTAATCTTTTCAAATCACTTTTAATTATAAGTTATTTTTGGAAGCAGCTTTGAAATTTTACCAAAGGTGTGATAGAGCATTAATTAAAAGACTTCAAAAATAAATGATAGAAAATTTTACAATTATCAGAAACATGCTTATTTTTAAATTCAAAGTCAGAATATAATATTAATTTTATTTAGATCTTTTAAAATCTTTGTTTCATAATGAAATTTTGTTTTAAATCTGTTATTTAACCCTTTACAGCTATTATTTTTAGTAAATGTAGAAAAAATCTACAAAAATTTATGTCTGTGTTTATGTTTACTTTTTTTCCCCTTTATATATATATATATGCATACATATAACTATGTTGCTGTGTGCCATGTAACCCAATCAGTTACAATAGATTAGTGGTACAATATATATTTATATTGATATTAAGATATTGACGATTGACATCTATTATAACTAATTTGATTACTTAGAGAGTGAAAACAATTACACCTGGGTTTCGTTTTACACGATAGATAGGTTCCTCAGAAAACACGCGCAAATGAAATCGCGCAAAAATAGACATAACTTACCTTGAAAAAGGGGGGATATCGACTGTGATTTTTCAAAAATCGCGTAAAAGAAAAGCACAAATGTAAAATTACTTTAAAATTCGCGCAAAAAAAAAATAAGGAAATAAAATATGACTAATAAAAAATTTCAAATTTGGAAAAAATTGATACAAGACAAACTTTTTTTAACTATAATTTTTAATTTTATTCAAAACAATATATTTTTATGCATAATTTACAGTAATTTACATTTTTTTATACACGTTTTAATTATTATCGCTATTTGCCGTTAAACAGGTTCGTTTGCAAACTGGTAAAAAAATCAATTCTTCACAAGATGAAATACAACTAGCGCCAACGTCACTCTCATGTTGTGTTAATGGTTTTCTGGTGACAACGTAATTAGTAATTAATCTAACAACTAAAAATTAAATTCTTATTTTTGTCTTTAATTTTTTAATTTTCAATTTTAATTGTGCCCACTGCTATTACTCACCTTTTAAAAATAAACTAGCGGACACTAAATGATTAATAAATGATTACGTTCTTTTTTAAAAAGCAAAAACAGAATGTGATTTAAAATGCAAAATTAACACGCACAATGTTTGAACAAATTTACATTATAATCTTGTAAAATTTAAT
Organism: Epiperipatus broadwayi; assembly: GCA_028023455.1. Taxonomy (NCBI): domain Eukaryota; kingdom Metazoa; phylum Onychophora; class Udeonychophora; order Euonychophora; family Peripatidae; genus Epiperipatus; species Epiperipatus broadwayi. Next base: position 8,993,810 of record JAQFVV010006225.1, on the reverse strand, counting down.
GTGTGTATACATAAAATGTGGAAATCATGATTTTAATTTCATTATTGCATAAAATCTTACTATTATAAAGCACTGAAATTATTGAAATTACTAAGATGAAAGTCGAATTCCAATAATATGCTATTATTTTCAATATGACATAAGTGTGCAAAATTTATTATTTAAAGTAATAGCGCATTATCGGAGTTAGACTTCCGGAGAAATGTGAATCACGTAACTTCAAAATCGCGTTAAATAAATCCGCGTAAAAAGAGACCCAGGTATATATCAAAAGATTGTAGAAAAAAATAACAGAATGTTATAAGACAGTATCTAAGCATTTTTAACTAATGATTAGTGGTACAGGCAAAAAAATTCATTGGATGTTTTTCTGATGTAAGAAATTTTAATGTAAGCTAGTGACCAATAAAATCAAATATCTATTATCCGAACTTTCACTGTACTAATAATTCTTTTTTTTTTTTGACATCTCAGTTCAAAGTTTCTTAAATATGCAAGTATAATCTTAAATTATTATTTAGTATATTGTATGTTAAATGTTATTTTTAAACTTTCCTTGGATTAATTTATAGTCTAAATGAAATTACTATATTTAATTGAAGTAAAACAACTATATCAAAATAAATGTTTTCTTTATTATTGAACCAGTTTTCACTCTATTTTAGGAACTTTTCAAAATACACTTTTTAATACAGTCACATGACCCTTATATCTATCAATACTCCCTCTAACATTCATTTTATATAATCATATAACCTATTTACATTTATATTCTCCCCCTTTATATATATATATTATTTTTACATAAATAAAACCACATTAACTACAATTAAATAATTATATACATATATTATACATCCCAAATTATACATATAGTTTATACATTAAACTAAATTATGTATCATTTTTCATATATGTTTAATAACCATACCTACAAATAAAACCTTTTTGTAGGTGTGGTTATTAGAAATAAGGGGAAATGATACATAGTTTAGTGTAATGTATAAACTATATGTATGTAATTAATTCAATAGAGTTTATGTAAATTAGTATATAATTTGTAGTGTATAATATATGTATATACATATATAAAAGGAGGAGTATATATAAATAGGTTACATGATTATGTAAAATGAACATTAGAGGATAGATTATATTAGAAAAGTATTTTGAAAAGGCCCTAATATAGAGCGAAAACCTGTTCAATAAAGAAAATATTTATTTTTATATAGTTGTTTTATTTCATTTGTGTTGGAATCATTAATTATTTGAAAATAACATTATGGATAAATTTATGTTTGACCATTATTAACCTTTCGATCAGTTCGGACGAATTATTTCGTCTTTTGGACAATTCGCCCCCTGGTGAATTTTTTTGCAAGTATTATATGTTAAAATGTGTGTAAAACAGTATATTTTATTATTAAAAAAAATTGCCTGAAAAAAGTGCGAAATTCAAAATTGCCGCTCTTGCAATAGACCTAAGCCCCTCCCTGACATGTCCAGCCATTGTCTGTTGACAAGACTGTCAAACGTTTGGCGTTTTACAACATTGAAGTTTTCAATGACGCAAAAACGTGTTTATTTGTGAATTTATTACGGTTTTAGATATTTGTTAAAAATAATTTACACTATATTTACTAGATATCAAGAAATATAAATTATTTAATAACTTATTTTGACTTGAAATACTTTATTTTCAAAAATATAATGTTATAAGATAAGATATTTTACGGTAATATCTCCACACTAAAAGTCAATATATTTATTTATATACTTAGCGCTTTCGAAGGAACGAGGCCTTCATTTTCAAAGCTATAGATAGATAGTTCTATTAGCAGCTACTATAAATATGATCTGAAGCAAATTAGAAGCCAAGCTATGATGTAAACAAACTATTTATGAATAAAGAAAATATCGTAATTTTGCAATAAATATTCAAAAAATTTAAACATTTAAAGCATAATTTGTTAGATAATAAGGAAATAAATAATTATACGTTTCAAATGTTTAAAAATAATAAAAATAAGAAATATTTCGTTGATTTTATAAACTGAAAATAATCTTTCTAGAAACGTGATGTCTAACTATTTTGTTTTGATTACGGTCTAATTTTTTTAATATTTGCAGAAACAAAATGTGAACATTTATAATTTATTTCAGTAATAAACACAAATGTCTATCAAATAAAGTCAAATTTGTTATTTTCTGGGGAGTAATAAACATTTTATCATATTTTACAGTGTTTTGTGAGACAAAGAAAACATCAGAAAATGCTGAAAAGTAAGGGGTGTTATAGGCTGCATTTTGGAAAGGTTAAGGATAATGTCTATAAAAAATGTAACTAGGGAACTTTGTAAAGTATCTTTTAATCTTTATCCTCAAAATCCAGAGCTAAATGAAGAATCACTTGAAGCCTCTTTTTCAGAAACTGAGTTTTCATATAACAAATCATCCTCTGTGCCATCAAGTGAGTTACTAATTTCACATTTTTTAAATGACTTTACAACTGTCTCATGTTTCACAGAATCTCATGAAGTTTTGACCTGTTCACAAATCTGCAAAATGCTAGGCCTCTTCCTTCTTTCTGATGATGTCACTTGTAGACCGTATCCAACTGATCCATTTCTCCTTCATGAATCCTTTAAATGCTTTATTAATACAGACATCTTAAGGTTGAAGCTAGTTTGTTAGGCCACCTGGGATTACTGCTAATTTAGTTTTCAGTTTTCACAGCTGTTCTGTGACTTCAATACTGATCCCACACCACCAGGCAGGTTTTTTTTTATATTCTGGTGGGTGCCTAGATCATACATGATCTATCCATAACTTTACCCCTCTCTCTTCATCCATGCAGAAACACACCTTTAGGCAGGTTTATCTTGGACAACTTATTATTTTTACAGAACATAAAGATAAAAAAAATTATGGAAACAAATTATTTGAAACCACTATTTTGCAAAAGGACAAGATGCAATAGAATACTTATAAATTTATGTTATTATAAACCAGAAGTCTCATACTGACTAAAATTTCAACTCTTAATTTTGATTAACAGTGCATAAGACATATCCTAAGGCATATTTTGAGAGAAAAAGAGTATCCTATATGCTGTCAATTACAGTATATTAACATTGGAGAATACATCATATACTGATATTTTAGAAATCCATGATTTAATTAAAACTTCCAAACAATCTTTTTTATTATTGTCATCAGATATAATTTAATGATTTTTGAATACTTACCAAGTTATACATAATCATCATTGGTAATCTGCTTAAGAACAGGTTTTATAATTTGTTTGCTCTTTTCTTCTTAAAGTTATCCACCAATTTTTATTTCTTTTTTTTTTTTTTTTTGCTTTCATTCTTTAAACTTCTAAATATATTTCTCATTTTATTATTTCTAAAATATTTGCAATTCATTGGGGTCAACTTTAATGTACAATTGGCATCACTTCAATAACCTACTATAAATTTAAGTTCCTAGATCCAGAAGCATTATAATAGTTATTGTTCATGAAGTTCAAAATGGAAAGTTGTTGTGACCATATATATAACAATCTTTCATTACCTATATGATTTAATAACAAAAATATAATGGCTTATTAAAAGGTAAATAATATTTTTATATATTTCTATATTATGATTATAAGAATATTAATAAGATATTTTTAATACAATATTGTAACTTTTCTAATCTTTAAACTAGCCAGCTAGTTGTGATAAATTAAGACTACCTCTGTGAAATACTGAGTTAAGTTTAGGGCTTGCAAATTGTGATTTGATCAATAAATAAATATATTTTAACTAAATACGATCTTAAGTTTTTTAACTTTATCAAACATGCATAGAATATTATATTTTATATATAGATAATAATTTTTTAATGGATTTTTCTTCTTGAAAAATAGGTAATTAGTGCTGATAAACTGCTACCCTACAATCACTTATAATCTTCATAATCAATCAAAATTGTTACTTTTACACACTTATTATATTTATATATTGAGCCGGGTGGGAGTAGGTGTACTAAAAAAGAAATATATAAGAATAATTGCACTAATTAAACTCTTTCATAAAAAACACACTCGTAAAAATAATCGTACTTTTCTAGTACGTCACCCGATTCCTCAGGCAGAGAAGCAAAATATCAAAGGTACCTGTAGCCAGGCCGAAGTTATACAAGGTATAACTTGTGGCCTCCTTTCCAGGCTACAGAATTTCTCGGCTGCTAAATTCAACTCCTATCATTCAGATCACTTTATTTGTTTTGAAGTAAACTTCAGGCACCAGCTAATTACCAGAAGTAATTAACATGCCATGAATGATGGCTACTAACTCAGCGCCTGATTTATCCCAACTAGCTCAGTCATGAAATTACCAAGAATAAAATTAACTGACTATCCGATAACCTATTTAAGAGAATTGTTTTCTAGTGGTATAACTAGAAAAGAACTACCTAACACTAATTAGAAGACAATGTTTATTGCAATATATTTAAATAAATTTGTTATTAGAAATTTATCTGCTAAATTTATCTCGCTTTAATAAGTAATATAATTGCCACACTTATCACACACATGTATACTCCATAAAATTATAACAATAAATTATATTAATTCCATACACCCATATTCTTAATAAATACTCAAAAATGAATCATATAATTAATATACATATGAATGCGTATACACATTTGGAATTATAAATAGTAATTAATTAGGAAAGATTTGCGAACATTTGGCTAACACTGAGAAACGGATATACACACATATTATAGTTCAGCTGTATGCTGAATATCAAGGACACTCAGAGGTTGCTACTGCTACTATTGTTCATAAAGTTAATAGTCTATGAATGAGAATAAGAAATATTATCTAGGATTTTTGGATAAGTTGTACTCTGGGAGATGTGGCTTCTCGCTTTCTTATGGATGATTTAACAACCGTTTGGATTTTGGCTTTTTGATAGTTTTGGTCATGACTCCTGGTTGCTTCTTATGTTCAGGCAAATAGATATTTTTGGCGATTCAGATTTTTAAACAGGCATGACTTCTAACGAGCGGACTGCTATGTTCTTGCAGACCATGGCTGGAGTTTGGCCACATGCTCCGATGTCTGCTTAGCATGGCATGATCTTAATACGGTGACAAGTTCAGAAAATAAGAGTCTGCAGTGAAAAAAAACTAAATACCTGCTGAGTACATCAAATTTTCAGTCCTATTTATATATAGCCGCCTCATTGTTACCTTTTAATTAATTATTCCGAATCACTTTAATTGATTAAATTAAATTTGATCAATTATTTTGCCATTGTCTCTTAATCCACATGCTTGTTTAGATCAATCTATCTTTGGATAGGATACAATTATTCCCATTGTTTATATTTGTAGCAGTTTATAAATATTAATTCCCATTTTTTATTTATTGGACAAGCAATCTTTGAGTGAATTTAAAATTTGATTATAAACTTTCTTTCATTTATTTGACTTTCATTTTCCTTTTTCTTTAACAGGCATACATTTTACTTCTTTATGTATTTTAAAATCAATCTTATTTATGCACACACCCCTTATTCTTAAATAAATGGAGAGATTTTTAGTTTTTTTTTTTTAAGATTTCTTTTTTTTTTTAGTAGTTTAATTATTGCTAATAAATTCCTTCCCCGAATTACTGCATTTTCTTTTAATAAAACTCTTTAACTTTTTAAATAACCACTTTTTTAAACTTATTCGAAATTATATTTTCTTCTTCAATCATTCTTTTGACTATGACGTTTATTATTAAAATTCTTTTAACTTTTAAATACTGCTTCTTAAATTTATTGTAAATTATTACAAATATGTAGCTCTAGAATAGCAGTACAATATATAAAATTTAATTCAACAGATATATATTTAGATATTTGTTTATATATATATACATACATTTAAATTTTATTTGTAATTTCATTTAACTTATATCTTTACACATATATGCTTACTTTGGTCATCAATTTGCTTTTTTAGGAGTAATTTTTTTTATACATATTGTCATGATTTCTAATTTTATTTACTTAACTAATCTTTTTCATTTCCCCTCAACTTTATAACAAATCTTCATTATTTTTTTTTTCTATTTCTTGGAAAAACTTCTAAATTGCCCTCCAAATGACAGAATAATCCAGTTAAGGACTTACTCAGAGATCAAATGTTGAAAAGTCAAGATGTTGCTTTTAATTTTAATAGTGTATAATGCATATTTAAAAACATATATATATATTGTAACAGTCAGATTTGTACACTCATGCAACAAAATTCAGAGCCCAAGCAAAATATACCAAAGCTGACCGTAGTGAGGTGGTTGAGACCTCTAATCCGACCAAACTCCAACTCATCTGCCAGTACTCCAAATTTAACACTTTATGAGTGACATTCCTGGGGCTACACTCAGTTCTCATTTAACCGCGAGCCGACATAGAACAGGGAGAAACACGAGACTTAAGGTCGTTACTAACCTAACTAAATTAGTGATATATAACACTTAACACTCTATTAATCTTAAATACTAGACATACACACATAGCATATAAACTCATTAAGAAATTGGAGTAATGAACTGTGACATTTAATAATATTCTGTGGATTGGATAAAATACTATGGATTGGATAAGATACTGTGGTTTGGTTTGATCTAGAGTCTGAGCAAGAAAGATATACAACAGTTTATATTTAAAAGGATTTATTAAAACAATAACAAATGAACTAACACAAAATATCATAATGGCAAGGGTTGTATAATCTTCACAAGGTATTCAATACAGGCAAGCATGTTACAATAGTTGGAACTGTTATCAAGTACATCTGTTCCCTTTTAAACATATTACAATACATGTGTGTGTGAGTTATAGAGGTCATGCCTAATTATTTAATATGCTCATCTTATGAACTTGACTTGCTTAAGTTAGAAGTTGATACTTTAGTAGAGATGATGATGAGTACAGCCAGTTTTAAAGACTGTTATATATACTAATTAACTGAGCAACTAAATAAACTCAGAATCATGCAGATCCAAACTGATAACCCAGATTCAAACTCCAGTCTAAAGCTGAATGATTAATTAATATGGGAAAAAGAACTGGTTACCATTAGGTCCACATATATGCGCTATGGCGCTATATAAAATATTAAAGAAATAAACTTGCAGTGCGAGTGTGTGATTCTTCCAGAGTTTCAGCATCAAATGCTCAGTTTGCTCTGAGACCGACGGTTTGCTGCTATTGATATATGAACATAAAGTTCAGGAAGTCGGATTGGCTTTATGGAAAAATCTGGGTCCTCACGCCCCCAGTTCTAATGAAGATAACCATAACCCGAACTAAATAAAGGGGCGGTTTGTTACCGTGAACCCTTGTCAGAGGCAGCAAAACGTAACACATATAAGTGTACTATATAAAAACACACCCGCAATGCACGCAATATATATATAAAAAGCAATAAGTATGTATATAATTAATTGCGCCTAAAACAGATAGCTTTTATCTGTCAAGCTAATTCAAAACATTTCTTAAAATTAGCATTATAAGTATGCTAATAAAATGGGCTTAAACTACATAAAAATAATCTAGTTAAGATCCTGAATCTGCATATAATTCTTAATTAAGGAGGGAAAGTATATTCGATGGGACTTAATACAAACATTAGCAAATATACTTTATCATCTCTAGACAATATATATATCACCTTCCAACTAATAGATATCAAAGATTATAATATAAGATCGGTTAAGCAAATCTTAAAAAATACGATTTTACAATATATATATAACTATGATAATAACGAGTGGTTAGCGCATTCGTTTATTACCAATATTATAATTTCGAAACAATGATTTAATAAAATAAAAGCATTTAAACAAAATATTAAAATTACTGAAATTAGGCAAGACCGTTAGCTTGTAAGAATTGAAGAGAATAAATTTCGGATATTTAATGAGTATAAAAAAAAATATGAAATCTTTTAATTCATAAAAGATTTCAGCAGTTTATAAAATTAAAGTGAGCTTTTTTTTTTCTTTTACATTATAGATAAAGTTACACAGACTGATAGTTTCGTTTTATAAGAGGGTAAAATTGAAAGAGTTTTTATAATTTAGATAGAACGTTCTTTTTTAAAGTGTTTTAAGAATTTATAGATTAAAGTTCATACCGCAGCTTCTTTTTAAAAAATGATTACCATCTCTCTCTGCCTCCTTGAGTGGACTTGAAGCGTATATCAATGATAGTGGTTGGAATAGGGCGTCTGACCGCATCATAATCTTCAATGGCCTTTCAGATAGGTTAAATTTCTTCATATTCTCCATGCAGGTTGCTGGAAAGTCTATTCAAAGGAATGTTTAGAGGAATTGAGAGTAGCCATCTGGCTTCTGAGCCAGTAAATATATTATTTTACTCGATCATTTTGGATTCTGGTCTCCACAACAATTTTCAGAAAAAAAAAGCTAAAGAGTGTATTTCAAAAAAAAATCTGCAATATTTATATTCCCTAGATCAAAAGCCAGCGACCATCTATTTTAAAACACAATTCAAACTTCTTCTAAGTTTTAGCCTTAGGTCTCTTGATTCTTATCTTTTTTTTATCTTGTTGCCCAAACTTTTACTGGTTTGATCTGGGAAAAGAAATTCATTACAATCGTAATGAATGAGCTCTAGAACAATGTCAATAACCTAGGGACTATCTGATCCCACCTGCAAATTATTCTAAATAAAAATCTGCGATATCTATATTCCCTAGATCAAAAGCCAGTGACTATCTATTTTAAAGCACAATTCAAATTTCTAAGTTTTACAGCAATCTGTCTTTTTTGATTCTAATCTCTCTTTTTTTTATCTTGTTGCCAACTTTTTACTGGTTTGATCTGGAAAAGAAATTCATTACAATCGTAATGAATGAGCTCTAAAACAATATCAATAACCTAGGGACCATCTGATCTCACCTGCGAATTATTCTAAATAGTCTTATTACCAATCTGTGAATTTCGCATGTGATTTATAATTTACCTAAACCAAACTTGTTAAAGAATATTTAGCCACATTTTCTAAACAAAATAACCCTTATACAATATTATTTATATAAATGCTGCGATATATCCATACAAAAATTAATATCATTATCATTTACAGGTGCTTGTATGTGTGACAATAAACATATAATTGTTTGAATACATATAGAACTGTGACCACATATATAACTGTATAAATGAATATATCGCTGTGTGGACACATACAACTGTGTAAACATATATATACAGCTGTGTAAAGGCATATAACACTGTGTGTATTACATATACACTTGTACTAAAGAGTGTTCAAAACCAGCATAGATGTGTCTATGGAGACATAAAGGTGAAACAGATAGAAGGACAGTAATATCTGTTTCAATATCTTTGTTTGGAATATACAATTTTATGAAATTGAAACACAATTGAATTTACACATGCCTGAGCATGTTTGTATAATAGAAATGTCTATAATGCTTAATAAAATAGAATTTTTTTATTATTAAACTAGGTTAAATAAATTATATTTGGAAGTACTTTTGTATATATGAAATTTATATATTTTGCCTTATTACTTTTGTATTAAACCTTTTAAAAATAAAACTCAAAACATGAGGAAAATCTGAATGATAGTATTTTTAATTCTTCTAGGCTGCACACTATGTGCTGTGTATGTGTGTGTTGATTATGTTATGGTTTGAATTTCGAAATTGATAATATAAATAATAATTGCTGGTGAATTTTATACTTGCTCAAACCAAATTTATAATTATAAGACATTTGTTAGCTTTTTTTTAAAAATGAAAATAAATAAAAAATAATAATTTATGTTTAGTTATTAATAGTGATTTTAATATTTAGATGAAATTGATGCCATTGTAAATTTTACTGTGTCTTCTAAAGTTAGTAATGTATTAATTTTATCTTTTTCATTTGACTATTATTTCTAAACCAATCTACTTAATTTTTCTAGAATCCAATAGAAGAAACCTTTTTTTTTGTATATATATATATAAAACTATTTTATTTATACTTGATATTTAATTATTAATAACTAAATAATTATATATTTAAACTTAATAATTAATGAAAAAGTATAATTTTTTAATAATTACAATTTGTCTTAATATTTATTTATTTTTTTCTTTAGAATACCCATGCACCTCGGGTAATACCTATCATTACTGGTAACTTAGTGTCAAAATCTAGAGATATTAGAAGGTAAGAAAATAAAAATTGAAATTAATTTATTTATGAATCCAGACCCATTTATTATATTGTATGTATGTGTATAAATATATAAATACAGTTTTCAAGTTTTTTTTATATATGAGTTTACTTCTTATTACTGTTACAGTACTGATGATCTAAGCCATCTGGCTGAAACATTGGTATTATAACAGAATCATCTGTGTTATCCAAAGGGAATGAGATCTTTTATTTGAAATATTAGTGCTGTAAAAATAATAACTTGTAATCACTCCCACTGAAAAGCAGTAAAACATATTTATATCTTTTGCCCATGAAAAACTTCATTTTAATATAAACTAAACTGTAATTGTTATGTAGGTACTGTTGTGAGTTTTTAGACCATTTACTTCATACATGGCCTACGCATACTTTAGAAAGGCATATTGCCCTTTTACAAGATGCTGTCAAAAAAGGAATTGGTGATGCTGATCCTGAAGCCAGAGCATTAGCAAGAAAGTAAGTTAAAAAATTTTTTTTTTTTTTTTACATTTCTGCATATGAATAGGCTATTAGTAAAAAATAAAAAAAGCTTTGGTTTTTTTTTTTACCATTTCTGCATATGAATATGTGCTTAGTAAAAACTAAATGGATATTGTCTGTAAAAATGTTGATTAAAGCTGTTGAATTTGGTAATTGTTTTCAGTGGAGCAGGACTTAATTGTTTAAATAAAAAATAAAAAAATAATTGTAAGCTTTGATATAAATTCACATCTTGGCTAATCTTTCAACTTCTTTTAATGATTGTCACCTTTATTGAAGTGAAGACTATTTTAATGATATCACTTAAAGTAACATCACAATTCATCAACAAATTGTGATTATCAAGGTTGAGCACCTTTAACTTGATGTAGTTATAAAAATTTTCATCTATAAACAACTTTTTTTTTTATTACATAAAATCCTGAAACATTCCTTTTAAACTTATAGATTAACAATTTTATATAATTGGCAAGCTTTGCTGTATTATATATATTAGGTGTATTTTGCACAAAATGTTAAGTCATTAATAATCATTTGCAGATATAATTTTTGTTATTATCTTTCAGGATTAGTTAATGCCTCCAAATATCTTTTATGAGGTTTAAGGTTTTGGAGCTCTAAGATTTGTTTTTGCTGAAATGAACATTCTGATAATTAGTACAATTTATTTTACCAAGAAAAGCTATATATCTGTTTATTAATCAGGTACTGTGGTATTAGAGCTGCGACATGAAGAATTATAATCGTTTAATCATTAAATTAATTAGGTTATTAAATCAAAAACGTATTTTAAAATCTACATTAAAAAAAAATAATTTAACAAAAAAAATACGAAAAGCATTAATGTGAAGAATAGTTAAAATGTGTGTTTTAATCAAATTGAGTGTGTGTTTGCACATGCATATTCTGCATTTATATATATATATATATGGGATTCGAACTCAGACTTTCACACGACCTTCAACTCTCAGTGCTATTTTATATTGCTGACTCACCTGATCAAACACATGTTGAAAAGATAAATAATCACCAATATAAGTATTTCGTGCTAAACCAGCATTCATTAAAGTATGAAGATTGGTTATCTTAATATAAAACTGAGTACTAATTGTATATATGTGTGGAGAGGGTAATCTGAACCAACTGATGAGTGCTGGTTTAGCACGAAATACGTTTATTGGTGATTATTTATCTTTTCAACATGTGTGATCAGGTGAGTCAGCAATATAAGATGGCACTGAGAGTTGTAGGTCGTGTGAAAGTCTGAGTTCGAATCCCGCTTATATTACATATATAAATGCCGGTGTAAGCCTGTACAATGTATTAAAATAGATTATGCAGAATATGCACATGCAAACACACACTCAATTTGATTTAAACACGCATTTTAACTATTTTTCACATTAATGCTTTAATGTATATACATACATTCTTTTCATTAATGCTTTTCGTATTTTTTTTTTGGTTAAATTGTTGTTTTTTTTAATGTAGATTTTAAAATATGTTTTTGATTTAATAACCTAATTAATTTAATGATTAAACGATTATAATTCATGTCGCAGCTCTAATACCACAGTACCATTAATCATTATTGGAAATCTGGTAGAGTTAAGGATTGATAATCTAAAGATAAAAAAAAAAGATTAATATGCTTGTGAATTTCTGATACTTAAAAGACTCTCCAGTATTTATCCTGATTACAAAACTAATGCAAAAACTATATCTTTTGGTAATGTATTACTTGTATATATACACTGTTAAATGTTACTCAAAATGGTATACACTGCCTTAAGCTGACTATACCTATTATTGATTTTTTATATTGAATTTATTGAATATTGTAGAGTTTATTCCAGAGTATTTTGATTATGTGTGTGTGTGTGTAAATTAATTAGGAAATGGGATCTCCATTATATAAATGAAGTTAAATCCACAGCCAAGGTGTATTAATAGGCCGCAACCAATAAGACAGTTTTTATAAGCTGAATAAAAACAATAGCAAACTTTTTTTATTCAGGCAGCAAATCCATCCAGCAAAATCGATTAGTTGCTGCACTTCAGTACACATTGGCTGGGGATTTAATTTCATTTATATAATGGAAATCCCATTTACTAATTAATTTATATCTGTATTAATTTTTAAAAATATTAAATTTATATATATATCCACTTTTAGATTTTGATAGGTTATTAGCATCTGGCGTGTACCACTTTTACTTTGCTGATGAGTACATGAAATAAAATGTATATTATTTTTCCATTTTTGATTGGTGTTTTGCAGATTTTTTTATTTCTGTCATCTATCATTTTTAGGGTGTAGATTTTAATCTTTGATTAATAGTGAAATATATTTATTCCGAAAGTCTTAAATATTTTCATTTTATTTAATATTAGGATAAAATTTAAGACATATTTGTAGACTTTTTTTCACCACTATTTAAAATTACTTTTTCTAGAAAGTTTTAAGTAGGTAGTGCTATTGGAAATGTGAACCTATATATATATCATTATGGCCACTTATAAGTATTAAATTTTTCTAAATTCAGAAAAAAGTGAAGAGAGGGAGAAAAAAGTTAAAAGTGAGTTTGGGAAAACTATGTAAACCATTTCATAAAGCAGGTATTGTCTTGCCGTATGTCACATGCCCATGTGTGTATTTGATGTTGTAATGTTATTTTAAAAATTTTTTTTGCAGCAAACATTTATTCTAGCATGTCTTTAAATAACCGTGTCTAATTATAGTCTCGGCATTATATTCTATTTCCACCATATTCTCCCAGTAATCTTTTATTTCTTTATATAATGTAAGCAATGCCTGTATCATAAAATATTTTTGTGTAAGTCTATTATCCTTATGCTTCACACATTTCATTGAAGATGGGTCCGTCATAAGTTTCGGAATCATCATTTAATAAATTGAAGAATATTCCAAGTGATTGTATGATATTGCCATTGTATTATTTGAATCTGCCAAAGCATCTTTAAATGAAATTTTTCTAGACTTTTTATGTTTTTTTTTAAATAAAGATTCACTTCTTATTATATATATATGCATCCAATTTAACTAAAAAAATTGTATCACTATCATAAAATACCCTATCTTTTAAACAGTCAAATGCACTATCATATTGCAATCTATATTACACCTGAACAAAAGTCTGCCTACCTATCAAAAACCTACCAAGATATTTAAGTTGATTGATATTCTCGAGCTTTAACCATCTAAACTAAAATTAATTGAATTTTTTTTTACATTATTTGTTGATTAAGCACTAAGTTTTTTGAATTTTAATTAGTAAATCAAAGTCTTTGTTGGTGCATTTAAAATTTTAATGACATTCTGTAGATCGGGACTTCACAAACTTTTTCTACTTGCAACCCCTTTAACCCGATCAAATATTTTCATGACTTTGGATATAGAAGTATATAAACTAGGAATGGAAATTAAAACACTTACTGATAATAAATTATAAAGAAAATTTATTTGAAAACAATTCTTTGGTATACATATGAATATAATTTTACTATTCATTAAAGACAAAGCTGAATATTCATAGTAATGAGCTGGCTATGCTTATTTATTTTTATATAAAGAATTAAATATTGGATGAATATTTGATACTGCAGGTTGTAGAGTTTCTTCAATATTTTGCAGAGTTGACCAATTTTTTTGATTTTATAAATGTTAATGCTGAAAATGCTGCTTTGCAGAAGAACGTAGTACAATATGGTAGAAAGATGTTTAGGGCCATTTCAAAAAGTGTTAGAAATTATGTCCTAATCCTGAACCAAAATTCATTTAACCTTTTTTTTTTTTTTTTTGGAAAATTCAAGTTTTAAACCTGTGTTGCTCGATAATTCGGCAAATTCTTCTTGAACATTCAATGGTAAATGACTGACCTTAATCATTTCAAATGAGTTTGATTTATGAACCCAATTTTCTTTTTCAATATCAATTTGAAGGAAAGTATTTTTGAAATTATTTCTCCAGACACTTCAAATGATCAATTATAATTTTTAGAATTAAGAATTTATTATGGTCTTGAAGTGACATGTTTAAATTATTCAAATTTTCACAAATGTCTGTTAAATAATACAGATTTAAAAGCCATAATACATTGTGAAAAAAATCGATAAAATTGGATTTTTGCTCAGTTAAAAATATAACAACTTCATCTTTCAACTGTAATAATGGATATTAACTTTATCCTCTTGAGAGCCACTGCACTTCTGCATGTAGCAATAAAGTTTGATAATAAAAATTAATATTTTTGAAAAGATTTGAAAATAGATGATTGTTAAGAGCTCAGCTTTTAATGAAATTAATGATTTTGATAGTATCACAAAGCATAGCATTTAAATCTGGTGATATGCTTTTGGTTACAAGTGCTTCTCGGTGTAGTAAATAAAAATGATACATATTCATTGTCATCAGTTTTAACTTTTAATACAAATCTAATATTCTCATCTATCATTACTCTAGCACTTTTTGTATAGATGACACACAAGAACTACATTATAAACTCTTATTTGTGAAAAATTCATCAAGTTTAAGATAAATGTCTTCCCCTCCCCTATGGGCACTCCCAAAGGATGACAAAACAATAATTCTTTTTGTATACTTCTTTCATATGCATATCTTACATAAAGTAGCAATTGTGCTAAGTTAGAATTATCAGTTGTTTCATCCAATTGAATTGCAAACTTTGGCTGTTCTTAAGCTTAGTAATAAACCACTGCAATTGATCATTACTAATTTCAGAAATTTCTTTGGGAAACGGTATCATTCAATAAAGGAATTTGATGAATTTTATCTTTATATTTTTTCCATGAATTATTTTCGACATTTTTATTGCAGTAGGTAACACAAGATATTCAATCTTTGGAGAGGGAGTTTTATTTTTGCAATTAAATAAGAATTTTCATAAGATGCAAGTAAATACACCTAGACTTCACTTAGCAATTTACTACTTAGCGATATTTCACAATAGCGATCATCATCAATTTGTATCCACTACTTCAATTTACAATCGATTATTCACTATAATGATCGGGAAAATTTAAAAAAAAAATTTTTTTTAACAGCCATCTTAAATTTTGTGTCACTGATGACATCAGAGAATCGGTATTTTAAAGTCATTTTACCCAAAAGCAAAAGTACATTACTGCAAAAAATATCTGCTTGGCATTAAGCTGCCATATTGAATTTTTTAAAATACTGGCCTGTGACACAATTTTCACAATAACTTCAGTTTTAATTATGTTAGAGCAAAAACAATTACATTGCTAGAAACTAGAAAAATTAAGGAAAACAATAAGCATAAAATAAATAGTGATAACTGTATAAAAAATAAGGGGAAAAAAATTTTCACATCCGAAATAATTATTATTTTATTGTTTGTTCATAATTTGGAAATTAACATTAACCAAAATTCAAATTACATCGTCAGTGATAATTTCTTTGTATTCCTCACAAAATTATCTTTCTAAACATGTATAACATGTCTTACCTGAAATAATCCACAGCTTCACAATCTCCAAAAGAAGTCAGATATGACTTCTTCATATTTATCTTTTACCCCAAATGTTCTAAATGTCAAAGGTATTTATAAAGAAAAAAATTCATTCTAATAAAAGATACAAAAGAAATCATCATAGCAATTGGCTTCTTGTCTATCTAAAACTAGAAATTGTAGGCTACTGTCTATATCACTGATAAAATGAGTTTCATCTCTTCATTTTATATTTTTTTGTGTACATCAGTGATGTTTATATTCTTTATGGACACCAGTGATATTTATTTTCTTTATGCACACAAGTGATGTTTATATTCTTTATGCACAGAAGTGATGCTATATTGTTATATTTATTGTATCACATAGATATAATTTATTTGCATATAGTCCATTTGTTAGCTATAGACTTGAAAATAATGTTATGAAACATATAGCAAAACTAAAGCATGAACAAGAATAAACAAAAACGTAAACAAGAATCATAATTTGATTATATGCAATCTTTATATACATTTTATTATTTTATAACTCATTAGTTGTAAACACAAACATATATAAACATAATTATAAATATTAAATTATTATACTTTTTGAAAATCATTATTTTTATAAAAATAAGAATCAGAATTTGATTATATGCCTGCATATGGGATCTTTGTATACATTTGATTATTAGTTTTATAACTCATTAATTGTAAACACAAACATATTATATAAACGTAATTATAAATAATCAATTATTATACTTTTTGAAAATCATTATTTTTATAAAAATAAATGGATTAGTGTAGGTAGGAATTTAGAAAATTATGATAGATATGAATTATACGAACTGATGCACACTAATTTTTCGATAGATTGTGAATTCTTTATGAGTATAAATAAATATATAAT
Organism: Epiperipatus broadwayi; assembly: GCA_028023455.1. Lineage (NCBI taxonomy): Eukaryota > Metazoa > Onychophora > Udeonychophora > Euonychophora > Peripatidae > Epiperipatus > Epiperipatus broadwayi. Next base: position 8,976,629 of record JAQFVV010006225.1, on the reverse strand, counting down.
TACAAACTAACACACACTAATTACAAACTAAAATTAATAAAAAAGGATAATTTTTTCAAAAAATTAAAAAAAATATTTAAATATTAAAAACAATTAAAATTTTATAAAAAAAATTAAAATTTTATACTTACAAGTCATTATGTTGAAGTTCTATTGTAGGCCTTGTTTGTGAATAGCACCGGAGAAATTTTCACTTGTAGGCTGTAAACCTTTTTTTTTTCTTTTATCGCTTCATAGTAATTACAAAAGTTATCAAAAAAGAAAAATAAATAAATACTGTGGTCGATTAAAACTACTGCCAAAAATCCAAATTTCAACCAATTTTTTTGAGGTAAACATTTTCTGAAAGCCACATCATTAAGCTACCAAATGCTGGTATTTTGGTTGACGTCATGCTTATTCTTTTTATGTCAGTAAAGAAAGAAAACACATCATTCAACAAGCACTCAAAGAGCCCCAATAGCGCTCATGGAGTGCAAGCAGATATATAGGTAGTGACTTTGCTGAAATTGTATAGCACATAACAATATGTTATTCATAAAACACAATGTTAGTGCTGCATTCAGCATTTTGAACTTAAAATATATATAATTAATGAATCTATAATACTATATACTATAGTATTTTAATGGTCAAACATTAATTTGTCCATAATGTTGTTTTCAAATGTAATTAATAATGATATCAGCAGAAATAATATTAAACAACTTGTATGAAAATAAATACAGTATACAGTATTTTCTTTATTTTAATACTAATAAAATGTTAACACATTTATAAAGCCACAGACTCACAATATATTATTTTCTTTTCTTTCTATTTTATTTTAATACATATTTATTTTCATAGAAGTTGCTTAACCCAGCAACGCTATGGGAAATCAAAATAGGTAATTTACCTTAATAATTAAGCCTGAATAATTAAAATATACATAGGTAATATGCCTTTGGAGGTATATTCAATTACAATTCTTAAATTAAAAGTAAATAGCCAAATATGCTAGAATTATGAATCATTGATATACACTGCAGTTGATAAATAATTTTTTTAATATGTACTTTATTCCCAACTTAGTGTAATTTTTTAGTTTTAGGAACCGATCAATTTTTCTCTCATAGAACCACATTATAAATACGTATTCTGGGTACTATATTCTTGCTTAAAGATGAGTTTTGGAGGACCAATTGCCATCGCTAAGGGAGTAAAGATGTACTTTTTGTTGACAGTAACAAATTTCTCAATACATTGTTTTCTGTATTTGAGGATTTTAGAAGTGTTTTCTGTATTTGAGGATTTTAGAAGTTGTTCACAATATGTCTTTGAGTTTTTGATTATGTTGGATGCTTGGTACTAAGATACTGTTTTAGTTTGAATGGTTTCATGCTCTCAGTAGCCAACACTTTATTAAAAATTAAGGAAATAGGTTGTTTTACATCATTATGATTAACATAAGAAAATCCAAATGCCAAAAATGAATAGTATATTTTCTTTTTTTTGTCAAATTAAATTCCATTTTCTGAAGACTACAACCTGGTAGCAAGCAATCTGCTGCAGTGTCATCACAATTTTTATCCTTTCTGTTTAAATTTAGTCACTTATCCATAACAAAAAAAATTTTTTTTTTCCTTGAAAATTAAACATCATAATTAAAAATATCATAATTATTAGAATTTTTCAAAATCAAGTTCATTTTACTCCTGCTCATGCTTTAGAAATTTACAAGAATTTGAAATTTTTTGAATATGTAAAAATTAAGTTCTGCAAAAAAAAAAAAATTTCGGACCACATTATTTCAAGAACCTCTTTAGAACTTAATTTAAAAAAAAATCACCTTCGTAATTAATTAAGGTATTTCACTTGAAAAATTTTTGGTTATTATTTGTGTTTGGAAATTTAGTATAACTAAAACAAAAAATGAAAGAACACTTACATAATTAGGAATATCTATTTTTTACTTTTAAAATAATATAGAAATTATACTTATCTATAAAACATACCTACAATTTTTTTTTTTTTTTTTGGAATAAATACTAACTTCATTTTATGAAATTACATTTGTTTGAATAGAGCTGATTTTTAAACTTTTCTGATTATTGTTTCTGTTTACAACAGATAATTCATGAAAGAAAACATTTTTTCACAGGTGACAAGTTGAAAGAGTCTATTAATTTATACTTGTCAATTCAAGATATGCAATATTCTCAAAATGTGCAAGTGGAAGAAACGGGAGAATACATAGATCAAACATTGGGAATATAGTGACCAATCACAGTTGGCAAGTTGGCGCAAGTGGTCAAATTGGTTTTGAATTAATTCTTAATTGTTGTGCATCCTGAAATTTTTTAGTTTTGCTAAAATTTATGTGATCCATACTTTGAAAAGCCATGCTGTAGAACAATCATCAGCATACTACAAATTTAGAAATTGAAAACGAATTTGCTTTTAATGAGTTCAGATTAAAAACTCTTATTATCAAATGTGCATTATATCTAAATATTGCTTCATGAAACCATTTATAACTGTTTCAAGGACCACTTTCGTAAATATAGAAACAAAATTTGAATTAATACACATTTTTTTTAATGTCAGTATTCAATTTGCATTCTATATTAACTGCTATTAATAATAACACTTCATTCTTTTTCTTTATTGTTGTTATTATCATCCTTTCATATAAGAATATAGGCATTTTATCTTCAGAAGAAAAAAGAGAGAAAAACAAAGAAAGACAAAAAATTAAAAGTGATTTTGATGATGACTTAACTACAAATTTGTGAAACAAAAATACACATATATCTCACATTGATTTTTATTCTATTTGATATCATGCAATGCCACTTTTTAACTTGCAGTAAGTTTTTCTTTTTTTAAAAAAAAATTTCAATATCTTATTTAATTGCAGTTCTCATTGTATTTTATTATCAGCCATAGTTTCCCATTGTAAGCAACTATCTTTTTATAATCTTTATAATTTAAATAAAGCCTTTTTTTCCATTTTTGTTACTTTTTTTATTGTTCCTCATGACTATTGTAATGAAGATGTTCCCTTGCAGTAGTATATTCACTATCATCACATCTACCAAGATGAGTAATGATTGATTTTATGATCTTATTAGTTTTTTAAAATATCATCGAACCATCTTAAAAAGAATTTTTACAATGCTTTTATGTTACTTTATTAGGAAATCCATGACACAAATGTTACAAAAAATAATCATTATATAACTAATATATTTATATAATTAAATTACTATGATGAAATAGCTTTTAAAATATTAAATGAAACAACAATAGATTGGATTTTACACTGCATGTCAACAATCAAATTTATCTTTATGCTTAATAAAGGTGCAAAAATCTGTTTAATAGAAATATATTTCCTAGTACTATCAATTCTTTTCACTTAAATTTTTAAATACCTCAATCAAATTCATAAAATTAGTTTTTTGATGGTTACCTAATAAATGCATCCTTGTTTAAGTTGCACTTGATTGAAAACAACTTATTCAGTAAAATTTTTAAAAGAATTTTTGCTAAAGTGAATAAAACAATATTCCATGATAATTATTGTAACAGTCTCTTTCTGTATCCATATTGTTATAAATTGGAACAATAAATGCATCCTTATGGTTAGATATCAAATTTCATGGATACATTTATTCCTAAAAAATTTAATAGTTTTAAAAAATGACATCACCATCTTATTTTAAAACTTTTTTTTAGGGATTCCACCAGGATATGAACTCCTTTCATTTTTAAAATTACAAAGAATATCTGGTATCTTAGTATCTTAATCTTATATAGCTGACAGTGCTCATCTGAACTCTTGTATTATTATTTTAAAAAGATAAAATATTTTGTCTATCCAAAATATCATCATTATTATATGAAAAAAAAAATGTGGTTATTTATTTAATAGCATTATGATACTATATTTCAGATCGAAGTGTAACTTTCAATGTATGATGGATCTAAATTGATCAAATGACCATCTTCTTTGCAGTTTATATTTCCCAATCATCTTAAACTTTTTTGTTCATCTTTGATCTACTTCTAAAATTTTTATATTGCTTATGGAGTTTTGCATTCAAGTTACCTTCCAGAAAAATACGGAATGCCACAATTTTCTTATATATAAAGTTATATAATTATTATTAGAAAATGTCAGCATTTTTTTTTTTTTTTTTAGTGAATTCAAGAATAGATTGATTTGTATCCACCACATTCGCTTAACGACAATGTCAGTAAGTCACTAAGTTTAAAAATTCAATATTTACAATGGGCATTAAAAAATATAGTTATTATCATCTTAACTTTTGACCATATTGATTTACACTCTTCCTAATAACTTGCTTCTATAATTGCTTATGTAATATTGACTTCTCTTGCAGTTTGATTTTTCACAATAAAATAATACACAAAATCTTATTTGTGCAAGTATCTAAACAAAAGTTTTTGTGATAATCATTTCTCTTTAGTGTAAAAATTGAATAATCACAGATTATATTTGAATTCAGAGAATCACTTCTACAATTTCTGTTAAGTTTTGGTCATGAATTTTTGTTTCCTCATAATGCATTAAAGTTGAAGAAGAAAAATTTGAGTTTTTATTTATGTTTTGCTTTTTTCCCCTCTGAATTTTCCCAAATTAACATTGGAGCTTATAACACTAATAAAATGAAAACTGTTTTCATTATACAAACCAAATTTTAATATAACTTTTCATTGATACATCTAATAGTTTCAAGAACTGTAGGTGACAAGTTAATTCTTCCACAGATTAATTATTTTGGAATTTGTCTTTCATTCATTGAACTGCCTTTTCAAAAAGAGAAACTCAGAGTAATCATCTTCACTGAAATTTCTTTCTTTAGCAATATTAAAAGCAACTGTAAGTACTACAATCCATTCAGTTATTGAAGAATTGATATCAAACAAATTTTTTACTATTTTATACCTATTTTCAGAAAAAAATTGATGTACTTTTATTAGCTTCACTACTCTCCATTTTGTGCTATTACCATTATTAATATTGTGGCTATTGTTATTGTTTAGATTAGCAATCCATATAGCACAGTGATTTATTCAGATTTTTGTAAGGCAAGCCATTTTAGATTTTTTTTTTTGTAGATCCTTTTATATTTATAGTTGATAGGACATTTTCTAGGTTTTCTAAGCATAGTGAAGCTCTTTTCTCAAATCTTATTTCAAGATAATTATATTTGATTAAAGTACTTGATGTTAGATTACATCTCTTTGTTTTGATTTTTTTGTAGTTGTTGTTACACCAAAGCCTTTGCATTGTGCTCATATATACTTATTTACAGGAGAAGTAAAAGGTATTGAGATTGAAGTGCTGTGCATATAAAAAATAGAGCAGTGGTTTCACAGACGTTGTCCTATTACCCCAATTATTACATATAAACAATTATTGGCATAAGACAATAATATAAGTTGATACGGTAAAAAAATTTAAAGGAAGATGAGAAAAAAAAATAGAGAGTAATTAATGAAGTCTTCTTGTACTGGAAACATCTAGTCATTAAGAAACTGACATCAGCTTTTAAAACAGCAGATAATTTGCTTGCATTGGAAACAAGTGCCAGCCTTTGATAAACTAACATGATATCTTATAAGATTAGACTCCATATTTATTATTCATTATTAACTTTAATATATTAAGGCTATTCCGTTATTCCATTGTCCACCATATATATGTGGCCTTTGCCAGTACCATGATTTGACAAACTGATATTATATTAGAAAGTAGTAAAAGTGAAAAAAATGGATAATAAATTTGGAAGATTTAATCACAGAAAATGTAAAGATGGCAAACTCAAATGATTTGGTGGAATATGTATAAGAAATGGTTAAGGCTATAGATTACATTAGAAATATCAAATCATGAAGTATAAATATTCTATTTGGAATATTAGAATGATTGTTTTTTGTACTAATCTTTTATCTAGATATACATTAATGTTGATTGTGGAAAGCATAGACACTCTAAACATTGTAATAATAGATAGTACTAAAGATTTTTAATGTGGTGTATGAATTTGTGAATTGTATTAATTTAACATTTTAAATAAAAATGGAGAAATGAAAGAGAAATTATGATTGTAGTAAATGTTTTTGTGTGTGTGTGTGAAAGAATTCTAGGGAAATAAAAGAAAAAGTGAAAGATTTTTAGAATTTAAAAGTTCTTGAAAATTTAATATTAGAATATTGAACAAATTTAGATTCACATGATCACATTTTGTGATAAAAAGAAAACTAGAAGAAAAACTATTTAATTTCTTAAAGCACTGTAAAGATATACCATATGCTCGACCCTTGCCAGGATTGTGATTCTTCCACTATTAGTCAAGGCTGCTTATAATAAAAAATGTGTTTTTTGTTTTGTTTTTTACAGTTGGTGAATTTTCATTACATCAAACGTGATTAATTTGGGAGACTGTAATTTAATAATGGATTTAAGCATTTATCAATTAATCATCAGATGGGTTGACTACCTGAAAGAAAGCCATTTATCTTGCTTGTGATCTGAAAAAAAATCAATTTTATCAAGCCTCGATTTTTGTTACTTGATCTTAATGAATTAGTAGGAATTAGAATGGATAAATGGTTTCATGACACACAGGATTTGTTAGATTTAGATAATATAATGATAATTTAGGCTTCATTTTATATTTTTTGATGCTGTTTTTAAATTCTTACATTATTTCTCAATGAGTTCTTTATTTTTTATATAACTCTCAAGTTTAAATTATTATTTTTAATTATTTAGAACAATTTCAGAATGTTGTTTGAAGATATATTTTTGATAAAACTGTGGAATTGTTAGATATGATATTAGTTGCAATTTTCTATATTAGAATGCCTTTTTTTTTTTGTTTTTAAGAAAAAAGGTAGAACTATTGTTGCATTTTTTTCTTGATTATAAATTTTGGGATTATTAAATTATATATATGTTTTCTTGATTATAAATTTTGGGATTTTTTGATTGCATATATAATGTGACTTATAGGTGCAGATGAATCTACAATGCAGCATAGTTTATAAGATGAAAATATGAAAAAAAAAACTGAAGACATGGTGACACAGAACAGGCATTGCTACATTCAACTTAAGGCTTGAGAAATTTTGTTGATTAATTTATTAGTTATGTGAATTTCATTAAACATTGTTTACTATAAATACTTGATATTTTATAAAATAAAAAGTAAAATAGAATATCATATAACATTACAACACTAGTCAAAAAAAAACAAAAACAAGGAAAATGTTACTAAATTTTTTTCACAACCATGGTTTCATTTATTAACAAATAGATGTTTTCAAGTGAAATCCAATAACATACAACATATATATATATATACAAAAAAAAAAGTTTTCCCATAATTCACTTCAAAAACAACTTTCTTTAACATCAAAGAATGTCTTCATGAGATTGATGGCTTCAGATTCAAAAAAGTTTTTTATTAGAGTTTCTTTTACTCTTCTTTTATTTCACTTCTTTCGTAAAAGATAACTTCTGCACAGTCACATAATATTTTTATGACCTGTATTTGATTCATAATTATACATATCTGAGTTATGATATCTATTTTTAATTCTATTCTTATGAACTTTTTAACTCTTTTATTAAGACTTAATTTGTTTGATCTATATAAATTTTATGTCAACTGCAAGAAATCTTATAAACCATAGATTTGTACCAATTGGCTGTTGTTTTGATTTTTTATATCTGTAGCTTAAATTTATAATGATTTCTATAGATTAAGTTTGGTAATAACATTCCTGAAATTAGCCATACATTTTTATTGTCCAGGAGGCTTTGCTCATGTCTGCAATAAATAAAACAATTTGACATAAATATTATCAATTTTCTGAAGCAAATTTTGTAATGCTAGAAATTTTTATTATTATTTACAAAGGATTAAAAATATTAGTGGAGGAATATGATATTTTAAAGATTTTCAATTTGGTGAATAAGTTTCAAAATAAAGTTGTTGTTTTTTTTAATGAAATTTTTGCTTCATGTTTTGAGGCATGAGTTTTTTATGCTTTAATATTAGTTACTTTTCAAGTGGGCATCATTAAGTATAGAATTATGTATCTGGCATATAAATTTGTCAGTGCCAATTGTCCATTATTGTTTAAAAATATAATGATGGTTATTTTGGGTATGTGTGTGTGTGATAATCATTATTGCATAATATTGTATTTTAATATAATAAAGAGCAAATTTTATAATTGATTGTTTAACAACTAAATTCAATAGAATTTATGTTATTATTTTTTACTAAATAATTAAGTATCTTTTACTTCAATTTAGAGCATTTTGGGGATTTGCAGAACATTTTAAGGAGCAGGCTGACAGTCTTATGAACTCCTTGGATATAAATAAACAGAAAATGCTTCAAGGAGAACTGAGCAATTCCTCTAGTAACAATTCCCTCAATAGTTCAGGCAGGATGAGGTCGCAGTCATCTAGCACTGGAGGCTCCCAAGAAAATATTAGGTGACTACTACATCTTACACAACTTTTTTTTAAATGTATTTTATTTCTTAACCTTGTTTTTAATTAAAGTTTTTTTTTTTTTTGTAATATTGTTTTATTGTGGAATTATTAACAATTTTCTATTCCATATGGGGGGAGGAGATAAAAAGAGATTTTGCAAACACATGCACACCACATAAATCTTTTAACTAAAACTTTATTAATAATTTATTTGTTTAAAATCTTGAATCAAAATTAAGATTCTTATTTTTAAATAGTTATTAATATAAAACTCATTAAATAATAATCATTAAATTATTTGCAGATGTGAAGTGTATGATTTGGAGTTAAAATATATATTTTTTTAAAAGGTGTAATACATTATGTTTATTTAGATGTTTTTTAAAGAATAATATTTAAAGAGAATTTGTAAATTAGTTGATGTATAACATTAGATGCAATTAAAGAAAATTTTAAATAATTTGTCAATTTGATTTCTGTTAACTTTTAAGTCTTCTGCAAACAGTAAAGCAAAATTAGACCTTTGCTCACAAAGTTTAAATATTTCTCAAATAACTTTTTACAAAGTTTCATTATGGCATCTAGAAACAAATAACATTTTACCAAAGCTTTATTAAAAAATAAAAAATATTTTCCTAGACAACTTTTTATAAATTTTCATTATGGCATTTACAAACAAATAACATTTTCCCAAAACTTCATTTAAAAAAAAAAAACCAGATTATCTTAAGTCAAACTATATTTAACAAAAAAGTCATCATTATTTAATGCCATATCTGAAAAGGGTATAATTTACTAACTGTCTTAAAAAAAAATTTCAAATTTGTTGAAAATATGGAATTTATTAAAAATACATATCAACTTCTTTATATTAGTATTCAGCAGCTCCAAAAACTTTTTTCAGAACTATTAAAAAACAATTAAAAATTTGTTAAACTTATAGTATATTCATCATTATTTTCAACTTTATTGTATTATATTATTGCAGTTAAGGGAGAAGATCTCTTCAAATTTAATTCAATTCCTCTAATCTCTAGTATTTTTTCTTCAACTGCTATCAAACTTTTCTATTTTATCCATCCATCTATTTCACATGTAAACTCTGTTTTTTTTTTAAACAATCTCTTGGGAACAAAATTTAAAACTTTGTTTGATGATGATCATCATCAAGGGCATTATTGAGACATTGTTCAGAAGTTTAAGAATGTACAATATTTGAATGAGTAACTATTATAATATACTAGATTGGAGTCTGTGCCATTATCACTTAAGTTCTGAAATAATATATATGTTCAACTATCCATCTATTATCATCTCTTCTAACAGTATGTTTATATTAGCCCCATTTCAGTCTCTTAATTTTTTCAGCGATACCTGTTTATTCTCTAACTTATTTTGTTCTCTAACATGTATTTCGATTTCAATCTCTTTTTGTTATTTTTAACATACATCTATCGATACTTGGTTGAGTGATATCAAGTCTCAGCAATGTTATTCTGTTGAGTGTCCCAGGTACTTACTTAAGAACTGGGAACTAATATACATTAAAAACCTTTTTTTTTAAACATATAGCTTTTTTTTTTTAATATTAAATTATTTCTGTCAAAAGTACTTCAACCAAAAATAATTCTATGATTAATTTCAACAAATATATTTCCATTTGTATTAATAATCTGACTATGATATTCATAATTGTTAGCTTTTTCTAATTCATGATTATCAATCTTTATGTATTTTCTTCTTTTGAGAAAATCCATTGAACATTACTTTAATCTTTTTAGTATTTTTTTTTTTTAATCCTACTTTCATCTGATAACTCTTGCAACATTTCCTGCAGCTCTGAAGCATTTTTTGCAAAAACAATCATGTCATCTGCAAAATCTAGATAACTTAAATAATATCCATTTATTATTACTATATTAGCTTCCTAAGTTAATTCATAAAATACTTCTAGAAAATTTGCTGTAAAAAGTTTTGAAAGTATGAAGATACCCTATTGTACATTCATCTCAGTGATAATCTTCTTTAGTGTTACTATGTAATATAATCATTGCTGTCACGTTTTCATAAATATTCATTAGAATATGATAATATCCTGGATCTATATATTGATGATCTAATGCTTTAATCACTTAGAAATTCTTATAATATCAAATGTCTTTTCATTTACAAATCTAAAGCATATTGACAACTTATATTTATTAGTCCTCTCTATAATTTCACTCACTACTTGGATATCATTCACTGTTCTAAAACTACATTTAAAGCTAACTTGTTTTTTTTTTTTTTGGTTAGTGCATTGTAAATGTGTTATAATTATCTGGGTAAAAACTTTGTATAGAGCTTGTCTAAATATCAGTATTACTACTGCATTCTTGTGTACATCTTTGTTGTTTAAACATTTGATATATAACTTTGTAAATAATTTTTTTTATTTCTTTACTTGCATTTTTTAAATTATCAATAATAATTATTCTTTCCTGGAGCTTTTTCTTTTTTCATAGATTTAATTGCATGTCTCACCTCTTAGTTTAAAGTGTTTGACGGTTTAGAAGATGCAGTAACTATAGGAGATACTTTGTTTTGTTTTCTTGTTCTTTTTTTACTATATTATTATTCTTTCATATATCTCATGATATCTAATATAGGGAGTATACCAATAGCTCAAAACAAGCTCTTATTGATAAGCGCAGTAAGAGAAAGAAATTTAAAATCTCTATCTAGAATATTCCTGTCCCCAGACCAATTGGTTTCGAGCTAGAACATTCAGACTGGGGATAGGAATATTCTAGATTGAGATTTTAAATATCTTTCTCTTACTGCACTTTTCAATAAGAGCTTGTTTTGAGCTATTGGTACATTCCCCATATTACATATTTGTAAATACAAGCTTATAAAAGCAATGTCATGCAAAATATGACTGGCTTTATTGATTATTTCATGACATAGCCTTTTTTTTTAAGTAAAAGTTTTATTTTCGTATTATAGAAACAATTTCTACTAACACAATGCTTTTTTACACTTCTGAGTTTTATTCTCTTCTGTAACTGTGTTTGTTAATTCATAATCATATTTTTTTTTATATCATTATTAATTTTTTTTAGTACCATTTTATAAAACTCTGGATATTCAATTCTTCTTAGTAATTTTTTTTTTTTGTACCTGCTGTCTGTCGTACTCTTCTTAATAGAATATCAATTCTTTTTATTGATTACAGTCAAGTCTGAACCATTGTCAAAGTCTATTAATATTTTGAAATGATTTACAGGTTCTAATTTAAATTTGTTTAAGTTTTTCTGAAGATTAGAAATATTAACTTTCTTGTATTAACATGTATCTTACATTTCAATAATCGATGATCATTTTCTATATCAAATCTGTTAAGAACATTACAGTTTTAAAATATGTTTTCTATTAATCAAGATATAATCCTGCAGTTTCTTCATTTGGATGCTTTTATGTCCCTTTTTTTTTTTCCATAGAAAGAATTTATAATATACAATTTTTCTGTAAATTCCACAAGCCTGTATCCTCTCATATCTAACACTAATATCCAAAACTCCTTTAATAGTTAATATTTACATGTTGATTGGTCTGATCAATATTTTATACATCCATTTAAAAAATATCTATTTCTTCATCATAATGAGAAGTTGTCATTGTATAAACCTGAATTATCTGCATTCGGTATTTTCCATTAATTTCAGTAAATAATCTCTCTCTTCTGTCAGATATACTATCAATCTCTACAATGTTTTTTTTTTTTTTATATTTATAATGAATCCCATTTCACTTATGCTTTTGTAGTAAAGTACTTATCTAATTTTTAAAGCAATTGTCTCCTCATCTTTTCTTTTACTTTCATAAAGATCAGCAATTTCCCATTTAATATTAGGCTGTTATCAAAATTTGTGCAATTTTTTTTTCACTTGAAAGTGATCTGTAATTATTAGGGAATAATATATATATATATTAATTTTTAGTTGTAAGAATATATCTTCAAAAATAAAAGTCAGATACATGTGATTATCTATGGATGTGAAATTTGGACCCTAACGTTGAAACGTAAAAATGGAAAAAGTTTTGATACTTTGATTTTTGGATTAAAATTATCAGGGAGACATTTTATTTTAATCACATTAAGAGATCTAATTCATTAGAAAAGTGTAAAATGCTTGTACAGATTGATGGTTGAAGAAACTGTTGATTGGCAGCAATATGGATGGACTGGAGCCTTAAAAACCAATAAATGATCATTTGGGAGGTATATTATTTGTATGATTGCTTTATAAGTTAGGTCAATTTGATGATATCTAATAATAAATATTACAAATTTATTACAAAAAAGTGAAAGATATATATGTAAACAAAACAAAAAAAGTTTTTGTTCCCAAAATTATTTTCTAGTAAGATTAGTGGCTTATTTATGAGGAAAAGTTTTTGAGCTGTTTATTAACTTGAAAAATAATTAAATGGGTTAGGTGATGTGAAAAAATATTAACCTGGTCAGTGAGAATGGAACTAGTGCACTTTTTCCATATTCATTTCTTAAAAATATTATTTTATGATTAAAAACATGAGCATTTTGAATAATTATGCTAAATTTTATATAGTGTTTTAGAAAATCACATATGAGAAAGATTTTTGTGAATCATAAAAAAAATCTGTTTTTAGCGTCTTAAAATAGATATTATACATATAAAATGTAGCCATCTTTCTATAAATATTATTTTTGAAATATTTTTTTATAAGTTTATCAAGAAGATTTAATAGAAAAGAAAGCAACCTATCATTGATTGAAATCTTTGTATTTCTTAGAAGCAGATCCAGGAATAAAATAGTCAACACTTTGCTAATAACTGTCCCTTGTTTATTGCAATATGAAGTAATCTTTTTTTTAAAAAAAATAAAATTCAAAATACATATTATTCTTTAATTTGTGTCATTTTTTCTGATTTACTCAATTTTTTATTATTATATTTTCTTTAAAATTATTTTCTAGATAGAAGGTTTTTTTTTCCTTTTAAATAATTTTGGTTTTTGATATAAATATTATTAAAATTTGTTTATGTGTGGTGGATGATTTAAATTGTTTTTGTTTCATTAAGATTAAAACATTTTTTAGTACTCACAGTTGATTTTCACTTTTAAGACTTTTAAAATTTAAAAAAAAAGTGAATAAATAATTGTTTGAGTACTGTACTTAAATTTTCAATAGAGATTTTTTTTTTGACTGCATCTGAAAATTGATTCTGTTGAAAATTAGAATATTTTTTTTTTAACAAAAACATTAATTATGCAAATACAATGTTTATTATTATTTGTAAAAAAAGTTTTGATATAATTTTGAACATTCATTTTCAAGATTGCTATTTAGGAATAGGAATAAAAATAAAAATATATTTGAAACTTCTTTTTTATTGAAAAATATTTTATAGCAAGTATAAAATTAAATAAGTAAGTGTATTAGCATGCATACACATATTGTAAAATATGTTTAATAATTTATATAAATAAAAAAATTATATAGATTTTTTTACTATCTAAACAATATTTTTTTAATTAACGATGAATATCAAATCTATCTATGATACAATAAAATGTTTTCATTTAAAATTTAATTTAATTGAATGTGACCATTTCCAACTTAAAAATTAATTAGCAACCCCATTTAATAATTTATTGTCAGTTAATTTTATTTTAAAGATGCTAAGCAACATTTAGGAAGTAATGTGATAGAGCATAATAGTTTTATTCAATAGTCAAACCGATATTTTCATTTCATTTATAACATCACTTGGGAATTAATTAAAAAAACTTTTTCTCTCTAGCTAATAATATATTTCGTTAAGCATCTTGTTCACGCAGCAATAAAAAATTATGATTATAAGGAAAAAGCAATTGCTGAAAGATATTTTTGTTGCTTGTAATCTTTTTCAAAAATTAAACTACTAAATAGCAGCTTAATATTTATAGCAATAATGAACTGGTAGATAATTTAAATTTTTTTATAGAAAAGTTTTAAAAGTATGATAAATTTACCAAATAGGTCTGATATAGCTTATTTTGAAGTTATAAAAAATAAGATCTAAGTTATGAATCTAAAAAAGGTCAAGATTGTTATTGAAATTTATTTTCATATCTTATAGCTCTACAATTTCTCAAAATTAATAGTTTAATGAAAGTTATCTGTCTATTATGTAATTAGTTATGTGCTTTTTTATCAGGCCTTTATCATCAGATGGATGTTTCTGGGGAAATTAGTAAACATTTTTATTTTTGATTACAAGCAGAGAACATTTTTTAAAGAAAAGTTATTTCTTTTGGTCTCTAAACTCATAATAGCATACTGTTCTTTGAATATACACCTGGGTCTCGTTTTACGCGATAGATAGGTTCCTCAGAAAACACGCGCAAATGAAATCACGCAAAAATAGATGTAACTTACATTAAAAAAGGGGGGATGTGGTCTGTGATTTTTCAAAATTCGCGTAAAAGCAAAGCCCCAACGTAAAATTACTTTAAAATTCGCGCAAAAAACAAAATAAGGAAATAAAATATGACTAATAAAAAATTTCAGATTTGAAAAAAATCGATACAAGACAAACTTCTTTTAACTACAATATTTAATTTTATTGAAAATAATATATTTTTATGCATAATTTACAGTACAGTAATTTATATTTTTTTTATACACGTTTTAATTATTATGATTTTCTTGTGACAACATAATTAGTAATTAATCTTTGAGACGATGATTTTATTAATTGTATACGAAGCTCGCGATAGCCAAACATACAACCATATAGCTCTCGTTGGAATTTAAGAGCATGTTAATGATTAGTGTCATTAATAAGAAAATAATAATTGATAACGTTCTATTTTAAAAAGCAAAAACAGAATGTGATTTAAAATGCAAAATTAACAAGCACAATGTTTGAACAAATTTACGTTATAATCTTGTAAAATTTAATATGTGTATACATAAAATGTGGAAATCATGATTTTAATTTCATTATTGCATAAAATCTTACTATTATAAAGCACTGAAAATATTGAAATTACTAAGATGAAAGTCGAATTCCAATAATGTGCTATTACTTTCAATATAATGTAAGTGCGCGAAATTTATTATTTAAAGTAATAGTTTCCACCCTCTATGGCAAAATCAAAAACTGTGTCATGGGACTTGGGGAGCATCAACTTCAAGAAATCCTTCTTCATTTTGGTAGAATTCACAAATTCAATTACTTACCGGATGAAAGATCCGGTCTCCACTTCCTCTCTAATACAGCCACATTTGAACTTCACTTGAAGAAAGAAACAAATCCCACAGATATTCCCACCATAATAAGACTTAGAAACTCTGCCATGATTATATCTTTTCTGGGTGTAAAACCACAGTGCTTCTCCTGTGGTCAAAGAACCCACCTAATAAAAGATTGTCTAGCCAAGATCTGTGACACATGTGGCACAAAAAAAACCCGACTACATAGATGCAAGAAAAGCCCCAACAACTCAACAGATATAACAAATCTTCAAAATAAAAAAACCTCTGTACTGTCACCTCAAACCTTTACACATAATATAGAATCAGATCAATCTAAAACAACTGAAAGAAAATCATACAGAATCGAAACTGCGCCCACCCCAACAAATGGTTTATCAGCCAGATCTCTGCCAAAACATACTCAAACCGCTGAAGTGTCAGACAGTCCACAGAACTTATCTTCTCTTAAGGCCCACACCTACAATCCGAAGTCACAGAAACATCAAAATCTCCAAGAACACAAACACCTTTTATCAACCCTAAGTCATACAGGTCTAAAGATAATTCTAGGGATGATTCATTGCTACAAAACCAACATGGCAGATTGAATCAGGATCACACTACATCCAACCATCCCAAGGGCTCCAAAAACACATCCAGCCATGCAGACACATCTCAGACGCATCATCCTGCTAACCACAGGAATAATAAAGATCACCATATTGCCATTAAAATTTCACCTTCTCCTTCGATCAACTCATGAGACACTGAAACTGAGATGGACCTAACTAGCTATACAACTTCCACTAGGAAAAAATCCACTCGCTTGAATGAATCCAGCTCAGAGGATGAATATTCATTAACACAGTCATCCAATCATTACCTTAACATTAAGTCCAAGGAAACCTCTAAGTCCCATACTTCAAAAAAAAAATGGAAAATTGCTAATTCTATTTTGCCTAACTCTCAAATCTATTCGAAGGATGAGTTTTCTAAAGATGAAATCCTGACCGAGCCTTTGAGATTTAATAACCAAAACAGCGCTCAACTCAAAATTTCCTCTGGCGGTAGACTCTGACCAATCCCCAGCTTATGACTAAGGTCTCTTACCAGATAGCTGGAGTTAATGTCAGAGGCATTAATTCGCTTACACGAGTACATGCCATAAGACATTGGTTTAATTCGTTTACCCCCCCACATTATGTTTATGGGCGAAACCAAATATCACCAAAAGTCCAATAGCCTCATTTTAACTGAGTTTAACAAGCTTGGCTATACATATCTAACAGTCAACCTTACAGCTACTGAAGGCGTAGGTATCTTAATAAATAACAAACACCCCCCTAACAAGTTTAAGATCACCTACCAAGATAAGAACCTTATCTTTGCAACCTAACCTATGGCAATAATATAATCAATGCATTTTATGTCTACATCCCCAATAGCCATGCAATATTCCTTCGGATCATAAACACTATAAATATGATAACAGCCAACAATAACTCCCCAGCACTCCTCTTTGGGGACTTCAACGTCTCCTATGATCACTTTACAAACAAGTATCTTCACTTGCTCAACAGACATTTTATTAATGGCAGGGGCTTCTTTCCTCATAACGCCTATTCTTACTACACCAAAAAGTATCATACATTAATTGATCTGATGTTTTACACCTCTGAACTCCATCATTGTCTGGAAGCTACTCTTCAACCTGTTCCCTTCTCTGACCATCATGCTATTATCACCACACTGCAACTAACCAACTACTCCTCATCCTTTCTCAACCGGTCAATCAGAATGTTAACTAAAGCTTCCATGACTGAAGCCATTGTATCTGAAGCATACATCCTCTTCCACAAAATCAACATACTAAAAAGGCCCCCAGAAGAGGCATGGTTCGCCTTCATTGGGATAATCCATTCCTTGATTGCTCACTATACTAGAAACAACAAAGGGCCATCTACGCTTATGAATGAGCTTGACCAAATCAATAATAAAATAAAGACATGCTCAACTGAACCAGATCATATCAAACACCTTCTATCACTAAAACATCAGTATAAGGAAAAACAGATGGCTATTGCGGAGTATATTTCTATTAAAAGATCACAAAACTTTCTTACTACCCAACACTGCTGGACTCGGGGATATTTGCGATGGGCATTGGGAGCTAGGAAAAAACTTAACACTCCAACCTCCCTTATTGTCAATGGAAACTATGTCACTGGTCATCACATGATTGAACACATTGGTCTTCACTTCAAAAACCGACTTCAAAATAATATTCCAAAGACTATCAGTGAATGGCTGGATCACCCATCTGCTATAAACCATGGCATAACAGCAGCTGATCTTAAAAACCGTCTATCAGCACTTTCTGACAGTGTTCATCCCGGGATGCATGCTATACCAAGATTTCTAATTTCCCACCTTGATAACTTTGCTATCCCAATCATGATGAACATGATCAATCATCTATCCACTAAAAGAAGGGAAATAAATAATCTCTACCCGATTGCCTTAGTGCCATTCATCAAGAAGAACAAAGATCCAACCAACATCCATAACATAAGGCCTATCTCCATGACACCAATTTTAATCAAAGTTATCGAAGGTGTAATTAAAGAGAAAATCCAGCAAAATTTTTTAGACAATATTGTTCAGTCACAATATGCAAGAAAAGGATCTTCAGCCCTGACAGCAATGGGTGAAGTCAAGATTCTCCTTGATCATATTAGATCTAATCGCTTATCAAAACCCATTGCAGTCCAGCTAGACATAACAGAGGCTTTTGACTCGATTAATACTCACACACTTCTTACTCTTCTAAAAGACCTCAACATTCCTTCTCATATTATACAGATTCTGGAGAATCTTCTCTACAATAGGCTAATTCACATCTCCTTAGATGGATTCTACACAGATGGGTTCTCCCCCGACCTGTCTATTCCTCAAGGATCTCCATTGAGTGCTATCCTTTTTATATACTATCTCAACCCCCTATTGAGAGATATAGAAATCTCATTCACCGGAGTATTCATTCCTCGCATCAAAAAATCCTTCAAGTTGTTTGCATATATGGATGATGTCCTCGTAATACTACCATCTCAAAAACATCTCCCAACACTCTACAAGATTTTGGATAAATTTGCCCATGATTCACAACTCAAATTTAACTCCAACAAATCTTCATCTTGGAAAATTCTATCGGGAAAGAAAGTCTCATCTAGATTTCTAGCTGAGCCCCAGGACTTTCTTGGCTTCCCTATCTCCATGTCTCAAACAGCCATGTCAAAAAAACTACAGAACTCCTTAATCAATTCCACATCCCAGATTATTCAATCCCTTTCCAGGGTGTATCTCTCCATACAGGGAAAAGTAGCGCTACTGAACATGAAAGTCATGTCCAAGATTGCATACTACCTCCCCATCATGACAGCAACAAAAGCCTTTACCAAAAAAATTAATAGTCTATGTGCTAAACTCTTTTGGAAAAACAGTACAACGTCTATAAGCATGACAAGGATGCAATACCATCGCAAATCTAACGGGATGTCCTTTCACTCCATCCCCTCAATTATCTTTCAAAAATCTCACACATTAATTCATAACCTCTTACAAAAACATGATTCCTTCAATATTTCAGAGGCCGTTCAACCGACGGACAGACCTCCTCCTCAAAAATGCTGGCTAGACCAGGTTCTCCAGCTTCTCAATCAATTTACATCTAATTTACAAAATCCATATAATACAAAAATCACCATCTGGGAAGCCCACCATAAAATCAACCCTGAAATCAACTCAATGTTGCCAATGCTTGGCATCACTAATCATAGAATTACTTCAATATTCAAGTTCTTAGCATTAGAGCCTAAATTTTTTAAACTACCTAGTAAAAGTAAATCTGGGAGCCATGCATACCAACTGGTTCCTCCACCACAAGAGATTTCTTAACAACATTGACCCTATCTGCCCAATCTGCAAGAGGCATGATGAGACATTTGACCACATAATTCGCTCATGTACCGGAATTGGTAGTATCAAATTTTTAATTTTCCAAAACAGTAAAACTGATATTTACAGAATCCTCTCACTAAAAGAATCTCTACAAAGTAAACAATTTCCAATTATAAGAATGTCAGTATTTCTCACCCACTCTATCTGGAATGTGAGATGCAAATTAGTATTCACAAATCCTCCACCAGACCCAAACAGTCTATTCATTTCTCTCTTAAACAAAATCAAAAATAAAGACATGATCCTTTCCTCCAAATTTTTATTTGAAGAAACCTGGAATCAATTCCAAAGCCCAATACATTTCCAAATAGCTTATGACAACAATCTATAAACCACAGGATTTATTCCATACCCTGGATTAATATTTTCATAAATCATCGACTACCAACCCAGTAGTGACATTATAGACTCTTATTTTGTCAATGTACTATAAAAAATTAATGTATTAAAAAACCAATATTCTCCCTAAATAAAATTCTTTTAAAACTAAAGTAATAGCGCATTTTCGGAAATCGACTTTCGGTGAAACACGAATTGCGTAACTTTAAAATCGTGTTAAATAAGTCCGCGTAAAAAGAGACCCAGGTGTATTCACCAAAATAATTACAGAAACAACTACTGAACATACTTTTGCCCTTCTGTTTATCCAGATTATGATCAAATTGGACAGTAAAACAGTAATTTCTGTTGCACTTTCACTCTAATTTATTTACTATCTATCTTATTTAATAAAAATTTGGAATTTTTATTTTATATAAATGGGCATATATATATGATCGTATTTCACATGTATTATTTATTCATGTGTTGTTGTTTTTTTAAAAAAAAGAAATGACAACAAATTTGAATTGTTTATAATTTTTTTCAAATTTGAATTGTTTATAATTTTTTTCATATTCATATTATTATATCTATATTAATGCAATTTATCCACTCTATTTTGAAAGCTTTTATTGTACATATATGCTTACGCAATCTTACGTTTCAACTGTCCTACAATCTTTTTCAGAGCTATGATATAATGAATAAAATAAATTGCATAACTATATAAATAATACTATAAAAAATGTAAACAAAAAAAATAACTAAAAAACAACTTTAATTATACAACAAAACATAATAAAACTGGAATAAATATAATCAAACAAATAAAATAATTCAGTTAATATAAAATAAAATATACAATATAAAATAAATATAAATTATACATGTGTATTCCTGAATTCCTGACTGTATATATACATTTTCATGAACAACTATTAATTTAAATGTATTATTCATTTTTATTATTTTTAATAATTCCGAATTATTTCTATTCCCGAAAAATATAAACTTTAGTTTTATTAACTCCATTTTAATAAGAAACTTAATAATTTTATTTTCATATAATTTTCAGTTCATTTATTAATATTTCTTTTTAATTTTAAATCATATAATATCTATTATTTTGTTATTCATTCTTCTGTTATTAATAATATTTTATATATATATTTAATATCTAAAAACTATAAATATTGTAATTTTTTAAAGTAAAAAAATGTGTTTTTAATGTGATGCGATGCACTGTGACTTCTCCTTAAACGGAGTCAGGAATATCTCAGCAACTATGCTCAGAGAAACCTATTAGCTACTTTATCTTTCTTTTCCATACTCCACCCTAAGTTTTTCCATAATCTGCTCCATCCCATTTCCACAACATAATCTTTGTCAATTTTGTAGCCTTTATATCTAAATCGCCCTTATCTTTTCCCAAACCCAGCATAAAAACCAATAACCACTTTCTATATCAGGGATCCCCAACCTTTTTGCACTGAAGAGCACATTTTATAATATTGGCTAGGTGACGGGCACCATTTATTTTTTCCACCAGGTGGCAGGCACCATTTATTTTTTCAATGTAAATTTATAGCTCGATATTGTTAATAATACAGTTAATGTACAAAAAAAATATTTATTTCAAAAATAAAATTTAAACATATAATTAACGTTTATATTTTTACGCTATAAAAGTATAGTATGCCCTACAATTTGATTACAATATAATACAATAATTTATAAGAAATTTTAAAAATTAAATTTATTTGTATCAGATAAATAATTTTTTATCATGTTTGGATAGCTGTGGGCACACGTAAAATGGTCTGCGGGCGCCATGGTGCCCGCGGGCATAGAGTTGGGGACCCCTGTTCTATATAATCACTTTGTTCATATTTATTCTTCCATAACTTCATTATTTGTACCCTTTCTGCTTTCAAGCATTTACATTCAATTAACAGAAGCCTAATATTTTCTATGCCTTCCTTACACAATTTGCAGACTAAATCACCCATATTTTTCCATTTACATGTATATTCTCTTGTTGCTAAAGATTCCCTTCGAGCCTTAAACAATAAAAAGTACTTTCCTTGCTATTATCATAAATTAACGCACACCCAATGTCCATTTATTTTTATATATATTTAACTCTTTTTACTCTCCATACTAGTTCTCCATCTCTCCAACTCCCTATTGTTTATTAATGCATCTATTCATTTATCCCATTCCTTACCATTATAACACTCAGTAATTTTTCTAACACAATCATCCCACTATTTGTACAAATATACTGATATAATTTTTTTATCCAAATCTTTTGCATACCATACCGCATTACCTTTCTCACCATCTTGTTGCCTGCCCTTTCCTCGTAACCTTAAACAACAAACTACTTTTCTTGCTATTATAAATTAACTCGTACCTAATGTTCCGTTTATTTCTATATATATATAGTTAGCAGATGAAAGTAGAAAAGTAGGACTAAAGATAAATGTTAAAAAGACTAAAGTAATGTTTAATCGATTTGCTCAAAATATGAAAATAAAGATTGATTATGAAGAATTAGAAGAAGTTAACAGTTACAAATACCTTGGTCAGATTATTAATACAGATGGAAACATAATGGAGGAAATTAATCATAGAATTAAACTTGTTTGGAGTGCTTTTGGTAGAAATAACTTGATACTAAAAGGAAATATGCCTATGTGTTTGAAAAGGATGGTTTTTAACAAATGTGTTTTACCAGTTCTTACTTATGGATCTGAGACTTGGACACTTAATAGAAGAGCAATACAGAGACTTCAGACCACTCAAAGGAGTATGGAGAGATGTATATTGGGAGTAACAAGAAGAGATCGAAAACGCAATGTATGGGTAAGACAACAAACAGGTGTTACTAACCTTATTGAAAAAATTAGAAGATTGAAATGGAGTTGGGCTGGACATATTGCTAGAAGAGATGATAATAGATGGACAATTGAAATTTTAAACTGGAATTCCAAGAGATTGTAAAAGACCCAGAAAGAGATCACATGTGAGATGGATGGATGAAATAAGAAAATGTGCAGGGGTGTTGTGGAGAAGAGAAGCTAAAGATCGGAGAAGATGGATTAGACTTGGAGAGACCTTCATCCTGCAGTGGATTGATAATGGTTGTTGATGATGATGATATATTTAAAAAATTCTTACACTCTAGCCCTTTCTGTTACATATTAGTTAAACTAACGATATTTATAATCTCTACAACTCTTTATTTATATACTTTAACTTTTATTACTATTATTCTATAACATATAAATTTATATTATATTGTTTTATATGTAAATATTATGCTAAGTTTTTTTTTTTTTATCATTATTATATATTATCTATAAATACTCATGTTTAAACTCCTGTGAAACCTAACCATTTTTTACAATTCATAATTCATTTATAATTTCCTTCAGATATTTTCCTCTATATATCTTTTTTAAGAACTATATATCAATATTATCTTAATCCCAGAATCTTTATTAAATTTTGGTTTTATCTTTCTTATTAGTATTGCTTCTTTTATTTTTATTTTTTTAATATTGTCTATATGTAGCATCATTTTTATTGAACTTTGTGTAAATTTGTTTCTGTTTCCTTCATATATATATACATAAATCTGGCATATGCTGTCTTAATCTTGTTTTTTTATAGAATTTGTAGTTTCTTCCACATATTTGTTATCAATCCCACTATCTAAACATTGTTTGCATTTTTTATTAATCTTCTTTATAATTGTATTAAACTTATTCACTATAATATTATTTGTTTTTATTCCTATGTATCTATTTTCACTTTTCTTCTTTCCTTCACTTTTTATTTATTCTATACTCTATTTTTTCAATACTTTTTTTAATTATATATACAGGGACATCACTCTTTTTAACTCATTGATTACTAAATCTTTTTGTTCAATAGTCTTTTTTTTTTAGCAATACATTGCAACCGTGTATATTCTTGAATATGTATAACTAATTTTGTATTTCCTATCGATGTTGGAGAATTAACTTGTTATGTTTTTACCAATATTGTTGTTCTTATAAATATTTGTTTGAATATACCATTTTTTATCTGTTAATTTTTTTTTGAAACATTATATCTAGATATGTAATTTCATTATTTTCTTACTTTTTAACTGTAAATTTTATATTCCCTTCCACTTTATTAATATCAGTAATAAACCAGCTTATTTGTCTTTGGATTTTATTAAAAATCATCAAATAATCATCTACATATCTATTAAAAAACATAGAGGCATTTTTATTTTCCATTATATTTTTATCAAACTCATTCATATAAATATTGCTTAAAATTACATTTAGGACTCCTCTCATTAACAATCCTTCTTTTTGCTTGTAAAATTTTTTATTATATTCAAAAGTTTCATCCTTATAACATAATTTCATTAAATCTACCAATATATGAATAGGTAATTTTATTTATTTTTATCCTTAATATCCATATTGTTTCACTAAATTCAGTTACAGCATATTTTATCAATCTGAATTGTATTTTAGCTTTAATAGGGCATTATAATTTTATACTATAATATAATCTTCAATAGTTTCTCTTCCTCTTTCCTTCTTTATTTTTGCTTTTTTAATATATAACATATAATAACAACATTCCACTCTTCTTACACTTTAAAGCAAAATATATTTATTAATTTTACAGTTTTGACTGTTCCTAACAGTCTTCGTCTGATCTACAAAAATTTAAATATATCAATACAACCATGTTACAATTTTACCAACTTAATTATTAATATTACTTTATTCATAAAACTTACTATTGTATAACTTTAAAATTAATTAACATTAAATTTATGAATATAGTAATATGTAAAATAAAGTTAAATATAGTAATATAAGAAAGATTTCATAAATATTACATTGAATTTATAAAATTATGGCAAAGGAAAAAGGTGAATAAATATAAATATGATAATAATTAAGAATAGAAGTAATAAGAAAAATAAAGGATAAAGTAGATTTTAAAGTTATATAATAGTAAATTTTATGAATAAAGTGAGGTTAATAATTAAGTTGGTAAAATTGTAACGTTATAATAGATATATGTATGAAATAGGATTGTATTGATATAATGTTTAAATTTTTGTAGATCTGACGAAGACTGCTAGGAATAATCAAAACTGTAAAATTAATAAATATATTTTGCTTTAAAGTGTAAGAAGAGTGTAATGTTGTTATTGTATGTTATAATTTTAAATCATGATTGCATTTCTGTAGCTTTTGAAATTTTTTATTATAGTGCTATTTGTATTCAATTTTTTTGTATCAGATATCAATCTTATAATTCACTAAGCTAAAATTATTCCGAATACAATTTTTGATTGTCATCAATTAGCCCCCGCACTCCGCTTGATACAAAAGCACAGAAATATACTACTCACATGGCCTATAGAACATTTCTGTTCATATTAGCCACTACACAGCTTTTGTGCTTTGCAGTATTAACGCATACTTCACAGATCACTACAGTATGATGTGAGGGTGTGTAGAATTCAAGTTGTCCTAAGTCTTGCATGTGCATTTGAATTACTTATTTTTCAGATAATCTGACAGTTTTAGATAGTATTAATTGTAAGACAAAAGATGTGCTTCCGTAAACATATTTTTAAGGTTAAACAAATTTTAAAAGTGTATGTTTCAGCATTACGCAGAAATCACGCGTAAAACCTATTTTGCGCCGGGACAGCTACGAGACTTTCAAAGCATACGCTTGGCTTGATCAGAAGGAAATTTTAAAATCGAATTGTGTTTCGTAAATCGAATTGTATTTCATAAATTGTTTTAAAATAGTGTTGAAAACTTTTTTTTTTGATCATATGATAATTGAAAAAAGGAAATGTTTATGTTGTGATGGATGATCCTTCGGATCGGCAAAATTATCGGATCCCCCTCCCTGTGAATTCCAATGCTATGCGCTGACATGGATAATGTTTTCAAAATTGTCGTGCATGTGACGGACGATATTTCGAATCTGCAAAACTATTGGATCCCTCTCTCTGCGAATTCCAGTGCTAGGCGCTGACATGTATAGTGTTGTATCAGAGTAGTGTAAAAAAAAAAAAAATCAATTGTAAATCAGCCTGTAACTTTATATCTATTGGTTTTTGACTAGCAACAGAATCATCAAGCGACGTGCGGGGGCTAATTGGCGATAACCCAATTTTTTTTATTAATCTAAAATCTTATTAGCATTTTAATTTTTTGATTTTGAACATGTATAGTAAACAAAGCAAAACTCTCCATACAGTATTGCCACCTTGTGCCAACCAGAGTAATCAATGAATGCCAGAAGGCCTGTGCATAAAATCCCTATCTAATGCCTACTCATCCAATATCCCCAGACTAGTTTCTGGCTTGTGGCCATCGTCATTGAGGAGCTTTGGATCTGAGAGCACTGCACCTAGATCTTAGGATCTAATGCAACCCTCCAACACTCACCTTTTATCTCTACTTAACTACAAAACTATGAGAATGAGAAAACAAAAATATTTTCAATCTAAGCTCAATAGCTTATATAGTCATATGGGTCTGAACTCAGTTCAGTACCCATACATTTTGGTGTCTTTGGCTCTTTAACAACCATAGCCACCACTATCCTATTAGGCAGGATTGGTGTTAAACCATTAAGCATCACATGATCACTATCTTATACTAGCACATAATTGTTTATAAACAAAGCAAAACTCTCCATACAGTATTGCCACCCTGTGATAACCAGAATAATCAATGAATGTCAATTAAATATTTAGGTTTAAGAATTCATAGAAATAATGATAAATTAGATTATTGTATGGTTGTTAAGGATATTGAAAAAAGAGGATATATCCCACGTGTTTCACAGGTTCCAATATCACATAAATTATCAACTTTGAAATCTTTTTTGTTTAGTAATGAAAAGCTTTGTAAATATTTATCTGATAGAATTTTAATTTGAGTAAATCTACTAATGACTTGTTAAATATTGGATATAATTATAATATGGTGTATAATATTATTATAAATTTTAATAAAAGGTATTTTACATTTAGTTATGAATTATTAGAAAATAAAAAAGTTTGGATAGCTATTCCATTTATTAATAATCAACAGGTAAAATATATAAAAAAATATACCATGATATGTGTGCAATTGCTTTTTATACTCCATCTAATTTAAATAGACTATTGAAATGAGCAAATAGTTTAAGCTTTGTGGCTAATTGTTCTAAAGTGCAAAATATAAAATGCGCTAATACGCACAAGCACACAAAGCTGAAGACAAATAAAGAAATGTATATATATTTATTTTATTTTAATATATATATATATTTAATTAAGTGGCTAAGCGCTTTCAAGGGTCAGAGCCCTCATATTCTTAGCTATTTTGTAAATAGACAAGAAATTGATTAGGAGTGATATAAATTTATGCAAATGCGATAGTTATGTATTCCATTTCCTGGATATTTTGTAGCAAGAGTCTTTTCTATTTATTCACCTTTGTAAATTCGAGGCAGATAAAAAAGCTAGCCTAGCATCATACAGGAACGACCTAATAAAAGTTGGTTTTAATGAATAATCAGTTCCCTAACATAGACAAGCAAAGAATTCTAACCCCTTATCTGCCTAATGTGCATAAAAGCTTTTACAATATATTCAATAATAAATATCATTTATGCTTTCACACATCTCCCAACTCCAACAAACTAATCAATAACACTAAAGACAGCCTACCACCATCGCTGACATCTCATGTGGTCTATAATATTGCCTGCCCTGAAAAATATTGTAAATCATCATATTATGGTGAGACCAGGGCCTCTCTGTCCACTAGGCTATCCCAACACACATACTCCTATAATAAAGCACTGGTGGACACTTCTTATAGTTCAGTTTTTGCACAGCACCACATGTCTGCCGGTCACAATGTTCAACCTAGAGAACCAGTGGTGGTTTGCAGAAAGCAACACGATCTCAAAAGGAAGTTAAAAGAGGCTTACTTTATCACTAGAGATAGCGACGCCATAAATAGAAAAACTCTTGCTACAAAATATCCAGGAAATGGAATACGTAACTATCGCATTTGCGTAAATTTACATCGCTCCTAATCAATTTTATGTCTATTTACAAAATGGCTATGAATATGAGGGCTCTGACCCTTGAAAGTGCTTAGCCACTTAATTAAATATATATATTAAAATAAATATATATATATGCATTTTTTTTATTTCTCTTCAGTTTTGTGTGCTTGTGCCTGTTAGTGCATTTTATATTTTGCACTTTAAATAGACTTGAATAATTCAAAGAGTAGGAAGATGTTTATTCATCAAAATTGTATAATGTATAGATGGATTGTAAATGTGGTATGAGTTATATTGGGAAGTCTCGGTATACATTAGAAAAAAGAACTAAGGAACATATTTTGTTACTGAAGCGTGTTCAAAATTCAATTTCTGATAAAAATGGGGATATTTCGCCTTCTGTATTCTTTGATCATAATAGAATTTGTAATTATGGATTTAATTTTGATTTTAATCATGTTAAAATTATGGGAACTGAAAGAAACCATAATAAACATAAAATTGGGAAGCTTTTTTGATTAATAAATATAAACAACATTTGATTAATAGACAAGCAGTTAATGTTAGGATTAGTGAATTGTGGGGGAAATGTTTATATGACATTATTGTAACGTTATTTTTGAATAGTTGACAATGATTATTGAGCTAGTTGAAAATACTTCTGAATAAAGTATTTTTATTTACTGTATTTTGGATTAATATTGCATGAAATATATATATATATATTCATACAATTTTCATAATTTTCAGCACTTATCCACTCATTGCCATATTATGGTATCTGAATTTCATCCAATTCTTCAAATTCAGCAAAACATTTATTAATACAGAAAAAAGTAGCTTTCCTGAAGCTTTATGATGATGGTATTTTAGTTGTATTTATATATTGGACTGTTTCCATTATCTAATATTAAGTATTGAATGTCTTTTAGAAAAATTTAACTTTATTTAAATTTTTTAATTACACACACATTAGTATATGCTCAACATTTTGAGTATTCTCCCTTTTCTTCAGGTGTTGCTGGCCTGACCAGTGACCATACTAGCATGGGAATCAAGCTTGGACCCTTAAATTCTTGAATATTGAATTTTGAGATAACACTCTAACTCACTGAGCCATCCTGCCAAAGGCAATAGTCTAGAAATTTCATATAATTATTTATGAGATGCTTCCTGATTTCTCTACTTTTTTCTAAGAGCAAGTTGATTAGTGGTTTCCATACATTATGTATAGTCATATTAGACTGACTTATAAGGTTATTTGCCATTGTCATGTAAGCAGCTTTTTTGAACTTATTTCTTTATATCTTTTCCTCTCTATCCAATATTTTTATATTTTCCCAATTGAACATATGTTCATTGGTACATACGTGGGTTGCTACATTAGACACATGTTTTCTGTCTTCTCATCATCAGTTTGTGCTCTTGCAATTGTTTTTAAATGGGGTAACTGATCTAACAATATACATTCTTCCACATTCACATGGTATTTCATAGATGTAATTTTTGTTTTTCAGCATTTCAAGTTTAGGCTTTGTAGGTGTTAGAATTCCTTGTAGTGTGATATGGCTCTGGAAAATTGTTTGCAGATTTTTCTTAATTTGTTAGGTATGTATGGATACACTACAGTACCAATAACTGTTTTTTTCTCTTGGTGGTTTTTTTTGCAATCTGTCTAAGGTTTTCTTAACAACTGATGGATAACCATTTTTCATAAGAGTTTGTTCTATATAGATCTTTTCTTTTTTTAAATGGCCGATTTCTGAATAAACTATTATTGCTCTATTTGATAGTGATACCATAATTTGTGTTACTGGTGTGTTTGTATGTATATGCTAAATATTCTCCTGTATGTGTGGATTTTTAGTAAACCGTGGTTTTGGTTTTGCCACGAGGGAATTTTTCACAAGAACATCTGAGAATGTTAATTTTTCTTCTTGTTCTGACTCTGTTGTGAATTTAATTGAAGGGGATATGTTTCCAGAAAGTTTGTAGTAGTGCTCTACCACATGGTTATACAAGAAATATATCATCTACACAACAAAGCCAAACTTTAAGGGTACATGGAGTAATCTTTATAACTGTGGTTTCAAGTTCTTCCATGTAAATATTGCTAATCAGGGATGACAAAGTTGAGCCTATAGCCATTCCTTGATTTTGTTGATAGAATTCTGTGTTGTAATGAAAATAATCTGTTGTAATGCAGAATGTTAATAGTTCCATTATACTATCAATAAGAAGAGTTGTTATTACCATTCAATATTTTTCTTACAATAAACAATGCTTCTTCCCATGGTACATTTATGATTAAACTTTCCACATTAAAGCTTACTAGTATATCAGTTCTTTCAATTTTCATGTTCTTGATTAATTCTACAAAGTGTCTAGAATCAATGACAATAGACTGTGTCTTGTATGCTAAAAGAATAAGAACTTTCAGAAGAAATCTTGAGACAATTTGATAAGGGGAATTTCTAGAATTAACAATAGGTCTTAATGAAACATCATCTTTGGATTTTAGGTAGTCCATAAAGATGAGGAATTTCACTGAAATATGATGTTAGTTTACTTTTTTCTGAATCACTGAAGTACCTGCAATCCTTTCTTAGTAATGTTTGTAACTTTGTTTCTGTACTTTGCATAGGACTTTTTTGCCACTTTCCTGTATTGGCCTGCTGCGAAGAGTTCTTGTATTTTGTTGTCATAATTAACTGTATCCATTATAACTGTTGCATGGCCTTTGTCATCAGGGAGAATAATTATAGATTTATCTACTTTGAGAGATTTAGTTGCTTTTCTCTCATCATAGGATGTATTTGACTTCAATTTTTGGTGCTTATTGGGTGTTTTTTTTATTTTCCAGCGTAATTCTGCTGCTTTTTGTGAAGGTAATTTTTGAGTAAGATGGTATGACAGGAAAGTTTAATACTTTTTCAAGAACAGAAATTTTAGCATCGGTTAGGTATTTAGAATGGAGTTAATCTTTAAACCGCTAATTATATTATTGGTTGTGTGAGTTAAAAATCAAAGCTCTTAATTGGCCAACTCACAAACTGAAGACAAAGCCAATTGTCAAAATATATTCACCTATAATATTAAATTCACTTCAGATTCGTTTATAAAAAGGTATATTAATAATTTGTGAGGTTATGAAAGTGAACGAAAGTTCTTTCAAAAATAAATTGCTATTTATTTATTATAAAATATTCAATTTCGGCAAATTTGAAAGCGAACATACAAACAAAGAGTTGCTGTCATAAATGCTTTTTTTTTCAGTTTTACGTTATGGAAAAGTAAATATTTTTTTTGCTAAAATCTTAAATATTTTTACTAAAATCTTCAATATTTTTCTAAAATAATTTTGTTTTTTAGCATATTTTATGAAAATGATTTGTAATTTCTCAAAATATACTTTTATAATACTTTAAATCATATTCGAAATGAAAATCTCAGCGTTTTTCTTTATTTACTTTGATCAGGCGGTTTCTTTGTTCTTTCCAGTCAATCAGAATGTCTTTGTCAGCTGAGAGCCAATCACCGACAAGCTTACTTTTTTTGTTTAGCTTTAGAGGCCGTTTTATTGATTTTTTACTTGTAAAATAATTCAGAAGAGGGCAGCATCTTACAGAACTTTTAAAAACCTAACTTATAAGCATAAAACAACTATCCTAGCATTAAAAATAACGGAATTAGAGTGACGTCAATTGTCGACGAGAGGTCTCGTAAGAGGTGGGCTAAGAGTTAACAAATGGAGCTCGTAAACTGTTTGGTACATTATGACTTTATATGCTTATGTAGGTTTGCAAGTTTTTTTTTTTTTTGACATTCTTTTATTTTTCCATGTAATGTAGAATATAATTTCTTACTTTTTGAGAAACTTTTATGATGTCTTTATCAGTAACTTCATTTTTTAGAAAACATTCTACATTATTAATGAAATATAAAATTTGATACTTGGGGAAACTTCTTTCTCTTAACCGCACTTCACTTGATCTCTTGAATAATTTTCTCAGCTCTCTGGGGGTGAATTGGAAGTTTTAGTTGAAACTCTTAGAAACTATCTCTTTAGATTTACATAAGAAAGTTAATGATTTTCCATTTTAGCCAGCTTTAGACATAATCTTTCATAATATCCAAAGTTTGATATAATATCGGGTTTATACTGAATACTTAATGCTTTCATTAAGGTTTGCAATGATGATAGTTTAGTTGTATGTATATATTGGACTATTTCCATCATCTAATATTAAGTATTGATTGTCTTTTAGAAAAAAATAACTTTATTTATATTTTCCAATCACATTCAACAGTTAGTAATAGCATGCAGGTTAATATATGCACAACGTTTTGGGGGTATTCTTATTATTATTATTATTATTATTATTATTTTTTAAATAATATTTCATATAATATTTGAAATTAAAAATGATATATAAGATTGTGAAATCAGAATAACTCATTCAGATTAAAGTTGCAAGTTTTATAATAAAAAAAATATGGAATTTTATTAATTCTGCTAAAAATAAATATTATTTATAACCAATTTTTGGGATAATAATTTTATTAATAGTTAGAATAAAAACAATAAATAATATTTTTTATAAAAATTGTTTATTTCAAATTGAAAAAGAAATATGTATACATTTTTTTTTTTTGGAAAAATATTTTGGAAGCAAATATTGTGCTGTTTTAATACATCCAGGCCTAAGTTGATAGAAGGGGTATTTCTGATTCTTCAAAAGCTCTCTTAAATTCATCTTCTGGAATAAAATTGTTCATTTTCTAATGTTTGTTGACTCTACAAAAGATTAATATACATATATATTTTTTTTTTTTTTGTAATTTATTTTGAATTTGATATATTAATATTGAAGTTTCATTTTTCTATTTTTACAAATCAGATTATAGAAAATTAAGACATCCAAAAGAAAATTTATTTAATTTTATTATATATTTAAAACAAATGTCAGTTCAGACATTATAACAGTTTTTAAATTTAAAAAAAATTGTTACCAAGTTAACTTTCCTATACATGTTTACAGATTTATTGAAATACTGCAACAACAACAAAAAAAAGATAACATTTCTTCAGAAATAATTACCCAAGTTTAATTAGAAATGCAACACATTTATGTTTAAAGAGATTTATTTAAACTTCATTGTATCAATAGTTAATCTCTGTGGTCAAGTTGCAATCTTTAAGAGTCCATATATATATATATACACATTGGACTATTAATAAGAGTGATTTCCATTTTTATTATTAAAAGGAGAGGTTGCCTTGACAACAGTGAGTAATATTGATTACTATCTATATTGGTATGTTTACGTGGTTACTGATTTCTAATGGTTATATATTGATAAATATTGTAAATAGAATACAGTTAATCTGCTACTTCCAATTCTCAACTTTTGCTATCCAACAGTTTATTTTAGCCTACATGAATGCTGCAATAAAACTGTCATTTAAACTCTGAAATTATTATCATTACAATTGTTACAGTTCAGCATGTGCAGAAATAAAGTCTCAATTTCTGGATTTTTTAAATTTAATTATATTGATTAATAATAATCATGGATTTTGAAATTCAGATTTATATTATCAGTAATGATGTAAAGCATAAGTGTCTCCAACAAAACAGTTCATTAAAAAGTTGAATTATTAAAGAATTTGTAAGCTAAGTATATTACATTATTTTTTAAAAAGTTGAATTATTAAAGAATTTGTAAGCTAAGTATATTACATTATTTTACAAGTGTCTCTGATATAGAAAGTTTTAAAGAAAAATTTAATTTTGTCAATTTGTTAAATAATTTAATCAAAAGATTTAGAAAGATGTGTATTCATTATTTAGCAACAAAAATTGTATTAGGAGAAAACTAAACTTGTGAAATAGCTTCATCTTGATGAAGTACAAAAGTTCTTTATGTGTTTGTATTGAGCTTAAATTTAGACAATTACAATTAAGTAATTGTAAAGCAGTAGTTTAAAAGATTTTAATGATATGGAAACTTCATTTATCAGAAGGTCAAAAAAAATAAAATAGAATCATTTCACAATGAAAACTAAAAAAAAAAGCATCAATAAATTTAAATATCTCTATTTTCAGTATTATATTATGTGTTTGTTTACATTGTTGTATGATATAATTTCATTATAACACCACTTTTTTCTATATTTAGAAAATATAGTTTAAATAAGAAAATAGAAGTTGTCTAGATCAGGGGTGGCCAACTTTTGTAATCATAAGATATACTTTTTATTTTAAAAATGTGTTGTGATCGACTTGTTGTCCTAGGCATAGTCTAAGTGGAGGGAGGTCTGAAATACATAATATTTTTATATATCTATCTAGTAAGAAATCACAATTTAAAAGGCCAAAAAACTCATGTCCGGGGAAATTAAAGCAACATGAATAATTATTAACAATATTTATTAATTCAAATTAGCTACATTAAATCAAGATTAAAAATATTATTTTCCATAATGATATGGTTTAGTGGACTTCACCTATCTAGAACTGAAAAAAAAATAGAAAAATAAAAATAACAAAACTTGAAAATTTTGATTTAATTTGTTTCACTTGTTACCCGATAGTTCTTGCCAGATTGGCCTTGCGATCAAACAAAAGTGGCTTTGCTATCGATTTGTTGGACACCTGTGGTCTAGCTGACATGAAATGTTATTTATCATTTGAAAATGCATTGCAATAATTGAAGTCACGATTGAAAATAATGGTAGAAGTGGGTAATGGTCAACTGAAAATAAAGGCTATATTTAAAATTATAAAAAATTCAAGTTTAAAATTATAAAAAATTCAAGAAAAAGTTTAATGAAATTTATCCAAATGAAATAAACTTCTGATTGATTAATATCAGCCATGAAATATATACAATATAATGTTTTTTTCCACTAAATCCAATCAAAAAAAGTATACACTCTTTTTTTACTTTCCAAAAACTTTATTTTTCCATCACTATATTATACCGGATACTCAATCTATTCTGAAACAGAGGGCGCCACCAGACCACTATGTGTCTGGAAAATTTGTTTACTGTGATCAGAATAGATGATGATGATGGTTTGCGCCGATTAGACCCAGGGAGGAACAAGAGATCTTAAATTGTTTAGACAATTGAGACAAAAGCAAAAAGACAAACGTCAGCCAAATTAAGTTTAAACATATTTCATAAATTTTATTATGAGAAAATAAATTATTAAATATAAGTTTATAACACAAGAGATGGAGGTTAACTCAGGCATGTACCAGACATACTAAAGGCAAGGCTATGACAGACTGACTGATCTTCTAATAAACAAATGTAAAAGGGAGGAAGCAAATTTCATTCAGCAGAGGATTCACCTAAACATTGGTCTTCACCCTCAGATATTTAAACCCTATGCCCCTGAAATAGATCAAAGAATCCAGCGCCGAAGAGCTGTTCAAGATCTAAAAATTGGTCAGACCTTGAATGTCCTTATATCGGTATGAGCTGCACCTATTACTACGTTTAAAATAACGGCGATTGATCCACCCCAAGAACAATCGAAAAATATCATTGAAATGAAGAAACAATTAAACTGGTGAATCCCAGCCAAACGATTGGCGAAAATTACTTTAAAATTAATAATTAATGGTCTCAATATATATATAGTTGTTTAAACATCCAACATATCGATCACTTTATTTGTAGTCATTTTCAAGGATTTATTTTTTTTATTTCCCAAACTTTTTTTCTTTTTTTTACCTACACATCTCATTTAAAAAACTACAAATAATTTTTTTCTTTCCTAATGAAAAAATGTGGGGAGTAAAGAAGTAACTTCTTGAAAATGACTACAAATTAAGTGGTCGAAACATTGGATGTTTAATCAACTAAATATATATATATATGGTGATGGAAAAAATAAAGTTTTTGGAAAGAAAAAAAGGAGTGTACACATATATATGTATTGAGTCAGATGCTTTATCTGCTTCAAGAGCAACCTCAAAACTAAAATGTATATTTTTAGAGATTTTCAAAGAAAGAAAAAATCATATTTAAAAATTTTGTATTTTTTATATATATATTAATTAATAGTACATGCCACAGCACACATACCCGAATATAGATAGAAATTATAAAAACATTTTAATTTAAAAAAGAGTTTTGATTATGATAAGTTTCTTTTTATTTTGTTGATTGCAATCTATTTTAAGAGCTGAGACTTATTTCTCATTTACTTAAATTTAGTTAATATTTGAAAATACATAAGAGCCCTGGTTGAATTTTGTGTTTACTTAAGATTAAGTGGGAGATACAGATTTACCCTGGTCAAAACCTTCTAATGAACATTAGGCGAGAGATAACAATTTCATATAAAAGCTCAGTGTTTTTGATTGAGAGTAGTCTAACTTTTATATTCGTTAATGGTGGATTGTTGACCTATATAACTTATATTTGCAAATGATAAACGCAAATCGTCGAAGTTAGATTTTTGCTGACTGCTTATAGGAGATTTTGCTGATAATCTTTGCTGCTTGCTGTACTAAGAAATAATTGCTTAGCTATTTGCTAACAGAAATGAATATGCTAAGACATTGGAAATAGTGTTCGTCCATCCAGAATGCAGAAACTACCTATCTTGAAGAACCAAATTAGCAATATGCCACGCTAAATCTGGGGCTCCACAGTTGTAACATCATGAACATAACCTAATAGTCTAGTCCACAACTCATCCTAAAGATGGCTTTCATGCTCCCAACCAGATAAATGGAAATCAAAATCTTTGTAATGAACTCTATATAGACCTGAACTTTGCACATCCTGCTGGAAGTAATCAG
Source organism: Epiperipatus broadwayi (assembly GCA_028023455.1). Lineage (NCBI taxonomy): Eukaryota > Metazoa > Onychophora > Udeonychophora > Euonychophora > Peripatidae > Epiperipatus > Epiperipatus broadwayi. The sequence continues at coordinate 8,939,557 of JAQFVV010006225.1, read as the reverse complement.
CCGGACTGAACATTAATGCCTTGGAGGTAAACTAGACCAGTGCTTAAAATCTCTTTGTCTAAATCTCTTTAAGTCTCAGCTAAATGTAAAAAGAAATATGCATTTATAATAAATTATGTATAATCAACTAAATATTAATTACTTTATAAATTTTTTTTGTTTATTATATATATTGGAGTCTTACTTTTAAGATTTTAAGTTTAATTGTCCGAGAGTGTATTGTGAGTTTAAATTTTATACATATTATTTTCTTATATCATTAATTATTGTGAAAAGCTCTGACAGCTATCATTGATTTTCTTTTTAACTCACCTGTTCACTATTTTGGATGGAAATTAATTTAGTTAATCTGTGTTTGCATTTTCTGCAAACCCGTAAATCTTATGGCTAGTGATTTATTGGTTATATTGTTTACTTAAACCAAAGAGATTTTGCTTAAATCAACTTTAAAGAGTCACATTTTTCAACTTCTTATGAATATTTGCAGTCATATGACATCTCTTATGTCCTAATGTTTTGCTGGGTTTTAGGGAAAGCTCGCTCTGCACTTTTCGTTGACTTCTGTACAACACCATTTTTTTTTTAAATCTCTAAATAAAGGAAAGTGGAAATTGTTTAGATAAATTACTGCATGAAGAAATCATAAATCTCTTTTATTCTTAGGTGAGAAAACGAACTTATCTGCCAAATTGTTTAATGCAATAGTGCTCACGTTCACTGTCTGATAAACCAGATGGAGGAATTTGAGTCAAACTTTTATATTTTGTTTGAATAATATTTATTTTGGAATTTAATAAAGTATTAAAAATTATAATTGCTTGTGGCTGACATTTGTTTCTGTGTCCTTTTCTCAATTCTCTGAACAATGTTAAAGATCTCTTTCTCTCCCTGGGTCTAGCTGGTAGCATTTATCATCATCAATTTTTTGATCACCGTAAATTAAATTTTCTATGCGATGTGATATGATGCACTGTGACCTCCTTAAACGGAGTCAGGAGTCTCAGCACCTATGCCCAGAGAAACCTGTTAGCCACTTTACTTTCCTTTCCCCACCCTAAGTTTTCCCATAATCTGCTCCATCCCATTTCCACAACATAATCTTTGTCAACTCTATGGCCATTATATCTAAATCCCCCTTATCTTTTCCCAAACCCACCATAAAAACCAATAAACCACTTTCTGTATAATCACTTTGTTCATATTTATTCTTCCATAACTTCATTATTTGTACCCTTTCTGCTTTCAAGCATTTACATTCAATAACAGATGCCTAATATTTTCTATGCCTTTCTTACACAATTTGCAGATTAAATCGCCCATATTATTTCATTTACATGTATTTTCTCTTGCTGCTAAAGATTCCCTTCGAGCCTTAAACAATAAAAAGTACTTTCCTTGCTATTATCATAAATTAACGCACACCCAATGTCCATTTATTTTTATATATATTTAACTCTTTTTACTCTCCATACTAGTTCTCCATCTCTCCAACTCCCTATTGTTTATTAATGCATCTATTCATTTATCCCATTACTTACCGCTATAACACTCAACAATCCTCCTAACACAATCATCCCACCTTTTGTACAAGTATACTGATATAAATTCTTTATCCAAATCTATTGAATACCGTATTACCCTTTCTCACCCATCTTGTTGCCTGCTCTTTACTCATAACGCAATTAAATGCTATTCTTTTATTATCCATAAACTGCAACCTACCAAACATTTTCATTTTACCTTTTGCATCTCTCATATAAAAACTTGACTATCACATTTCTTTGTGAATTGCCTCCTTTGCTGTCCACATATCTGCCTCTAATGCATGTCTTCCTTCTTCCCTTTGTACTTTTTCTAAGTAATCTAATATCCCTTTACTAACACATTACACATCATTACCATATGCTAACCCCGCTACTTCAACTCCCTTCCATACAATTTTAGCTATATCATATTTATTATATGAAAACACTGTTAATTTCTTTATCAATCCTTTTCTTTTCATTGCTTCATTTATCAATTTTTTTGAATATTTTAAGATGATTCCCAAATAACTATAACTTTATATCCCCCAATAAAAATTCTACATTTTTTTCTTTCCCCAGTATTAACCATCATTATATTTGATTTTTCTTCATTAAATTTAATCCCCATCTCTTTATCCACCCTTGCACATGTCCTCAGCATAGTTTCCATATCTTCTTTCTGCACACAAAAAGACATCATCCTCAAAAAAAAGACCCAACAAAGTATATACTCTTGTCACCTATTAACGATATCTCTATCCCTCTTCCTAATCTTTCTATTGCTCTCTCCATTTCACTCAAATACAACAAAATATATGACATAGGGCATCCTTGCCTTAGTATCACCCCATTTTTAACTTTAACTGATTCTATATCCCCTAATTGATACATATAGTAATTATTTTTATATAATTTCTTAATAAATTCTAAAACTTCATCCATTCCCAAATTTGGTAAACTTTTCCATAATCTATTTCTATTTACTCTATCATATGCCTTCTCTATATCTATAAAACTGTCTACCTGAATTCCTACTCATATCTATAAGTTGTGTAACTACAAATAAACTTTCCTATATGCCTATCTGATCTAAAATTTCCTTGCATTTGCCCCACTACATTATTCTCTTCCATCCATTTCGCAACTTTTCCAACCACCATATATGAGAAAACTTTATATAAAACTGATGTTACCGCTATTGGTCTCTATAATTCTTTTACCCTTTCCTTGAAATAATAATCTTATTCTTGTATTTCTCCAACTACCCGGAAAACTCTTCTGTGCCATCTTATTGAAACAGGATAATAGCTCTACTTTTGCCCTATGCCCTAAATTCATTATCACCTCTGCTGCCCATCCATCTAAACCTCTTTCCTTTCCACTTTTCAATTTTTTCCCTGCCTCATTTCATTTCATTTTTTGTAAACCTAATATTCCCATTATTATATGCTTTCATGTTTTCTATCACCCTGTCCTTCATGTCTAACATATTTTCTATATCCATTACATATCTATTTAGGATTCTCTCTAAGGCTACACTCAATTCCCTCATCATCTAGTAATACTATCTTTCCCCAACATTTCTTCTTCTAATGTAATTCCAAAATTTTTTCCTCCCATTTCTTCCACTTTTATAATATCCTCCAATAATTTACTATTCAATTTCATTCTCTCTTTATAATTATCCATTTTAGCCAACTTCTTCTTTGCTAATTACTTTTTCCATTTAACAATATCTTTTTCACTTTTTTTGTTTTTATAGCATACTTATATTCTCTTCATGCTTCTTTCCTCTTTTTTACACTTTTACTAATTCTCATTTTTTATTACTTTTATTCTTCTGAATATTCTCACGTAAAACCCTATTTGCCACTTTTTCTATTTCATCACACCAGTCCTTATACTCACCCCCAAACAACTCCTCCATGGTTTCTTCAACTTGTATTTTATACTCTTCCCAACTTATTCTTATTATTTACTCTCCATCCATATCTTTTACTATTGTTTCTACTTTTATTTCTATTTTCCATCACATTACTTACTATTTATATAATAATGAAGCTATGATCACTAGTACATATTCTTTTTTCATTATCAAACATCTTAATTTTCTGTACTTTATTACCTCCCTCTTTCTCTACCAAATATAATCTCATCAACCATTATCAATCCACTGCAGGATGAAGGTCTCTTCAAGTTTAATCCATTTTCTCTGATCTTTAGCTTCTCTTCTCCACAGCACCCCTGCACATTTTTTTATTTCATCCATCCATCTCACATGTGGTCTCTTTCTGGGTCTTTTACAATCTCTTGGAATCCAGTTTAAAATTTCAATTGTCCATCTATTATCATCTCTTCTAGCAATATGTCCAGCCCAACTCCATTTCAATCTTTTAATTTTTTTCAATAAGGTTAGTAACACCTGTTTGTTGCCTTACCCATACATTGCGTTTTCGATCTCTTCTTGTTACTCCCAACATAACATCTCTCCATACTCCTTTGAGTGGTCTGAAGTCTCTGTATTGCTCTTCTATTAAGTGTCCAAGTCTCAGATCCATAAGTAAGAACTGGTAAAACACATTTGTTAAAAACCATCCTTTTCAAACACATAGGCATATTTTCTTTTAGTATCAAGTTATTTCTACCAAAAGCACTCCAACCAAGTTTAATTCTATGATTAATTTCCTCCATTATGTTTCTATTTGTATTAATAATCTGACCAAGGTATTTGTAACTGTTAACTTCTAATTCTTTATAATCAATCTTTATTTTCATATTTTGAGCAAATCGATTAAACATTACTTTAGTCTTTTTAACATTTATCTTTAGTCCTACTTTTCTACTTTCATCTGATAACTCCTGCAACATTTTCTGCAGCTCTGAAGCATTATTTGCAAAAACAACTACATCATCTGCGAAATCTAAATGACTTAAATACTCTCCATTTACTTTCACTCCTTTCGTTTCCCATTTTAATCCACAAAATACTTCTTGCGGCACTGCTGTAAAAAGTTTTGGAGATATGGAGTCACCTTGTCTTACACCTTTCTCAATGTTGATTTTTTCAGTATCATTATGTAATCTAATTGTTGCTGTTGCATTTTTATAAATATTCTTTAAAATATGACAATGTCCTGGATCTATACCTTGATGATCCAATGCTTTAATCACTGAAGAAATGTGTATAGAATCTATTGAGTGAAATATATTATTTCTAGACCATGTGTATTGTCCCTCATAAATATTTGATAAATTTCCAATGCTCAAATTTACTCTCTGACAAAATTTTTTCAAAAGCTGTCTATTCGTATCCTCTATAACCATTATTCTCTTTTTTTTTTAAAAAAACTCTGTATATCTTTAACTAGGCATTCATATATGCTACTGTTTTACTCCATTATAGTTTGATTATCTCCAGTGGCTATATAAACTATATCCAATATCCATTCTTGTCTACCCAACCTTATTTCAAACCACAAATGTTCTTGATATTTAGTAATATTTAAATATTTTTTTGATACAACACCTATACCACCACCCCCCTTTTCTTTTTATTTTCTATTTATAACCTGCCATACCAAATGTTCCAGAATATGTTCTTCTTCTCTTAGATGTGTTTCTACTACTGCTAATATCTCATGGTCTTCATTTTCAATTGCTTTATTTTTCCAGCCACTTTTCTGTTCTCCTACCACCTTGCATATTCAAATACCCAATTTTAACAATTTCTTCTTTTCTAACTACTCTTTTATAAATTCTTTTGATTCTTTCTTCTCCATTACATTTATAAAGAAATAAACTTTCTTGCCATTAATTTTACAGACCCATCCATATCTATACTTATATCTAAATCAACTACGTTTTGCTTATTTCTTATACACCCCGTCCATTCTTCTTCCTTTTGATAATACTGCAATTTAAAGCCCCCCTCCCTTTATAAATTTCCCGAAATATATTCTTTATAAATCAGACTCCCTAAAACTTCACTTCCTTGTTTTCCTAAATGCAATCCGTCTTTACTATATAACTCTCTCTTTTCAATAAAACAATCCTACACATCCACAAGCATAACATTATTTCTCTCACAATTTTTTCAATCTCTCATTTATAGAATATGCCCTATCTAACAAATGCCTCTTGTCAAATCTTGGTAATAATTCAACTACCTCTACTTTTTTTTTAATCTTACTTAAATTCCTAATCAATTCTAGGTACTCATCCATTACTCTCTCTGATGGTGATGTGATGCATTGTGACTTCTCCTTAAACAGAGTCAGGAATCTCTCAGCAACTTTGCCCAGAGAAACCTGTTAGCCACTTTACCTTCCTTTTCCATTCCCCACCCTCAGTTTTTTCATAATTTGCTCCATCCCATTTCCACAACATAATCTTTGTCAACTCTATAGCCTTTATATCTAAATCCCCTTTTCCCAAACCCAACATAAAAACCAACCTACTTTCTATATAATCACTTTGTTCATATTTATTCTTCCATAACTTTATTATTTGTACCCTTTCTACTTTCAAGCATTTACATTCAATTAACAGTTGCCTAATATTTTCTATTCCTTTCTTACACAATTTACAAGCTAAATCACCAATATTTTTCCATTTACATGTATATTCTCTTGTTGCTAAAGATCCCGTTCGTGCCTTAAACAATAAACTACTTTCCTTGTTATTAACATAAATTAACTCGCATCTAATGTTCTGTTTACTTTTATATATATTTAAACTCTTTTTACTCTCCATACTAGTTCTCCGTCTCTCCAACTCCCTATTTTTTATTAATGTATCTATTCTTTTATCCCATTCCTTACCATTATAACACTCAGTAATTTTTCTAACACAATCATCCCACTATTTGTACAAATATACTGATATAAATTTTTTATCCAAATCTTTTGCATACCATACCGCATTACCTTTCTCACCATCTTGTTGCCTGCCCTTTCCTCGTAACCCAGTTAAATACTATTTTGGCTATTCTTTTATTATTCATAAACTGCACCCTACCAAACATTTTCATTTTACTTTTTGCATCTCTCATATAAAAACTTAACCATCCCATTTCTCCTTGAATTGCCTCCCTTGCTGTCCACACATCTGCATCCATTGCATGTCTTCCTACTTCCCTTTGTACTTTTTCTAAGTAATCTAATATCCCCTTACTAACACATAACACATCATTACCATATATTAACCCTGCTACTGCAACTCCCATATAATTCTAGCTACATCATATTTATTATATGAAAACACTGTTAATTGCTTTATCAATCCCTTTTTTGTGTGTCATTTACCAATTTTTTCTCCTCCATTTATCCAAACAATTGATTACTTAAAATGATTCCCAAATAAATATATCTATTCACCATACTTAACTTTATATCCTCCAATAAAAATTCTACATCTTCTAAATTATACACAAATACTTTTCTTAGCCTGTACACATATCTCTAGAAAGCTTGCGCCACGGAAAAAATTACATGTCATAAATAAAGTTTAAATTGCTTAATAAAACAGTCTATTTATGAGATATTTTGAAAAAATATGAAATAGAACATTTAGCTGCTAGGAAAACTGTCATTGAAATATACAACCACAAAATTGCACAAATCATAAATATACACATGATCACTCCATACATGCGTATAATAATTTTTATAAATTCGTAGAATATCATTAACATACCGTTTGCCAATATATTTGAAAATAGCACATACCTACATATATGATGTAATTTGTAATAAAATGTTTGATAAAAATTTCTATCATATTACAAATTTTTGTGCAATTAAAAAAAAATCTGAAATAATGAGTAAAATCGGATTTTAATGGGAGCTGTGCTTAACTCGACTAAGAACCACTTTGAGCTCTGAGGGCCTCATTTGCTCATCGTTGTTATATATATACTTAAGTTAATCTTTTCCGATAGTAATGTGAATTGTCAATTTTGTGCTTAGTCATCTTTGTAAAGACCTGAAAAAAAAATATTGCCCATTACACATGCATATTTTATTAGATTAAAGATAATTTCTTGCAGATTTTACTAAAAACAAATATGACAATAGAATATATACTTTTGTAAGGAAAGAAAAAAATGGGTACTGTGCTGTTAGCCTGTTCAGGCTGTTTGATGCCCTGTTTCTATGAAAACGCACATAAATATAATGTTACTGGGCCCATCCCGTTATTTGTGAAATAATAATTATATGGGTTAACGTAATTCATTTATTTCCTTAATAAATTACTGTAATTTATAACAATTTTACATTAACATACGTTATTGCAAATATTATAGTATAATTTTCCATATACACCAGTGCTGGCAAAACCATCACCTCCCTCCCCCCCCACACAAACTTTACAAAGTCTGCTGTCATTGCTTGAGAGATAACGGCATCGTGGTGGAAGAAATGATAATGTTTTAATTACTGAACTGTATTTTACTTTTTTTGTAATTTTTGAAATAGAAAATTATTTATTTATTACAATAATCATCTTTGAAAGAATATATGATAAAATATGGATATTAATGACACACCTATTAATAATGTTTAATAATTTCAACTCGATTGTTATTGGGTTTTTTTTTTTAAGGTTAATAAATGTATTCTTTTTACAATTTCTTTTTGTCTCTGGATATAAGTACAAGAAATTTTAAAGTCAGACATTTTATCATATGGGTTAACATAATTAATTTATTTCCTTAATAAATTACTGTAATTTATTCCATAACAATTTTACAATAAATTTAAACCTTTAACAAGTGCCTTCAAATTTTACATTAGTCCTGCAATGTAGGGGAGCTGGTATGCCTTTTTATATCGGCAATAATTAAAACTTATAAATTAACATAAATTATTTGAATATATTATAGTATAATTTCCCGTGTACGCCAGCGCAAAACGCTGGCAAATCCATCATCCCCCGCAAACTTTAAAAAGCCAACTATCATTACTTGAGAGATGACTACATCGTAATGGAAGAAATGATAATGCTTTAATTACTGAACTGTAATTTATTTTTTGTAATTTTTGTAAAGGAAAATTATTTATTTATTATAATAGCTACATTTGAAAGAATATGTGACTAAGATATCGATATTAATTTCCAACTCGATTATTTTTATTTTTTTTTAAGATTAATAAATGCATTCTTTTTACAATTTCTTTTGGTCTCTATATAACTATGAGAAATTTTACAGTTAGACATTTTAATTCTTATAGGTATTCTCGTGAACCATGACATTTTTCAAGAAAACAGTGAAATTGTGGTTTCCCATAACCGTTTCAATTATTTACACCTTACATGTTGGGTTCGGAAGCGGGATAATCAGCTTATAATTATTGCTTTTTAATAGTAGGTTAGGTAGGTTGTACTATAATTACTTTTGAATGTAGATTGCAATAGTTTTGCAAACTTTAAATCCACCCACCCTGAAATGGTATGGTAACTAAGTGTTAACATTGGTAAATGATAGGATTGTGTGCACTTGCACAAACTGTGCAAGAAAAAGCAAGCTGCTACTTATAACAAAAAGAAAGTTGTGTCTATTTGTTTGAGTGTAGTGCGGTCTATTAAACAGCATATTTATTTGTATGGGATCAATGCCATCAAGCGGCCTGAAGAGGCTAATAGAACGGTATCAAAAAATATCCATTAACATAGAGTACTTTTATCAAAAATATAATGTGTTTAATTATGTATAATTTCAGTTTTATATTATGTTTTAACATAATTATATAATTATTGTTATGCAAAATTATTTTTATATTATTGAAATAATAGCTTTTGTTAATTAGATTTTTAAATAGTAATTTGTAAAAGAAATAGCTCAAATAATAATATGAACAATCTATTTATATTTGCTTTTAATATATATATACACACATACACACTGTATATATCAATGTTTATTTAATTCAATTAAATTCAGTATCTTTGATTTTCTTCTTTTTTAATATTATTAAAATAAATATTTGAAAACATCAAAAATAATATTTTATTAGGAAAAAAATGGTTTATATTAAAGTTTTTTTTATCCAGGTCATGGATTATGATGGTTATTTGAATGACTCCCATTCTCATTACAAAAAAAAAACAAAAACCTCTTATTAACAATGGCAAATAGGTACTTTTATATTTTATTCTTTTCATAATTGGGTGTAGATTAATTTTAGCACTAACATACCAAAATACATCTTTACCATGGAATATAACAGATCTTTATGTGAGGATTTGTCATAGCAATCATCAACAATTTGTGTCACTATTTTGATTTACAAAGTTATTTGCTACAATGTTGTTTAAAAATTTTCAGACCTTTGTAAAAAACCCACATTATTTTGTAAGAATGATGATGTCATAAGAATAGTGATTTCATTAATGCTATGTCATCCAAGGGTGATATGATGACATTCACATTGGAAATCTACAGTTCTGAGTTTATTCATTATATAATATAGCATAGTTTGTTTTGATTATAGAATTAAAATACAATTAATGCACTTACATGTGAGTGCACAAAATTTATAATATTTAAAGTAATAGCACATTATTGGAGCTCGACTTCTGATCTAATAATTTTTATCGCAGAAAAGAAAACCACATACAAAGATATTAAGAAAAAACATGAATTGCATAACTTCAAAATCGCATTTAAAAATTCCACATAAAGCAAGACCCGGGTATATTTGTTTTGGTCAAAACTACTATTATTCTCTAATATATACACACTTTTACCCAGTTTTAGAGAGTAATCCTTGCCTTAAAATGCATCACAAGTCAAAATTTTCACAAAAAAAAAAAAAAATCAATTATAATGAGTTTTTATGGGGGAAAATTAATTTATTTTGCATTCAAAATATATTATAACGGTCTGGGAGAAAGGAGTCTTAACGTATCTGCACTACAAGGGCGCCATCTAGGCATTTGAACCTAGAAAATTTATAAAGTAGGCAGGTACGTGCTGTTAAGATCACACTTTATTTTATATTTAGACCATTAGCCCAAGTCACTAGCTCAGTGGAGACACAGAGATAATAATATATAACTTTGTTTAATTTCATATCTTAAATATAAAAAAAATAAAAGCCACTGCCAGTAATTAACACACAAACAATATTTATTTTCGCACATATATAATCATTTAAATTTGAGGAATAACATTTATTATTTTAGATTTTACTATTAACATTTAATTTAAATTATTATTTTAAAATTTTAAGATTGCCTGTACAAATGAATTTAATATTTTTTTTTTATTAAGATTGTCGAGTATGAATAGACTACAGAGATTGTATTTAAAAAGAAAATATTCTATCCCTTATTTAACCTTAGGCCAAAAGTTCGCAGTCAAACCGGTGTCAATCCATCTGATACATTGATGTATTCAATGTAGCATGAAAATACGACCGCACAAATATATATACCATACTCTCAGAAATGTATATCTGAACAGCATGGTTAGAGAAGACATTGACTCTTGTCCAAACAGGAATGCTACATCTGTCGGCAAGAAGAACAATAAAAATAAAAACTCCATAGGAAGGGACTGCGTTTCGTCTTACTATCCCTTCCATAGGCAACAAGGAGGTATGTAGCGTATAAATTGATCCTGCCCGTAACGGATCTCATACTACATCTACTAATTACACCAATATATCCAATCCATTGACCTAATTTAACTACGAAAAAAATAACCTAAGATTACCCTCCCCTAATTAATTAATATAACTTTACAAATCTATATAGCCATTCATGTCCGACTTAAATTAAACATTTATATAAATTCGCACAGATGAATTTTATAAAACTTTGTTGTTTAATGTTGAGTATTGATCGACTACATAGATTACACGCTCAAAAACATTTCAACATAAACATAAATGATCAAAATATAAAGTCATTGATGTAATTGCAGAGGGAATTCACTAGAAACCCAATGGCATTCATCATAAGATGCCACATTGACACCAATAACTAAAAAGTACATCCGAATAAATACATTTTAGATATTCAACGTAAGATATCATTATTTACCGAATGTCTATATATTTTAATCATATATGAAAAGAAAAACATAATTAAATGTGAACGAATCTATGCAAGCGTCTATGCCCAACTTGAATTTAATGCATTTAATAATTTCTACAATAAATATTAATAAAAATAAAAATGGAAATGATTTTTAGCAAACTTAAATGTAAAAAAAAATTGAACAATAATTGATTTGGAAAAGTCAGATTATAGTTCATTCTACAAAAATTAGATTTAGCTTGTTTATTAAACTTGTCAAATCTTGACGAAAGTTTTTAATTACTTTTAAATTTTAAAATTGTTCAGTTCAATAGCTTACAGTAGAAGAGTCACGGTTCTTGGTGCCAACTCCCGCGATGTCCCCATTGGAAGACCGGTCTGTTGTTCATACCGTAGTTCTCAAACCGTAGGCTGCCTTAGCTGGTTCAATCCTGTTTTTCAGTCATTTTATTTGAAATAAGTGAGAAAGAGCGATAAGTGCGTCTTATCGCTCTTCTCACAAAATCAAGCTGGAACTGTCTGGAACTCCTTAATTTCAATATTTTTCCTTTTATAATCATCCTCTGGATTCAACGAACAAAACGTCACTAATCCATCATTTTCATTAGGGTCCGAGCTGAGGTTTGGTGATTCCATTGGTCAAGCTAATTCTTTTTATTCTCTTATCTATATCTTTCCTCTGACTTTTTAATTATATAAGAGCCCCAAGGGCTAGTTTGCTTTTCGATAATTAATAAACAATCATTTCTATTTACAAAAATATTTTATCTTTAGATCTTGTACTTTTATATAAAAAGTACGTTCAAATACTTATTTTTTTTCTTTATTTTAAAAAAATTTTTTTTAAAGTTTTGCATCTGTGCGAATATATACGTTTAACAACTCTTTAATTTTAGCTTTTAATAAATTTATTTTTCATTGCGAACTTAAAGTTTTTATTTTAAATTAATGTAACAGCATATTTATATACCGTTACAATATATATATATAATTTATTGAGAAAATAAAACTTAAATTGAAAAAAATGTTACTGAATAAGCATATTTAAAAAAATTACTAATCTATGTGTAAATGTACTGCATAAAATCATTTCAGTAAATTATTTTTTTAAAAGAATAAAAAAAAAATTGTAATTTTTCATTTCTAATACATCATTTTACTTTTTAAGTAGCCAGTGAATATTTCCTAATTCACTATTGGATAAAATAAAGAATGAAGAAAAACAATAACTACAATGTACATTTTATATATATAAAAAAATAACAATATATATTTTAAATTTTATTTTTCATTCACTTTATGTTCTGTTATCACTTTTTTTATTTTTGTTATGTATAACCAATAAAACTTAGAATTTATTTACTACTGCTATTTTTTTTTTTAAAAACTGCTTCACAAATTGTATTTATTTTACATAAATGCAGTGAAATTAAATAAAAAGTTGATTAAGAAATATAATGTTCAATTGATTGTTGAAAATTTAATAATCTAAATTATTAATTTTTTGTTTTGTTTTAACTGGTAGTATAAAAATATATTTCTGGAAATATCAGAGACAAATTATGAGATGGGTGATTTAAAATTGAACAAATAAATATTATTTTAAACTTTAGTTATCTTTGATCATATAAAATTAATTATTAACTACATATGCATAAAATCACTGTTTTTGTTTTTCCCTTTAAAATATTTTATAATTTTAATGACCTCAGTTAGGATGAATTAATTTTTTGCTTATAAGAAAAATAATGTTCATAGGAATTATAACCCTGGAATATGAAAGATACAAGATTAATTTAAAATTGAGCAAATAAATAATATTTGTAACTTATGTTTAGTAACCTTTGATTATATAAAATACATTATTAACTATATAATGCATGGGATCATATTTTTCTTTTCCCTTCCCTCATAAAATAATATATAAATACAATGATTGCAATTACAATGAAAATACTTGTTGCTTCTTAAGTGAAAATATTTTACCTAATGTACACATTTTAAAATTTTAAATTAATACATTGTTGATAATATGGTCAAAGCACATTTGAGTTTTATTGTATTGAATGAAACTGGCATTTTTTTTTTTTTTTGCTTTTGTAATCATTAGCAATGAAAATTTTCTTTATTTTGGATATCACAAATGAAAACACTTGCAAGAACATCAGATTAAAATCTGATAAAAAGTACATTAATTATATTTAAATTCCATAACAAAAATCTAATATTGGATATTTTATAATGAATGAACTCTGCACTGCATTATACATTTTTAGGGTCAAAGTTGACATTATACTTTCACATGTCATAACTTTATGAAGTCACTATCCTATGATATCATCACCTTCTAAAATGGTTACTATTTTGAAATATAATAGTGGGTTGTTTTTTTTTAATTTTTAAAAAAAAAATTAAAGATTTTTAATAGTGAATAATAGATTATAAATTAAAATAGTAAGTACAAATTAATGATGATCGCTATGGTTAATCCTCACATAAAGATCTGTCACTAACCAGAAAAAATATCTTTATGCAGATGATGTACAAAAAATGTCCACAATTATAGCAAAAAATATGCTATTTCATGCCATAATTTTGTTTCGCCCAGAATTTTCTTGTACTTATATCACAAGTGATTTTTTCATATATTTTTCTATAAAATAATAATTAAAAAAAAAAAAATACAAGTGATTGAAAGCTTAAGCTTCTGTAGTAATGTAGATACTCATAATAAGCTGATTGGGGTAAAAAGACCATGTGATAAAATAATTGCTGCCATTTTTTCTGTTCACAAAGGTTTGAAATAAGAAATGACTGCTGCTTTTCTGCATAAGCAAATGTATTTGAAATCTATAAATTTCTTATTTTCTTGTAGCCATCAAGTGACTTAAACTGATTGTAGTTTAAGATATAACAATATTCCTTCCTTTATTTACAAAGGTCTAGCTGAATTTATTGCAGCATCTCTTGCCTTTATATTTAATTTGTCACTTAAATGGAGTGTATTTTTTGTAATTTTAAATGTGCCAAAATTATCCCAATTTTTAAGAATGGCTTCTGCCATTGTGTTAATAACTATAGACCTATTTCTATTTTACATAGTATTACTCAAATTTTTGAGAGATGTGTTCAGAATAAAATTTCTGTTAGTAAAATCTTTTTCTTAACATGGTTTTAGTCTTATTATATCTGTACAATATATTCATGCTATTGAGGATCAGTAAAGACTTAATGCTGTTTATTTTGATTTATCAAAAGCTGTTGATAATGGACCACATCATTCTCTTTCTCAGATTACACAAAATGTGGGTTTCCACTAAATTTAGTTATTGGTTTTGTTTATTTGTAGCTATACAGCATATGTCAAACTCAACAATAATATTTCATCTAATTGCGAATGTAATTTGGTGTTTGCCAGGGTAGTATTTTAGTACTCATGTTTTTTTAACACATTAATGATATTAAAATTGTCTGAAATTTTTATCTTTTTTGATATGCTGATGATTATAAAATCTTTAGAAGAATCACATAACTGATTGATTGCATTCTCCTTCAGAAAGATATTGATAACTTTAGTGCTTGGATAAATAATGCCATTTCATTTTAGTAAATGTTCCCTTGTTTCATATTGTAAGAAAAATCAAGTTTAAATTTTTATTTTATTAATTCTTGCAAAATTAATTCTATTGAATCCCAGAAAATTTTCCGTTAATGGATCCTTTCTTCCTCATATAGAAGTGATTGTTAGCAAAGCTTTTAAAATCATGGATACTATCTTTAGGCATAGTTATCATTTTAGTGATGATACCAAATTCAAATTATTTTTGTTATTGATTCTTTCCATCATTGAACATTGTTCAGTCATTTGAAATTCTAATTCTAACCAAGGATGTAATTTATTGCAGTAAATTCTTCAAATATGTTTCTCTGGAAAAGAAAATTGGTCTTCATTTTTCTTCTAGGCAGAAAAATAAAGATCTTAAATTTTTTTATAAAGTCATAAGTCAGCAAGTTATATTATCAGATATAATTTCAACTATTATAATTTTTTTTACAAAATCACAAATCAAACACACTATCGATATAATTTCAGCTATTACAATTATGTCTTATAAACATGATATTCTGTCTCTGTTACATTCAAGTTTCTCCTACTTCTTTATATTATCAGATTTTTACAACTACTAATTATTTTAATTTAGATCATAAACAATTTTACAATATTCTTAAATTTGAATGTCATTTTTGATTAATTTAAATTTTTTTTATTTATAATTTTTATTTCTTTGTTTGTTAGTTCTCTTTATTATTATGTTATAAATGCATTGTGCATATTTTCTTTACTATTTGAATGTGCAATCTGTATTTGACTGTATGCTGTTGTCTAACACTTAAATAAATGAATTGGTTTTTGTTTGAAGTTTTATTTTGTTTTCTATTTAAGATTTTTTTTTTATTGTTAATGGATAACCATTCTTTATAAGAATTTGCTTCATTTGTTATTTTTTCGTAAGTTACTGGTTTTTGAACAAACTTCCTTTAGTTTATTCCATAGTCATACTATAATTAGAAAAGCAGAAGTCTTACTGTTCACATAGGTTTTCTGCCAAAAAATGAATTCTGACTTCACAAAAGTATGTATTATCTACGGCTTGAAAGTAATTTGCCAATTATTAGTAATAATAGTCTTTAATCTTTTTTCCCTCCTGTATAGATAAATGGTTTTAGGTGCTAGAACATTATTTATAGTCTCCTATATGTATAGCAGCTTCATGTGTTTGCAAATTGGATAACTTTGTTTATGTAGATATTGTGTTTATAGTATTATGTCAATTAATCACAATGGGGGGGGGGGTATTAATAGCAAGGCCATTGATTGGATTATATTAATAATATAGAGCTCATTATGAATGCCACTTCTTTATCCACAATATTTATGTATCAACAACTCATAGTACTTATATATTAAAATTCCTGGATGAGTTTATTTTATGAATTGCATAATTGTGTGACAAATGATATAGTTATTATTCAATAATTTTAAATGTATAATATATATATAACCATGGTCACAACTGCATGACTTAAAAATTATATAACAGATTTTATATTATATGAAGATTGCTCAGATTGTTATATATATGCATATTTTTATACATATATACATTGAAATTAAGTTTTGACTATATGTAATTTTTAAAATTTGACTTAATTTTATATTAAATATTAATTAATAAAGTATAAAATACTTACCAATTTCCAAACCTTGAATCAATGTCATTAATTTAAGTGGGGTTTTTTTCTCTCTTAGTAATTAAATAATTTTAAGAAAATTGTTGACTATTTCAATTATTTTAAGGAAGTCTGTTTTCAAGGTATGCTTTTTCTTCATTATTTATTTTTGAAGCTGAACCCAGCTGTTCTGTTGTTAATTATTTATTCAGGTGTTTGATTTTCCTGTTAGCGTGAAATATTGCCTTTTCTTTTTTTAAAAAAAAATTCTCATTATTTAATTAGTTCTTATAGATAGTAATAATAGATTCATTTGTATTATTTTAACCAATTTGAATCAGGATTATTATTTTGTTTTTCTTTAAAAATTAAAGTATTTAATAAAAATAAATTGTAATTGCTCTGTGACTGTGTTTCGAAGAGATTGAAATATATTACGTATTAAAAAGCATTTTTCCTAAATAGCGCCCATTCACTAATAATTAGATTGTCTGAAAACTTTTTTCTTGATTTTGACTGTTTCTTATTATCGTTACTATTTTAAAATTTCTTTTATTAATTTTAAACATCTTTTTTGTGTAACGTAATTAAAATAAAATATTGTTTGTTTTTTAATTTTATGTAACTGAAGTAAATTTAATAATGTAATGTTATTTTTGTAAAAAAAATTATAAACTATAAAGTAAACAAATTTTGATTGTATTTGTATTTATATATATTGTATTTGAACGGAATAATGAAATTTAATGATATCTAGATCTAAATTTTGATATGAGCTTTAGGGAAAATAACTTCTAGATTAGATTTAACTTTTTTAGAAGTATTTTTTATTCTCAGTATTCCTCTTAGCACTTAGTTAGACAGGACACTTGTCTTATGTTTTAAGAGTATCACGTTCTGATATTTCCACATTTTATATAAATAAAATGAATTAACCATTAATAGTTGAAGCATCAAATTTTCAAATAGGTAGAAATATATAGTAGAAATTGAATAGGCAGAATTATGAAATGTAAAAGTAATATTTTGTTTATTTAAAATTTTTGTTTTAGAAATCGTTTTACATTAAATTTAACATTAGATTTTGTAATTTATGATAAATATAAACCAAGCATATATATATAATAAATATTGTTACCAGTTGATTAAAAAAATATCTAAAAACTTTTTATGTCTTAAGAAAGATTATTTTATTTGACATTATTGACTATAAACTTTTAAAATTATGATGATATAAGTAATTGCCTTTATAATTAATGATTTTGCAACCAAATGCAGTTCTGAAATGATTGGTCTTTGCTGATAAATTTTGGTGTAATAAACATATACCTTTATTTTATTTATACTAAGTCATCACCTCATTCTGTGTGTGTGTGCGTGTACATCAAAACCGAAAAAAAGACAAATAAACATAGAAATAGAAAACATGTTGAGCTGGCAATTAATGAACTAACCAATAATAGAAGAATAGTTTTCTCTAAGGAAATACTTGTTAACAAATTAGCCTGTATCTTCATTAGTTTTGCTGTCAACATGTATCCCGATTTATAGTGGACTTCAATCTTGCAGTCATAACCCAGTGCAATTCCTGCTGAAGGTGAAGAAAGGGGATATAGCTATTAAAGAGGCCACACTGGTCTGTATTATTTTTGTATGCCTTATGACTCTAATTGTAAATAACCATTATTATATTATCATTTATAATATGGTGTATTATTATTATGAATATCAATTTGCCAAATGTGTAAAATAATTGTGATAATGTTATTAAATAAGAAATAAATAAATTGCTCCTGTCCCTCATTTTTATTGTGCTTGATTATTAATGATACATAATACCTCATTATTGTTATCATCATCTGGAAAAAAATATTTTGTAATTTTATTAGAATGGCTTTTATTAATTATAAGTAGTGCACAAAATTAAGGAAATAAGATCTCTGTTTCTGTTAGATATTTGAATAATATCAACTGTCCTGGAACAAATGAATTCTAGGGGCAGCATTATTAATTTTAATTGTGAGAGAAATTTTTTTGTAAGTTCTATAATTTTTATGTACACTAGTAGTTGGATTCAAACTTAGCAAAAAATTATGAACTGTATTTTTTGGGGGCTATATTTTCTCTTTCATCATTTTTTTAGTCATGTATTGAATATGTTTTTGTTATGAACATATTGAAATGATATATATATATATAGGCTGCAGAAAGGAGTTTGCTATTAACTGAAAGGAGACCCTTTGATTCCTCTTGGAGACCTTAAAGGAACCGAGCAGGGCAAATTCCTAATGTCCACTTTATACATTCTTGTCGTTGCAGCTGTTATTACTATGTGATTAGTCATATAGTATATGAACATGGATGGGCTGCTCACCAACATGTATTAGCCAGTGTGGTGAATTTATTGGCTATTTACCTCTGAGTTTAAGATCAAGAAACACCATGGTCTTTCTTCTCAGTTGCCTGATAAGGCAAAATGAATGTTGTGTAAATGATAATTTTTCCAATAGATATATACAATTATGTCAGACAAAAATAAATCATGGCCCTTATTCCCAGGAGGCTGTAAAGTCACCAACAAAGACTGGTTGGTGGCCAAAGGCGGAGGGTGCTAAGAATCCTCTGATTGTGGACCCAGGCTGCCATTTGATGACGATTTTTTATTTAGGTACTTACAACTGCAGATCACTTTCAAGTGAAGGAAGATTACAAAAATTAGAAGAATTGTTTTATATTAAATGGGACATTATTGAACTTTGTGAAGTTAGAAGAAATGGTGAAGAGACCATTGATTTAAAAAGTGGACATGTAATCTACTATAAAAGCACAAATACTGGAAATACAAGTGGAGTAGGATTCATTATAAATAAAAAGTGGAAGAACAATATTGTAGAGATTGATGGTGTATTGAACAGAGTGCCAAGATTAGTTATACAACTTAATAGCAATTACCAAATGCAGATAATTCAGGTTTATGCCCCAACAAGTTTTCATAGTGATGAAGTAATAGAAGATTTTTATATGGATGTACAAAAGGCTTTTGATCAGAGTAAACAACATTTTAAAATTGTTATGGGAGACTTTAATGCTAGAATTGGTAAACAAATGAAAGATGAAATTGCTGTAGGTAATTTTGGTTATCGTAATAGAAATGAGAGAGGACATAGACTTGTGGAGTTTGCAGATAAAGAAAAACTTTATGTTATGAATTCTTTTTTTTTTTTTTTTTGCGAAAAATGTTAAAAGGAAATGGACGTGGAAGCATCCAAATGAAAGTACAGCAGAATTGGAATATATATTAAGAAAAATAATATTTACAGCTGATATTCCTAATCTTCAGAAACAGTCTAATGAATTTAACTTAGAACTTACAAATCGGTTTCAAGTATTAGTAGATTTTGAACATGATTCAGATTTGAATGAAATTAATATGAAAATAACTGATACACTTTTAAAAACTGCAACAAAGATAGCTGGTAGAAAAAAACAGCAATTGACCAATAAAATTTCTACTGAGACTAGAGAATTTACGAAGAAAATAAGGAATATGAAGATATAGAAAAATGATGCATTAAAAAGGTTTGAATATCTTGAATTTTGTAAAATGGTACGGAAAAGAATTGAAAATGATATAAGAAAGTATAACTGTGAACTAGCAAGGAAAGCTGTAGAAGAGAATAAAAGTCTCAAGAGTGTAAAACAACAGTTTGGTTTTGGTAGAAAATTTATATCTGCAATAAGAAAAAAAGATAGAATTATTACTAAAAAGAGAGATGACATCATGAAGTGGGTAGAAGACTTATCAAGAATTATATAGTAATAAAGAACAAGTACCTCCTATATGTATTATATCTTCCAAATTGCCCAGAATTTTAAATGAAGAAGTGAAACATCCAATTAAAAGTATGAAGAAAGGAAAGGCTCCAGGTAATGATTGAATTATAATTGATATATTAAAAGAAGCAGCTGAAGAAATAGAAATTTTTTTAGCAAAGATATACCAAATGTCTAAATGATAAAGATGTACCAAATGATTGGAAGAATGCAGTATTAATTTTTTTTAAAAGGTGAGAAAGAAGATATTAGAAATTGCAGATCTGTCAGCCTTTTATCAATTTTATGCAAATTTTTTACCAAGATAATACAACTCATCTATAGAGAACATTGGATTTCCACCAACCAATAGAACAAGCTGGATTTAAAAGTGATTTTAGTAAAGTATATCATATCTAGATATTGAGAGAAGTTATAGAAAGGACAAATGAATATGAGTTGCCATTATGCTTTGGATTTGTAGATTATGAAAAGGCATTTGATTCTATAAGCATTTCTTCAGTAATTAAAACATTGGATCATCAAGGTATCGATTCAGGATATTGTCATATTTTAAAGAATATTTATAAAAATGCAACAGTAACAATTAGATTTCATAATGATACTGGGAAAGCAACATTGAGAAGGGTGTAAGACACTGTGACTCCATATCTCCAAAACTTTTTACAGCAATGCTGCAAGAAGTATTTTGTGGATTAAAATGGGAAACTAAAGGAGTGAAAGTAAATGGAGATTATTTAAGCCATTTAGATTTTGCAGATGATGTAGTTGTGTTTGCAAATAATGCTTTAGAACTGTAGGAAATGTTGCAGGAGTTATCAAATGAAAGTAGGACTAAAGATAAATGTTAAAAAGACTAAAGTAGTGTTTAATGGATTTTGATTATGATGAGTTAGAAGAAGTTAAACAGTTACAAATACCTTGATCAGATTATTAATACAGATGGAAACATAATGGATGAAATTAATCATAGAATTAAACTTGGTTAAAGTGCTTTTGGTATAAATAACTTGATACTAAAATGAAATATGCCTATGTGTTTGAAAAGGAAGGTTTTTAATAAACATGTTTTACCAGTTCTTGCTTATGGATCTGAGACTTGGACTCTTAATAGAAGAGCAATACAGAGACTTCAGACCACTCAAAGAAGTATGGAGACATGCATGTTGGGAGTAACAAAAAGAAATCAAAAACATAATATATGGGTAAGAGAACAAACAGGTGTTACTGACCTCAATGAAAAAATTAAAAGACTGAAGTGAAATTGGACTGGACATATTGCTAGAATAGATGATAATAGATGCACAATTGAAATCTTATACTGGATTCCAAGAGATTGTAATAGACTCAGAAAGAGACCACATGTGAGATGGATGGATGAAATAAGAAAGTGTACAGAGATGATGTGGAGAAGAGAAGCTAAAGATCTGAGAAGATGGATTGAATTGGAGAGACTTTCATCCAGCAGTGGATTGATAATGGTTAATGTTGATATATATATATATATATATGCACTTCACTATATAATTTAAAATTTTCATTTAAAATATTTAGATCAAAAACTGTTAAAACATTTTGTTTATTAGGCCTCAATAGTTCAAAAGTTATTTTAAATAAATATGTAATTTAAACAATATTTATAAAAGAAAAAACTTTTAGAAATATTTTAATAATTATCAGTTGCAGTTATTTAACAATGAGCTAATTAATGCATTGACATCTTATGTTGATTAGCCAAAATATTATATTTTGTTTTACTATAATCCCTTTTAAAGCTAATCTTGTGAAGTTAGTGAGCCTCTGACCACAGAGAAGTATAGAGCTAATCTACAACTAATGGAGAGAGTATGAACTTGAACCACAATGAAATCTGATTGAATATGTAAGGTAGCTCCGCGGACTATAAATGGAGTTTCTCAGGAGATCAAAATTATTAAAATATTATAAAATATATCATAGAAGAGAGAGTGGAGTAATAGGTTTTCATGTTTATTTGTATAATGGAAGAGTAGAGGAGCACATCTGTTTTACTTTAGCAGGATGGCTGAGTACAGACTTAGTTCTTTCATGAATTGCAGAGAATCTGCTGCGGTGAATTGTAAAGCCATTCCATTGCTCATTGGGTCCAGTTAAATGTGAATTGTATGATGCTTAATAAAGTGTCCTAGCTTTGGGGAAGAAACCACCCATAATTCCACAAAGGATAAATGCCACTGAGTAAGAAAAATACCTTCAAATGCTGCTTGCATAATAAATAGCAAATATCACTAAATAAGCTAAAAGAACCAAAATCAACAGATGCCTACAACAAAGGATGTTCATCTCAGTTAGCAAGAATAATTTCAGAGAAGCTTCGCTGGATATTAGCAATCATAGCTATGTTTAAACCAACATTTCCACACATAATCTGCAGGTGCCTGAATTCATAAACTTTTGAAGATGAAAGAGGGTAATTTATATGAACTTTATTTATTTGCTCTTATGATTTATTTTAGAATTTTAAGATATTAAATCCCATATATGTGTACACCCGGGTTTCTTTTTATGCAGTAGATAGGTTCCTCAGAAAACGCGCACAAAAGAAATCACACAAAAATAAACGTAACTTACCTTGAGAAATGGGGGATAGGTGCTGTAATTTTCAGAATTCGCATAAAAGCAAAGCAACAAGGAAAAATTACTTTAAAATTCGCATTAAAAAAATAAATAAAGTTTGACTAATAAAAAATTTCAAATATTTGAAAAAAATTAATACAAGACAAACTTTTTTTATTAACTACAGTATTTAATTTTACATTTTTCATACATATTTTAATCATTATCTCTCATGTTCATTTGTAAGCTGGTAAGAAATCCGATTCGATGTGATATGATGTATTGTGGTTTCTCCTTAAACGAAGTCAATAATTTCTCAGCAATTATGCCCAGAGAAACCTTGTTAGCCACTTTATTTTTATTCGTGATGTGATGTACAACTAGTGCCACTTTCAGTCTTGTGCTGTGTTAATGGTTTTCTGTTTCTATATTAAAAAAATGAGATCGCAACCAAAACAAAAAATTATACATTATCATTAGTAAGATTATTTTCAGTTTATAAAATCAATAAAATCTTCGTTATTTATTTTAAAAATCTACAATTATTTATTTCTGTTATACCTAACAAAATACGTTTTAAAAGTTTAACATTTTTGAATATTTATTGCGATATTTTTATATGTAAATATAAATCTATTATTATTATTATTTACTCATTAGTATAAGTAGGTTATTTATATAAAAGTTAAAATTCTAAATACAGCTTCAGGCCATAATATAACGTTATATTTTTGAAAAAAAAAAAAGTATTTCAAGTCAAAATAAGTTATTAATAATTTAAATTTCTTGATATCTAATAAATATAGTGAAATATGAAGGATATTAAGAAGAAACATGATTCGCATAACTTCAAAATTGCATTAAAATAATTCGCATAAAACGAAACCCAGGTTTACTTAATTTGTATTGAAAATTTTATATAGAGTATTGTGATTTATTTGGCATAGATATATTTGTTTTGGAGAACAGAATGACAATAGATTGTCTAATCTTATTATTTCTGGATTGTTAGACACATCAACCCTTCAGATGTCATATCATAGAAAGGAAATATCTATAATTAAGCAATTAACAAATCATTGCAACTCCTTGCCATTTTCTAGAAGTTTCTCTTGTATTTTGTAATTTTAGTTAATTATTGTAAAAGAAGGCTATAAATTATGATTATTTTCACTAGCCTGAAATGTATTACTGAAAGACAATAATTTAGCCGTTGGCGTAAATAAAGCTGATATTAATGACCTCTTGATAGAGCAATGGCTGCATAAACAGATTGAATAAATTATGAAAGCTTGTCTTCATTTTTATAAAAGTCTATAGTTTTAATCAAAATGCATTTACAGGTTAACGATAGTGAGGCATGGGGAAGGATATTTGTTTGTTAGAAGGGCCAAGTATTAAATTTTCCTTAAGCGCTATCTTGAGCGTATGTATTATTTATTCAGGTTGTTTTATATATGTGTAAATCAGTGTGGTACCGATGTATTATTGAAATCCATTTTGATACTTTGAACATTATTTAGGTAGATATCTCATTCCTACCATCTATTGTGTGATATGTAATTTTGATTGTCCAGAAATGAGTATAAAGCAGATGTGTTTCCTGCCTCTTGCACTTGGCAAATTATTATTATTATTTATCAGGTAGTCACACATTCCTACCATTTAGTTTATGAGTTCTCAGTCCTAAAGCCATGTAGATGCATGATTCCTGCTCAGGGAATTTTGTGATTTTTATTCTAATATTAAACACAGATGTTAAAGGTTGTCTGGCATATGTGACATTTATTTTCATTATAACTCAAATATTCACTTGTATCTGCATAATGTAGCCACTTAGTATGAAGTTTCAAGTGCTGCATACTAAATTGATTTATTAAAACAGGCAAAGCTCTTGGCTTAAATTGATTTATATTAGTCTTGACCTCCTAGTAGTATATTTTATACAAATGATTAACTTGTAACTGGTTAGAATTGATTATTTATTAATAGGTCTTAATATTTACAGTTGATCTGTGTAACGAACTATATTTATCCAGGAACAATTAAGATGCATGGGTCCATATATCATCCATGCATAATATCAGATAATAATTATATTAATGTGAGGGATATCTAGTCATATGAATTTTGCTACAGGCTAGCTAGGGCAGTGAAATAAAATTAATTGAGCTTAAATACTGGGCATACAACAATTGATCATCAAGTGTTGCTATTCTGAATTCAAACTGGATAAAAAACCAATAGACTGATGTTGCCAGAGATTATCAGTCAATTATATTAATATTTATGTTGTTTTATGGTGATTATGTATATACATAAATAAATCTTAATTTCTCATTATTCTACCATTTGTCTTTTATTGCAATTTACTAGCAGTAATCATATCTCTTATATCTATCTAGGATAGCAGGTTATAAAATGAAAAAGTTTTGATGTCAGAATGTAGGTGATTTATATATATTACCTGTGCATTTTGATGTTAGAATATTTATTCATTAGAAAATATATGAAAAAAATTGAACAAGAATATGAGTTTACGAGAGTCCATAAATTTTTAAAATGAACAATAAATTCCAAGTGCAATGATTTGATAAATTGTAATGATTAAAAAAATATTTGGAAAAGTAAAATTATTTTATCTTGATTTTTCTAATTATTGTTTGAAAAAATTATTGCAGATGGGTCATTATTTATCCAAACACCATTAATTCAACAAGTTGTATTATCTGGACAAAATTACAAATTATTGTTTTCTTATTTTAATTATTATAAATTACATGTTTATATAAATGAAAGCCAATTTTGTATTTTAATATATTGCTATTAATAAAATAAATATATACAAATTATAAATAGTAAAATTAGTATTTATTTAAATTTTTATAAGAATTTGGGTTAATAATGAAGAGAAAAAAAATTACTGTTAAATTCAAAAGACTTACAATTCCATAAAAAAACCTTGACACATGGGATTTTGAATTATGGACTTTAGTAAAATCAAACAAGATCCATTTTTGATATATATTGCTAATAAAATTAAGTTTGTTTTATGTATTTATAACTTTTTTCATAAACTTTAGCCATACATAATTTTATAAGAGATATTGATTTTTTTTTGGAATTTGGTACATGATTTTTGTCTTGAATCTATGAGAAATATTTTCTGTGTTCTATATTTAAATTTGAAATATTAAGTTATTAACTTATTATAATAGTAGATTTAATTATGTTCACATATATTCTCAAAAAAAACAAAACATTGTTCAAATGTTCAGACAGTAGGGTATTTAAATCTGTATACTTTTAATTTTTTTAACAAATAATAATAATATGCATGTATTTATATTCAGTCATAATACTTTTTTTAGAGCTATCTTGAGTGCCAAGAGGGCAGGTCACGCTGCTCAACTTACAAGTCCCAGAAGTGATAAAGGTAATTTATTTTTATGTGCTTATACGATTATTTACAAAAACTATTATCAAGTATGTATAATGTGTAATCTTTTTACAAAATAAATCTCTCAAAATAGATGTATATATTGAATTGAAATAAATAACAGTTCAAGAACACAAAAAATGTACATATTTCTGTTCATTTTACATAAAATATAAATGTTCTCTGAAAAAAATATGGTAAGAAAACTATAATGCAAAGTTTTTATAAACAGAAAGTGTGCAAAATATTTAAAATGCATCATACTTTAACTTAACAATATAAAAACGAATTGATAAATATTTTGAATTCATTAAGAGTTAGCAACTGATCAAAATTAAAAAAGATTTGTGGTGGGATGGATCAGTCATTAATAACAGAATTTGTTTTATTAATTATAATTGTTAATTATAAAGCATCCATTATTTTAAATAATATTAGAAATATGGTGTTTTGAATAATATAGACTTTATAAAAATAGTTTTACTATAAGAGTACTGCATAAATACAATCATTAAAAAAAAGCACTTCAAATTAATATTGCAGCAAAAAAAAAATGTATAAATGTGTCATACAAAATCTTGTGGAATATATTATTTTTTTTTAGAAAATAAATTTTAAAAATTTATATAGAACAACAAAGTTCTATAAAAATCTAATGTGTAGGCATGTTTGTGCATTTGTGCATACATCAATATTTTTTTTATGGAGGCTATTAAAATTATAATTTTCATTTCTATATGTTCAAAAAATTTTAATCTTTTTTTTTTAGAATTTTATTTCTGTGTAACATGAGGTTTGATTAGAATATATTTTTATGTAATTTTTTTACAATTTTGTAATAGTAATTAAAACTAATAAATATTTAGAATCTGTGGTTTTGGAAAATATATAAAGAAAGATATTGACATACTCAATGAATAATATTTCTGTAGTATAATTTTCACTACACCATTCTCATGCAAGGTAGTAGTGAAAATTATACTATAGAAATGTTATTCATTTTTGGATAATCTCTAGTCTAATGAATGACTAATAAAAATTATTAATATATTTTCATTAAGGAATTGTGTCAAAGTTGTAAGGGCAAGCACATTTGACACTTATCAAAAAAACTGTAGTAATTTGCTATCTATATTTATACTGAACTATAATAAAGGTATGTATAAGAGGTTGTAAACTGGGCCAACTGATGCTTATTGGTTTAGCATGAAATGTACATCTGGTTGATCATAGATCTTTATCATATATTTTTGGTCATATATTTATGATATCCTTCCACAAAGTGTTAAAAGTGGATAGAAACCAGTCTTTATCTTGCGTGAAAGTGATGTAGTGCACTATATTACAGAAATATTATTCATTATTGAATCATTTCTAGTGTAATCAATGATTAATAAAAATTATTAATATTGACATAATTTTTTTTACAATTATTATCGATTGATCTTTTTTTTTTTTTTTGGAAAAAATTTCATTACTTAATAAAAGGTTACTTTTGAAAAAATAATTTCCGGGATTTGAGTTATTAAATTTGTTTAGGCCCTAAAAATGTAGTTACAAAGAGAAAAAGTAGAAAGAGCATACTTATTAAGAAAGATTGATATTAGTAAAGTAATGGAATAGTTCCTATTGAAGAAAATAAATGAAATTACAACTCACTAGCTTTTTTATTAATGTGTTTGCTGATGAAAATGCCATATTGATTTTTTTTTTTTTTTTATGTATTTGCTGAAGGTGTAATTTTGACATAATTATAAAACATATAATAAATGTATTAAATGATTCATAAAATTAACCATAAAAAAATATTAAAGTTAAGAAAATAGAATAATTAACATAAAATAAAAATTTAAATATATTTAAAGTTATTTTAAATTTATTTTAATTGTATATTTAGGTAAGTTAGTTTTAAAAAAATTAAAACATTTTTAATATTGTAAATATATTCTACATTAAGTAACCAAAAAAAAAAGTTATAAATATGTGTACCAATCATTAATTCAAAAAACTTTTTTTTAAATATGAGAACTCTTAATCATCCAAAACAATCTTTACATAGCTTTTTTTATATAGTAAGTTGTTTTTCCTAATAAAATAAATATTCAATATTAATAATTTGTTTTCAACTACTTATTTTCTTTTAATAATAATTTATAAAGTTGGAAAAATGAAATATGATAGTTAACTGAATTATCTGTGCTAGAGATATTAGTAATAATCATTATTGTATTTATTTGAGTTGGATGGTGTCAAAGTTGTGAATGGAGTGAGTTTGACAATGGTAAATAAAAATGTAACAATTAACTGAATTAGTTTGATATATTCATATATATGTGTGTATATATAAATATTGCATGAAAAAATAATGCATATACAATTACTTGGTCAATTTCTTTTACAAACTGATGTTTAAAATGTCGTTAAAATTATAAGGCAATTTAATTTGATACTTATGTATTAGACCTGTTCTAATGAAAACACAAACAAATGTCTAAATAAAACCCAAATAAAACACATTTACAATGTTGTAAAAAGGATATTAGATAATATTCTGATCAAAAGAAAATTGTTACTTAAATGTTGGTTTTGCTGCCAGTTTTATGATTTAAAGTATACTTGATGTCATGAAAGATTGATTGCTGGGATGACTAATCGATCATATGGTGAAGTAAAGTGTACACACGATTGACTGTCAGCTTTAAATCCTGCCACTGAATTTTTTGAATGACTTTTATCCAATAAAATGTTTAAAATTTGGGAACTGCCCTCTACCGATGATGATGCACTCCACTATTTTTTTTAAAAATGGTCTTAAACTGGAATAACTATCTATGAGAATTTTGTGCATATAGCATATTATCCTGAGAAAAATGCAAAATCCTACAAAAGTAATGACTTGAAGGCTGCCTGAATACAAACATTTTTGTGTAAATCATAGTTTGCATTTTGCAGGATATAAAAAACTTCAATTCGCCTCAGTGGTTATAAAAACAATCCGTTTCTCTTTTTTATTGGAATAAATGTATATTGCTAAAAATTAATTGTTCCAACATCATTTCAAAAAAAAAAATTAAATACGCGTTCGTTTATTTCCAATAAATAAAGTTATATGTCGTCATTTTTGCAAATAACTCAAATCGCTTCAAAATATAAATACATGTTTGTTTATTTCCACTAAATAAAATTCACCATTCGCTATATTAAATAAAGTTAGTTGTTGTTACTTATCAAAGTTGATGTATTAAGTTTATCAGAAGGTCCTGGGCAGATGTTATTTTATAAAATTGCAAGATTAGATAGTTATCACCAGACTAATATGTATGTGATATTTCACAGAAATTCTAATACTTAAATACCTATAATTTTATTTATTATGATTTTAATATAAAGTAAAAGTATAATAATAAAATTGTATATAGCAGAATCCATCTATCAATTTATTCTACTAATTCTACTAATCTTGTGTTTAAGTTTGCATACATCCTAAAAATAAATTTAAGATTGAATATTTGGAAAAATTGTTATAACTCAAAAACTTAATACCGCCATGCTTGAGATAACTTCTAGGAAATTATTTACAAGATGACCTGAATCTGTTATGTGCAATGTTCATATTTTTTTCTACATTTCCACCAAAATTACTAATTATAAAATTGACCATTCTATGCTAATGAAATATTGTGGTTAGCGAGAATGTTAAGATGCAAGAATAAGAATAGATTGCTATTTAGTTTTTAATTTTTTTATGTCAATATATATATATATACATTTACTGTAGCAATCTAGTGAAAATATATTATATGCATATCTTTATTAATGAAAGAGTGCTTTTAGAACCCTAATTTTTTATCTGATAATTTATAACTGAACAAATAAATAATTTAGAAGAAATATAGCCATTTTTTTACTTGAATAAAAGTATACAAGTTACAAAATATATATGCTTATTTATTTACAATGAAGTATATGTAGTAAATTATTACATTCAAATGTATATTTGTTCATAATAAGAAGCAACACATTTAATGATAATATACAACTTTGGTCCTTTTGAATAAAGATGATAGAAGTTTGACATAGTCTTTCTTGAATTTAATGTGAGTTCATAATGTTATAATTTACATTTTAGAAGTTAGCTATAGCATCTAATATTTTTTTACATAGTGATTTCTAAAAATTATTTTGGTGCAATGATCATATAAAATAATTATATTTGTATGAAAAATTTATAAGAAACAGTTTGAACTTATCAGATCAAAATTATTACAAACAGTGATTAAATATTTATTGTGATAGCTCAAATGTAGATGGAATTTGTGCAGAAGTTATGTCATAACACACCAATAAATTGATTGCTTATATACAGTTCCAAGCTAAAGCACAGGTGGGCTCATTCTCTACTTATATATTTATTAATCGAATTGTTATTAGTTTACATATAGCTTGCTAGGTTTTTTCAGTGACTTCCACATAAATTTTATAAAAAAGAGTTAAATAAAAATAATGCATTCTAAAAAATGCTTTTGAGCTATCTTCCATTTTTATGTTAATTTTTTTAAAACAAATAATGATTTGAAATACATGAATAAATTGTAAATTACAATATATAAAGCAGAATACAGACATATATATATATTCAAAAAGTTTTCAAATTCAAAGTAATTTATTTAAACCATACTATTTTATATGCTTCAATAATTCACAATTTATTAAAGTTTTAAAAATGATTAATTTTAAAAACTAAATAACACAATTTTTTTTTTATCAAATATATTTATTACATTTTTTAAAATCATCTGTTTTAAAAAAATACTAAGAAACATTTTTTTTTTTAAAAAAAAAGGTTTCACAAATTTATTTTTTATAATAGATTTATAATAAATAAAAAAATATATTTTATGGCAGCAATGTTTTGTCTGCATATGACAATTGATCATACAGTTTAGAATTTTACTACTCTTTACATAATGTTTAATAATTAAATGGGATAAAATGTTTATAAATAAATACATGGAAATTGTCAAATAAAAAAAAGACTATTTTATTATAATGATATTTAAAACAGGCAAAACTCTCCATACAGTAGTGTGCCAGCCAGAGTAATCAATGGATGCCAGAGGGCTTGTGTATAAAATCCCCGTCTAGTGCCTACTCATACAATATCCTCAGACTAGTTTCTGGCTTGTGGCCTTCGTCAGTGAGGAACCTTGGATCTGAGAGCACTGCACCTAGATCTTAGGATCTAATGCAACCCTCCAGCAGCCACCTTTTATCTCAACTACAAAACTATGAAAATAAAATTGACAATAATATTTTCAATCTAAGCTCAATAGCTTATATAGTCATATGGGTCTGAACTCAGTTTAGTACCTATACATTTTGGTGTCTTTGGCTCTTTAATAACCATAGCCACCACTATCCTATTAGGCAGGATTGGTGTTAAACCACTAAACATTACATGATCACCATTTAAGGAGGCATGTTTTATTGCAAATGACAAATGTGCAATAACC
The DNA here is from genome assembly GCA_028023455.1 of Epiperipatus broadwayi. NCBI lineage: Eukaryota > Metazoa > Onychophora > Udeonychophora > Euonychophora > Peripatidae > Epiperipatus > Epiperipatus broadwayi. The sequence continues at coordinate 8,907,374 of JAQFVV010006225.1, read as the reverse complement.
CGTAAAGAATCGTGCTTGCAATCTCCAGAAAATGGTCTTTATAAAAATTTGCATAAATTTTTCATAAATCACCGCTAAACTTCAATTAAAGTAGGCTATGAATATGGAGACTTACATTCTCTGAAAGCGCTTAACCATATAACTCTTTAATAATATTTTAGACAAGCTTCACTTTTTTGCATAAAGCGCAATTTAAATTACTTCTTATGCTTGAATATAGCTGTTGTTAAAACAGGCAAAACTCTTCCTTTCAGTAGTGCCAGCCAGAGTAATCAATGGATGCCAGAAGGCTTGTGCATAAAATCCCCATCTAGTGCCTACTCATCCAATATCTCCAGACTAGTTTGGTATTGAACTGAGTTCAGACCCATATGACTATATAAGCTATTGAGCTTAGATTGAAAATATTATTGTGTTTTCAATTTTATTCTCATAGTTTTGTAGTTAACTAGAGATAAAAGGTGGCTGCTGGAGGGTTGCATTAGATCCTAAGATCTAGGTGCAGTGCTCTCAGATCCAAGGCTCCTCACTGCCGAAGGCCATAAGCAAGAAACTAGTCTGGGGATATTGGATGAGTAGGCACTAGTTGGGGATTTTATGCGCAAGCCTTCTGGCATCCATTGATTATTCTGGCTGGCACTGAGTGGCACTACTGTATGGAGAGTTTTGCCTGTTTTAATAATAGTTATGTGCAAGCATAAGAAATGGTGATCATGTGATGTTTAGTGGATTAACACCAATCCTGCCTAATATGATAGTGGTGGCTATAGTTATTAAACAGCCAAAGACACCAAAATGTATGGGTACTAATTTGAGTTCAGACCCATATGACTATATAAGCTATTGAGCTTAGATTGAAAATATTGTGTTTTCCATTTTATTCTCATAGTTTTGTAGTTAAGTAGAGATAAAAGGTGGCTGCTGGAGAGTTGCATTAGATTCTAAGATCTAGATGCAGTACTCTCAGATCCAAGGCTCCTCACTGACAATTTCTACAAAAAATAAGAATGTTCTATTTATATATTTAAAGACTTATTTTGCTAATCTTATCTTTCTAATTGTTCTTTTTCATTTTCTTCTTAATTAACCTTTCTTAATTTCAGTTTGAGACTTACTTTCATTAATCCTCAGAATAACCTAGTTTTATTGATCCTCAGAATAGCCTATTTTTCTATAAACACATTTAGTTTATTATAATTCTTATTTTAGTTTCTCCTTTTGCCCTTTCAATTATTATCAGTTCTCTTCTCCAAATATTTAAAAATAACTTGCTTTTGTCTTACACTCACTGTTTATTCTTAATTTTTTATTTCATATCGTAATTTTCTCATCCAAAGTGCTTATTTGATTGTAATTGAAGTCGCAGTATTTTTTTTAGTAATACCTCTATTTTCTTAGGATCCCTTTTGTAGCCTTTAAAAAAAATCTTTTTGATGAATCTCATTTCTACAGGTTTGTGTTTTTTAATTGTTGTTTTCCTATAATTTTATTCATCTTATTACTAATCCAAAATCCCCCCCCCCCCTTTATAACCTATTTTTTCCTTTTTTTTTTTTTTTTAATGTAACCCATATTTAAATTTTTTAAAATAGTTTCCAACATTTTTTGAATTTTCTTCATTAGTTAAGTTTATTGTTTACTTTATGTTTGTTTTTTCATTACTAATATCACATTTTTAGTTATTTGTATTTTTATTGTCTCTGATCTCATTCTTTTAAAAGATAATTCTATCACAATTGAATTATGATCCAATTCAATATCAGTTCTAGGATATACATACATACTTTTCTAAATCTTTTAAATCAAAACACAATTTTAATGAAAGTTGTGTTTATCATCTGAGCTTTCTATGGTGGAAATATTTTATGATTTTTGAACTATAAGTTTATTACTATCATACTATTTTTTCTACAAAATCTTGTCACTTTTTATCTCTGATGACTTTTCTGCTATTCTATAATTTACAGTAGTTTTATTGTCATTTCTTCTACCATATTTCTTCATTATTATTTTTATTATAAAATCTTTTTTTACAATACTTTTTAATTTCTTTTACTTCATCACCATCACAATTATTGATTCTATGTATAATGATGCATTTTGAAATGCATTTAATTTTTCTATCAGCAATTTATCATTAAGAGTAAGCTCTTAATTCTTTTCTCCAGAGCTAATCCATCTTATTTTATAGTTCTTTGATATGTAGTCTTTTATTTTCACTTTTTACAATTGACTTGTCTTCTCAGAATTGTTTATAGTTCTAACATTTCATATATATATTCTTATAATATTTTTTTTAAATAGACAGATCATAATTGAATTGATATCATAAATTCTAGTCTGTATGTCACTTTCTTTAGTTAGTTTCAAAATTATTTTTACTCTAGTTAATTTTATATTTATAACAGAGATCTTTCTGTTTCACTTTGTGCTGAAAACTATCAAATTGTAATCTTATGCATAAGCTGTATTTTATTGTAAAGAAGCATAATGTTCTGATTTTTACTAAAAGAAATATCCCTTTATATAAATATGTGTTTAATGTAAAGTAAATAATTTTAGGTAACTTTTTTGTGGATAATTTATGCATAATGATTATTAATACATAATTATTATTAATATTCAAAATTGATATGCATATAATTTTTTGCAGCTGATGGGCCTTCTTCAGCATTGGTAGGTCCTGTGCGCTCTAATAGTGCCATTGATTTGGATGCAGCCAATCGTGCCAAAAGTCGAGCAAGCACCCTCTCAGTAGCAGCGCGATTTCAGCCTGGTTCTGGTTTATCACTTCGTAAGTGTTCATTTGGTATTTTATATTGGCTTTTATAAATAAAACTTAATTTTTATATATTGAGAGTTTTATCTTCCGTGTCCTTATTATGGATTTTTTTTTTTTGTTGTTATTAAAAATAAACATTAAACAATTTTTGGAAAATCTGATTAAATGTGCACACACTGTATCTGACATTATGCTAATATATTTTCTGTAACAAAAAATATTTTAGCAAGGCTTCATTAAACATTTCTTTGATCAATATTTGTTACATAAAAAAAAAACAAATCCATTCTATAAACATGAATTATTTTTCTATATTCATTATTGATGCGTATTGATTTGATGTGTGAGAATGGCCATAAGATTATCACAGTAAGACATACAATAATATTAAATGAATAAAGAATTCTGCAAATAGTGACTATTAGCAATTTATTTTCTGAATAAATTTGTTAGTATTTTATATACAATAATAAGCTCACGTTAATAATAATCAATAATATATACAATTAATGTAATAGAATAAAAAGCATAAATATTACTCATAAAATATGAGCCCTAAACTCCCTTTGGACCTTCAATGGTGAGCTGCAATGGGATCTTAGTCATTTCTGAAAGTCTTCCATTGCCTTTTGTCTTTGATCTTCTGTTCAGTTGTTTCAGCTATTGTCTAAAGTTAATAATTTAATTTTGAACTTTGTCATGCATTCCATAGATTTTGATAATATTAATCTTATCTATAATTAGAATTTAGCTAATTATGGATGTAATTAGTGTAGTATTCCCTCCCATTACTCATAATCACATGAACTAAATAATTTCATCTACCAATAATTAATAATAAATGTTTATTTACAACAACCCGATTTTAACATATTTACAATTGACATTAGTATATTTAGGTTACATATATACTCTTACTAATAATTTAACATATGAATTACAGTACTGACCTCATGATTACAACAAGTTTAATATATTAATAATATGCTTACATAATCTGGCCTTGCGGCTTACGACAAATAATAATAAAGCACAGATGGCCTCTATAAGTCCCTAGTTCCGCTTTGGCACCTTCAGTGGCAGAGTTTACTGGATCACGAGTTCTGATTTCAGCCAGCATGCCGTCTTCTGGTTACTCGGCTATCTCGTGACACTTTTCTTGTTCTCACTGGGCCTTAAATACCGCTCTTCTCATTCATGCACAGGGAGTCTGGGATAGCCTTGTCTTGCTTCGGGTCCGCGTTCCAAACTGCTATTTCTCTGAGGTTCATGAGTTTCCCGCGCAGAAGGGGGGGGGGATAAAACTGGAAATGTGTATCACTTTTCTTATCTTTAGACATGTACCTTTAAAGTATTTAACTTTCTATTTCTTGCTGATATTATATTATAAAGCTGTACCTTTAAAGTATTTAACTTTCTATTACTTGCAGATATTATTATAACGTAATACTAATACATAGCAATTAGTGTTTTGTTTTTTTTTCTGTCAGGATTTTTTAATTTAATTTTCTAAGAATTTTTTACTTAACTAATTATAATTATTTTTTTAATTTAGATTTTTTTTTTAAATAAATGTATATACACACCATTCCTCCCCTTACTTCGGAGAACTATGGTTTTTCCTTCAAGTAATGGAATCTGTAAGATACTTTAATGGCTTCCGCAATATTAGTGGTTTATACATTTTTGTTTTAGGGTTAACTTCCTCAAGCAGTTTTTTCTATTTTATTTTTATTATCTGTGCATCCTGTATTTAATTCTTCTCTTTCTATTTCAGTTATTTGATCACTGTTCTTTCCTTCACTGAACTCTTGACTTGATTGATTCTACATAAGATAGTAAATTGTTATTTGTTACATATTGTCTTATATGATTAGTGTGATGAAGAAATTGTGTTACTGTTTTGGACTGTGCCAGCACAATTTTACATGAGTAATTTAATTATTACACTTTTTCATTAAGGAGTCTCTAACCCAAATATTTTGGCCCGCTGTGAATTCTTCGCATTCACCTACTGTAATTCAAATAGTAAATCATCTATGTAATCTTAAAAAAACCTGAAAAATTAAAATATTCAGAATTAATTGATATATTGCATAATTATTTTGATCCAAACCTGCTAAACATGTAGTACTTTTTTTTCATAATCGCCATCAAAATAGAGATGAAAAAATTTCGCAAATTGGATTTAGCAATGCAAGAATTACCAAAAAGTGCCTTTGGCAATTATCTAGAAACAACAATTTTTGTGAGGCATAATTTGATGGGAGACTTTGTGAACTGTTGACAATTGCTGATTACACACATAAAACAGAAATCAAAATAAGTCTCACCCACAAAGCAGTGCTAGACCAATCAAAACAGTTTCAGATTGAAACAATAGCTGAATTATATCAAATAAATGTGGTTAAAAGAAATGGATGAAAATGAAGCACTCTGATGTTACTGTTGTGGAAAGTTGGGACACATGGCCAGAATCTGTAAATGGAAAGACGAAAAATGTCAAAATTACAGTAAAATAGGTCACTTGGCAAAAGTTTGCGAAAATTTTCAGAAAGAGAATAACAATTGTCAATTCATTAAACCAGTTATTGGAAAAAATCTGCAAGCAGAAATTAAAAATATGAAAATTGTAAATATTGATCAAATAATGCTATCAGTATCTAACAGTTTTCATAGAAGTCAACAACTAACTTGTTCAGGAATATCCTTAATGGAATATAAATATTGGAAGTCAGTATTACAAACTCTAAATAAAGTGATTAAACTAGAGAAAACAAAACTTATACAAATAATGTAATCATGAAGCAGAATGAAATAGCTGGAAAAGTTATTGTACTCAGACAAACAAAAAAATTACCCAACTGCCGTTATACATTATTCAGGGCAAAATGAACTCTATAATTGGAAAAGACTAATTCAACTCTATGGGCATTATTACAAATTGTCATGAGAGGAAAAGAATTAGGTGAGCAGCAAGCCAGTACCCAGAGACTTAGCTATTGCAGAAATAGCAGTTTTTGAAACTACTCCATGAAATACTTCATATAGAATTTTAATAACAGCACACTATTCCTAAAACATCATTAGAATTTCACCAACTGAAAAATTATCAAATGGGAAATATAGAAACAAATAATCATTATTAGCTTCATTTTCATCTATTTCATTTGTCTTAACCACATTTATTTGACACAATTTAACTATTGTTCCAATCTGAAACTGTTTTGATTGCTCTAGCACTGCTTCATGTATGAAACTCATTTTGATCATTGTTTTGTGTGTAAGGTAAGCTCTTATTAATAACTATTCTCAGAGCCCTCCCATCAGATATGTCCCACAAAAATTGTTGCAACAATGCTTTTTCTATATAATTGCCTAAGACAAAATCTTTTTCTAATTCTTGCAGTGATAAATCAAATTTGTGGATTTTTTTGCTTCTGTTTGATGGCAATTTTGAAAATGATGGCTTGCTACATGTTGAGCAGATTTGGGGTAAAAATAATTATGTAATTTATCATTTAAATCTGAATATTTTTATACTTCAGGTTTTTTTTAGAATTACGTAGATGATTTGTTGTTTAAATTATATCCTGGCCCACAAGTAACAACAGGGTAGCAATTTTTATTTCATCTTGTTGAATATTGCATGCATGTCAAATTCTTAAATATTAGACTGTGGCATAATTATTTATTCAGTTCAGATTTGTAATGGTGTCACTTAATTTCTAATTTGCACATAGTTTTTATGGATTTCCCATTTCTATTTTTGACATTTTTTAATAATTTTAAATATCCTAATGGTTTCTAAAACTGTGCAAATTGTTATTTGGTGTTAATTAAATTTTTTTGGAAATCCCAATATTTTGTCAAACTGTGCCAATTGATACATATTTATTTGCTGTGTGTGACTGGCCATTTATTATCTGAACTAATTTGTTAGTATTTTATATACAATAATAAGCTCAGATCAGTAATAATCAATAATATATACAATTAATATAATAAAATAAAAGCAGAAGAATTGCCCATCTGAACCCTAAGGCATATAAAAATATAATAAGGCTATTACAACCTGTAAAAGTCCTAAACTTCCTTTGGACTTCCAGTGCTGAGCTGCACTGGGATCTTAGCCGCTTCTCTGAAAGTCTTCCTTTGCCTTCTTTCTTCGATCTTCCATCCAGTTGTTTCAGTTATTGAATTTTCAGTCGGCTGAATTGACTTAGATTTTGTAGGGATTTTATATTATCTACAGTTATTGTTCTCTGAAGTCACTAATTTAATTTTGGTTAATTTTGAACTTTGTTCTGCATTCCATAGATTTTAATTTTAATCTTATGTATAATTTTTTTTTTATTTATTATTAAATAAAATCTTTATTTGTAATGTGATTTGATATGATACAGCGTATACATATTGGAATTTGAAAGTGTATGAGATACACTATTATATCATTTGGTAACTATTTTAATTGTTTGCAGGTGTTTAATTCCATAAGGTGTCTTGGATGATGTAAAAGTTTTGTAAGACTATGTTATTTACAACAGTAATCTATTTGCTTCAAACCTATGGTTTGGGTGGAATGGCTATGAGGCTCCAGGTTGCTGCAAAAATATCCGGAGGCGCAAGAATATTGTCTCTGTTTTTAATTTTCTTTGTTAAATTATGGAAAAGTTCTTGGTTATTAATTGTTTCATTGTTAAAGATGAGTTTGCACTGATTGACCAGATTGTAAAGAGTAGAAATGTTCCAATTCTAATCAAAGAGAACAACTCACTTTTGATGTTGTTTGAAAGGGATAAAAATGGGGGATTGTTTGATCTGGATAAATAGGTTATTATGTTCTGGTGGCTCTGTAAGGTCTGACAGTGAAATATGGCATGTTTGGTGGTTTCATCAGCCTTCTGACATAATTGGCAGATTGGGTCTATTTTTGAGATACCTTTTTTGTAGGATAGGAAGAAGTTTGTGGGGAGAGCTTTGAAATTGAGTTTTAGTAGAAAATCCAGGAACTTAGGTTCTAAGAACCAGACCTTTTTATGATTTGTTTGTTGTTGAAGTGTAATAGGCCTGGTTCAGGAGGGCTTGCTGTGTGTGTAAGGTTGTAAATATCCCAGAAGGTGTGATTTTATTTAAGAAGGTTTGGTCAGTTATTTGGGTATGTTTTCAAATGAGGGTAATAAGAGATATTGGCCAATCATTTTTCTTGGGCAGTGGTCGGTCCGTTGGTGGCACTTGAATAAGGCTGGCAGTACTTGGATAAGTTAGAAGGATTTTATAAATCATATTGAAAGGTTTCTGGGGGGAAAAGATAGGAATGGAGGGGCAGGGCATTGAGCTTCAGGAAATTTTGGAGGTTTCTAAGACTGATGGCAGAATGTTTTATTTATTCCATATCAATTTGGAGCTTAATGAATTGATTTTGTTAAGAAATCTATTAGAGAATTTCGTTATTGGCATGAAGTAATTTATTCTGTGGAATACCAGCATATTAAGAAGTGAGATTTTGGCATGAATTGATAAATAGACCTTGAATAGATTGTCAGTAATTTTTTGGATTGTAGTGAGAAATTGATTCTTGTGTTGTATTTCTCATTGAGGTTGGTGATTTGAAGATAGGGAAGCCAAGAAATTTTTGCAACTTGGCAGTTAATTGGGAGTAAAAAGTAGAACCGGCATATAATTTCCAGGTGGCGGATTTGTTCATATTAAATTCAAGGTTATATTGTTCTATATATTGTTGAAGGAGTGTTAACAATTTAGTAATGACCTTTTTGGACAATAGGAATATGGCAATATCATCCATGTAGGTGATGTGGGGAACAGATTTAAGTAATGATGGGATATAAATTCTGGTGAGTTTATTTTTCACTTGCAATAGAAGAGGGTGTATATATGCAATGAATAAAAGGGCACTGTGCAAAGAGCCCTGGGGAATAGAATGAAGAGGTTTGAATCCCGGTGCAACCTTTCCATCGAGAGTCACAAATATATGTGTATTGTAAAGTAAATTTGCAATAATACGTATAATCAATTCTAGAACCGTGTACTTTTTTAGGATTTCCAAAAGAGTTTCTATTCCGACAGAATCAAACACGGCAGAGATATCAAGTTGGACAACCACCAGTTTGGACTTCATTGACGTGCTGATGTAATCTAAAGATAGTTTGAAGAGGCTGATTGCTTCTGTTGTTGGGGCTCTCTTCTTGGAAAATTGATATTTAGAGATAAATGGGAGAAATTTTGTCTTGCATCTTGTCTTTTATAACAGATTCGATAATTTTAATCATAATAAGAGTCATCAAAATTGGCCTTAAGTTGTCTTATGGAGATGGTATTATGGTTTTTTTTTAAAAAACAGTACAAATGAGATTGGGTAGAGACCTTCAATATTATAGTTGTTGTCTGATAGATAATTGATCATGTTGAAGATAATAAGTATGGAGATATTAGAGAGATGAAATAATAGGAATTTAGGTATTCCATGAGGACCCGGGTGAATTCTGTCCGGGAATGCTCTGAGTTTATTTAATAAATCCAATTCAGTAATTCTGTGTGATTGATGGTCTATTCCGAAGTCTGTTTCAATATCTGAGTGGGAGTGAATATTCATAAATTTTGTTTTAAAAAATTGATGAAATTTGTTGGAGCATATTATTTCCTGTACTTAAGGTCCCATTAAGGGAGATTGAGGATGGAGTTGAAGTTTTCCCCTATGTCCTAAGGCCCAGCGTATGCAGCCTCTAGTCTAATTATGAGGCTGAGCTAGGTAAGACTAGATTTTTTAACAGAAAGGTTAGAATTTATTTAATCAATAAGGATGTAATTAGTTTTGTTTTTTGTCAGAAATTTTTAATTTAATTCTCTAAGGAATTTTCATTTAACGGATTTTAATATATATATATTTTTAAGTATATATATATATGTCTGTTATTTGCCTTTTTTTTGATCATGAAAGCAATGTCATAGAAAAAAAAAATTTTTTTATTACATACCTCTCATTTTATAATCTAGCATTGATAAATCACAATCCTTTTGCAGTATTTTTTATATGTATAGTTTTTTTTTTTTACTTTAAAACATTTGTATTATTTTATTTTAAAAGTCATATCTCTCCCCTTCCAGGCCCTCTCCTCCTCCCTATCCCTCTCTCTTCTCTTTCCCCATCCCTCACCCACAATTTAGAATTAATATTTTTTTTCTTTCCATATGTCATAGCATCGGCTGGGACGCGAACCCACATTCGTCTGCAACCAACTACTTGCTTGCAAGGCTGGTGCGATGACCTCTTGGCTAACAACGTACCTTTTTTTTAAAATTTAGAAGTGATTAACTTTATTGCTATCTTTTTTCATTTTGCTACTCATATATATATATAAAAGGTTTTGTTTGCAACATTCACCTTTTTTAAAAAAACAAGTCTTAAAAAATTCTTACATTTTCAAAGATCAGTTGAAGTATAAAATTTGTCAAAAGCAAATAAATGATTTAATTTTATTTATAATATTATAGCAATTAAATAAATTATTTTTTAAAGTAAATTAATGATTTGATACGATTTGTTATTAAAAAAAATATTGAAATATATTATACTGTGATATGAAATGTAGACTATTTTGAATTATAATGAGTGAATTGTGTTTCAAATTAATGATTAAATTATTCTTTATATGAGCAGTAATTTAATGAATAATCATTAAATTTTTTTGTCTGTAAATTTTAATAGACTTTCAGTCTTCTAAAAAGTGATGGATTGAAAGTTCACTATATCTGTAGTTGAAATTATTCTGCTTGCAATAGTGAAAACAAAAGATGTTAAAAAGAGAAATGTTTTTAAATTAGTAGTTGTTAGTAAAATTTCAATTTCTAACAAAATAATATCTATTACCTAGTTTAATGATAACTTTTTAAATATTTAATTTTTTGTTATAAAATATATTTTTATGTAATTGCTATAATTTCACTATAATCTTTTTTTCTTCTCATTTTCTATTGCCATCCATATTTAATGCTTTTTTAAAATTCATTTTTGTATTTGTTTTCTTGTTTATTGTCTTTTTAAAAAAATGTATTCTTTAAATCCCATTTTTTGTTTTTTTTACATGCTTGGCCTTTTTTTTTATTTATTTTTTATTTAACTAGAACTAACAGGTAGGTTTTTTTGCTTGGCTATAGTTTTATATTTTGTCATCAAACTATCATTTTATTATAATTTGTATTTTTTTGTTATATAAATTACATTGTAATTATTTAATCTATCTTTTTTTTTTTTTAATGTTTAAGATTATTGAATAGGTATTATTGTATTTATTGTAGTAAATTAGAGTATTTGTAAAGATTTAATTTATTTGGGATATAATTTTAGTCATCAGCATCAAATTAATAAGTAATAAAAATAAGTGTTAAGCTATTGATATCTGAATTTGCCTCATTTATTATATTATGACTATGGTGGTTGAAAATAGGATTCTATAGTTTTTTCATTTTATATCTAAATTATATTGGAATTTATAGTAGAAACAATGTAAAGTTTATTGTAGGAATTTAAAAAAAAACTATTACCCATTTTTAAATAATAACTGCTAGTTTTTTAGTAATATATTCTTGTAACTTGAATATAATTATACATTAAATTTATCTTTATATCTTCTTGAAGTAAATCTGAGAAAGATAAATGACTCCCAAACTACATTTTTGACTAAAACAGCACTTTTCTGTTGTCCATTATATTTACTGAGGAAGTTTTTAATAAAATGAAAGTGGTTTATAATTGAAATATCTTTATCATTTCTGATGCTTAGAATATCCAAAAATATTTGCACATATTTACATATATTCTATTAATGAAGCCTTAAAAAAAGATCCCACTTAATACACACACATTTACTCACTAAAAAAAGATCTTGCTTGATTCACAGACATACTCACTAAAAGAATATGTATGTATTTATACATTTTACTCATTAGAAACTAGCTTATTAAAAAAATTTAAAAAAACGAATCTTAACTGATAATGTTTTAAATATTTTTTTTTCTTGTAAAAGTTTGTTTGTACTGTAATTGATTCTCACTAACTGTTTTTGTGAATCTGTAAAATTCATGTCAGTATATATATAAAACTTCTATTTGTAATTTGATATATGATCTATTAGTAAATTATTTAGTATTGAAATTTTTTGACCACTGAATTGTTTGTGAAATATTTGGAAGTTTCATAGTTATATACAAAATTCCAAAATTGTTCAAATTTATTTTATATTCTATAAATTTATTTAAATGATATATTTATAAGTAAATAAATAAATATATACATATAAGTTTTCATCTAATTCTACAGGTTTTTTTTTAGCCAGGTGATATTCTCATTTTGCCCTTTAATTATATTGATATAATGTCATTATTAAATTTGAAGTGGAGTATTACATAAAAGTGAATATAACTTATTTGCATAATATTTTTCCAATGACAATTTAATTTCATTTAATAGCTTCTTTGTAACATTTCCTACCCCTTTGTTACCAGATGAATAAATGATTATTCTGACTTGTGACTGGACACAAGCAGTAATGAGCAGCTCTATTATACCTTGGAAATGACTTTGAGCTCATTTTTACATTTTATACTTAACTGATATCTTTTTTTTTCTTCTTAGCATTAATGTTTTAAAAACTATCTTTATAAATTGAAATTATGTAGAAATTGACTGTATTGAATTTCTACTAACATATGGCATTTTATATGTATATTTACATATATTTATATACTTTTAATTAATAATTTATTTATCTACAAACTTTTTTTTGGATATGTGTACAGCGGAGCTGTGAACAATGTTATATTTTGTTCCAAACTCCCCTTGAATTCAATAAATATAGCAGGGGTGACCAAGACATCGACAGCAATGTCTGGAAGTCGATTGCGAACTGATGTGAACATTGACAAATTATAGTGCTAAATTCAGAACTGATTTGAATATAAAAAATAATAAAAATTCAAAATTATTATTCATTTAAAAATAGTTAAATTTAAAATAACACTTGTTGTTATTGTCAATCATAAAAATAAACCCAGGTTGGGAGAAGGTGAAAAGAATTAAATTATTTTTGTGTAACACTAGAACTAAAATTCTTAAAATATTTCATTGTTGTTTTCCCAAGGAGAAATGAAAATAACTTGTCCTGGAAAAATAAGGACTTTAATGAACTTATTTTAAAACAAAGAAATTGTGAATTTTTTAAAACACTTCATGTAGTAATTTAATAATTGTAATTAACGTTTACCTTGTTCAAAATATCTTTTGCCCAAGTGAATTAAAATTTTTAATTTTTGATTGGTCAATTACAGAATCAGCAGTAAAAATATATTTAATCTTTTTAAGTTATACTCGTTTTAGTTTAGTTTTTAAAAAGCAAATTAATAATTTGTCAGATTATTAAAGTAAACAAAAGTTTTTTCAAAAATAAATTTCTATTTATAATTGATAAAAATAATATATAGTGGACAACATAAAACGTATATTTCATAACATTATAAAATACAGCTTATTTTATTGATTTTTTTTCTCAATTTATTTTCATTTAAAAGTAAATAATTTTTACTAAATTCTGAACTAGTCTTCTAAAATAATTATATTTTCACACATTTTATGAAAATAATAATAAATATATAAAGAAATACTCTAAAACATACATTTTCATTTTGAAAATCAAAACAAAGAGCTTAGAACTGTCAAAATTGTTGATAAATGCTCCCTTTTGTAGAGAGTGTAAACAACCAATTAGCACCTTGACAGCAGACCTTATCTCATTGTTATAACTTTAATTTAAATATTACTAATTTTTTTGTTGTAAAATAATTTTGAAGAGGACAGCATCATATTGCATGTTTTTCTTAATAAAATGATTAAAATTAACAAAATAACAAAAATTAGCAGTTTGAGAGCGAGTTAAAGCCACATATGAGTATTCTTGTGGAGAACGGTCCATTAATAAATATTTTATAAAACAACATGGATAAATTGTAGTACTAGAGGAAATTGAGGTAATTTAATAATAGTCATATAAAGTCTTCACAATTCGTATCTTATTGGAAAAAAATTCGTCAGTTTGTATCTTCTAAAAACATCATCAATATTTCTGAATACCTAAAAAGCTCTTAGGAAAAAAAACCAGGTCTTCAAATTGTTATTTTTTTTTGGTCCAGCAAAAATAACATTTTTCTGGTTTTCAGTTCGAAGCCCTGAAAAAAACATAGTCGCCCTCACATACACTTTCACCAAAAAACTCACTCCTAACATCCAAAAGTTTGGCTACTCCTAATATAATATTGTTTATTGAACTGCAAGTGTATATTACATTTTAACATATATGTATATATATATAACACAGACACTTTATATCTATATACAAACAAAATTTTAAAAATATATTTTACTGAGAGGATGTTCATTCATGCATTTACCAAAACAAGATGAATAAAAAGAAAAAAAACTAACAACCATATTTTTGTGTTTTCCTGAAGATTTGTGATTGTTGGTGTTCTAGTTGTATTTTTATATTGGACTATTTCCGTCTTCTAATATATATATTGAATGTCTTTAGAAAAATTAAACTTTATTCAAATATTCCAAATACATCAACTATAAAGTTTAATTTTTCTAAAGACATTCAATACATATATTAGAAGGTGGAAATAGTCCAATATAAAAATGCAACCATATTTTTATTTGTAAAATAAAATAAGTAGCAAAATGACTGACTTTCTCTATTAAATATGCTCTGTTGATTTCTTTTCTCTCTCTCTCTTATAGAAACATAATAGTCTAGTCTCCTTAAAGAAGAAATTACAATCTTTCATTTTTTTAAGTCAGTATTATTTTAAGTATGTTCTAAAATTTTGTAAAACTTTTAATATGACTACTCCTAGAAAATCATTTATTATATGAAAAACCTGGACATCGAATTTGGAAAATGTAATAATGGAAGAATAAAATGTATGTTCTTTCAACATAAACCAAAGACATATTATTAATATATATATAATGTAAAATGTTTAAAAAAAGAAAAAATGACTGCCCGAATATCATAAAATTTGTGAAATTTAATCATTTTTTTGTTTTGTTTGTTTATTTACATTTGTCTTTGGATAACATATAATTAAAGTAATGTACTTAGATGCAGCACAGTTGTGGTTTCCCTGTATTATCATAATATATTGTACCATCTACAAGTAGATAGTCCAAAGATATTGGCATTTAAAGATCTTTTAAATTGACACATTTAAATTTTTTTTTTTTAAAACGTAGAATGAAAGTTAATTTTTTGTTTCAAATTATTTATTAAATTAAGAGTCAAAATTGGAAAGAATAAATGACACACAGATTACTAATCCAAACAAATAAAAAGAAAAATTCCGAAGTAAAAGATTACAATTATTAAAACTTTTTTTTTGGAAGCTAATTAAAGATGGCAGAATTATGCTGAAAAAAAAAAAAAGACTTTGTAACTTAAATTTAAGAAAGAGTGTACAAGATTATTATCTTGTATGCTGATAAAAGGACAAAAGAAAATAGATGCGCAGAGAAGTCTAAAAATAGATCACGACTATAAAAGGTCAGAAAAACTTAAAACTGTGTCTTTGTCTTTTCATTAACTAGCAGCTTCCATTAGGTCTGGGATAGAGAAAATATCCTATCCCAGATTACTCATATGCTGAAGTGAATCGTCATGCAGAGTGGAACTGATACATTTATCGATACCTTTCATCATATAGGTCCCTCAGAAAAAACCTTTGAGTCTAGCCATTAGGACAGGCCAATAACCTACTAAAATGTCGACAGAGGGAAACTAGTTAACTTCAATGAGCTCTTCAAAACGCATATTACAAAACTTACCATTAAGATTATTCATATCCTGATTGTGACTAAATTAAGCATGTTCAAACAATCTTTCCTATAAGCTTATAATATTACTACTAATAGAGACATTTGCAGAATTATCATTCAAAGAACTTCCTAGAAGAAACTTAATTGAACTTTAATTATTAGACTGTTTTAGTTAGTTGATTTAATGTCTGGATTAGCATGCATGTAGTCTTTCTAATTAATTAGTAATGTGTTTTTAATATTTTAATTTGTTAGATTAAAAATATTTATTTCTAATATCAACTATTCATTGTGCGTTATTAATAATAGTTATTAATTTTATTAATGTTAGTTTATTAGAATTTGAGTATAAATTACCTTGACCAATATGTTTATTTATTAACTAAGCCTTGGGTGTAATATCCTCTAAAAAATAACAAAATTATGGGACATTATAACCCTGATCTTTTTAGTTACTTGTGTCAAAATTAGGATGTGAGGAAGTTAGGAGTCTATTGACTATGGTGCCCTCTTATAAATTAAAACTAACTTCGTCGACAATCCCGGTCGTAATAATTAGTAGGCCAGTTAATCAGGAAATATAGCTATGTTTTTGGAAATATGAACAAGATATTTCTTTATTGTTTGATTAACTTTCACTTCATTGTGTGTAAAATAAGGCCTACTAGAAACTGGCAAAATGTAAAGAACGTTACAATATATATAATCCAATTTATAAAAGTAAAATAATTCAGTATTTTGACTGGACTTATTTAGGAACTATGATAAATTAAAAAATAATAATTTTTTTTAGTTTATGAGTATATGCAATTATTTTTTAATAAAGTTGTTAACTTTTCATGCTTTTTAAACACCCTTCATTTTTTTATTTTATAAATATCTCAAAATTGTTTCATTTATTTACAAGGATTCAAAGAAACCTTTGTTTTGATAATAAATTTTGTCTTCTCATTCAACAGTAATTTTATTTATTGATTGATAAAATGTAAAAGTTTTGACTTATATATAATGAATTTCTGTTGAAAATTATATTATGCTTTTACTTTTTTAAAAGTAATAATCCTGTTCAAAAAACAGTATATATTTATGAAGTTATAAATTAAGAAAAAATAATATATCTGAATTAGAAAAAAACTAGTAAAAAGGTTCTGTAATAATTTTTATATAGGATTCACCTTGTTCACTACCCGAGTTTCAAATTTAGGTCAAGTAAAAGTTGAGATTTTTTTCAGATTCAAATAATATTAAGATTATTTTTTAATGATCATCTCACAGCAATCTAGCTAACAAAACAAAATTGATTAGTGAATACGTGTCTAGTTTTTTTTACTGAAGTTTATAAAAAAACAAGGATGAATTTTGCACTTGGTAAGGTTGATGATTACTTCTTCATTGTTTTTCTACTATGGAGAAGTTTTTGCTTGCAGTAAATAATTAAGACTGTTTTATCCTTTTTTTTTTTTTTGCCTATATACAGGGTGTCCGTAAAGTCCATGAGTAATTTAAAAAATTTACAACTTTATTAATATTTGTGATAGAGAAGTCATGCAGAATGTATTAGAAATGAGAAAATCTATATATTTTTTTGTTGTTTTATTGTATTTTATTAAGTTTCCACATGTCCTTGATCATTAGTAGCACAAAGGGTAATACAACATGGCCTACTATGCCATGATTTATCATGGATTGAGCTTGTCTATTCAAAATTTTTCATCCATTTGGCAATAGTGTTTCTATGAGTTGATTCTTTACTGTATTCAGTTCTAAAAAATTTTTCCAGCATCAGTAGATTTCAATTCAGGCAACCAAAAGACACAGTTTTCTTTTTCTTCAGTTGAAGCCATGGGTATATAATTCTGAAAAAGAAATATTTTTAAAGTTTCGAAGAATTATTAAATTATTGTGTTGAAAAGTTACTAAATAATTTTTCTTAAAACTAGCTACATTAAGCTTTCTAATACTTTTTACAGATTTTTTCTATCACCAATACTAATAAAGTTATAATAAATTTTTTAAATTGCATATGGATTTTATGGACACCTTGTATGTATATCAAAGTTTCTGCATAATGATTTAATAAGCTATAGAATTTTAAGTTTTACAAAAACATATATATTTACACAAAAATAATAGTGTTTACATAAAATAATGACAATTAAGACAACACATTACATGCATTGATTAATACATGTTTTTAATGAGAGAAAATTATAATAATATTTTATTAGAATGTCTCCCAGGGATCTTTTTATTTTTAATTAATTTTTTTTTTTTGTAATAGGAGAAATATATATTTTTCTAAGAATTGACAAATTCTTAGGTTACATAATGAGTGTAAAAAAAATTTTTAACTGTTAGGCATATTGCATATAATGTATAATTTTAAATAAATGATTTAAAATTATTTACTTTATGAACAATATATTTAGATTGGACAAAATAATGGGGAACTCATTATAATAATACTATATTTTTGGTATATAGATTACCAAGAATTTGGTAAGAAGAATCTGACATGTTTATGTCAGTTTTATAAACTTCTGAGAAATGTTAAGACATTTGAGTTTAAGCAATACTAAGTTATTAATTTAGAATAATTTGGAGCATCTATGTCAAAAACTGTCAAATTATGTAATGTCAGTGGTCTTAAAAATCAGAATGGTATTCAATAATAATAGAAAAATAATATCTGCTACAACTTAGTCTGATCAAAAATAAATGCTTACTGAGAGGAAGTGATGCATGCATATTAAAATGAATTGCAGTTAAACTGCAAAACTCTTAATTGAATAGATTACAAAGAAGATAAGTATACATCTGAACATTGTATGTGATAAAGCAGAATATTTATATCGCAGCTATTCCAGAGCTACTACTTTCTGGTGAAAAAGCTATAATGTGGAAAAACGTAATTTCCAATCAATAGAAAGGTTTTTCTAGAAATTAGAAAAGAATATGTGAAATATGCTGGTAGGATTCACATGATTTAGACAATTTTTTTGGTTCAACTAAGACTTATATTAAAACATTCCAGCTTCAGACTATTTAATATTTGGAAGAACAATTCCATTTTATTGGACAAATATTACTTTTTATAATAATAATGCTTCAATTTTTGTAACCAATATCATCAAACATTCATTTGAGAAAAATAAGAATAACTTTACATATCCTACATTCTCTTCCCAATCATCAGATCTAAATATTATTGAGGTTGTGTAGACCTGTCTTGAACAATTCAAAAATTAATATTTTTATCAAACATTTCAGATATTTTGAAATATTAATGGTGATTTTATTATCTTGTTAATATAGTTTTTTCATTATATATTTATATATTAAAAAGAATTAGTAAAGCCCGTAAAATATATTGAAATTATGTAATTTTTAGATATCATTAATATTCTGTAATTGTTTATTATTTTTTTAACATATGTTTGAAATAAAAGTTTAACATTTTTAAAACTTATTTTTATAAAAATATTACAAATACACTTTAAGAAGAATTACTACATTATTTTCAGCTCGAAATTTTAACATTACTTCTCCTAAAACTAAAACACACACTATTACCTCCCCCGACGAACGGACCAGCCGAAGCCGGGCACGTATCGGTATCTCACAATCACAACGTAAGTGGACAATAATTTTAGTGTTGTTATGTTAATGTTGTTTGTGTGTTATTTCTCTTGTGATTAAAAACTTTGTTAATTTTTACAAATAAGATGATAGGAGGTTGTTGTAAACAGTGGTTGTATATTTGTTAATATTTTTGTCAGAAAACATACAAAATAAAAATATTTCTTAGTAAATCATAGAAATATAGCTCTATTAAATGTTTGTTTTTCACTTGAAATTAAAATGAAATTTTCATTCTACCTCATGATTATGGAATACTAGTATTATTAATTAAAGTGACAAAAGAGCTGTGAATTTTCAGGGTATGTTTGCATTCATATATAAAATATCATCTAGAAAAATAACTCTTTCTAAATTAATGAGCTAAATATTAATACATCTAAAGTTTTTTTTTAAAAAATGGGAGCAATTCATTCTGCATATATATCTAATATTTAAATATATCAAGAAACACAATACTTTGTAGTAAAAATAGTTATAATATTTATTATTTTACTATTTGCACACGAAGGAAAATTTTATGGGGGGGGGGGGTAATAGTATCCACTTTTTTTTTGTCAAATTCTTTGTGAATTTTCCTTATCATTATTTATGATCATACAAAAAAGGACGTAAAATTATATAGTATGTGATTTTTTTTTTTTTTTTTAAAAAAAAAAATCAGATATTAAATTAAACTATCATTGTTTTGTTGTTGTTGTTTTTTTTTATGTGTCAAAGCGTCGGCCGGAAAGCGAATCCCGGAACAATTGCTTGTAAGGTAGCTGTGCTAACCACTCGGCCACCAACGCTTGACTATCATTGTTTTGTTAGAATTGAAGTCTTACAATTAAAATATCATAAGAAGATAGAAAGGCAAATGCATACCATGTTAAATAATAATGAATTGCTGTATTGTACACCTCAATGTAAAAAAAATAATATTCATTTTGAATCATATTAAATAATATCTTATGGATTTTAAAAAGAAAATCTTGGTATTATGAGAAAATATTTAAGCAAAAAATGCAGGAATACGATTTATAAATATCTATATTATTGCCTGTCATCTATCATTATGTGAAAAGTTAAAAACACTGATAATTTGATATTGTTATCTAGAGTGGGACCTAATGTGCTAAAATTATTTTAAATCTAGCTTGTTCTTTAACTAGTTTGAGTCCAAAGTTGATTGTAGATTAATTATAATGATCTTGTATAGAACTGATAAAAGACTGATACATCTGTTATTTTTATCACCCTCCCCCCAATCGTTCTTAAATATCAACATCATTCTTGCATTTTCCAATTATCTGCTACATTTGTATACTTGTGTATAATTTTGCCAACATTTTTAATATTTCTTCTTTTAAGATATCACTAATAATTTTAATACTTTCAGAACTTTTTTATAGATTTGTTTGCATGATTTACCTTTTCTTTTAAAATACTAGGCAATTCAGTTCTAAACTGTAGGAGATACTTATTTTTTTATTGTTATATTTTTGTTTTTAATAGAAGTCTTCCATATATTTCATGACATTATATCTCTTAGTAATAGTTCCATTTTTTCTTTTCATTGATAAAACAATTGTTTTTCCATTACCAAGATGTTTATACAATTAAATCATTTAAATAAAAGTAATAATTATATTACTGTTCAAAAACTTTTTTAATAAAAGAAAAAAATTATCTTAAATTATTGCTTGTAGACCAACTTAATGAAAGATGGGAGTCAAAGCTTATAAGAATAATATTAATAATGTTTAATCATTATTATAACACAATAAAATTTCAATATAATGAAGAATCAAAGCCTCTTTTATATACATCTCATACATAGCATATATTAACTCATTTTTTGTTGATAAACTTTGATTAGAATAGAATATGTATTACTTATTGAACTGCAAATATGAAGTGCTTGTGTATATATATATATTACAAGTATAGTATGCATAAATAAATTAAAATTATAAACCAAATTTTTTAAATGTAATAATAATTATTACTAATAAATTCAAGGGACATATTTACATATATTTTACCAAGTGTATGTTCATTAATTCATTCTATGACAAAATAAGAATTACCATATTTTTATTTTGTAAATAAAGTAAATAGTGAAATGTCTGTATTTCATTGCAATTAAATAAGCTCTGAGTAATATTCTTTTCTTTTTTTTTTTAGAAACTTTTTTCCTTTTATAGAAATGTAATAGCAATGTCGTTATAAAAGAACCATAATCTAATTGTTTTAATGTTTTTAAATTAGTATCATCTTTAAGTATGTTGTTACATTTTGTAAAACTTTTAGCATTAAGCTTAGAAAACATTTTATTATGCGAAATATTGTACATGAAATTCCGAAAGGATAATAAGTAAAAAATAAAACATATATGTTGTCAACATAAACCCAAGACATTTTATTAGTAAACTTGATAGTATGATTTTCTAAGACAGAAAAATGTCTGCTGGTATTTTGTAAAATTTATTTACAAATTTTAATTATTTTTTTTTTTAAATGTCATTGCTTTCAGCACTCTGAGATGTAAAAATAGTTGCTTAAATATTATAAATTTTAATATTTTATTTGTGTGTGTGTGTTTACATGTGTATAATTGAAATTGTGTATATTGATATAGTGTAATTCACATTTTCATTGTTTATACTTTTATATATTGATATAAAATGCATTTATTCAATGTGTGTACTATACATATATTTATTTAAAAATATAAAGATATGAATTAAATAAGAACAAAAGTTACAATATTTATATGATAAAAGTAATAATTAAAATAAAAAAATTAATATTTACATTCTTCCTTCTGAAGGGCAACACTGTAAATTTGTTTTTCTATATTTTTTTATGTTTATGAAAATAGCTCTTTTTATAAAGTTATTAAAAAGAGAGAAAATTAACTATCTTGTTTCACTTCGCTACATATTAGCAGTTCATTTATCTTAATTTTCAAATAACTGATAATGAATATTTAGCAATATTTTTCAGGATTTTTGTATTTATAGATTAAAAATGGTTTTCTTTTTTAATCACAAGTTTGTGATACATGATCTTTTATTTTTTAATGCTTTAAAACTGGCAAGCTTTTGCCTCATGATTTTTACTTAAAATTATTTTGGAATGAAATCTTTTCTGCAGTCAGAAGTAAACTGCTTTAAACTTTTAGTATGACCTTTAAGTTTAAATGAGACCTTTTCCTTTTAGATGATTACTATTTTTATTTTAAATTCTAATGGTGTTATTATGTATGACATCGCATTTTCAAATGGCTTATGATATCTATATTTCATATGCTTTTAATAATTTTTAATTTTACATTTAAGCTGTAAAAATAACTTTTTTTTAAGTTTAAGAAATATTGATGTTATACTGAAATTACAGAAAAATATTTATATGATAATATTAAAAATGATCTTTGTATTTTTAAATCACTTGCATTTTTTTTAAGCCTATATATTGTGAAAGTTTTTTATTAGTGAATTTCTGGTCTGTAAAAGTGATGAGAGATTTTATTACATTATTTTACAATTACTCAATAATTAATGATTGGAAAAGTCATGATTTGTGAATAAGTTGAGTATGAGGACTTTTATACACTTACATATATATATATATATGCATCTGTGTTTGTGTGTGTGTAGAATCTTAAATATCTATATGTATGTTAAAATTCATATTGTCATTGTGTTATAATGCAATTAATTTTTATGTTGATATATGCATATATTTGTGTCTACAGAAAGGAGCTTACTTACTATTAACTGAAAGGAGACTTAATTTCTTTTATTAAAGGTCTTAAAGGAACCGGGCAGGGCAAATTCTTAATATCCATTCCATACATTCTTCTTGTCCCAACATGAATGGACTTCTTAGTATGATGAGTTTATTGGCTTTTTGCCTGAATTAAAAATACACCATGGTTTTCTTTTCAGTTGCCTGATAGCTCTTAATTGAATTATCAGTTGAGTTTTCTTGAAGGCAAAATGAATGTGTGAGTGTGGATGAACTTTTATTAAATAGATATTTACAATTGTGACAGACAAAACTAAATTATGGGTTGGAAAGTTGCCCGTCATGGCAGCAGTAGATGGCTGAAAGCAGAGCATTCTAAGAATTGTGTTTTCAGACCCACGCTGCAATTTGATGATGACCTTTTAGGTATTTATAACATTCAGGTGAAGGAAGATTGCACAAATTGGAAGAATTATCTAGTATTAAATGGAGCATATTTAGACTTTGTGAAGTAGAAGAAGTGAAGAGACAATTTGATTTAAAAAGTGACATACTACATTACAAGGCACAACTATTGGCAATACAAGTGAAGTAGGTTTCATTATAAATAAAAAGTGGAAGAACAACATGAGGATTAATGGTGTATCAAATAGAATGACAAGATTATTTATTTAACTTTGTAGAAAATGCCAAATGCAGATAATTTAGGTTTATGCTCCAATTGAAAGATATTGATTGAAATGAGAGAGGATACAGACTTGTGGAGTTCATAGAAAAATACAACTTTATATTGTGAATTCTTTCTTTGAGAAAAATGCTAAAGGGAATGGACATGGAAACATCCAAATGAATATGAATTGGATTATTTTTGACTAGCAGAAAATATGTATTTCACTATTGTAATATTCTAAATAAATTCAACATAGAAAGTCATCATTGATTAGTGAGAAGGAAGATACCTGTTAAACTAGAGATCAAAAATTATTAAGAAAAACAATATTCATAGTTGATATTTCTAATCTTCAGAAACATTCCAATGAATTTAAAGTAGAACTTGCAAATCATTTAAAAATATTAACAGATTTTGTTTCAAAATTTGAATAAAATCAATTAGATAACTAATACACTATTAGGAACTATAACAAAGATAGCTGGTACAAAAAAGCAGAAATTGACCTGTAAAATTTCTACAGAGATAAGACAATGTTTGATGAAAAAATATAAAAATGATGATCCATTTAAGAAGGATTAAAAAACTAGAATTTGTAAAATAATATGAAAAAAGAGTTAGTAATGAAGTAAGAAAATATAATTGTGAATCAGCAAATGAAGCTATAGAAGAGATCAAGTGATTAAAGCATAGATCCAGGACATTTCCATATTCTGAAGTATATTTATCAAAATGCAACAGCAAAAATTATAGATACTAAGATTAACATTGAGTTGGGCATGTCCAAAACTTTTTGCAGCAGTTTGCAAGAAATATTTTGTGGATTAAAATGGAAATCCAAGGGAATAACAATAAATGGAAATTATTTAAGGCTTCTAGATTTTGCAAGTGGGTTAATTGTTTTTGCAAAGAAAGCTTCTGGAAATGTTGCAAGAGTTATCATATGAAAGTCTAAAGTAACGGTCAATGGATTTTCTCAAAAGAAGAAAATGAAGATTGATAATGACAAATTAGAAGTTAACAACTATCAATACTGGATCAGATAATTAAGGTTGGAGAGCTTTTGATGAAAATAACTTAATATTAAAAGAAAATTGGCCTATGTATTTGAAAAGGAATGTTTTAAATAAATGTGTTTTACCAGTTCTTACTATGGATCTGAGACTTGGACATTTAACAGAAGAATAATGCAGAGACTTCAGGATATTCAATGAACTATGGAGAGATATATGTCAGGAATAACAATAAGGGATTGAAAACAAAATGCATGGGTGAGAGAACAAATAGATGTTACTGACATCATTGAAAAATTAAGAGACTGAAGTGATGATGACCGAATGAAATTTTAAACCAGATTCCACGAAAATGTAAGAGACTTAGAAAGAGACCATTTGTGAGATGAAAGGGTGAAATAAAGAAGTGAGCAAGCTTGATATGAAGGGGGACTGTATAGAGATTGGAGAAACTGGATTAAACTAAGGGACTTTCATTCTGAAGTAAATCTATATTCATTGAAAATGATACATATTTGTATATGAATATGCAAATAAGGGTTGTCATCGAATAGCCATCATATCCCATTCGATGGCGCCGTTTTCGCACTAAAACACGTAAAAATGCCGTTTCCATGGCCGACACATTCGAACCTGCATTTTCTATAATACAACTTTTTTTGTTGTGCTACAGATTGCAGGCCGCTATGTCGCGTCGCAGTACAGCATGTATGTCGCATCACAGCAAATAAATTTTCCGAATTCGCACAGTTTATAAAATGGTTACGGTTTGGTGAGAGAGTGTGTGTATTTGAATTGGATGGATGTTGTTTTCATTGGATTTTTTTTTATTTTAAAATATTGAAATGTTCAGATTTTGTAAAGTAATAATTAACAGACTTTTTACACCGTAGTGTATTGAAGTTTTAAGTGGTAAATGTTGATGAGATATATGTGTTAAGTGAGTTGGAATTAGGTAACGCATCAAGTAACATACTGTTCGTAACATTCCATGAGACAAACAAGATTCTACCGTGTGTATATTTTTGAAATAAAAAAGAGCGTCAACACAAAAATATCCAGTAAGAAAAGTACAATTGTACAGTTTTTTTAAATGTCATAAAAAGCATATATTATAAATATGGTTAATAAGTAAAGAAGACATTTTATATATATATTTGTTGTTGTTTAAAAAAGTTTTAAGTTTCTTTCATTTCTCCGACTACTGTTATACTTTGTTGAATATAGTTTATGTTTATTGTTATCATTTATTTTATAGATGATACTAAAAAAAAAATATTTACAAAAATACGATTTTGATATTTTTTATTTTAGCATTACAAACAACAGAACCCTAAAACTAACCGTAACAACTTTTACTTTTAGTTGTCATTCTATTTGAAATAAAAAATAGCGTTACTAAAAAAAATATTTACAAAAATACGATCTTGATATTTTTTATTTTAGCATTACAAACAACAGAACCCTAACCCTAAAACTAACCGTAACAACTTTTACTTTTAGTTGTCATTCTATTTGAAATAAAAAATAGCGTTACTAAAAAAAAAATATTTACAAAAATACGATTTTGATATTTTTTATTTTAGCATTACAAACAACAGAACCCTAACCCTAAAACTAACCGTAACAACTTTTACTTTTAGTTGTCATTCTATTTGAAATAAAAAATAGTGGTAATATCTGTTTGTCTGTAAAAAAAAAAAAAAATTAAAACAAAGACTAAAAAAGTACAAAATAGTGATAACACAATAATATCTGTTTCTCTGTAGAAATAAAATGTAAAAGGAAGACTAAGAAATTTTACTTTTTATTCCAATTATGAGTTTTTAAACAGCAACAAAAAAAAGTTGTAACCCCAGTAAAAAAAATATCCGATAGAAAATTGATTTTTCTAATAAAGCAAATTAAAAAAACATGAATCAAATTGTAATTTGTTTATTTTATTTTACATTTATTATTATCATTTAATTTGTATACGTTAATAAAAAATAATATTTAAAATTAAATAATATTTAAAAAAGATGATTTTCTTTTGTTTTTATTTTTGCATTACAAAAAACACATCAAAATGATTATAATTAACGGCCCGGGAATGATCATATTTTATAGTTTTAGTGTGAAAACAGCACCATCAAGTGAGATATGGTGGCTATTCGATGACAACCCAAATAAGTTTTAATAGATTTTATCTATTGACATGTAACATTTTTACTTTTATTACATCTTTTTTTTTCTTTTTTGAATACATTTTATCTTTATGCACATATGTAACTATTATATTTCTTTACATTGTAATTAAAATAAATGATGTTAATTAATATATCAAAATTATTAATTTTTCTAGTCATTAAATGATCTAAGTCTTTTATATTAATTTATTATTACTATTATAAACTTAATTTATGATAATAAAAAAATTAAATATCAATTAAATGTTTAACATTATAAAATAAATGTCTTTATATGGTAATATGTGTATAAATATAATAAATAAAAAATCCATTTTGATAATAATAAAGTTTGGTTTGTAAAATTATGCAATTGTTAGAAATTAAAATGTATTACAAGATATATAATAAAAATAAAAATATTTTCAATTTGTGATATATATATAATAGAGAGAGGGAATAAATTTTAAAAATCATATTTTTATAGTGTATATTTCCATATAAATGTAAATAGTATATTTGTGTAAAAATTAAAGAGATTATATATGTAAAATTGAGGATTAAAATAGATATGGAAATAACAGATAGATTATTTAACAATATTTTTGTTTGTATTAAAAAATTTACGTTATGAAAATTAAAATAATATATTGTTATTATAGCCCTGTGAAAAAAAAAATTCTAGCCAATTAAAATGATATATTAAAAAAATTAGAATTATAAAAACAAGAATATTGAAGATAATAAATAAAATTGTAATTTTTAAAGAATATAATGTTACTCAAAACAACTAAGAAATATGTATAATTTATCTGACTATATGATTATAACATTAAAACATTCATGGATTAGTCTTTTGACTAATTAAGTATCCAAATTTTTTACTGAAAAATTACTCTTAATATCTAGTGTTAATGATTCCGGTTTGAAAGTTCTAATTTGTCTTAAATTAATATAGATTGATCTGGACTACTTTTATTTATTAAGTTATCAAAATTCTTATATGATTATTTACATCAAAGTATAAGATTTTTACAATGTAATTTAATATGTTCTTAAAAAGAAAAGGTGATTACATTGTAATTCCTGAGAACAAGTAATATATCAAAAATAATAAATATATATCTCAATAAAAATATTAATTTTATGAATACTGATGTAATATTAATAAATTCATGGAATTGAAGATATATGATGTGAGAATTTTTTTAGTAATAAAAAAATTCTAAAAAAAGTATATTAGTCTTTTAACCGAAATAATAAAAGGTGTTTCTAAAGTATTATTGAGCAAGAATAATGAATATTAGAAAAATTAAGATTACTGTGAAATAAAAAAAAAAAATGTTTATTTTCAATTGTGTTTTGGAAATGATATATACGAATACTTTAAAATGCTATTTGATTACTTTTAAAAGATAGGTAGATTGAACTTAATGTCCCTAGAGATATATTTGGTGGTCATTGCTTATAATATATTTGAATAGCTACAACATGTATAAACTATTCACAGATGATCCTCTATTAAAAAAAACTAAACTACATAATATATTAACAAAAAAAATACTTCTGTAACAATTGGACAAGATAACAAAATGGTAATTTTCCACCGACTTCTGAACATAGTTTCACTGATGGAGTTGAAAGCAAAATAAACCAACCAGTGTAATGAAAAGTCACAATGCTAAAAAAATTATTATAATAAAAGAACAAACTTCATTTCACATAAAAGACATGAGGAATAATTCTTCTATTGAAATTATACAACAACTGCATAACCAATGCTTAATGATCAATAATAGAACAATCACCCCAATACTTTTGGTTTTTCTTCCAAAATTTATAATGAGTTGAATGTCAGGTATTGTATATGGATCAAATTTACATTTAGAACTCTACTTACAAACTGCTCACTTAAATTACACATTCTGCAATGGTTTTTCTTGGAGGCTTAAAAATAATGTAATACTCACTTTTCTATCACAGTTTACTTATAATATAATCGCTCATCTCAATAGTATAATTAACAATTTTTATATATATCCTGCTAATTCTAAAACTTTCATCTTTGACCTATACAAACCTAGATTAAAATTACAGCTGTTAATGTTAGAAATCAATTTCCCTTAAGGATTATTTGCGATTAAGAATTGGATAACACAATTAACACTACATGTATTATTGTTCCCAGAGACTAAACACACAACACATGAAAATAAATCCTCTGGAGATACCTTGGTAATTTAGGTTTTTTAACATTATCTCAGTCAAATACTTCTGAGATGGAGATTTTTATCCATCACCAGTTCCCTTTTCTATCTTTCAGAATACTTTACCTTGACCAACATATGAGTATAATAACTTTTTTACATAGGACCTTACTATTAATGTAATCACGCTTTATCTATATAACAAAACCGATCTAATAAAGCAATTCATTAATTAAATAAACTGTTACTTAAATACAAAGCCTTATCCTGCAATACAAATGGGTGCCTTTAACATGTCTTATGCTGAATTTGTCTCCAAATTTATACATTGCATTAACAGACTATTTATGAGTGCAGAGGGTTTTTCTCCAAACCCTATCTCACTTTATACAAGAAAACTCCTTCTATTGATCTTCTCTTTTATTTTCCATATCTCCATTTTATCATTCAGCCTTCCCTAACTCCTGTCTCTTTCTCTGATCATTTCGCTCTTCATGCTGTACTTAAGGTCAATCTTATAGATTTCCCTATAGTAACACAGTTAGAGTACTTCTCAAAATGCTACCACAGAGGCAATATTCTCTAAGATATACATTTTCCCCCCAAAGATCAACATTGTGACACTTAATCCAGTAGAAGCTTGGTTTTCTTTTGTTAACATTATTAACTCAGTTATTAATTTTTACACACACAAAATCAACCTCAATGTTAAAAAAAAATTAGAAACAATCCATTAACAATTACAACTCACATCATGTGATCCTGGTGCAATTTCCTTCATTTAACATCAAAAACAAGAATATAAGAATACCCAAAAAATATTAGTTGACTACATTTCCACAGAAAAAGGTAAAATATTCCTAGCCCAACTGCACCATTGGTCCAAAGGATATATATGGTGAGCCCTGATTTATATAACAAACAGATTCATTCCCTCTTCCATTACTAAAGATTCACAAATAGATTTCAATTCTTTCAAATTCCTAATATACCCACTTGTTTTCTCAAAGTGGTGGCAATTATGAAATTCATAAATACCAAATTGCAATCAATTTAAATACTATGCCATATAGTACACATTCAGGTTCACACACAATCCCTAAATTTGTTCAGTCATCTCAGCCATTTTACCATCTACATTATTCACAATATTTTAAATTACCTCTCTACACAAATTCACAAAATTGATCAGCTGTACCCAATTTCACTGATACCCTTTTTAAAAGAAAACATTGCGCTATCCCCCCTGAATAGTTTACAACCAATCTCCATGATACCATTAATGATTAAAGTTTTGGAAAACTTAATTAAGAGCAATATGAACCGATCCTGCTGCCCAACACATGAGCTTATCAATTTGCTAAGATGAGAATTCCTACTATTACAGCAGTGATTGTCTTCAGAGTAATCATTGATCAAGCCAGGCAAGCTAAGGCTGAGCCTGTTGCAATACAGCTGGATATCAGGTCAGCTTTTGACTTAGTTCCAACAGATGAATGCCTTCACCTACTCAAAAACAACACAAGATTCCTACACCAATCCTATATATTCTAGCAAACCTCTATAATAGAAAGATTCACATAACTAAATAGTAAAACTACTTCAACTACTCAAAAACAACAAGATTCCTACAACAATCCTATATATTCTAGCAAACATAATAGAAAGATACATATTTCTAACTGGTAAAATAACACTATAACTGAATACCTCAAGACTCTCCTTTAAGTGCCTTGCTCTTTATTACATGTATTGACCCTCTTTTCATTCAAATTGAAAACAGTTTTCCTGGTATCCATATACAATCTACAAAACAATATATCAAACATTTCTTACATGGATGATCTTGTTATGATTAGTTCCATCAAGCAATACATATCACAACTAACTTCTCAACTCATAATAATATACTAAAAATTGCTCCCTGAAGTTTCAAAATGTCAAAATCGTCAACCTGGAACATTCTATCTGAGAAAAACATTGCATCACCTTTCATAGTATCTCCTCATAAATTCCTTGGCTATGCAATATATCTTTCAATCAGCGAAATGAGAAACTATCCAGAACAAGCTCTTAACTTCCTTGGAAGGCAATTTTTATCTATTGTTCCATGGCAAAATCTTACTTATTAACATATTCACCTTCCCAAAACATTGCAATTACTATAAGATCTATGCAGAAATCTTCAAATATCAATGGTCTATCATTACATTGTATTCCTGTCTTCCATCTACAAAGAACAATAAATGAAATCACACAAGGATCCTCGACTTTTTTTCCTTTGTACTCAAATTTCATACCTGTCAATTCGACTGACACTCCATAAACAAAGAATAAATTCTTAGACAACTTACTCAAATCAATCACTTCTTTAAATCATACAATTTTTAAGGAAAAAATCCACTATTTGGGTGCATACAACTTACTACATCAGGATGATATTATAAAAACTGCTAAATTTCACAAATAAATATATTATTCAAAAATTTAAATACTGTTATCTTGAATCTTAATATCTGGATTTCATGATTAAAGTAAAACAATGCACTCTGCTAACAAATGGCCTTTTAGCCAAAAGATGTGCCAGTGCTAACATACATAACTATTGCCAGTTGTTGCCATAGGCATGAAACCAGCACATTCTACAATATTGCAGTGCCCTCATCAATAGCATGAACAGAGGCTCTTCTTGATATCAGAATATTCACTTTTATACATTTTATTCTGTGGTTTCTGATGTGCCACTTTTGCTTTAGTCCTACATCTAATAAACTTTGCTCACTCTTTTATAGCAAATTTAGTAAAATTAAAATCAGAGATCAGGTTTTAGCACCTGTAGACATATTTGCAGCGACCTGGAGTTTAATAATATTGCCTGCACCACTGTAGGTACTACATAACCAATATATTCCTTTTAGAATGGCTATATTTTTATGTGCCAGTTTTGTAATGATATTTGAATAAATTTTAAGTTGTTTTTATTGACAAATTACCTATAAACAAAAATACTTGTCTCATTGTTTCATATAGTGGAATCTCATTATAACTAATAAGCCAATAAACTTCTTTTAAAAGTATTTTATAAGTAATTACATGCTAGTTGTTGTTTTCTCTTTTTTTGTTTCGAAAATATAATTTTGACATTGTTTTATCACATAAGTATCATAAATAAATGTGGTTTATAATCAATATTTTTAAATCAATAATTTATTATGCATTTCAGCCAGCAGCAGGTCAGGATCACCATCTTCTCGGCTCAACTATGCTACTTATAGTTTGGGCCATTCAGAGCTCGTCAATCGACCTAGGCGAAAATCGGGTATACCCTGCAGCACAGGGCATAGTCGAGAAACCAGTCCTAACCGATTAACTAGTCTACGAGATCGACGTCTCAGTGGAGGCAAACGAATTGGTGGAGGAGTGGCAGAAAGATTACCTCAACAGACAAAATGCAAGCACATACTTTATATTTCTATATTTTGTATTATTTTTAATATAGAGTATTTTGAAAAAGTAATTAAATATATGTACATCTTAATTTTAGCATGCGTGATGGCTCAGCGGATCCTTCAACAGAGTCAGGAGGCTGAGGCAGCAATGGCTGACGCTTTGGTTAGTATTTAGTTTGTTAATCATAAAATAAATGAAAAAAAAAAGTTAAGATATAGTTTATTTATAATTTGTTTTTGTTCTTTTCCCCTATGTAGATACTTTTAATGATGAAAATTTTAAATTGACCATGTCATTCAGATTTATTTTATATTTAATGTTTTAATTTGTCTTTGAATTATTAATGAACATTTATATAAAAATGACTATTATTTAGTGAAGCATTTAATAATCTGAATATTAATGTATATTTTACATTTAAATTTATGTTGTGAATGTGTATGATATGAATTATACAATTTTTGCTAAATTATATATTTGCTTTAATTTAAAAACATTTACTTATGAAATTGCTGCTATACCATACCATATTGATATTGTAGTAACTGCTTTGGTAGTGTTCTGTTTAATTGTGTCAGCCGCTTGATGGCGCTAGCGCTATTTCTAGCTAAATTCCTAGAAATATGCCGTTCCGTCGCTGCAGCCACGCCGATAGCCTTTTTTCTACGATAAAACACAAAGAGTCCGTTATACTCGGCTGCAGGCTACTACTGTGGCTTCTTTCTATGCTAAAAGCATAGAAAAATGCCTTCATTGGCAACTGTAGTTGCTTGTGTTACACACTATCATAATGCTGGGTTGTCTATTTTCACTACAGTATTGTTTGAGGGTGTGTTGACTGCATCGTGTTTAAATAATTGAACTTTTCAGGTCCAACATCTTTTTTTCATGTGAACTGACTTACTGGTACCTTGTAACAGTTTTAACAGTGTTGTCACTGTTCCATCAGGACTGTGTAACCCTCAGAAATTGAATTTTAGTGTGCAGCCCAGCACTATATCGAAGATCCCGATGAAAGTAATGTATACACCAGAAATTATCCGAGACAAGTAAGATGATTGCTTCGAACTCTGAAAATTGGCAATTGCCAGACACTGGAGTCGGCTTTCATTTTAATAGTTTGTTATAATTATTAACTTTAGTGGATAAATTGAAATCTAATTTACTGTTTCTCAAAACGCAGCGTCTGATTAATTACTGTCCGAAAAAGGGTAAAATTTATTTTCATTTTTTATTAGAAAAGTACCATAACTTTTCCTATCCACACACACCCAAAGAAATCAGTCTGATTAATTACTGCCCAAAAAAGTCTCTGATATTTACTATTATTTGTTATTAAAAAAGTAACGTAATTTTATATATATACACACAAAAAAAAAATAATGCCACTGTCTGATTAATTATTGCCCCAAAAAGTCAAGTTGGCTTTCATTTTAAACAAAATCTGTTTGAATTTTTAAATTTTGTGGAAGTTGTAATATAATTTACCCAAAAAAGCCAGTCTCTGATTAAGTACTGTCCAAAAAAGTCTCTAATGTACTATTATTTGCTATTAGAAAGTAATGTAATTTTTTATTGACACACATGCACACACAAAAAAAGCCAGTCTCTGGTTAATTACTGTCCAAAAAAGTCCACTTACCATTTCTATATTTTGTTTGAATTTTTTAATTTTGTGTAAATAGTAATATAATTTACTTTTATTTCCTATTCCAAAAATAAAGTCAATAGTTGTATAGAATCACTGGCCTGGGAACGTTTTATCTGTGTTTTTGCTTAGCATCAACGCCATCAAGCGGCTGACATGATAGAACAGAAAACTACCACTGCTTCTTTAGTTGAACTTATTGATGGCAGAAATTTTTTGTTATAAATAAGAAAACTATTTCAAGTTTAACTCCTAACGTATATTAAATTGTGATCTGAAGAAAAACTCATTAAAATCAAACATAAAATATAAGTTTAAAAATTAATTTAAACTTTATTTCAGAGATTAACCTTAACAGTGACAACTGTTTCATAATTTATATCAGTGGTCTTCAACCTTTTCACACCTGCAGACCGCCAAAAATAAGGATAAGATTTTGTGGACTGGCAGAAGTTTACAGATAAATTTTCTTAAAAATGTAATCTGCTTAGCCTTAGATAAACATAATTGTTATAACTGACAAAAATAGCACACTAGTTATTGGGTATTGTAATGGTGTTGCTTACCTTCACATGCTGAACACAGAAAACAGTACAATAACAGTCATTCTCATTAATGTGCTTGCATTTCTATGTTTATTATTTCATTGTCAAAACATGCAAGAATATAATGTTATTCATCTGAATGTTAGGAAATATCATAGCTAGTGTAATTACATGGCAATGATTATGATAAATGTAATATCTGTATTTAATGTTAAATATACAAGATGGTTATATATATATATATGGAGGTTGTCTTTTGATAGTAGTAAGCGCAAAATAGAAATCGCGTAATTAAAATCACCGTATACAGGCAAAAAACCAAAATTCGTCGTATTTTAAATCTGAAAAAATAAAACGAAACTTGTAAAAGTCTGAAATTTTGATGTTATTGTATTTTTTTTTTTTTTTTTTGTGCTGGTGTGTTGAAAGGATGAAAAAATGTAATTAATTGGAAAAGTTTTTTTAAAAATGGTAAAATAGATATCGTGTAATAGAAATAAAGCCAAAAAAAAAAAATCGCCGTATAATCGCTGTCTTTTAAAAAAAAAGACAACGAAATTTGAAAAAGTCAAAAGTTTTGATCCTATTTTAATTGGGGGGGGGGGGATTGAGAAACACTTTATAAAAGTTAGATACAAAATTTTTTTGGTTGTTTTTCGTTTTAAAAAAAGGTGAAATAGAAAAACAAATTAATTTATGTATGATTGATTAGATTTCGTTTTTGTTTTTAACCAAGTAAAAATGCGATGAAAAAATAAATAAAAACTGTTTATATTAATTAAAAGTTTAAAATCTTATTATTTGTTATTACTAACTTTTTTGCCAGTCTAGCGTAGCCCGGCAGAAAACTTCTGCGGCCCGGCGGTTGAAGACCACTGTTCTATATCATTAGATGTTAGAAGATTAATATCACATAAAATGTTACTTATTAATTGATCTTCTTTATTTAATGATGTTGAGTATTTTAAGATTGCAACTTAGACCATTTCTTATTTGCTGAATTAACTGTTTAAATCTAAAAGTGGTTCATTTTAATGATGTCAGTTATAATCTAATTTTGCTATTGTCAATCTTTTGGTGAATAACATAACAAAACTAAATATCCTTGGACCTTTCAGTTGTTACATTCCACACTATAATTTTTAAATATCTGTTTATGATTTAAATCAAGTGCATATTATTATTTTTTTAACAAAAATTTTATTAAATAAGTTTTATCTTATTAAAATTAGAGAATGATTAAATGTCAAAAAATGGATAGTTTTTTAGTTTTTTTCCAAAGATAAAGTAGTTTTGCACATCTTTTACATGATTATAAAATTTGATATAAGAATGAAATTGATTTACTTTTTATTTAAAATTTGTTGTTTTTTTAGTTTTATTAAATGAAATAAATCTAGAATCACGTGTAATTAAATTTTTGTTTAGAAAATATATATAAAATTATTATCTAAATTTGCTTCATTGTAGTTAAAGTTTATATCTGCAGTTAAAATAATATTAGTTTGTTTTTAATTTGGTTGAAATAATTCATGAAAATTCTAATAATTTATGTTAGCTTTTTATAAATAAGCTAAATTATTTTTAATTATTAAGAACATTAAAATAGAGGTGAGATAATTATTTTTATAATACTTTTATTATATATATTATTGAATGTATTTTCTAATCTTTAATGCTTGTTTTTTTTTTTTTTGCCTTATATTTTTATGAACTTAATATATTTTCACTCTAGATTTTATAATAACGTGAAAGGCTAAAACCTTCGACAGAAGCAACTTAAAAATGCTTATGTGACAGCCAATCAGTTGCAATAATGACTGCACATGGAACTCTCAATTCAAGAACACAAGCCATGAATTGAGAATTCCATGTGCAGTCATTATTGCATCTGAGTGCTGTCACATAACCATTTTTAAGGTACTTCTGTCGAAGGTTTTACCCTTTCACATTATTATTAGATCATCTTTTAGCGCTTAATAAATTTAATAAACCTAGATTTTAATGAATTTATTTGTTTTTATTCAATGTATATTTAGTCTTTTAAATATATTGTTTATTTATTTATTTATTTTTAGTTGTTAATATGTTATTATTTTGTATGTACAATTTTCATGTTTATTATGACTTTATGTTTGTTAGTGTGATTATGTTGTTAGTATTATTATTACTATTATTATTATATACTGGCAAGTTGACAATCATTAACTATCCCATGAAAAATATTTTTCTACAATAACCTATCATCTGTTTGGTTTTTTAGGCATTTCAAAAGAATGTTTGTTTTGTGGTGATATTTATATTAATATTTATACATTTTAGATCTTGTTTACATAAAATGTAATTTTTTTTAAATGCTAAATTTTATTTTATTATTATTCAATATTAGTTCTTTATTGTATGATAGTTTGTTTGAATATAACATACTTGATCATTTTATTTTATTGCTTATACTTTTTTTGTTATGTTTATATTTATATTAGAAAACCTGTTAAACAGTTTTGTTTTAATAGTCTCTTTATACTTTTATTTTACTTACAACTTTATTGCCTATTGTATTTCTTTATAAATATCTATATCTAAGAAGTTAATTGTATTATTTTCTTTTTTATGGGAAATTTTATTTCATCTATACTTTTTATAAAAGTTCAATAAAGTAATTGATTTGTCTATTTATTATGTTGAAAAATAAAATAATCATACCCATATTTATATAAAATATGGGATTTAATTTAACTCCAATATATATATTGTTTCTGTAGATATGTAACTAGTAATAATTGTTTACTGGAATAATTGGATATGTCATTTAAAACATAGGCACCAAAAAATAAATATGATAAAAAGCATAAATTTATTTCATGATTATGCATGAAGTGTGTTAAAGAAGAAGAGATTCAAGATTGTACTAAACAAGTTGAATCTGGTTTCTAATAGAATAGAGGGAACAATAAAATATACATATAAATATTGTAAATTTTAGGCATGATCTCTATGACTCCATATGATAAATAATGTTGTATGTTTCTCATTGTTAACATCCAAATCAATAAGCAAATAATGGTCTCCAACCATAAAACATGGGAACAAATTTAATCAATAACAATTGCAAGAATAAAATTTTCATATAATTTCTTTGTCTGCAAACAAAAGTGGATGAGTCATTTTTGTTTGCCTAGAGGTTTGGTCATTAACTCTGAAACTAGCATATTATTTGTTACATGTTTGCTAGGTGTGTTTATAGCTCTAAATGCATTACATATTTCATGAAATAAAATTATATTTGCCTATTAACAATAACTTTAAACTTTATCAAGACTAGTGAAAATGAGTATTTAGTGATTCTACCTAGGGAACATTTGCACGCCAAATTCATTTGAGTTTTGTTTATGTTTTCTATGAATATATTTTAATTTTTTCATTTGTTCTTGTCCAAATTCATTTCTATTTAAGTTTTTTGGTTATAGACAAAAGTGGATTTACTTTTTTTTCTTTCTTAGCTGTGGTTTAGCACATTGTTTGTTATATGATGAACTGCAGAGTTAATAGTTGTGAATAATATATCAACAGGGGTATAAATGCGAACCTCATATGGATTAGACAATAATAATCAAACTTTCTTCTTTTCACATATGGATTTATAAGTTAGTTGTCAAAATATATATGACCCAATTCCCTAATTCATATAATAAAGAGGACCAATATTACTTAGCTATATTTCCTCGTTGCATATGTAATATTCCTTGTATTGAAACCTAATTTATATTTATTTTATTTCCTTCAAAGCATATTTATAAGTACTGGTTTTTATCAGCCTTGAGTGCCAATTTCAAAGGAATTATGCAATGAATGCATACATACAAAGATAATCTGCGCTAACTCCCAATATAGTAATCCCAACAAAACATTCTAATGGGTACTTATGGTAACACTACATTGGATAATATTTAACTTATAATAATCAAAATATGAAATGCTTGAATGCCAAATTATAAATTTTAACATATTTTACGAATTTATTTTCTAAAATACTTAGTGTAGTCTAACTTCAATAAACAAAACTTACAATACAAAACAATCCAACAAAAATATATATATTTCACCATAACATCATATAAAATACATATATGCAAATAAATTCGCATTCACCATTACAAAATATAAAAAACAACAAAATATATATATAACTTTTCATTAGCAATTAAACTATAAACCCCCTGTTTTAGTTCATCTGTCATTAACCTATGTGTCTGTGGAATGGTATATATTGGCTTGTACCTATATGAGATTAATTTCTCTCACTCTGACATTGATGCTTCAAAACCACTTATTGGTTGGTCAGGATATATAAATGTGCTGATAATATAAAGCAGTGTTATTGTTTAAATCACTATAAAGTCTGTTTCTATACATATAATGAAAAATGTATTAATAGGATATTTAATATATGCATGAACCTATTTCAAAAAGCACTTTAAATTACAGAACATTCATAAAGTACTTGGTTTATGCATAATATAAAACAGATATTCCCTACAACAAAAAAGAAATCAAAATTAATTATAAAATTAACAATAATGTAAAAGAAAAATATATTTTTTTAAGTTTTATTTCTGGGGATTTCAATAAATAAATATTGGTAAGGTTACCTATATATGCAAATTTACTTTTCTTATTCGTTTACCCCAGATAATGTTCATATTTTTCAGGAACCCAGGATTGCTTTTCTTTAGTGGATTCTGAGGTGACCCATCAGCTGAAATCCAGACATTTTACGGTTCACACCGAGGCTTCACACATATGTTTATGGACATTTACATTGGATTCCTTTTTGGCAAGTTGTTCAACAGATGTTAAGCAGGTGGCAAAAGAAAAAAACAGAATCGTGATTAACAATGATACAGATTTCAGTATATTTCTGGCTTCTCTACTCTCTCATATCTATGTACTCTGTAATATATATATTTCAGCCATAGTAGACCCTTTCATAGGTCAGCAATATAATTATCACGAACTATTCTTTTTTTTTTTTACTCTGTCAAAAAGTTCTCTGTTATCCCCCAGAAAAACACTTGGTACTGCACAGGAATCAAATAAACAATGAAACTACCCAGTTAGCACTATTTATTTTCTATGTATCTTTTTTTTTTTTTAAATATAAAAAGTTATTTTTGTATAGTTTCATTACACAAAAGAAACTGCTGGCTCACCACTCAGATGGTCATTCTTATTATTTATCTTTTACAAAATGAAAGTAAAAATTCTAAAAATCCTAAAATAGTCTTGAATTACAAAAGTTTCAGCAAAAAAAAATATTTGCCTCATGCTTTAGTATAAAACTAAAACTCCCCAAAATCTATAAGATTACAAACAAATACAAAAAAACAACAACTTAAGAATGATAGCATTCTTAATCAATCCCTTATAAGATTTATTTATCATTCCCCTCTTTTTTTCCTCTTTCATTATCAGGATTTCATCACTAATTAAATACCAGATACCAATTAACAAAATTCTCATGTAATTATGGTATTAATGAAATTCTTTTCTTAATTTCAAAGCATACAATAATTAACATTCTTTAAATGTTTTATTTTTTATCCCAAAAATAATTCTTAATCTTAACAAAAATTTTAAATGACAACAAAAACAAAATAAGCTGTAAATATAATTTATATCGTTTCTATATATACCTTTCAATCCACAGACACATCTGTCAATACTTGATAACCTTTTCCATTCTTTATTTATTTAATAATATACCTGGATCTAAAGTAATTTAAATCTTCAGCTGAGTCAAGCACCTATGAAAATATATAACGATATAGATATATTCTAACTTAATAGCACTGAGTTAAGTTAGAATATATCTATATGGTTATACCTTTTCATAGTGGCTTGACTCAGCTCAAATTTTTTGGAGTATTTCATTAATATATGAAAAGAGTTTAATGTTAAATAATTAATTTAAACTTTGTGAAAGGGTTTAAACTTAGTTCCTGTCACAATACATAGATAAAAAGTAAAACAGATTTTTAAATAATTTATTGTAAAGCAACATATTTTCTAATAGCTTCATAGAGGAACGATGATAGACACCTCATTCCTAAGTGGTGAAAGTTTGAGCAGTTTTATCCCTTAAGAATAGCTAGGTTCTTATTTACTAGTCAATATATGATAGGTAACTAGTTTGACTATGGATTGGCTATCCAAAAGAAAAATTCTAATCACGATTGTTTAAAAAAAATGTTTATTTCGTTAAAATTTAAATTTAGGTCATAGCATTATAGGCAGTTTCTTTACTTTTCCTCCATAGTTCATTATATATATATATAAAATAATGGATTCAAAATAAAATGTAAATCTCATCACTTTTGGACAATTTATAAAATAGTTCATGAAACATATGATCATAACATTAAGTTAACTTCAGAAAAGGAATACATTTTAAAATAAAATCACTGAATTGAAAAATAAATATTCCTAAAAGTAAATCATAATAATAAAACAAGACCACTTGTCAATGGTGCATGGCCTATCAATAATTCCAAGTAAAAGAAGAAAAAAAAAACTATTCTAGAAATGAGTTTTGCAATAATTATGCTTATCAGTCTGTAAAACACAAATACATCCACATATAGAATGTTTAGTCTATTTTTCTGTTTATTTGTTGATATTTTATACTTCAACACCATGTCTAATTAGCAGCCCTCTAATGAGTTCTATTCTCTGCCTTATCTTCCCAATGGAAGCAATTGACATTGCATTTATCTTTGAGATATTCCTTATAATATATATCTACCTCTCATGAAAATCATACTCAATCATAAAATATCCTTTTAGGAAGTATTGCATTGTTCATTCATTTTATGCACTCAATCCAATGATGATCTAATTTTACAATAGTAGACTTTAAAATATCATATCTAGCAAATTGAAGAATATATTGATTGGTTTTAGAATCTTGCCATTGTATTTTTAAAAATTTTGTAGAACATCCTTAAATGACACTTTTCTAATGCTTTTATATTGTGCTGTCTGACTTTTGTACAATAAATTAGCTAAAGTAAGAATTGTACATGCAGCTAATTTAATTGTAGTAGTGGTTTCTCTGTGATAAAATATTCTAGCTTTTACCTTGTTAAAAGCAATAGCAGCAGCACATTGGAATCTGGATTGCACCTCTCAAGATCTAAATCCTCTTTTCTATTTATAAAACTACTGAGCTGTTTATTTGTATTTTTAAATTGATAACTTTCCAAATTAAAAGTTGCTGGTGATTTTTTTTCTTTCGCTATATTTATCTTAAATCTTAAATGCGTTTTACCACTATTGATGATATTATTAGTACGACTACTACTGCTGCTGCTACTATTACTGCCCTCTTGCTTTTTTTACTACTACTGTTGCTACTACTTGTTGGTATATCATTGTAATGAATAATCTGCCAATTACAATAACTATTCAGACTGTGTGATACAGGCCATTTTAAGTCACATTTTCTAGGCTCTTCCATCTCTGTGGTATGCAGGGAGATACTCAAAGAGGGATGCCTAAATAAATTTTTATCAAATGAAACTATTGTCTCATCAAATCCTGTTCCAAACTGACTCATTATTGGTTATACTGCTTGAGCAAAAGTCGCAACTAAGGACCGCCGGCATACTAAGCTTGCCTCTATTATTATTTTTGATTTTCAAAAGCTTGGGATAAAAATGAAAGGAAAAGGGAATTAGACTAGAATGCTGTTGATGGTTCCACAGATTGCAGATAATAGAATCACTTTCAAATATGAAATCCATCTGTGAATAACAACATTGCTGACCAAAAATATTTTCTGCTGCCTTGTAAAATAGGATGTTGATTTATTGAAGGTTAATTACTGGATTTGATACAAACAGTCATCATAAATCTTTCATGCTATCAGACATTTTCCTATACTAATTGTGACAATCAGATTATGTATTTGAGATAAATCATGATGGATGTAATGTATTTATGAAAATATATAAAATAAAAGTAAAGAGTTAAACAAAATTAACATATGGTCATTTAAAGAATTAAAAACAACATATTTTAGAATGGCTAAATTTTATGAAGCTAAAATGTGCACAAATGATATTCAATTTCAATAGAGAATGAGTAATAAATTAGATAAATTTTATTTTTGTTAAATTTGAAAATAATTGTCAGATAGTGTATCAAATACTTTTACTACTGTTTATAATATACTACAGCATAAAATAATTAATAATAAAGGCTTTGAAAACCTAATCAAATTCTTTTTTAAATGATTTTGTTTTCAATTTTACATAATGTATGCATAGACTTACTAGAATTACTGCGTTTGTACTAGAATTACTGCGTTTGATAGTTTCTTATAATTGGCATTATTCCTTGATATCTGCCTCATTCCATTTTATTATGTAGATATTTTTATAAATCTTTCTCTATGTAAATATGAATCTATGAACATTATAATTAGAAATTTCTTTTATATCAAAAATAAAACTAAATTATATATTTCTATGTACATATTTAAACATAACTAGCCTTTCTTCTCAAGAATTATTTGTATTTAATCAGATGTAGAGAGATTCTAATGGAAAGTTTCTTCTAGATGCCATATACATGAATAATTTTAATAAGAAACTTATTGAAATACATAAAACCCATATTTTATAAAAAGTGTGTAGGTAATTATTATATAGTTTTTAATGTAATAAATAAATAAGTGATGTTTAATTGAACATATATATTATAAGATATCAAATTATTAATATTACTCATGCTTTTGTTTATAGATAACATAAGGGATGTATTTTTTTTTTTTTTAAATATATATATTTATATTGATTGATTCTGTAGATGCATATTATTAATAATTGCCTATTGAAGCAATCAAAATTTTTCATTTAAAATAAAAATAGTACAATGAACAATATATGAAGTATAATTTTTTTTATTTAATGTTTATTCATAAAATGTATTTAAAAAAGATAGAAAGAGATTAGTTATATTATTGCTAATAGCATTGTCTGTTTATTTTGATTCTTTTAATGAATTTAGAAGGCACCGTTGAATCGACAGTTTGATGCTTTTGGAGGCCACTCGGATGAAGATAGCGAAACGTCTAGCGTGTGCTCAGAACGTTCGTATAATTCTTATGGGCGGTCTTCTGAGGTACGCCTGATAAATGTACGCAAGTTATTGGTTTTATTTTTTGTTTCTGAACTGTAACCTAATTTTTTTATATTTATTATACTCATTATTTATGCTTATTATTATTGTTATATATATAAATATGTATATATGTGTTTTTATAGATAAAACTTAGTAGCTTTGGTTTTAATTCAAACACTGTTTGTTTGATATTAAAATACAAAGATTTAATTTCTTTCTAGACCAATGTTATTTATAGGCAAAACATATTTATAAAAACAAATGAAGCACATCAAATTAATCATTTGCAGCCCCCTTCTAATTCTGGTTTTTTATATTATTTTAGATTGGGTAAATAATTAAAAGTTAAATCATATACAGATGATATACAGTCTTTTTTTCACTATATTATTTAGCAACACAGGCTACTATTAATATATTCATATTACTAGGAAAGGCAAGTATGGTCTTTCTGAAAGGATTGTGTTACAGTAATAATAAACACTCACATCTATAGGAAAACCACAAAATTGTATTCACATCTTTTCTATTATGAAAGTCCTTGTGTTAGATTTCATATCTCTATGAGAAGTTTGTAGAATATTGACTATTCAAAAAAGCATGAATCAAAAATTAAACTGCTTTGTGATCTTTTTTTTTTTTTCAGTATATAGAAACTACCATATTATATCTACTTGCTGCAAAATTTCATTTCAGTTAGGATTTGGAGAATTAATTAAATCCCATAAAAGATATAAAGATATTTTTTTGAATGCATTTACTAAAGAAGATACAGAAGTGATAAGTCCTTATTAAAGTTATTCTTGGCAATCAGCAA
Organism: Epiperipatus broadwayi; assembly: GCA_028023455.1. Lineage (NCBI taxonomy): Eukaryota > Metazoa > Onychophora > Udeonychophora > Euonychophora > Peripatidae > Epiperipatus > Epiperipatus broadwayi. The sequence goes on along the minus strand of JAQFVV010006225.1, from coordinate 8,862,634 downwards.
TATAGTCCTCTCTTTACTTTGGTAGTTATTTAATCACTAAAACATGAAAGCTATTACTATGAGACAGGAAGGAAAAATCTAGCCATTCCTCTAATTGACAACCTTTGTAAATTTATTTGTTTCTTTAGAAACTATTGATAACTTTTCAACGCAAATTTTTCTAATGCCAAACTTTTTTTGTATATAAGGTTTTGTTTTTGCTATCTCTTCAATATTCATTCTTTCTGCACAACAATTTATAATATTGGAATTTCTCTCAATAATATGAACTCTTCCAAAGCTGTCTTTTTTATTTGTAATATTTTTCTCTCAAAAGTAATAATTTAAAAAAAAAAAAAAAATTAAGACATGTTTTCTGGATGTCTTCTAGCAAAGGTTATTATTATTGTAGATCACTTTGATTTGTATAATAAATTTTTTTTTATCAGATAATTATATTAAGACTTTAAATGAGGTCATATAATTTACCTTGAAACATAACAAAGTCTTATTACAATTCTCCAATTGATAATAATAAAAATATATATATTTTTAAAAAAAACCTTCTCCCAAATTTTACTATCATTGAAAGATATATAAAAAGACATTTTGTCTCTTTGCGAATACAATAGACTCTCTTATTCATGTCTTAAGCAAAATATGTTAACTGTCTACTATAGCCAATATTATTAAAGTCTTAAGAATATCATCTAATAAAATTTAATCAATTTCTATATTATGTCATTATTTTCCAGCATTTCAGTTGATAAAGTGTTAAACCATATAATTTTTGAACAAAACATTTTGTTTCTAACACTTTTTATATTTTGGGGCTCATATTATAGCAAATTAGATATTAAATTTTTGATGTATGCACCAACTCCAATATTTTTGTTAATTTTGAATGATGATGTTATAGGACTTTATAAATCTTTATTTTGATATATATATATACATTGTGATAGCTTTCTTTATATGCTGCACAGTGAACAAAAACTTATTTATTTTTTTACATTATTAATCTTCAGACATATCTCAACTTTACTATGGATATCACAATGAATGTTTTTTTTTTTCAAAAAATTTGCTTTGGAAAAGCTGCTGCTCACAAATAGATGTTTGAAAATTTCCTATATTCCTGCTTAAAGTTTTGCATGAATTGGTGTAGTGATAGAATGATGCACTTTAGAGTTCAAGATTCATAAATTGCAGCTGAACTCTGTCACTTTGCTGCTTGAACTCCCAAGTAGAAAATCATCTGATTTATTTTATTTACTTATATCACACAAACATTTTACTGAAAATAAATTAATTTTATTCACATTATTCTAATATCAAATAGGATACAATGTTAAAACTATAAATAGGATTATTAACTATATTTGCAATAGAGTCTGACATAATAGATTTTCTCTGTTGTTTCTTTTTATGTTAAGAAGAAAAGTCATGCTGTGATTATCTTATCTCCCCCATTAACGTTAGTTATCAAAAATTAATATTATACCAAATGCCAAGAATTTAATTCTTGTCAAGTCTGATGATGTAATTGAAATTTTTTGTAGGATTTATAAGTTTTTAGATATATGAGCATAAGAAATTTGTTGCATCAGTGTTAGAAGAGGTAAAGTTACAAATGCAAAGTAAACAATGCAATACTCACTCTATATGTTCTGGATACTGATATGATATAGATTTCATTAACATTAAAACCGTATCCAGATAATTGCATATACTGTCATGTAAATACTAAAAGATTATTGAGATTCTAAAAATATCTGAATCTGTTATTAATTGTGATGAAACAACAAAACTTCCATCAATGTGGAAAAATTTTATGAAATACATTTATCAAGATTAATTATTGCTGCCTTTTTATCTCTACTATTTGAAAGAAGTAATTAATACCTTATTGAGTGACAATTGATCTGCAACTTGTTTTGTATAATCTAGCATCTAATTATATCAATTACTACTGATCTGTTTACATGACTCTTATGGTGATAGACAAAATCTAATTGTAATAGCTTTGCTCTAATAATAATAAGCAACCATATATGTAAGAGTCCCCAAATTTTTTTTTGTTTTTGTGGAGACAAGAAAAGTATTTTATTCTGATTTTGCATGCTTGAATTAAGTTTATATAATATAGAAAGTTTTTTTTTTTTTTTTGTAACAATTTTTATCTATATTATTATTGTTGTTGTTTTTTTCACCAAAAAATTAGAAGGCAGGAGAAAATACATTTATTTATTTAAAAAATTATAAAATATTTATAAAAACACGAAAGAATTATTATTAATAAATGAGTGATGTTGAAAAAAAACAGCATAGGTATAATGATACTACAAAAGAAGTAACAATAGTAATAACAAGGATGGCAAATTAATAATAATCATGTAGTTATGTCAATAATAATTTATAAAATGCCAATAGTTTTTTTTAACTATATAACATATAGTATTACAGAAATTTTTATTTATAAAACAATTTTTACTTATGAGAAAAAGAGTAGGCACAATTAAACACCAAAATAATTTTATTTACACTTAAAAAAAAAAAAGTAATAAATTTTATTATAAAAATTAGAAATTGTTCAAGACACAATAGATAGTGATTACCATCTTTATAGAATGGTAAAGAAGATTGATAAATTTTAAATAAGTTTTGAATAAAAATGAAGAATAAAACTAAAATTATGAGAGTTGCAAGAGTAAGCAGTATAAATATATGATTAAATATGTTATTAAAAAGGAAGAAAACATTTAACTGTATTGTAGAGGCAAAATAGCTTATTAATAAAATGTTAAAGCTATTGAAATTGAGAAATAGGATTTCTGGATGTCTTATTTATATTTATACAGAATAAAAACTTGAACTACTAAAAAGAGCAAAATAAAAATATCGGAGGAAAATTGTAAAACATATTGTATAATGTTATCTCTAGTAAATTAGTAAAAAGAATCGATGACTATAAATCCATTTATTATTACTTCTGTTTAAAACCTCTAATCAACACTATCCTTTTTTCTTTTCAAAATATACATTACATATAATTAAATACTACCAACAATTAAAAGTCTCATTTTCCTCCTTTCTTTCCTGTGTATACTTATCCACTTGTTCATTATATCCAACTGTTTCAACTATATTTAATTTATAGTCATTTTCAAGAATCTAGAAAAAAACACATTACATTATAACAATCTCCATAATTATCCACATAATAAAACCAAAAACGTCAAAAATAAAATAAAACATAAAATATAATAAATAAAATATAAACCATAACACCCCCCCCCACACACATACACAACAACAACAATTCATCCATACTAAAAACCTTCTTTATCTCCACTTAGCCATATCTTTTATGTATAATAATATATTACACTATATATACACTACCCGGTGCTTTTTTAGTACGCAATCTCCACCATTTTGAATTTCAAAAACATCATCTGACACATCTAAGTGATAAAAAAAGTACACAAAAACAAAAAAAAATTTAGAACTCGAGTCGCGTGACTTGGAAAAATCCCCCAAAACATTGCACAGTAAAAAAAAAAGCCAAAACATGGAAAAATATAGAACTCTGGTCACAACACATATATCTGTGATCGCAAAAAATATTTTAAATATATAGAAAGCTAACATGCATTAATGAACATATAAAAAGCATCACGTATTATTGACATATAAAAAGCATAGATATTTAAAATATATAAAAAGCTAATATGCATTATTAAATCGTACAGGTTAGTACAATATTAACAATTACATTTATAACTGTAAGTCCATTTTTATAAATATATAAAAAGATCGATCAAAGAGTATATACTGTATATAAAAATCAAACTAAAACTTATTCATTTTATAATTAATTGCATTTTATCTTATCAGAATCCTGATATTGTATGTTCCCTTTGTTTGCAAAATTTCAAATTTTCTGCCTAGAAAAACATTCAAAATGTACAATCCATTCATAGGACAGCCCCACTCCCACCCACCCCGCATGCAAGTAAATCAACAAGGTATTTTTTTTTAGATTATCATTGGCTAAAAAGTACATTTTAAATTATAAATCAAATAATTTATATACAGCGTAGTTTACAAAAGTAATATTAATTTTAACTAATTTATTAAATATTTAGTTTTCGCAATCCATAAGTTATTACAAATTATAGATGAATTGCGTATTAGCTTTTACAAATATTAATACAGTTACTTTTTAATTCTATATATATCTAAAGTTACAGTATTACCACACTTTATAAGTTTATTTACATAAAATATTTTATTTGACTTACGGCATTAATTATTGGCTAGTGGTGAAGTAACTGTATACAAATTATCTGGTTTATTTAATACTTTATTAATCTGTTTTCTAACTCTTGGGTTAGATCTGATATATATATATATAGAGAGAGAGCAATATTACATATAGAATAATTTTAAACCTTAATCAATAAATGCTCACCACCTTTATTAAATTTAATATATATTTGAATTTAAACAGTATGCTTTGATATGATGGGGGGGGGGGGTAAGAAGAGAAACTTTTAAATCTTGTTATTGTTGAGTTTAAAATCTAAGAAGTTTTGGTGTGATCTCCCTCGAGATTTTAGGAGCAGAGGAAAACATAAACAATTTAATTATCTAAAATCTTTCCCTCCATCATTGAAAGTAAACTATAAGAAATCATTAATGCTGTAAGTCAAATAAAATATTTTACTGTGACTTTAGATATATATAGAATTAATAAGTAATATTTGTAAAAGCTAATACACAATTCATCTATAATTTGTAATAACTTATGAATTGCGAAAACTAAATAATATTTAATAAATTAGTTAAAATTAATATTATTTTTGTAAACTAGGCTGTATATAAATTATTTGATTTATAGTTTAAAATGAGAAAATGTACTTTTTAGCCAATGATAATCTAAAAAAAAATACCTTGTTGATTTACTTGCGCCTGGGGGGTGGGGCTGTCCTACAAATGGATTGTACATTTTGAATGTTTTTCTAGGCAGAGAATCTGAAATTTTGCAAACAAAGGGAACATACAATATCAGGATTCTGGTAAGATAAAACACAATTAATTATAAAATGATTAAGTTTTAGTTTAATTTTTATAGTATATATCCTTCGATTGATCTTTTTATTAATTTACAAAAAAGAGACTTACAGTTATAAATGTAAGTATTAATATTGTAATAACCTGCATGATTTAATAATGCATGTTAGCTTTTTATATATTTTAAATATCTATGCTTTTTATATGTCAATAATACGTGATGCTTTTTATATGTTAAAAATATATGGTTTTCTTTTGTAACCTGTGTTCATTAATGCATGTTAACTCTTTTTTTTTTTTAAATATTTTTTGTGATCTCAGATCTATGTGTTGATTTTAATTGATATTATAGTCACATGACCAGAGTTCTACATTTTTCATGTTTTGGCTTTTTTTTTTTTTTTTTTTTACTGTGCGACGTTTTGGGGGATTTTTTCCAAGTCATGTGACTCGAGTTCTAAATTTTTTCCCGTTTTCGCATACTTTTTTTATCACTTAGATGTGTCAGACAATGTTTTTAGTTGTTTTTGAAATTCAAAATGGCAGAGATCATGTACTAAAAGAGCACCCGTAACTCACTACCCTTACTTGTCTCCCTTCTCCTCAAAAAAACTATTTCATTTTTTACATTTTCTTTTATCTAAAAACCAATTATAACAAAAAAATACTTATTTCCTTCTTTTCTATACCCTTCAAAAACACATTTATTTCCAAATTTTGTTCTTCTTGCATTACTTATCTAATTTATTCTATTCAAAACAGGTTTATATCTTTTTATATATAAGCTCTCTTTTATCATTCTCTCTTTATATAATCTAACCCTCTCCAACATTTTAATCTTAAAATCTATATGTCCAAATTCCTTACTATGTATATTTACATTAGAATTCTTATTTTTCAAATGCTGTTTCGATCTTGTCTCTAATTTGTTCTTTGTTGTACCAATATATGACATATCTTTATTATCTTTTTTACAATCCAAACACTCAATTTTATAAATACCATTCATATTTTCAACATTCCTATTATTTATCATACTACCTAAATTACATTTTCTTTTATATACTGGTTTCAGCAATAAGCTACATTCCTTCCCATATTTTTTATTTATATCCCTCATTATCTTTAAAAAAGTATTTTTTGATACTTTATACCCACTACACCTGGGTCTCGTTTTATGCGGATTATTTTAATGCAATTTTGAAGTTATGTGATTCATGTTTCTTCTTAATATCTTTCATATTTCACTATATTTATTAGATATCAAGAAATTTAAATTATTAATAACTTATTTTGACTTTAAATTCTTTTTTTTTCTTTCAAAAATATAACGTTATATTAGCAGCTAATGTGAATATGGCCTGAAGCTATATTTAGAACTTAGATTTTATGTAAATAACTATTTATACTAATGAGTAAATGATAATAATAGATTTATACTTACATTTAAAAATATCGCAATAAATATTCAAAAAATTTAAACTTTTAAAACATATTTTGTTATATATAACTGAAATAAATAATCTTTTAGATTTTTAAAATAAAAAACGAAGATTTTATAAACTGAAAATAATCTTTCTAATGATAATGTATAATCTTTTTGTTTTGATTACGATCTAATTTTTTTAATATAGAAACAGAAAACCATTAACACAGCACAAGACTGAAAACAGCGCTAGTTGTACATCACGAATAAAAATAAAGTGGCTAACAGGTTTCTCTGGGCATAACTGCTGAGAGATTCTTGACTTTGTTTAAGGAGAAACCACAATACCATCATATCGAACCTGATTTCTTACCAGTTTACAAACGAACACTAGCGGTAATGATTAAAATATGTATGAAAAATGTAAAATTAAATACTGTAGTAATAAAAAAAGTTTGTCTTGTATTAATTTTTTTTCAAATATTTGAAATTTTTTATTAGTCATACTTTATTTGCTTATTTTTCTAATGCGAATTTTAAAGTAATTTTTCTCTGTTGCTTTGCTTTTATGTGAATTCTGAAAATTACAAACCCTATTCCCCATTTTTCAAGGTAAATTAATTCTATTTTTGTGCAATTTTTTTTAATGCGGGTTTTCTGTGTAACCTATAAATTTATTTTTTTCTTTCTTTTTTTTCAATTTCCTCTCAATTTTTTCTATATTCTTTTTTCCACACAATTTATTAGTAATCTTAATTGGATAATTATTTTTTACTGCCTCATTTTTATACACTCCATTTCTTCCATAAATAACCCCTCCTCTGAACATAAATTAATTCTCCTAACTATTCTATTATTAACAATATTAATCTTAGGTATGTATTCAATATCTGATTTCCAATTACTCAATAATCCATAAAAAAGTATCTTGTCTAAAAATACTAGTCTCAATCTTTATTCTATAATTCTTTATAATTGTTTTAATTTTAACATCCATATAATTAATTGAATTATTTCTTTCTTTTTCCATTGTAAATTTTATATTTTCCTCAATTGAATTAATATATTTTAAAAAACATTCTGATTTCTTTTCATTCCCATTAAATACCAAAAAGTAATCATCAATATGTCTCACATAAAATATAGGTTTGTATCTTGTATCATTAAAATATCTTTTTTCAAAAAAATCCATATATAATGATGCCAGTAAACCACTTAAACAGTTTCCATACTCAGACCTTTACACTGTTTATAATATTTTTCATTGTATACAAATATATTATCCTTACAGCATACACTCAACATGTCATATAACAAATTACTTCCTATTTTAGCATTCTTATTACCATCATTGATATACATTTTCATAATTACTTCAAAAGTTTTATTTGGATTTATATTTGTATACATATTACACACATCTAATTTAACAAATCATATATTTTTTACATTATTGTTTATTTTTAAAAAAACTTTTAATTCTTTTATAAATTCATATGAATTATTAACATTATTTCCTCTTTCTTTTCTTTCATATTTTTTTAAAACCTTAGTAAATAACCATTTTGATAATTTTTCATATGTATCAATATTATTAATTATTGGTCTCAAAGGTATCCCAATATTATGCGTTTTTAGTACCCCATGTATTGTAGCATCTTTAAAATCCATCCTCTTCAATTTTACTAAATCATTCATACCAATGCTTCCTTTTGTATACATTTCTGTTATAAACCTATTTATTTCTTTATTTTTTCCAACCCCCTCATTCTCAATCTTTTCAAAACAATCCTCTTTTAATAATATTTCCATCTTTTCTCTATACTCTTATATCTTCATTACAACCATACTAGATATTTTATCCCCTTTTTTAAAAACACAACATTGTTATATTTACTCTTCATATTCATAATCATTTTCCATTCATCATCATAAACACATTTACCACTCTTATTCATTCTTATATCATACTCTAATTTTTCCATCCTATATTGAAATTTCTTCATCATCATTTCATACCCATATCTCTTTCTTTCATTACTATTATTCACATTACTTAAATCTTTTAATCTATCTACCATTAATTTACATTTTGCCTCTATTTCAAAAATCTCTTCTTGCATCTCAATTTTTTTCACAGGTATATATTTTAATCCCATCTCTAATATTTTCACTCTCTTTAAAAACTTTATTTGTTAAATTAATAATAAAATTATATTTATCGTTATCATATTCCTTCCCATTCTCATATTTATACCTATTATCATATTCTTTTTCAAATTTACCCCTAGCTTTGTTTTTATTCTCAAATATATATCTCCTATTTTTGTCTCTTATTAATTTCTCTATTATCCTATTATGTCTCAAAATCACTCTATTTTTAAAAATACCCATTTTATATAATATCCTTCAATAATTCTTCTTCCTTTAAATTAATTAATCTTTTTAATTTTTCATATATATCTTTAACTCTCTTCAAAAACCTCTCCTTTTCTCTATATAATATATGAATATATCTTTTTATTAATTTCATTTGCAATCCAAAAACATATTTCACATCAAACATATCCTTAATTACTTTAATTTTTAAAAAATTTGGTATTACCCTATTATGCAAACAATTCTTCATAAAATTAATATCTAATTGTTTTTTTACCACTTTTAATTTTATCCATTCATTAATTATCTTTACACATATATTACCCATATTTATATTCCCAACCTTGTTTTTTAACAACTGAAAAAAACCTCATATTTATGTTTATACACATCTTTTATTAACTTATAACTTTAAACCCTATTATTTAACACATTTTAATTTTCTAATAATCTATATAACAATTTTGCCTTCTAATAACATTTAAATCATTTCTTCAAAAAAAAAACTAAAACCACACCCCCAAAAAAATAATAAAAAAATAAAATAAAAAAGTTCAATAAAATTGTATTATCTTTTTTCTCTTCTTTCTTCCTCTATTTATATCATATTCTTCTCTAAGAAAGTCATTATTTCCCAGATTGTTCAAAAAAACTTTCCCTACAAGTTTACTGATTGTAACAAATCCATTTATTATTACTTCTGTTTAAAACCTCTAATCAACACTACATTCTTTTTTCTTTTCAAAATATACATTACATATAAACATATAATATTTAAATATTTAAGAAGAAAAAGGATTGGATTGAAAATGTTATTATAAATATTAAAAATAATGAGTGGTGTATTAGAGAAAGTTGTAAAAATGAGAAAAAAATTGACAGATGATACTAACTAAATAATCAGGATTCTTTAAAGGCTAGAAAAAAGTTGCAATATCTAGAATAATGTAAAGATGTTTTCAATGGCAAAAGATTGTTGTTAATGATGCCTTAGATCATTTTGAAACATTTTATATATATATTTTCACATGCTATCCTATTGTATTACTTATACTTTATGATAAACTACCTAAATTTTAAATACCCTTTATGTTTCTATTATTATCTTCCCCATTAATTATAAATTAATTTCTTTTTCTGTCCATATGTTTAAATATTTAATAAGAAAATAGGGTCACCACTTTATGATGCATTTTTTTTAATTTATGTGTGCTAACTATTATAACAGTATACAGTTCAGGTATATCAATATATGAAGACCAATGTTTTAATAATTTAATCATTGTTAACACTATTTATATTTATGATCTTCTGAACTACTGAAAAACAGAAACAAAAATGTGATAGTACTGATTATAGTTCTACCTTAATTCCAATGATTGCTTATAATTTGAGATTACTCACTATATTAAATCTAACATAATTAGCCAAAACATGTAAAAAACTCCTAGTAAGTTATTTATTTGACCATCTATTTAATCTGATACAGAAATCGGCTTTCACAATTGAATGCCACTTATTGATAATCAAAGTGAAGTTAAAAAAAGATTAGAATTACTTAGATAAAAGCCAGTACAGTATTTTGAATTCCTTTTTTTAAAAACTTAAATTTACATATTGATTTGATAAATCTTTAATGGCAATACATTTGAGAAAGATAAATTGGCTTATATTTAATTACCATAATCTGTCTTAAGTTCAACAGTATTATATTAAAGATGTGAATATCAAGAGTATTTCTATTGATTTTACTATCAATTGATATTAGTATTTTATCTGATTTTAAGATCTTAGACTGAGTTTAAATAATCAATAAAATTTTAACAGGTATGGTTGAACAGTTCTTATACTTAACAAATTTAAACATCTTCGAAGCTTGAAAAGACCAGATAAGACCCTTTTTTTTTTTGATAATGCAACAGACTTTCATTTATTTTTAAGTATATTAAATGGATCAATTGATCGTAATTTTAATAACTAAGACTATTTTGATGCAATATTTAACTTCATTTATAAATAAAGATTAATTTATTTTTAGATTTTGAAACAGGTTTCAATCTGTTTTTATAGCTCAAAATTACAAAGAAGACTAATATTTTAGTACTTAAAAGTAGTTAGATTGCTAAAATCTGATGTTTCTATCTAATTTCTTATATGTATGATTAAGTATTATTAATTTGTAATTCTCAACCAATGAGGTGAATATCCTTTTAGCAATTTAATGAAGAATCATGTTTCTTTATAATATTTTTTTTTTTCAACTTTATTTAATTTTAAAAAACCTCATCAAACTGCATGTTTGTGATATTTTTGAAAATATTTATCTAACAAAATTCATGTATGAGTATCATTTAATTATGCTTTTTTAGGAAGGAGTTAAATTTAAAATTGTTAGATGGAACATATACCCACATTATTATTACCATTCTTAAAGATATATGCATAAATAACTATATTTTTCTTTAGGCTCACATAACAAACACTCAGAATCTTTAGCTTATTATGTACATAGATCTTTATTAATTATGATTGATTGATTTTGGAAAAGTAATATTATGAATGAATTTGTGATAAGTAGGAATGGTAGAGATAGGGAGCAAATTCTTATTCAAATAATGTTAATAATGCCTAATTAAGATCTTAGCATAATAAAAATGTTTTTTTTTCTTTCGTTTATTGACATTTGTTTGGGCAGTATATAAAAATAGATATTCTACTATACTATTTATTTAAAAATATGAATTAAGTAAATACAAAACCTTAGATGGAAAAATGATGATAGTAATAATAAATTTTGAATTAGAAAGATACAAAATTAATGTTCATTGTTTCTCTCATTATTAATATTATTTTTTCATTTTATTACAAGAGGGAGATAGCGAGGATTGAGTAATGTTTTATTTTTGCTGTAGCAAATTTGTTTTATTCACTTAGAGAGTAGACCAGTTTTTTTAATATAATAAAAGGATTTTATTATTATTAAATTTTCAAATAACTGGTTTGTGATTCTTTTTCAAGATTTTCATTTTTATAAAACTAAAAATGTTTATATATTTTTTTTTTGTTGTTGCTGCTGAATATATAACAAACAATCTTATGTGATCTTTTAATGCTTTAAAATAAGAAATACTTTTTTTTTTTTAGCACACATTGAAAAATTTAATTTGAAATCAAAATTTAATTCACTTGGATAGTTACTTTAATTTTTTATTTGCATTATGCTTTTCAATTGAAATTTTACAATCTTAAATGCAGCCCTAACTTTCAATTGATTACTAGTTGTTTTTTTTACATAATTATATTAATTCTCAGGTACTATATTGTGTTTTTCAAATAATGGTGATATCTATATTTTTTTTTTTTTGAGCTTGTGAAATGGTTTTATGTGAGTTTACTGTCTGAAGCAATTTTAGTGTTTTACAATTGCTAAAATATAATCTTCTGAAGCATTGAAATGAAATCTTCCTGTACATCTACGAATGCATTTTACAATTTTATCATTTTCTAATATTATTTAATGGTTTTTTACTAGTTGTTAGTCTCCACCCCCACCATCTTTTCTAATTGATTTGATTAAACATTTCTCCATATCTAGATAAAAATTTAGTCTTAGTTTGTAATCTATCTCAAAATCTTTTCTAGATATTATCCTCTCAAAAGTCAAAAAATAGATAGTTATACATGCTATTGTGTATAACTTTATTTATTTTGCAGAATTTGGAAAATTTCTTTTATTAATATCTCTTTTAACTAAACTAATTCTTGAGGATTTTATTTAGACTATAGAATCATTGAAAATTTATTTGTTTCATTAGAATTATTTTTTTAATGGTTTACTCTCTGATATGGATGATAACTTTTTTATTATTTAATTGTTTTAATCATAACTTCAATTATATTTTTATAAATATTTATTATCTTAGTATTATCTTATTTTTTAATCTAACACATTATACCTTGATATATCTATGACTTTATCCCCAATATTCTTTCTGATAAAAAAGAGTAAGTGATGATACTTAATTATCATCATTAATCATTTGCCACTCTTTTTAACTTAATTTATTTTATATTTGGAGCACACTATAAACTTTAATGTGCTATAATGAGTAATCATTAGTGAAAGATTTTTATTTATTTTATTATTTGTCCAGAATTATTTGAGTATAAATGTCTATAATTTGTTAAACCACTATTTTTTATTAAGTTTTAGTTATAGCTTTTCAGTAAGTTTTCTTTTTATATCAGGTCGCAAAAATTTATCAGTTTTCATATCTTTGATTACATTGTCACATATATTTCTTAATTGAATATATCTAAATACCATGATAGAACAATACTTTTTTTCTTTTTATAAATTTCATTGCTGAAAGTTTTTTTTTAATGATTTGTAATTTTTTCTCATATCTGGGAGAGTAACTCTTGCTCTCCAGATCTCATGAGATCTAAATTTATCCCCTGATAAAAATTATAACTAATATGGTTAAAATTTAGTATTTAATATATCTATATTAGAGGTTCATATTATTAATTAATAGATATTTAATTTAACAATCTATATAGACCCATAGGTATACTGAAATAATAATGAAGATTTATATGACCCATTAATTTCCCAACTTGCTTTAGTCTCTCTGTACTGGAAACTTAAGGCATTGACATCCAACACCGAGGTTAAATGTCCACAGAAGTTTCCATCAACAAGTGTTCTTTTTTTTTTTTTTTTTACTCTTGGCTTCTATCAATTGATGTAGTTAATTTCTATTTTCTTTTTTATCAGTCTCCCACTTGTTAAGCATACGAAATAGAGTGTCGACATGTTCTATTTGCTTTCCCTTTTTATATTCTAGAATATAGTCATAATCTGTCAGAATGTTGAACCATCTTATGCAGGGGCTCAGGTGTTTGACAACTTGTTTCTTGCCTAAAATATCAAGTAAGTGTTTGTGATGAGTTATTATAGTAAATTTACTTTCGTACAAGTATTGATGAAATTTTCTGATGGCAAATAGTATCATAAGAGCTTCTTTGTTCAATTGTTATAATTTTTCTCTGTTTTGAACAAGGTGGACAAAGTATAAGCAATGGGTTATTTACCTGACTGTGCAGGGGAACATTGCACTGCTCTGAGTCCAAATTCAGATGCATCAGTAGTAAGAGTAACTTCTAAATCCCTATTACATTACATTTATTTGAAGTTAACAACAACTTTGTATTCAAAAAGCTTTCTCTTGACCGGCTGCCATTTCCATTTGTGCTTTTTTTTTTTTTTTTAAGATAATATAATATGGATTTGGCAACAAGAATTTTCAAAATAGTTTATGAGTCTCAGAAAAGCTTGTAATTGTTTAACATTATTAGGTCTCAGGGCTTCTACTGCAGCTTTAGCCTTTCTGGAGCAGGAGATGTGCCATTTTTGGAAATGATAAGGCCTAAAAACTTGATTTCACTAGCCTTCCAAATACACTTTTGGGTATTAAGCATTGTGCTGAATTCATCAAGACAAATTCTAAGTTCGTTTTCTGTAGTAGCGGTAACAAGGATGTCTAAAAATGGAATGACGCCCTCATCCATTAAAGGAAGGTTTCAGTTTTTGACTGAAAGATGCTGGGGGCAGAAGTTATTCCAAAGGGAAGGCTCTTGCATTTAAATAACCCTATGTGTGTCGTTAATGTTAATAGTTCAGTGTTTTTCTCAGTGACTGGTATCTAATGGAAAGCAGCATTTAAATCTAATTTTCAAAAAAACTGATTTCAGCAGTCGCTATTATTTCTCTAGTGTTGGAACAGGGCATGCATTTTTACTAGGAGCTTTGCTTACTGATACCCGATAATCACCGCACAAACGAATTTGACCATTGGCTTTAGTAATAATTACTAATGGTGTGGCCCAATCAGATTTTTCCATGGGGTCTAACACATCTCTTAACTAATTTGCTAATTTCCATTCCAACCTTTTCTTTTTGAGCAAACGGATCCTTATGCAGTTTGCAAATTATGGATGTCACTTCAGGGATTACCTCTACCAAAACAGGGATCATTTTAATAGTACCAGGTTCCCCATTAAACAATCTAGGAAATTTTTTCTCTCATTTGTTTTTCAATTTTAATCTTTAACAAATGTGTTTTATTTCCAATTTTTTGAACCAGTCATTGGGTTGATAGGAGCATAAACCAAATATAGAGATAACTAGACTACTTTTCCCTCTATTCTACTCATAAGGGCTTTAACCGCATCTTTAATTTTGATAGAATTTCCATTTACATCCAAGGCTTTTATGTATGTTTTCTCTTTTGCCAGGGTTTTAGTACAATTTGAAGTGACAGAAAACCATTCTCGAACTGAGATTAGAGATATCTCACTACCACTATCAACTTCCATAGATATGAGTTGGTTGCACAATTTTAATTTTAACTTTATTTTGTCGTGTTCAATGGTCGATGTATTTTTTATATTGACAAATATATTTTTCTGTCTATTGAATGTACCCTAGCAACTATCGACAGATTCATTATTTTTATTTTTACACATCATTTCGATGTGATTTTTTTTTTTTACAAATTTTGCAATGTTCATTCTTATGCAAACAGATTCTAGGATTGTGATCATTTTTTCCACAACAAAAACAAATAGATTTTAACTGTTAGAATTATAGTCTTTGATGTTAGTAGATTCTTTATAAGTAGTTTATGTGTTTTGCAAACATAAGTTTGCACATTACCATTTTTCTTATTTACTAAGTGAACTTTTGAGATTGTTCAAGATCTAGTTTGTAACCTATCCCACATTTTATAACTTCATTGTAATTTAAATCACTATTGGCCAATAATTGTTGCCTTAAACTATCACTAATCATAACTATAAGAAATTTCTCTAAGAGGGTCTTGTCGAGGAAAGATCCATAGACTTAATTTTTTGCCAGGTTACGAAGAGCAATATTGTGATCTTTTATTCTTTCTTCCTTATCCTGATAACGGTCATGGTAATGAAGTCTGGTGACATGTCTAGAGAGATGATGATTAAAATTATTCAATAATCAATCTTTAATTTGATCGTATGAAAAATCGTATCTGAGATTCTGAGAGCCTGTTTGCTATCTCTATAATTTTTTTTACTAGCAAAACATGATGTTGCTATTTTTAATCTTATCCTCTTCAATTCTGCTAATGAAGAGATATTTATCGATATGTTGGATATACAGGGACCAACTACTTCCCTCACTGAAGTCAAATTCTCCCATTGATGATTTCATTTTAGCCGATCGTTCTGAACATATAAATCTAACCATTAAAACATTAATTGATTCAAGATTTGAATCAGGACTGCGCCAATTGCTATGTCTGGGAATGTAACTTTTGCTCTCCAGACCACATGAGATCTAAATTTATTCCCTTATAAAAACCCCAACTAATACGGTTAAAATTTAGCATTTAATATATCTATATCAGAGATTTACATTATTAATTAACAGATATATCTATATATATATCTGTAGGCATACAGAAATAATGAAAATCTATATGACCTGGTAAGTTCCTCGACTTGCTTTGGCATGTTTGGAGGCAAGTCTTTCCGCACTGGAAGCTTAAGGTACATACAGTTATGTCCAGCACGAGGTTAAATGTTAATCTGCACACCAGAAGCTTCCATCACAAGTGTTCATTTCTTTTTTTCACTTGGCTTTTACCAATTGATTGTCTAATTACTCTTATGATTGGCTCTTCTTTTATATCCTGCCAATAAGATAATTATTTATTTGAGATACATTCTCGACTGGATAATTTTTTCTATTAAGTTCTATTCAAAAGTTATTTTGGGATTTCTAGAGTTGTTATTAATGAATGGATCAGGAATTCACAATCATTTAATTGTTAACAGTATATATTTTTATTGAAAGAATTTCATTATCTCCAGAGATTTTAAATAATTGTTCTTTTCATCTACTTAGAAATTAATCTTTTCTGATCAAGTAATACCATTTTAATTTATTTAAGTTTACTATTCTTAAGAAGCTAAATTTTAAATTACTGTATATGTATTTTACACACACACATATATATATGCATCATCCTATTACTATTAACCATTTTATGTACATAACCATATAAAACAAAAAGTAACAAAACTGCATTTATTTGATTACAAATCCTATTAATCAAAGTTTATTTTAATTAGTCCTCTTTTAAAAATCTTATATTCTTTTTCTCAAGATTGAATGAACGAGCTGTCACATTTGGGTCTTTTTCACTTGATTTCACTAAGTTCTGGGTACTAGATTGAAGCCTAGGAATACTGCCAAAATTCTTAATACAATCAGAGATATATATAAATATGCTCACACATAAATATAATATTAAAATTTAGTATTTTTTTTAACAAATTGATTTATTTTTTTAATTAGTTTTAATTATGATTATTTGACAATGTTGTTTTTTTTGTGTGTGTCTACTGAGAAAAATTGCAAGAAGTATTGGCAATGGTAAATTTGTACTTAACACTTATCAAAAATGAAAGGAAACTTGATCCATTATACTATTTTTTTATTATATATTTTTAAATAAATCACACATTGTATAATTATGATATTATAAGAATAATATAGAAAAGCTTTTTGGTAAATTTTTTACCTTATCAGTCTGATGTAAGCTATTTTAAAGCTTTAATTTACATTGCATACATAGTGACATTTTTTTTTTTTTTTTGTACATAAAATGAACTAGAACCAATAATAATAATAAAGACATCCAAATACTTAACAAATTTACAAAATGTATAGAGGAATAGAAGGAAAATATTCGAATTACAACAAACATAACTGTATAAATATATGTAAAACATCAATTAATTTAATTAGTAATTAGATAATTAAAAATGAGTGGAAAAATATAAAAGTTTTTTTTCTCTACATTTTGTATGATTGTTATAATTGGTTTAATTGAGAAAGCATGAGGAAAAATAAGAGAGCAAAAATTCATAAGTATTTGGATTGTTTTTATTACTATTATTATTGTTGTTGTTATTATTATTATTTTTCTCGTTATTTCTCAGAGCTTTCTAAACAATCTAAATCTTTTACTAACTTAACTGAAAATAATGGTCTAATTGAAGAAATGATATCATTTATTGAATCTGATATTATTTATGCTATTAAGCAGCTTAAATTACATTCTAGTGTGGGCCTTGTCAATATTCCAGCTGTCATTTATAAAGGATGTGATGAATATATTGCATCTCCTCTTTTGCATATTTTTAATTGCTCTTTAGCAAATGGTACTTTTCCTACATCCCTTAAAATTGCTAAAGTTGTATTTATTTTTAAGAAAGGATCTAGAGATTTGGTAAGTGACTATAGGTCTTGCTCAAATATTTGAAAGATGTTTATATAATAAAATTATTTTGGATGTCAGTAAGATTTTGGCAACAGAGCACCATGGCTTTTTGTCTAATAGATCCATTGAAACAAATTTGCTAACTATTTTTGATCACATTTCCAATTCAATTGAGAATCAATCTATGTTGGATATTATTTATTTTGATATGTCCAAGGTTTTTGATAGAGTTAATCATAAAATTCTGTTCTATCCGCCAGTCTGACTGTGCAAATGTTATATCCGCAAGTATGACTGTGCGGTCAGCAAATAACTATGTTCAATTCCCACGATGTTCTTTTGCAACTAATGCTCTGCTGCGTATGCTCTCCAACGAATGGTCTGCAACGAATGCTCTGAATATACTCTGTATTCTCTGCCACGGATGCTCTCCAATGAATGGTCTGCACCGACTGCTCTCCAATGAATGCTCTGCAAGCGGATGCTCTCCAATGAATAGTCTGCAACTAATACTCTGCAACGAATGCTCTCAATATCTCCGCTGCGGTCTCCCCATCTCTGTGGGCTCTTTCAGCTACACCCGTAGACTACATTTCCACTGGGCGCTGGTCATTAACCACAAGCACTGACGCGAGATATCTCTACTTAAATACTGCCTCTAATACTGCATGACTGCTCTCTACTACTCTTTATATTACACTGTGTAGTTGTCATCCAGTCTTCTTATCGCTCTCTGATAACTGCAACAATCAATCAATACACCGTCCAATAAGGTAACGTCTCTTATCCAGAAATATTTGTAATCAGCAAATATTTCTTGGAATTGTCGATCACCATTACGTCAATGCACTAATTAAATTCCTCAGCTATCAGATCGCGATCTAAAAACAACCTCTCAAATAAATTCTAGTTTTTTCTGGAGTGCACAAACATGTCTGCCATTTTACAAAACACTACAAATTCTTCTTCAAGAGCTTTGTAGATTAGGTTTTTCCAAATTATTAATTAGTTGGTTTGGCTCTTTCCTTAAAAATAGAATGTCTTGCATGAAGTTTAACAATAAATTGTCATTACCATGTTATTGCTTCACTTGGGTGCCTCAAGGCAGTGTTCTTGCACCATTATTATTTAATGTATACACTGATGACCCATAAAATTACATTAAATTTTTACATCTATGTTATGCAGATGATTGCAAAATTTTTAGGTATATTTATTCTATTAATGATTGTTTTTTACTTCAAAGTGATATAGATAATTTCCTGAATTGGTATGAATATAATTTTATAAACATAAATATGGATAAGTGCTCCATTGTCTCTTACTCTAAAAAATCTGAAATCTTAAGATTTTTCTACTGTATTGGTGACTCTGAAATCATAACAAATGATCATCAAAGAGATCTAGGAATATTTTCCAATATTGAGTCTTTTCATAATCGCATTAATTTTATGGTGAATAAATCTCTTAAAATTATAGGAGATATTTACAGATATGGAAAAGCATTTAATAAATCTACAAAAATTAAACTTTTTATATTCTTAGTACTTTCCATCTTGGAGTATGGCTCAATTATAAGGAATCCTCATAACAAGACAGATATCATAAAAATTCAGTCTGTTTTTGACAAATTTTTAAAATTAAATAGTTTAAATAATGAACTGTATTGACTTAATGCTGAGATGAAAAACAAGAGATCTTAAATTTCTTCATAAATTTATTTCCCAGAATATTTCTGTATCTAATTTGCTTTCTAGATTAAGTATCAAGAAACAGAATTATAATAATCGTACTCACAATAATTTTGAACTGAAAATTTGTAAATCTGACATATTAACATTTTCCCCTTTATTTCATTTTTCTAGAACTTATAACAAAGATTTTGCTAATAAAGATATTTTTAATTTAGATTTTAAACAATTCACTAAAATCATCTTAAAAAAATATTATCCTTAATTTCATTTGATATATTACCTTTTTACTTATTTGTTCATTTTACAATTTTCTATTTTATTGCTATTATTATTATTTTTTTTAATGCTTATTTAGATTTGTGTGTAATAATTAACTTATTGTCCAATTTATAATTGGCTAAATACTGTTGATATGTACATTAAATAAATAAAGAATTGAATAATAATAATATCTTTTAATGATAAGCTTTATTTATCTTAAGTTACAATGGATTTACATAGCTTGGATTGCTGTGGTTACATTGGCAATCTGTAGTTGTAGGCTTACATATATAAAAGTTACTTTATTGTTTATTCATAAATTTTTCTATGCTATGATTAGTTACAAAGGTTTTACATAGCTTGGGTTGCCATGGTATACATGAGCAATCTAATTGTAGGTGTACATATGCAAAAGTTGATTTTTACGAGATTACAGAAATTTTTACATGCTGTGGATTAGTTGCAAGAGTTTTACATACCTCGGATTGCCATGATTAAATAGGAAATCCGTAGATGTAGGTTTATGTATGTAAAAGTTGATTTACATAAGATTACAAGAATTTTTACATGCTGTGGATTAGTTACAAGGGTTTTTTTTAACTTGGATTGCTTTGGTTACATAGGCAATCCATAGTTGTAGGTTTCCATATGTAAAAGTTGATTTATTGATTTAGCCAGGACTGGATCCAGGAGGTTTTACGTAGCATGGATTGCTGTGATTACATGGGCAATCTGTCATTGTAGGTTTATGTATGTTAAAGTTGGTTTATTGATTTACATAAAATTACATGAATTTTACATGCTAATGAATTGCTTTATTTACACATGCAAACCAGATTTAGTTTTATATATGGTTAGGTTGCCTAGGAAACTACTTCCTCCTTAAATTTTGTATAATGAAATGAGTAAGGAATATATAATACTTCTTTTAGTTATAAAAATAAGATAGTTATAATAATGAGACTTTTTGAATTTTGTAATGAATTATTGGTCTTTTTCAATAAATTAGGATGAAATTTTTAATGAATATTTAATAAAAATAAGATTTGCATATCTGGTATATATTTTTCCAAAATTAAATGACATCAAAACGCTATAAGTAAATAACAATTTCATATTTAAAGGACAAAATTTTCATTCTTCAATAAAAAATTGGAATTATCAAATGAATAAAATAATTTTGTTTCCTGTGCTATATGAATTTTTGAAATAAATAAATTGTAAAATCCAAGAAATAGTTTCTAATATAACACTTGCATAATTTGCAATCATCTCTTTTGTAATATTTTTCCAAACCTATTAAACTTCTTGCATTCAAAATCCATTTTAAATTACAACTGAGCCAGTAACCTTCATTGTAAATGATTATTAAAGCTTAATTAATTTTAATTAAATGAAATAAAACTTTAAGAAATTTCCATTAATTATTTCATAATAGCTTATTGGAAAAGTATCTCAAGTTATTTTGAAAAATAAATAATTCAAGTATTTCTACTTTATTTTACTACTACTTATTTGCATTGGACAGGATTTTCATATCATGGTTCAACAAATATAAAGTATAAGAACAATCACCAGATATGAGAATAAGATTATCTAACATTTTTAAAAAAAAGTACTTTTAAGTAGCCAGAAACACCTATCTTATTAAAAACTGATTTAATATGTTTACATAAATATTATATGCATATGGAAGAAAAATAATATTTTTTTTTTTTTTATTAAATAAAGTGCTCTACCAGTATTTGTTTTACTTAATTGTAAACAATCACTCAAATTTAAATTTAGAATTCTGGAAATTGTTTATTTTTAAGGCTAAGTATTGCGTTAAATAATCAGGCAAAAAAAAATCTTTGATGATAAGAAAAGATTTTTCCCACTATTAGCAATCATATATTTGAAACTTTTTTCATCTTGTTGGCCTTGCTTGAGCACCATTACTATAGATATCAAAACAGTTTCTTCAACTATTTTTTCTACAATATTATTAAATATATAACTATCTTGAAACAACAGTTGATTCTTTTATTTTCTATAAATATTCATTGCTACATTTGTTTACAAATTAGCCATGTTTAATATCTTTAGAAAAATTATTAATATATATATAGATGTGAAACAGTATTATTTGGCATCTGTACTGTATAAGTAGTATATTATTAATCCAAATAATTATTATTCAAAAAATTTTATTATCAAATAAAATTTCAAAGATGATCTTTAATTTTTTATAATAAATAAATTAGTTGCATCCACTTTTATAAACAAAATTAAATAATAATAATAATAATAAAAGCCTTCATAAATGCCCATAAATTAAAAAACCTAATTGCAGTGTCCTATCTGTTTTTTGTACAATCATTGCAGAGATTATGTTCATATTGAGAGGATAAAAAATTTTATTATTGAAATATGAAAAATTTATCACCCCCACCCCCTCCAGTTTAGAAAATGGAGATTTCAGATTGATGGTGTTTTGTTTATATCTACTTTTTTTTTAATCAAATTGCTCATTATATGTGCATGTTAAAATATCTTTTATGCAAAATATGATAAGCATCTTTCCAATAGTATTAATTTTAACATGTTAAGTAGTCTCTAAACTTCTTAGAAAAAAAATGTCCTGTTCTTATAAAGTTTACTTACAACCAAAAAATTGTTTATATCTATTTTTATCACAATTAAAATAACTATAATTATACATTGGTTTTGATCTGTTATTAATTGAATCTTATTTTTAACTTGAAAAATAGAAGAGTGGTATCGTTTTTTCTTACCTATAAGTTTGGGTTTTATTTTTCTGTATCAGAGCGGTATTGTTTTTCCTTACCTATAAGTTTGGTTTTATTTTTCTGGATCAGAGCACAGACTTATAGATTTATCAATACTTTGCTTCTTATTTTGAAGTTTCTTCTTCAGTTACAAATCCAAGATAAATTTTGTAATAGTAATATTTGAAATTTAGTATTTTCTTCTTCATTACAGAGTTAATTTTATAAGTATGAAGACAATTCATATTACCTGTTACATATATACTTTGATAACTAATGTTGTTTCATACACACCATAATTAGACCTGATTACATTGTTTGATGGAAGCCTGACATTGTAGCATTTAAGACAATCATGCATATAAACAATTAAAAAGTAAGTCATTAAATTTAATAATTTTTCATAATTTGTTGATATTTAATAGAATTCTTTTTAGGAGACACTGGATAGAATAAACAATTATAAAATCAAAATTAAAAAAAAGGATCAATAATATTATGCTAACTTGAGTGTATATATAATAATAATATTAAATATATGTTACTTATTTATGTGGCATTTAATTACTTATTTACATATTAAATTGTTGATTTGAAAGAAAGGTTATTTCTAAAATAAATTGGTTTAAAAATTCTGCTTTGTCTATTAACAACAATCCAAAGAAGGTTTTTGTTAAATTACCTCAAAAATTATTTTTAATATCAAATTGATTGTTGTGTTTTTAAATAGAATGGTATGTCAACTAGTTTTCCAACTGCTGATGCTACCAATTGTGACAGAAATGTTTATCCAACAGAAATTTGTTGTTGTTTTCATCAAAGATAGATGCTGGATAAGTTTATATATTTATGTGATACTTAATTAGTTATATATACATTGATGCATGCATATAGTGAAAAATATAATGCATAGATTTTTTTTTACTTCAGCATTATATTTTAATATAAGTTTATATTATTTATAAAATGAACAATTTTAAAAGAATGAATAGTAAAAAGGGTAATTGACTAAAAATTGGTGATAAGTGTTTTATTTTTATATGTTAATTAATATTAAATACTAATAAAACTATGTCAGTAAAACAGCATTTGCATATTATTTATGTATTTCACTTCATATTATGCTCATGGAATGAGATTATTAATATCTTTATATTCATCGTTTTTTCTTAATTAAATTAATGTTGCAGTTTTTTGGCTTTTCTTGTGCTCATTTTTTTTTTTTTTTTTTTACGTAAATAAAAAATATTGATATTGTTTTTTAATGGTACTTTTGGAGATCGTAGACCAAATGAAAATTAATAAAGTTAAGTTTAAACTATAAACTGAGATATTAACTTTCATGTTTGTGGGTTTTTTTTTTACAAATTACTTTATTTGAAAATTTAAAATAAAATGTACCATTTTTTAAGTAGATGAATAAATTCTAAGTAGTTTAGAGTATGTGTTTAAAAAAAAAATCACTATTTTATGACAGTGCAATGTGTTTTTTGGTTATTCAGCATAAGTTACATTATCTTGTAGTTTGAACTAAACTCTATATGATTTTCATTTTCTTTTTTTCTCCAAATACATTGTAATGGAAGAAACAAAGAATTGAGATTTAAAAACTGCATGTCAAGTCATTTTTAATTGACTTATAATCTTATTATTTGTTAGAAAATGGCTGTATTAACTGTGACTTTTGCTTATTTCATTATGTGCTTTATTAATTATCTTGCTGGCTTGTTTTTTTTTTTTTTGTTTACACTGCTTGATAACTTTGATTTGCACATCATTTGTTCTATATTTAATAATGTAAATTAACCCATAATTTTTTTCTTTTTAGTTTTTGCTTTCTAAACCTTTTGCAGTAGCAATTATATACTGTATATATTTAGATAAAATGTTTTCATGCATGATTGCTGACTTATTCTTTTTATCTTTTCTTGACCTTTTTTTCTTTTTACATTTACCAGAAAAGAGAGACGGAAACTCTGGGAAAGGTAATTTAAAAAAAAAAAAAACAACATTGCTTTATTTATTCATGTGATCTTTTCATGATTAATTAATTCGCTTTGTTTAATTATTGTTGTTGTTATTTATCTCTTTAGGTTTTTATGGTAATATCGTTTAAATTAAAATAATTATTATTTTTACTATATATCTAAAATGCCAGTACAGGGCTTGTATGCAAATGTACTTGTTTCCTTCTCAGCTTAAATAATGGTGAACACTAATATCTGAGCCATCCCATATTACAGACCATTGTCGGCAGTTCCTAATTTAGAAAAATAAAATTTAATTTAATGCTCAAATAAATTTATAATCATTAACACATTACTAATAATGATCAGCCATTATTCGCAAATTGTAAGATATTTTTTAATGAGATTCTTTGAATATACTTAAAAAAAAAAAAAAAAAAAATGTAAAATATACTAATTAAATTATGTCCATTGAAAAACTATACATGTAACTTGAAACTGTGAAAGAGGTTGTGGAATTAATGTAAGATGTTATTTTGTTGTTATTAAAATTGAATAGTTTCAAAAAATAAAATGAAATATTTATTTGATATAACAGTATGGATAAATATTATAGATGTATATTTATGTAGTTATTTGTTGATATGTATGTATTCTTACCTTCAACCATTATCAGTCCATTACAGGATGAAGATTGCTCCAACTTTAATCTAGTTTTGCTGATCCATAAAATCTTATTTCTGATAACTCCAATAAATTTTTATATCATTTATTCAATTCAATGCTTCAACTATCTATTATCATCTCTTCTAGTAATGTGCTCAGTCCAATTCCATTTCTCTACCATATATTTCCCTTTAGATTCCTCTTTCCCAACATGCATCTCTTCATACTTTTGTCCAGTAAAGCTATGTCTGGAAGCCGGATTTTTGCTCCCCAGACAGCATGAAGTTAGAAAGTTTTCCCTGGTAAAAACTACTAAGTTCAATTATTAGTATTTAAAATCACCTTAGACGACTGGTTAAATTATTAATAGAATATATACAATTTACAATATCGACATAAACCTGAAGGCATACAGAAATCATAATAAAGATCTATATGACCAGTTCAGTTTCTAGGCATGCTTTTTACACATTTGGTGGCAAGTTCTTCACTTTTGAAACTTAGGGTATATATGGTGACATCCATCACCAAGGTTAACAGTCCAACCGCACACAAATTAAGGTTTTTCCACATGAGTGAATCTTTTTTTGCCCTTTGCTGGCATAGATTAATTATCCAATTTCTTCTCTGATTAATTCCTATTTCTAATCCTGCCAATAAGATAATTAATTAATTTATTCATGATACATCCTTGACCGTGGAATTTTACTTTTAATCAATTCTATTGATTTATTTTTAGATTCTTGAGTGGTTATTTATGATAGAATCTGGAACTCACAATCATTTAATTATTTTAGGTCTATATATTTTTATTGAAGGAATTTCATTACTTATCTAGAGATTTAACTAATTACTATTTCTTGTACACAGGAATTAATCTTTTCTGATCTCATTTTACTGTTTATTATTTTCTAAGTTTTATTTATCTTTGCAATACTAGATTTTAATTTAATGAGTATATATCTATTTATATACTTAAATACATACCTAATATACACTTCCCCCAAATTCAGAGATTTATGTTTTCTCTGGACTTAATATGAAGTTGCGATGGTACTTTAGAATCTTTTTCTTTTTTAACTCATTGAGATGGATTTATCTTAACTTCGTTTATGTTCTTCCACTACTATGCTTAGTTGGTCTTCGTCAATTGGGTAAACTCCATTTTGACTTTAATATCATCGTTTAGTATTTTATTGTTGTTATCAGTTTTCTTTTAATAAATCAGGTATTTCATCCACACTTTTGTCGTTATACAGTTGATTGACATGTTTGCATATCTTTCCCACACTAGTATGCATAGTTTTTACCTGCTTTGATAGGTGCCATATAACTACAACTTTGTGACCAGAATTTATTCAGAATTTTTTACCCACACTCTTTCATCAGATGCAAACTTATAAATACTCTCAGTCGGTTCATTAAGATCCTCTGTAGGTATAATATTTGTTAATTTAATGTGCAGCTTTCAACCTAAACATACTTTAGCAGGTCCTTTCCTGATTTGTCTACTGGAGTCAAATGCTGATAAAGCAGCATGGTAAAAACTGCTCCCTGTATACTTGTTTTCCCAGTTTTGTTAATGGATGACTGGGTTTTGAATGGATTTTTCAGCCAATTCGTTAAATTGAGGGTGGTAAGGGAGTTAGAGTAAGTATTTTATCCTCCACTCTTGCAGAGCCTCCACGAATTTCCCTGATGCAAAGCCATTTCTGTTAGCTGAAACTAAAGTTTCAGTAAGACTATGGTGTGATAAAATTTTGTGTAATATATCCATTGTTTAATCAGAACTATTATATTTTTCCCACCTTGAATATGTATCAACAACTATGAAGAATAAATCGCTCTCAATTGTACTACAGTGATCAATGTGGATGTGTTACCACAGCCTCTCGGTTTTGGCCATATAACTTTCAATATTGCCATTAATGTTCAGCCACCAGACATACCTATAAGCTAATGCCTTTGCTCTGACAATGTTTGGATGATCTTCATGCAATAATTTCAATATTTATTTTTTATCCCTTTCTGGGATTAATACGTGATCATTCATTAGAATGCAGTCTTTGCACATAGATAATTTTTCATGAGCATTCCATAACATTTTATGTTGAAAAGTTGGAAGATGATTCGGCCAACCAGTGCAACTTTGGTTTATAATATATTGATAGCCCCACTCATCATCTGTTTCT
This sequence comes from Epiperipatus broadwayi, assembly GCA_028023455.1. Classification (NCBI taxonomy): domain Eukaryota; kingdom Metazoa; phylum Onychophora; class Udeonychophora; order Euonychophora; family Peripatidae; genus Epiperipatus; species Epiperipatus broadwayi. The sequence goes on along the minus strand of JAQFVV010006225.1, from coordinate 8,834,891 downwards.
GTAGATACTGTTTTGCTATTAAGAGTTTGACTCTTTGGCACATCAATATAGTTAATTTCCTTTTGATAAAGTACAATCTGGTCAGGCATAGCGATAGTGTCTGCATGCCCTATTTGCTTTCCCATTCTATATTCCAGTATATATTCATAACCTACCAGAATATTCAGCCATCTTACCATTCAAAGGCTAAGTTGTTCAAGAACCTGTTTTGTTTTCTAAAATTTCCAATAAGGGTTTATGATCAGTTATTATATAATAAATTTATATCCATATAAGTTTTTATGAAATTTTCGAACTCCAAATAGTATCACATGAGCTTCCTTGTCCAGCTAAGTATAATTTTTCTCTGTTTTGGACAAGTTGCACAAAGGATAGGCAATGGGTCATTTATCTGACTGAGCAGGGTGACATAATTCTGCTCCAACTTTGAATTCAGATACATCAGTCGTAAGAGTAACTTCTAAATCACTATTTTAATAAACTAATAATGGTACTAATTGGTACACTAGGCCAGTCGTTTGGTGGTGGTGTTTCTCTGCTAAAAACACACAATTATGTCGATCCGGAGCCGACTATGTTTAAATTATTTTTACATTTTTTCCGACTTTTATTAAAATTTTTTTTATATTTTCTTCGCCTTTTTTAAAAATATTTTTACATTTGATACGACTTTTTTACTAATATTTTGACATTTGATACGACACTTTTTTTTTTACCAATATTTTAATATTCTTGTAAATAATTTACGATAAAAGATTTTACTCAAATATTTGTAGATTTTCTTTTCAAAAATGGCAAAATAGACATCGCATAATACAAATAAAGCCAACAAAAAAATTGCTGTATAGTTGCCATATTTTAAAAAGAAAACGGAAGTTGAAAAAGTCAAAAGTTTTGATCTTAGTTTAACTTTTTTGGGGGGAGATGGAGAGAAATAATTTGTCGTCACTGAGACCAACTAATTTTGAGTTTGTTTTTATTTTTTAAAAAACAGGTAATAGAAATTGGTTTTAAAAATAAAAAAGTTTTAGTATATCAGCAGTATACAAATAAAGCTGAAACAAAAATTGTCATATAGCCAAAAAAAATAAAGTCGCCGTATTTTTTTTTTAAATAACAAAAAAAAAAACAAAGTTGATAAACTCAAAAATTTTGATCTTATTTTAATGTTTTTTTGGGGGTGGGTGGGGGGTGTTGACAAATAATTTGTCATCACTGATCAAACCAAGTTTATGATTTCCAAAACTACGTGCAACCTCAACTATTTTGTTTGTCTTGTAATTTATTTGGCTTTTTGTGTGAGTTCTGGGAAAAAGTGCTTGGCCATGACCTTTTGCAATTTTTTCCACCTTCCAAAATTTGTAGGGAAGCCTGACGATGGTCTCACAATTATTGGTATCAAATACATCAGGTAGGCGGTAAAACCTTTAATTAGAATGCATATTACAACAGTTATGGCCACTTGAATTCACTACACACTCACATAGCGATCTGTTAAGTGTGCATATTCGTATAGTATCATGAAGCACATTAGTCGTCCATAATATGTGTGTGCAACACCATATAGGCTTGCGGCAGCTAATTAGAGCAGTATTGTTCTATAGGCCATAAGTTTCTGCAAAAGCACAGAAATATTGGGCCGTGTAAATGGCATATTTCTGGGTTTTTAGCAGAGAAACACCACCACCAAGCGGCTATCTTATCATACCGATTAGTACTCTAATAATTTATTTGAAGTTAGCAAACAAAAATGCTTGCTCTTGCTCAGATTCCCATTTTCATTTCTAGTTGTTTTTGAGTAGATCATATAAGGGTCTTGCTACATGGGCTTTCCAAAAAATTTTCAAAATAAGTCCTAGGAAAGCCTGTAATTGCTTAACATTATTAGATCTCGGGTTCTGCTACAGCTTTAGCCTTTCTCAGAGAGATATGCCAATTTTTGAAATGAGTTGACCCAAAAATTTAATTTCATGAGCTTTCCATATACATTTATTGGTATTAAGCTTGGTTACCATTTCATCAAGTTTTTTGCATACATTAATGAAACTAATTCTAAGTTTGGGTTCAGTGGTTGTGGTAAGAAGAATGTCATCAAAAAATAGGTCATTCTTAATTCCATTAAGGAGAGATTCAATTTTTAACTGAAATGTGCTGGAGGCAGGAGTTATCTCAAATAGAAGCTTGTTGCATTTAATCAACCCTACCTGTGTTGCTAGTGTTAATATTTTAGCATCTCTCTCATTGACTTGTATCTGGTGGAAAGCAGCATTTAAATCTAATTCTGTGAAAAAATTAGATTTTTGCAGAGATGCTATTATTTTTTTAGGGTTGGGAATAAGGTATGCTTTTTTTACTAATAGCTTTCTTTGTCACCGCACAAATGAATTAGTCCATTGGGATTAGTGATAATTGCTAATGACTTAGCCCTATCTGATTTTTCTGTGGGTTCTAACAGGCCTCTCTTAACTAATTCATTAATTTTCTACTTTTTCTTTTTGAGTGAATGGAACCTTATGCGGTTTTCAAGTAATAAGTATGGCTTCCGGGATTATCTCTAATGAAACAGGTGCTATTTTAATTTTACCTGGTTCTCCATTAAACAATTTAGGAAATTTGCCTCTTATTTTCATTTCTAATTCAATCTTTTTTATGTATGTTTTATGCCCAAATTTCTGAACTAGTTGTGATGCCTGAGTAATGGGTTAAATGGAGCATAAGCTAAGCGCAGGGGTAATTCAAATACTTTTCCCTCTATTCTACTCACAAGGGTTTTGATTACACCTTTAATTTTAATTGCATTACCATTTACATCCAAAGCGTTTAGTTTATTTTTCTCAATTTTTGGAGGTTTTGTACAATTTGCTGCTACAACCATTCCTGGACTAAAATTACAGATACTCCACCTCCACTGTCAACCTCATGAATATGTGCTCACACAATTTTAATCTTAGCATTATTTTTATCTTCTTCAAATATGGACATATTTTTAATATTAACTTATTGATTTCCCTGACTATTGAATGTACCTTTCTGACTATTTCTCTCTTCACCTTTTTCATTTGTTTTATTTCTACACATTGTTTCAATATGACCTTTTTTCTTACAAATCTTGTAACATATCTCCTTCGAAAACAGTTGCTGGCCTTTATGGCCATTTATACCACAACAAAAACAAATAAATAAGTTTTTTCCAATACCATTATTGTTTTTGAAATTATTTAATTTCTTCCTGCTTGGGTTACATGTTTTGCAAACGTCAGTTTGCATGTTGCCATTACCCTGAATCTCAGTGAACTTAGAGGAGATTGCTCGTGAACTAGTTCATAAACTATCCCCCATTGTATAGCTTCATTATAGGATCTTATCAAGGAATGGCATAGATGCAATCTTTTGTCAACTCATGAAGGGTGATATCATATTGTTTTACTCTATTGCTCCTACCCTGACAGCAGTCATGGAAATGAAGTTTGTCAATATGCCTAGAGTGGTGGGAGTTAAAATCATATAATAATCCTTAATTTGATCATATATAAAATCTTAAGGAATATCAGGCTCAGAGAGCAAAACAATAGTGTTGCTATTTTAATCTTATCATCTTCAACTTGGTTAATGAAGAGATATTTTTCTGTGTGTTGTATATACAGGGGGCAACTACTTGCCTCATTGACATCAATTTACGATTACATGTTAGCAGATCGTTTTATACTTCTAATCTGATTCAAGGTTCGAAGTACAACACCAATTAATATGTCCGGAAGTCGGATTCTTGTTCCCCAAACAGCATGAAGTCAGAAATTCTTCGCTGGTTAAAAACTACAACTTCTAAGTTCAGTTATTACTATTTAATTTCACTGTAGACAATTGAATATATTACTAATAGAATATATACAATTTACAATATATACATGAACCCAAAGACATACATAAATGGTAATAAAGATGTTTACACACTGTTCAGTCTCTAGGCTTGCTTTTTACACATTCAGAGGCATTCTCTTCACTTCTGAAGCTTAAAATACATACGGTGATGTCCAACACTGAGTTTGAAAGTCCATCTGCACACTTGAAGCTTCTCCACACAAGTGAGTCTCTTTTTGCACTTTGCTGGCATAGATTAAAATTTCTTCTCTTATGATTGGTTCCTATTTCCAATCTCACCGATGAGATAATTAATTAATTTTTATTCATGATACATCTTTGACCATGCAATTTTACTTCTAATTAGTTCTATTGGCTTATTTTTAGATTCTTGATTGGTTACTAATGACTGAAACCGGCACTCACAATCAATTATTTTAAGTATATATATATGTAATGAAGGCATTTCATTACTTATCTCTAGAGATCTAACTAATTACTATTTTACTCTACTTAGGAATTAATCTTTTCTTATCTCACTTTACTATTCATTATTTTTTAAGTTTTACTAATTTTTGAAATACTAGATTTTGATTTAATGAGTATATCAATTTATATATATATACTTACCTATTTATATATACATACATACATACATAGCTGAAGTTTGCACTATTCTTCTGTTAAGTGTCCAAGTTTTAGATTCATATGTAAGAATTGAGAAAACATGTACATATATATATATATATTATTTTATAGTATTCAATCTGTCGCCAACTTTTGGTTGTTGTTTTTTTGTCTTACGTCATTTAATGTAATGGTTAGAATGGTGAATTAAGAAGAACTAAAAATTCTTACTTTAATTATTAGTTAAAATAAATGAAAAAAAAAAAATCAAATTTTGTCAATTGGATACAACTTTATACTCTACTACCTATCACTTTAGGGCTTTGTTGTCACATAATCTACACAGTTACTGCCCATATAATTGCTTAAGGTAGAGGGAATTTACTGAAAAAAGCTCAGCTCATGAATGCCATAATTATTATTTTGGGTTTAGATGTAATGGCAGTGTACTCCAAATTATTTATTTAATTTCAAAAATTATCAAATTTCAGCTACAAATGAACTTTCAACAGAAAAAAACTTTGAATTTGATTTCTGTAACTATTTTGATAAATTATATTTATAATAATATATTATTTTGTTGCTCTGCTTCTAAATTTTGTGACCTAAAGTGGTGAAGGACAAACAAAATTAAAGATGTTATAATATTTTAGAATTTATTTTTATTAAATTTGTCACATATATTAAATATCCAGATAGTTTTTTTTTTTTATAAATGCATATCAGAATAATTTGAATATATAAAATTTTAATAGTTTTTGATTTAAATCAAACTCGGTTGAATATTAGAAAAATATTGTGGAAAGATGCTTTTTTAAAAAGAATGCAATGCAAATAAAATATGTTCAAGCAATTTTTTTTTCTATACTGTTTATTTATTGTATGGAAAATGGGGGTGAGGGGTGGAATCACATTATCCCTATAAAATAACTAATCAAATAAATATAAAAGGAATGAGCAGGGAGTCAGCCTGAACAAAGTTGTAAGGTGCATCTCTAGCATTACAGAAAAATAAATCAACAACATATAGTCAAAAACACATCAACAACCATCAATAATCATGAAATATTCAACAATCACCCTTGTGAGTGGATTTAAAGGAGGTCCACTGTAAAACAGGCTACTTATCTGACCATTGCTATTTTCAGGGCAGAAACACAAAACACTGGTTGCACATACTTAAGTGTTAATCCATCATTTATAATAATAAAAACATGCTGATCATCATCAATGTTTTGGCCATATAGTACCAGGCCAACTATAATTTCTAATAAAAAATCAAAATGCAATGAAGAGACTTTCAAGGTGATACTTTTTCGCCATCCATAATTATCAGCTGGATGTCCAAACACTAACATAAACTCCTATATTCATAAAACCAATTATTATGTTCTAAACTGTCTCAGTAATTAAGAACTCTAGGGATTGTGACTGTGAACAAGAGATTATTACATATAATAGCTTACTCTAATTTATTTTGGAATAATTTTAAAATCTTTAAAACACTTAGCTGTAATAAAATCAAGTTACATACACTGCCAATTCATATAACAAATAGCTGGGAGCAGTAAAGACAACACTAGAATATTTTTAAACAATTATTTAATGAACTAACTAATCAATAATTAAGAAATTAAAATATGACATGATAATATAATTCAAACTTATACATTTTATTAAAAAATATATAATTTCATATAGTTAAAGTGAATCACTTTAATTTTCACTCATTAATTTAATTAACTTTTAAATTCACTAAGTTATTGTCTTTTCTATAAGTAAAATTTTAAAATAACTAATCAGAGATAATGAGTTAAATTAGTTTAAGTTTTTGTATATTTTTTTTTTGGGGGGGGATAAATGAATTTTAAAAAATACTTTAAAAATATTAAATTTAATAAAAATTAAATTCTCTAAAAAAACCCGTTTTTAATTTTGAAGAGAAAAATCAAATGAATTTTAAAAAAACCTGTTTCAATAAAAAAAATTAATAACATTAATTATTAATTCTTATTTAATTTAACAACCTTTATAAATTTTAATGCAATGTGCACATTAAAAAAAATACTTGTTGGTTTTTATTTTCTTTGCTGTTGTAATTTAGTTTTTCTTGTGGGTTTTTCCTCTTGAAGTCTTTAATTTCAGATTAATGTACATAGTCATTTTTTTTTCTTCATTTTGCAATAGGATATTTTAGGCTAATGCACCCAGCAAGAATTTATCCATTTTTTTTCCAGTATTTTTAGAGACATTCATGCTCTTTGTTGGAAACAAGGTTTTGTTGCAGATAACTTCAGGGGCATTTTTTTTTTTTACATTTTTCTAGTGAAGCAGGTTACATGGAGGTAGATGATGTTTTAGCTTTTAGCTAAACTTAGCACATGCTTTCCTTTATTTTAGAAAACATTTTTATAGCTACATCCATAGTGTACTCTTCACAGCAAGAATTTATCCATTTTTTTTCCAGTATTTTTAGAGACATTCATGCTCTTTGTTGGAAACAAGGTTTTGTTGCAGATAACTTCAGGGGCATTTTTTTTTTTTACATTTTTCTAGTGAAGCAGGTTACATGGAGGTAGATGATGTTTTAGCTTTTAGCTAAACTTAGCACATGCTTTCCTTTATTTTAGAAAACATTTTTATAGCTACATCCATAGTGTACTCTTCACAGCAAGAATTTATCCATTTTTTTTCCAGTATTTTTAGAGACATTCATGCTCTTTGTTGGAAACAAGGTTTTGTTGCAGATAACTTCAGGGGCATTTTTTTTTTTACATTTTTCTAGTGAAGCAGGTTACATGGAGGTAGATGATGTTTTAGCTTTTAGCTAAACTTAGCACATGCTTTCCTTTATTTTAGAAAACATTTTTATAGCTACATCCATAGTGTACTCTTCACAGTTAAATTCTATTGTTGTATTCAACAGCTTGGTAAGACTTCTATTTTCTTCAGTAGCTGGCTTAGGACTGAATATTCTCTTCAGCAGCTTGATTAAAACTTTTTCCTCTTGACTTTCAGCAGCTGACTTAGAACTAACTGTCCTCTTCAACAACTGGGTTAGGAACTCATTGCCTCTTACCAGACATGTAGTCTTTGATTCACCATGACAAAATTTAACACTGACCAATTTATCTATTTTTACACAAAACATTGTTTAGATATTTCCTTCAAAATTTCAATCATAGTTTTGAAATTCCTTTTTAATTAGTTTACTTTTCCAAAAGTAAAACAAGTTAATCAGACTATACTGATCTGAAACCCTATCTATTGTATTGAAGAGAGATAAAGAGAAAAAAATAATTAATTATTTAAAATAAAATTTAATGATAGTGTAAAAAAAAAAAATCTCTTTTTTTCTAAAACTTGATCTCATAAAAGTTGAAATTAAAATTTATGAAGTGTTTTACTGAAGAGAAAAATTTCTTCTCATAATACATTTTCAAAATAAATATTAAAATTAGTAAATGGATAAAACTATTGAGAGAAATTGTTTATTTAATTTTATATTTTACTCTCTCTTTTAGATGCTTTGGTATTATACTTGCTATGACATTATTCCAGTGATGTTATTATTCTAAATTTGTGATAGGTTTAAAATAAAGACTCTAAGAGATGTGTGGACAAGCTTAATCGGTAAAATTTGTCTATAAATTCTGTAGAGATGTTATTTTACAGATATAACAAACTTAGAATATTACATCACTAAAGGTAATACATTCTACCACGTGTAATACAAAACTTCAAATCTAAAAAAAAATGGAGAGATATATTCATTATGGAAAAAGAAAACAGGTAGTTGTGAGTTTTCAATACAGTACTTTGTGCCATCAAAAACATCCTCTTCCCTCAGCATAATACGACACTTTGTGCCATCATTTGTGCATTTATTATGGCACTTTGTGATATTGTAAACACCCAGCATGTGTAATACCAAATTTCAAATCTAAAAAAAAAATCACACACATCCTATTTTTAATGATATGAAAAAGAACTCTCAAACGTTTTTTAAATGGTGGACTGTAACATAAAGTTTTAGTTTTATATTGTTGTTTAACCTTACATTTTTACTTTTTTTAAAAAAAAAAAACAAGAAAGTTTTAGTTGTAAATATATTTTTCTATATAAAACTGTATTACTTGTAAATGATGCAAGAGATGTATTGTGGGGGTAAAAAAAATGTCACCATGGCAGTGGTTTTCTGTTTTTTTTTTTACATATTCCTTTGTCAGATATAGAAAATTTGGCTTCTAAATTGAAAAGTAAAGAGTCAGGTTATTTGACATGGTTATGCCAGGATTCTTGGATGACATGTCATCATAAATGGAAACTTTGAATAATTATTATTGGATGCAAAAGTCACCAGAGTAATGCATCATAGCAGGAATAATATCAAATATACACTTTTACAAACATTTACAAGATTATAATACATTTCAAATATTCGCATTATGTTTAAAATACTATTTGAAAATTGTCATATTATCATGTGATGAAGAAAATATTTAAATAAATACCCATTATTATTTAAAAAAAAAAACAAACATATGGTAAAATTAAATAGTATTTTCCTATAAAAATTTAAAAAACTTGTAATATTGGTATGGCCAGAGTTAGCCACTGCCCACAATATTACAATATGTTTGTCCAAAAATCAACAATAAATAATATTAATGGATGTCAAGGAGTGGTAAACTGTCTCCAAGTATTATCATAGTCCCAAGTTGTTTTTTGTCAATTCATGGAAATATTAAGTCTATTTTAATTGTTCCCACAGAAGCAAATTGTATATCTCGCAAGTTTTTTAAACCAGCCATTTTATGTGGCAAAATTGTATTATGTGGTTGAATAAGATTGTAATGTGTTCTCATAAATTGTTTTACGTTATTTATTTAGTATATGGATTTAGATAGCTTAACTTTTAACAAGATATCATAAAGAAACGTAGAAATTCCAACCAGATGACAGATTCACTAATGATTTAAGTCTCAATCCTCCCACTATAGCCATAAATCTAACTATTAACAGTATGGTTAATTTGTATTTGCCGGCTAATAAATTCCATTTATGAAATAGATGAGCATAATGACCATTGGTTGCCTGAACGATGAGCCTCAAATTGCATCTAGGAAGATCAAATCTAGCACACTTTATTGTTGAATCTGAAAAAGGAAATTTATTCGGTAACTTATAAGAATTCTATTTATTATGCTTACTTCTTCAATTATAAATTCTTTGTTGAACATCCGAAATGATGATCTTGATTTGAGTTGATTCTCAAATAATAAAACTATATCTTAAGTTATTAGCAAGATCACTTGCTTAACAGTTTTTGTACAAAAAAATATGTAAAAGAACAGAAAACCACTGCAAAGGAATAACCAGTAATATTTCTCATGGTAATATTTAAATGAGTATCAGTAATATTTTATGTACAATTTAGTTTTAGCATTTTTCACTGGTGATTATTGTGCACCTGTTTGGAGAAAAGTTCTCTTCTTAATTTTTTAGATTATCATCTTTATTAACATAAAGATTTTTTCCAAGTTTAATTCAGTTTCTCTGGACTCTAGTTTTTCTAAACATTACATCAATAGACTTCCTTATTTCATCCATCCAATTCACATGTGCACTAGAAAGATATGTTTGAAATGAATGGATGAAATAAAGCAGTTTTCTGGTGTTATGTGGAAAAGAGAGGCTAGAGATCACTTAAACTAGATTAAACATGGAGATCTGAACCTGCAGTGGATTGATACTGATTGAAAATGATGATGATGATCCAGAAGTTTAGTGTGAGAATATTTTCTTTAAACAGGGGCACAGTATTCACCAGCAGAAAATGCTTATGCTAAGGATGCTGTCTGTAAATGAGGAAAATAAGTTAGTCTACAATACATGATCCCTCCTAAATAATACAGAGTAGAATCATATTTCAAACTACTATTGCACAAGTTATATTTAAATTACACAATGATTCCTTATTATTTTGATGAAAAATGAAATATACTATTATTGTCTTATGAATCAGACTTCCAGCTTTTGAAAAATATTTTCAGTTTCTTTATTGAGTGACTTTTTTATTTGAGGAAAGGATCTCTTGTGAAGTTAAAATAGTATCAACATTTATCTGGAAAATTACTGACAAATATATTAAATAAAGTAGGTAAGAGAACTGAACTTTGTGGCAGTCCATTCTATGGTAGTCATTTAATGTTACTTCACCTTTTCTTTTAAAGAGCATTTTCTTAAGGTAAGTTAATGAGTTTCCTATAATGAAGAATTTTAGAAATTTTTAAAAGAATCTTTTTCCAAATAGAATCATAGGCTAAGATTAGACCAATAAAAATAGCATCAGCTTTAAATTTATTTTGAATGTCTTTTTTGATGTGAATTATTAAAAATAAAATACGATTTTTTTCAAAAAGCTCATTGGTAACACATAATAATGATATTGAATGATATATTTTTTGGATTATGTTCATGTTATTTGATTTTAAGACTGCTAAAGTTTTGCTTTATGCTAAATTTTTGAAATACTTTCTGTATGAATAATGTTAATGAATAATTCTCCACCAATGCTTAGGTTTACATCCTAACTTTTTTTTAAGCTGTTGTTGTATGTATTTCCTAGTGAAACTTTTTCTGATTTAAAATAATCAAGAGAAGGTTTGATTTTATCCATATCCATAAAATTTTATCAGGTTGCTATTACAGATACAGTGTGTGAAAAAGATGTTTGCAATTCTTCTCTAATTTTGCTTTTTCTTTATCTCTCAATCTTAAGTTTTGAAATGTGATCTTTAAGATTGGCAATTTGATTTTCAGTACCAGTAATATTTCTTTAAGATATATAGTTATCAATTGTATTTTTATATTGGACTATTTCCATCATCTAATAAGATATGTATTTATGTCTTTAGACAAATTTAACTTTATTTAAATATTCCAAATACATTCAACTGTTAGTAATAGCACATCAAACAGGTTATTATATGTACAATGTTTCAAAAGGTATTAGTCTCCCGTCTTCTTCAGATGTTGCTGGATAGCATGGGATTTGAACCTAGGTTCTTAGATTCTTGATTTTTGAATTTTTACGGTAATGCTCTAACCAACTAAGCCATCCAGCCCAAGGCAACAGTCTGTAGTAATTTCATATACTTATCTATGAGGTTCCTCACAATTTCTCCACTTTTTACCAAAGAGAAAAGTTGATTAGTGGTTTCCATACATTATGTATAGTCACACTGGCTTCACTTATGGGATTTTTTGCCATTGTCATGTGAACAGCTTTTTTAAATTTTCTTCTTTGTACCTTTTCTTCTCTATCCAATATTTTTATGTTCATTGGCACATACATGTTCTGCTTACCTTAGACACATCTGTTTTCTCTTCTAATCATCAGTTTGGGATCTTGCAAGTGCTTTTCAATGGGATGACTGGTCTCACTAATATATGCTCTTCCACATTCAGATGGTATTTCATGGATGCAGTTTTTCTTTTCATCATTTCAAGTTTAGGCTTTGTAGATGTTAGAATTCCTTGTAGGGTGATATGGCTCTGGAAAGCTGTTCTGATTCCAGATTTTCCTTAATGTATCTGCTATTTTTGGAATGTATGGGTACACTACAGTACCAATAATTCTTTTCTCTTGATGGTTCTTTTTGTCTATTTAAAGTTTTCTTAATAACAGCTAATGGATAACCATTTTTCATAAGAGTTTGTTCTATATAAATCTTTTCTTTTTTCAAATCACTGGTTTCTGAACAAACTTCTTTTGCTCTGTTCCATAGTGATAGAATAACTTCACGTTTTATGGTTCTGGTGTGATTGGATGTATAGGCTAAGTATTTTCCTGTATGTGTAGGTTTTCGGTAAACTGTTGTTTTGATTTGACTTAATGAGGAAAAAGTTTATTTACGAATGTACCATGTGACGAAGCATTGTCTATTGTAAGGAAAAGATTAAATGGTGATAATAGTTTACAAACCAGAACAGCTCTTTCTGTTGATAATGGAATTATTAACATTCTGCATAAAAACAACCTACTTTTAGTATAACACAGAATTCTTCCAACAAAATCAAGAAATGGCCATAGGTTCACCATTGTCTCCCCTGATTAGCAATATTTACATGGAGGAACTTGAAACCTTAGCCATAAAAACTACCCAATGTCCACCTAAAGTTTGGATTCACTATGTGGATGATACATTTGTTGTATTGCTACATGGAGAAGCACTGCTATAAACTTTCTGGAAACACATCAACAATATATTCTCTTAAATTCACAATAAAATCAGAGCAAGAACAAAAATTTGCATTTTTAGATGTTCTTGTGACAAGACTCCCTCATGGCAAAATCAAAACCAGTTTACTGAAAATCTACACATACAGTAAAATACTTAGCCTATACATCCAATCATACCATAAACACAAAACATGGAATTATACTATCACTATGGAACAGAGCAAAAGAAGTTGGTTCAGAAACCATCAATTTGGAAAAAGAAAAGATCTATACAGTACAAACTTATGAAAAATGTTTATCCATCAGCTGTTATTAAGAAAATTTTAAATAGACAAAAAGAACCATCAAGAGAAAAGACAATTATTGGTACTGTAGTGTACCCTTATCTTCCAAAAATAGCAGACACATTAAGGAAAATCTGCAATCAGTATAACATCAGAACAGCTTTCCAGAGCCATATCACCCTATGAGGAATTCTAACATCTACAAAGCCTAAACTTGAAATTATGAAAAGAAAAAACTGCATCTATGATATACCATGTGAATGTGGAAGAACATATATTGGTGAGACCAGTCGTCCCATTGAAAAGCACTTGCAAGAACACAAACTGATGATTAGAAGAGAGAAAACAGATGTGTCTAAGGTAGTAGAACATGTATGTGCCATTGAACATATGTTCAATCGGAAAAATACAAAAATATTGGATAGAGAAGAAAAGATACAAAGAAGAAAATTTAAAGAGGCTGCTCACATGATAATGGCGAAAAATTCCATAAGCCAACCCAGTGTGACTATACATAATGTATGGAAACCACTAATCAACTTTGCTCTTAGGAAAAAGTGGAGAAATCAGGAGGAATCTCATAGATAAGTATATGAAATTATTACAGACTGTTGCCTTTGGTAGGATGACTCAGTTGGTTAGAGCATTACCTTAAAAATTAAAAAATCATGAATCTATGGACCCAGGTTCGAATCCCATGCTAGTATTGTCACGAGTCAGGCCAGCAACACCGAAGAAGAGGGGAGACTAATACCTCTCGAAACATTGTGCATATACTAACCTGTTTGATGTGCTATTACTAACAGTTAAATGTATTTGGAATATTTAAATAAAGTTAATTTTTTCTAGACATTCAATACATATATTATTAGATGGTGGAAATAGTCCAATATAAAAATACAACTAGAACACCATCAGCACAAACCTTCAGGAAAACACTTAGTTATCAAGCTTTCATAAAAGTGTCCTTGCCTTATAGGTAGATCTTATAAGTTTCTCTCACCATGGTCTCTCCCCACTTCTCTTTTGATATCATTCAGTGGTTTTATAAGTTGTCCGCAATTTCTGGATTGTTGATAGACTAAATGGGCTATAAAGAGCATTACTATTTTTTTTCTTCTAACATAGAATCTCTGGCTGTTTTATTAAGAATTTGTTAATTTCATAGTTAGTGTTTTTAAATCCATCTCGGAACAGGATAACTTTCAATTATAGGAATATAAATTTCCGAGAGTGATTAGACTAAATTTATGTTTCTATAGGGAAAATGATCTTATATCATTAGTTGAATAGATAATGCAGAACCATTAAATGTTTTGTCGAAACAAAACAAATCAGAATTGTTTCTTTTCCCATTTGCCTGAATGGATATTCTTTCTTATTTAACTTTATAAAGTAATTGCATGTTGTTTAAATCCATTCATTCTAAAAGTTGACAACCTGCTTGATTCTTATTTACATATCCTCAAAGAGACCACTATGAGAACTGATATATCCTATAAATACTGAAGATGTAGGAAGATCAGTAAGAGGAGAGTAGGACCAATTTGTATTGGGGGTTTGCAAATATTGCAAACATAAAAATTATTTATCTGTATCGTGATTGCACTATCATTTAAAATGTCTTCAATAGAAGTTATCCCTTTATAACATAATTACAAACAAAAGTAGCCATTTCATGTTTAGAATATATTCTATCATTAAACAATTTATATCTAAAATAAATTTTAAGAAAATAACCATTAACAATAATAAGTCTCTGGAAATACAATTACATCATTTTATTGAACAATTAATTTGGAAAGGATTTCTAGTTTTGATTTTAATATACCTTCAATGTTAAGTTGAAATAATTTTGTGTTCCTTAAATGAAGAGAAGGTTCTCTGTAGAAATGATATCTAGAACTTGAGGTGATCTGCAGCTTCCCACATTGCATAGTCGTTTTCAGTTCTGTAGTTGTGGCATATCTATATCCTATAACCGCGGTGGCAAACCTATGGCGCGCGTGTCACAGGTGGCACGTATGAAAAATTTTCTGGCATGTTATCGATTTTCAAATTGTATCTTCATTTTACAATGAAAAATGCAAGATTTCAAAAATTTAAGGCGCCATCTAGCCATAGAATACTAAATTTGAACAAACGGACTAACAAAAATTTCCGAATAGTAACAATGTAATTGTGATATGATAGGAACTTTATATTCAAAGGGGAAGAAATGCGTGCAGACAAAGAACACATTCGCAGAAAGTGATGTGACAGATTTTTTTTTATAATTGGTATTTTGTCAGTAATTTAATTAAGTTGCTCCAATTTTTGCTGTTTAATTCTCGTGCACCTGATTATTCTTTCATAAGTTTTATATTTATAATAATCTCTCAGCTTTGTGGCTATTAATTGCTTATTTCTTATCCTGACTATAGATTGTGATACGACACGAGTTGGGACGTGTCGATACAGATAGAGTACGTGCAGAGTAACTCAGTTGAGTTTGAAATTTGGTTGTGACAAGAATAATATTGCGCCTGTGCACTACGTAATAATATTGCTTTGTAGCTGGATTTTAAAGGGCATTAATTTAAACATACATTAAAGCGAAGATTTTTGAAATATTTAAAGAAATATTTTTGTTATCAATTTTCGTAAATTTCTTCTGGTTTATCCAATGTAGCTAGTGAAAATAAAAAAACTACTATTAGAAACAAGAAGTGGATAATTCCAAAGCTGGTGGACTCAAAAGTCATCATCAACAACAACCATTATCAATCCACTGCAGGATGAAGGTCTCTCCAAGTTCAATCCATCTCCGATTTTTAGTTTCTCTTCTCCACACCACCCCTGCACACTTTCTTATTTCATCCATCCATCTCACATGTGGTCCTTTTCTTGGTCTTTTACAATCTCTTGGAATCCAGTTTAAGATTTCAATTGTCCATCTATTATCATCTCTTCTAGCAATATGTCCAGCCCAACTCCATTTAAATCTTTTTAATTTTTTCAATGAGGTCAGTAGCACCTGTTTGTTCTCTTACCCATACATTGCGTTTTCGATCTCTTCTTGTTACTCCCAACATGCATCTCTCCAGACTTCTTTGAGCTGTCTGAAGTCTCTGTATTGTTCTTCTATTAAGTGTCCAAGTCTCAGATCTGTAAGTAAGAACTGATAAAACACATTTGTTATAAACCTTCCTTTTCAAACACATAGGCTATTTCCTTTTTCTATGATTAATTTCATCCATTATGTTTCCATCTGTATTAATAATCTGACCAAAGTATTGGTAGCTGTTAACTTCTAATTCATCATAACCAATCTTTATTTTCATATTTTGAGCAAATCGATTAAACATTACTTTAGTCTTTTAACATTTATCTTTAATCCTGCTTTCATCTTATAACTCCTGCAACATTTCCTGCAGCTCTTGCAAAAACAACTACATCATCTGCAAAATCTAAATGACTTTAATCCACAAAATACTTTTTGCAGCACTGCTGTAAAAAGTTTTGGATATGGAGCCACCTTGCCTTACACCTTTCTCAATGTTGACTTCCAGTATCATTTTGTGATCTAATTGTTGCTGTCGCATTTTTATAAATATTTTTTAAAATATGACAATATCAGAGATTATACCTTGATGATCCAATGCTTTAATCACTGAAGAAATGTTTATAGAATCAAATGCCTTTTCATAATCTACAAATCCAAGACATAATGGCAACTCATATTCATTTGTCCTTTGTATAACTTCTCTCAATACCTGGATATCATCTACTGTACTAAAACCATTTTTAAATCCAGCTTGTTCTCTTGGTTGGTGCAAATCTAATATTCTCTGTAGACAAGTTGTAATTATCTTCATAACAATTTTGTATAAAACTGATAAAAGGCTGATAGGTCTGTAATTTCTAATATCTTTATCACCTTTTTAAAATATTAATATTATTACTGTATTCTTCCAATCATCCGGTACATTCTTTATCATTTAGAGATTTGGTATATAACTTTGCTAAAATTTTCTCTATTTCTTCACCTGCTTGTTTTAATATATCAATTATAATTCTGTCATTACCTGGAGCCTTTCCTTTCTTTATACATTCAATTGCATTTATCACTTCTTCGTTTAAAATTCTGGGCAATAAGGAAGATATAATAAATATAGGAGGTACTTGTTCTTTATTACTATATAATTCTTGATAAAAGTCTTCCACCCATTTCATAATGTCATCTCTTTTTTTAGTAATCCATCTTTTTTTTCTTATTGCAGATATAAAATTCCTACCAATACCAAAATATTGTTTTACATTCTTGAGACTTTTATTTTCTTCTACAGCTTTCCTTGGTAGTTCACAGTTATACTTTTTTATATCACTTTCAACTCTTTTCCACATCATTTTACAAAATTCGAGATATTCAGTCCTTTTTAATGCATCATTTTGTATATCTTCATATTTCCTTGAGAAAAGCAAAGAAGAACAAAAGGAATTTATTGCTCAGGCAGTTAAAAACAAGAATATGCAGACAGCACCCCTAATAAAATTTATCAGCAGTTCTTCAAATATAACTGCTTCTAGTTGTATTTTTATATTGGACTATTTTCATCATCTAATACGTGTGTTGAATGTCTTTAGAAAAATTTAACTTTATTTAAATATTCCAAATACATTTAACTGTTAGTAATAGCACATCAAAAAGGTTAGTCATGTTTACTTACTAGTTGTTTGTAATTACTAAAATAAAGCCATCATATACAAATCATCGGTTTTTATCTTTTTATATATATAATTCTTAAAATTAACAATTTATGTATAAATAAAAACTTCGCAGAATTACATTAAATAAAATTAATTTTTTTTTAAAGAGATTCAATATGCATGCATATTAGATGATGGAAATAGTCCAATATAAAAATACAACTAGAACACCATCATCGCAAACCTTCAGAAAAACATAAACGCTTCTATTTTTTTTAAAAAAATAAAATAACTTTATTAACAGAAAAAAAAAAAACCCCCAGATATTTACATATTAACAAAAAACATTTTTTTCTATCTTACAAGATAACTAGCAAACACTTTTTAAATAAGAAACACTATTCCATATTTTACATGCAGTAGGGAAAAATCCACCCCATCTTTTTTCAATTTGTTTTTTTTTGGCAGATATTATACGTTGATAATAGTATTTATCTCAATCATCTAGTTTTTTAAACTAATTATATTTCTTGTTATCGAAAATTAATGAACATCTTACAGCTCACATTGCTAAACACAGAAGACCTTTTAGTGATGGGGAATATGCGATGGAAACATGGTTGAAAATGTCACCTATTCTCTTTGAAGACTTTGAAAGCAAAGAAAAGATTATTCAGAGAATAAAGGATTTGCCTTTTGCTAGGAACATGATAAAAATACAGAATTCTGGACATGGCTAAAAATATAACTTATTAGCAAAAAATGGATATAAATTCTTCTGACTTTGTGTCTCTCTGTCTTGATGAAATTACTGATATAACTGGATCAGCTCGTTTAGCAATTTTCATTGTTATTGTGTTAGGAATCATATTAAAGAGGAATTGATTAATATAATATCATTAGCAACAACAACAAAAGAGGTGGATATTTGCAATGCTCTTACAGAAAAAGAAATTGATTTCAACAAAATTGTATCAATTACTACTGATGGTGCTTGTAATATGATTGGAAAGGAAAATGGTTTTCTCAATTAATTCACCAAACAAATTGGTCATTCAGTTTTTGGTTTTCACTTTATTATAAACCAGCAGGTTTTATGAGCCAAGACTAGTTTCAAGTCTTTGAAAGACATTGTGAGTTTTGTAACAAAAGTGGTGAATTTTATATCTGGATGTGCTTTAAATAAAAGAAAATTTTTGGAATTACTGCATGAGGTAAACTCAATCTATAATGGTTTACTTATGTACAATAATGTTCGATGGTTAATGGAAAAGTTCTCCAAAGATTCATGGACTGTTTAGATGAAATTAGACTTTTTTTTTCATAATGAAAAAATTATGAAAAAATATAGTCGGTTACTGGATATCTAATGGCTTTGCAAATTAATGTTTTTCACTGACTACGTTATTTTTAACATTTAGATATTTCTCAAATATAAAAAATTCTTCTTAGATATAAAAACTCATGAAAAACCAGATCAAGTTAAAATAACATAAGAATTTTCTGTAATAATTCAGGCAATAAGCAATGAATTTTTTCTAGTCTTCAAGCAATTGTTAGAAACATTGAAATTTATTTTATGTCCTGATACCATCGGATTAGATAAACTCAATATAGAAATTTTTGAGTGACTCAACTTCGAAGATTTAGAAATGTAATTAATTGATTTTCAGTCTAGTTTCATATGGAAACAAAAATTTGTTGATTTAAGAAATGACGTGGAAGCAATTGAAAATGATCGGTTATTTGACACAAAAAAAACACAGAATATGAAATGAAAAGAACTTGGAATGCCATTCCCAAAACCTATAACTGTTTTAAAAAACTAGCAACTGCTGTACTGAGCCATTATTTTCTGAAATAAACTTTATAAAAGATAGTTATAGAATTAAGCTGACTGATGCATCCAGTGCAGCATGTGCATTGATTAAAATTACGACTTATGAACCCGATATACAACATTTGTCATCCAAAGTACAATAACAAAAATCTCATTAATAAAAGTTATAATTAGTATTGACTTTTATATGACAAAATGTATTGTATACAATTATTTTGTGAATTTTTAAGTCAACTCCTTGATTTAATTTAATAAAATTTTATAACAATTTAATTTTTATTGTTTATTTCCTACTAAGAATTTCCCGGCACACCAGAGGTTGAACAAAAAAATAATTGTAATATTTGGCATGCGCACATAACAAGGTTCACCACCGCTGTCCTATAATATGGTCACAGTTTACATTAATAATTTTATTGTGTATTTTCATAATGTACTATCTTAACCAGGAGTTCATAAAGATGAAGTCTGCTTTTGATATGGAGGCATTAGTTTTACATGCTAATGCCACATCATAGTTTTACTACGTAATAGATTTAAATACAGTTTTATTGCATAATAATAGATGAATTTTTTAGTATTTTCTTGAAAGTTTAATTTTGACTTGTGGAACATCAGAATTCTAGAGTTCTGCAGAACAGTTTGAAGCCATTGATATAATATATTTGTGAAAATGAGATAATTAAAAACAAAATCAACTCTTCATTTTTATAATAAAAAAAAAACTAAGATCCAAATAATTCTCAACACAATTTTAATAATGTTTGTCATTATTATTTTTAATATAATGAATAGATGCATATATATTTTTGGATATGAAATAGGATATAAAAATTTGGCATACATTGAAGTTTACTTTTTACTATTTCCAAAAATTTTAATGAAAGAAGTGTAATTTTTTATTTGCTTAAATATTACAGAATATAAAAGTCAAATAGAGATAAATAATTAATAAAATCCATTTTCTCAGAAATAACCATTTTATATTTAAATAAAATATGAATATGAGAACTAAGAGTTTCTATTAAAAGTTTTTTTTTCATATTACTTGTATTAATTTATTACTAAATTTATGTTATATACAATTTACTTCTTTGCTAAGCAAGAAGTAAGAAACAGAAAACAAAACTATTGTGTAAAAGTTTGTGCAGTGAGCAGTACCTCACAAAAATATGCAACTTCATAATTATATGCTATTACAAAATATATAAATATTGAAAAAAATATTAATTGTATTCTTGCTATTTGTGATAACAAGATAACTCATAAAAATATCAAACAATAAGATTGGTATTGCAATGCAACTATTGTGGCACATGAAAATATACAATTTATAAAACGTTATAAACATATGAGTATTTAAATGTGAAAACTATATTTACTAATTAATGATATTAATTATCATGACAACTATATATATATATTTCACTATCCTTATTTGTCTTGGGTGTTTTTTAGAAATAATTGTATTTTGTAAACTATTGTATTATGATTTATTTGCTACCTATCTTTTTATACAATTTCACCCTATTCTCATGCCTCAGTATAATAAATGATTGTTTTTTATGCCAATTGCATACATACAATGTCTCTTTTTAATCCTGTTTTTTTTTAATTAAATTCTTGGCATTATTCATTTATTACAAATTTTCTTGTTTTTTTTTCTCTCTCATTTTTATATATATATTCAAGGATTACAATTATTTTCATTATTGCATCTTAAACCACACTCACATGATTTTTTTTATTCATAGATTTTTTAAAATAGTTGCATATGATTACCTAAGTAATTGATTGTCAGATTACATTAACATATTTTTGTCATCAAAATTTGGATCTTTTGTATATTTATACCATATCTTCTTTCCATTATTAATATGGTTAAATGGGCCGGAATCTTCAAGATTGACTAAAGACATATTTCCATAGTGATTGAATCAGATTTTTTGTGATTTCACTTTCATAAGAATTATATTTTGTATCAGTTATTATTTAGATTAACATAGTATCAAGTTGATCAAAACAAAATTAATTTAGATGCATGATGAATGTGAATATTAATTTTTCAAAAATATTTACCGTAGATCTAATAATATTAGTTATTAAAGTTTAATTATGGTTGTAGTTATTTATGATAATGGTAATATTCAACTAAATATTCTGGGCATTCATACAGAAAAGGTAGTCTTTATCATTTAAACTTAGCTTTTATTATAGCATGTTTTCGATGCATAAAATATAATCATAGCATTATTATTTCTTTAGAGATTCTAGCTTTTAAGTATATTTGATAAATGTTTTAATATTAAACAACATTTAAATTTGTTTTATTTGATATTCAAAAATATTTCATTTCATTTAAATAGTTCACTTTTTCAAGAAGGGGATGCTGTTTGTTGAGAATCGATCTTTAGCAATATCTTTCACTTTTTGTCTTCCCTCTCAGGGCATACAATTCTAGCTTTTGACAATGGAAGGTGGATCCAATTTTTGGTCTCCATAAGGTGAGACGGTAGGGTTTTTTAAATTTGTTGTAAAATCTATTAATCACATCAAGAATTTACGATTATGTTCTAGATTTTGTAAGTCTTTGACATATTTATCTGTGTTATTTTTCTTGTCAATTTCAAATTTGCCCAATTTATAATACCAATATAAAAAACCTTTCAATCTGGCATATTTGTGTGATATAAGTGTTAAAGACATGGGGTGGATTGCTCCTTTTATATTTATTGGGTTTAATATTCTGTAGTTTAGAAAATTAAGATGCCTTTGAACATACAGATTCAAGAATTTATTTATTGATCTTTGTCTTCCTTTTTTATAATTTGTATTTCTGTTGAACAGATTATTGTGTAATTCACGTACCTAACATACAGTGTATTTGTGTTTGAAGACAAAAACTTTTGAATAATTATACTTACAATTTTAGTGAGGAACAAGCTGCAAATAATGTCACTAAAAGGGAGCCCTATTGGCTGTCCATTTTCCATTTATAATATTTTTTATTTGCTACCTCAATGATGTTTCCATTGATCCATTTCAGGACAATCATGATAAATTCTTTTTGTGTAAATCAAAAATTAATCTATAATTTCAATGGATTTAGTTTGGAGTACAAAGCCATACAGTTCTTTAACATCTAATGAAGCATTTTATTATTAATGTCCACTTTCATGTTTTAATTTTATCTATGAATTCATATGAAAATTTTATTGTGTATTCTCTGAATTCTAAATCATCTTTCAACCAGGTAGCAATAGTTTTGGCCGCTTTATAAAAATATGAACCTCCAAAGTCTATTATAAGCCTTAAAGGAAAATTATCTTGGTGCAGTTTGATATTGGCAAAGATTCTTGATTGGAATAGTGGCTGAGGAGTACATCTTAATATAGAATTTTCTCAATATTGATGTTATAAATTTATCTTTTGTATATTTTATGTCAAACATGTAACTTCTATGAATTTTAGATTATTGATTTGCAGATTCACTTTTGTTCTATAGTCATCTTTATTCATTAGAACTAGCTGATTGGAAGACAAAAAATCAAGGAATTAAATTCTTGGATCTATATGTTCAAATAGATCTTAATTTTCTGAACTACAGAATGATATTAAAACCAATAAACATAAGAGGAGCGATCCACCTCAAGTCTTTTACTATCTATGTCATACAAATACACTGGGGGCTGAAAGGTTTTTTATAAATTGTGCAAATAATATAGACACGTATGCCAAAGGCTTACAAAATCTAGGATATAATCAAAACAAAATTCTTAATGTGATTAATAGATTTTACAACAAAATAAAAAAAACTCCTACAGCTTCAAATTATGGAGATTTAAAATGGGTTAACCTTCCATATATCTTGAAAGTTGTTTAAAAATTAAAAAGAATTTATTCAGATAAATATAATGTAAGCTTTTGAACTCCCATTGTTAAACAAACTGCTTAACAATTCAAAGGATAAACTGCCCGTGGAATCAGCTCACAAAAAATCCAATGCAACCAACCTATGTATAACTTTGCATATTATGGTGAATCGAGGATTAATCTCTCAACGAGACTAGCCCAGCATAAATACCTATAAAATAGAGCACATAAGAGTTGAATATTTCTCAATATTTATGGACTAAAATCTGGCTATAAATTTGATTTGTCAAAAGCTGGAATTGTACGCACTGTGAGAGAAGACAGCAAAAGATTAAAGAGATTCGGGCAATAGCTAAAGATAGATTCTCAATAAACAGAAAAGATACGAGCATTCTTCTCTCAAAGAAATTGACTATTTAAAGGGATTTAAATATTTTTGAATGTCAATTAAAACAAATTTAAATATTATTTAATATTAAAATATTTATCAAGTGTGCTTAAAAGCTCGGATCTCTAAAGAAGTAATTATGCTATGACTATGATGTTTTACATATTGAAAGCATACTAAGCATTAATACAAACTATTAAATCATAAGGACAACTACTTTTTATATATTGATGCCCAGACATTTAGTTAAACATTACACTTTTTGAAAGAATGATTTATTTATTTATGGATTAGTCTAGAAATCTATATTTATAAGAAACAGTGATCATGTGAAATCTATATTTGCTTATAATATCAGTCATAATAAAAATAGTAGTTATTGTCAGTGGGTAGTTTAAAATGAAATAATTTTAAATTGAAGCAACACTTAGGTGGTATTAAATTGTGATAAAACAATTGCATTTTTAATTTAATTCTTATATTGTATCAAAATAGCAATTTAATTATTGTATTGATTGTTTGTTTTAAAAATAATGTTATATATAATCTGTGCTAGCTATTTTCAGAAAAATATTTTAAAATGAAACAAACTTTGATTAGACAAACTCTTATAAAAAATGTGCTAAATTTCAAGAAACAATTGTATTTTTATTTTGATTAATATATTGTGTCAAAATATTAATTTAAATATTGTTATTTATTTGTTTTGAAAAATAGTGTATATATAAATAGAAAAAGCAATCTTAAATAATTCACTTCAAAGCCTCCCCACCAAAGAAATATATTGAAAAAAAAGTAGATATTACCAAACTAGTTAATTATTAGTAGTTGACCATTTCAAGTTTTCTTTTTTGTTATATTCTACAACAAAAAATAATTTGAAGGCATTTGGTGAACTTGGGAAAAGTATTGCTTTTTTATCATCTTAGTTTTTTTGATAAATCAAATAATATTAATAATCTCTTAGTTTATTTCTTTGTAAATATTTCGGGGGGGGGGGGTTAAGTTTGCACTTGAGTATAAACAGAATTGCTTGCAATGAATATACAATTTAATTAATTCATGGTGAAGCATTATTCGTGATAACAGTGTTATTAATTCAAAGAAAAGTCAGAGAAAAATTTAGATGCTTATTTAATCAAATTGGATTATCTGTAAAGTGGCCACATGAAAAATTTCTTAGTTATATGAATTTTTTTAAATTCTGATTAGATTTGAACTATATATATATTATTGCAAGCGGATATCTTAATAACTACATTCTAACTCTTTAGATATATATAGAATATAAAAATGAAAACAAAGTAATTTAGCCTTGTGCTAAGAACAAAATATTTTCTAAAAAATAAGTCTTTGCTGTAACAAATTTTCTAAGAAATAATTTGTGTTAAAATTTGTATTCACTTTACAAAAAATTCATATTTCATAACTATTTTAAATATTTTAATGGCTACTTTATATTTGATAAATTTCTTTTATTAATTATATTAATTTAAAAATTAAAAGCAAGTATTGTTTAATATTACAGTTACTGTTTGAAGTATATATTTTTTAGATATTATTGTTTGTATTCTAGGATGTGATAGATATTTTGAATAATTTGGCCAGCTCTCACTGGGCCGACAGGAAGGAGGGACTCTTAGGATTACAAAACATTTTTCATAGTAATAGGATGCTTACGTAAGAATTTTATTATTTTTATTTTATTGATGTATAATTAAAATTACATGTAAATCTCTAGAATTTAATGTAATATTCAAAGAAGTTTGTGCATAGAATTTGTTAAAATGAATATTTATTGCTAAATTACATACATTCAGCACTATTTACTTTTATCATTATTACATCTGGTGTCTTTTTCATATGATTGTTTTTCAGAGCTTATTGCACAAAGTCATTTAGTTATTATATATGTTTATATATAGATTGACTTACTTTCCAAGCCTATCCAGATTAACAACTATAGAAGCTTCAAGTATCACTTTATAGTACTATTATAATTAATAAAAATTAAATAATACTTTTATTAAAGGATGTTACTAAAAAAAATATTAATTAAAGAAAAATTAAATTTAAATCTAGTGCTGCTTAATTTGCTTATAAAAAATGTTGCTTTTGTATCATTTTTCAGATTTTTTTAATAAATCGGTCAAAATATATATGTATATATAAAAATACATAAGTTAACAGTTAACAGCTTAGTTTTTGTATTTTTTATTTAATGTGGTTTAGATGAATGTAAACAAAACTGCTTGCAATGAATTGTAGTTTATAATTGTCTCAAGATAATGCACGATTCTTGACAATAGTGTTAATAATTTCATTTAATCAAAAAAAAAAAAAAAGAATGAAAAAAAATAAATGTGATATGATAAAAAGGAATTAGTCATTTAAATTTTTTTAAAAAAACAATCATTCTCGCAAAGGGGGGGGGGGTATCAGTGCTATGACATGGTCAAAATGCCAGAGCAATATTTACCCAATATGATAAAATAAATAATATATTGGGGGAGGAGGGCATTTTCTTATATATGATTATTTATTTTGTTTAAATCCTGAAACTAAAAAAAAATAAACGGAATATGCTTTGGCAATATTATTAATAAATTAATTAATTTCATTTTTAATGTATATAAACATTTATAGAATTTTTTCAAAAAAAAAATCTTTTGTATAAAAGTATGTCTTTGATGCAGTATTGTATAATTATTTAAAACTATTAGGAGTGGAAATGGCAGAATTCAAGAACTACAGTTTCTGGTTTGATTTCTTTTTAAATAAAAAATGTTAGTGTGGAGAAATGAATTAGCTATTATGCTCCTTATATCATTTTTCTATTTTAAATATTGCTTGTCTTTCTGAATAAGTCACCAAACATTTTTTTAATGTTTAAAATTATTAGTTACTTATGAATAGTTTAATGAGTATTATTTTTGTAAATGGGAAAACGAATTTAAATTAATAGAATGAATATCTGTTTTAGTTATTATTTTATATCAAGTATTGTAAAATTACTATATTTATTATTATTGTTGTGAAGTAAAAGTATATAATTATTGATTTGATCTTTGTCATCATTTTTACATTTTTTATCAGTTACATTCATTCTGTGATAATAGTTTGATTTATTATATTTTCTAGACGAACTGAACTTAAAAAAGTTACTGAGATCTTCACCAGGATGATGTTAGATCCCCACACTAAAGTAAGTTAAAATTTTCACCTAGCTATGATTGTAGACAGATATATATAAAAATTTTAAATAATATTTCTATAGTATAATTTTCACTACACTAATCACACAAGGTGTGAACTGGTTTACATCCACTTTTAACACTTTGCGAAGTGATGTAATCAAAAACATATGACCAAAGATGTATGATCCCCAAATGCACATTTCGTGCTGAATCAGTACTCATCAGTTGGCCCAGATCATAATCTCTTACATATATCTTTATCATTATTCATTATATGTAGATAACTGATTGTTATAGTTTAATTGATAGCTGTCAAACTTACTGCCGTCACAACTTTGACACAAAACACTTGATGAAAGTATATTTTAATAATTCTTATTAATCATTCATTAGACTAGAGATTATCCAATTAAAAAGGAATAATATTTCTGTAGTGTAATTTTCACTAAACTACTCTCATGAAAGATATGTCTTTGATTATATGTTTATTATTATACCCTCCACAAGATAATCAAAGTGGATAGAAAACAGTTCCTATCTTGCATGAAAGTAGTGTAATGAATTACACTAAAGAAAAGTTCAAATTAATTATCAAAACATTAAATGGATAATCTCTAATTTAATGAATGATTAATAAAAATTATTAATATAAACTTTGCATTATTGTACTTTATTAATAAAATGGCTAATAAAAAATTATATTTAATCTTAGAAGTTTGTTGTTTATTTTCTCTATATACAAATACTTTAAATAGTTATACCTTTTTTTTTAAGATACACAATGTGTATACCTTTTTTTTTAAGATACACAATGTGTATATTAGGTAAGATCAATATTGTTTATTTGGATTACTTCATTTTCATTAAGCTCTTATCTTTCTTGTAAATAACCTGTTTTAAAACTATCATCTAACTCTAAGTACAGGTTTACCACTAAATATTTTTTTGGATTTAATGGCTATTTTTAAAAAAGAGAAATAAATAAAACTTTTTTGCATTATCAAAAACTGAAATTCAACCATAAAACTATGAATCCTATTTAAAAATCATTGGGGACTAAAGTTATACTGTGAATTGAAAATTTCTAGGAATTTTATCATAATCAATTTTAATATCTAAATTTAAGAAAAAAAGAAAACAAATCACAATATTATTAAAAAATAGCTAA
The DNA here is from genome assembly GCA_028023455.1 of Epiperipatus broadwayi. NCBI lineage: Eukaryota > Metazoa > Onychophora > Udeonychophora > Euonychophora > Peripatidae > Epiperipatus > Epiperipatus broadwayi. The sequence goes on along the minus strand of JAQFVV010006225.1, from coordinate 8,806,719 downwards.
ATATTTTATATATAATGATAATGTAATTCCAGGTTAAATAATTTGAAGTTTGTATTACATAACAAATGTAAGAAACCCAGAATGGAACTTATACAGTGCACAAAATGAACAAAATTACTATAACAAAGAAATGCAGATGATGCACTGGCAGTAACAGTGCATTTTAAACTTTTACAATGTCTATGATTATTGATTAGATTGATTTCACACAATAGTAAAAATACCTTTAGTGATGCAATCAAATAATTATTTCAGAAAATGATCGGCATCTAGATATAATAGATTCAGAAATACTTATAAATATGGGAGTAAATCAATATTAAATCTGAAATTAAATTAATGATACTTGAAAAAATAAAAAGTCAATGAGAATACATCAATGATGTAAGTTACATTCAGTAAAAAGAAATAAAAAATTAATGAATTAAGGATAAAATATCCTAAAAGGAAAGCATTAGTCAATACAAAATAAAAAAAAGGAATAAGTATGTTTTTCTACTTATAGGAAAAATAAATTCAAATTTATTCATAAAAAGTAGTGATAAAATGAATCCCAGCAAAAATAAACTGTCTTTGATCATTTATAAAATAAAAGCTATAACAATATAATGATACATTATTTGATAATTTACAAAACAAAATTCTCCTTATTTTATTACACAAATAAAATGAAAAAGAGTTTGGAAGATAAAAATATTTTTTTTATAAATTTAAAACTGTTTTTCAGTGTCAAGTTTTTTATTATCTATCCAAATATAGACTATCAAATAAAGATTGTGGTATTTATTTTGTAAAAATTAAAGGCATTTTAAAACATAGTATTTTAAAATATTTGACATAAGCTATAAATAAGAAATATTTTATTTAATAGGTAAACCATTATACTGATCAATAAAAGTATACTGTCATTGAATAGTATTCAGTGGATTACATCTAGAAATCCATGATTATTAGAATTGTTAATATGCCATATAATAATTTATTTACCATATCAGTTTCTTATTCAAGATATAATCAACAAAAAATTAAACCAGATATAAATAAGCTTTCCTTTTGTTAATTATTTTTCCAAATATAATTGATTATTTTCTATGATCAAATTATACAGCTGCAGTGTAAATTCATTGAAGAATAATTATGTGGTTAGAATAATAGAGAATTAGAAAATATAAAATCTATTTAAACTTTTGTCTAATTTAGTTACTTTTATAAAGGATAATACATTTAGTTGTAGAATATTAGTAAGATGTCTTGTAGATAAAAAGTCCTGGTTATTGAACCTAGTGGTAAAAATGGATGGTAGTATATCTAAAAATTTCAGAATTTCTTAAATTAGAAAGTAGATGGTGGACAAGGGTTTTGGTAAAAACATCGGAACTGTTAGTACAGATTCCCATTTTGATGCATGAATTTAGCTTAACTCTATACAACTGACAATTTGATAATCATGATTATTTAAATAACTTAAATTATAATTTTTTTATTTTATTTTGTAAACTTTTTTAAAAGTTATTTTGCAATTATCATGATTAAATTTTTTATTTTTTAAAAAATTACTCCAGTAAATGAACATGTTATTTCTAGGTTTTTAGTTTATTTCTGGACACCTTGATAGACTTTGTAGCAATTCACAAGCATGACTTGCAAGATTGGCTTTATGTTCTGCTCACAAGGTTATTAAGTAAGATGGGAGCTGATATGCTTGGCTCTGTTCAAGCTAAAGTTTTAAGAGCTTTAGAAGTAGTCAGGTAAGTTGCAATTACATTACTATTTCATTGTTTATGTTAGTAAATTTTATCTTCAATAGTGTTTATTTATATATATTTTAGAGAATCATTCTCTTTTGAACAACAGTTAAACATTTTAATGAGGTTCATTGTTGATCAAACTCAAACGCCAAACATGAAGGTAAGAAGCATTAGATGTTTTTTTTAAAAAATCTGTAATTTTAATCCAAATTGAGGGTGAGTCAGATTTTGCATAGAACCAATTATATATTTTAATTCATAATTTTAAATAATAATTTTATGAAATCTGAATATATCACATCTCATAATTTATTCAGATTTGAATCTGGAATCTTAGTTAGTGTGTAATGAATACTTATTAATTGGGAATTTTACTCATTAGTAAGAATAAATCCACTTTTATATCATGAATAAACAATATAACTTGCTAATTTAAAATTAGCTCTAGCTTATCCATATTTATCTGATTGATTTCTTATATATGATTTCCATATATAAGAGAAAAAAATCTTTTGAAGTTTTTTTAAGCTTTTATTCATCTTTAATTAAATAATGAAAATTGTTAATGAATAATCAAAAATTTTAATAGCTATTAAGTGCTAAGTTACAAAAAAATTAAAGACTTCTTTAAATTCTTATTAATCCAAGAAAAGAACAATTTTGTCTGGTATATATTTTAATGACTTTATAAATGAAAAAATATCAGGAGTTAATTGTCAAGTAATTTGATTAACAGTTTATTCTATAGCTAAATCTGCCAATATTTTATCAGTATTCAGCTGTAGTATAAGCATTAATTTGTCATGTTCATTTGTTCTTTTCACATTGGAGTCTTTTCTCTTTTAGCTTTTTTTTTTAAAGATATAATTTTATTGTTATTACTGTTCTTGTAATTCTATCTTCATTTAATTTTTACCATGTTATTGAAGTAGTGGAAAAAATTGTCAGATGCTTTATAAGTGTTGCTTCTTAATTTTGATCTATATTTTTAACACTTGAGCAAATAAATTATCTTATAAATCTATTAGAAGCATTCTTATCAAAATAAAGACTGTATTTTCCGGCTTTAATAAATATGCTGTTAGGTTATGAAAGACAGTGAAACTTGATAAAAATAGCCTCAATGCTCTCATATTCATTAAATGGGAAATCATTTTAATCAAGTAAATGAATGTAAAGTTGTGTATATTAGTATAATAAACTTGAAGAAATTTATATAGTACAAATTTCTAACAACAAATTTTTATTAATGCCAAATGTTTTAAAATATGAATGCACAAGTTATTGATTCTGATTATTAAGATTTTCAGTTTTACTTCTAGCTTTGATTTTGAGATTATTCTGTAACTTAGTAAATAAAACTATCAGATTTCTCATTTTCAGTACTTCATTATATTGCAAGGACTTACACTTTCTTTCATAACTCTCTACCATTAATGTAAATATTTATTTAGTCAGCTGATTATGCTAATTTAAAATTAGCTCTAGCTTATCCATATTTATCTGATTGATTTCTTATATATGATTTCCATATATAAGAGAAAAAAATCTTTTGAAGTTTTTTTAAGCTTTTATTCATCTTTAATTAAATAATGAAAATTGTTAATGAATAATCAAAAATTTTAATAGCTATTAAGTGCTAAGTTACAAAAAAATTAAAGACTTCTTTAAATTCTTATTAATCCAAGAAAAGAACAATTTTGTCTGGTATATATTTTAATGACTTTATAAATGAAAAAATATCAGGAGTTAATTGTCAAGTAATTTGATTAACAGTTTATTCTATAGCTAAATCTGCCAATATTTTATCAGTATTCAGCTGTAGTATAAGCATTAATTTGTTATGTTCATTTGTTCTTTTCACATTGGAGTCTTTTCTCTTTTAGCTTTTTTTTTTAAAGATATAATTTTATTGTTATTACTGTTCTTGTAATTCTATCTTCATTTAATTTTTACCATGTTATTGAAGTAGTGGAAAAAATTGTCAGATGCTTTATAAGTGTTGCTTCTTAATTTTGATCTATATTTTTAACACTTGAGCAAATAAATTATCTTATAAATCTATTAGAAGCATTCTTATCAAAATAAAGACTGTATTTTCCGGCTTTAATAAATATGCTGTTAGGTTATGAAAGACAGTGAAACTTGATAAAAATAGCCTCAATGCTCTCATATTCATTAAATGGGAAATCATTTTAATCAAATAAATGAATATAAAGTTGTGTATATTAGTATAATAAACTTGAAGAAATTTATATAGTACAAATTTCTAACAACAAATTTTTATTAATGCCAAATGTTTTAAAATATGAATGCACAAGTTACTGATTCTGATTATTAAGATTTTCAGTTTTACTTCTAGCTTTGATTTTGAGATTATTCTGTAACTTAGTAAATAAAACTATCAGATTTCTCATTTTCAGTACTTCATTATATTGCAAGGATTTACACTTTCTTTCATAACTCTCTACCATTAATGTAAATATTTATTTAGTCAGCTGATTATGCTAAATAGGTTCAGATATCTGATTTTTTAGTTAAATGATATTTATTTTGGTAGAAGATATTCATTTGATACCCATCCAGAATTTATATTTTCTTTAACCAAATTAATAAATATTTCAAAATCTTAAGATTTGGACTAATATCAATTTGTCCAGGTATATGGATCTTTAGTTATTATTAACTATACATTTTATTAGTCTCAGTTTTAAATTAACTGTGGGATTTTTAGGTCTTTTTCCATAAGAGTTTTATTTACCAGTCTAATTTAGAACACATTAAGCATGATTAATCTTATCATTTTTTCATCTTAATATGAGTATTGATGTTTCCATGAATAGTAGGTAGCAATGCCTTTAGATTAATTAACACAATAAAAATGATATGATTAATTGTTTAGGAAATCATATTAAGTTCAATCACTAAGTCTCATCTCTTCTATCTATCATTGTATCATTATGTTATAATGCATGTATAACAAGGAATGTTATATGTACACACATGTATACATATAAACTTGATATCAAACTGAGATTTGAATTAATCTTAACACAATGATAGTTTAGTAAAATAAAAGTAAAATATCTAATTTGCTTTTTTCACTCTTCACATGTATACATATAAACTTGATATCAAACTGAGATTTGAATTAATCTTAACACAATGATAGTTTAGTAAAATAAAAGTAAAATATCTAATTTGCTTTTTTCACTCTTCAAATTTAATTGAGATTAAATAACATTTTCTTTTAATAATTTGGTATCTTTTTTTTTTTTTTTTACTTCCAATTCTTCTGAGCATTTTATATTTATCTAATGGATAAGATCATTTCATAATATAACAATGATGATTTTTAAAAAATCAGTTTTGTTATTTGTAATTTATGTGAAAGCATAAGTATAATTTAATTGAATATTCACTATAAGTTTTTTTTTTTTTGCTTTTCACAATAGTTATAAATGCCTTTATTAATATTACCCATATTAGTCCTTAACAGTTTTTATAGTTTTTTCATTATTCATTTTTTATATCCATAAATGAAATATAATTCTCAGCTTTGATAAACTTAATAATAAATCATTGTTAAACATATGTGATTTTAATATCATCCTCAGGTGACATGATTGCTTAATAAAACTTCTACCTTTATACATGTGAATTAAAAAATATTTTAAATATAATATTTAAATGTATATAGACAATGCAGTTTTTAATTATTTAAAATTCAGAGATGATTGGAAAAACAAAAATATTGGACATTATGAAAATGATCATTATTTCTGAAAGCAAATATTAATTAATGGTACTTTACCATGAATTTGTAATATTTATTAGTGCTTCTCAGTAGCCATTATAAAATTACAATACTTGCATTGATACATTTATATGCCTTTTGTAAACAGCTTTATAATTTAATTAATTAAAATATAGGAAATTAGTATGTACATATAAAAATAATTTTAATATTGTTTAAAAAATTTTATATGAATGGAAACAGTAAAAAATATATACACTAATTTAAAGGAAACATGAATAAAAAACAAAATATATTCACTTGTCTATACAGCAATTTTAGTATTGCAACTACAAGACTGGTTTTTATTATTTATATATATTGTATTAAAAATTTTAACGATTAAAGTTTATTTATCATTTTTATTTCACATTTTTATAATCTTCCATAATAAAAGTTTTTAAAATTGAGTTTTCTATAGTTAAAAATGTTCTATGTGATATAATGCATAGTGGAGTGGCTGATTCAGATCTGAATTCCCTAGATCAGTTTTTAGCTACAGTAAGATAATAATAAAAAAATCTCACATTGCTCATTTAATATAGGGTATATGAGCACAGACTTTACCCATCCCCCTCCCCCCCCACTCAACCCCCCCCAAAAAAAAAACCCCAATAAATTTTTATCCACCCAACAAAATATTCCAAAATTTCATCCCCCCCCCCAATATAATAAAGGTAAAATAATAAAAATCTTCTTACTTTAATGGGCAGGCTCCAATCTACTACACACTCCACCTCTTCAACCTTCCATCCAATTGAAAATCTGATAATGGAATGCTCTGAGGCCGAGATTCTTATCACACCCATGTTGCCCTAAGGTCAATCTGAATGTACAGGACATAATACGTATAAGGATCGGCAGACATCTCTACAATGTAATAACTGAAACACAGGCTTATTATATACCTGTGTCTATATATATATAGGGTATCTGAGCACAGATTTTCAGATGACCCATCACTCTCCACTCTTTCTAATAACACTGATACACTCAAGCACATATATGCTGAAAAGATAAATAATCACCAATATACATATTTCATGCTAAACCAGCAATCATCAGTTGGTCCAAATTATCATCTCCCACACATATATACTATAAGTGCTCAGATATATATTAAGATAGATAATCTTCATACTTTAATGGACAGGCTCCAATCTACTACACATTCCAACTCTTCAACTATCCATCCAATTGAAAATCTGATGATGGAATACTCGAAGGCCACCCTAATGATGAGATTCTTGTCACACCCATGTTGCCCTAAGGTCAATCTGAACCCCACATGTACAGGACATAATCCATTTAATACATATGCAGGGATGGGCAGACATCTCTATAATGTAATGACTGAAACACGGGCTTATTATATACCTGTGTCTATATATGTAATATAGGGTATATGAGCACAGTCTTTCAGATGACCCATCACTCTCCACTCTGTCTAATAACACTGATACACTCAAGCACATATATGCTGAAAAGATAAATAATCACCAATATACATATTTCATGCTAAACCAGCAATCATCAGTTGGTCCAAATTATCATTTCCCACACATATATACTATAAGTGCTCAAATATATATTAAGATAGACAATCTTCATACTTTAATGGACTGGCTCCAATCTACTACACACTCCAACTCTTCAACCATCCATCCAATTGAAAATTTGATGATGGAAATGCTCGAAGGCCACCCTGAGGCTGAGATTCTTGTCACACCCATATTGCCCTAAGATCAATCTGAACCCCTCATGTACAGGACATAATCCATTTAATACATCTGAAAGTCTGTGCTCATATACCCTGTATTAATATATAGACACAGGTATATAATAAGCCAGTATTTCAGTTATTACATTGTAGAGATGTCTGCCCATCCTTGCATATGTATTAAATGGATTATGTCCTGTACATGTGGGGTTCAGATTGACCTTAGGGCAACATGGGTGTGACAAGAATCTTGGCCTCAGGGTGGCCTTCGAGCATTCCATCATCAGATTTTCAATTGGATTAATGGTTGAAGAGTTGGAGTGTGTAGCAGATTGGAGCCTGTCCATTAAAGTATGAAGATTGTCTATCTTAATATATATCTGAGCACTTATAGTATATATATGTGTGGGAGATGATAATTTAGACCAACTGATGATTTCTGGTTTAGCATGAAATACGTATATTGGTGATTATTTATCTTTTCAGCATATATGTGCTTGAGTGTATCAGTGTTATTAGATAGAGTGGAGAGTGATGGGTCATCTGAAAGTCGGTGCTCATATACCCTATATTACATATATAGACACAGGTATATAATAAGCCTGTGTTTCAGTTATTGCTCGTTTAAGTGGAATCATTGTATTCAGCTTATCTTTGTTGTTAGAATGTCACAAGACATCAATAAAGAATTCTTTTCTTTTTTTTTATCATTTTTTAGATATTTTGTAGGAAAACACTGGGAAAAAAACACAAATAACTAGAGCAAGCTCACATAATTTTTTAATGCTTTGAATTAAGTTACTTTTTTTTTGTCTTTTGATAAAATTTGTTTTAAAATGTAATAACTTTCAGCTATTAGAAGTTTATGATAATTACATGACAATAACTAATATGATGATCATGTTTTTAACTTTGACTTTTCATGTTTTGAAAGGATTTTATTAAATGAGCTTTCAATCTATGAAACTTGTTTGTGAAGCATTGAAATTTTTTATCATGTTTTGCAATTAAGCATATATGTCAAATGAAGATATATTCAATAACTCTTAGTATATACAAAATTAGTTTTATTATGTCATTTGCAATACATAAGTAACACTTATTTTTCATTAAAAAGATGTGTATATTTATTATAATTTTTTGTTGTTGTTGTTAATAGCCATATATGTGTAATCTGCATACTATATTGAATACTTAATTTTTTTTTTTTTTTTTTTAATGTATGAATACTCTTCCAGATGACTATTTCTTTGTATTAAAGTATGCATGTCAATATTTATTATAGATGGCATTTGTAACAAAGGAGATATTTTGTAGATATAAATTACTTAACAAAGTTTTCTTATTCATTGATTTTTTTTGCTGTTTAAGTTATTGTATATATATATATTCAATTAGTTTTTTATTAGGAGTTATATCAGCTAATTATTTATTTAGTTGATAGAAAGGGGTAATTTATTCATCACAGTTTGATGTATGTAAATTTATTAATCGTATGAAAGTAATTTTTTTATTAAATGATTTATATTCTGTAATTTGAAGTGGGTTTTTTGAATGTTTTTTGTTTTAGGTAAAGGCAGCTCTTTTAAATTACCTCAATGTTTTAACTCAAATGATGAATCCATCTGACTTCTGTAACTCTAATGAATCACGTCAAGCAATTTCTAAAATTATTATGTGGACAACAGAATCTAAAAGTGCTGATGTCCGAAAAGTAAGTGATTATGTAAATAATGTGTAAGAAAAAGAACAGTTATATTAAATATAAACAGAAGCTTTTCAATTTATATTAATTGAGTGTTGTATAGATAACATATTAATAACCTTTTTTTATTATTATTATTTTAGGCATCGCAGACAGCTCTTGTCTTACTTTTTGATTTAAATGCTTCAGAATTTTCTAGAATATTAGCAGTTCTTCCTAAAAATTTGCAGGTAATTATGTGAAGTCATCATTTTTCATCATTCTTAAATGTGTTTCACCATTATAACTATAGAAATGAAAGATAGTATAATAAATAAAAAAAAAGTTAACTTGCAGTGTCTATACAAAAATATCACATGTTGTTTCTTTTTTGTTTATTCAACATCATGGATTGCTATTTTTAATTTCTATTACAATAAAAAAATTTTTTTTATTAAAATCTTCAATACTTTATATAATTATAGTTCTCAATTGTATTCTATCCTCAGATATATCATTCCAATGAAAGTTTATCAACATTGCACTTCTTTAGAGCATTTGAAATAATCTTTAGAGTGGAAAGAATTTGTCTCCTACAAAAATCATAAAAATTTTTTGTTAGGCATGCTTCATTTGTTATATGTTGAAGAAATATGACTTTATGATCGTAGATTCAATATGATATCTGGTAATCTGAAGTTTATATCAAATTATTTTATGATCTCATATCATATTTTCAAAAATTTTTGGAGCATTCTTAAATTAAATTTTTTCTTTATTTATCATGGTTCACTTTTACATAATAAATTTATCAGAACACATCCTATATATATATATAATTAATTCAGTTTAAATACTTATAGTTCTGAAATATGTTTTTTGACTTGTGTTGTGTCTTTACCCACAACTCTCGAATGGGCAGAATTAATTAATAACTAAAACTAATTTAGGACTAAAGATTTATTATACAAAAACAAAACTATAATATATGTACAAACTTAAATATAATTAACATACAGAAAAATAGATGATCATGGGTTTTCTAAAAGTCTTTAAACGCTCTTCCAATGTTGTCCGATCATTATTATCTTTTCCTAATGGATTGTCATTTTCCACAACTATGCTAAATAAACTACAAGTTCCCCAAGTTAAAACCTAAGAGCCAGATCATGACGATTTGTTTTAAATACTAGGCGGATTTTTATACCTTTAGATTCTGAAACATCTGGGCTTACTCCTTCTCAAATGTTGACTTGTTACCAACGATACCCGTTGCGAGCCCAATAGCAGTTCACCAACACAAATCACAAAAAGCGCTTATACAATCCTGAGTTTTTATAGTCTGCCGTTTAATTGTACCCCTTGTCAGAAATTTTCCATTCTTTAAAATTTCTTTGCGAAAACATTTAATTAATTTCACTTTTCCGAATCTATTTTCGTAAGATTTTATGTTCAAAATTTGCTCTTTCATTCTTTTCATTCAGTCTGTAGAAACCTTTTAATTATGCAACTCTATTCATTTTCTTATATTTGTAAGTCATTCTTACAATAGTTTCCATTGTCATTAATTAGTACATTTAATTTTAACTTCTGGAGTATTCTTCTTATGATACTAAAATAATTATTGAAAGTAAAATATTACACTTCCTCGCTTCACTCCAGAAGTTGTAAATGTTTCTTACACATACTTATTCCATCTTTCTGGGTTTTTTTTTTTGATGCGCACAGGTCTGGGCGATTTATTTATTTCAGATTCCATTTGAATTTCTTCACTGTTTTCCTCGATTAACTGGTTTGCGCACAAGTCTGTGCGATTTATTTATTTCAGATTTTATTTGAATTTCTTCACTGTTCTTTATTTCCATGTTGGTTCTTTCATCACTCTCCACCTCTTATGTATTTACATCTTGCCATATCTCCAGCTGCAGTTCCCCTAGCTTTCTTTTTTTTTTTATAGGGTTTATGTGGCATCTGTACTTTAAACCATATATTTGATTTGGCAACATTTTGTCTATTATTCCCTTGATTCATTTTTTCCGTATAACATCTCTCACCCATACAGGCTCACCAACTCTAAATGATTTGCTTGGCTTAGTATTTAGAACACTAATCTTTTTGTCAGGATGCAAAACTGCCAATTTAATCCTTAGTTTACATCCATACATTAATTCTTCCAGAAATTTTCTTCTCATTGTAGATGGCGTTGAATGTTGGTATAGCGTAAATGTCTGTAATGCGACTTGCATTGTTACATTACTCTTTTTTTTTTTAAACTTCTCTTTACTTGTTGTACCACATTCTCTGCTAATTCATTTGACTGCGGAAGATAAGGAGGTGTGCACATGTGATGAATTCCATAGATATTTAAAAACTGTCGCAATTTCTCCAGTAAACCCTGCTCTATCACCACTTTTGGAAAACCATGTATCGAGCAAACCATCTTTAAACACATAATTGTTTCCAGGGCACTAGTATCTTTCACTATATGGCATTCTATCCATCTTGAGAACGCATCTGTAATTATCAGCGGAATGTTTTCATTCACTGGTCCTGTGTGATTAATATGCACTCTTTCATGCTTTTGTTCATTCACTGGTCCTGTGTGATTAATATGCACTCTTTCATGCTTTTGTTGCCTTCGGCCAGGATACAAAACATTTTGCCGGTAATACACCTTCTGACTGACATGCTGAATAGCTTTTAATGTAATTTTCTATATCTGCATTAATGTGCAGCTACCAGACATAGCTGTGCACCAAAGCTTTCGCATGCACTATGCCAGGATGCCCTTCATGGAAAAGCTTTAAAACTTTATTCCTCCCTATAGGCAGTAACTACTCTATCCTCTATTACTATTCATCCCTTACAAACAGATAACTGTTCTCTATTAGCCCTGAACCCTACTGCCACATAACTAGGTCTAGTTTTAGACCAGTCTTTCTTAATCCAATATCATAATATCGTACCCTTTTTTTTGCCTAAACCACTTTTGGACTGTACTACTATTTAAATCTTGTGAGCTTATGCTGTTAATATAATTAACCTAATTAACCTCAAACTCATTATTGCATGTCTCTTGCCTATCTGGAAATCTTGAGAATGCATCTGCATGCGAGATTTCTTTTCCTCCCATTTGTATTTTAAAGTATAATTCATATGCAGCCAACACATTCCATCATTGCAGCAAACACAGACTTAAAATGTTCAGGCGCTGGACGGTCATTTCCTAAAATTCCCTACAAAGGCTTATGGTCAGTAATAATTTCAAAACTATGCCCGAAAATAAACTGATGATATTTCTTCACAGCCAAAATTATCACCAGAGCTTCTTTGTCAATTTGACTGTAATTACGCTCTGCTTTTGACAATGTTTTGGACACATAAGTAACAGTCCACTGGTTATTTTTATATGGTGAGCTAAAACAGCCCCTATCCACCAGTTTGATATGTCAGTAGTAATTCTAACTTCGCATCAGCTGATAACAGCTCTTTAGTTTTTTCTAAAGCCCTATCTTGAATTTCTGATCAAATCCAATTTTGCCTTTTGTGCAATAACTCATACAACAGTTTTGCCACCATTGCCTTATTTTTTAAAAATGGCTCGAAAAAAATTTAGCCCTAAAAACGCTTGAAGCTCCTTTATATTTTTAAAGTGTTTTTAACAGCACTGACTTTTAAAGGATGTTTTCTTTTATCTGAAATGCTGTGACTCAGAAATTTTAACCCTTTTTACAGTTTAACTTAACCCTCACCTTACTTAATTTATCGCAAACTTTCAAAATTCTTTCTTAACGATTCGCTAGATGTTGCTGTTATCAAAATATTATTGTAATAAGGTGTTACCCCTTTTAACTCTTGTAACAATACATTAAACTTGACTATTTGGTGCTGTAGCAATTCCGAATGGTAAATGATTACATTTGAACAGCCCAAACGATGTGGTTATCGTCAATATTCTTGCTGATTTGTCTGTAACTTTAATTTGATAAGCAGAGTTGAGGCCAATTTGGAAAAAAACTTAGCTTTAGACAAATTTTCTGAAACTTCTCTAACATTAGGTATGGGTTAAATACCTTTATTAAAATATTTAATCACTGTCACACAGTAATCACAGCACATTTTGATTTGCTTGTTAGGTTTAGTTATCACCACTATGGGTGTGGCCCATTCTACCTTTTCTACAAAGAGGTTAATATGCTTGTAGCCAGCAACATTTTTAATTTTTTCTCTACCATTTCTCTGCACAAATAGAATCTTCCGCAGCTTACAGATCTCAGACCAGGCGTTTTCACTTAATTCTAAATCTACCGGGTTTGCTTTTATTAATTCTAACTCCTCAAAAAATAATTCAGGGTACCTATTTTACATTTCCTGCTCAATGAAAATGTTTTTAACAATTGATACTAACTCTTTAAACTACTCTTTACCGATTATTGGACTTATTTGTCCTTTAACAATATATATTGGCAAATAACATGCTTTCTATATGAAATTGGAGCATCTGCTATTTCAAATAACGCTAGCGAGTTTCCGCTTACATTTTTAATTTTTATATCAGACTTTAATTTTAACCTCCATATAACCTTTTGCTATTTTATTCCATTGACTTTCAGATACCAGTGAAATACCCAAGCCACTATAAATCTCCATTTCCTGTTCTGTGCTACATATTTTAAGTATTAGCATTTATTGATTTTGCCCGTGCGAAATCATACTTTTTTTTATTATTAACTTCATCTTGCTTATCTCCCCTTTGGTTATTTCTCTTTCATCATTTGGCTTGGATTTTTTGCAAACTGAACAGCTTTCTCATTGCCATTTACAATTCTTAGTGAAATGACTCGTTTTCCCTCTGCAAAAATATTTCCCTAAAGGTATTGGTTCACTACTTGATTTATAATTTCTCTGTGGCCTATATTTATTCGTTTAATAAACTGCTATTCTGTTCTCTTCTTCCGCTTTACTTCCAAAAGTGAGAGCTTGCTCAATAATTAACTTATATGCGACTCGCTTTGATCGCTAATTCATATGACAACTCAGTTTCAGTCAATAACCTTTCATCTGCCATTCTCCATAGCAATCGGTCTAAAAAAATCTGTTCACCAAATTTTCCATTTTGACACTTTTTCACTAGTTGGGGTAACACTGTATCAAAATCCTTTATTTTTTTTAGCCTTTCACCTCTCTTTTATTTCAGAGTGCCAACTTTAGTGATATCCCTAGACGGCGCAGGCTAAAATGCTCTATTAATTTATTAACTATCACTTCATAATTTACTGCCTTCGTTATAGGTCCATCAAATAACTTACTAATGATTTCAATTACTTTTCTCCCTGCCAAACACAATTAAGTGTTACCTTTCTACTATTATCATTTACACTATTAAGCATGAAAAAATTTTCAAGTTGCATCATGTACAAAGGCCATTTCAATGCATTTCCTACATCGAATTCTATGGCATTATCTTGCCCTATCGACACTTTACCTGTCGATCAAGTTATAAATCTATACGATTGCTTTCCCTATCTAAGTTCGAATTTGTGACTGTGCCATTTTGTTGTAACTTTATCCATGACTCTCAAATGGGCAAACCACAATTAATTAATAACTAAAACTAATTTGGTACTAAGGATTTATTATATGTTATACAAAAACAAAACTAGAATATATATACAAACTTAAATATAATTAACATACAGAAACATAGATGATAACAGGATTTCTAAAAGTCTTTAAACATTCTTGTAACATTGTTCGCCCATTACTGTCTTATTTAATGGATTGTCACTTTCCACAACTACGCTAAATAAACTACAAGTTACCCAAGTTAAAAACCTAAGAGCCATTTAGGCTTACATAAAACAAAATAAGATCAAGACGATCTGTTTTAAATACTAGTCAGATTTTTATACCTTCAGATTCTGAAACATCTGGATTTATTCCCTCGCAGACATTTACTTCTTATTGACAATACCCATTATGAGCCCAATAGCACTTCACCAATACAGAGTAGGAAAAAGAGTGCTTAATCTACAATCCTGAGTTTTTGTGCCGTTTAATTGTTCCCTTATTTGAAATTTTCCATTCATTAAAATTCTTTTGTGAAAGCATTAAATTAATTTCATTTTTCTGGATGGATCTACTATTTTTATAAGATTTTATCTTTACACTAATTAGTTCAAAATTTCCTCTTCCATTGTTTTCATTCTGTCTGTAGAAACTTTTTCATTATGCAACTCTATTCATATTCTTATATTTATAACTCATTCCTAAAACAGTTTCCATTGTTATTAATTAATTCATTTAATTTTAACTTCTTGAGTATTCTTATCGATTTTTTTAATACTAAAATATTTATTGAAAATAAAATACTACAACTTGTTAAAAATGCAGATGTACTTTGGAATCTGTATAACACCCAAATATTCTTGTTTGTCTTTGTACATAAAAAGCTATCAAAACATTATCTCTTCATATTATTAAGCAAATAAACATCAATCTAAAGTATCTATTTATAAATTTCATTCAAAATATTACAAATATTCTTTAGATTATCTTGTGAAGTCACAAAAATGGGCAGTTATCATCATATAACATATTTAGGAGCAAAGAATATAAAGTTTTTTGTTCTACTTTTAATTAATTTAAAAAAAAAATCCATCAACAAATATATATCCCATCTTAATGCTTTTTTATAAAACCATAAATTATTCCAAAGATTATTATCATTAAACTAGAAAGCAAAATTGGAATTAATATAAAACCCTTCTTTATACCAGTTTTAATTTAGATTCTTTATGAGAAATAATATCTTTATTTTTCATTCTATTGTTTAAAAGCTTTATAATATCAATAAACTCTAATAGGTAACCAGTTAATTTAAAGTATATAAATATTTATTTTAATGTTGTTTTTTTTTTTTTTGTATTTACGTGACAAAAAAACTCATGCTCTAAAATAATAACTAAATTTCGGATAATCATTTTAGAAGCAACCTATTCTGTAAAATTTTTGAAAGTACTTAAGCTATAATTGATAAGAGAAATATTTCATGATAGTTTGTGGCAGTTTTTTTTTTTTTTATTCCCTTAATTTTTTTTTAATTTAGAACAATAAAAGCATTTTTAAGAATCTTGTATCACAAATTCATAGATCTATATATATTCATAAAAAATTCCAATGATATTTGAAAATTTCAGTATCTACAGCAGTTTTCATCACAAATTTAAATGAGTATTTATAATATATATTAACCCAATAAACATCAAATGATCACCATTTTTTATGCTTGTTTATAATTGGGTGTGGGGGGGGGACTTTAACAGTCAGATTTGTACACTCACACAACAAAATCCAGAGTCCAGACAAAGTACACCAAAGCTGATCGAAGTGAGGTGGTGAGACCCCTAATCTGACTAAACTTTAACTCATTTGCTAGTACTTCATGATTTAATACCTTATGGTGACATTGCTGGCTTAGAACAGGGATAAACATGAGACTCAAAAGCTAACTATCAATTTAATTCAATGGGTGGAACAGACCACTTAACACACTAATTACTTTAATTAAAACAATGTATGTTCGGCATATAAATTATTAAGAAATTGGAATAAGATAATGTGGATTGGATTGAAATAGAACTACGAGCAAGAAAGTTACGAAACAAATTTGTATTCTAAACATGTTTATTAAAACAGTAACATAAAATAAAGTAACAAAATGGCAAGGATTATGTTGCATTAAATATGGGTGACCAACACATGCAGGCTTTTGCATAAGAGGTGAGACTATTATCAGTACAGTGGTCTCATCTTAACATATTAAAATAAATGTCTGTGCGGTTAATAAATCATGCCTATAATCATGTAATATACCCATCTGATTGCTCATGGTTTACTAATGTCATAAGATAACAGCCTAGCAGAGATGATGGTACATACAGCTGTAAGATGGCTGTTATATATATTAATAATGTGAGCAAACAAATAAGCGATAATGCAGATTTAACCTGGTAACCATCCAATGCTGAATACTTAATTAATAAGGAGGAAGAAGAACTCATTACTTTTAGATTCACATGTATATACTATGGTGCTATATAAAATACTAAAGAATAAGTTGTGGTATGGGTGAGTAATTAATTATTCAAGAGCTTCAGCATCAAATTCTCGGTTGTTATGAGACCAGACAGTTTACTGCCATGAGTATGTGAACAGGTAAGTTCAGGAACTTGGATAGGCTTTATAAACGTGGTCTGGACTCTCGTGTTCCAGTTCTAATAAAGATAGCCATACCCAAACTAAAGAATGGGGTGGTCTGTCACAGTGAAACCATTTTAAAAGGTGCAGCAAAAAGTAAACACGTGGATGCATACTTTATGAAGACACACTCGCAACGCACACACAAAAGACCAATAGGTATACGTATAAACAATTAATTGCACCTAAAATAGATAGCTTCGATCTGCCAAACTAACACAACCCAGTTCTTAAACTAGCATTATAATTATGTTAACCAAAAGGACTTAAATTAAATTATAATCTAAAATACTGAATCTACATATATATATATATTTGTAATTAAGGAGGGAACATATATTTGATGAGCATTATTAAACATTAACAAATATACTTTAATATCATCTCTAGCTAGCTTATCACTTCTATCAGATATCAAAACTCATAAATTATAAAAACTGACTAAGCAAACCTCATGAAATATAATGTGATTTCTAACATATATAGAATCATGATAATAACAAGTGCTTAGCGAGTGGTTATTATCTATCAATATATTATTTCGAAACAGCGATTTAATATGCCAAGTAGCATCTTAAAATATTTAAAGTGGAGATTTTAATTATCTCTTTTGAAAAGTAGCTAGCAATCATTATGGGCATATTACAACATATATATTAAATTTAAACAGAATAACTAAAACAATAAATCTAGGCATGACCACAGTTTTGAGAAATTTAAATCACAACTGATTGCAATTATTTACAGAGTATAAAGATTAATTTAGGCAAGTTTTACATAGTTACTTTAGAAATGATTTAACAGATTTTAATAAATAAGATTGACAATAACTTATTTTATAGGATAAAGATAAATTCAGTAAGTTTAACATAGTTTATTTTATAAATGATTTAATTTAAAGAGTTTTAAGAAATAATATTGAACGTTCCTTATAGTAAATAAGCTACTTAACATTACAGATTTAAAGATGAAGTTATAGAGCTCTGCAGTCTTTGGAAAGAATACTACCGGTCTTCTTGGTGGTAGCTTATAATGCAGGCACATCAGACGGTGGCGTAGTGGCATTCTCCTCAGGATAGGCGGCTTAAGTTTTCTTCTTGCGGCAGGCTGCTGGATGGTTTCCCCTCTCTGTGATGATGATCATGCCGTCAGGCATGTAGAGATGTATAGAAATTGACACATCTGCTGAGAGACAGCAAACCTAAGTTTGAACCTAATCAGACATGTTAGAATGACAACTGGCGTGGATTCTGGTAGGCAGCGCTTCACAAAAAATTATAGAATGAACCCTTGCAGCAAGAAATCAGGCCTATTTATATAATCCAAGCTTTAGACCCCCTGCTGTCAACAAGACTATTTACTTCTTGAGAATCACCGAGCGCCTCTTTGAAATATTATAACTCAATACATTTTAAATTTTCCTGTCATTTTTTAATAGAATTTTTTTTTTTTTTAAATTGACCTTGATTATTCGCACTGTCTGGCATATGTATTGAGACTTTTGCCTGTTTTAATGATAGATATTACTAAAAAAAAGTCGTTTGAATTTTTGTATCATTATTCAAAAGATTATCGCGTTAACTATTTCAAATATAATTGCACATACATGAAAAATATATTTAAAATGGCTTTGAACAACATGATATTCATTTTTAATTTATTATTCTGCCAAGCAAAAATTTAAATATTAGTATTTCAATCATTATCAGAAAAGTAGTCAGGATTCTTTTAGTTAGTGGAAATATGAAAAAATTTTATATCCACATTATATTCTTTAAGGGAGTTCCTTGCCTTGGTATTATAATAAACATTAAATTGGCAAATTTAATATTTACTAATTGTTGAAATTCAGTTTTGTATTTAGTTTCTAAAGGAGAAACATTGAATATTTTTCCAGTAAATGTGAAGTATGACTTGTTATTAAAAGCATATATCATTTAATTTTGAAATGAATAATTATCTGTGCAAACAATCTGTATCTGTGGGTATTCATTTATTTATAATTTCATTTACATTCAAATTTTGTTCAATGACACAATTCATAAAATGACATTGATTAGAGTGTTAATGCAGCCAAGTTTCTTTATAACAATTTTTTTTTTCCTAAACAGTTTTTGTGATATTCTAACCAGTGGACAATTTGAGTTCACAAAATCAGTACCATTATTATCACTAACTTTAGACCATAGCTTACGGTCCTTAAAAAACATCTACATAAAAACCTTCATAAGTAAACATTCCGTTTTTTTGTGATATAATGGCAATAGTATTATCTAGTAAAGAATGAAGCCTTTTTTTAAAACTTAAATTAAATCTTACATTAGAACATAAGCATTAATAAAGTAGTCCGCTACCATTATACCAGCCAATTTTTAATTGTCATTAATCTTTCTTAGATGAATTTAAGAATTCCAAGAATAAAAGACACAACAACAATCTGTTTTTGTTCTATCAAAAAAAAACTTGTAGGTAGCTACTTGTTCAATTAAATTTCATTTTGTTTTAGGATGAGATTCATTATGAGTAGCTATGTCAATTTTAAGCCATGACTGCCTTTTCAGTTATTCAAGAGTTCATATCAAGCAAAATTAGTATATTCCACTTAGACATAAATTTACAAAAAAAAAATTTGAATATTTTTATTTTTATTACTGCTCTTTTCTTGGTGCAATATAATCTTTAAGCTGATTATAGGTCTGGTGGTATCCTTGGGTAAGATTGTGTGATGAGTAAGTTTGGTCATGGTGATGCGTGTATGCAACTTATTGTCCAAAGCTAGAAGGGGGATGACACATATCAGATGTTGAATATTAAAGGATAATATATTAATGAAAACAAGATACTTTGCACAGGACCTAGGGTTATTTGTTTTAGTTTTTGTGACATAATTTTCTGAAAAGAGAAACTCAGTAGTGGATGAAGGGAGGACTTTGATGGTTTTATAAAGGCTAATTGAAGTGGCGTGAAATTCATTGAGGTTAAGAGTTTGCGCAGACTGATCAGAGATTATAGTGGGATTGAGGCTAACATGAGTGAATAAAAACCAAGTCGATGATTGTACTATGGAACTTATTGTGAAAAGTGATTGAATCAGGTGTTAGAAACCTCTGAGCATTCATAAGTGGAAAGGCTATAAGGTAAAGCCATTTGGAAGAGAAAGGGGATGAATCAAGATTAAAATCACCCATTAAATGGTTGGGTAAGGAGTAGAGACAAGCAGAGAATTGATTGTTAAGATAATGTTTGCTATGATGATGAGACCAGCAGGGATGCAAATGTAGACGATATTTAGTTTTGTCACAGTGGTAAAATGTGCTGATTAGGAAATCAATGTATAGTATTTTGAATGATGAGAATAGCAGACACAAAATCGTATGTTGAGGTAAGTAGCAGTGTTAATCTGGGATCCTCTATAGGTCTCAAGCAGTCCGAGTACATGACGCTGTATGCTGATAAACCATTTTTTTAACTGAAATTGTCAGTTCAGTCCTTGAACATTGATTATTGTTGTTTTGAGCTTCAAGAAAGATTATGAAAAAAGAAGGGAGTATGTGAAGTAACTCAGTTTATCAGGGTATGGATTACAGGGTGAACTGCTTCATCTGACTGTTGATGGATGATTTATAATGGTGGGGGCTGGAACAGGTGAACAAGAGCATAATGATTACATTATGTGTTTGATTTTGGTGGTGAGAGACTGGTCATTTCCATGGGAATGTAGCAATTGTCTGTGAGGTCAGCGGTAAGTGGTACGAAATCAGTGTGTTGGTTTTGATTTTTTTAAGGTAGTGGGTTTTTTAAGGGCGGCCAGGTTTTCTCTTAGTTTTGTTAGAGATAAGGGGTGGGGAGCATGGAGAGATTGTTTCCATGACCTGTGTAGAGGTTTATTAACTGTAATACTCATGTTTCTGGGGTTTTTTGGAGTTTTTTTACTACCTCTGTTGTCACTGAAAATGTTCTAATAGTTCGGTTATCTTTTATTATTTTTAGACATATTATTATTGCAAATTTTCTGTAGTGAAATTAGATTTTATAAAAAAAATGTTAAATAATCAATGCTTCTAAATTATTGATCTTATTAAATTTTATATTTGTAAGAAATTAGTTCTTAAAATTTTTCAATACAAATCATGTTTGTATTTTAATTGATTCTTATTATATTTATAATAATAAAATTATATGGCAAGGTTCTGTTTTTTTTTTTAGGAAGCAGGCACGAAAATTTTACATAATCATTTGCGTAGAAATAGTGGTAGCAGTGGCAGTAGTGCAAAATCCCCAATAAGTCCCATTTCATCTCCGTCTTCTAGACTTTCCACCAATGTCTTACAAAGGTAAAATTAATGTTTAATTCCCTTTAACTAAATTCTTTTTTAACTGATTGGCAATGAACAAAAACAGAGTTTACTACTTTTTGAATTTTTTATTAATCTATAAATACATAATTGTTTATCAATTTCATTAATAACAACCACGCAAAATGGGGAGGGGGGTATTATCTTTATTGTTCTTTCAAATGTAGGAAATAGTAATTTTTTTCACCTTTTTTTTTTTTTTTTTTTAATGTATATATATTTCTTTAAGATTGTATTTGTTATTAATGATTATAAAGAATTGCTATAGACTAATCCAACTTTTTTTATTATTAAATGATGTTTAATATGTTTTATCTTAACACAAAAGCAAAACTCTCCATACAGCAGGCGTCACTCAGTGCAAGGATGCAAGAAGGTTTGTGCATAAAATCCCTTTCTAATGCCTATTCATTCAATTTCCCAGACTAGTTTTTAGCTTGTGGTTTTCATCAGTTAGGAGTCTTGGATCTGAGAGCATTGCACCTAGACCTTAGAATAATACAACTCTCCAGCAAATTTTAGTTAACTATAAAGTTTTTTTGAGTTCAAAATGAAAACACAATAAGATTTTCAATTCAAGATCATTTGCTTGTTCAGTCATGTAGATCTGAACTCAGTTCAGCATCTATATATTTTGCTATCTGGTTCTTTAATAACCATTCACCATACTTTTATTGGGCAGGATAGATATTAAACCACTAAATATCACACGATCACCATTCTCTATGCTTACACAAGTTGTTAGCACAGAGGCAAAACTATACATTAGCACCACTTAGTACATGCAGGGTTCTTAGATCCAAAGCTCCTCTGATGAGAGCCACAGGCTATGAACTAGTCTGGGAATATTGAATGGGTGACACTAAATGGGGATTTTATGCACACATCTTCCTGCATCCATTGATCACTCTTGTTTGCACTGAATGGCGCTACTGTATGGAGAGTTTTGTCTCTGTGTTAACGGCTCATAGAAGCATAAAGAATGGTAATCATGTGATATTTTATTTTAATTGATTTAATACTGAATTTATTGTATGATGTTTATTTATTATGCTATAATTGATATTCTTTGAAATAATAATACTTTTTTTAGTTTTTCTGGGATTAATAGTGTAGATTCTAGTAAATCTATGTGAATAGAATTTGTTAATGAAAAATAATAATGAAGTTTTAGAGGAACATTAAATAATACTGTATTGTGAAAAAGAAAACAAATAAATAGTAAAATAAAATGAAGTTGATACATATTAGGGTACTTAAGGAGTGTACATTATAATCATAATACTTGCTATGAGAATATATAGACACAATATAAATAATTCAACTTTTAAATTAGATATATTATTAAAAAAAAGTAAACATATTAAAATAAATAAATCAATATAAACATTTTAAAATAAAATTAAAAAGTCAGATTGAATTAGTAAATACTTATGATTGGTATGACTTTTTTTTTGTAATTTGTTTAATTGTTCTATTTAAATCATGATTTGATTTTATTTCCCTAAAAAATAGATTCTGAAAACTCCAATCATTATTGGCATTTAAAATCATTTGCTCTCATTGATTTTTTACAAAAAGAATAAAAGTGAAATTTAAAAAAAAAAAAAAAATCTCTAAATAAATTGACATGCAATTTTACAATAAGAAATTTTAAAAAGGTGAATTATTATTGTTTTATTTATAAACATATTGTGCCATTAGATTTTGAAATTAATATTTATTTTTTAATATTTATTTAAAAATTTCAACAATATATGATTACATGTGAGATTTCTAGTGAAAGAGTAAGAGTTGTCATGTATTGAATTATTACTATATATTCTTTTAATCTAGAAAGACTTATAAAGCTGAAAGAATGCTTGTCTTATAGTTAAAGATGCCGTTGGATGGCGCCGTTTTCATGCTAAAACTATAAAATATGACCATTCCCGGGCCGTTGATTATAATAATTTTGCTGTGCTTTTTTTATAATGCGAAAATAAAAACAAAACAAAATCGTCTTTTATAAATATTATTTTTTATTAACATACACAATTTAAATGATAATAATAAACGTAAAATAAAATCAACAAATTACAATTTGATTCATGTTTTTTCTATCGTATATTTTTTTAATTGTGTTACGGCTTTTTTTTATCAATTTTCTATCGGATATTTTTTTATTTGTGTTACGACTTTTTTTGTTGTTGTTGTTTAACTAAAAAATAATAATCGTAATAAAAAGTAAAATTTCTTAGTCTATTTTTTATTTTTTTAGTCTTCGTTTTAATTTTTTTTTTTTTACAGACAGAGATATTACGGCTATTTTTTACTTCAAATAGAATGTCAATAAAAAGTAAAAGTTGTTATGGTTAGGTTTAGGGTTAGTGTTCTGTTGTTTGTAATGCTAAAATAAAAAATTTCAAAATCGTAACCGTACTCTGACAAAATAAAGAAACTCAAACTTTTTTAAACAACAACAAACACATATAAATGTCTTCTTTACTTATTGAACATGTTTATAATAATTGCTTTTTATGAAATTTACAAAAAATCATGTATATTTGTACTTTTTTTACTGGATATTTTTTTGGTACCGCTCTTTTTTACTTAAAAATATACACACGGTAGAATCTTCTTTGTCTCGTTACGAACAGTACATTACTTGACGCGTTACCTAATTGCAACTCACTAAAAACATAGATATTTAACATTTTCCCAATTAAAACTTCAATACAGTACTTTGTAAAAAGTCTTAGAATTATTATTTTAAAAAATCTGAACATTTCAATACTTTAAAATAAAAAAAAATACAATGAAAACAACATTTCCATCGAATTCAAATACAAACTCTCTCATCAAGTCCTAAATATTTTATAAACTGCGAATTCGGAAAATATATTTGCTGCGATGCGACATACATGCTGTACTGCGACACGACATAATGGCCTGCATTCTGTAGCACAACAAAAAAGTTGTATTATAGAAAACGCGGGTTCGAATGTGTCGGCCGCGGAAACAGCATTTTTATGTGTTTTAGCGCGAAAACGGCTCCATAGAGCGGCATCTTGTGCTATAAGATGAGTACCACTGAAAGTATCTTAAATGATATTGTATTGCAATTATGAGATATAAGATAAAATTTGGAAAGAATATTGAGTATCAGCAAGGTTTAAGTATAATATAGCCAAACAATAGAAATTGATGAAAATAAAAATATAAATAACATTGTTTTAATTACTAAAAATATTTTTTAAAATTTTTGTTTGTAATTTTTTTTTTTCCCATTTAATCTAAGAATTAATAAGTTGAAAAAGAGTAATATGGTTATTTTTATATATAAAAGAGTCCTGTATTAATTCTTGGCAAATAAAATTTAATTATGAAATGAGCATTTTTGAAATATAAACACTAAATTTTTTTTTAATATAAATACATTCTGAAAATATTTTATTATATCTTTTGAAACAAAATCTGTGTTTTTAATCTTTTGAAATTAAATGTATTCTGTATAACATAAAGTAGAGGAAGAATGATAGTGATTCAAATAACTTAATGCATGTGTGTGTTTATAAATATATATGTATATTTGTAATAAGGATGGTCATCATTTGACTACCTGAGGAATTTTATCTTTATTTTTCACTATTCTTTGTGGAAGAATGCTGGAGAGGACTCATATATCACTGTATTCTAGAACATTTTGTGCATTCCAATTTACATGTAAATAATTTCTATGAGAGTACTTATTTCTAGCTTTCTAGTTAAGATTACATAATTAAATATTTACATGTTATTAATCTATATCAAGAATTATATAGTAATAAAGAACAAGTACCTCCTATATCTATTACATCTTCCAAATTGCCCAGAATTTTAAATGAAGAAGTGAGACATGCAATTAAATGTATGAAGAAAGGAAAGGTTCCAGGTAATGATGGAATTATAATTGATATATTAAAGGAAGCAGGTGAAGAAATAGAAAAAATTTTAGCAAAGTTATATACCAAATGTCTAAATGATAAAGATGTACCAGATGATTGGAAGAATGCAGTAATAATATTAATATTTAAAAAAGGTGATAAAGAAGATATTAGAAATTACAGATCTATCAGTCTTTTATCAGTTTTATATAAAATTTTTACCAAGATAATTACTACTCGTCTACAGAGAACATTGGATTTCCACCAACCAAGAGAACAAGCCGGATTTAAAAGTGGTTTTAGTACAGTAGATCATATCCAGGTATTGAGAGAAGTTATAGAAAGGACAAATGAATATGAGTTGCCATTATGCTTAGGATTTGTAGATTATGAAAAGGCATTTGATTCTATAAACATTTCTTCAGTGATTAAAGCATTAGATCATCAAGGTATAGATCCAGGATATTGTCATATTTTAAAGAATATTTATAAAAATGCAACAGCAACAATTAGATTACATAATGACACTGGGAAAGTCAACATTAAGAAAGGTGTAAGACAAGGTGACTCCATATCTCCAAAACTTTTTACAGCAGTGCTGCATGAAATATTTTGTGGATTAAAATGGGAAACTAAAGGAGTGAAAGTAAATGATGATTATTTAAGTCATTTAGATTTCGCAGATGATGATGTTGTTTTTGCAAATAATGCTTCAGATCTGCAGGAAATGTTGCAGGAATTATCAGATGAAAGTAGGAAAGTAGGACTAAAGATAAATGTTAAAAAGACTAAAGTAATATTTAATCGATTTGCTCAAAATATGAAAATAAAGATTGATTATGATGAATTAGAAGAAGTTAACAGTTACAAATACCTTGGTCAGATTATTAATACAGATAGAAACATAATGGAGGAAATTAATCATAGAATTAAACTTGATTGGAGTGCTTTTGGTAGAAATAATTTGATACTAAAAGGAAATATGCCTATGTGTTTGAAAAGGAAGTTTTTTAACAAATGTGTTTTACCAGTTCTTACTTATGGATCTGAGACTTGGACACTTAATAGAAGAGCAATTCATAGACTTCAGACCACTCAAAGAAGTATGGAGAGATGTATGTTGGGAGTAACAAGAAGAGATCGTAAACGCAATGTATGGGTAAGAGAACAAACAGGTGTTACTGACCTCATTGAAAAAATTAAAAGATTGAAGTGGAGATGGGATGGACATATTGTTAGAAGAGATGATAATAGATGGACAATTGAAATTTTAAACTGGATTCCAAGAGATTGTAAAAGACCCAGAAAGAGACCACATGTGAGATGGATGGATGAAATAAGAAAGTGTGCAGGGGTGATATGGAGAAGAGAAGCTAAAGATCGGAGAAGATGGATTTAACTTGGAGAAACCTTCATCCTGCAGTGGATTGATAATGGTTGATGATGATGATGATGATGATGATGAATCTATAAAAAAACTGAATAAATAATTTGTGTATATAAATAAGAAAACTTTGTTTTTGTAATAATATTATTTATTTACTTAGTAATCAATATGGCAACATAATTTTTCTGATCATAAATTTCTACCAAATCAACTTTGTTTATTTTTAAAAATGTACTATTTATTTTAAAAATATGCAAATCTATATTTCATTATAAGTAACTTTTAAATAATTATATTTTATGTAATTTGTTTAACTTACAGTAGACGAGGAGGATCTCATATTCGGTCAAACACACATCCTGGCCTTGATCTCGAGTCAACTGAGAACTTAAACCCTGAAGAAATATATAACTCATTGCGTAAGACAACGGCGGAAATCCAGAATTACTCATTTAAAAGCAGCTTTGAACAACCTTTTACGAAGGACAGCAAACGAGAGCGTGATAATACTTCCCAAGACAGCGGGATTAGCGGGATAGCCCAGGATATTCGGGTTGATAGTCCTGATGGAAAGGTATAGTTAAATTTTTGAGCATATATAATTATAAATATACATACTAAAAAAAATTTATTCGTGTACACATAACATATTAATTTTTATGTTTACATTATATTTATATTCGTAGTTCTTATCATGGCTACTCTCTATTGTTTGTGTATGTATGGATCTGTTGCAAATTCTTTGGTGGTGTGTCACATTATGCTGTCTATAGCTTAAAAATCTAAATAATACTGTTATTAAATAAAATATAAATTCATTGCCATTAGAAAAATCTTTTTTTTTAAATAAAGTTGATGTTTAATGTTTTGATTGTTATTTTGACAAAAAGTTTTTATTCTGTTTTAACTAATTACCTGATTTAATTTGAGCAAAGGTATTTATATTGAGTGATGGATATCTTTTTTTTTTTAAGGAGATAATTCTGTGATTTTGCCTTTGCACACAAAATTTTGATCACCAAATAAACTTTTGGCACATATCTATTCCTTTTCTTAGTAATCGGCTCATAAATATTCTAGTTGGTATTCATTCAGTTACTAGCTGGATATAATGATTGTTCAGTAACTTTTAGCTGGAGAGTAAAATGTAGAAAATCCTAAAATCTTTTATGAATTAATATTTGATTAAGCTAAATGTAAAAGCCATGAGAATGTAGCATATTTTTAATAACGGTGAAGGCAGCATCATTAAATACTATTTGTTATTTATATTTTTATTTTCTTTTTAACTGTCTCTTGTAAATAATATTGGACAGAATTTTTCCTCATTGTAGAATATCTAAAATAAAATTAAAGGTAAAATCTATAGCTTATAGTGTTTGTAGAACTAGGTATCTTTCTTAGCAATAGTGGATGCTGCATTATCAAATATGGTTTCCTATTAAATTAGACTTATTCATTTATATTATTATCTTATAGTCAAAATACTAATTTTCATCTGACCAATTCAAATTAATTTAAGACTTTCACCCTTCTATTATGATTAAATAAAAATATTTTATTTATATAAATAAAAATTTAAAATATGAAATAATAAAGTATTGGAAAACTATTTTAATTGCTTGTGAATTTCTCAAAAAGAAGTAGCATATATCATGTGAAGTCTTTCATTCTCCAGCTTTGGGCCATATATAACGATTCATGGACCTATGGTTCAATGATTGATCTATCCATTGCATTAGAAAGTGAATTGATAGATACTGAATAGTGACCATTTATTCTTCCTTCACTGATCTTTTTGTATAGTGTTGGATCTTTTTGCTATGTGCTCGAAATATGCCATTATTTGTCTTGATTAGAGTTAATAGGTTTTTATGAACTATAAGTTTTTCTAAAATAGACATTCTAGTGGGTTATACAGGGAAATTAGAAGCATTCTCCACAAGCATAGCTCTCATACATTTATCTCTTATTTGTTTATCAGCAGCATAAGTGGCAAACTATTCTTATTTTTAAAGTTAAATTTTTTAAGTTGTTAAAATAAAAAGAACTGGCAAATGAAATGTAGATATTACTCATTTAAAAATATATAAATTCATAAATAAAAGTTATATAAGAATTTATGATTAATCATACAGCTTTCAATTTATTTGAAAAGTTGATGATTTTTAATAAAGTGGTGATTACATATTTTTAATCTGAATAATTTTTTTTTTTTGAATTTAAATAAAGCAAAAAAAAATTATGAATTTTGATTTTAGAATTATTTAAACCAATTAAAAATATATTTCTATATGTCTGAAATATATATTCTACATAGTTTGCATTCCATGCATATACTTCATTATTAATAATTCTATCACTCAATATTATTAATCTAAATGAGTAACTAATGGAATTAATTTTTTATAGCTTTTAAAATCTGACATGAAAAGATATTGTGAATAATTTTTAATGATAATGGCATGGACTATAAAATACTGGTGTTTTACAGTTGCATGAAATTTTTTTTGTTTGTTTATTTTTCATTTTTTGTGTAGATAAAAATTTTAAAGCATAATTTTATCTGTTTTTATTCCTAGAATAAAAATGGTTATGACAGGGTAGCTTTAGCAGAGGCTGTCTTTGATGAAAATGAACTCTTCAATGAAGGTAAATACATCATTCAAAATATATTGATATTATTGTTCTTATTTAAATTACTATTATATCACAAGTTTAATGAGTTATTAGTAATTTATTTACATATTCAAATTTTGTTTTAATGTTCTGTGCATATGATTTTAGGTCTGTTTTTTTTTTTTTTACTTTTATCTTATATCCATGTGTTTAATTTATTTCAACTATGTTCATTCTAATCTTTTTTTTTTTAAATATATATTTAAGAAGTGAAGTAAGTATATATAATAAAATATAATATTAAATCACACAAAATGTGCATTTAATAACATGCATTTTTTTAAAAAAATTTCATTGTATTATAAGTGTATATGTGAAATACAGCCAAAGCAAAAAATGCAATAAAAAAAAAAGTTGCATTATATATATATTAAATGTAGACTTAATATCTAACATGGTATAATGTAAATTAGAAAGAGAAAATAATCCAAATTATTGCATTGATTCATAAATGGTGTGAATTTATCTAAAATATATATATATTTTATTATTTTTGTTGTTATGATGGTAGTTATGTTTTGAAGGATTGAACTTTCATTATTATTAAAAAGAAAAACCATCAGAATGCTTAAATCTCTATTTAGTAATCATTTTTTTATTTTGAGTATCTTCTGAATTTCATTTCTATCCTAATCATTTTTTTAAGAGATACTGATTTTATTAAATAGTTTAAAGCTCTGTTTTTTTTTTTTTTAATCTCAAATGATTTAATCTTTTCACAAAAGTTAAAAAAAATTGAGCTTTGCCTTTATAGCTTCATTAAATATTATGCCTCTTGGACTAAAATAAGTGATATTTATATTAATATTATAAAATCACAGTTCAATGTCATACATATAAACACTAATTGTGCTAGTTATTTGAGTTTTGTTTTTCTTTATCTTTTACAACATTGATAAAACTATATTTTATTTATAGATTTAAATACAGGTCATTAATTTAGGATCTTAATTAGATATAATTACCTATCACTTCAAACCTATTTCTCATGGGAAGATGTAACAATATAATTCTCTGCATAATTTTATCTAAGATGAAAATACCATCTAAATAATAATTGGGATTTAAAGACATAATATGATGGTGTTGCATTTGTTTTAATAATTTATCAATAAATACTTTGTTAGAATGAATATCAGCATATTTCATTTTATACTTGCTGACATCTATTGTTATTATTATTTATCACTAAATAGAAAAATATAAAAAAACTCCTTTTCACAGAATAAATTGTAAATCCCGATCCATTCTGCTGCTTATTTATTTTGGATTACATTTTACTACACTATTTAATAATGATTGGAAATTATATATAATCACCAGTGATTTCAATAAATAGTATGCTTTTTATTTTTATTAATTATATACATAAAATTCTTTTTATGTTATAAATGTTCATCAGTAAAGCTTGATTAGAAGTAATGTTACAATTTTATAGTTTCGTCATGAAGTATAGTGCAAAATGTGACTTTTTTTTTTTTTTTTTAACAAATGAAAATGAGTACACCTGGGTATCTTTTTATGCAGACTTATTTAACACGATTTTGAAGTTACGCGATTTGTGTTTCACCGGAAGTGTGTTAAATAAGTCCGCGTAAAAAGAGACCCAGGTGTATGAACTCCGATAATGCCTATTACTTTAAATAATAAATTTCGCGCACTTACGTTATATTGAAAGTAATAGCACATTATTGGAATTCGCCTTTCATCTTAGTAATTTCAATATTTTCAGTGCTTTATAATAGTAAGATTTTACGCAATAATGAAATTAAAATCATAATTTCCACATTTTATGTATACACAAATTAAATTTTACAAGATTATAATGTAAATTTGTTCAAACATTGTACGTGTTTATTTTGCATTTTAAATCACATTCTGTTTTTGCTTTTTAAAAAAAAGAACGTAATCAATTATTAATCATTTAGTGTCCACAAGTTTATTTTTAAAAGGTCAGTAATAGCAGTGGGCATAATTAAATTTGACAATTAAAAATTAAAATCTGATTTTTAATTGTAATTAACCATTTAAAAATTACATACTGCGACTTGAAATTAATGTGAAATTTGATTTTTAAACCGAATTGAAAATTAAAGACAAAAATAAGAATTTAATTTTTAGTTGTTAGTTTCATAAACAATTAATAAAATCATCGTCTCAAAGATTAATTACTAATTACGTTGTCACCAGAAAATCACTGTTACAACATGAGTGTGAAGTTGGCGCTAGTTGTTTGCAAACGAACGTGTATTTTGGCAAATAGCTACAATAATTAAAACGTATATAAAAAATGTAAATTACTGTACTGTAAATTATGCATAAAATATATTATTTTGAATAAAATTAAATATTATAGTTAAAAAAAGTTTGTCTTGTATCAATTGTTTTCAAATTTGAAATTTTTTATTAGTCATATTTTATTTCCTTATTTTTTTTTTGCGCGAATTTTAAAGTAATTTTACGTTGGCGCTTTGCTTTTACGCAAATTTTGAAAAATCACGGACCGCATCCCCCCTTTTTCAATGTAAGTTACATCTATTTTTGCGCGATTTCATTTGCGCGTGTTTTCTGAGGAACCTATCTATCGCGTAAAACGAGACCCAGGTGTACAACTATATCTCCAGATTAACTCAGCATTTTTAAGACCGAGGAGTTGTGCTGACTACTTTGTTTAGTTTTTCTATTTTATATATGCTGGAAATTATTTATCTAAATCCAGATTTATATAAGTCAGATTTACAAAAAACAAAACCTTGCTTATAATAAAATATTAGTAATAAGTCAGTAATGTAACATTGGACAGGAAAAATATATTTTGTTGTGTAAAAACATAAAAGAGACAAAAAAAAAAATAAAACAAAAAGCAAAAACTAAAGCTGAAAATATACCAAATGTCAGAAAAAATATGGCAGTGTACCATTACAAAAGTAAGAGCATTTATAAAAATCTTACTTTTATAAGAAGTCTCTTATTTATTTAATTAGCAGCTTTATTGAATTGAATAAGCCATTATTTTAAAATGATTGACCTAAATCAAGGAATAAGCAATAAAGAATACTTTCAAAAGATAGTTAAAGTTATTAGACTTTAATATTCTTTAATACTTTACATCCATTAAACAATATTAATAATCAATTCAACTCAATTATGGACAAATTAAATATATTTATTATATGTAAGCATTGTTAAAGACCATTAAACAATAATACACTATATAAAAAAGTATTATATAAAATGAGCTCTTTAAATTACATGAATTTAAAATACACAGATTTTAAAGAAGTCAATCATATTTTAAAGTAGATTTAGTATAAGTTATGTGATTGTTGCAAGCATCTTTTTAAAGAAAGTTATGTGAAAAGATGTGTGTGTATATAGAAAGTTTAAAAAAAAATGCCAGAAAACTTTCCACAAATTTAACTTCAATCTTTTAAAATCTTTTCTCGGAACAATGTAATTCAAAATAAATACACACTAAATGTATATAAAGAAAAGATTGGCTTAAAATTTGAACAGCATGGTATGCTAGGCAGTTTTTCGAAAGCATGCTTAGCGTATCATCATGCTGTTAACATTTTAAACTAAGTTTGTCTTTATATACATTTTGTGTATGTTTATTTTGAATTTCCAGAAATTTATAATTAGTTATGTTATTATAGTGATTGACAAAGTAAAAAAAGTTATTCCAATAAAAGACAGATTTCTTTGTTATAATATTAAATTATTTTTTATTATAAACTACATTGATTTTTATAAATCAAATTTTGCTTGCTAAAACATAAACCAATTTTCAACTTATAACAATCAGAAAATTTAAAGGTTTTTAAAATATCTAAAGGGCAAAATAAAAGCATGGACAAAAAAAAACTAAATTCATTTGGTCATATTAATGTTTAGAAGGAGGAAATGCTAGCAAACTATTAAAATAATTGCATCCTTAACTAACATTTACTAATTGACACTTTCAGATTAGGAACTTGTTGAAAATATCACATGCTTTAATTGTGGATACTGTGCTATACATGTATCTTACATATTCAAATATTGATATTAGAAATATTTTTTGCTGTAACTTTTTCTTTCATTTTTTAAATCATAAAAATAGTTGTAATGTTCTAGCCACATAATTACATGCAAAGACTATACATTTTAGTCTTTTGTTTTGTTTTTTTATTATTTACAAGTTAATCTTTTAAAAAAAGTTAGAAATTATAATATATTTGTATTTATTTTATTTTCAATATATAATTATTGAAAATTTAAGAGACAGCAGCAAACATTTTTATTAAGTTCTAATTGGACTGTCTTACATAAGCAAAAAAAAAAAAAAATTGCCATAAATACTACTTTTGATTGATTATTTATAGAATGTTAAATTTTATAAATTTTTTAATGATATGCAAATCAAAATTTCATTGCAAAAGAAAAACTTGCAGAGTTCACTTAATGTGAGCATTAAATTATGTGGAATATACTTTATATTAATTATTTTGATTTTATAAATAACAATTAGTAGTTAAAATTATGCCAAAACTTTCTTTGTTGGTTTCAATATTTCTTGCATATTCACGTCTATAAAAAAATATTGTCACATCAGTCATTTTCTGGATAGGCAAGAGTTTAAAAATTAAAAACATTTTGATAGTTCTTGTTAAATTCTGTTTTATTTAGTTCAGTCAAGAATATAATTAATTATACTAATGAATTGCTATGGCAAGCATTGAACCATGATTATAAATCTGAAATATTAACAATATAACTATTGCTCATTTGAAACATATGTTGAGTTTTGTTTATTTTGTTGCTATAATTTTGAAAATTTGAAATATCACTTACAATGGTATCAAGTATATTTGTCTAATATTTTGATTTTTGCAGAAATTATTAAATTATGCCTGAAGTCCGGTTAAAGTAATTAGAATACTATGACCGAGCAATAATCTTTTAATATTGTCTATTATAATTTAACATTTTTTGCCATCTGTTTGAACATTATTTGTTGTAGATTTTTAATATTTAGGACTAAATCATGAACTTTAGTATGATCTTTATATCATTACTGTGTTGGAAATGAATGTTATGTCCAAATTTTTGTATGTTTATGGTTTTTATAATTTTCAAGCCAAAATTTATTAAAAATGATCATAAATTATTCTGATTTTTATTGAAAAATTATTAAATGCTGCAAAATACTATTAAGAATAGCAATTGTAATTTAATTTTTGTATAAGTCTATTGTTCTAACATTATTAATTTTTGTTAATATTTTTTTGTGTTTTTAGAGCTATCAGGTGATCAGACTGATATCTTTTCCATGATTTTAGCTGAATTATCAAATCATAATAGAAGGTAAGAGCAATCGTAATGTAAATTCACAAATTTATGTAATATAGTAATTATATTATCTAGTATAATTTTTATATAACAATTATTTTAGGGATGATGAACGAAAAGATTGTATGACGCAGTTAATAAAATTAGCTCGAGATGGTCCAAGCTCCATGTGGGATGAATATTTCAAGACTTTTCTGCTTATCCTTTTGGAAACGTTAGGCGATGACAATGTAAGTTTTTATTGTTTTTTTTTGTTTTGTTTATCAAATAGTATTTATTCTATTTTGTTTGTTATATATGTATATTTTTTAAAAGAGTCAAATTCGAGCCCTTTCTTTGCGAGTTCTTCGCGAAATCGTGAAACAGCAGCCTGAACGATTCCAAGGTTATGTTGAATTGACTATTTTGAAAATTCTAGAAGCACACAGAGACTCGCAAAAAGAGGTTAGTAACTATTTGATATTATTTTTTTGTATACAGTATATATATTGAGATTTTTTTTTTCTACATTTATAATATGCTGATATATATAATAAATATGGGTTTATTATGTAATACTTGTACAATTTTTGCTGATAATGTGACAAAAAAGAAAAATTTTGTAAATGAAAATATTAAAAGTTTTTATTCATTTATATAAATATATAAATTGTTTAATTATAAAACATTATTATTATTTTTAAAACATATTTTTAATACAAAATAAAACAATGCTATATAATTTTTGATTTACTCATATTTTTTAATTAAGCACAATATATCAGAATACACTAAAGATAATTTTCCATTGAATTAAAAACTTAATTTTGAATAATGTATGCAGAATATTAATAAACATAAAACAAGTAAAATAAATTATTCAATCCTTTTAGTAAGTTTTTTTTTTTGCTCTTGATATATCACAATTTTTACTATATCATTCAGTTTGTAGATGTCTCATGATACTTATTTCCTAATTAAAATTGTTTGTCTTGCAAATAATTTTCAGGTTGTTCGTGCAGCAGAAGATTGTGCTGCTGCTTTGTCTCAGGCATTACCTCTGGATCAGTCTGTAAGAATTCTCAATCCGATTGTCCAGGCCGGTGATTATCCCGTCAATCTAGCGGCTATCAAGATGCTCACCAAAGTATAAAAATTTTATTTTTTTAATTTTTTTCCATATACACTCAACACATGTATGTTTAATAAAGCTATGAAGAAGGGTATATCAGGGTTTTATATATATATAGAACTAAAAAACAAAAATGGAAAGATGATAATTTTTTTTAATAGACTATTGTGGTATTGCTATGTCTTGATAATTTGAAATAAACTTAACACAAGTTAGTAACAAAAATTGTTTATTAACAATAATAAATAAGGTTAAAAAGTACTAAATTAATTTGAATTCTGTAAGAATTAAGTATAGTCTCATTTTGTTTATTCTCTGTTGTGTCTTTAGCTTTTCACACAATAGGGATAATTTTATACCATTTTGTGTTTGAATTAGAAACTCCTTTAACATATATGTGTGTGTTAATGTTATGTATATATGTATATTTTTAATTCTTCTAGCAATTCAGTATTTACCTTTAACTGACAATTTATTTTTCTAAATTTTTCATTCCTTGTTAAATTACAATCAGAAATGACAAGTAACTCATTTGGATGAGGACTAGAATGTTTTACATGTCTTCTCATTTCTTTTCTATTTTCCAGTTTTATCAATCATAATTCGTATCCATATACTCTCTCCAATTTTGAATTTTTCATGTTCAAATTACCCGTATTTTTTTTGGTGATAGTCAGCAATAACTTAGTGAAGTGAGTGTGAAAATGTCCGTACATTAATAATTCTGCCGTGCTTTGTTCATTGCTGTAGTTGGAGTAAAATTTGATAAAACATAGCTTCAACTAGTGCTTCCTGTACATCCTTATAACAAGTTTTGTTCAATGTGTGCTTCAAATGTTGAATGGCTTATTCAGCTGTGCAATTACTCTCAGGATAATAAGGTGCAATAAGAATGTGCTTTATTCTGTAAATAATCCGCTTAATAAGTAAAATCGATTCTACTATTCATTACAATAATCTCTGGATAACTATGTATAGTAAAAATTTCTTTAAGCACTTCAATTGTACATTCTGAACTCCCATTATCTTATATTCAGTCCAATGAGAAAACATATCAATTACTATTAAAATTATAAATCCATGCACTGGCCTGCATGTTCTAAATGTAGATGTTTCTAAGGTTTCATAGACTTATCTCAAGCTTCAAGTTTTTTAAATGGCAATTCAGTGGTTGACTGACAAATATTGAATTTTTTTACCATCTTTCTATTTTACCCCTTACATATGGCAACCAATATCCATATCCAGTAGTATTGGATTTTGTTAGTATTATTAAACCTCTTCACATTAACTTTACTACTCACTCTGCCCCCAATATGTAGTCTGACATTTGCTTACTTTTAATACTGTATTTTTTTACTACAACAGATGCTCGCTAAATGTCTTTTTTTCATGCAAATATTTGCAGTTTTTTTTTAATTTCCAGCTTTACCACAACAGTAGCACATTACAGCATATTTTATACTACTGGTGACCGATATATTTACATTTGTTTTGTGCAATAAGAGAGAAATGTTATCCAGCTGTTGTGGTAATGAATATTTAAAAATTGTCCAGCATGGCTTCCTGTGCAACACCTTTGTCTATAGCACATTTATAGTTTGAGGTCTGAAATTTGAATCCAACATACCACAAAGAAAAAACAACATATTAATTTCTGGGCCAAAATCTCAATCCTTCATCAAATTCCTTAATGCTAAATCATAATCTACATATTTTTTGTGGAGTAATTGTTTTCTGGATCTCGGTCGTGCTGTTCATTTTATTATTTTCAAAGTGAAATATCCACTTAATTTTTCAATTACTTCATAGTACAGAAGTTCTTTGTCCCCCTCTTTTCTTCCAAAGAGTAAGCTTGTGGTTTAAGACCTGTAGAGGTCCCTACTATCACATTTTATACGCATGTGCTTGAGGCTACAGCCTTAATGAATATTATTAGTGTCACACAATTTATTTGCCAGTTAAAAACATTGTTCTGCATGCCATAAAAGCGTAGACACTTTCAAATATTCCTCATCTATTTTTTTATGAGCATGTAGCATTTTACATGTTCAACATAATTCTTCACGAAGCAGCATTATTGATGTCAAATTTCTAAATGCTGCTATTTAATGATGCCATTTTACAAGCTTTATCAACTATCGCATTGAATCATTTTCCTATTGTTTGCACAGGTTCTTGAACTGTCAACTGCAACCATTCTGCTATATCTCTCGAAAGTGGGGGAGGGTGTATTAATTTAATACCAGTCGGGAGAATAACTTAACGCAAGTTGAGTTACAAAAGCAATTTATTTAACTATGATAAATAAGATTAAAAGTAATAAATTTCAATTCTATAAAAATTAAATATAATCTCTTAATATTTATCCTCTAGTTGTGTGTTTAGCTTCTCACACCCAGGATAATATAACAACATTATGTGTTTGAATTAGAAAATTCTTTAAGACATATGTGCACATTAATGTTATATATACGTGCTTTCAGGGACAATTAATTCTTGGCAATTCAATATTTGCTTTAACTGGATCTATTTATTTTTGTAAGTGTTCATTTTCTCTCAATGGTTTCTTTTGTGCTTGCCTAACTTAAAACTTCAGGCACTAATTTAGCTATCGTGCTGCTACTAATGACTATTTTGCTGCTAACACTTAGTTTTAAACCAGAGGGTTTTTTTATGTTCAATCTCTTTCATGTTAGTGGCTAATTTACATAATAGTCTATTTATTTTCATTGCAAATTATTACTATTAGCTTATGAAGGTTTTCTAGAGTAAAGTTAAACTAAGATAATTAATTCAGAAAACAATATGTATGTATGTATTTACAATAACTATCAAATGATCTTTATTTATAATCTATATAAAATATGCACAACATTTCAGGTATATATGACAAATTTGTATTTGATCTATTCAGTATAAAAGGTAAGCACATCTTAGGTTAATAAACTATATATTTAGTAAAGAGGTTTAAAAATAAATCGCTCACTAATAAATAACCATGACCAATAATAATAGAGTATTGTGATCTAAAAAAGTGAATTATATTAAACTATCATAGACATTTATTGCTGCTATTGGATTAATCTATAGAAGTTTTTATTTTATATATTGGTGGGGGGGAGAGGAATCTTATTGTCTTTTGATAACATGCTATTTGCAATCGACTTTTATCATTATATATATTCAAATTTCTGTTTCTCTACAGAAATTGATCTAAATTGTTATCTTAAATCATTTTGGATTGAGTTGTGTTCTGTGATCATAGAACTTACGTTAAAATTAATAATTTAATTTTTTTTTTTCTTTTATATGTATGCAGGGTTATTTAATATAGAATTATGTTCCAGTCATTTTCTCTTGTTAGTTTTAATTGTATTTGATTGGATGAAATATATTATTTTAGGTTTGGCATTTAATATATATTTTAATTGTAAATAATATTTATTTAAAAATAAAACTTTATTGAAATTAATATTGAAATTAGTTGATAATTTCCATTAAAAGTCATTTACTGTAAACCATGCTGCAATACTTGTAATTCATTTGTTGCTTGAAAACTCAAAGGGAATCAATAAACTTATGCTTAAAATTTCAGTGTAAATATACATATATATCTTATAAAAATTATATAAATCTACAGCCATTTGCCATATTAGGTCCTTTTAAATTAGTATTGTCCTTTGAATATAATCTCATTAATTCTTCAACTGTTTGATGCATAATAAAAATTGTTTGAAATTTGTTGATTTTTTTTTTTTTTTTTTTGCATATATGGCTTAGTCTGTGTGGCCAAATAAAAAATATAGCATGTATCTTTAAAAATAATGCAAAAGTAATAAATATTTTAAAAATATAACAGCTACTAAAAGATGTATATATAATGTTCTAATTTAATGTTTTTATTGAGATAAAAAGAAACATATTAAATATTTATTTTTTGAATGTAGAATATTGAAAGAGGATCAAGATAAATTATATTTAGAATTGTATAAGTATAAAATAAATAAAAGATGTAGAATTTTTTTTTTTTTGCTTAGATATTTACAACAAGACTGCAGAATATGAGAATTGGATATTGAAATTAATGAAATTGTTTTTATTAAATTGGGATAGGAAGGGAAAAATGAATCAGTGCTGGAAGATTAATAAAAAGTATGAAGTAAATGAATTCACTATGATATATAATAGTATCAGAAGAAAGCGATGTTTATGGTTGATTAACAGGGTCAGGGTCCATGATCTAGACACAGAAGTTTATGACTTTATTGAAGGAGAAATTATTTTGCATTATCTGATCTAAGTTGTGTGATTTAATAGTAACAATGATAAGTAGCATTATAATCAGATCTAAGAAAGAATTTTTTTTTTACTAAGTAATAAAATGAAACCAACTTTTTTCAAAGTGAAATTTTTCATTTATTAATTTTTTTATATTTTCTTTATTTGTTTTTTTAATATTCTTTCTTTCTTTTTTTTTTTTTTTTTTAGAAGATAAAATTTTAAAACTTATTTCATTTAAAATAGAAATTTTATGATTTTAATTGATATATTATAATGATGCTTTTATTCTTAAAATAGTAAACTTTTCAAAGATATATATTAATATATATATATATCAATTTTGCTTTGTTTCATGATTGTTTAATTCGAAGAAACACTATATGTATATTTTTATATAAATAAAAAAATCCAATCTTTACTTTTAAGGTTATAGAACAGATGTCTAAATCCCAAGTTGAAAATGTCCTTTCTGAGATTATTCCTGGATTAGTAAAGGTAAGAAACAATTAGGGTAATTTTTACAAACTAAATTTAAGAGATTTATTGTATCTAATAAATGTACATTTTCAATTTCAATAAATTGGAAATCAGCTCTGTTAAAGGTTGTAATTATAAGTATAATTATAATTACACTCTGTATGCCACTTAATTACTTCCAGTAATTTCAACTCAAATGTTATAGTATATTAATTTGTCATTAAAAAAATAATAAGATTTAGATTTAAAAATAAAAAAAAAAAAAATTGCTTGAACATTACTTTTAAATAAATACAATAAATCATCATTAAGAAGTGATAGGTAATAGTGGAAATTGTTGAAATTTCATTAAATATGTACATTTTATAAACACATTATTAATATAAAAAAGTAATTTATTAAATATTTGATTTATGTTACGTAATCATTTATGTATATCATTATAATTTGCATTAAAAAAAATTTTTTTAATGAGATTTGAGAAGTTTATTAGAGAAATAAAGTGAGAGATTCAATTGCTAATGATGCTAATAACATTCACAATGAAAATATACAAAGGGCAACAATATTAATCATGATAAAATGATAATGGAAAGTAAATTGTGATACTTAAGGATTTTATGAGAAAAAATGATGGAAATTTAGTGATGATATGTAAGTGATAATGTATAATCAGAGCAGTATTGTTCAAATCATTTATAAAAATATGACTGAATTTATGAAGAGAATGATGGAAAAAAATCAAACTTTATATTAATTAAATTGTGATAATAATAAAAATGATAATTCTTAGAGTTGTTTTTAAAGCTTGCTTACTTTTTTTTTTTTTGTTTATTTGTTTTTAGAACAATTAATTTCAATCCTTTTTAGTTTTTATCATAGAATTTTCTCATGAAATTTCAATAAAGCAAATCCTTTTGATTTTTTTTTTCCTGACTGATCATATTCAGTTTTTTATTTTATTATTCTATTAAATATAACTTTGCCATTTAATTTTCTATTTATTTATTTTTTTTGATTATTCTTTATTTTTATTATTAGTTAGTCAATATCTCTTTATATTATATGAACTGAATTCTTTTATTCTAGTATTTTATTTTTGATATCTTCAAAGATTGATTACTGTCTTATTACAATAAAATATTGGAATTTATTATAAAAGGTTCAAAACATCATTATGCAATTTTCGTAAAAAAAAAAATTGTAAAAATATGTATTTTCTCCAAAATATTTAATAGGCACTTTGTAGATGGGGGAAATCCATGATTATTTATATCTAATTCTTTCATTGAAAACCTTATTTTGTTTATTTTTTTAATTTAATTAGTCAATATTCCTTTAACACATGTTTGATAAAATAATGTTTGGATTCTGAAATGAACATGACAGTATATGTAATACAGATGTATTATCTGTATGAAATTTAAAAATATATAAAACAATATACCATTGTAAATTAAAACCTTTTCAATAGTCCCTCCTCTACCTCATATCAATAGAAAAGGAGATGGTTTTGCAATTACAAGACTCTCTAACTGTAGACTTGCAACTTAAATTTTTAATGATTTTTCATTATTGTTTTATGTTCTTATTTTAATATAGTAATGGCTACATACCCATTTGATAACCATTGCTGAATCGTCAAAATTCTAAGTTTGGTTTGATTTTGAAAAAATTTTCTGAGTTTTTTCTTAACTAGATTCAAACTCTATGCTGTGTTGCATGACAAACAAATATTCTAATTAATATACTATGATGTCCTTCCTAAATTTTTTATATTTAGTATCATAGTCTCATTATTAACTCTTCACTCCACAATAGAACAACGTGTTATTATAGTGTACCTAATAATTTATTAATGTTTTAGAATAAATTAGATTTTAATAAATCAAAGAGAATATTTGAAAAACTATTTGTGAAAAAGAATGGTTAGATATAGCTTTTTTTTTTTGCTAGATTAGACAATAAATGTGGAGAAAATAGTTTAGGTTAATTGAGGGGAAGGGGAGTAAAAAGCATGGATTTTTTTTTTTTTTTAAATATTTCATGAAAAAAACACATAGAATGTAATATGAAACCATTATATAAAAATTTGTATTCACATTCATAAAGTTAAATTGTCAGTGCTTATTGAACTTGTTTTTAATAGTAAAACATGCTATAAATTTTTTAATTTCTTTTTTTAATTATTACTATTTTATCTGTCTTTTTACTCTTCTCTAGGGATACGACAATAGTGAAAGCAGTGTCCGAAAAGCTAGTGTATTCTGCTTAGTGGCTCTGCATTCGATCATTGGCGATGCCCTTCGACCACATCTGACAGATCTAAATGGATGCAAGGTAAATAATAGTTATCATATTTGTATAACACTGTGAATTTATAATATAATTTGCAATCATATGATGTTATAACTTTCTTGCTTTTGATGAAGCATGTATGCTATAAGTATTGAAACATGTTTTTGCAATGTATAACTGAATGGTAACATTTATTCTTTAGGGAGTGATTCGTATTTTGCCATTTGTTGAAACACATTACAGTAAGATTAAATTAGGATTTAAAATATTTCTATCCTGCTTCAATGTGTTTAATAGTAAATTTTACATAGATATTATAACAGTGCATGGAAAAAGAGTAGAATAAATAAATTACTATAAGATTATTTGAGTGAAAATCTCAGCTGCATATAGCTGTCATTCTAAAACAGGTAAATAGCATATACTGGATAAATGATGATTTTAGTGCTTGCCGGATAATTTTAACTAGTTTTATATGCTTAAATGCCAATACATCTCCCTTCAATGATACAACTCGGAAAAATTAAATCGTTATAATATCTCTCAACCAATCAACTTTTGGATGAATGAGCATCACCTATATCCTTGATTATAAGACAGTGAGTGCCACATAACTAATGTATCCCAACCAAATTTGTTTTTATTTCCTATAATGCTAGCTTTATCATAATTAGTAACTAATTACCACGTTCCTAAACTCAAAACTTAATATCTGATTATTACACATTTTGAGTAACATTATATATTTCAGATAGTGTATAGAATTGAGATTGAAGAAATACAAAATCTTTAAACATTTATAAACATATAATTTAATGAAATGGGATTTGAGCATTTCATAAATCAAATAATTAATAAGTTTATTGGCTCATACCAATATTTATATCAATTTTCAAATAATTCATCATATGCCCTATTTCGGTATCTTATATGTCAGCCAAAATATAAATGACACTTTTTATGTTCCGTAAAAAAGAAAAGTCTATAGGGCCATATGATTTAAAGTATATCTAAAATAAATAATGAAATGAATTATGCCTGAACACAAATATCATTTTCTCTTCAAAATTTAAAGATGAGTTCCTAATTCTGCTACATATTAATGTATATCATACAGAGAAGAGAAATAAAACATTACATTTCAAATATTAATAAACATTGGATATCAAACCATGAA
The DNA here is from genome assembly GCA_028023455.1 of Epiperipatus broadwayi. Taxonomy (NCBI): domain Eukaryota; kingdom Metazoa; phylum Onychophora; class Udeonychophora; order Euonychophora; family Peripatidae; genus Epiperipatus; species Epiperipatus broadwayi. Next base: position 8,762,505 of record JAQFVV010006225.1, on the reverse strand, counting down.
ATACACAATAGAATAAATAATAATTATTATAAAAAAAAGAATTTAATTAAACAAATAAATTTAAATGCTACTCATTTAAGCCTTTTGGGATTTGAGTTTAGTTCACTTCAAAAATTTGCTTACGACTTCTTAAATTTTGTAAGTTAAATTGAATTCTGTATATTTTAGACTTTAAATTTTTTCCAATTCTCATTTTCTGATGAGCACTATTCTTACATTGACAATTTTTTTTCCTTCCTTTAAGATTACATTTCTTAGCAGTAATTAATTTTTTTTTACACTTTCACCATTACACTTGGAGATTTCGTAGGTAGTAGATGTTTTATATTCAGTTGATAACATCATAAAAGAGAAAAGCAGATTATAAATTTGGAGGCAACATTTTACACAAAAATTGGCGAGCCACATTTCATCAGGATTAGTCACAACTGGTGCAATTGGTGTATCTATCTGCACATTTTAGTAATTATAACAACATAATGAAGCTTTTTCCTGCTGTCATGATGCAAGACAATTTTAGCTTTTATATGGATTACCAGGATCTTTTTACTTCATGGTAACTATTTGTTAATCTGTGAACTGGAGCCAAGTCTGCTGCTGAATTTAATAGGCAACTATTAAATGCTGGAATATTGATTCCTTCTGATGTTTGAAACTATATCTTAAATACTTTCCAATTTATGATATAAATAAGACCAAATATCAGATCCATTGTTCAGTAATGCCACTTTTTTTTTTTTTTTACAAGTTTTTCCAATTAACTAAATAATTTTCTATAAACAATCTTTGTGTACTTTAAATTTATTTTCTACTTTATTTAAGGGATTTATCAAATTCCTAAAAAATCTAATTATAATTTTAGTCAACTTAAAAAAAAAAGTGTTTCTACATTTCTCTTTTAAATCAAAATCCATTATTTAAACATTACAAATTTTCATTTACACTCACGAAGAATAAGATTTTATTGAATATTAGAACTCATTCTGTATTTATATTTTAAATCCATTTTCACATTAATATTTTTTAAATAAATAATAATTATTAATTTTAGGTATTATTTTATTTTTTATTTCACCAAATTTCTTAACTTCTATAGCACATATTTGAGATTAATAAAACAACTGTGTATTCATCATTATTTCTTTTCCCTAAATCAACAAAAAAATCACTTATTCTTGAGTAATCTCTTTGATATTTCTATTTAATATCAGATGGTATAAATTTATTTTTGGACTATTTTGCTAACTCTTACATATGTACTTTATTTAATAAACCCAATTTAAGAATTTATATATTTTTAATTGGTTCATTTATTACATAATAATGGAAATTTAGTAATTGACTCAATTTATATATGATAGATAGTGTCCATACCATCATTATATATATATATTTGCCAGAATTATTTTAAATATTGGAATCTAATTGATAAGTGAATTCTATCTCAAATTATAGATCTTTTTTAAATGCAAAGATTTTATTATTTTGAAGAGTTTTAATTGTTATTTTTTGTGTGTGATTATAGTTTTCTAAAGCTATATATAAAATCTATTTTGCTTTGCAAAGTTTTTAACTCCAGATTTTTATAATTGGTTTTATTTTAAAATTGGATTGCAAAGTTATCCATATGTTCAGTGTTCATAGGAGTGTACCAGTGGCAAAGGCCACATCACATTGCAATTATATTACATTACAGTCAGCATCCTATCTAAGCCAGAATTAATTTAGGACATTTCCCTTTAAGTTGATAATAACTAGGTGCTCATTTAAACAATCATATTGAATTGGCTAGTTTTGTTGGTTATGGGTTATCTTTTTGAAAAGAAAATTTTAAGTTCCTTTCACTAATCAACAATTTCATTTTTTTAAAGGAATTCTTATGGAATAATGTTTACAGATTCATATACAAATGTTTTCTAAAATAAATTGTTTTTATTTTTAGATGAAATTGCTAAATCTCTATATTAGGCGTGCCCAAGTACAACATGTGAGTGGATCTTCTAAAGATAGTGGTTCAAGTTCTTGAAGAAAATGGCTACTCTTGATGTTTTTCTTCAATATTTAATTACAGCAAATTCAGGCTCAAGGACAAATTGCTCATCATTTGTTTTTAGCCATTGCAACATTATCTCATGTTGAGAAGATCTTGGGTACAGAAAGACTCTCATATCAGCCACAGGCTGAATTTAATTGGTTCTTTGAAAATTGTAAAGCCAGTATGTGTTTACTGGTATTCTTCAATATCATGTAATTTTTTTTTTTTTATTATCATCTTCATTTGTAATGTGCATTTTATTTTATGTAAATATATTTTAATCTTTATTTTTTTGTTTTCAAGTTGTACATATATATTCTCTCTCTCTCTCTCTTTTTTTTTTATCCTTAACTTTCTAACTTATTTTATTTTATTTTCTCATTAATTTTTGTAATGAAATAAAAAAACAAGTCGTCTAAATTTGCTGATAAGTTCTGCTTAGGTCTTTCTGTGTCCAGATAATAGTTGATACATTTTGCCACAATAATTATATTGATCTTTTGTTGGACTGGTATCATTAAATTATTATTATTTTTTAAGATTGAAAATAAAATCCAAATCTTCCCAATTTTATGTTTTTTTTTTTTTCTGATTTGACTGGTTTTTGCTAGAATATTATGTAAATAACATTTAGAATTCCTTCATGATTCATTGTATTTCCTGGCATATTTTTATCACTTACTATTATTATTATTGTTAAAATGAAAATCTTTTGTAATATAATTCTATTCTCTGATCAGCATTTGCCAGTATCAAAATATATTTTTTACATATTTCAAGTTATTTTGATTTTTTTTTATTTTTTTTATGTCCCATGTATAATATAAATCACACAAGTACACATACAAACATATGATGGAATGAGAATTTGGTAAATTAATGCATTAATTTGTTAAAACATCTTTAAAATGTTAATTTAAGATCATTGTATTTATATACCCGAAGTCTTGTCACATCAGAAAATTGAAATGTGTTGCTGCATCTTGATTACCAGGTTAATTTATTTGTGAATAATTCAGATGTCAATGTGTGCATGTGAGCACCAAATATATATAAACATAAAGTGTATGAGTGCATATATACACTAATTATAAGCATTCCCTCTTTCGTCTTCTTATAATTAATTTGATTGTCATGACAACAAGTTTTTGTTATTGCTTTTTATTATTATTATTATTATCAATCTTTTTTAATTCCATGTACAGTCAAGATCTTGCTATTCAAATAGAAATTAAATCTTTACTAATGATAATAGTAATAATAATTATATTTTTAAGAAAGAAGAAATTTGCTTAAGATCTGTATCATTCTTTCCTAAAGCCACTTCTTGCATTATAAAAGTATTTATAATTAAGATTTCATTTTTTTGAATTCCACCTGTACTTAAATATGCGTTTTGTTTTATATTTTATTTTTGTTTCTTTCAGTTTTAAACCATGATCATTTGTGACTTATTTGTATTTTTATTGTACAGTAGATTTTTCATTTCCTAAATATGTTTGGCAAATTTTCATGTGCATATTTTTTACATAAATTAAACTGCCTTAATGCTAAATAATGTGAGATGTTTTTTATTTATTATTAGTAAGTTTTATAATGTTTTAATATTTTTTTATATGTTAGTTTAATTTTTCATGAAGCTAAATTCTAAATATTACAAGTTCTATTTTCTCCATATCTTTTACTTATTAATATATCTTAATTGTTAACCCACCATTGTACATTAACATATTATTTATGTAGTTGTAGAATTTATCCTTCAATACTTGGGACAAAAAAAAAGTGGCATTTTTATATGAGTATTTTTTTTTATGATAGTCATTTTGATATGTGGACCAAAAATATACAATTGTTATTTTAACTTCAAGCTTCTACCAAGTGATCTGAAATATTTTTGCCACTGCTGTGTTTTCGGGAAGTTAACGATCTCAGCCGAAAACCCAATTAACTTAGAGTCGAAGACAGTTTTACTTCCTTAAAACTAATTTATTTGTTACACGTTGTGTGTTATCATACAAAAAAAAATGTCTAAGCTTAAGATGATAATATGTGCATAAGGAAAAACAGCAACAAATTCAGAAATATACATATAATTAAAGTCTCTCAAAGAAAAAGTTTGGTTACTCACGGCAATGAAAAATAAGACATCCGTTCTCCCACAACTATTTTACTCCCAGAATATTTTAATGTTTTCTTCTCACGAGTCACTTTTACATAACGTTTATTTCCTCCTTCTGTACAGCTTAATTTCACTATTTACCGGAACAGTTCAGGTTAGTTAAACGTAAATTTATCCATAGATAATAAATGGTTCCGTGACAATTTGTTATAACCTTAGGTTCCACGTGTGGCTATACGTTACGCCATCTTGGTCATGTCTCCTCGTTTTTTTTTCTTTTTTTCCGTTCTCGTAAAACCGGACGTTTCTAGAGTCAATGTCTCTGTATTCTACACCTCCCCTCACTCTAGAACATAGTCCTTCAACCTTTCTGGCAGCCTGCGCTCACGGTGAACTCTTGGTGCAGGTGTCCCTTCATCTTGTTGGGTTGGCCCACTATCAGTATCATGTATCTGGTCCGTAACTTTCAGTACCCTATCCATCTGATCTGGTTTGTTTGGCAAAACTCTTCCTGTGTTATTTGTGGCAATACTTCCTTATCTTCTTTAGGTAAGATGTCCCATTGACTGGCATTTCCAGCGGTTTCTGGGATATCCATTTGAGCACACAGAGATCTTCTCCTTAAGTGTTCTATGTGTTTATGGACAGACCATTCTCTAGTCTTATTTGATAAATTGTCCTTGATTTCGCACTTATGATGGTTCCGGGTAGCCATCTCTTCCTTGGATCATTTCTTTTGAACCTTTTCAAGTGTTTATGGAAGTCACCTTCTGGTTCTCTTTTAGTTCTTTCCTTTCGGGGTAAAACGTTTGACATGTGTGCGCGACATGTTCTGTCGAATAACAATTCGGCCGGTGATTTACCATTTTTAGACCTTGGCAAAAAATGTTGGAAGAACATGATTTCCAGCAATGCCTCCTCCATCCTGGTCTTGCTTGTTTTCTTCAGGTCCTTTTTTAAACACTGGACTGCCTTCTCTGCCAAACCATTTGATGCAGGGTGGTATGTCAATGCAAAAATGTGACATGTCCCTCTTTCTGTCAGGAAGTCTCCAAAACTGGTGGAGGTAAAGCTTGTTCCATTATCCGATACCAATATCTCAGGGTATCCATGTGTGGTAAATATCTCTTGGAGAGCCCTTTCGGTACATGTCGAATTTGCCGACCTTAACAAACAGTATTCCACCCAATTGCTATATGCGTCCACCAAAACCATTTGTCCCTCTATAGGCCCAGCATAATCAATGTGATCCGTTCCCAGGGTTTGTTTGGTTCTATCCAAGAGCTCAGTGTTTTTCTTGGCAGGTTTGCCTCGGCTTGGCAACTATGGCACTGTCCCACCATCTCCTCGATCTTTTGGTCAATTCCTGGCCACCACACATATGAACACGAGAAAGCTTTCATTCTCACTATTCCCGGGTGTCCGGCATGGAGACCTGGGCACGACCTTCCATCGATACGAATACATGATCTGTCTTGGTGATACAACCATTACAGGTTGAGAGAGTTTGACGGGCATTCCAGATAGCTATATGAAGATTATCAGGACGGTGGCTTGGCCATCCTTTCTTTATCCAAGTCCTCATTTGGTAACATCCCGGATCACTAGCTGTCCACTCCGCTATTTTTGCACTATTTACAGTATCGTTCAACTTCACCACTTCCAACAAATTCACGTGGTCTATCGCCTTCAGTGGTAGACGCAGTAGGGCATCAGCATGAGGTATGTTCCTTCCTGGCTTGTGTACTAGTGTATAATCATATGCTGCCAGTATATTAATCCATCTTAGCATTCTCTGGCTGCTATATTCGGTGTTTTTTGGTCTTATCTAATATGCCTAAAGTGGGCGATGATCGGTGCATAAGGTGAAATTTCGTCCATAGATGTACTGATGAAATTTCTTTGCCACGAAAATGATAGCGAGGGATTCTTTGTCCAGCTGGCTATAGTTAGTTTCTGCGGGCGATAGGATACGGGAGGCATAGACTATCGGACGTTCTTGTCCATTTATCAAGGGTGATATGACGGCTCTAACCCCATATTCCGAAGCATTCGCGGTTACTATTAACTTCTTGATTACCTTGGTAATGCATCATCAGACTTTCAGCTGACAATAAATCCTTGGTTGCCTGGAAAACAGCTTGGTGTTCAGCCTTCCACTTCCAGCGCTGACCCTTGCGTAATAAGGCATAAAGGGGTTTTAGCTGATGTGCCTTTCCCTTCAAAAAGGTTTCGTAGAAGCTTAGCATTCTCAGAAATCCTTGTAAGTCTTTTACATTTCTTGGTACTGGAGCGTTTTTTATTGCGGCGACCTTCTCGGGATTAGGACGTTTTCCATTTTGATCAATAATATGTCCCAGGAACTTTTATTTCTCTCATGGACCAAATGCTGTTAGTGGTATTTATCCTGATTCCCACTTTTTCCAATCAGTCGCATATGGTAAGTACGCATTCCTTCAGTTCGGTTTCTGATTTAGCTTAAATCAGTAGGTCATCCTGGTAGGGGATCACCCACTCCATATTCCGCGTCATTTGATCTATTTTAGCTTGGAATATATTGGGGGCTGTCGTGATTCCATATGGTAAGTTATTGTACTGGAAAAGACCGACATGAGTACAGAGAGTTAGTGTTTTTGCAGACCTATCCGTGACTCGGATTTGATGAAAAGCTGACCTCAAATCTATCTTAGCGAAAACTGCAGCTTCCTGGAGTGATGCCACTATTTCTGTGACATTCGGGACCGGATAAGCATTTTTTTTTAGGTATTGATTTACAGTAAACCTGTAGTCCCCACAGATCTGTAAACTCCCATCTGGTTTTGTGACTATCACAATTGGAGTGGCCCAATCTGAACTTTCTACTGGCGACAACACCCCTTCCTTTACCAAGGCTGACAGACTTTCTTCGACTTTTGCTCTTAGTGCGAATGGAACCTTCCTGGGTTTGCTTGCTACCAGTTGAGCCTCATCGGTAAGTTCTATGTCTACTGGGTCTATTGTCAGTATTCCTATTTTTTCCTCAAATATCCTTGGGAATTTCTATCGCACTACATTTTCTAATTTTACAGTTTTAATCACTTGTATGGATATGCCCAGTGGGCGGAACCAGTTTCGGCCCAATAAGGGTTTTATGTTCTTTTTGACTATGTACAAAGGCAAAATTTTGCTTTTGTTATATAATTTTACTGGGACTGAAATTTTTCCACAAATTTGGACGTTGTTTCCATTTACATCAATGGCGATAACATTAGTCTCATCCAAATTTAGTTTCGACTTGGATATGGTGTTAATTTTTTCCCAGTCTTTTATTGACAGGATGGATAGCCATGCCCCACTGTCTATCTCCATCGTCACTTTTACATTTATTATTCTGACATCCAGCACTATTTGTTCGCTCAGGTTTGTCTCTTATTTCTGTCCTTGTCACTTCCATTCTCTTATCACTTCTGTATTGGTTTCCATCCATTTCTCAAACGATCGCCATATGGCCCTTAATGCGACAAGTCCGGCATTTCAAAGTTCTATTTTTACATATCCTTTTCACGTGTCCTTTCATACCACAACAATAACAGCTAAAAGACTCTCGACATCTCTGGTTGTGTTTCCAATGGTTCTGGTTTATGCACATCTGTCATGTAATTTTTTCCTTGGATTCCCTCGAAATTCCTTTGCATTAATCACCAGTGTCTCATGAGCCACACATTTCGCAATCGCTGCGTTATAATCAATCTCTATTTCACTGAGTAGTTGTTTTCTCAGATTGTGGTTCGTCATGCCGTATAGGAACTGGTCTAGGAGCATGTCATCTATGTCCGGGAATGCACAGTCTCATGCTAATGTCCGCAATTAGAGGTTATATTCCGAATAGCTTTCATGTGTGTTTTGTTTTCTCATTATGAATCTCAAACGAGCGACTCTTTGTAATTGCTGGTTGAAAATAATTTGTGAGTTTTTCAACTAATAGCCTATATGGTATTTGCTCCGGAGTTTTGTTCTCGGCCAACTGTTTAGCAATCTGAACTACGTCTATTCCGGCAAAATACAACAATGTCTAGATTTTCGTTTCGTCATCCTTGACTTTATTTAATCTCATATATCTTTCTATTTGTTCGACGTAGAGGGTCTATTCCGCCGGGTTTCCTATTTCAAAATCTCTTAACACGTGTGAGGGTACTGCCATTTTTATATCTCTTCTGATCTATTAACTTTTTCCAAATCATGAACAAAAAAACAACCTCCGATCTAACATCTTGTCGACTGCGCCATCTGCTGTGTTTTCAGGAAGTTAACAATCTCAGCTGAAAACCCAATTGATTAACTTAGAGTCGAAGACAGTTTTACTTTCTTAAAGCTAATTTATTTGTTACATGTTGTGTGTTATCATACAAAAAAAAATGTCTATGCTTAAGATGATAATATGTGCATAAGGAAAAACAGCAACAAATTCAGAAATATACATATAATTAAAGTCTCTCAAAGAAAAAGTTTGGTTACTCACAGCAATGAAAAATAAGACATCCGTTCTCCCACAACTATTTTACTCTGAGAATATTTTGTTTTCTTCTCACGAGTCACTTTTACATACCATTTATTTCCTTCTTCTGTACAGCTTAATTTCACTATTTACTCCGAACAGTTCAGGTTGGTTAAACGTAAATTTATCCGTAGATAATAAAACGTTCCATGACAATTTGTTATAACCTTAGGTTCCCACATGTGGCTATACGTTACGCCATCTTGGTCATGTCTCCTCATTTTTTTCTCTTTTTCCCGTTCTCGTAAATCCGGACGTTTCTAGAGTCAACGTCTCCGTTTTCTACAGCCACATTTAATGAAAATCTTGTTAATTAAGTTAAAGTGGGATTTTTATAAAGTGAAACTACTTGTTGATAAAATGTGGCTTTTGATTGTGGTAGCAAAACTTTTTAATAGTTAAGGCTCTTTGTAATATTCTAGGCATATTTGATGCAAATAGAGTAATATATTATTCCACAAAACAAAATTTTTTTCTGAATAGTTTGAGAAAAATTAAATGACTTATTTTGAGAGTTACAAATAATAGCATGTGAAAATGTCTGTCGTTTTAGAACAATTGGACCATTTTTAATTTTATAATGCCAAGCACATAATTAAAATTGTTTTTTGTTTTGGTAGTATTTTTTGTATAATTCTTTATATTATATAAAAACAATCAGAAAATCATGTGACATTTGAGCCCCAAGTAGCAAGTTGAGCATAAGATTTTCATTCAATTGATTAAAGTGTGATAATTATGTTTTATTTTTCTCAGATGATAATATACTATTGTGCTAAATCATATAAAATATTGTTTGCAGAAGATAATACTCGGATGCCATATTGTTTTTTCATTAACTGAGTATATAGTAATTTTTTTACTTTTATGTATTTAATATGATATAGAAGAAATATATGATTTAAATATATAATTGTCTATTAAATTGTTTATGTTTCATATTCATTTCAGGAGAAAGTATTTAAGAAAGACAACATAATGGTTTTAACCGCTAATTATATTATTGGTTGTATGAGGTAAAAATCAAAGCTTTTAATTGGCCAACTCACAAACTGAAGACAAAGCCTATTGTTAAAACATATTCGCCTATAATATTAAATTCAACTCAGATATGTTTATAAAAAGTATATTACTAATTTTTCAGGTTATGAAAGTGAACGAAAGTTCTTTCAAAAATAAATTGCTATTTATTTATTATAAAATATTCAATTTCGGCAAATTTAAAAGCGAACGGATAAACAAAGAAATGCTGACGTAAATGCTTTTTTTCAATTTTACGTTATGGAAAAGTAAAGATTTCTTTTTGCTAAATCTTAAATATTTTTACTAAAATCTTCAATATTTTTCGAAAATAATTTTGTGTTTTTTTAGTATATTTTATTAAAAATTATTTTAATTTCTCAAATTATACTTTTTTTATACTTAAATTACATTCGAAATGAAAATCTCAGCATTTTTCTTTATTTTCTTTGATCAGGCGGTTTCTTTGTTCTATCCAGCCAATCAGAATGTCTTTTTCGGCTGAGAGCCGGCTGACAGCCAATCACCGACAAGCTTCTTTCTTTGTTTAGCTTTAAATGCGGTTTTATTGATTTTTTACTTTTAAATAATTCAGAAGAAGGCACCATCTTACAGAACTTTTAAAAACCTAATCAATAACTGTCAAACGAATATCCTAGCATTAAAAATAACGGAATTAGAGTGACGTCAACTGTCGACGAGAAGTCTTGTAAGAGGCGGGAAAAGGGTTAAAAGAAGTAACCATCAGATGAAATATATATGTAATGTAAATTTAACTATAGACATAAATCTTTAAATTTATATTTCAAATGCAATGGAAAATTCCAGTTAAATTATTATTATAATTTAATATTAAAGTGTTGGAATTTTCTGATAAAATTATTGCTTTTGTGTTTCTAGTTAACAAAACGCTAAAGTAAATAGAAGAGATTACTTTTTTTTTAGTTATATATTTTAAAAAAATAACTTGCTTGTAAACTAGTCTGTCTTGATTTCCTTTTGTTTGCAGAGTAAGATCTTGTTAAAATTGTAAACAAGGAAATTTCTGAGGGATGATTCATCCCCTGATATTCCAAACAAATCTAGGGAATTTTATTTTGAGGCTGCCCTGTTCTTATGTATTGTTCCTTTGCTCTCTTCACCATTAGGGGCATTATGTTTTAAATCAAAGTGGTTGATATTGAGCCCCTAGGGTCAATTTGAACTTTCTAAGGGTCATTAGTTTCAATAAAAAAATTTAAGGATCAATGACAACAAAAATAGATCCCCTTATTACTGCTATTTCTTTATTATTTCAAAATATGTAATATTCCAATAGGTACTTAAAGAACAAGTAAAATAATTCACAAAAACTTTTTATAAAAGAAAAGGTCATCTGATCCTTCGTGTCAGCCGCTAGAGGCGCGATTTCTAACTAAAAACACATTAGTATAACGTTCCCTGTCTAGCGATTCTTTATTAATATTGACTTTTTTTTTTTTGGTTTGTTTACAAAGTTTACTTTCTTTCGTTTCTGAATTATTTTTCCCAAATAATATTTTTGACAATGGGATAATAATAGTTGTTTTTTTTTTTATTTTTTTACCAAAGGGTCTTTTTTGGTGTGTGTTCAAATAGTAATTTGTGTTTTTTTTTTAAAAAAAATAATATTACTGATTTTGTAAAATTGGATTGACAAAATTCAAGAGAGAACAGGTTTTTTTGATGGATCTTTAAGTAATAATTTATGTTACTTTGATAGGTTTACGTTTGATTGCCGACAACAATTATTGGGAGAAGTGTTTTTTTTTTTTTTTCGTGTGTGTGTGTATGTTTAAATAAAAATTAAAACCTTTACTTTTATCGGTTTACATTTGATTGATGACCGATTGGACTTTCTTTCATTTATAAATTATGGTTTTGGTTCTACAAATAAATATTTTTGACAATGGGACAATAATAGTTGTTGTTTGTTTAATTTTTATTGATAAGAGTGGGTGTTTTTTTGGTGTAGATTCAAATAGTAATTTGGGTTACGTTTAAATAATAAGTTGCGGTCTTACTTTGATTGGTTTACATTTGATTGCCGACACTAATTATTGGGAGGGGTGTTTTTTTTATGTGTACAATTGTAGACAACAATTATTGGGAGAAGGGGTGTAACCATTTAAAGAATAGTAGTTTATGTTACTTTTAGTAGTGGTATACATTTGATTGCTGACAATAATTAGTGAGAGGGGTGGGTGTTTTTGGGTGATGATTAAATACTAATTTACCTTCCTTTTATTTTACATTTGATTGCCAACAACAATTATTGGGAGCTAAAGAGGTTTTTTTTTGTGTATGTTTAAAACAAAATTGAAGTTACTTTTATCGGTTATATTTGATTGACAACGGTTTTGACTTTTTTTTTTTCGTTTATAAATTATGGTTTGGTTTGCTCAAAACCTAATATTTTTGACAATGGGATAATAATAGTTGTTGTGGTTTTCTTTCATTTTTATTGACAAAAGCGGGTCTTTTTTCGGTGTATGTTCAAATAATAATTTGGGTTACGTTTAAAAAATAATCGTTTTACCTTATTTTTAGTGCTTTACATTTGATTGCCGACGACAATTAGTGGGAGGGGTGTTTTTGTTTACAATTAAAGAATAATTGTACGTTCCTTTTATTTTTTACATTTGATTGCCGACAACAATTATTGGGAGAAAGGGTTTTGCGTTTTTTTTTTTTTTTTTTTGTTTGTGTGTATGTTTAAATCAAAATTTAAGTTACTTTTATCGGTTACCATTTGGTTGAAAACCGATTTGACTTTTTTTTTTTTGTTTATAAATTATTTGGGTTTTCCCAAATAATATTCGATTTGACAATGGGACAATAATAGTCTAGGTTTTTTTAATTTTGATTGACAAGAGCTGTTCTTTTTCGGTGTACGTTCAAATAGTAATTTGGGTTATGTTTAACTAATAATTTACTGTCTTACTTTGATTGGTTTGATTGCCGATGACAATTAGTGGGAGGGTTGTTTTTTTCTATACGATTAAAGAATAATTGACGTTTCTTTTATTTGACCGTTTGATTGCCGACGACAACAATTATTGGGAGAAGAGGGGTTTTGGGGGCTATGTTTAAATAAAAATTTTAGTTACTTTTACTTTACATTTGATTGCCGACGACAACAATTATCGGGAGAAGAAGGGATGTACATTTAAATAAAAATTAAAGTTACTTTTATTTTTGACATTTGACGAAGGCCATTTAGAATCCCTCAAACAAGCTTGCCTTTACGAAGTGAACATTTCCGTCAGCAGATGTTATTGGATCTCAAATCTGCATATATTTGCCGCACAATCCAATCTTTTCTTTCAGCAGCAGGATGTTTTTTTCTTCTGTAGAAATATTCCAGCGCTGGCTTCCGTTGTCTGGCAATTTCCATCTTTTCAAGTTTTCTGTTGTGGGAATTAGCCATACTTTCTGTCTCGGAAAATTTCTCGCTAAAACGTGACTCAAAGCGTGATTTTTAAATTTTTACGCTATTCCACCCTAATCGAAAATTTAAGAGGAATACAAATTTATGAGGAACAATCACGATACTGTTAAAATTGATAAAATGTAACAGTACATCAATTGGTCTTAAAAAAAAAAGGCACCCATGAAAATTTAAATAATTTTGACACGATCAAATTAACACACCCTAGTACGATATTGTTACATAAAATACATAACGCAGCATTATGATATAGTGCGTGACACAAAAAACTACAGCATTTTCCTCTGCTTTTATCATCGGAAAAAGCCACACCGTTAGCCGCTAAGCTGAGTTAACACTAGATTATAATCGTAGAAAGGAGACTTATAATCGTAGAAAGGAGACTTAGCTTCCGAGTTAACATTCTACCTTTTAGTGTAGAAAGTAGACTTAACCCGAGTTAACAATCTTTCTAGGATTTATTTTAGAAAATGCTTAAAGACTTGGGTGCGGTCGCAGAAACAGCATATTTCTAGAAATTTAGCTAGAAATCACGCCTCTAGCGGCTGACACGAAGGATCATATGACAAACAAAACATTACATACCAAACTTGCGAATGAACAGGTAAGATGTCATTAAAAGAGTCACATATAAGAATGCATGAAAATACATGTAGCATAAACATGTCTGCATTGTCTTATTGAATGTATCGAAGCAAGTGTAGACATGAAAATATGTTTCATATTGAATGTATCGAAGCAAGTGTAGACATGAAAAAATGTTTCATATCCACACTTGCTTGTGGTGGGATGAAACAATATTCGATATTAGCAAAATCTATAAATTTTGTACGGTCACGCTTTCATAAAACACTATAAATTGATTTGTTTGATGTGACATACTTATTTGTGATTTGAACTTTGAATATAATTATTGAGGAGCAGTACTAGAAAAAGGACAGTTTTTTTGAGTTTGAACAAAAATCTTCTGCTTCAAGTAAGTACATATTTTATTTTTTTTTTTTTTTTTTATCACACGGGTTGTCAAAATTGTTAATAAACGTTTTTATTTCTTATGATAATATGACAACCAAAAAGAAATGCAGCCAGTATAGCTTGGACTATTTGAAGCTAGGATTTGTCCTGTCATTAACAAACAAACTTACCAACACACCTCATATGTGAAAAAGTCTTTAGCAATGACACTATGAAACCATCAAAACTAGCAGATCACTTGAACAGAATTCACCCTGACAAAAAAGATTTGTCATGAAGATAAAATTCTGAAGAGAACTACAATAGATAATATGTTTGTTTCATCATCGAAGCAAAATGATGATGGATTAAGGGCTTCATACAACATATCCCTATTGATCATGAAGTCTGACAAGCTGCACACCATAGGGGTGAAACTTTTTCTACTGGTCATTGTGGAGGTATTGAACACTGAATTCCACAAACCTGCACAAGATGTTATAAAAAGGATTCCTTTGAGCAATAACACAGTTCAAAGATGTATCGAAATGAATCACATGGAAAACTAATCATTTGTTGCTGGCATATGTTCGCTTTATTCAAGAACAGGAATTACATAAAGAACTGCTTTTTTCTAGAACTTTAGAAACTAACACCAGAGGTAAATCAATTTTTAATTTAATGGAGCTATTTTTTAGTGAAAAAAGTGATTCCATTGACAAATATAATATCTGTTCCAATAGATGAGCACCAGATATAGTCGGTTGTTACTGCAGTTTCATAAGTTATCTGAAACAACTCGTACCTGAAGTGCTTGCAGTTCACTGCATAATCCATAGGCAACATTTAGTAACTCAGAACCTTAATCACAAATTGCATCAATTGCTTCAGTTTACTATAACAGCTGTGAACAAAATTCGAAGTAATGCTTTAAACAATAGACCTCGCTTGATTATATGAGGAAAGTGACGAAGATTACTATTGATTGGTTCTCCATAATGAAGTCTGTTGGTTTTGAAAAGGTTTATGTTTGGCAAGATTTTTTACACTTTTTCAATCTTTTAGAGTTTTTAGAAGATGAGGATTCCAGTTTGAAAAAAAAATTACTTAAGAGTAAAACAGATATTGCTTATTTAACTGACTAGCAAATTTAATGGTGTTAATTTACAACTGCAAGGAGACAATTTGAATCTCATCAAAGCAAAATCTGTCATATCAGCTTTTGTTGCCAGATTAACATTTTTTAAGCAAAATATTGCAAGATCTGAGCTTTCCCAGTTCCCCAACTTATTTAAGTTAGGCACAATTCAAGAAGAAAATGTCAACCACTTGGAAGCTATTCACTTAGATTTCAAAACTAGGTTCGATGATATTCTATCATTGTGAATACTGGATTGGATAATAAACTCGTACACTACTAGTGCAGAACCAAATATAATTTTACAAGATGAACTGATATCCATCAGCACAAATGAGAATCTCAAAGTACAATTCAAACAGGATTATCAAAAGTTTTGGCCAGAACAAGTTATTCCACACTTCTGTACCCAACTCTATGGACTGCTATACAAAAGTATTTGATGGTATTTCATTGTATCTTGTAGAGAGAGGATTCAGTGTAGTTTTAAACCTGCTTCAGAACAAACATCGATTGCATATCACTGAACATGGACATTTGAGAATGCAATTCAGTAATTTAAAACTGGTCATAGATAAATTGTTGACAGATCACCAGGTGCACCCATATCATTAAATTCAGTTTTCCAAGCTAAATTTATTTGGTATTCTTATTTGTATAATTCTGATTAAAATCTTTCGTTGTAATTTTGTTGATGTTTAATTCTGTCTGAATATATTGATTTTTTCATTTCATTTTTATGTTTAATAAGATGATTTCAATACTTGTACTTATTTTTAATTTACATGTTTATTTCACACAAGTCAAAAATTTCAAACACTCCGCTCGTATTTTTTTTGCATTAATTTTCGTTAGTGCAAGTTTCGATATTCCGTAGTTATCTTTTTTAATCATTAATTATAAGTGAAAATTAAAAATTTGATATCTAGTGAAATATTGAGTTCTGTCAAAATTTATTAATTTGAATAAGTAAAATAAATGATCAGAGGGTCAACGGTTTTAAAAGTTTTTGGTAAAGAGTTCTGCAGCTGAAAAAAGTTTGAGAACTTTTGTTTTAAACGATAAGGTTGACCTTTATTTTTTTAAGATGATTATCATATTAAATATTTCGATTGTAATTAAATAAATTTAATGTAATTGTAATAAACAAAATAAAAAATATGATGAACGAATATTCGCTTCAAACACATTTTGAGATTAGGGTTTGTAAAAAAAAAAAATTACTGGAAAGTTTTCTTGGTCTATAAATTCGTTTTCCCTCGTATTTAGGAGCAAAAAGTAATAAAAGATGTCGAGCATTGGTGGTCGAGAGAGGTCAGCGACGGCTAATTTACAAGCAGTTGTCCCGGGTTAGCAGGTTCGCTTCCCGGCTGATGCTATGACACATGAAAAAAAAAAAAAAGTAATAAAAGATTTAGACGTCTGCTAGTTTGATTTAAATGATAAACGTGTATTATGGTTATATACTTTATTTCTGTTTATCTTTTAAAGAACTTATATTCTTCTAAGTGCTCAAAGAAATTTTAACCTAGTTATGTCATTTTTTATCTCTCTTAGGTAATTAAACATTATTCAATATCAATCACTATTCTTTATTCATTTTTTTACAATGCATTAAACACATTTTAATGTCATATACTGTATATATATTATTGCATGCCTTTTTTGTAAATGACATCTGTCACGTAGTGAAATTAGCAACTTATAATTTTCCGTCACAGCAGAAAAGACACATCAATAAATTAAGTAGTTAGTTAATTAATATAATCTGATAAAATTGTAATAATTAAAAATATAAATGTGATTTTAAAATGGTGTTAAAAGAGGATTAAATTAGAATTTAAAAAATAATGGGGGGGGGGGTTCTAGACACAAATATTATGCGCTCCTTGACAATTAACTACGGTATAATTTCATCTTTAAAATGTTAAATAAATTGCAAAAATATGCTTGTTCACTTAAGTCTAATCTTTCTAAACTGCAGTTGAGAGAAAGGTTTCTGTTGAAGTAAATGAGAAAGATTACGCTAATATAACTGAAAGCATTCTTGTTATTTAACGTTTTAAATATTAAAATGAGCCGTAGTTTAATTATTACTACACATATTCGCTGCTGTTTATATAGACGTTAGTTGTAAGCAAATTAGTTTATTAATCCAAGATTTCTAAATGAAAGATCTCTCACGTGAGGTGTAATATATAAATCAATTGAAATAAAACAAATATATTGATATTAATATAACGTTATTTTACACATTGTTATACAATATTTTAAAGCATATTTATTAATGTTCTTTATTTGGATTGGTGTTACAGCTTACTTTTTTACTTCAACCGATTTTAATCTCACTACACATAATATGCCAGGTAATCCTTTTTTAAAAAAAGACTAATTTAAATATTTTCAAATGATATTTCACAAAATTCGAAAACAAAATGCTTACTTTGAACTGCTGATAGGGCAAAAATTGGTTAGAAATCGGGAATTAAAATGGTGGAAGACTGTCAAGTTTTTGTAGACAAGTAACTTGATAATAATGAGTATATCGATTAATTAAAAATCGCAAGGAGGAAATTAAAATAAGAGTAGAATTTAAATGGATTACATAAGTTTGCAAATAGTTGTTGAAAGTATTTGTATACTTCTGCTAGAGTTGATAAAGAATCTTAATTTAGTCATGGTAAAATCGAATTTAAACTTTAATTAAAGAGAGAGCAAAAAATCCTGATTCAATAATAAAATAGGCCATTAAGAAATTAAAAGGGATACTAGGAAAATTGTCCAAGTTTGTTGGATAAGAAATAAATGTAGGTAAATAATTATGAAATGATTTTATTACTCAGTTCATATGGTTCCATAAAATAGAGTTGAGCTTCAATCCAGCGACCTTTTAAGTCCATAATTCACCGAGCATTAAATTACTCAGAGCAAATGTTAAAAGATGAAATTAATCAAAATCAAACAGAAGTTTCAAAACATTTTCTTTTAAAAAAAGCAGTTATATATTAATTTAATTATTTAATAAAATAAATTGTATTGCATATATAAAAACTTTACAAAATAGAATTAACTTTCTATCTGGTTAGAATGTGTTTGACTATTTTCGTCATCTATTATTAAGTGTTGAATGTCTTCAGAAAAATTTAACTTTCTTTAAATCTTCCAATTATATTCAACTGTCAGTAATAAGACATGGATTAGTATATGGCAACGTTTTGAGAGATATTCTCTTTTTAGCTGCTTTTGGCTTGACCAGCAACGGTATTAGTATGGGAGTCAAATCTAGCTCCTTAGATTCTTGAATATTGAATTTTGAGATAAAGCTCTAACCAACAGCCATCCTGCCCACGGCACAACTTCCTCATGGTAAAATCAAAACTACAGTTTATCAAAAACATACAGAAAAATACTTAATATACACATTCAATTACACCAGAAACATGGATTCATACTATTTGTTCAGAACCCAGTGATTTGATAAAAGAAAAGATCTATATAGAACAAACTTATGAAAAATTGTTATCCATTAGCTGGTATTAAGAAAATCTTAAATAGACAACAAAAATAACAATCAAAAGCAAAACCAGTTATTGGTACTGTAATATATCCATATATATATCAAAAATAGACAAATTAAGGAAAATCTGCAATCAACAATTTTTCAGAGCCATATGATGCTACAAAGGAATTCTAACATCTACAACCCTAAACTCGAAAGGCTGAAAAGCAAGAACTGTACATGAAACAACATGTAAATGTGGAAGAATATATATATTGGTAAGACTAGTTTCCCTACTGAAAACCTATTGCAAGAGCACAAACTGATGATTAGAAGAAAAAACATGTCTAAGATAGCAGACCATGTATATACCAACGACTGTGTTTAATTGGGAAAATACAAAATATTGGATAGAAAGAAAAAGATACAAAGAAGAAAATTTAAAGCTACTCTAATGGCAAATAACCCCATTAGCCAAATTATTGTGACCATATATAATGTATGGGAACCACTAATCAACTTTGCTCTTAAGAAAAAATGAATAGTTCAGGAGGAATCTCAGATAAGTATATGAAATTTCTATCGACTTGTTTTTAGTAGGATGGCTCAGTTAGTTAGAACTTTACCTTAAAATTCAATATTCAAGAATCTAATGGTCCAGTCAATCCTATCTCTTAAGCTTGTAAGTTATAAACAGTGAGGATTGTCAATTCCTCTACAAGCTGCTCTGGCTAAGCATTTATCACAAAGCTTGTAGAGGAATTGACAATACTCACTGTTTATAACTTACAAGCTTAAGAGATAGGGTCATGTGATCTATGACTCTTATTTTGACTATTTATAGTCTCTGCCAAAAGTCTTATGCAATTTTATATTGCTAAGACTACTAATATATGGTATGGCTGAAGATCTATCAGCCCCATATAGCTATTTGAGTTGGATAGCTGGGTTTGAAGACATGTAAATGTCTGAAAATTTCTGATTTTCCATTCAATAGATAATTTTTAGATAAGTGCTTGGCTTTGGGTTGGTTAGTTGTTGTTTTTTTCTAAGGGTCCAGGTTTATTTCCATGCTAGTATTGTTACTGGTCAGACCAGCAACACCTGAAGAAGAGAAATTAATACCTCTTGAAACATTGTGCATATATTAATCTGTATACTACTACTAACAATTAAATGTAATTGGAAGATTTAAATAAAATTAAACTTTTCTAAAGATATTCAGTACTTAATATTATATGATGGAAATAGTCCAATATATAAGTACAACTAAAATACCATCATCACAAACTTTCAGGAAAACACTAGAATGTATTTGTTTATTAATTATGCAAAAAAAAAAAGATACATCATTGAATATGAATTTTATTTCTCATTCAAATAAATGTGCTGTGTGCATACAACTATATATTATATAAATGTTGCTAATTTAAAAGAATTTCTCCATGAATAGTATTTTTTATGGTAAATATTTACCTATGGGTTACCTAAAACTGCCAATTAAAAGCTGGTACTGCAAAATAATCAATTTAGTAAATAGTATTTGTCTGACTTATTAACTGGAATGATTTCAGTTTAAGTGACCACACCACTATATAATGTTCTATTTCAATGATTAAGCATAGAAATAGTCCGTTTTCTTGTCTGCGGCACTTATTTCTATGCTACAGCACAGAAAAAGGATGTTTATTCTGCAACAGCAAACGCCGCTGCTTATGATGAACTTTGTGTTACACAGTTTATACGAACTAATTCCATTCTAAATTTCACTACAGTATCTTTCTATGCTATAGTACAGAAATAGGATATTTATTCTGCCACAGTTTATACGAATAATCCCGTTTATAAATTTCACTACGGTATTTACAGCACAGAAATAGGACATCTATTCTGCGGCAGCCACTGCCGTCGCTTACTCTGAACTTTGTGTTATACAGTTTATATGAACAATCCCATTTTAAATTTTGCTACAATATTTTGTGAGGGTGTCTGTAATTGAGACTGTTAAAAGTCTTCTAATTCGCATGCCCAAATCATTATTTTCAAAATCCAATGATGTAGTATGAGGTAATAAAAATTGTGGAAACTTTGGCCTGCTTCTCTAGTCAAGGGTGACACTTTAATCAATTATCAAAGGAGAAGTGTAAGCGTGATTTTTACAAAATCACGGTAAAATTCATGTTTGCGTGAGAAAAATCACGAGACCAATCAAAAATACCGGTTTTATTTTTGGCCACAATGTTGTTTTGAAAAAATTCTTTCTTTTTATTCTTGTTAAAATTATATTTGCATGGCCATGATGTTGTTTTGGAGAAATTATTTATTTTTCTTCATATTGGCCATGATGTTGTTTTGGGGAAATTATTTCTTTTTATTCTTGTTAAAATTAAAACTTATTTGCATGGCCACGATGTTGTTTTGGAGAAATTATTTATTTTTCTTCATATTAAAATTTTATTTGTGTTGCCACGATGTTGTTTTTATTCTTTGTTAAAATTACAAATTTCATTTTAGAAAAATAAAAAGGTTTATCCAATTTAGTTTTTATTTCTTTTAGCTAAACTTCATTATTTATGATTTTATTGTAAATCAAAAAAGCAACACTTTAAAGTTAAAAAAAAGAACAATGCCCAGTAACATTATAATTCTGTTTGTTTACATAGAAATTACACCCTCAAGTGGTTTCAACACGCTAAGAGAAAATAACCAATTATAACTATTTATATCTAAAAAGCCTGGTACAATATCTTTATAAAAATTAAAATTGATTATAATCCCTACCTATCCAGAATATAATTTCACATGATTCTTTTCATTATAAAAGACATCACATTTAATAATTACATTTTGAATTACAAATGTCAAACTAACTCAACCCACATCTTTGAATTACACTTGTAATTCAAAATATAATTATTTAATATAATAGAAATATGAGAAATAGTGACCTGGACCAACTTCTGAGTACTGGTTCAGCACGAAATGCATCTTGGGGATCATTTGTCAATTGTTGTATCTTTATTTATATGAAATTTAAAAGAATATATGGTAGTATTGACATTATTTAATATATTTATAATTATGTTTAGTAATTGCTTGCATTTCATCTCATATTTTCAAATAATATAAACCAATATTTTGATTAGTGATTATTGATATTGAAGGGTTTGACATCTCTGTTAAAAAGAGATTTATAAACCTAGTCTTGTGAACTATGTATTAGCAGAATTTACAATTTCAAAAATTAATTATTGTATATAAAGAACATACCATATAAGTTATAAACATTATAAGGGATAGCTATATATTACTTTTCAAAGTTGAATTATCATAGCAATGTATAATATGATGTTCACTCAAAAGATGGCATTAATCAAATAAATGGTAGAATCACCATGCAACAGGGCTGTCAAAGAAAATGGTGGAAGCATGTTTATTGTTAGAGGAGCACAAGGTCTATGTGAAGTGGCATTTGCTGTATGAGACCATTATGAAAGTACAGTGATAATGAAGATGTGAAAAGAAATATATAGATAATATCTCTTATAATGTTTATACCTTATATGGTATGTTCTTTATATATAATAATTAATTTTTGAAATCTGATTCTCAATTATTATCCTAAGTTTTACTTCAACCTTACTTAAATCCCTAGCTTGATTTATACTCTTTGTCATACTCTCAACATTGAATATTATATTTTTCATATCTTCATATAAGACCTTTCTGCAAGCATTAATTTTTAGGTGAGGATTCAGAGAACTAAGAGCCCATTTTGAAATTATGTTTTCTCTTTTATCTTTAAACTTATTGCTTGTGATATCAGTAACTTTTGTAACTCATTTTCTGGACTTTCTAAACATTTTTCATCTAATGAAATCAATTCTATCCTTATTGATTTTCTGAACTTCTTTGTCAATACCATAATATTTGTCAAAAATCTCAGGTTTATAATCTCGTTCCATTTAACTCTTCATATAACTTACTCTCTCCTACATTGTTATTATTAGTTACTTCAAAAGACTCTGGGTTCTTTCAAAATTTTATCATATAATTCACTATCTTCATCAACTACTTTAATAATTTCTTTATGACCTTCAGCTTCTCTACAAACTAATACATTATCTTGACTAACTACTTCTACAGATTTCCTATATTCCATTAATTCTTCACTGCCCAATCTAATGTCTTTATTAATTAATTCAACAATTTGGTGATTTTTCTCATTGGCTAACTCGGCAAATAATCTATTCTCTGTGATATCATTATCTAATAGTTCCATAAATAATTTGTCTTGATCAACATCTTTACTACCTACTTCAGTGGATTTTTGACTTTCTTCATGTATCAACCTGAGAAATGGTTTATCTCCTTTTCCCTCTTCAGTGATTGACTCAACAGATATTTTAGTTACTCACATATATGCTAATTACTTCCACAGATTGTTTAAGTTCTTTATTTTCTAATTCTCTCTTCATCATTACTAACTAATTCAAAAGGTTTTTTATATTCTTTCATTTCTTGGAACCATTCCTGTGAATCTATTTTCATTTCTTCAATCATTTTCTTCCAATGCTGAGAAATTTCTTCCATCACTTTTCTAAACTCCTGCATTTGACTTGCTGAATTCTCGTTCATCTCTTGCACTTGCTTTACTGAATTTTCATTCATTTCATTCAACTTTTTGAAAATTTATTGTAATACATCTTCCGCATGTATACTCATTCCAAATTTTCACATACATTAAATTCTTCCATTCTCATCTATAATATACCCAATTTCTCAACCTTTATTTGTTTTTCTCTTTATATCAAAACAGTATTAAGGTATCTCGGCTTCATGCCTCTCCAACCAATCAATCTAACTCACAATACTCTTGCCTAATATATAGCGAATTTATAACAACCTATAATATATGATTTTTCTGTATGATTCTTGGTCCACAACATTTTTTAAAAAATAAATTTATATAATTTAGATGTCAAATTAAGTAATCAGATAACATAGATCCAATTAAATGAGTAATAGTTATAAAAATAAATATTTGAAAAAATTGTTCACAGACTGCAACATTATAAAAATAAAGCAATTAATTTCTTTTATTTTTTTTAAATCAGCAGAAATCAAATTGCACAAGGAAATATTTAAAGATTGGTTCATAGCTAATAACAGAATTCATTATTGGCAAATATATTTGGACTTAATATATATATATTTATTCTAATAAAAATTTGACTCCAAATGAAGTTAACAAAATTCATCGTGGCTGGACACAGTCATCAGGCCCCTATAGTTGGGTGTTCATTTTAAAACTTAATAAATCGATGAATGCCTCAAATCACATCTATTATATGTCCTCCTAATTTGGATCACTTTCTAACGTATAGAAATTTCTCAAAACTCTAACAAATTCTAATTGTTTAGACAAGATATCTTTTACACAATAATAGGGTTGGGTTGAGACTTACAGATAATAAGGATTATAAAGTGGACTAAGCTTAGTGGTCGGATACATATAAAAGCATTAGCTACAGAGATATACAAATAAGATAAAAGAAGTACCTAACTGATAAAATAAATTATTCTAAATAAAACAACTTGGAAAGAAAAAAAACTAATCATTCCTTCATTAATAATTTAGAACAAAATAAATCCCGATCACATTCTCTGAACTATAAATATTTGCACCTTCAAAAACATTCTCTAATAGTCTTATGATTAACAAAATCTATTGTATAGTTATTATCCGCTGATATGATCTGACCTCTACATCTTATAGAATGAATATGTAAATCTTTTATTATAATGCAAAATAAAGATCTCGGGGGTTTTCTCTGGTATTCTGTCAAATAAACAATGGTATAGTGTTGCAAGGTAAATGACTGGCATCCTAGCAGACCTTTAGGAAACATGCATTTCCTAATAAGCTAATGTATCCTACTAAGATCACAATAATAATTACCAAAAGAAAATGCTTACTTTAATCAACAAATGTCTAAAATAACGTAAATAAATTTATTTAAAATAAATGCCTTTTACCTAGAATGGCATTCAAATAATAGAAGGAAACGGGTACATTTCATTTCCCTCTCTTATCCCAAAACAACACAGATAAAATACTTAATTTACAACGTTTGAATTCTGACAATAGCTAAATGTGTAGTCTGTATTATGGATGGGCACATCCATTGCAATGCTTAAGTGAATAATTATTAATTTGAAAATTAATAATTGGAAAAGAAATATTTATAACATGTTTCTTATCAAATATTAGTGATTTTTGGGTCATAAAAATAGTAATTATCTGATTTGAAAATATACATTTATTTTACTTTATGAATTGTGGACCAAAGAAAAGAATTTCATACAGAAAAAATACTCAAAAACCAAATTTTAATAATTTACCAAAAATACATTTATTACATCTAAACGTTAAAAAAAACAAAACAATTAATTACAAAGCACACTAATACAATGACAGTTTGGATATCATAACTACTGGTTATATTTTTACATTTAATTCTGAGGAGTTAATAATTATAAATCAACTTTATGCCAAGACGATTGCTTCTGGGCTGCCTAGTTTTAAAACTGCAAAATAAAATTTAGAACCATAAACTATTATGATTACTTGCTAGGATATTTATTTGAAACATCACAGTTTATTCTAGCTAAAACAAGGCGTTAAACAAATATTTAATGCAATTGAAAATAATTATAATGGTTATCTAGCTTGCACCATAAGCTAATTAACATTTTTTATATATTTTATAGTCAAGCACTCATTTATGATATCTCACTATTAAAATAATAATAACAAAAATAGATTAAATTCAATATAACCATTGCTGCTTCTAAATTAGATGGCTAATATGATGATGATAATTATTATCATTGCATCATAACTGATTATTACCTTGTACTATGTTAATCTTAAAAACCAAATGGTAAATAAAAAGCATTCATCAGAAGTCATACATACCTTAATAGTTAATTTATTTAATGTCCACATAATATCAAATTTATAAATTTTATGAAACTTACAAAACCTCTGGGTGAATTTCTCCATATGAGCATATAAAATCACATTGTGTCTGTGTATTCCCATCATGCTATGCTTAAATCTGAGCAATTAAATCTTGTGGGTTTACTTGTATACTACTGGCAAAGCACAGTAGAATAATACAGATATTGTTATAATCAATCAAAACATTGACAATTACTAAATGCACCCAAGGAAATGACAAATCTCAACAACTAGCTATCATTGCCATAACTTTTATAAACACAATAGTCTACACCTTCTATGGTGGACAATCTAATCTTTCAAATAGCACATGAGGGATAACATCACTAAATAAGCTCCTCAGAGCAAGACATGACTATAATAATGGTGACTCCCATGCCTATCCAGCATAAGTGTAAGTGTGGACATCATCTCATCACCTAAGGAAATGGGGAAAACACACCAAAGACAAACGATCCTCTCCATGGAATCTATCTAAATAAGCTATATATGAAAATATTTTGAAAAACATTGTCCTTTCATGGCAAATACATGTAATAATGGGAGAGCATCTCTATCCCACAAACATAATAAATAGTATATTATCTGATAAATCTAGAGCTATAAAGCATAACTACTCACAATGGCAAGATACAAATTTATCACTAATAATAAAAATTAATAGCTTGTATGAACATTAAACAATATCTGAAACTCACAAGAAAGTATTAGTCAAAACGACTATAAACACATTAAAATAGCATAGTAAATATTTGCATAATATAAGGAATATGCACACGAACAATGAGCATAATAAATATGAAATTAAGTGGACAGACACGCAATAAATATTGTTAATTAAATGGCTAATGAAATAAATTTGTTCTCAGACAATTTCCAAAATTTAATTTCTGTTACGAATAATATTAAGAAAAATATTAAACTTCTGATGTAACGGTTGTTTGTCCTAAATTAAAAATAATAGGCAACTTTAAATTAAACACTTCACTAATATATTTAAATGTACCTGTGTGTAATAAAAATATCTACACACTTTATTGCAAACTCCTTGAGACAGTTTCAGGTAATAAAGTAAGAAACCTTGACATATAAAATAAAGCATAAAAATATATAACTATTATGTTACCATTTTTTAAACAAAATAATGATAATGATAAATTCAGTTCATTAGTAAAGCTTCCTCAGCAGTAGGCAAATTAGGTGCGAAGTCCCACTTCATTAGCAGTATGCATAATATCGAAACACGTTCATACTTTTCAAAAAAAAATTTTTTTTAAAAGATAATAAAGCAGCTACCAGTTTTATTCCAGTAGAAAACAAGCACATCAGTAAGATATATTATTTTAAACAGGAACATGTATGTATCCATTGTACAAAGACAATTTAACATGTACTAGCTAGTTTTAAATATGACACTTAATTGTGTACAATTATTATTAAATGTGGAATTTTGGTAATTATCCGCAGTTTCACTGGGAAATATTTTTTTAAAGTTTTTCTGCTCTCCCTGGAAAAGCAGATGATCAATGAACATTTCCGCCAAAAAATAAATTGATGTTTTATTTTCGTTAAAAAAATTTGACTTTCATAAAGCAGTATTAAATTTATATGTTTTTTTTAAAATCATTTAGACATTTGTTAGTTTGAAAAGTTAATAATTAATACTAAAACATTTATTCAAATTATTTTAGTTTTGAACAGTTCTTAATTTTTTTTTCTTTTTAAACTTAGTTTTAAATTTGCTGCCACAAAGAATATGATTTATTATCATAAAATAATTATTTATAATATTCCATATCATCTTCTTAGTAAAGAGTAACATTTTCACTTGTTGAAAATTTTTGAAGTTAAATAATAAATAAGAGGTATTATACTGGCACATAATATTATGAAATTCAGAAAGTTTTAGTTTAAAGAAAGCATAAAAAACTTTGAGATATCTTAATTTGGCTTTCAGCAGACCATCCTGTATTAAGACTTTAAAGGAAAAAATATAAATTACACTTGTTTAATAAATGACGATTAAGAAAAATTACAGTTTTTTCTTCCAGAACAGAGTCCATGATGAAAACTAAAAAAAAATCAGTTCCCCGCTCTTTTTCTCAGTTTTCTTCAATATCAAAAAAAAAAAAATGTGCCCGTGTTCGTTTCAATTTCTTAATAACAAATCAACTAATTAGCATGAATAAGGGTTTCTTTTTAAAATAATAAACAGAAAATAAATATAATGAGTTAACGATTCTGATATTTTAAATACAATAACATTTTTGTTTCATTTGATTTATTCGTACCAGAAGTTTAAAATAATAAGTAATTATTTTATTTACTTGCCAAGTTTAATTTTTACTTTAAAAGTTAATAAATAAATTAAATATTTTAATGAATAAACTTAAAGATTTAAAAGTCAACATGTAAATCCATGCATGCACACACACATAAGAGTATGAAACTAATTTTATTTAAGACACGCTTATTTTAATAATAAACCTAAAGAATGAATAACTAAATACTTATTGAATCATTTTGATAATTAACAAGTATAAATTATAAATATATGAAATATTGAATACTAAGTGATACCATTTTATTTACAGATTAAATACTATAGTTTTATGTCTGTAGTTATTAGTTTTATTTTATCTTTTATTTTTTTAGATCTATCATCTAATGCGCTGTTAAAATGTTTAATAAAAGCATATGGCATATCAAATGGTTACTATATATATAAGGAAAGAAAACAACAGATTAATCAATTGCGCAGTTTGCTGCTTGATAGATTATGATGATATTTAGTTCTGAAAATATAAATTTGAAATTGGAATTAATTGGCCTATGTAAAAGCAATCACATTTTAAAAGAACTATACTCAGTGATCAGTTTTAAAAGTTTTGATGATTCATAGTCTTAAAAAAAAGTATATTAAAAAGGCAGGTTTATCTAAATGATTTCATTTCAAGAATGCTTTTTAGGTTCTTAATTCAGTAATTGTAGCCTATTGCTCAGTTATTCTTTCTGCCTTAGGACAGGCAACACACACACATTATTTATTACTTTAGTAGTTAATATTTGACTGAATACAAGTATAATTTATAAACTTGGAGTTTTAGATGTAGTTATATATAAGGGACTTGAATGCAGAGTTTTGGGCACCTTTTGGCTGACCACTCTGTTTTATGCAGCCAATGCACATGACCACATACCTCCAATGTGTGTATTCCATACTGGGGCAGCATTCATTGGTTGGTCTGGATCACCATCTGCCCATATGTGTAATCAGTGCTCAGTTTATGTTGGGACAGCAAATCTTTAGGCTTTGATGGACAGGCTCCACTCCACTCTCCAGCTCTTTGTCATTTATATGATTGAAAGGGATTTGGATGGCTGGTGGGGGATTTGGGAATTAGGGTGGGTTGGGGTCTGTTTATTAAAGTTTGATTTGCTATTTTAATATAAACTGAGTACTGGTTGTGTGTGTGAGAGATGACAATCTGGACTGGTGGGTGGGTGTTCGTTCAGTATGGGACATTGTATTGGAGATCATTTATCTTTTTTGAAGGTGTGTGGTCATGTGTTTGTGTATGGGATAAAGTGGATGGCTAGGGGAGCTTCATTCAAACTCCTTGTAAAATTACTTTCAATAGTTAATATAGTATAACTTCTTATATATAATTTCAATGTGAATTATGGATAATGGGTTGTTTCTTAACTTGAGATGTACATTATTTTTAACATTTATATTGTAAATTTAGTGTCCCACAGAAGCTCTTGATCCATTGTTTTTCAAGGAAATTAAAAAAATTATTGATAGATATCAGAAAATGATACTTTCACAAACCTATTTTATTCTTCAAAATATTCTACTCCTATCATTTTGAAGAAAGTCTGTGTACGTATATAATTTTCATAATAATACCATTTTAAAAATTGGATTAATAAGAAATATAATAATTAGATACAGTGTGGTATTTTTTAGCAATATTGTTTTTATTTAAAATTTCCTATTAACATTTGCTTTAATAAGCAGGCATTGGTATCTAAAAATTTGATCAAGATTACATGATGATGAGCAGGATTGGCACACTTTGAAACATCTACTTTCATTTAATTTACTGTAGTAAAATTATAAATCATAATTCTGGTAGTATAATAAATTGGAAATGTGATAACAACAGTGATTCCCTGGGATTGATTTTAATTTACTTTAGTTTAAATAATATATGAGGCAGTACCCCAAAATAACCGGAATTGTTTTCTGGGGGATGAGCACATTGTAATACAAGCTTCTGCCACTAGATACCTCTTGAATGAGTAGGGTTTTAAATTGCAGTTTTATCAAAAAGAAGACTGGACAGAATATAAGAATAAATAAAGGGTAGCTGATGTGGAGAGGAAATGGGTCTATAAAATAATGATAGGCAAGCTACTTACAAATGTAATAGAGAAGAAAGAGTCAAAAGAATTTATAAAAGGGTAGTAAGAAAAGAAGAAATTGTTAAAATTGGATATTTGAATATGAAAGGTGGTAGAAGACCAGAAAAGTGGCTGGAATTAAACAAAGCTTTTAAAAATGAAGAGCTAGAGGTATTAGTAGTAATGGAAACACATCTAAAAGAAGAAGATTATACATTGGCAGGGTATAATTAAAAAAGAAAAAAGAGTTGGTGGTATAGGAGTTATGTTAAAAAAATATTTAAATACAGTTAAGTGTCAAGAACATTTGTGGTTTAAAATAAGGTTAGAAAGACAAGAATGGATGGCGGCTAAAGGGTATATGGCCATTGGAGATAGTCAAACTATAATGAAGTGGAACAGTAGCATATATGAATGCCTAGTTAGGGATATACAGATTTTTTTTAAAAAGAGTGAAAAATAATGGTTATAGGAGATATGAATAAGCATAATTGAAGAAATTGATAATGTGGAAAACAAGAATGGACAGCTTTTGAAAAATGTTTGTCAGAGAGTGAATTTGAGCATTAGAAATTTATCAAATATTTATGAGAAATAATAAACATGGTCTAGAAATAATATATTTTACACAATAGATTATCTATTAATAGAGAAAGAAGGAATGTTTCAAGTATGGAAAATTAAAGTGTTTGATAATGAAAAGAGAGTATGTAATAGTGATCATAATTTTATTATAATAGAAATAGTTAGTAATGCGATGGAAAATAATAATAAAAGTAGAAAGGATAGTGAAAAATGTGGATGGAGAATGAATGATAAGAGCAAGTTAGAAGAATATAAAATAAAAAGAGAAAAAATCATGGAAGACTTTATTGGGGGTGAATATAAAAACTGGTGTGGTGAGGTAGAAAAAGTGGCAAATAGGGTTTTAGGTGAAAATATTCAGAAGAATATAAATAATAGAAAAGTGAGAATTAGTAAAAGAGAGGGGGAAAGCATGCAAAGAATATAAATGTGCTATTAAAAACAAAGAAAGTGAAAAAGATATTAATTTTTAAATGGGAAAAGCATTTAAAAAAAGAACTTGGCTAAAATAGATAATTATATCATCATTATCAACCATTATCAATCCACTGCAGGATGAAGGTCTCTCCAAGTTTAAGCCATCTTCTTCGATCTTTAGCTTCTCTTCTCCACATAACCCCTGCACACTTTCTTATTTCATCCATCCATCTCACATGTGGTCTCTTTCTGGGTCTTTTACAATCTCTTGGAATCCAGTTTAAAATTTCAATTGTCCATCTATTATCATCTCCTCTAGCAGTATGTCCATCCCAACTCCACTTCAATCTTTTAATTTTTTCAATGAGGTCAGTAACACCCATTTGTTCTCTTACCCATACATTGCGTTTTCGATCTCTTCTTGTTACTCCTAACATACATCTCTCCATACTTCTTTGAGTGGTCTGAAGTCTCTGTATTGCTCTTCTATTGAGTTTCCAAGTCTCAGATCCATAAGTAAGAACTGGTAAAACACATTTGTTAAAAACCTTCCTTTTCAAACACATAGGCATATTTCCTTTTAGTATCAAGTTATTTCTACCAAAAGCACTCCAACCAAGTTTAATTCTATGATTAATTTCCTCCATTATGTTTCCATCTGAATTAATACTCTGACCAAGGTATATGTAACTGTTAACTTCTTCTAATTCATCATAATCAATCTTTATTTTCATATTTTGAGCAAATCGATTAAACATTACTTTAGTCTTTTTAACATTTATCTTTAGTCCTACTTTCATCTGATAACTCCTGCAACATTTCCTGCAGCTCTGAAGCATTATTTGCAAAAACAACTACATCATCTGCGAAATCTAAATGACTTAAATAATCTCCATTTACTTTCACTCCTTTAGTTTCCCATTTTAATCCACAAAATACTTCTTGCAGCACTGCTGTAAAAAGTTTTGGAGATATGGAGTCACCTTGTCTTACACCTTTCTCAATGTTGACTTTCCCAGTATCATTATGTAATCTAATTGTTGCTGTTGCATTTTTATAAATATTCTTTAAAATATGACAATATCCTGGATCTATACCTTGATGATCCAATGCTTTAATCACTGAAGAAATGTTTATAGAATCAAATGCCTTTTCATAATCTACAAATCCAAAACATAATGACAACTCATATTCATTTGTCCTTTCTATGACTTCTCTCAATACCTGAATATGATCTACTGTACTAAAACCACTTTTAAATCCAGCTTGTTCTCTTGGTTTCTCTGTAGACGAGTTGTAATTATCTTGGTAAAATTTTTATATAAAACTGATAAAAGGCTGATAGGTCTGTAATTTCTAATATCTTCTTTATCATCTTTTTTAAATATTAATATTATTACTGCATTCTTCCAATCATCCGGTACATCTTTATCATTTAGACATTTAGTATATAACTTTGCTAAAAAAATTTCTGTTTCTTCACCTGCTTCTTTTAATATATCAATTATAATTCCATCATTACCTGGAGCCTTTCCTTTCTTCATACATTTAATTGCATTTCTCACTTCTTCATTTAAAATTCTGGGCAATTCTGAAGATGTAATAGATATAGGAGGTACTTGTTCTTTATTACTATATAATTCTTGATAAAAATTTTCTACCAATTTCATGATGTCATCTCTCTTTTTAGTAATAATTCCATCTTTTTTTCTTATTGCAGATATAAATTTCCTACCAATAGCAAAATGTTGTTTTGCATTCTTAAGACTTTTGTTTTCTTCTACAGCTTTTCTTGCTAGTTCACAGTTATACTTTCTTATATCATTTTCAACCCTTTTCCGCACCATTTTACAAAATTCGAGATATTCAATTCTTTTTAATGCATCATTTTTGTATATCTTCATATTTCTTCTTTTCTTCATAAATTCTCTAGTCTCAGTAGAAATTTTATTGTTCAATTGCTGCTTTTTTCTACCAGCTATCTTTGTTGCAGTTTTTAAAAGTGTATCAGTTATTTTCATATTAATTTCATTCAAATCTGAATCATGTTCAAAATCTACTAATACTTGAAACCGATTTGTAAGTTCTAATTTAAATTCATTAGAATGTTTCTGAAGATTAGGAATATCAACTGTAAATATTGTTTTTCTTAACAATTTTTGTCTTTCTAGTTTTACATTAACACGTATCTTGCACCTTACTAATCGATGATCACTTCCTGTGTGAAATCTATTAAGAACATTACAATCTTGAAATATGTATTTCCTGTTAGTTAAAATATAATCCAATTCTGCTGTATGTTCAGTTGGATGCTTCCATGTCCATTTTGTTTTAGCATTTTTCTCAAAAAAAGAATTCATAATATAAAGTTTTTCTTTTTCTGCAAACTCCACAAGTCTATGTCTTCTCTCATTTCTATTACCATAACCAAAATTACCTACAGCACTTTCATCTTTCATTTGTTTACCAATTCTAGCATTAAAGTCTCCCATAACAATTTTAAATGTTGTTTATTCTGATCAAAAGCCTTTTGTACATCCATATAAAAATCTTCTACTACTTCATCACTATGAGAACTTGTTGGGGCATAAACCTGAATTATCTGCATTTAGTATCTGCTATTAAGTTGTATAACTAATCTTGCCACTCTGTCTGATACACCATCAATCTCCACAATGTTATTCTTCCATTTTTTATTTATAATGAATCCTACTCCACTTGTATTTCCAATATTTGTGCCTTTATAGTAGAGTATATGTCCACTTTTTAAATCAATTGTCTCTTCACCTTTTCTTCTAACTTCACAAAGTCCAATAATATCCCATTTAATATAAGAGAGTTCTTCTAATTCTTGCAATCTTCCTTCACTTGAAAGTGATCTGCAGTTGTAAGTACCTAAATAAAAAGTTGTCATCAAATGGCAGCCTGGATCCGCAATCAGGGGATTCTTAGCACCCTCCACCTTTGGCCACCAACCGCTGCCTTGGTTGGTGACTTTACTGCCTCCTGGGAATAAGAGCCATGCTTTATTTTTGTCTATCGTAATTGTATATATGTATTGGAAAAATATTTATCATTTACACAAACATTCATTCTGCCCTAGCAGGCATTGAGAAGAAAGACCATGGTGTTTCTTGATCTTAAACTCAGAGGTAAAAAGCCAATAAACTCACCACGCTGGCTAATGCGTGTTGGTGAACAGCCCATCCATGTTCGTATACTATATGAATAAACGCATAGTAATAACAGCTGCAATGACAAGAATGTATGGAGTGGACATTAGGAATTTGCCCTGCTCGGTTCCTTTAGGGCCTCCAAGAGGAATCAAAGGGTCTCCTTTCAGTTAATAGCAAACTCCTTTCTGCAGCCGGTAATTATATAGAGAGAATGAAATTAAATAGTAAATTATTAGAGGATATTAATAAAAATGGAAGAGATGAAAGTAAAATTTTTTTGGAAATATACTAAAAGAAGGAATGCAAGGAAGAGAGAAATAGTATTACTAGATGATGAGGAAAAAGAGTGAGCTTTAGAAAAGAATTAGTCAATCATAAATACTATGTAATGGTTATAGAAAAGCTATTAGATGTGAAGGACAGAGTGATAACAAACATAAAAGTATATAATAATGGAAATATTAAATTTATAGAAAATGAATTGAATGAGGCAGGAAAGAAATTGAAAAAAGGAAAGGCAAAAGATTTAGATGGATGGGCAGCAGAGATGATGATGAATTTTAAAAAATAAGACAAAATTTAATCTATTATCAGGTTTCAATAAGATGGCACAGAAGAGAGAAATTCCAGATAACTGGAATAATACAAGAGTAAGGCTACTATTTAAGGGAAAGGATTAGGATCATAAAAAGTTAAATAACTGGAATAATACAAGAGTAAGGCTACTATTTAAAGGAAAGGTTAGGATTATAGAAAGTTAAACAATTATAGACAGATAGTGGTAAGATCAGTATTATATAAAGTTTTTGTGTATATTGTGGCTGGAAGGGCCACAAAGTGGATGGAAGAAAATAATATAGTGGGAGAAATGCAAGGAGATTTTCGATCATATAGGCATATAGAAGATAGTTTATTTGTAGTCACACAACTTATAAGTATGAGTAGGCATATAGGCAGATGGTTATATATGGTCTTTATAGATATAGAAATGACATATGATACAATAAAAAAGAAATAGATTATGGGTAAGTTTAGTAAATTTGGGAATGAATGGAACTTTAATGGATTTTATTAAGAGATTGTATGAAAATAATTATTATATGTATCAATTAGGAAATATAAAATTTATTAAAGGTAAAAATGGGGTGGGACTTAGGCAAGGATGTCCTATGCTCTCTATTTTGTTTTTATTATATTTGAGAGAAATGGAGAGAACAATAGAAAGACTAGGAAGAGGAGTAGAGATACTATTAATAGATGGCAAGGGAGTATATACAATTATCAGATCTTATTTGCATATGATATTTTCTTGTGTACAGAAAGTAGAAAAGATATGAAGTTATGCTGAAGACAAGTGCAAGGGTAGGAAAGAGATGGGGATTAAATTTAGTGAAGAAAAATCAAAAGTAAAGATAATAAATGTTGAGAAAGAAAAAAGAAAATTTTTATTGGGGGATATAAAGTTAAGAGTGGTGAATAGGTATAACTATTTGGGATATGTTTAAAGTAATCAGAGAAATTGTTAGATAAATGAGAGAAAAAAAATTGATAAATGAAGCAAAGAGAAGAACGGGATTGATAAAAAAAATTAACAGTGTTTTCATATAATAAATATGATATAGCTAGAATTGTATAGAAGGGAGTAACAAGTAGCAGGGTTAACTTATGGTAATTATGTGTTATATGTTTGTAAAGAGGTATTAGATTAATTAGAAAAAGTACAAAGAGAAATAGGAAGATATGCATTAAATGCAGACATGTGGTCAGGAAAGAAGTCAATTCAAGGAGAAATGGGATGATCAAGTTTTTATATGAGAGATGCAAAACGAAAACGTTCTGTAGATTGCAATTTATGGCTAATAAGACAATAGCCAAAATAGTATTTAATTGGGTTATGAGTAAAGGATGGGCAACAAGATAGGTGAGAAATGTAATGTGGTATGCAGAATATTTGGATAAAGAATTTATGTCGGTATACTTATACAAAAGATGGGATGATTGTTAGGAAAATTGTTGAATGTTATAGTGGTAACAAATGGAATAGAAGAATAGCTACATTAATAAAAAAATGAGATGGAGAACTAGTATGGAGAGTGAAAAGAGTTTAAATATATATAGAAGTAAATGGAGTATTGTGTGTAAATTAATTTATGATAATAGCAATGAAAGTAGATTACTGTTTAAGGCTCAAACAGGATCACTGTCAACAAGGGAATATACACATAAATAGAAAAATATGGGTGATTTAATCTGCAAGTTATGTAAGGAAACCATAGAAAATATTAGACATCTATTAATTGAGTCTAAGTATCTACAAGCAGAAAGGGTATAATGAAGTTGTGGAGAGTAAATATAAAGAAAGTGATTATACAGAAAGTGGGTTCTTGGTTTTTATGCTTGGTTTAGGAAAAGATAAGGGAGATTTAGATATAAAGACCATAGAGTTGACAAAGATTATGTTGTGGAAATGGGGATGAAAGGATACAGAAAAATATGGGAAAAACTTAAGAGTTGGAAATGGAAAAGGAAGATAAAGTGTCTAACAGGTTTCTCTGAGCATAGTGGCTGAGAAATTCCTGATTCCAAGAAATGGAAAGCCATAGTACATCACATCACAAAACAATTTATCTACTATGCTATGACTTTATTAGCCTACTTTAATGTATTAAAACGTACCAATTGTTATCTTTATTTATAATACTCATTTCAATTTGGTGGGCTTAGTAAATATGTTTTTTTTATTTAACAAAGTATAAAACACTTGTATTATTTATTAGTATACAAGCCACTTATTATTATTAATGTATTCAATAATGATAATTATAGAATATAACTAAATTAAAATGTTTATTAAACTAAAAAAAAATTTTGAAATTAGACATTTTAATTTCATAGTAAATTTATAGCTAGAATATAATGAATTTGAATACCTATTATTTAAAAACTATCCAAAAAAATAATTAACGGTGATATTTTAACTTTTAATAGTAAATAAATTAGTTTATATACACATATTTAGAAACACAATTAGAAGCAAATAGTTCAGTAAATGCTTTTAAATGAATGAGCCTAATTGCAATGAGTTTCCATTTATTTCCTATCTTAGGAGAGTTCAGATTTATAATGAAGGTGTAAAAGATCTATTCATGAAATCAGAAAAATCACAAATCCAAAAAGCTCTAAATTAGCAATTTGGGATTAATAATATATATCTATATTGTACAAATAAATCTCTTTAATATGTATTGCTACTTTTTTGAGAGAGAAATGAGCTAATAATAATTTAATAGGTTTAATGAAAATATATAGATATTTATGCTATATTTATTATATATTCATGCTTTAATTAAAATTTTAGATCCTGTACTTAATTCTGTGATATTTGATCCTGATCCACCCACATTCCTTGGAAATCTTTGCATTACTCCAATATATATTAAAAAAAATTATTTTATAAAAGAAGTGTTATTTTTAAAAGAAGGTTTGAGTCCATATTTTATATTTACACAAGAAAATGAATTCAGTCCAATAAAAAGAAATCGTACAGGTGTTGGTTTAGATTGCTGGAGGGATAATGACATAGTATATAAAGTTTGTTTGGAACCATGGAAGCTAAAAGGATTGCACCCATATGATCTATATTTAATTTATCAATCTTATTACCTATATAAATTTACTTTTCAGAATACAAAAACTCCATTTCGCTTCCCTAGTGCTTTAAAATTTAAAATTCCAGGTAAGTAAATGTTTCTAATTTTATAATAACATTCATTTTTAATTGCATACCTATTTTCACCAAGTAAAAATTTACTTTGATGTGTAATTAATTTAGAATGGCATTCCTATGATATAACTGCAGAATATTTATTTAAATTTAAAATTTATACCTAATCTAAAATAAAACATAAACATATTAAATGTGATATGTATTGGGATGCTCAAATGTATATACATATAAAGATATAATTTATAAATGAAATAAATAATAAGTTATAAAGGGATTACAGAATTTTAAAAGACTGATTCTTTTAAAATAGGAAATAAAAGATATTTATAACTTTGTAAGATTAGAAAAAAGTTTATCTTCTTTTTAGAAGATAAAAGTATAAGCAGTTAAATTAATGTGAGAAGAATGCAGTATTTAAATGGGATATTGAGCAATTAAAGGAATTCTAGTTTAGTAGATTTCCTTCATGATAAAGTGTAAGTTAAAAATAATGCATTAATTAAAGTCAGATATATAATGGTTTAAATTCTTGTGTCCACCATATGAGCAGTGAAAGAAAGAATCACCTGAGTAGATGAATGGAAATATGACCCAATCAGCTTTAGGGAATAAAACAATAAAAGAACACATTGCAAATTATAACAAGAAAAGAATATGTGTGGATCGTCACCTGTGCACATACATCAACTTATAAGCAGGTACAGAACATTGCTCAAGTGTGCAGGGACTAAGTGTGGAGAGCTGGTCTCTGAACATGTGAACAGCTTGCTAGGACTCATATAGGTCATATTGATCTTGATTATTATTTTTGTATGCCTACTGGTATGGATATATGTAATGTATATAAATATAATTTGTAAGATTTAGTTAGCAATTACCAAGATTTATTATTAAATTGAATTTTATCTCAACCTAATAGTGTTGAGTCATTACTGGGGGATTACTAATGTTAAAATAGTCTGGGAATGGTT
Source organism: Epiperipatus broadwayi (assembly GCA_028023455.1). NCBI lineage: Eukaryota > Metazoa > Onychophora > Udeonychophora > Euonychophora > Peripatidae > Epiperipatus > Epiperipatus broadwayi. The sequence goes on along the minus strand of JAQFVV010006225.1, from coordinate 8,723,424 downwards.
AAGATCACAGATAAGGTGTCCAGCAATATAGTAGTGCAAACATATCAATAGGTGCAGTTTCACAATTTTGACACAAACCTCACTGGTCTGCATTCATAGGGAAAGTTACATGAACCCCAGTTGGCAGATTACCGAGACAGTTCAAAGTTTGAAACTGTAAGGGAATTTACCATAGTTTGAAACCTCTTATATTTGCACTTGAATCAAAGTGCACACTTAAATAGTTGATTTAAATTAGAAATCAAAAGTAAAAGGTTAGATTTATGTATAAAAATTGGTTTAAAATGCAATCGATTATAGATAAGTTAGACATTACTGAGGTAAGTAATTAGCTCTTATATGTCCAACACTTAGAGAAATATCTCTTCATAAATAAAACTGAAGTTAATAAATACAAAATTGTGACAGTTTTATGTTTCACGGGGAAATGGGTGATTGAAATTGTGAATACTCCAGAAAAAAAAGCTCATATAATCAATTTAAAGAGCAGTTGAACTAGACATATCACCAGGTTATATTGGTGATTATTTTTTCAACATATATGTGTTCAAGTGTATCAGTGTTATGAGATAGTGTGGAGAGTGGTGGGTCATGTGAAAGTCTGTGTTCATATACCCTATATATTATATATATATAGACACATGTATATAATAAGCCTGTGTGTTTCAGTTAGTTCAAATAGGATTAATGAGAAAATAGAGGTATTTGCTACAACTTTAAATCCTAATTCTCACTGATGAAGGGAAAAACTAGCAATCAATCTACATTATCTAATTGGTTTTAGAATAGAAAAAAGAGACCTGTTCTTGGAAAAATTTATTGTTTATTGAATATTAAAAAATACTTATCAATTAAAAATAAATAATGTGAACATTACTATATTGGGAAAATAAATTCAGTATTAAAAATAGTATTTAATTAGACATGTTTTGTTTTGTTGTTTATGTTTTCAAAAATTTTATTAAAAGCATACATTCAAAAATCAAAAATAATCGAAAATAAAATATTATCTTTGCTAATAAAAAAAATGCAATAAAACTAAACAAAACAAAAGATGTCATTTTAGCTTTCAGGCAAAAACATATTTTAAATTAAAAAAATCCATTAAATCTACATATCAAAGAGAATTTAAGATAAAGCATAAAGTTCAAATAATGAAAATCTTTTTAAAACTTAAAAATCCATTTAAGATATTAAAAAAAATTAAAAATAATAAAGTTACTGACGGTGGGTAATTTCTAATAAGAAAGTTACTGGCAATAAATAATATCTACTTGATATTAGTATATATTCATTAAACTAATTTTTTGATAAAAATCCATTATATTAAAAAAAACTGTATAAATCAAATATTTATTAAAAAACTAATGTTTATTAAACAGGTAAAAAATTATATATATATTTTGTTATGCAATTGCACAAATGATTTCTTTCTCCATAAAACTTAGCAATCTTTTGAATTATTGATTCTTAAATTATTTGCTGATAGATGCTGACATCTTGAGAATATAGATGAAAGTAAAATCTTAAACAATTTCTAACTGCAAAAGTCACTCATCATAGCCTTTTTAATTCAAATTTTTACCTTCAAATGTAATGAAAAAAATGTTGGGAGCAGCAATGCCATTTGTCATTGCAAATGATGAAAGAGTTAAGTGTGAATCCTTTGCATAGATTTTCTAACAGTATTGCTTTGTAATATTATAGATTTAAGAACATGATCTTGTATTTCACTTTTTAAAAAGATAAAGTGGGTTTCAATTTGCAATTTATTTTGAAAAAGTCATTTAAAATAAAACACCATTTTTATGACTGAATTAAGTTTGGAAAAAATCCAGCAGAAATAATCACATTTTGACATGTTGATTAAATATAAATAAAATAATTTGATAGAAAATTGCCAAAATGATGAAGAGGCATGTAGAGATGAAAAACAACATGCATTTGCAATTATAATATTGTGATTGGTTTAAAAATACATTATAGCTAATGATATTTTTGTTTCTACTTTTGATTATTTTTACACTTAGTCTTTCAATGATAATAGTCTGTTTTAATCAAGGCTGTACTCACAAATGTCTGTGTGTGGTCATGCGTATGGATGTTTGAAATGGGGTGGAGGATGAATATAGATTGAAAAATTCTAAGTTCAAATCCCTCTACTTATATATATATATATTATAAAGGTCGGAATGATCAGGGTCTTATTGTATCTGCACTACAGGGTGCCACCAGGTTATTTGAACCTAGAAAATTTATAGAATAGGCAGATACGTGTTGCTAAGATCTAATTTTCACATATATATTTTATTCCGACCGTCAGCCCATGCCACTAGCTCAGTGAGACGCAGAGATTTATAAAATATAAATTCTTAAAATATTTTTCAATATAAAAAAATAAATAAAAGAATCCACTGCCAGTAATAACACACACAAACATTTATTTAAACATATATAAGATTTTGAATCATTTTAGTATCACTTTTACTTTAAAATTTAACTTACATTTTAACTTTGATTTTAGAATTTAATTTATATTTTAACTTTTATTTTATAGGTTCGCACAGATGAATTTAATATTTTATTAGAGTGTTGAGTATGAATAGACTACATAGATTGTATTTGAAAAGAAAATATTCTATCCCTGATTTAACCTTAGGCCAAAAGTTCACAGTCAAACTAACATCAATCCATCTGATATATCGATGTATTCAATGCAGCATGAATACGACAGCACAATATCATACTGTCAGGAATGCACATCTGAACAGCATTGTTATAAAAAAGACATTGTCTCTCATCCAGTACAGGAATGTTACACCTGTCTGGCGAGAAGAACAATAAAAAAACTCCATAGGAAGGAATTGCGGTCCTTTTACCATCTTGCTATCCCATTCCATAGGCTAAAGGGGTGATCCAAGGCACAGGGAATATGTCTGCTGCTGATGGTCAATACAAAATGGGACTTATTTTGCCCAAGTGTGGTGTATAATGTGATCCTGCATGTAGCGGATCTTATACTACATTTACTAATTACACCAATATATCCAATCGATTAATCCAATTTAACTACGAAACAAATAACCTAAGATTTACCCTCCCTTAAACTGACATAACTTTACAAACTATGCAGCTGTTCATGCCTGACTTAAATTTAACATTTATTAAAAGTTGTTTAACAAAAAAAAATCATAATAAAAACTTAAAAGAACGAAACAAATAATTTAATGGAAATGACTTAAAAAATACATCAAATAAAATTAGTTATTAATAATAATTTACATTGGTCAGGATTCTATTTTTATTGAATACTGAAAAGGTTTTGGAATTAAAAGTTCTTACTGTTTTGAAAATGTTCATTAACTATATAGTTCTTACTGTTTTAAAAAAGTCTGTTGTTTCTAATTTCTTGTAATTTGGAAGGTGTTAATTCCCATGAAGTCCTGAGGAAATCAGTGTGCAGTTAGCCATTGGTCCTTTATTGTATCTGGTATTTTATTGTCAGGCCCAGATGTCCTATAGTCTGCAATATGGGAAAACAATGTTTCATTTTTTTAGAACAACTGAAGGAATTGAAAGTGCGTCTTTCAATTCCTTCTCCTCTAACTCTCTCCGACTTAACACATCTCTATTTTTTTTTTTAATTATTTCCAAACTTTTCCTTTTATTGTAGACTTTTGGATCCAGTAGACATTATGTCATGACGATGATGATCTTTTCATTGAGGTCCATTTCCTGAGGGATTTCTTTTATTGGCTATTAGTTTCTATTGTTTTTTTCTCTCCTATCTGACCTTTACTTATACATTTTGAAATGCCCAAGGGCTTGCTTACTTTTAACTAATTAAAATAATCATTTCCATTTTACAATAGCATTAATTAATTTATTGTACACTCTTTTTATCTTTAAATCTTTCATTTTTTTCTTAATATTTAGTTTTAAAACTTGTTCTTTTTTTAATAAAGTTTTCTAATAATTTTTCATCTGTGTGATTTTATATATATAAAGTTTAAATGACTTTTAACTTTCAATTTTTTATTTTTTAAAAAAGTTTTTATATGCGAACTTTTCTTTTTAATGACTAAATTTTTAAAATAAATAATGTAATGGCATGTGTGCCCATTACAATATATTATCTAATGAGCTTGTTGTAGCTTTTAACAAGCTTTTCAGAATAGCTCTAACCCCAAAATAGTTTCTGCTTCTGGCTTCCTCAGTAAGGTGATATGATATTCAAGCATTAGATTTAAAATATCAGGTCAAACCCAGCACTTTATCTAATGGTTAACTATTAAGTAAAAAATATTAAATTTTCAGACATCCATATGTCTTCAAATCCAGCTATCTAATGTAATTAGCTATATAGGACAAATATGTTCAGATACATCTTATATTAATAGCTTTAGCAATATAAAATTGCCAAAGCCTTAATAGCAAAAAATATAATTGCAAAGAAATCAAGTCATATATCACATGATCTAACTTTAACAAGCTATTTAAGTTAGATAGTTAGATTCGAAGATATAGGGATGTCTGAAAATTTCAATTTTCTACTTAATAGTCATTAGATAAAGTGATGGTCTTAACCTAGTATTTTAAATCTAATTCTTGAATATCCTAGCACCTTACTGAGGAAACCAGAAGCAGAAACTGTTCTGGGGTTAAGGATATTCTGAAAAGCTATTAGTAAGCTCATTAGATAACATTTGTAATACAAGCTTGTTAAATTATGTCATGTGATGTATGACTTGATTTCTTTGCAATTATATTTTTTGCTATTAAGGCTTTGGTGATTTCATATTGCTAAAGCTATTAATATATGATGTATATGAACTTACTTCAGTCCCATATGGCTATTTAAGTTAGATAGCTGGATTTGAAAACATATGGATGTCTGAATATTTCAGATTTTCTACTTAATAGTTAACCATTAGATAAGGGCTTAACTTGGTATTTTAAATCTAGTGCTTGAATATCCTAGCACTTCACTGAGGAAGCCAGAAGCTGGTTAAGAGGTATTGGCAAGCTCATTAAATAATATTTGTAATATAAACTTGTTAAATTAGGCCATGTGATACATGACTTGATTTCTTGATTTGTTTGCTTTCTCTCTTTCTCTCTCTCTCTCTCTCTATCTATCTATCTATATATATCCCATATATATATATATATATATATATATATATATATTGTAATGGGATAATCTAATCATGATATGCACAAAGGTGGGTTCCTTCTGATGGATAAAAATAATGTATCTTTATTGTCAACTTTTATGCATACCTTCTTACATTAAACTCATACTTAAGAGAGAAGAGAGTAAGATTTAAATGACTACTGATTTTACCCTTAACTTATCTCCTATGTATTGTAATTTGCTCCCTTATTTCAGATTTCAAACTCAGGGAGATATTTATGATCCTCAGGTTTGGTTCAAATAATATTTGTATCACCAAAGAGTATATGCCTGTTAATGGGAGTGAATATAGCATATTGCATACATGCAAGTAATGATTGTGATATGTATATAAGGATATGATAATTCAACCACCAAAAAATAAACCAAGAAATGTGTTTTAACATTTAAATAAATTTAATAAACATATATACATGGATTGGTTTATACCAATGTTTCCCATTCTGATTCCATAAAGAATATCCACTACATGTCCTGGTTAACTTAACAATCTTTATATTCTATACATTATTATACATATAGTAACATTAATTTATCTTTTTTTATGTCTTAGTTAATGCTATGATGGTTTAATAGAACCCCTTGTTATGTATAATACATGTGTGATAAAACAGAGTTACAAGTTTAAGACGCAAACTAAAAAAAAATATGCATAGAAAGTATTGTAAAAAATATTAATAATTAACACAAACTTTAGAATAAACAATTAATAAATGTGTGTGTTGTACATATATAAATGTGGAATTAATATATATCTTAGGTAGCATCTTACCTTGTCGCATTTATAATGATCGGATTATTAAAATAAAATTAAATTATTATATATAACATACAAAAAATTAATTATCGATGACGTCAACTTTATAAATGGGTTTTACAGCTCATAGGGACAATGTTCTGATGGCTTGTTCTTATAATCCATGGCAGTTTCTTTATGTACATTAAGAATTCGAACATCTGGTGAATTTGTCGACTTTATTAGCCTTTGAATTGGAGTTTTGGAATGAGGTGTAAAAAAAAAAAAATCATGATGGATCATTTTGATATTTATCAATCCAGGCATGTAGAGATAGGACAATTCCATATTGGTCTTGGCAATTTCTAGCTCTGTGGATGATGACTTCTCTTCCATGATGTTCCGCTTGTTTTCAGCAATGCATGATGACTTTTGTCAATATTTATATAAATTTTTGTAGTTGATATTAGTTGGAGAAACATCAATATTCAGATTTAAATCCAGAAATTTATATTGAGGAATCAATGATTATTTTTAAAGATCTGAATGCTTTATTTTGTTCTTAAATTATAAATTCGCAAACTCTTTGCTTAGATATTTTGGAACTAAATTTTTTAATCATTTTATAAAATCCTGGTGAAAGGTTTCTTCAACAGTATTAAGCATTCAAATTGATTGATATGAACCTTCAAATTCCTTTTTAAACTCGTTTATACAAGGAATAATATTTTTTTTTACTTAGGTAAAAGTTTTTTTTCCTCCTTGAACAAAAAGTTCGTTGAATATCCTTTTTATATATTAAGGGAAGTTGAGTTAACATATCCAGATTTTGATAAACCATTCATAGTACAAATGGATAGCAGTGGTATCGGATTGGGGGCTACGTTATCTCAAATGCAAGATAATGGGAAGTATAGAGTGCTTTTCTTTGTAAGTCGTTTATTAAATGGGCCAGAGAAAAATTATACCATAACTAAGAGAGAGGCTTTAGTGATTGTGTGGGCTTTCAAAAAATTTAGGCAATGCTTGATAGGATCGCAGGTGGTAGTGATTACTGATCACAGGAGCCTTGAGTTTCTCAATCATAGTTTTCTGACAAATAGTAGATTGATCCGATGGAGTTTGTTTTTGCAAGAGTTCGATTATAGTATCCAGTATTGTCCAGGCAAAGACAATATGGCAGCAGATGCTTTAAGTCGATACCCGATAGAACATCAGACATGACATTTAAATGGTAATAATGCATATATAGCAACAGCGAAAATACATCAAGGTGAAGAGGTGGAATGTAGTTTGAAAAGGTTAAGAGAGTTACAAGAAGATGTAGAATGTACTATTTGCATCATCAGACTATTTGCATCATCAATCTGTAGGTAGACCTATAAACAATGCACTATGGAAAGATAGAAAACGTTATTGTTTAAAGATGGGCTTTTGCAGCATAAAGTGGAAAGATAGTAAAGATATGCGAAAACAGATGGTTAAATACATACATGAAAAGTACGGACATTATGGGGCAAGTAAAATTGAAGGATGGATAAATAACTGGTTTTATTGGCTGAGTACATATAGGAGTGTCTTAACAGTCATTGAGGAGTGTCTAGTGTGTGCAAAAACCAAACCTCCTAATATGTCAAATACGGGATCTTTGAGACCAATATATTCATATCATCTGAATAGTTTATTGGCAATAGACTTTTATGGACCATTACCTCAATTTAATCAAAAGAAATATTTGGTTGTGACTTATGACGTTTTTTCTAAGTTTGTGGCTATTTATCTTGTGGTGCAGGCTGATGCTAGACAGACTATAGGGGTCCTTGAACATCAACATTTTCAAGATGTGGGAATCCCAAGACAAATAATGTCGGATCACGGAATGCCTTTTATGTCTGATGAGTGGGAAAGATGGACAGAGCATCATAAGATAAGACATATACTCACTTCAATTCATAATACGCAATCCAACCCGTGCGAACAAGTAATGAGAGAACTGGGACATTTATTTTGTGTGTATTTACAGAATAATCATCGTGAATGGGTAAAGGAGGCAACGAGAATAACTAACATGATAAATTGGTCAAGAAATGAATCAACAGGATTTAAGCCCATTAAACTTCATCAAGGAAAAAATATTCCATATCCGTTCAAAACTATTTTACCGGTTAAAGCACTATGTAATGACAGGAAATAAGATGTTCATAAGGTATGCTATAGGCTTAGAAAGATGGGTAGTATTAGGCAAAAGAGACAAGAGAGGATTAGATATGTGTTTAAGTTGGGAGATGATGTTATGGTAAGGGTAAATCCAGGAAGTCAGCTGGAAAAGAGAATGTATAAAAAATTTCAGCCAATATATGATGGGCCTTATAAGATTATAAAGGAATATGGAAATAATGCATTTGAAATTGCTCAAGGGTCGGAGAAAAAAGGAATGTTCAATGCTCAATCTTTACAATTACTAAAAAAAAAAAAGTTGAATAAATAATTAAATCTATAATGGAATGGGGTATAGTGAATAAATAGGAATACATGTGTACAATTAAACAAATGTTAAGTAAATAAAACTGGATTGTTTATAGGTTTAAATTCTGGGAAAACTAAAATGCTCAGAATGATATTTTAGTTTCAGAGGAGGGATGGAGATAATGTACCAAAGTACATTGATATTAAATTAATTGTATGAGTCTCATGTTTTAAAAATATAAAAGATTTAATATTAAGATAATAAAATGTAAAAACTAAAAGAGCAGAGGGGGAGGGGGAATTTCTATTAAATAAAATAAACTGTAAATACTGTTTAAAATAATAAGCTGTTTAAAATAAAATATTTTTTTTTGTTTAAAAGAAGAAAAAAAAAGTCTTGTAATAAATAAATGATTTAATATTCTTTAAATGAATTTTTAATAAAATAATAAAGAGATTTCATTTTATCTTATAATAAAATAAATAAATATATGTGCATGTGTGTATGTAATTTTTAATAAAAAGTAGACACAGAAGCTGATTTTATTTCATGAGATGAACGCTGCTGCTAAATAAAGTTTTCCATTGTTTAAAACAGTATAAATAGCTCATCATTTTATCATTCTAGGTCTGACTTTCTCATTTTAATAAATATTTCTTGAAGTAATATTTCCAAAAAATGTTGCACTATTAAAACCAACGTATTTGCAGTTGACTGAAAGCCACTGTCTACACATCTAAGATCTGCGATTAGTTCAGAAAGTAATCATGTTGAAATAGACTAAATGGACAGTGGAGTGCGGGAATGCCAAACCAGCCATAAAAATTATACCAAATCACAGGATCTATGGAGGAATCATTTTATCAGTCGTCGATGAGTTAAGAAATAATTCCATTATGCTGTTTCTGTCGTATTTTAAAACCTACCTAGGTAATTATTTGACTTTGATATCTAAACATTCCCGATTTCCTTTTAAAATAAAGATAGACTTTATTAAAAGAACTTTGAACTTTTTGAATTAAACTTAAAAAAAGAATAAACTTTAAACTTCAAAAAATTAATATTTGCAATAATAAAATAAGTAAAAGCAGCTTCTATTAAATAATATTTTTAAAACAATGGCATGCACGTATGTGTGATTTGTTTTTTTTTAAACTTAAAAAAAAGGATAAAATAAAATATGATGTAACGTGTATAATTTATTTGCTAAAGTAATATATTAAAGTGCTTATTTTAATCTTTAAAAAAAGAAGTGTGTGTGTCTCATTATAAGATAAAACAATTAATTTATTTTAAAATAATATAAAAAACACTTAAATTATTTTTTTTAAAACATTTATGTTTATTTCTGATACGTGCGGGTAAGTATAAATATTTATTTTCTTAATAAGAGTAGGAGGGAAAAAATCTAATCATTAATAATAGTATTTCAGAAAAGATTCACTAATTTAAATTTATAAATGTTTTGGTATTCAGTATAATGTTGTATTAATAGTTTTAAAGGATTGAAGTATTATTTAGAATGGTTTGGGGAAAATTATTTTAGTTTTTTAAAAAAAATAGTAGTAGCTTAGAAGAGGCAGCATTTAAGATACCTTTTGTTTTGTTTATTTAGTGGGTGGTTGGAACCAGTTGAGCTAGCAGGGATTTTTATGTATCAAATTATGCTGATCAAATGGACATGCTAATTTTAATGTAATTAGCTGGTGCCTAAGGAATTTTTCTTTCTTTTTTTAAAAATAAAATAAAGTGTTTATTTGATCAGTGTATATTTGGTAGTTGAGTGTTGAATGTTATTGATAGTTCGCTATTGATAATAGTTGACACTTTACCTGAAAACCAACTATTTTCTGAAAGAGAAATCTAGGAGGACAAAATATAATAAGATATTAGATAATATTTTATTTGTCAATGCTTGGTGTTTGTTGTTTCCCATAAGCTTAAGTAGTAAATTTTAAATTGTAGTTTTATATCGTTAAGAGATTTGAAGGTAGTAAAAAGTAAGTGTTAAATAGAAGTAGTAGTTAGTTGTATTTTCTTTATTGGTTGTTTGGAGGGGGTTGGTTCAGTATATATATGTATATATATACACATATACTATAACGGATGGAAAGATTCACCTGGATATATAGATCAGATTCAACAATCAGCTGGTTCGATCACAGTGTATGACCAACTTACATAAAGTCTATATGTAATGGTACACCTATCTATCGAGCCCAAAGTTGATGGCACCAGATATAATGGACTGAATGATTACCAATAGCCCCAAACATTGCTGACACCACATATAACAGACAGTACTCTTCATCAACATTCGTAAGCTAACCAAGCCAATGATGGTGTGCCAGATGTACTGGATGGTCAACTAACTTGCAGACTGTAATATTATGCAGATGTAGCAATCTGGTGTGGGATAAGTGAATATGCTCTAATTTATTGCTCCTAATGACACAATCTGCAGACACCTACCAGGTTTAGAAGGGAAAAACATGGCATCAAACTATGGTCAGACTTCGAGTCTTCTGATAGAATGCTAATGAGAACTGATGAAATGCTTAACCAATGATTGCATACACTTTAATTGACTGACTATATCCCTATTTAATAATATTAAATGCAATTTAGGTTAGTTCATCCACCTTTCCCCCTTTTCAATTCCATTATGCCCTAATATTCAAGCCCAGAGAAAATATTGCTTTTGCCTCTTTTAACAGGTATGAACAGATACACACAGCAACTCCTGCATCTATATATAGGTTACGACTAGCATTTATTATATTTGATTACATTAAAATATTTATATGACAAGAAAAATAGATGTGTGTGCATGCATAATTGTTTATAGACTGTGGAATGTCAGGACAACTCAATAAACCAGAGCCTGGAATAATATAAACTCTTAAACATTTATTAACAATAATAAACAACATAAAGTATAATAACAATAGTACTGATAAACAAAAAATAAAAAATTAATAATGATCATATGTACATGTGTCACATGTGAACCTCTACCATTTTACTAATTAATGAGTCTCCAGATCCAACCCTTATACCCCATGGTAAAAATCCATCTATGTCACTCATTCTTTACAAATCATAATTATCTAGAAAAATAAACTTTAGTAATTTAAGATAATTGAGATGCTGGCTAGCTAAATTATATATTTACAGATGTTAATAATCTATTTAACAAGTTCCCCCCAATTTTATATATGATAGAGATAGAAATTAATACTAGTTGATTAGTCAAACATACTGGAAAATATATACAAGATTAATCAACAAAATAAAACATATAATATGTATTCTGTATAAGTGTTGCAATTTAATCTATGAAAATTAATGTAGAGAATCTTATTTTACTATTTATGTGGATAACCTGATGTGAAGCAGGTGGGTTAACCTAAATTTTATTTACAATGAAAATATAAAAATATCAAAGTGAATAATCACCCCTTTCTTCTTTGCTAATTGTAAAAAAAATGAAGCTTCAGCACCAGAGTGTGAAAATACAACAGATAACAAGAATTAAAAAAAAATAAAACAAAAATTTACAATGTTAATTTCTTGATTAAATAATTGTAATTGGAACAAAGTTAATAAAAATCATCCTAATAGAATAAGTAGTTGATAGTTAGGCAAGTTGTTCTTCAAAGCAGTTTCACTTAATAATTTATTTTCCTTAGCAAGGATAGATAGGTACAATGGTGTCTCCTGTAGTTGTGTTTAATGGTAAACACCTTGATCCTTATTTGATTCACCATTAAGTATTCCAATGCTTGTTTACTTTGGACTGCAGGTATCTTCTTGTGTGTTTATAATAAAGTAGTAAAATAAATAAATAAATAAATAGAGGTTTAATGCAGCTGTAAAAAATAACATGATGCACAATAGCATGTTTTGCTTTAGCCCATATTCATATTAAAGTACAATTCAATAATTATTTGTAATCATAAATTTATATTGGATAATATAGAAGCACTTTACATATATATATATATATATATATATATATATATATATATATATATATATATATATATATATATATATATATATATATATATATATATATAGAAAATTATTTCATTTTTCTTTTTTTTTTCCAAGTTTCAGCAGATGAATTTTTGTTATTCTTTTTGATAAAATTTAAAATAGTAAAAAATTACTCCAACAACTTTTAAAACATGCTTTAATTATTACAAAATTTATCAATTATTCTTACTTTTTATTTCACTTTCTTTCCTCAGAATTTGGTAAACTTTTAGTTACAGCATTTGACTTTTAAAAATGTTTATAATTTAAATAAAAGAAAAAGCAAAACTCCATTTTAGCATTCTAAATTTTAGTTTTTACTGCTGTCTATTGTTATAGCTGCTATATTTTTTTATAAGAAGCCCGATTTGTAAAAAGTTTCTATTTTTATATAAAACACTGAGAATCTTCTGAAATGCTGAGATTTTAAACTGCCTATTGTTTAAATACATTTAGATTTTTAAATGTTTATTGTTTAAATACATTTCATTTATTACAAATAAAAAAAATCAGTTTTATTTTCACACACAGCCACCTAACTTAACCTCAGGCTATCCCTAAATCATTTGATTATAAATTAACATCCAAATTTTTTTAAAAATATATATACATCACAGTTTATTAATCAAATAGTTTATATATACAATATTACTTTCTAAAATATTGATTGTATTAAATTTATTATAAAGCAATAATTTATTGCACATTATATGTATATATGTAAGAATAACAAACAAATAATCTTCCCATTATTAATATAAATTCCAAATGGATTGGGTTCAATAAATAGACTTGATCTTTTTAGGAATATATTCATTGTAAGCTACCCTTTACAACACATAACACACAATAATATAGTGTATGTGCATATATATATATAAAGTTGAAAGGAAAAGTAGAAATAAACCCAGACAAAAATTGTAGTAGATATTTTCTGCATTCACTGAAATAAATAATAATAATAATAACTCTGATTTGAAAATATTTTGTTAAGATTAAATATTAAAAAAAAAGATCTGATAAATAAAAATTAATATTTTTGTTCTGATTTTGATAATTTAAAAATAACTGTTTTCTGATAATTGTAAAAATGTCTATTTTTGAAATCTTTTAATTAATTTGTAAATTTCTACTATCAAAGTAAAAACATATATGTAGATTCCAAAGGATTAAAGTTAATTGAAATCAACTTTTTCCAATCACACTTTGATAAAAATTTCAAGCTTGTTTCAAAAGGATTAGACAGATTGAAAACACACTATGTTTTTATCACATGACCTAACCACAATTATAAAAAGACTAATAAAAAATATCAGTTAGTTTTGTTGGCAGTTTTGTAAGAGTTAGCCAGAAGAGTCTGATTTTAATATTTTAGCAGTGGCCAACTGGCCAAATGCAAAGTTTGGCTTTAATTTTCTGAAAAGTGGTTAGCAGAAGAGCTAGCTGCAAAGTTTGCTAAAGTATTTTGTGAAGAGTTGTAACTGTAGCAGAGAGTGGCAGCAGTAAAGCTAGCTGCAGAGATAGCTAGTAGAATTATATAGAAAACTGCTATGAGGATGTAAAAATGCAAGGAAGTAACTGCTATTCAGTTCACTGGTGGAGTTTAAATTTACATGGAGGAAAAGGGTCAAGATTTTTTGTAATTCATAGCCTTAAAAGTATTCTGGAAAACAACTTGCTGACCTGAAGCTTACCACAAATCCAAGTCTAAGTGGAACCAAATGCAGAAGGGAGAAACTCAACCATACCTGAATTATATACTTTTACCTGATGATGACAATTTCCTGGATTAACAAAAAACAGCTTGCCCAAGAGAAACACCAGCTGAATAAAGAAATAGTTATACATATGCTGCTGCGTCTATATGCAGAGAAGTACAGATAAATGTATATAAAGTAAGTTGTTTTAAATAATTCATTTGATAGATATTTTAAATCTATATTTTTAAATTTAAAGACATTTAGAATTAGTTAAGGGGTCACCTGATAAAAGCTTTCTAACCTCTCGAAAATTGACTATATTTTTTAAAAAAATAATAAAAGAAAGCTGCAATAGAATTTGATAACTGATTTTGAAATTCTATCTATATGTTGCTTATGCACACATAGATGTGTGAAATTTTCTGTATATTTTCGAAATGGAATTAATTAGAAAAATATATTATTGTAATAAATTAAAATAGTGCATATATGTAAAATTTAATCATTTTTTGTAATTATTGAATATCAATTGAATATATTAATTGTATATTAGAAATCATGTGTTTATAAGACTTAATTTGTATGTATAACCACATAGACCTTAATTTCAATTTTTTATTTTATTAATAAAATTGTATTCAATTGTTAAAAATTGTATTCAATCACCATTTCTTGGTCACATATAGTAATAGAGCTTGTATTCTCTGAGCTAGATTCATGCACAGAATGAATATATAAATGGGATCTGTAATTAGTACTTTTGGGGCTGGTTGGCACATAAGATTATATTCTTTAAAGCCCATGCACTACCTTTTGATTTTAATTTAGTTTTAGTAGAAGTTAAGTTTATAGTTGGCTAAAACAAGTGACCAGAGCATTGATGATGATCAGCATGTTTTAATGTCCCAGCATTATTGTTTGACTCTTATATATTCTAATGGATGAGCACTTAAGTGGTGCATCTAAGTTATGTTTAAATAATTGCCCAAGCTGGAAAAGGCTCAATAGTTAGTCTGGTTTACAGAAGACCCATTTTCAATCCAGTCACAAGATTGATTGTTGATTTCAATTTTTTATTGTACAAATCCAATCACAAAATGGACTGTTGATTTTATTATATTTTATTGTGTATCATTCATGATGATGAATGGTAGTATGGCATTTTGAGTAGTACTTATACTTATTTATAATTACTTACTTTTTTAATAATGCTGGTTGATTGTTAATTATGCCTTTAGTTGCTCTTCTGATCTCTCAATGATTTAAGAGATTCTCTAATCTCATGCTCCTATATAAAGTACAATATTACTTAAATATATTTTTTGATAAATATTTAAAATGAAATTACTTGGGGTTGATGATGATTTGCCATCACCCCAGGTTCACATGTTATTTTTTTCTTCACTATTCCTTCACCCCATCCCATTACAATATATATATATATATATAACAATTAGAAAACAGTCAACATTACAATATATATATATATATATAACAATTAGAAAACAGTCAACATTTAGATAATCCCAACATAGATAACAATCAACAATCTCAAGGCAACCTCCTCATAACAAAAAAAAAAAAAAATAAAGTTGAAAATTTTAAATATAAGTATTTTTGAACCTATATAAAAAATATTATAAATATATTTGAAATTTATTAAAATTAAGTCTATCTCTATGTTTAAATAAAATATAGTAATTTGTAATTTGTAACTTAAAAAAAATATTGTTGAAAGATGTATATTCAAAAAATATACACATATAAAGTAAATTAGTGAAATATTTGTAATAATATATATATATATATATATACACATAAACAATGCATAACACTAGATGAAATCTTTATAAAATATTTGAAATGCTCCATAACTATATTGTTTTAGATACATCCCCCCTTTAAATAAAGAATAGCCTGAATTTTTGTTTCTCAATGGGCTGCAAAAATTCAGAATATTCTTTATTTAAAGAGGGTGTGTGTCTGAAATAATATGGCTATAGGCATTTCAAATATTATATGTATTTGTATGTGTATAATTTTTTTAGATTCCAAGACTACATTAGCACCAACAACAGAAACAGGTAATTTGTTAAATATGTTTATTATAGAATATTAATGTAAATGTTTAAATGTATAAAATATATTATCTACAATTTACACATCTTTGTATGTATGTGTTTTGTTAAGTGTTCTTGAAGAAAAGCAGTTTTTTTTTTTAGCAATAGTGTGGGGAAATGTGCTATTATTTTGTTTGCATAAGCATAAGAAAAGGTGAACATATGATATTTTAATGGATTAATAATGTAAAATGTTCAGAACAATACTTGATTATTGGTTTGGTATAAGTTTTCATTTTTATTGTATTTTTAATTCTTTACATAATAATTCCCATTTTGTTTTTCTTTTCATCGTTCTCTATATCTATTTATATACCCATTTACTTGCCTACTTATTTGTTCATTCATTCATTTATCTATCCACTCATTTTATTTATTTTACACATTTATTTGCTTGCCAAATTAATTACCCACCCATCTAACTGTTTATTTACCTATTTCTCCACCCACCTATCCATCTAAGTACCTATCGATCTACATACCCATTCACCTATCCACCTATATACCTACCTATCACTATGTAAAAAACTAAGTTTAATCATGCATAAGCATTTGTTGCTTGATTGCCATATATATATATATTGAAGCAATCGATGTCTAATCATCATCGAGCTTCATGTTTCACCATCTATACTAACCTTCTAGGGATCCGCAATTTAGACCTTGCTATAAATATATGCTATTCACTCACACCCTATATGCCGAATCATTGGCAAAATTAGTAAATTTAATGTTTATTTAGTAAAGTAAAACAGTAGTGTGCATGATGCGTCTATATATGAATGAAGCAATAATGTTATTAATGTTTATTGCTGACAACTAAACATTTTTTTTATATAATTGTACATGTTTTGTTATATCTATATGTATTTTGATTTAAAGTATTTAATTAAACTATTGGAATGTAACAACAAAGAAAAATGGGGAAGGCTTGAAATACTGAAATTATCTTTATCTCATAGTCAGATCGTTGTCTATAATTAAAATTTATAAATCTTAATTAAGATCGAAAACAAATCGTTTATCAGTTGTTTTCAAATCTTTTAAAACAGCTAAAACTGGTATTTCGAGCCTTATCTGTATGAAAACATATTGTTAATTAAATGTTCTTTGTAAGGGGATTATAGAGATAGTGTATAAAAAGAGCCTATAAGACCTTTTAAGGTCAGTCGGTTATTTTCAATTGATAAGTTAGTTACTTGATAAATCAGTTAGTTACTTTTGCTTGATCAGTTGGTTACTTTTATGTTCCTGATTCAAAAAGTGTTGCCAGACCATCATTTAAGAAGTCAAGAAAAGTTTAGTGCAATGGAGCATGACTAGTGGAGCCGTCCGTCTTTCTTTTTCCTCTCGGAGGACTGTCTACCAGCCGTCAAAATTCCAGTTAACCGGCCATATGAGATTACGCAGAATTGCCAACTTGCCTGCCTGCTGCTGGGTTGATATCTTAGGTAAAATCATGTAATTTAGAGCTGCCTTTACTACGAACATTCACGAGTGATTTATAATTTGTAGCTAAATTAATTCATAGATGCATTTATGATGTTTTGCTAGTTTTTCTTGTAAACTCTCTCTCTCTATAATCCTTTATTAATACTTATGTAATTCTAAATATATGTTGCTTTCATGCTTAATTTATGTTTATATAACTTTATGCAGCTCAATTAAATGTAGACAACTTATTTTGTTTAATATATATATTATTTTCTCTAATATGTCGGTATCAATCAATCTCGCGACTTTAATTAAATTCATTAATAAAATCATATTCATTTGTTTATTTAAAATAGAAATTGTTCGCTAGGTTGATTGGATACCTAAAAGTATTTTATTGTGGATGCTTATTTTATTTTGTTGTTTAGTTGCCTTTATAAAAGATCGCGACACTCAATATAAAATGCCACCTTCTCTTACCATTGCCCGGAGGGCTATTTCTTTAATTAATACGTATATGGGAATCAAACTTAAATGTAAATTTTATCAGTTTAATGATATAGAATAGAGTTATTATTCATTACCATTTGTTAAATGACTCAGGATTGAAAACAGATTATTGCGCAAGAGGTTAGACAATTTCCAAGTTTTAAAATAATATTATATGAAAATTATGTTATAAAATTATATTCATGTCCAATAACATTGCTGGCATACATTTTCCTTTATTCTGATATTTTATCTTTCCATTTCTCAATTGTTTTGTCATTAGGGATGAGCCTGAAGCTCCCGTCCTACTTTTCAAAATCGTTCATAATCAGAGACACTACTCCCTGTAGAACGTAAAGTTTATGAGGTTTATGTGCTGCAAATGACAGCATATGCAGATCTGGGCTCTCAAACCCAGCCTCTCCTTTGATATCACTCCTCCAGAATGCATGGACATATCCAACCTAAATTCGTTTCAAAGTATTCTTTTAAAATGATAAAATATTTACAATCGCCATGTGGCCTTGTTTTGTTGTTGTGTGCTAGTACCATTGCTCTGCTCTTTAATTTGATCGTCGTTCCGCCTAACTTTAGTAAGTCGCAATGATGTGTTAAAGATAATGATTCATTTCATAAAAATACATTTAGTTCACTGAGTTAAGCTGCTTTCTTTTAAAAACCATTATCGATTCCCATAGACGTAAATCTAATTTATATTAATGATTGCATAACTTACTCTCATAAATGAAGCGCATTGTTTGTTTCTTATTTCTAATAGACTTCTTTGCCAAACAATACAAATAAAAGTATAAATAATGGTTCTCCTAAGAAATGCATGATTGAAATCATATATTTTGCCGTTATCAGCTAAATCATTTACTGTTAAAACTGTCACGATCTTTTATATTTATTTTCGGCATCCACAACGTTCTGTAGCAAAAGTTTTCTTGTATTAGCTTATTAACTCTGTACAAGTTATAAAACACTATAAAATTGTATCTGTAAAATTATATTTATTAAATGAGTGATAGAGAGGATTTTATACAACAAATTCCCAAGTCTTGTAAATAAACAATATTGTCCCAAGCGTGAAACTAGTTGGTAAAATATACATGTTTCCTTAATCTTTTGTAATATATATATGTGTTCGTTTAATATTTATTAAATATATCTATTTCATGTAAATGCTGGTTTGTTTTGAATTATTATCTTCTAGTTGATATTTAGAACTATTTCCAGTACTTATAACCTAATCAAGCTTGGCCACTTGATGGCGTTCTGGCTCTCCAAAACACCTAACAAATGTCGTTTACAAGGCCTGACTTACGGCTATAGAAAACATCTAATGTTTGTCTTAGCCATTAGAAGGCCATTGATGATGACATAACGCAGAAATAATACGGCCTATTTCTGCTTCACAACAGTTACTGTGAATCCACACACTTATCTTTCATGTACAGTTTGATATATATGTGTGTGTAGTTTGATTAGTCAAATTTTTACAATATACGTTACACAATCTTTGTATTTGTAATGAATTTAAGAAACCTGACTTTATAGTAATTTTCCAAATGGCCACACCCTTATTTAGAGAAGGTGTAATGTGTAAAAGCTTGCCGAGGGTACGTCAACAGAATTCGGCCGAGTTCGCGTGTGAAATCTCGTTTTCACGTGAAATACCACGTAGTTCATAAAATGGCTGGCGATCACATAACTTTTTCCACAGTTGCCGAAAACAGAAGCCGAGTATTTCTGCTAAAATATAATGAGTTTTTGTAAATTTCATAGAAAGCACATTTTATAAACATGTTTAATAAGTAAATAAGACATTTATATGTGTTTGTTGTTGTTTAAAAAAGTTTGAGTTTCTTTCTTTTGTCCGAGTACGGTTACTATTTTGATATCTTTTATTTTAGCATTACAAACAACAGAACATTAACCCTAAACCTAACATAAACTAACCCTAAAATTAACTTTAACTAACCCTAACTAACCCTAAAATTAACCCTAACCTTACACAGTTGTTTTGTTATGTAGAAAGCAATAATTAAGTGAAAGACACCGCTAAATAGACATTGCAGAGTAGCAGCTTTGTCCAAAAGCAGCGATTTAAAAATAAAAAAAAGGTTGTCGTTTACCAATAATTAAGCGAAAGACATCGCTAAATAGACATCGCAGAGTAGCAGGTTTGTCCAAAAACAGCGATTTAAAAATAAAAAAAAAGGTTGTCATTTACCAATAATTAAGCAAAAGACATCGCAGAGTAGCAGCTTTGTCCAAAAACAGCGATTTAAAAATAAAAAAAAAGATTGTTGTTTACTAAATACAAAATTAAAATTAAACAACTTTTTTAATAAAAAGGCATGAAAAAAAAGTTATAGCAATCAATAAATTAATAATAAAAAAAAAACAAAACAGCAATTCAATTTAAAAATATAACGCGGCCCCGAACATTGTATTGTATTGTTTTTGACTGCCAACAACGCCATCAAGTGGCCAAGCTCGATTATGTTATAATTTAGCTAAGAGCTTAGCATTAATAAATAACTATAATAAGTGTAATTCCTGGGCTACTCCAGTCTCGATCATCATCATCAGTCTGATCTTATGCTCTACCACTCTGCCTCTGGGCACAGATTTAAAATAATTTTACTGTGTCATCAGAATTGTTGTTCATTGGGTCAGAGATTTGAAGAATAGGCAAATAGGTTAGAATTCAGGATTGTTCCAGACCTGTATCTTGAGCATGATCAGATTCGAGATACTTTTGCTTAGGATTTGAATCTCATTAAGTGAGCCTACTATTTTGACCAGTATAGTGGATTTTTTTTCCAGGCTTGGCTTCCCAATGCGAGGCTTTGATATAAACACCCACATACCCTGAGTACTGAATTCTGTTTATATGTATGTTTTAAAAAAAGGTTGTAAGAGATCATTGATGATAAATATGTATATTTCCTTCCTACCCGAGTTTGTTTTCTGATTTTATATACATAAAATGTGAAAATTTTAGATAAAAACCAATGTCCATGCGTTGCAACCATAAATGTAATTTTTTTTTTTGTATCTGGTTGTGCAACTATAGAGAAATATTGTTTTTCCATGTTTAGAGCTACAAATGTAAAAATCTTGTTTTTAAAAATGAAAATGAAAAGAATTTTGATACCCATGTGATACAACTATAAGTGAATTTTTTTTTCTGTATCTGGTTTTATAGACATATAAAATGTGTTTCTTATCTTATATACATGAAAATAAAAATGTTTTGCAAGTAAAACCTATGTATTTCACCCATAAGTGATTTTTTATTTTCTGTATCTGGTTTTATAAACATATAAAATGTGTTTCTTATGTTATATACACAAAAATGAAAATGTTTTATAAATAAAACCCATGTACTTCAGCCATAAGTTATAAACCTTGAAATTGTAACAAGGTGCACTTCATGTTTAGTGTATTTTCTGTACATTATATATTTAATAGAGTTTATAATGTGTAACAGATACTTATTTATATTTACTAGTTGAGTAGCCCAGATATGTTTGGAATTTTTTTTATATCTACTATTGGCTGGCGCCATTATATAAATGTGCCAACAGGTAATATAATAAAAGGTGTATCAAAATGAGTTCAAACCAGGATGTTAGGGGTTGAGAGAGAGTTTAATTATTTTCCACTATTTTGCTATGTATAATTGTAATGAGCAAACATATATGATATTGTGTAAATAAATCACTAATTTTTTTTTGTAAGAGTCTATTATAGGTGCAGAAAAACAACCAAAAGTCAAGCAGCAAGGCAATTGAATTCCTACAGATCATACACATACATGTTATGATCAAATATTTTATTTTCCTGTTATAAGCAGCAGTCAGCAGCAAAAAAAGAAGGCAAAATGAAGGCAGTTGAAGAGAGGAGGGAGAGAGGTGTATATCCTGCATAAAATAAAAAGAAGAAAGAAACAAGCCTTATTTTTCAAATAATTAGAAATGACAATACTGAAGCAATGGATCTGAAGTCCGATCCATGCTTCACAGCCTTCTATAAACTTAGTTAGTATTATAGACCTGAATTAAGCTTATAGTCCAACATCAGCAAGGTTTTGCATTAAAGCTAAAATTAATTACGTTTATATAATTTGTATTGCATTTAAATATTTTGTTAAATAAATTCCATTCTAAGATTAGATTTCTGTTAATAAAAATTACTTGTAAAATCTATTATTCAAACATATATATACTTCAAGCGTATATATATGAGTTAATGCAAAATTCTGCTGAAATAAAATGCTTATATTATTAAAAGAAATAATATATTTTTTTTGTTAAAATCTTGTTAAAATATGGCATATGATTTATTTTGAGGTAAGCTCGCCAACATTTTCTAAAAGAATGTATATTTTTAATTAATTAGCCCATTCAAGGCAAATTAAAGATGGCCTTCTCTTTCTTTTTTAATTAATAAAATTCAAAGTTTAAAGAAAGAAATGTAGAGTAAAAAAGTAAAGGTTAGTTTTAGAAAATGTTACCTTGAAACAAAGGAACATGGGGGCTTATTAAGATCTAAGATTATACAAATAATAGAAAGTAGCTGACAAAGGGGGTATAAATAGAAGTGAGAACAAAAGACTTGATTATTCAAAGTTTTTTTGGTGGCATTTTCAGATTTCCCTTTAAAGATTTCATTCAGATTTCTCTTGGGAGAACTCTTGCAGATTTTGCTTTTGCTTGTTGGGATTGTATTCCAAAAAGTTATACAACTGTCGTCTTCAAAATCATGGAGAAGTTTGAACATACTCAAGCTAAAAGTCATACGAATTTGATGGATTCTTCTATGCTTGGCTAGGCAAATAAATAGCTTTGCCTATCGCCGAGGTTCCTAAATACCATCAAAATGCCTTAGGATCCACTCAATAGTCATCTGAACTCTGTGCCATGTCTGTAGGACTTTTCATGAAACCATGCTACATATTTCCATTTTCATTGTCCGGCCAAATATCTATCAATGGACAGATCAAGCTATGCTCATCGAGGGAACATGATCAAGAAAAAAGGGTGGTAATTGTATCTCTCCTCCATTGAACTATTTACTTTCTACCATTTTTGATAATACCTTTTAAATTGCATTATTGTATTACATTTTTGAATTATTTTATTTAATGATATTTGTAATGTAACCATTTTATTAGACTAGTCTTATATATATATATATATATATATATATATATGTGTGTGTGTTTGTGTGTGTGTGTGATCATCTATCTATATTTAACCTTTTTTCCTTCGCTATTCTTCATTACTAACATGTGTAAATATTTTGTATTCCATTGTGGTTAAGTTTAAAAGTTAATTTTTTTCATTTAAAATCTCTTTCCAATTTTATTTATGTTTCTAAATTCCATACCAGTAAGTTTCCTTTGTTTGCCAACTTGATCTCCTCGATAACGCCTCTTTTGTCTGCTACTGGCTTATTACGTATATCAGATTTAGCTATATACGTCTTAAATAATTTTTAAACCATCTGTTTTTAGCGCAAAGCAATTAGAAAATGCTTTGCGAAAGATTTTTTTATCGAGGAGATTCAAGTTGACAATTTTATTAAAATTGGGAAGAAAAGACTTAGATCACAAAAATATTATATAGTTTAATCTGTTTTTAGTGTCTAATTAGTTTTTATTAATTCAGGGGAATAGCGGAGGCCATTAAATCATTATTATTTTAAAGTCATTAATTAAACATATTATTTAACTATAAAAGCTTGAGTTTTCTAATTTTATTATAATGCTTTATGTTACTTTTCCAATGATCCAGGCATGCAAAACACATGTTTCTTAGTACTTTTATTGCACATTTAACTATTTAGCTCCATAGATGTTCCTGTCCATGTCTCTACCTCTGTTGCTAAGCTTTGTGGCCGGTGAGAAAATAATTTATGTATGTCTCAGATAATGTTGTTTGTTCGTAATTAGCCTCGAGAATAGGCAAATAGGGCAGAGGTCATAGTATTCTTGATTTAATATCTCGCGTATGGATGGCCTCGAGGTACTTTTGCCTAGTATTCAAACTGGGTTAAACCAACATACATCATCTGACTGTCACAATACGTTTAAAGCAAAATAAAAGAATAAAGAAACAAGCCTTATTTTCAAATAATAATAAGTGACAATACGTTAAACAAAAAAAGAAAAGCTTAAATTAAAATATTAAAATATATTTCACAGAGACCTTTAAAATTGACTATCTTTCAAAAGAAAAACAAAAGTGAATTGTGAAGAAAACATAGGAGTAATGACGCCAGAGCAAAAAAAGCAGATCTTGCAACTCATGCAAGAAATGATAAAACAAAGTCAAGACCAAGCAGAACAAATGATGAAACACAAAAGAGACCAAGCAGAAAGAGATGCAAAATTTATGGAAATGATGAAGGAGTTTAGAAGAGATCTTGATGAATTAAAAAGACCAAAATCAAATATTGATCTTACTATCACTCAGGAAACACAAGCTGATGTTTTCAAAGATGTATCTATTCCCAAGCAAAGAGAGACTATTGATGTAACCAAAGCCAAGCAGGAGAGAAAGCCTCATGAAGCCAGGACAGCAGAAATAATTGATTTCATCCAAGAGATGAGAGAAGACCAAAGATACTGGAAAGAAAGGATGGCCATAATCCAATATGAAAGAATAGAAGCCATAAAAGATCTGAAACAAGAAGTAAGTCAGATCAAAAGAAGCATGAAACTGGTAGTAAATGAAGAGACGAAAATCAAATTACAACAAGCCACAAGAGACCTAAAGTCAGACCAGGAACTAGATTACCAGAAGGACAAAAGGGAAATAAATGCAGAATCACCAGAAATAGTCACCAACACAATTAAGCGAGCAGATTTAGCTAAGGATGAAGAAAGTACTGAGGAAATGGTGGTTTCAAATTTACTGCAAGCCAGTCCATCTCAAAGTGATGATACTAGTTTACCACCCTCCAATGGAGTGGCTGTATCGATGATGAAAAATATCAATAGAACAATACATACTGTTTTGGATGAATCTTCTGAAATCATAATTAATAATTCTGAGTTATCTTTTCATAATAATTATAAAGATGTTCTGTGGAAAAGTGATGACAAAGGATTAATGAAGACATCAAAGTTAAAATTTAGAAATGATGCTGAATGGCCTCCTGATATGAAAATGAAGAAAGTGGATGGATCTTTAGTTGTGTACAATGCTGCCCATTTTAATAAAACCCATAACTATTTGTTTATGAATTATGATCAGAACAAAATTGATGAGGAGCTAAACACATTAAACAGAAATGATAAACTTTGTTTTAAAGCATGGGCATATGTTAAAAAAAACAGTTTCATAAAAGATGGAGAAAAACTTCTCAGCTCCCAAAGTGAATATGTTGTAATGGATACCATTAGATCACAGAAAGTTAGAGAAATTCTTTTAAAGCAAGATACTTTTAATAATGAACAATATAATAGTATACCAAAGCACAATATTATGACCACTTTTGATATTTTAGTAAGAGATCTAGAAAGACATACCTATAACCCTTATATACCTCCAGATCCAGGAAAATATTATTAAAAAAAAAACTAAGAAGCAGCAGCCATGGATAAACAATGTTGAAGACAATGGAAAATGAAAATGGACATTCTCATGTTTTGAATCCCTACACCAAATCTAAAGTAATAATAAGTTGGAACAAGAGAGAAATAAATGAAAGATTTTGTCATTTCCGTACTAGAAACACCATTCAAATAACAGGCAGTTTTTTTTTTATGCTCATTTATTAGGGTTGTTTTTCTCACCAAAATGATAGTAGACTCCAACTAAGGTATTTTTTTTATTATTGATTTTTTTTTTGATCACTTTAAGTGGGAAAGAATGAAGCAATCGATGTCTAATCATCATCGAGCTTCATGTTTCACCATCTATACTAACCTCCTAGGGGTCCACAATTCAGACCTTGCTATAAATATATGCTATTCACTTACACACTGTATGCCAAATCATTGGAGAAATTAGTAAAATTAATTTTTATTTAGTAAAGTAAAACAGTAGTGTGCGTGATGCGTATATATTGTACCTATATTGATATAGGCACATATAATTTTATCTAAAATTATATTATTAAAATAATCGTTCATAAAAGAAAACATAAGATTAAACGTTGAAGAATTTATTACAGTTTGTTTTAGAAAAGGATAAAAATCAAATAGTTTTCTAGCGTTAGTTTTGAAATAAAAAGCTACAATTAATTAATCAAAAGGGGGGAGGGGGAGTCTTGGTTTGAGAAATGAAACTAAAGGTTTACAAAACGGAAATAAATAGTTTTATTAGTATTCGTAAAAATATAATTTAAAAAGTTAAAACATACAAATCTCTTTTCATTCAAGTTTAATTAAAGAAAAAATAATGTTAAAACTTAATAGTAAATTGTATTAAAAATATATTTCTATATACAATTTGTAAATAAATAAAATGTATCAAATAAAAGAAGATTATCATTAAAAACCATGCAATGCTATTAATAAAATAAAACAACACTTTTATCATGGCTATTACTAATTAACAATCTTCCAAAACACGTTTATCAAATGATTACCATTGGAATTTGACAACAGATCTTTGCCGGAGATATTAGAAAGACAACAAGGCGCAGGTATAAATAGACCTTTTTTTTTATCGGACAATTCATTCCACAAATTAGTTGAGACAATCAGTTCACAAAGTAATTGAGTAGTGCAGTTCAGAAATTAATTGACAGTTAACAAACAAAACAGGTGAGACTTGGGAACTTTATCTCCAGCCCAGAGTCTGAGAAAACACGACGCCTGTGAAATAAGTCACAACACTAGAAAACCCCATATCTATTTGTCTCTGATACAATAATCATGAAAACAGGAAACCACAAGGAAACCACCGCTGAAACATTATAAGGAAATATCCTCACCAACAGCCCCAAAGAACAAAATCTAGCAACATCAAAAACCTAGGAAAAAACTATTCATCTATACTGTAATACCATGCATTGCATTAATTCATACAACTTTCAAGATCTAACATAGAACCTATACTCATAAAAACTTGAGTGATTAAATTTCAAAGTTATAACCTTTATTATCATAATTATGTGTGCATGAGTTAATATTGATTTTCAATATTTATTAGTTAAATTAGATTGTTATTAAATCTATAGGAATGTTTAAACTTTGAAATGTTAATTTAAATAGTGTGTTTTATTAGAATTATAAAATGTTTAAATTTAGTAAATAAATGTTAGTTAATAAATTATCTTTAAAATTAAACTATATTGTGCAATTCTTTTATCAATTCTTTTTACAAATCTTTATTAATTCTTTTAATTACTAATTAGTATAATCTATTAGTGATTACAAACAACTGAGCTAGTCGGGATTTGGGTTGAGTTAGGGCCCATTCAAGCTTGCTATCTTTAGTATCTTTGAATGCGCTGGCGCTGTGTTTATAAACAAACAAAAAGACTGAACGGGTGAACCAACCCAAGAAGTTTAAAGACGTACTTAGCGTTGGGCACCCCGTCTCTCCCGGGTTGCATATATATATATGAATGAAGCAATAATGTTATTAATGTTTATTGCTGACAACTAAACATTTTTTTAATATAATTGTACATGTTTTGTTATATCTATATGTATTTTGATTTAAAGTATTTAATTAAACTATTGGAATGTAACAACAAAGAAAAATGGGGAAGGCTTGAAATACTGAAATTATCTTTATCTCTAGTCAGATCATTGTCTATAATTAAAATTTATAAATCTTAATTAAGATTGAAAACAAATTGTTTAGCAGTTGTTTTCAAATCTTTCAAAACAGCTAAAAATGGTATTTTGAGCCTTATCTGTATAAAAACATGTTGGTAATTAAATGTTCTTTGTAAGGGGATTATAGAGATAGTGTATAAAAAGAGCCTATAAGACCTTTTAAGGTCAGTCGGTTATTTCCACTTGATAAGTTAGTTACTTGATAAATCAGTTAGTTACTTTTGCTTGATCAGTTGGTTACTTTTATGTTCCTGATTCAAAAAGTGTTGCCAGACCATCATTTAAGAAGTCAAGAGAAGTTAGTGCAATGGAGCGTGAGTAGTGAAGCCGTCTGCCTTTCTTTTTCCTCACGGAGGACTGTCTACCAGCCGTCAAAATTCCATCTAACCGGCCATATGAGATTACATAGAATTGCCAACCTGCCTGCCTGCTGCTGTGCTGATATCTTAGGTAAAATCATGTAATTTAGAGCTGCCTTTACTATGAACATTCACGAGTGATTTATAATTTGTAGCTAAATTAATTCATAGATCCATTTATGATGTTTTTGCTCATAAACTCTCTCTCTATAATCCTTTATTAATACTTATGTAATTCTAAATATATGTTGCTTTCACACTTAATTTATGTTTATATAACTTTATGCAGCTCAATTAAATGTAGACAACTTATTTTGTTTAATATATATATTATTTTCTCTAATATGTCGGTATCAATCAATCTCGCGACTTTAATTAAATTCATTAATAAAATCATATTCATTTGTTTATTTAAAATAGAAATTGTTCGCTAGGTTGGTTGGATACCTAAAAGTATTTTATTGTGGATGCTTATTTTATTTTGTTGTTTAGTTGCCACTATAAAAGATCGCGACACTCAATATAAAATGCCACCTTCTCTTACCATTGCCCAGAGGGCTAATTCTTTAATTAATATGTATATGGGAATCGAACTTAAATGTAAATTTTATCAGTTTAATGATATAGAATAGAGTTATTATTCATTACTATTTGTTAAATGACTCAGGATTGAAAACAGATTATTGCGCAAGAGGTTAGACAATTTCCAAGTTTTAAAATAATATTATATGAAAATTATGTTATAAAATTATACTCATGTCCAATAACATTGCTGGCATACATTTTCCTTTATTCTGATATTTTATCTTTCCATTTCTCGATTGTTTTGTCATTAGGGATGAGCCTGAAGCTCCCGTCCTACTTTTCAAAATCGTTCGTAATCAGAGACACTACTCCCTGTGGAACGTAAAGTTTATGAGGTTTATGTGCTGCAAATGACAGCATATCCAGATCTGGGCTCTCAAACCCAGCCTCTCCTTTGATATCGCTCCTCCAGAATGTGTGGACATATCCAACCTAAGTGCATTTCAAAGTATTCTTTTAAAATGATAAAATATCTACAATCGCCATGAGGCCTTGCTTCGTTGTTGTGTGCTAGTACCGTTGCTTTGCTCTTTAATTTGATCGCTGGTCTGCCTAACTTTAGTAAGTCACAATGATGTGTTAAAGATAATGATTCATTTCGTAAAAATACATTTAGTTCACTGAGTTAAGCTGCTTTCTTTTAAAAACCATTATCGATTCCCATAGACGTAAATCTAATTTATATTAATGATTGCATAACTTACTCTCGTAAATGAAGCACATTGTTTGTTTCTTATTTCTAAAAGATGTCTTTGCCAAACAATATGAATAAAAGTATAAATAATGGTTCTCCTAAGAAATGCATGATTGAAATCATATATTTTGCCCGTTATCAACTAAATCATTTACTGTTAAAACTGTCATGATCTTTTATATTTATTTTCAGCATCCACAACGTTCTGTAGCAAAAGTTTTCTTGTATTAGCTTATTAACTCCGCACAAGTTATAAAACACTATAAAATTGTATCTGTAAAATTATATTTATTAAATGAATGATAGAGGGGATTTTATACAACAAATTCCCAAGTCTTGTAAATAAACAATATTGTCCCAAGCATGAAACTAGTTGGTAAAATATACATACGTTTCCTTAATCTTTTGTAATATATATATATGTGCGTTCGTTTAATATTTATTAAATATATCTATTTCATATAAATCCTGGTTTGTTTTGAATTATTATCTTCTAGTTAATATTTAGAACTATTTTCTTTAGCTAAGAGCTTAGCATTAATAAATAACTATAATAAGTGTAATTCCTGGGCTACTCCAATCTCGATCATCATCATCAGTCTGATCTTATGCTTTACCACTCTGCTTCTGGGCACAGATTTAAAATAATTTTACTGGGTCATCAGAATTGTTGTTCATTGGGTCAGAGATTTGAAGAATAGGCAAATAGGTTAGAATTCAGGATTGCTCCAGACCTGTGTATCTTGAGCATTATCGGATTCGAGGTACTTTTGCTTAGGATTTGAATCTTGTTAAATGAGCATACTATTTTGACTGGTACAATATATATATATGTGTGTGTAAAATAATGCTGCCTAACCCTAACTAGTAATAATAAATAAAATAAAAAATTTTATATCATCACAGTACTAGCAAAAAATAACCAAACTTTATTAAAGTTCTTCCACAATCACAAATAGACCTTTTCAAATAAAATTATTCACTTAAAAATCCAATTTCATTTAATATCAAGGGATGTTTTCATGAAATTGATGACCCCAGATTCAAAATATTTTATCATCAAAGTTTTTTTTACTCAAAAGTGAATTGAAAAGAAGACTAAAAGAAACTTTGATGATAAAATATTTGGAATCTGAGACCATCTTTAAAAAGGTTGGGTTTTGAAGTGAATTTTGTTTGGTATATATAGGTGGTATATTTAGTTGAATTTCACTAGAAAGAATTATTTGATAATAGATGAAAGTATAGTTGTGAAAGAATTTTAGTAAAGTTTAGTTTTTTGGTTCTTATTATAATGTTATATGAATTTTTATTGCACCCAATATATTATTAAATAATTAAGTGTAATAATACTCAAGGCTAAATGAGTTTATAAATAATCACTAAAATTAATCAACACTTAATCCCAATATTAATAACAATCAACAATTTCATTATTGTCAAGCCAACCTTCTTTTAAAATTGAAGGTGGAATTCTCGCCTTTATTTATGGTCAAATATAATTATATAGACACTAAAGATTGCAATTGGACCACAGAAATTGAAATTATTGATAAAAATAATTTAAACAAACTTCCTTGAACAGGTAAATATAATCTGTTCTGAATGCCGACTAATAAATAGTCAATTATAGCATTACAAACGACTTTATAATAATTTCAATCTCTATGGTGAAGTTGCAATTTTTAGTCTCTCTCTCTCTCTCTCTCTCTCTATATATATATATATATATATATATATATATATATATATATATATATATATATATATATATATATATATATATATATATGTGCCATTACAATTTAGTCATTAAAATTTATAGTAATGTGCATGTAAGAAAATGTAAAACAAAAATCATCATCACATTTTTATATAAAAAGGAAGCTGTAGGGCACCCAAGTTTAAACCCTACAAGATCCAGTTCTAAAAGCTTAAGACAGAGAGAGAGTGGGGCAACAGTTATATTCTTTATTTGTTTGTGTGTTGATAGAAAACTCACAAAAGAGTAGTACACACTGTTAATTATTCAGTATTTAATTTTTTTTTGTTAAAAAGTAAAAGTTATAATGCATATGTATAGGCAGTGTATGTGTAAGCTATTGAATTGTTTTATATTTCAGATATTAAACTTTCTTTAAAACTAACCTATGCTTGATCAATTTTAATATCTTATTCTATACTTCTATTTTTGCTTTTCTATAATTGTAATTTGGATTTAAAAGCTAAGGATTTAATTATAAATATTAGGGCTATAATTACTAAGCTAGCAATTAGATTATTTTAATGTCAGTTTATAAATAATTTGAATGAGTGTGTGTGTTACATCACATAAATATATCTACATTGATTAAATATTGAGAGAAAAATAAGGGTTAAATCTGTTAAATTATTTTTTTTATTCAACAGTTTGTACTATAAGGGTTGTTTTTCTGTTAAAACTTAGAGATGATGTGAGAAGTCTAATTTTAAAAATGTCTCATCTTAAGATCAAAAGAAAGAAGCTCAAATTTGAGATGTTACATAGGTGTAAAAAAGGATTAAGACTATTTTTTCCTTCAAAACAAAAATTTGTCTGGAAACCAGATGTGTGATTTTTTTTTAATGTTCCTAAAAAGGATTGCACTCTCCAGCTAAAAAACGAATTGGTCAAAAATAGAAATAAAAATCGGATATAAAAGCAGTCTGGAAAACCACTTGAGTTTGTTAGAGAGACTTTTTAAAAATTATTGAAACTAAAGCAGACAAACATTTTTAATTCTGCTAGATAACCTTTTTTTTATTTTAAAATCATTTTTTTTTAATATCAAGTTTTGAATGTTGAAAATATAAGGATGGCAGGTTAAGAAAAATTAATATATGTCTCATCTGTTGACCAGACCATCCAGCCAGCATATCATATAGGAAAGAAAAGATGTTTTGTTTGAAAAATAATATTCTACACCTTTCAACTGACTGAGAGAAATAAGATGTTTTTAAATAGAAAGAAGAAAACATTCACCTGCATTGGAAGGCGATCAGGAAAAGAGCAATCTACTGACAAATATTAAATCATCAAGTCCAATTAATTGTTCCAGTAACTGAGTTTAAATCCAAGCAAAATTATAAGTGTGAAAACAACTGCTATACTTCACCCACTGGAAGAATCATGCTTGACGGGAAGGGAAGAAAAGTTAATATAATGATTTCCAAGTTGTCCACTAAAGCAAATAACCCCAATAGGATCATCATCATCAAATAATGATACACCTCAAGAAAGAGATTGTTCCAAAGTAAAATGGAAATGGTAGCTGCAGAAAGATAGTTATTAAACAAGATAAATTTGAATCATTGGAAGTCACGGCCAAAGAATGGAACTGGTAATATGAATTTTTTTTATGTTTTCTTTATGATGTCAGAGACTTAGTAAAATTTTAGCAACAGAGTGGTATATTTTTGTTTAAAGAACTTTTAAAACAACCAAGATCAATTGAAACCCAGAATTTCTTAATAAAGATAAGCATAAGCATTAATCATTTCATATGTACTAAAATTATGATTGTCTTTTAACTTAAAGTTATGAAATGTTATTAATATGTAATATATTTTTTTTTTTATTATTTTGTTTTAAATAATATTTTGTTATTATGGGGATAAAACACGCACATACACAGCAATATATTAACTTGTTACATGTGTGGTTGGGTGTGTGTGAGAATGATCGACATATAACATTGGAGATATTAGATTATTTTGTTTTAGGAAAACAGCATTTCAGCACTTAGAAGAGAGGGAGAGAAAATAATTTAAAGCTTGTTTCTAAAACTTGCTCTTTCCAATTTTACTAACATTTATTTTTGTCATTCTACTTACATGTTAGGTTTATAAGGGTATGTATGCGTAAGAGAAAAGAGAGAAAAAAAGTGTTTATTTTTTTTTTGAGACATTTTCTCATGGGGTGAAAATCATGGTCAATGTGACATCCAATTTGAAATACATTTACGGGAAAGGGGGAAGAATTTAAAAATTAATATTATGATTTTAAAACAGTCCATTAAGATTATTGTTATTATTGTTATATAAATTTTCATATATAGAAATGTTTATGTATATGTTAGAAATGCAGCAATAAATATTAGTTTATTTTATTAAACGAGGCGTATATATTTCATTAAGAGTAGTCTTTATTAAGTGTGATCATTCATCATCAAGGTGAATTTAGCTATTTAAGTTCCAATTAGATATACTAAAATTAAGCAATAATTATGAATTTCTTTATAAAAATTAGGTTTATGATTAGGCTTAGTCCTAAAGCTGTGGTTAACCATTATCGTTATCATTATCATCATCTTCATCATCACGTTTTAATTAATGAGCTGTTTAAATGTTTAAAGGCCATAAATAAATATTGATTTCTGAATAATTATCATAACCACCATCCCATCATCTATTTCATGCAAGGATGTGTGAATTGCCATCCTAAATTAATAATAATAATCTGA
Organism: Epiperipatus broadwayi; assembly: GCA_028023455.1. Taxonomy (NCBI): domain Eukaryota; kingdom Metazoa; phylum Onychophora; class Udeonychophora; order Euonychophora; family Peripatidae; genus Epiperipatus; species Epiperipatus broadwayi. Next base: position 8,689,307 of record JAQFVV010006225.1, on the reverse strand, counting down.
GCTAGTAAAACTTGTAAAGAAAAATATTGAAACGCATTTATTATGTTAAGGACTAAGAAATGATTTCTGTCTAATGAATTCCACTTTAGTTTTAAAATGTTTTATGTTACCTAGGTGTTTACTTAAATATTAGTGCATACAGTGCTATGGGTCTAAAATCAAAATCATACATTTTGTAAGAAATTAGGTACCAAAGGAATTCAAACCTGGTACATGTGAAAAAGTTATAAATATAACTTTGTCTAGGTCCAGCTAACCTAGTGGTGCCCTGATAGACCATATTCACTTGTTGTTCACTTAGACATGCACTTGAGATCCAACCAAGAAATGAAAGTGGATAAAATCTACTGTCTGTATACCTGAGAAGATATTTTATTGAGTTACTAGTGTACTCACCTCACTTGATTTCCATATACCTGAGTTATAATAGTTGTTATTAATAATTTGTTTATAATTATTGATATTGTGATATCTTAAGAAATCTAATTATAGAAATATGTTTAATTTAATCCAATAACATTTTAATATTATGATCTTGCACTATATAGACTACTCAGATAAGTACAATGAATCTTAACTCTTTTGATAACCATTTTATTATTTATATTGGAATCGTTTCTACCTTTATTTAAGTTACAATGATATATCTTTGATCACCGTATTAAGTTACAATATATATATATATATATATATATATATATATATATATATATATATATTAGGTCATAAATAAAGATAAGAATTTAACCCTTATAGTTAAAAGGAGTATTTCTTGACAATAGATTGAGATTATTGATTTTTATTGATATTGGGATTGTCTAATTATTGACTGATTTTAATAATTACTTATAAACCCATTTAGCTTGAGCATTATTACACTTATTACTGCATTGGGTGCAATTTGAAAATTATAATTGCAATTTGAAATATTATAGTTGACTATTTATTAGTCTGGATTCAGAACAGGTTATATTTATCTGTTTAAGGAGGTTTATTTAAATTTCTTTGTATCAATAATTCCCATCTCTGTAGTCAAATTGGAATTTTTAGAGTCTATATAAATATATTGGACCATAAATAAAGGTGAGATTCCATTTTAATTGTTAAAAGGGGGTTTGCCTTCACAACAGGTTGGGATTGTCTGAGTGTTGACTGATTTTAATGATTACTTATAACCCATTTAGCCTTGAGTATTATTATTAATATTGTAACAACTGGTAAAAATGCCTAGATACGATCCTGCCCACACGCCAGATATAATGGATAGGAAAAAACCTGTAGACTATGATATTATGCAGATGTAGCAATCTGGAGACTATGGCTCAATATGCCCTAATTTATTGCCCCCAATGACATGGTCCACAAAGTTCTACCAGGCTTGGAAAAAGAAAAAGTCACATCTAACTACAGTCGGACTTTGGGTCTTCGGGTAGGATGCTGATGAAAACTTGATGAAATGCCTAAACAATGATTGCACATACTTTTATTGAGTAGATCTATACCTATTTAATAATATCAAATGCAATATAGGTTAGTTCATCCCTTTCCGATTCTGTTATGCCCTAATATTCGAGCCCAGGGAGAATATTGCTTTTGACTCCCTTAACAGGTATGAACAGATACACAAAGCAATTTCTGCACCTCTATATATATTACAACTAGTATTTATTGTATTTGATTTACTATAAAACTATTATATGTCAATAAAATAGATGTGTGTGCATGCATAATTGTGTGTTAACTGTTGAATGTCAGGACAACTCAGAATAATATAAACTCTTTAACATTTATTGATAATGATGAATGAGATTAAAATTAAGTATTATAACAATAGTAATAATATATATATATGTCATATTATTATTACTATTTGGGGGATATTCCGTATAGTGAAAAAGCTAAATGCTGACGTTTTAGTACAATATCAAGTACCTTCCTCAGAGCGTCCTCTTTCTCAAATCATAAGAATGCATGTGAGATTTAAAATCGTTTTTATCGTTTTCTTTCTCCTCATATTTAAATTCTATTGGTTGAGAAGTTTTAAAATTTATTTTCTCTTCCAATAGTTTCTTCCAAATGTTGTTAATCTTCTTTAACTCACACCTTTCATTTATGCTCTTGGGCCTTTTAAAAATCTCTATAGCTTCTCTTAGCAATCTCTGGTCATATTGTTCAATTTTTGCTAAAATATTTGTTTTTTCAAAATTGATATCATGATTTGTTAATTTAATATGAGAATAAATAGCTGATGAATTGGATTTTTCTCTCACTGCCAGAATGTGTTCTTCCTTTCTAATATTTATTCTACGATTAGTCTGTCCTATATATGTATGTGGACAGACCCTACATGGAATTTCATACACACCATGACACTCCAAAGCAATTTTATCTTTAGGAAGAGGAAATATTTCACTAATTTTTTTATAAGTAGTGTAGACGTGTGCTCTTCCGATCTTTAAAATGTTACCAATTCTATCAGTTACTCCTTTAATATATGGCAAAATTGTCTTAATTTTTGATGTATCAAAATCTTTTTTCTTTTGATATGTATAAGCCCTATTAATAATTTTGTAATTAAAACCATTATGAAGAAGCATTTTATTAGTAGCAAAAAGGTCCCGGTGAAAATGGCTATCATCAGAAAGTCTCTTTGTTCTATCCAATAATGTCTTTGCCACTGAAAATAGTTGTGCAGGATGGTGATGAGAGGAAAAATGCAGATATCTCCCAGTGTGTGTTGGTTTTTTATATATACCATGGGATAAAGAACCATCTTCCCTTCTTTCAATCAAAACATCTAAAAAAGGTAATTGATTATTATTTTCTATTTCCATGGTAAATTTAATATTGTTGTGAAGAGAGTTTAAAAAATTAAAAAAGTCATCAAGAGCATGCTTACCATGAGGCCAAATAACAAAGGTATCATCAACATACCTCAGCCATATAGATGGTTTTTTAACTGCTAAAGTCAAAATTTTATTTTCCAAATCCTCCATAAAAATAGAAGCTAATGCTGGAGAAATTGGTGAACCCATAGCTAGACCTGATGTTTGTTTATACATCTGCCCATCAAAAACAAAAAATGTATTCGATAAGCAGTGTTCAATCAAAACCACAGCAAAATTAGGCAACTGAATATTTTTTAAAACTTGAATTGCTTCATTTACAGGTACGCTAGTAAAAGTGAAACAATGTCAAAACTTACCAAAATTATCATGTCTTAGTCAAGTTCAATATCCAGGTATCCAAGCTCGATTGAAAGTGCAGTTGGCATCACTTAACATACGATGACATCGTTTGTTAAATGCGGCTGTACAAAAGAAGTCAAAAAACGAGCTAGTGATCTGTATAGGTGAACCAACTGCACTTACAATCAGTCTCTATGGCTTATCCGGCATATTAAATTTTGACTAAGAATGATATTTTGGTAAGTTTTGACATTGTTTCACTTTTACTAGTGTACCTGTAAATGAAGCGATTCAAGTTTTAAAAAATATTCAGTTGCCTAATTTTGCTGTGGTTTTGATTGAACACTGCTTATCGAATACATTTTTTGTTTTTGATGGGCAGATGTATAAACAAACATCAGGTCTAGCTATGGGTTCACCAATTTCTCCAGCATTAGCTTCTATTTTTATGGAGGATTTGGAAAATAAAATTTTGACTTTAGCAGTTAAAAAACCATCTATATGGCTGAGGTATGTTGATGATACCTTTGTTATTTGGCCTCATGGTAAGCATGCTCTTGATGACTTTTTTAATTTTTTAAACTCTCTTCACAACAATATTAAATTTACCATGGAAATAGAAAATAATAATCAATTACCTTTTTTAGATGTTTTGATTGAAAGAAGGGAAGATGGTTCTTTATCCCATGGTATATATAAAAAACCAACACACACTGGGAGATATCTGCATTTTTCCTCTCATCACCATCCTGCACAACTATTTTCAGTGGCAAAGACATTATTGGATAGAACAAAGAGACTTTCTGATGATAGCCATTTTCACCGGGACCTTTTTGCTACTAATAAAATGCTTCTTCATAATGGTTTTAATTACAAAATTATTAATAGGGCTTATACATATCAAAAGAAAAAAGATTTTGATACATCAAAAATTAAGACAATTTTGCCATATATTAAAGGAGTAACTGATAGAATTGGTAACATTTTAAAGAATAATAATATTCACACAATTTACACTACTTATAAAAAAATTAGTGAAATATTTCCTCTTCCTAAAGATAAAATTGCTTTGGAGTGTCATGGTGTGTATGAAATTCCATGTAGGGTCTGTCCACATACATATATAGGACAGACTAATCGTAGAATAAATATTAGAAAGGAAGAACACATTCTGGCAGTGAGAGAAAAATCCAATTCATCAGCTATTTATTCTCATATTAAATTAACAAATCATGATATCAATTTTGAAAAAACAAATATTTTAGCAAAAATTGAACAATATGACCAGAGATTGCTAAGAGAAGCTATAGAGATTTTTAAAAGGCCCAAGAGCATAAATGAAAGGTGTGAGTTAAAGAAGATTAACAACATTTGGAAGAAACTATTGGAAGAGAAAATAAATTTTAAAACTTCTCAACCAATAGAATTTAAATATGAGGAGAAAGAAAACGATAAAAACGATTTTAAATCTCACATGCATTCTTATGATTTGAGAAAGAGGACGCTCTGAGGAAGGTACTTGATATTGTACTGAAACGTCAGCATTTAGCTTTTTCACTACACGGAATATCCCGCAAATAGTAATAATAATATGACATCTTTTATCCGTGAAAACATTAGAATTAACATATATATATATATATGTATCACATATGAATTTCTAACATTCTGTTAGCTAATAATTCTCTAGATCTATCCCTTTTATTCCATGGTAGAAATCCACCTATGACACACATTATTCACAAATCATGAACTATATAAGAAAAATAAACATTAATAATTTAAAATGCTGACTAGCTAAATTGTACTTCTATTGATTTTCGCAAAGCAATCTCTTTGGCTTAAGTACCCCCACTGTAAGTTTAAATATATATGTGATAGGTATATGAATTTACACTAGTTGATTCATCAATCACACTGGAAAAATATATAACAATGGTTAATCAACAAAATAAAACATAGAAGGTGAATTCTGTACAAGTGCTGTGATTTAATCTGTAAAAATGTAAAAATAAATGGGAATCTTACCTTAATATAAACATGAATAACCTGATGTGAGGCAGGTGGGGAAACTGAGCTGACCTAATTTACAATAAAAAAAATACCTAAGTTAATCATCCCTCCTTTTTCTCTTTGCTAATTCTGAAAAGTGAGGTGTCTAGCAGCATAGAAGAGCCCTATCAGAGTCTAAAAATATAACTTAGATAAAAGAAAAATCAAACAAAAATTTATATTAATTTCTTGATCAAAATAATAGTTGGACAAAGTCCATAAAATCATCCTAGTAGTAGTAGTGGTTTCTGGTTAGATGTGTTATCCTCCAAGAGCAGTTTGGCTCAGCAACTTATTTTCCTTGGCAAGGATAGATTACACAGTGGTGTAATCAGTGGTGTCTCCTGCCATCATGTAGAGTAAACACCTCAATCCTTAGCTGATTCACCTTTAAATATTCCAATGCTTATTTATTTTGGACTTCAGGCATCCTTTCATGTTTTACAATAAAATAGAAGGAAAATAGAGGTCTTATGCAACCATGTTAGGGAATAACATGATGCCACAATAGCACGTTTTGCTTTAGCCATCTTCATCTTAAAGTACCATTAAATAATTATTTGTAATCATAAATTATGTTAGATAATATAGAAGAAATTTTACATATACATATATTAAAAGAGTTATTGCATTTTTGCTTTCTATTATTAGCAGAATTAATTTTCTTTTTTTTTTAAAAAAAGATTTAAAATATTAAAATTCTTTCAATCATGATCAGAACATGATTTAATTATCCCAAAAAATCTATAAATTGTTCTTACTTTTTCATTTCTCACTTTTGCTGCTGAATTTGATGAAATTTGATATTTGATTTTAAAATTTTTTATCATTCAAATAAAAAAAAAGAAAAACTCCATTTTAGCTTTTGAAATTTTTAATTCAATTGTTATTATCTTGCTGTAGCAGAAGTTTTGTTGACAAGAAGAATGATTTTTAAAATGTTTCTGTTTTTATGCAGCTCATGCGTAGGTCTCATGATATACTTAGATCTTCATTTGTTGTTGGATTAGCATGACTGTCTATTGTTTAAATACACTTCATTAATAAAAAAATAATAAAATTATAGTTCTATTTTCACACTCTGTTTTTATGGTTATCTAACTTGATTTCAGGTTATCTCGCAGTCACTTGACTATAAATTACATAGCACAGTTATTCAACTTAGATTTTAAAACAATCTATTAAAATGTATCAGTATAATAGCATATATATATATATAATATTATTTCTTAAAATATTGGTTGTATAAAATGATTTGTTACAAAATAATAATTTATTGTGAGTTCCCTAATTAACTATGAATGTAAATAAATATATTAAAACAGACACATGGTTTCACATATATAATTTGAAGCCCCTCCCCCCACTTAAAACTGTGAGATAAAATAAAAACCAAATAAAAGTTAAAATAAAAAGATGACAGCAATTTAAAAATTAATATTTTAAAATATTAAAAGTACTGTTGAATTGTAATATTTTGCAAAGTTTAATGTTTACAGATTATCAAAAAAGGCTGTAATTAGCAGTTAATAAAAAAAAAGATTGGAGTGGGCATAAAAATCAATAGATTTTTTTCAAAAACATCAGATAAGAGTCATTAGAATCTTTTCCTGCCAAAAGTAGATAGCCAACGAGAAAAAGAAGTAAACATGTGGAGTACTGAGAAAGTTGGTGCTAGATCGATCCAAAAAAAACTGAAAGATAAGAAAAGCATAAAGAGATAAATAGGGGAGTAGAGATCGCTTAAGAGATTTTTGTAACAGACATATGGTTAGAAAGCAACCAGACTGTTATTAGTGAAATCCATATTATACAACTACTAGCCCAACAAAGCTTGGAGCACTGTGAATAATAAAAAGAAGGAATCTGTAACTAATAAAATATTAAATGAAGAAACACATGGTTAAAATATTATATTGTCAAATGTCTGGATAATCGAAAATAGCTTTTCTCTCTTCTCTGCCTTCTATTCAGTTATGAAGTAAAATAAAATCAAGGCCTATGAACTGACTCTCGACTTGTTAAGCTCTCAGAACACCCCTTATTGATTGGAAAATTTATAGTAAACTGCCAGAAAATGCAGGTTCAAATAGGGAAATGGTACACCTTTTATAGCCTTTTATAATACATAAAAATATTTTGTAAATTGTATTTATTAAGTTAAAATATAATATAATGAAATGTTATGTTTAAGTTTATTGATTGTAAGTAATACAAAAGGGAAATATATTTAAAAATGGAATGCATTGGAGTAATAGGTGAAATAAAAATATTTTGTAAGATGCATTTATTAAGATAATTTGTGAATTAATAAAATGTCATTTTCTGGATAGATTAATTATGAACTGATACAAAATGAAAAAATATTTATTCTGAATGACAGTTATTATTTTACAAAAAAAATTTTGATAGAATGAATTGCCTCTTGATCCACATATACATAAATTAAGGAAATGTTTATATATGCAAATTAAGAAATAATAATAAAATGCATCCAAATAATGACTTCAAACTGCAATGAAATGATGAATAAGTGGTTCAAAACCACAAAATGCATCCAAATAATGACTTCAAACTGCATTGAAATAATGACTAAGTGGTTCAAAACCACACTGAATATATTAAGTAATAATAAATCTTTTCCAAATAATGACTTCAAACTGCATTGATATGATGAATAAATGGTTCAAATTCACACATATATTAAGTAATAATAAAGCACTTCCAAATAATGACTCAAACCGTACGGATATGATGAATAAGTGGTTCAAACCCTTGTATGATAAGTAAAATAAAAACAAATGCTTCAGAATTCTTAGACTAAAACAAATATTTCTAGATATCTGGATTAAAATAAGTACTTCAAGATACTTGGATTAGAATAAATACTTCAAGATACTTAAATAAATTAATTACTTCTATACACATGGATATGTATCTATACAGATGAGGGAGCTTCAAACCTAGAAAAACAATTCCCACTCATGAACAGTCAGAAAAACATCCATAATGTGCACATGGATATAAAGACAGCCATTATAGAGACTGTCAGCAAACTTTTCTTTCTTCTTCTTAAGAACTTTATAAGTCATATTGTTATTAAATAAAATTGTTTTAAAATAAATAATACCTTTTGTCAATTTCATTGGCATCATTTATCCATTTATGCACTGGTTCACAAGAATCTCATGCCTCCTGAGCTATGTTTGGCATAAACCAGATGATAGTAAGTAAAGTTGTAGTGAGATGAAACTCTAGTGGCGCCATTTGGGAAAACAAACACATAAATTTTTAGATATTTCCAGTCTCTATAATGCTACATCTTCTGATGAGCAGGAAATATTGTTGTAGGTGGGGTAACATCTGCATTGCGGAATGCCAATCAATAGTTTTTACTGCAATATGCCCATCAGGAAATAAAACCAACAAGAGCATCTGATTACAATATATATGTTGTATGTGTATATATATGTTAATAATAAATAAATAATCACCCCATTATTAGTGCAAGTTTCAAATGGATTAGATTCAATAAGTAGGCCAATAATTGCATTGTAAGTTACTCCTTACAATATATATATATATATATATATATATATATATATATATATATATATGGTAAATCTCATATCTCAATTTGCAAGCATTGCTTTAATGCAAATATTTTTCATTATTATGTGTAACAAAATATCTAAAGTCATGCATATAGAATAAATTTTAAAATGGTTTTTAAATGTTAAGTATTGTAAAGATAAAACGTGCTATAATTTTTTTTATTTTAGAATAATATTACAATTTTAAATAAAAAAAATATTGCTATAGAAATCAGACACAAATAACTGGGGAAAAACATTGCCATGGGAATCAACAGAAACTTTCAAAACTCATCTGCTTTCCAAGAAACTGTGGGAAGAATTGCAACAGACTTGGTCAACATGTCTTGTACTAAATAGAACTGAAGAAATTTTGTAGGATTTTAAGTTATATCATTGTTTTATGGAATAGAGAATTCTCCAGAATGCTTTCCCTGACCTTTCCAGTAAAGTTGTAGACAAAAAATATCTTAAAAATCAATCTTGGATTCTACCAATATATTCATCATTATTGAATGCTGAAGAAATATTTGGCAGTTAATTGCTATAAAAAGAAAACTAGTCATTTTGATTATCCTATAGAAATGTATTTCTATAAATAAATCTGTGCATCTACCTATTTTAAATGCTCAGAAATTGCTTTGGAAGGAACCTAAAGAAGCCAAAATATTAATTGCCAGCAGACATAGGATTATTAATTATTAAATTTTAGACACCAAATATACATGAGCTCACAAAGGTGTTAACATAAATCAACTGAACTTTTTATAGCTATCCTCAAAGATATTGTAAGTAACAATGACTTTTTCCCTCTCATATGTGATCACCGTATAATTTTCTTAATTGTAAATACTTTTTTTATAATCATTACTATTATCATTCTTTGATTAAAGTTATTGTTGTTGCTAATAATTTTATTGTTTGTCATTTTTCATCTGAACCAAGCTGATTATTTATTTTGTTAATGTCACCTGTGTTTCCATCTGACAGGGCTTGCCACTAAGCATCCTCTTCATGGTCTATGTAAACTCCCTGCTTTTAAGCATCAAGGCTTCCCTCCCAGGGATAGCCATTCCTGAGCTTGGAGAGTGCAAATGTGACATCACTTATACGGATGATATGGTAGTGTTTCTCTCTTCTGGCAGGGAGCTCACATGACTTGAAGATCTCCTAGACCAATTTGCTCACTAATTTGGTCTGAGGGTCAATGAAGGCAAATCGGCAATGTGGTCCATCTTGACAGGGAAGTAAATCCCAGGCAGTTTTAAAGCAGTCTCCATGGCTTCCTGTTATTCCATCTTGCAGCCCCCCTCAGTCATGAGGAGAGACATGGAGAAGAAGCTATTCACCAAAATCAGGAAAATAGTTGACTCACTATCCAAAATTTACCTCTCCCTCTTGGGGAAAGATTGCCCTACTTAATTCTGTAGTCAAAATCACATACTATTTGGCCGGATTTTCACCCACCAGCACCTTTATTAAAAGGGTTGAGATGCTTTGTAGGAAGCTATGCTGGGGGAAGGGGGCTCTTGTCATCAGCTTAAACATTTTACAGAAGCCTAAACTCCTGAATGGACTGGCCTTACATGCCATTAAGGTTTTTCAAATTCAAAGGACATACAATATTCTGGTTAGGCTATAGTGCCCTGTTCCCATAGAAAGAGTCAAACCTATTGATAGAACCCCACCCAGACTGAGGAGACTCTGGATCCAAGAACAGGTGACAGATGTCCTGTCATGGATCAAGACCTCCAACTCCCTATTTCAGTCAAAACTTACCTACTGGGACACATACCAACTAATGTTTGAGGAGAAAACATGCACCCCATCTTGCTCTTAATTTCTATCTCCAGATTTTCCAAATGGACATAATTCCTCAGACTTTAGACCAAGTATGTGGATTTTATGCTCAAGGTCAACCTTAAAAACCTTGTGCCCAAGGTGTGGCAAGCAGGAAGAGACAATGGACCACATTCTGTTCCATTGTGATTCATGGTCTTGTCTCCAAGGCATGGTTCTGAGGAAAATGTCTGTATCTGATCTGGCTTGTGTAATGATTCCTCTGGCCTTTGAAAAGGGGCTTTTGCCAAAATATGGCTGGCTTCATTTGTCAACTTCAGGATTTGGACTATACATTGCAAAATATTGTTTGAAAGTGGGATTGACCACCATCCTGAAGATCTTTTAATAAATTTCATATAGAAGGCTATATAGAAGGCTAGGGAGATTGACAAGAGGACTTGCTCAGACCAGTTGGCGATTCAGACCTGGGAACAACTAAAAATATGTTTTGAGACATTACATTTCATTCCACATACAATGCCTCTAATTTTATAAGAACTGATTCCTCCTCCTATTGCTGTGATGAAAGGGATGGGACCACCTACCTCCTAATCCTCCTACCTGAACTGTATTCCTGTAGACCCTTTGCAGACAAAGCTTGTTAACAGCAGCTCTAACTATTGCTTGTATACACAATTATGTACCTTGCTCTATAAATGAATAAAATATATTTTGAAAGTAGATAAAAATAGTGATAAAAACAGATAGGTAGATATAATAATAATATGCTAATAAATAAAATAAGGCATTAAAATTAAAGTGCCATACAGTTCTAGAAAGGTTGCATGATGGAAAGAGGGGTGAGAATTCTAGTTATTAAATAAATAAAAGAAATATTAAGAGTTTTTATATACATTTTTAAAAATTGTTATAGAAAGTTAGTAGCTAATTTTTTATATATAAATTATATAGATGATCCCCCAAGCTAAGGCAAAAATGAAAGCTCAGGAAAGTTAAACTGAGACTCATGATAATGAATTTAAAGAAAGGCTATATATTTTATTCAGTCATATTTGACCATTATTGTTATTTATCGGTTTTATACATCAATGTTGTATTATATTTAGCAAGAGTTTAAAATTGAGATCTCTCTAGAATAAGTGATATTTGCTTTATGTTTCCAAAGTACATGAATTTATTACTATCTTGAGGGTTGGAGATCAAGCACAGGTCTCTGATTTTTTTTTTTTAATAATTTAGCTAGTTTATTAGGAGATCGAGGAGCATGGTCTCCAGTAGTGATATTTTCCTTGAGAGATATTTTCTCATATTTTTAATCGTAATGATAATTGATTTATTTTCATTAATCGTAATGATGATTGGTTTATTTTCATATTATATATGTTTAGTGCCTCAGTCCTAACATATTTTATTGCCCTGAAATAGTAGAAGCGTTCTCTGGGTTCATGGCGTCACATGTTTATTGCTTCAGTAGTTTTTTCCTCTTGAAAATATCTTCGTTATAATATATTTGACACCTAGTAAGGTGTTGTTAATTTAAGTATGCTGGTTATTGATAAGTTTTGTTATTTGTGGTGTATCACCCCCTTCAGGAACACTTTTAAACTCCTAAGTATAGGTTAAATGTTTGATGTATAATGTATTTTGTTAAGAATTGCTAGTGATCATTAATAAAACTGATATTTATTTATTAAAAATTTAAAATTATTATTATTAGCCTAAACAAGCATTGTACATCATGATCATTATCATTCTAAAGCAAGTCGCCACTGGATTGATAAAATTTAAAGATTGTTTATTTTACTCATAGTTGGGACATATATAGCATCGAATATGTGGGTGGATGTAAAAATGAAACCTCTGAACTGATTTACGGCTTTATTAAAACTTGATAATTAGAACCGTGAAGTTAATAAAAGAGGGATAGTTAAACTATGATACTTAAAAACCATAACATCTAATAAGATTTTTATTATACAAGATTTATGGAATAAATAATTAATACGTGGTTGATAATGCTAAAATTTTACGAATTTATAGCATTAGAAGGCATATATTTATGTAGAAATACGTAACTGGTTTCCAAATTTATTGAGAGTTTCCAAATTTATTGAGAATTTTATTAGGTTATATTACTGAAGATTGCACAGAACAATTATATGTAATATTAGTGAAATAGGTATTTGATTTAAAAAGTAAATTTGCATAATAATTTGAACTATTCAAATATTATGTTCATGTAAGACTACCATATAGTACAGATTTGTAATTCAATCATGTAAGATTTTAGTTTAATGAAAATTGAAATTGTAAGTATTCACTGTAAGCGATTGCAGAAACTTATTGCAAATATATATGTACATTTTTTCATTATAACACATTTCTATAAGATGTTGTGTAAAGATGGTTCTTTATTAATAAATATTATTTTATTATTTAAACTTGGTGTAATGTCTTAACGTTCTTGCTATGCATTAAATGCAGAAATCTAAACATGCAATTCATTACGTAATATTTTCTGTTTATTCCAGTTTTTAGACATGTAAACAAATGTTTAATTATTATATCTGTACTAGAGATGGTCTCTAGTTTGGTGAATGATTGGTGGTAATCATTGTTGTATTTATCTAGTATGGATGATGTCAAGGTTATGAGTGGAGTGAGTTTGACAGTTGTAAATAAAAATGTAACAATTTACTATAGATAAATACTCTTCATATAATAGAAATATATATATATAAGAGATAATGACCTGGGCCAACTGATGAGTGCTGGTTCAGCGGGATTGGGGAAAGGGGCATTTGTCTTTTATTGTATCTTTATTTATATGAATTTCATTTTTAAAAATGTGGAAGTATGGAGGTTATTTAATATATCTATACTAATTACTAAACTAATAATTATTGCCAAATATGAAAATTGCATAGAAATAAATTTTAATAAGTTGCTTTATAGATCACTATAATTGAAACTGTACATTTATTGAAAGAAAATTACTTTAAGATTAATTACTGTTTATTTTCGTTTTGATACATTTATTCATTATTGGTGAATACTGTGAGTGGACATAAAATCCCTTTCCCACTCTGAGTATTCGAATATTCTCCGAGTCGATGATAATATTATTCAAAATTTAGAGTTTGATGAAATTTTGTATTAATTTATTAAATTGTTATTGTTATTATTCTTTAATAAAAAATGGACATTAGCTCGTAAATTAATTGTATGACTGCTCAGGTTATTGCTAGGATATCATTCATTTATCAACAATGAATTAATCGAAGAACTATTGAAAGGATTATATTTATTATAAGAATCTTGAGATCGTAATATTATAATATATAATAAAAAAAGACATTTACTTTCAAAATCAAATTTATTCACATTTAGGTCAATTACAATACATTGATATTTTTAAATTTATGATTATGTTTCAAAGCAACTTTATTAAGTCACTAAAGTATGATCTACCTGTGCAGGGGCCATATTCTGTCACCTGCAGCAATGGGTAATAGAGGCTACAATGATACATTTATATTCTATAACTGGGTGGTGGCTCAAAACAAAACAACTACCTTGTACAATAGATTAGGTATTACGGGTATCTGAAAAAGAAAAATACATGTGGAATACAAACATCAAGAAAAAAAAACAGGGACATGAATTATCACAGATCAAATGTCAGTCAATCAAGGGGATGCGATGTCCATTTGAGGCAATGTCTATGCAGGACAATTGGCTCTCGATCTGCCTGGTATGTCCCCAGGCAGCCCCCCAAACTCCATCTATGACCCGTCAGCCAGAACTCAGTTTACAAGAACCCAGACCCACTCCTTGGACAAGGTTAAACCACTTTGGCCCCCACCGTAAATAGGTTGCAATTTATCTGGGTGTAATGTTAGTTCAGCATGTCTGGAACACCAAACGAATCAGGGAGGGCCACGAGAACCTTGCCAGATCATCCCCAAACCTCTGTGCGGCAATGATTGCTGACCGATCCCGCCAATCAACAAACCCTTTATGACCATCGCCTCTACCTTTGAGACCAAGAATTTAAGCAAAACCCAAAAGGAAAAAAAACCCATTTAGTCTCATGGTCCCATTAAGTCTTCAGGGTTCATGATCAAGTTCATATTATATAACCTTGTTCTGAACTAGATAGTGACAAAATTTCAGTTGTGATTCTGCTTTATTGATCCTATTGAGTTCTTCTAATCCAAGTTGAGTTCTAATTCATGATTCTTAAAGTTCTAATTATAAAATCTAACGATTTGTATTTAGTCTTTGGGTTTTTCTTAATAATTTAAATCTAAAGGGATTGAATAATTAACCTCTTATGTTTCTGTCTAGGCCTATAACATCCTATAAACGCATTTTTATCTCTAAATCATTGTTTTTTATCTTCTAATTCACTTTGTTATAATTCTAAGTCAATTTGAAACTTTTTTGAAAATTTTTTATTTTTTGTGGCATCCCAATCACACCGAGAGCGGCCCAATAATTTTGATCTAATCATCATAAATTTATAGAAAACACATTTATTATTGAAAAAATATAATGTGGCATTACGAATTGATAAGATTTCTAAGAAAATGTTTATTAAATGTGGATCTGATCACATAATACGATGGGAAAGTATTTAAGGTTGTAATAGTATATTGAATGAAGAAGGGATGATAAAAAATTTCTTGTAAAAGAAAAATTAATTGTACCTTTGCTACTTAGTGATTTTTGTAGGGAATAGTGAGAGCGTTAAAGTGTTGTAAGAGTGAGCTGAAGTTTCTCCTCTTAAATTTTAGTTAATAATATTTTATAAGGTTTATTATTGTTGTAATTTTTGGTGTTCTCAGCATGAATTACTGTAGCCACTGTAGAATCCTGATCTTTAGCTGAAGTGTTGTTATTATTTAATCTAGATTTTGGACCGGTAATGTTCGAATTTTTTTTGCATAGCTGATGTTCATTCGCTTTCTTCTTTTTTTAGACAGGTACAATATATATATATATGTAATTATTGTTAGTGCTGTAGAAATATATGCAACTGATCAGATTATTCAAACCGAGAAACCCTCTTTTGAATTTCATTTTATTCCAACTATCTATCTGAATAAAATCTCTGATTGCCTTCTTTCATTCTATATTTATTCCATTAACAACCTTAACTCATCAAGTAAGTATAGGGGATTTGAACTCAGACTTTTAAACAACCTTTAACTAAACACACTATCTCATACTACTGATGCACTTGACCAAACTCATATAGAAAAAATAAATAATCACCAATATGCATATTTCATGGTGAATCAGCATTCATCAGTTGGTCCAGATTAACATCTCCCAATCATATATATATATAATCAGTGCTTAGTTTATATTAAGATAGCAAATCTTTATATTTTAATGGGCAGGCTTCAATCTACTCCAACTTCCAACTCTTCAGCCATCTATACCATTGAAAATCTGATGATAGAATGCCCAAATCCCATGCTGATACCAATATTGTTGTTATGGCCATGTTGACCTAAAGTCATTCTGACTCCTCATGTATATTGGTGAATATTTATCTTTTCTACATGTGTGTGGTCATGTGTATTAGTAGTATGAAATACTTTGGTTAGTTGAAGGTTGTTTGAAAGTCAGAGTTCAAATCCCTTATATTTACAATTAAGTTCCAGGTATAAGAATGCCTGTATTTCAAATATTGCACATAAAGCCTGCATTCTACCCATCCCTCTTCTATGTATTTAAATGGATACTGTCCTATACATGAGGGGTCAGAATGACTTGAGGTCAAAATGGGAATAACTACAATATTGGCATCAGCATGGGATTTGGGCATTCTATCATCAGATTCAATGGTATGGATGGTTGAAGAATTGGAAGTTGGAGTAGATTGAAGCCGGTTCATTAAAATATAAAGATTTGTTATCTTCATATAAACTGAGCACTGATTGTATATGTGTGTGGGAGATGATAATCTGGGCCAACTGATGATTGCTGGTTCAGTACGAAATACGTGATTATTTATCTTTTCTATATGTGTGTGATCATGTGTATCAGTAATATAAGATAGTGTGATTAGTTGACAGTCTTGAAAGTCTGAATTCAAATCGCCTATATTTTCCAGGTATAAGAATGCCCGTATTTCAAATATTACTCATCAAGTAAGATGGAGATTTAATATATCAGAATCTTCGTGCTAACATAAATAATTCAATATTTTTATTCATCATTTATATATATAATTTACATTTATAAAACTGATATTTTACTTAATATTATGGGGCTGTTAAAATTGAAGCTTTACCTTTATCCTGTAAAAGTAATTTCAGAATAATGTGAGTTGAACTTAATCCATTCTAATATACAAATTTAATGCTCTGTTTTACAACAAAATCAATGAATGCTTTTATCAGAGTTTAAGAAACAGGAGGTATTATACTATTGTGTGCATTTATTGAAATATGAGTGTTAGTTGTATATAATTTTTAAAGGTTTTGCTTATTTCCATTTAAATTTTATATTTATATATTAAAATAATATAATTATTTTACTTGATTATGGTCATCCATTATTTTATAGCAGGTATAAATAGAGGGTGTAGTACACTATAGATATTTACTTTTTGAAGACAAAGTAAGCAAGCAAGGAAAAAATAAAACTATTTGAATGTAATAATAAAAAATAACGACATATATTCAAGAGGTAATCAATTCATAATGCTAATAGATAGGCATGTTATATTGTTTACATATATATGTTCATGCATTTCTGTGTATAATATTTATTATTATTTATATATAAATGATAAATATTTATTTTAAGAATTTTTTGAAATATTGTGTGAGATAATTTAAAACTTAATTATTAAAAAACAATAATAATAATATTATTATTTATATCGTAAAACTTATCAGACACTTAATAAAAGATTGTTTATTTATATAAGCATATTGGCCCAGGCTTGTAATTTACATTATTTTAAATGAAAATAATTATAAAAAGATTATATCTGAAAGGAATTTTATCAAAACATATTTTAAAAAATTGTTGTTAGAGAAGGTTACAAAAAATGGCTATAATTAAAATGTTTGACATGGATTTTACTGCTATGAGAGGTTGAAATATATAAGATTCTTCCTAGATATGTAAACCTATTTCATAGGAAGGTTTTCAGAGTACAGTAAAAACAAAATATATTGTAATCTCACCTTTTACCATTACTTGACAAGTAGATTAAAAAGATTAATTACAAAAGAGATCATTAGTATTAAGCGTTATAAATGTAATTCAAATAATTCAATAAATGATTAAAACATTTTTGGCCAACATCTGGGATACAAATGCCAGAGCTCTGAAATAAGTAATTAAAGAATAATTAATATGTATGATAACAAATAATCTAAATTAAAAATTAGATGTAGATATTGGCATCTCTATTTGTGTGTAAGTTACTAGTAAACTTTGTAATATTTATGTTCGCATTATAAACATGAAACGAAAAGATATAACTGAATTAAATGTATTATTTGCTGAGGATGGTTTCCACTAATCCAGGGGTGGACAAATAGCAGCCCAGGGACCACATGTGGCCCGCTAAGAGGTTTTATGCGGCCCTCCAAGACAATCAGAAAAATCTGCCTTGAACTGAGATTTTCTTTTTGTGTGTGACTGAAGATTCATCTCGTATTTTCCACTATGATGGCCATATCAATACACATGCGCAGTGTAGATATGATGTGCAATGCTTTTCCAGTTGATCTGGTTACTTTCAATTTTGTCTTTGCATTAGAAAATATATATATTTCCAACTTTAGTGAAACCATGAACCCTCTGAAAAAATGTAAAATCAGTGATGAATGTCATGTGTTTAATGAAGAATGGACAAATAAATATTTCTTTGGTAATACAGGGAATAAAGCAGTGTGTTTATTGTGTCATGAAAAAAAGATGTGGCCCTCCGCTAACCTTCGCTTCCACAAAGTGGCCCCCAATGCGGCCTCCACCAACCTCTGCGCCCCCGAGCCAAAACAATTGCCCACCCCTGCACTAATCCATCAGATTCACATTGTTCTGCAGTTCATAAAACAATTTTAATATCTATTATTCATTATATAAATTAGTTCCATTTTTTTGATAATGAAATGCTTGATTTTTTTATTTAACTGTATAAAAAAAGAATCTTTTAATTTTTTAGTATTAGTAAATTTTGCATAAAAACTTTAATATAAACTATTTTAAATTTAAACAAGAACTTTTAATATAGAAACATTATAGATGTATTACTAATTTTTATTTCTTGTATTTTAGTGTTTTATAAGTAATGTTTATTTTTAGTAATGATTGAATTATTTAAATATTTACGGTTTAAATATTATTTTAATTTTGTTTTGATAATAATAAAAGCTTCACATAGATTTATTTATTGTTGACAGTTAAAGTAAATGAAATTCCTAGAACTCAATTTAATATATATATTTACATAAACAATTTTACTTTGAATGTTATACATTTATATAAAATAAATAAATGTAGAGCAAGATTCAATAAACTACTGAAATTGCTTGACAATGTGAATGATTGGAATTTAAATAATTTTTGAACTTTATTTTATGTATTGAGTGGATAATTATTTAAATATTTGCTATAAATTGATAGAATTTTATTAAGGCTGTAACAAGCTTGTGGTTAAGACCTGTAGAAGTCCCTACCAAAAATAAATATGAAAAGAGTGATTATACTGAAAGTGAATTATTGGTTTTTATGCTGGGTTTGGGAAAAGATAAGGGGGATTTAGATATAATGGTTATATAGTTGACAAAGATTATGTTGTGGAAATGGGATAGAGCAGATTATGAGTAAATTTAGAGTGGGGAATGTAAAATAAAATGGCTAACAGGTTTATCTGGGCATAATTGCTGAGATATTCTTGACTTGTTTAAGGAGAAGCCATAATACATCACATCACATCACATATTCTTGAGGTTATAGCCTTAGTAAATATTACTTACGTAATCAGTAATCAAAGTAATAACACAACTTAATTAAATTAAATGTATGAAGTTATTTGTTATTTATTTATAAAAATGTTGATCTTGAAACTTGTATATATCTACTATATTTTATATATAACCAATATTAATAATAGGTGTTAAATTATTAAGAGTTTGAATAAGGGCTCTATTGATATTCATGTGTATATTGTTCTGTCTTAAGTAATATAAAAGCAGATGTGTATACCTGCTATTGTATTAGATAATGCTATATATGCCCATCATTTATTTATATTTTGATATTCCATATGTTGCAATAGAAATCCTGGCATATGATGATTAGTTCACTACTTATCATTGTGTATTGGCAGAATATTTTATGGGCATTTATGTTTATGTATGGACTCAAATGTAAACATTATGCTCATTGTTAGAAAATTCTGATGATAAAAATCCTAATTACATCTGCGTCATTACATTTTATCTGTTATGATTTATATCAATATATTTTATATGCATATCTTTATCTTTTTATAGGAAACTGAATGTATGACATGATAATAAGATTGCTCTTGGTAATAAAATTGTTTTATTGCAGATGACATGACCAGATGCTTTGTATGCATGATCCACATCTCATTAGTTTTAAATCCTGTCTCTCATTTTCTTTATATGTAAATTAATTAAGCGAAATTGTGTGTATTCATATTTACATAATACATTGAAATAATAATGTTATAGACTTCAAATAATATTAAACAATACTGTAATGTTATAAAATAAAATTATACCTATTAATGGAATTTATATAAAGCTAAATGTGAAATCTTTATAGTAAAATAAGTTGGCCTTATATTTATCACCTAAGTTATTGTAACTTTGCACTATGTGTGTGAGAAGCAAACTATCCTTTATTATTTTGTTGATGTGTTAATAGTTTTAATTGTTAAATGTATTATTCACTTTTAAAAAAGATATACTCACAGTGGTGGTTTCTGACTATTAGAAAGCATTTTTTACTTATTTTGCCTTTCCAATCATGGCCATGATAAACCTATAGACCTAAGAATGATCTATTTTAAAATTATACCCACTAAGGTAAAATATTTTAATTATATTATTAAAAAGCAAGTGTTGGAAGATCTTATATAGTATATTTTAATCATTTATGGCACCGCTGACTTGAAATGCCAGTTTTAGAATAAAGCATACCTTGAGAGATAAGTGATAGGTTTACATAATACTGAGGATATTACATTTAGGGATGCAATTTAGGTATGATTAATACTATCTTTCAAGACATAAGTATATAATTACAAAAAATATATAATTTAAAAATCTAATTACAAGTAAAATTAAAGCATAATAAATGGAGGCATGTATATAAATACTATAAAACAAATAAAAGGGCATGGATACTTTCTATAAAGTTTGGGGACTGACCTAAATAGAAATCTTGTTTAAGAATAGGGAAATTTAATTTGATAATCTAGAATAAGAGAATATAAATCAGAGATATAAAAATTATTTATAGGAAGAAGACAGTCTAGAAGTAACATTCAAATAATCAAGTATGATATTAAAAGAAACAAAATCTCAGATTGTTTTAAAAAGAGATACTTAAGGAAGGAAAGAAGAGTGATGACACATTTTGAAGATAGTATATCAATTATTTAAGGAAATAGTAGAGAATCATAGAAAAGATAAATTATAAAGAGAATCAAAAGAAAAAAAATGAGTGAGTAAAGTGGAAGAAATAAAATCAATAATATAGAAGTTAAAAATGATTTAGAAAAGAGATTAGGGAAAATGCTAACAAAATTGTGAAAAGATATGCCGGTAGAGGAAAATGTAGTTGTAGCTGGGACTTTATTTTATGAAGTCATAAGGGGAACTAAAGTTGAGACTATGCTAGATCTTATAGGTAAAAAAAATTATGTGAAGTAAATAGTGTAGGTTAATATAGCTTTATTGATTATAACTTGATATGGAAGAGAACTTTAGTGTAAATTAAACCAATAATATTGTAGATAATGGCCAGAGTATATTAAATTAAGAATATTTATGGAACATTGTATGTGAGATTAGAGGGAAAATTTTTATGTAGATTATAATGAAAAAAGTAAAATAAATATACAAGATGCAAATAAAATAGACAGTGATATTGATTATAGAAATCAACATAGCATAAAAGTAGAATCAAATGATAATCATAGTATGGATGTTGTGGTCATAGATAAAATAAACATAAATATTTATGTTATAGATGATTATTTGAATGTAGGCATGAATTAAAAAATATTTGATAAGCAAAGAATTAAAACTGATATAAAAAATGATGGTGAAAGTAGATCCAGTAGTTATATAATTGATACAAATATTAATGAAGATACTACAAATAATAATGTAGATGAATGCAAAAACAAAGAAAGAATGAATTTTGTTGCCATGGAGATATAGATGTTGATAGTGACTGGAATATAGGAAGAAAATTAAATTTATAGAGGATTTAATAGATAAGAAAAATTTGTTAAAATTTAAAGGAATTTCAGATATTTAAGTAC
Source organism: Epiperipatus broadwayi (assembly GCA_028023455.1). NCBI lineage: Eukaryota > Metazoa > Onychophora > Udeonychophora > Euonychophora > Peripatidae > Epiperipatus > Epiperipatus broadwayi. The sequence continues at coordinate 8,667,114 of JAQFVV010006225.1, read as the reverse complement.
TTTAGCAAATAGATACAATATTGTAAAGATTATGGAGATGAGAAAAAGTACTGAGTAAGAGATTCCAGTAAATGAACTAATAAATCTCAAAAGTTGCTTATCAGAGGATGAATGGATTCACATATAAATTGTAAAGAAAAACTGTTGCAATAACTAAGGGCAAAATACAGAAAGATAATAAAACATTAAAAGGGAAAGACAGCTAAAACCTGGTACTGTCAGTTCAAAATAGATGAACAATTTAAAGCAATATTTATATAATTTTAAATGCACATGAAATTGGAGATGGTTAGAAAGTTTTTTCTAATGAAGCCTGGAAAAATGATGTGAGGAACATAGAAACGACCCTGATAAAAAGTAATGGAATATGAGCAAGTATTATATAAATACTATTGCAATTTAATTTTGCATATAGATGCTAAAAAAACAATCAATTATTTGTTAATTATTCATATATTTATTTTGTAATTTTTTTTCTGTGAGTGTGGGAATATGAAGTGACAATCATATGATATGATTATCATCATCTTATTATTTCATAGCAGACATAGATAGGAGGTTAGTATAATACAGATATTTACTTTTTGGAGTCCAGCTAGGCAAAGCAAGAAAAGAATAAAGCTATTTGAATGCAATAATAATAAAAAACTTATATTTAGGAAGTAATCAACTCATAACATTAACAGATATGCATGTGTTAGTTGTATACTGTATGCATGCATGGGTGTATAATATTTATTATCATTTATACATTAATAATAAATATATATTTTAAGGATTCTTTGAAATATTGTGTAAAGGAATTTTAAAATCAATTATTAAAAAGTTAATATGTGATTTATATTGTAAAACTTATAAGATACTTAATAAGTGATTCTTAATTTATATATGCACACTGACTCGGTGTTATAATTGGCATTATTTTTTAAAAAAAAAATAATTTAAATAAATGAAATTTTATTATCTACATGTTTTAAAAAATTATTAGAGAAGGACTGTCTGCAATTTTTCTTTAAAAATAGCAATGGCAGGCTAAAATTTATAAGATCCTTCCTAGATGTATGAATGAACTTTATAGGAAGATTTTCAGATTGCATTAGGAACAAAATATTGTGAATTTTCACTCTCCACAGAAACTTGACAAATAAAGGATTCCATACAAAAGATATAATCAGTATCAAGTGTTATAAATGTAATTCAAATAATTCAATAAATAAAGCATTTGCAGTCAACAACCATGATACAAACGCCAGAGTTCTGAAATATGTATTTAAAAGATAACTAATATTTATAATAATCAGCTTATCTTAATTAAAATATCAATATCTCTATATATAAGTCATTGATAAACTTTGTATACAGACTCTGAAATTTAAGCAAGCACTTTTGTTTTAGAGACATTATTTGTAAAAAAAAATACATTTCAAGATTTTGCTATCTTTATTTTATTTTACTATTTTTTTTCAATCACAATTAAATCATTACAGTAAATGGCATATTATTCCCTCCTCTTTCACATCTCAGTACATCTTCTTAAGGATCTTGGAAGATATTTTTAACAATAATTAATGAATATATATATATATATAATAAAGAAACAAAAATAGATAAAAATAAAAACTTTTTGTTTAATAAACTATGAGTGAGATAAATTTATAACTGGAGTTAGTTTTTTAATGATAGGTTTCTTTTTCTAAAGTTTATACATAAAAGTATGTAAAAATACAAATATGTAAATAACTTACAGCTTGGATTTATGGCTTTTTAATGTCCAGGAAATTTGTGAGTACTCAATGAATCATTTCTGAATTCAGCAGTATTTAACATCTTGTCTATAGTTTTATTATTCTTGCACCATATACCAAATTCAATAAATATAATAGTAGGGTAAATTTTCTTAAGACAGCTAATTTTGGTAGTTAACTTGATTCACAATATGCAAGCATGGAAGATAATATTCACAATATTACATTGGCTGAGGCAGACAATCTGAGAGATATCCTAGAGGTTTTTATTTACTTATTCATGGCTTCTTTTCCATATAGAAATTATTTTAGCTGGTACTGAAGTGTTCTAGTATCTCGTAGTGATTTTTTTCCAAGCTCCAGAAAAATAACAAGCTGGAAATAAAATAAATAATAATACAAATTTTATAAACTTCATGCTAATTATTTTATTTGTCTCACTTTGAATGGAATTTAATGAAAAAAGTTACAAAATTTACATGCCAATAGGTTTTAAATATAATTAACTTACTTGTACTATTTTTCAAAACTTTGATCTTGAATTTCAAATGATTACATTAGTTTTCAAAAACATACTAAAATATACTTAATTAAAACTATGATTTTGAATCTTTCATCATGAATCTTTATTAAACCTGTTTTAAAAACAATCTTAATTACAAGAAAAACAATCTATTTAAAATTTACTTAAAATTTAGAATTAAACTTAGGTTATACATTATTTAAATCATTGGTAGAAATTTTTACTTTCACACACACACCACAGACAATATACACAAGCAATTAAGAATTTAATGTCAGGTGGGTAGATGTTTACCTAAGTTATCATTAAGCTTTAAATTATAATTCTGAAGTTTAACTAAAACTGTATTTATGACGAAAAATGAACTATGCCATTGATACCTCTTTTTTTGACAAACTTTATCTGCCTAATTTTAGACAATAATTATTACTGCCAATGAAGTATCCACTTCAACATGTAAAATATTTTATAAACATTCTTTTATTTATTGTATAATAAAAAGTTAAAAATAATTGTTTTCTTCAACTACAAATGGGGTTTTTTTTTATTTAATCTGAAATAAAAGTATGAGGTGTCCATGAATTAATTCAATCACTAAAAACCCCACTTGTGGTTGAAGAAAACAATTATTGTTGATTTTTTAGTACACAATAAATAAAATCATTTATTATAGAATATTTATATTTATATCATTTTAGAATTAAAATATTATCATAAATTAAAACTTACCATGATAAGTTTTTATCTCAAATATATATTTTATATGTACATATTCAAATCATATATAGATAATTTCTGGCTCTTAGTTAGGTATTTTAACCCTACATTAATAAAGTAGAAATATAAGGATTGAAATGTAGATATGCAAGTGTAAAGCCAGATGGTAAAACTGTCCCACTTTGGAGAATATATGGTGGCACCAGCCATGAGATAATCATGCATTGCATAAGTATAAGTTAAAGTATTTTATTAAGTTATATATTAACATTGAATTTAATATATATATATATATATAAATCATCCATGCTGTATTATCATATAAATAAAAATAATTATATCTGTAGGATTCAATGATAATCAGGTCATAACTGTCAGGGATATAGCGATTAGTATTTAACAGTAAAGGCATATATTGGTTAGTAAAACATGTCTCCCCACAGTCATCACTATATAAAATTGATATTTAAAGTGTGAACTAATATCAAATTAATTAAAAGTCAAGTTTGAGTCTTAAGAATCCAAATTTTTATGTATATTGTATTATTCCATTATAATGTATATAATAAAGGCAAAAGTGCCAATAGTTTTTTTTATATAAGATATTTTATATAAACCATCACTTTCATAATATTGTCACAGGATATTTCAACAAAATTATCAAGACAATATTACAAATAAGTAAAAAAATGGATTTTGCTATTTTCTCCTATTTGCAATATTGCTTTAACAACAGTAATTGAAATATTGTCTAGTGATGTTATATATATATATATATGTGTGTGTGTGTGTGTGTGTGTGTACATAAATTTATATTGTAGTACATTAATAAAATTCATATAAAATGGTTGAAACATTTAGAAGATATTTAAATAAAATTATTAATGATTTAGTAATGAAAATTAAATAAGTTTTTGAAAGAAAGTATATGTGCATTATTATTTTTATATACTTCTTTATAAAAAGAATTTAACACTTTTTAAAATTACTGAAAAATACAAATTTAAAAAGACCTAATTTGTGCAGTGTTAGCACATCCGAACTGTCATGTCTATGGTTTGGGGTTCAAATATAATTCCAATTCATGAGTCTTGAGGGTTTTTTTTGTTTAGGTATCTGGTTCATAATCAACCAGCTAAACATTCAATATTAGTCAATAAATGAGTATTTTTTTGTTTGCAACTAAAAGGTAAAATGTGATTGTAAAACACTCTCAATTCCTTACCATTTGCAATAAGTAAACCTGGAAATTATGTATTTGTCTTATTTTTTAATAAAAAAGTAGTTGAAACAGCCTTTGCCTTGTGCAGTGTTAGCACATCCGAACTGTCATGTCTATGATTTGGGGTTCAAATATAATTCCAATTCATGAGTCTTGAGGGTTTTTTTTGTTTAGGTATCTGGTTCATAATCAACCAGCTAACCATTCAATATTAGTCAATAAATGAGTATTTTTTTGTTTGCAACTAAAAGGTAAAATGTGATTGTAAAACACTCTCAATTCCTTACCATTTGCAATAAGTAAACCTGGAAATTATGTATTTGTCTTATTTTTTAATAAAAAAGTAGTTGAAACAGCCTTTTCCTTACTGCAGTGAGCTACTAATTAAAAAAAGTGCATTATCTATTCATTTAAAATGGTTTATTAAACAAAGCAATGGATCTAGTAGAAAAAATATGTATTAAATAATAAGAAATATATACCTTCATTCCAGTTAAAATAAAAATTGATGCACCAAAATGCATCGTATAATCAGTTTCTATGGGGAAACAAATAATTCATTACTTTAAATTTAAAACATATTATAATTTAATTGTAATAAAACTTAAATTGAAAGAAGTATTATTTAATGAATAAACATTTTATTTATCTGTGGGTAAATATACTGTATAAAACATTTCATTAGCTATAATTTAAAAACAAATATTTTTTTTTCATTGTTAGTCCACCATTTTGTTTCATACATAATGAGAGAATATTTCTGATTCATAATTCATTAAATTAAAATAAAACATGAAGGGGAGAAAAAACAACTACAATGTACATTTAAAACTTTGAAAGAAAAATTAGCATAATACACATTTTTAAATTTTATTTTTGATTCACTTCATATTCTGTTATCAATGTTTTTATTTTTGTAATATCTAAGTAATAAAATTTTGAACTTTTGCACTGCTGTTTAATCATGCTACTAACTCACCAATGTTATAGTAAGAATGCAGAACACTAAACACAAAATAAAGACTTTTAAAGGCTAAGAATGGCCATCTTATCTTTGTACCTAAATGCAATTATATAGACCAATCTATAGCATTTTGGAATGAGAACATGAGGATTTAATCTTTGTAACTTTTAAATCCAGTGAAAATTTCAAATTTATGATTGGTAAATATTAGATAATGTTAGAATCAATTTAATAATATAATTTACAAGCATAGTTTTTGTTATTGTAATTGTAAATTATTTTGAGGAAAAAATAATTTAATTGATAAATTGATATTTATCAATTTCAATTTATTATTTTATCAATATTTTGATAAATAATTTGATTTATTTAACAATTTATTTATATTTATCAACTGATATTTATCAATTTATCAATTGATATTTGTCAATGTCAAACAAATTATATTAACATTTCCTATAAATAAATTAATAAATTAATTAATAAATAAATAAATTAATAAATAAATCAAATTATTTATCAAAAAAAAAAAAATTGGAACTTATTTTTTATAGAAAGAAAATTTAAGAGAACGTGTAATGTCTAAATGTTTTTGGAAGAAAAGACAATTATATTTATATAAGATTAAATTTGGTAACTTCTATTCTTGACATTTTTAGATGTATCAATAAAAGTCCAATATTTTTGAAATGGTTATGCTACTTATGACTATTTTATGCTACGATGTTAGTTCAAAATATTTAGAGAAATCTTCCATTGATTTTTACGTAATATTATTGCAACAAGTAAAAATAATTTTGGAGATTTTAATGCTTATGTTGTTAGGAACAGTAAATTATGATTCAAGGTAATTGTAAATGATGGTATTGGTTGTGTAAATTCAAATAGCCTATTATTAGTGAACTTTTACACACAGATGCACTAACTATGATAAATACTGTTTAGGCATTAAAAACCTCTAGAACATGGATCCTTACATGCTCAAATTAAGACCACTTTAGGGATTTATACTGTAATTGGAACACAGAATTTAAAAATAGTTAAAATCAGAAAAACACTTATGGGTATAAATTATTGCAAAATCTCTACTGTAAATATAATAGTAAATATTTTGATGTTTAGTCTTTGAAGTCATAAATAGTTACTAATTGCCAATTTTGATTTTCAAGCATATCAACTTTACTATTTTTTGATATTGCCTTAAAGAATGTGCTGTAGATGTAAATAAGTCTGTTCTAGGGTTTATTAAGAATCCTGTCTTGGTCTCCAATAATTATTGTACTAATAGGGATTTGATTAAAAGTGAAGATGTGGCATTTTCTGCTTGGCAGAATCATAGAGAAATGTGATGCTTCATCAGTGATGTAGGTGTTTAGTGCAAAGATTCAATGTTTGAGATAAAGACTGAAGAGTGCTTACTGCAAAGAAATAGGATCACTTTTTTGATTATAGTTACTTTACTTTTTTATTTTGAAAATATCACAAATAATTCTATTTAAATCAGGGTGTGGTGACATATAGAAAGATAAAATAAATATGCTAAACAATAATACAAGAATTCAGATAAACACTATTTATGATATTTACAATCTATTCAGATAAGAACAGATATATCAAACTTTATGATGTTGAAACAGCTTTTTATATGCTTAAAAATAAAAACATATCGGGAGCTGATTCTAGTAAATAATTGGGGGTGTTTTAAAATAGCTTTAAAATGGTTGAAATTTTTTAGAAATAAAAAACTCATGAAGTTGTGTCTTCTGATTTTAAAGGTGCTTTCATTTGAAAGTTATATATAACTATTTAAATACTTTATCTTAATGATAGGAAAATGGGTTTTAGAAGTTTTTAATTTAAATGCTTATCCTGAAAATATGAATCAATTAAATATCTTGATGGTCTTTTAATTAAAAAAAGTGAAGTTTGGATATCAGGATGTTTCATAGACTCAAGTTGATAAAATTATTTTATCTAAATTATATATATAATATAGATGCTATTTTACCAACTTTATTATATAAAAGTAAGATATCGACTTCTTATCAATATAATATAAAAATGCTGAAAGAATTTCATTTAAATTTGTTTAATAAAATTCTCAAAATTTTATAGTAAAATCATTACAAGCAATCACTATGTTTTTGAGTTTGTTAACTCTGATACTGTTGAATCTACCGTTGAAAAAAACACCCTTTTTGTATTGATGATATAAAACGATTGAATAAAAATAGTCTGGATAAAAATATATTTTGGGGAATTAAGAATAACATTCTTCAAAGAAATAGACTTCATTTGTGTTGTAAGAAATTATCTCTAAAGTCACTTTAAAGAGAAGAAATATTGATTACTTTCATTGAGAAAATTAAGTTGAAGATTAGAATACAAGGGAAAACTCCATTTAAACAAATTAAAATCTTTTATGTCAAATAGATTAAAAACATATCGGGTCATAAATGTTGACTTTTTCATTTACAGATTAATATGCATAGAGAGTTCAATCTTATATTTAACAGTTTGTTCTTTATCTTTATAATTACACCTGGGTCTCTTTTTACGCAGACTTATTTAACACGATTTTGAAGTTACGCGATTCCTGTTTCCCCGGAAGTCGAACTCCGATAATGCACTATTACTTTAAATAATAAATTTTGTGCACTTACGTTATATTGAAAGTAATAGCACATTATTGGAATTCAACTTTCATCTTAGTAATTTCAATATTTTCAGTGCTTTATAATAGTAAGATTTTATGCAGTAATAAAATTAAAATCATGATTTCCACATTTTATGTATACACACATTAAATTTTACAAGATTATAATGTAAATTTGTTCAAACATTGTGCGTGTTAATTTTGCATTTTAAATCACATTCTGTTTTTGCTTTTTAAAAAAGAACATAATCAATTATTAATCATTTAGTGTCCACAAGTTTATTTTTAAAAGGTCAGTAATAGCAGTGGGCACAATTAAATTTGACAATTAAAAATTAAAATCTGATTTTTAATTGTAATTAACAATTTAAAAATTACTTATGACGACTTGAAATTAATGTGATGTGAAATTTGATTTTTAAACGGAATTGAAAATTAAAGACAAAAATAAGAATTTAATTTTTAGTTGTTAGTTTCATAAACAATTAATAAAATCATTGTCTCAAAGATTAATTACTAATTATGTTGTCACCAGAAAACCATTGACACAACATGAGTGTGAAGTTGGCGCTAGTTGTTTGCAAACGAACGTGTTTTTTGGCAAATAGCTATAATAATTAAAATGTGTATAAAAAAATGTAAATTACTGTACTGTAAATTATGCATAAAAATATATTATTTTGAATAAAATTAAATATTATAGTTAAAAAAAGTTTGTCTTGTATCAATTTTTTTCAAATTTGAAATTTTTTATTAGTCATATTTTATTTCCTTATTTTTTTTTTGCGCGAATTTTAAAGTAATTTTACATTGGTGCTTTTACATGAATTTTGAAAAATCACAGATCGCACCCCCCCCCTTTTTTCAATGTAAGTTACGTCTATTTTTGCACAATTTCATTTGCGCGTGTTTTCTGAGGAACCTATCTATCGCGTAAAACGAGATCCAGGTGTATTTATTTTCTGGTGTTAGAATAACTCCTAACAAATGAATGAGTGAATATATAAATAAACCAGTGTAAGAAAAAACTCTTCGGTAGCCTTTTATAAAAAAAGCAGTAAAAGAAATGTCATTACTTATGTTTTAACAATTTTCTGATGATAAGGATATGCACAGTTTTTTATCCCTGTTTTATTCTGTTACTAATCAGTTTTGTATGGTTTACTTAGTTAAGAATTGAAGTGATTAAAACCAGAAAAAAGTTTCAAGACTTAATTGGTTTAATTTGAATGCAGATTATAAGCATTCCAGCAAAACGTGTTACCACTTCATCTGTGCTCCCATTAATATAAGTATAGTTTTTTGTAATTATTATAGAATAGTAGTTTTATTTCAAATAAATTATAAATATATTAAATAACCTCAATATTACCACATATTCTTTTATTATATTTTTATATGAATTTACAAGAGTATGTGGTAATATTGAGGTTATTTAATATATTTATAAAGATATTACACATGGGAAAAAGAAATGTGAATAACTCCATGTGTTTGTGTGTTTAATTTTAAAAAATCAGATATATTGATTTTAAATTTTTTGAAGTTTATATCTGTTCTAGAGACAATCTTTAGTTTAGTAAATGATTAATAATAGTCAGTACTATATTTATTTAAAGTGGATGACGTCAAAGATGTGGGTTGAGTTAATTTGACACTTGTAATTCAAAATGTAGTTAGTCAAATAAATTACATATCTAGGATATTATATAAAGTTACAGTATATTCTTCATTTGGAAGCTGAACCAGGAATTTTTGTTCACACAGAAGTTTCTCAAACTACTTAGTTAATTATTTACTAAAAACATTAATATTAATTTTATTATTATTATTTATTACTCTTTAAAAGATAATCATTTTTATATTTTTATTTTAGAGCTTCCTCCAACTCCAAGAACGGGTAATATATGTTTTAATATTATTTTTAAAAATAGCATTCAAGTTATGTACAGCATAAGTCAAAGTCAAAAAGAAAAGACTGCTTATTAAAGACATAACATAAAACTATTCTTATTTTGATTTTTTTTTCTTGTATTTACCTCTCAAATATGATTAGCAATCAAATAGCATATTCAAACAGAATTAAATCGATAAATAATTATATTGCGGATTTTTTAAAATTTCTAATCGTATTACCTTAGTATAGAGCTTACAATTAGCTTCTTAGGCTATCATCATTATACAATGAGATTGTATATTTGTATAATTAAATTTCTATAAAAATTACCAGTAACAAATCTATCTTCAATGTTTTGCCCTTTTTTAAAAACTATATTTTTTTATCTTTTTTCTTTGTTTTTATTTTTTTTAGAATAATTGCTAATTATTATAACAGTTGAATACATTCAGATGAAAAAAAAAGTGATTTTATAATCATAGAAAAATAATATCAAAATGACACAAACTAATTGAATGAAAAAAAACCTCTAACGGATAATTATTGTTTTGAATATTTATGAAAATATAAAAAAATAATAAAATTTATCACAAAAATACTACCTACTTCATGGAACTCTATAATACTTCTAAATCAGAGGTGGGCAAGCTATGGCCCATGGACCACATGCTGCCCCTGGTGTGCATTTGTGTGGCCCATCTATAAGTTTAGAAATGTCATATTTATATATACGTATTATCATACAGAGTTTACATATAAATAAAAAACACATAATGTGTTAGCTTCCAGTTAATAATTGACATATATATATATATATGTTTCTTAAAAATAAAATAATATTGATTTGATGCATGTATATATTTGTCTTTTTAAGAATAAAGTAAAATTCGATTTGTAAATTTGTGAATATTTTCGAATCAACGAAACTAATTTTTAAAAAATTGTTTACAAAAATCTGTTTTTTTAATTTAATTTCAAAATAACTTTATTAGTGTAAAAGAATTGATGATTTAAGAATATAGGAATGCATTGTCTTTCTTGGCAAGAAGTTCTAGGAGATAGATAAGTGAGCCTAACATCTTGATTGAGCATCTGTGATGGATCTAATGTTTAATCATCTGGAGAATTTTTAATGGAAATGCTAGTATCAAATTTTATCTGTGGTTCTGTACATTTTAGGTGATTTTTAGTATTTGAAAGAGTCTCCATGTCTCATTATCGAGAAAGTTTAAAGACAGGATAAAGTCTTTATACATTTTAATTTATTAAGGTGATCGATAAATATGAGGCCCTGATTTGCAGATGGGAGGGTGAAAATTAGTTTGCAATGGATGCTCCAGATTGTATGAACTAAAAACAATGAAAGTCTAATGAAAGGAAATTGTCCACTTTGTAAGAGTCTTTCAATGATAGAGTTTTGTAATAGTCAATGCTCGAGCTTTGAGAATATTAGTAATCTAATTCTTAGGAGGGACTTTGAACTGAAATGCTTTTAATAAAAACAAAATCTTTATTGACAGATTAGTCTGGTAACAATAACAAAAAAATGTCATTAACATTTGCTTAATTAGTTGGCTTTCTTTTATTCAAAATTGGGAGAAACAAATAAATAAATGTTTTGGGATATTTGTAGAAAATGTATTTTTTCTTTTGTTAAAGATGCTAATTAATACATATATAAATTATCATAGAGAAAATTCGCACACAAAAACACTTTTGCTAAATATTTTATCAATTTATAACAAATGGAAGATTTTTAACTTCTAGTAAAGAAAGATCTTGCTTACGATTTATAAAAATCTCAACATTTCCCAAACGTCTTTTCAAATAAAAGTGTATAAACACTTGAGGAAATGTATTGTCTTTATTCTTGTACATATTTTGCTATTTTCATTCAATCCAGTACATTGAGGTCATCAAATATGAATAGAAACCTATTTAAAATGTATAGGTATGCCAGATTTTAGCACCTAAGAATCGAACAACTTGTTAATAATAACACACAAATAGACAACACAGGTTAGTAATTATTTGTAACTTTTATTTTTAAAAATTTTATCCCCATTTTAAAAAAATACGATTAAGTAATTAAATAGAATGCTAAACAGCTAAAATATTTTTTTTTATCCAACTTCTCTCATCTGTTTATAAAAGATTTTCCTTTTCTGTTTAAAGATAAATTAATCATGTATCACCAGTTGAAACTTTTTTTTAAAATTTATTTTATAATTCCCAAACTCGTGTGTCCTTATAAACAACTTCAAAATAACTAAATGAATAATAAATTTAGTTGATTTGAAAAACTAATAATGCTAAGATTAAAAAATTATTTTCAACTTTAATGGTAATGAATATATATGAACGTCAATTTTTTTTTTTATTCTCAATTATTTTCTTTATGCTAGCTTTGTAAATGCTGCAATAATAAAAGATATAATTCATTGAGTAGAAGCTATCAACCTAACTTGTTTTTATTATATGTGTAAAATAAATAATTGTTCAAATTAAGATCCTGGAACCCTTCACTCGATCAACTCTGTTTTTGTCTAAATCTCATAGTCCTGATTAAAATCATTGCACTTGTCAGTATATTGTTTTTTCACTAGTGTTCGGACTTCGCTGTTAATTTCTAAATTTTGAAATCTGTTCTTAAAAATGACTACAGTTAAAAAACGTAAAATTGACAATGAATGCCGTGTTTTTAACAGTGAATGGATATGGAAGTATTTTTTCACAAATGTTGAAAATAAAGCAGTGTGCTTAATATGGCATGAGAGTATTGCTGTTTTCAAGGAGTACAATTTGAAGAGGCATTTGCAAAGTAAACACAATACGTTTGCAAGTACTTTATCAAAAAATAAAAAACAACAGAAGGCAAATGATTTATTAAAAAATTTAAACAGGCAAAAAATGTTTTTGTCAAACAAATGTACTTGCATATAATATTGCCAAATGTAACAAATTATTTTCTGAAGGTGAATTTTTGAAGGAGTGCATGCTTGCCACTGTTGACATTGTCTGCCCAGAAGTTAAAACATAAATTGAAGCAATATCTTTGTCAAGAAGAACTATAGTACATCATTCTATAGATGCAATTTCAGAGAATTTGTTAAAACAGTTAGTTAAGGGTTAGCAAATCACTCTTTGGCACTGGATGAGAGCAATGATATTAAAGATACTGCACAACTGCTTGATCATAAATTTAGAATTACTGAAGAATTGCTCTCACTTGAAAAATTGATGAATACAACAACTGGTAAAGATTTGTATGAATGCCTTGAAAATTGTCTGAATAAAGCTGGATTACCACTGAATAAATTGGTAAACATAAAAACCAATGGTGCACCTTCATTAACAGGAAAAGCAGTTGAACTCGTAAAGCTTTTTGGTAAAAAAGTGAAAGAATAGCATCCACATCATTCTTTAATATCATTGCATTGTATAATTTACCAAGAAAACTTATGCAAATCTTCATTGGACTTAAAACATATGATTGATCCAGTAGTATGTGCTATAAACATCATCAGAGAGGACTGAATCACAGACAGTTCAGCAATTTCTTGGATGAAATGGATTGTGGTTATTTAGGTGTGTTGTAGTGTTGTATCATAATAATGTAACTTGGTTAAGCCTTGGCAATGTTCTGAAAAGGGTATAGAATGAGACAAAAAATTTTGCTTTTCTTTCAAATGAAAGACATTAATTGTGAATTTGTCACTAACATGAAAAACAATGAATGGATATGTGATTTTATATTTGCAGTTGACATTTTCAATAAATTAAATGAATTGAACATTAAATTACAAGGCAAAAATGTTTTTGCATATGAATTATTTGTGGAAATTAAATCTTTCCAAGTGAAATTACAACTTTTGGCCAAACACCTCCATGAGCAAAATTTTGTGCATTTTCAAATATTGCAGTTACAGATTATCAATCAAGTTTGTCCAAAGAAATATGATAAGCAGTTATCTGTTTTAAGAGAAGAGTTTTCAAGGCGTTTTGCCGATTTTAAATCACTGGAAAATGAATTTAATTTGTTATGTTATCCATTTACCAGCAATGTAGAAACAGTATTGGATGATTTGCAATTTGAATTGATACATCTTCAATCAGATAATGCACTGAAGGAAATTTTTATGAATATGACACTCACTGATTTTTATGCATCCGTCAATTCACAAAAATTTTGTAATTTGAAAACCTTTGCCCAAAAAATGTTTGTACCATTTGCTTCAACATATATTTGTGAACAGACATTTCCCTGTATGAATATAAACAAATCAAAGAATAGGTCTGTTTTGTCAGATTCAAATTTATATGCAATTTTACAAATAAATACTAGTAGTCTCAATCTGGATGACAGTTTAGAGAAGAATTGTATAAATCTTATTAATAAGAAAATAAACTATTTTTTGTTATATATTTTTGTATATATGTGAACATATTTAATAAATTTGTATGAAAATTATGTTTTCAAATAATACTTCTATTTATGTTACTTGCAGCTTGCTAGAAGTGTTATGAAAGACAATATGGCCCTCAGCGAAAAAAATTTGCCCACCCCTGTTCTAAATAATAATAATAATAATAATAATGATGATGATGATCATGATAATAATAATAATAATAATAATGATAATGATGATGATGAAAAATAAAATGATCATCTTTATTACAGCTACAAAAATGTATTAAATAAAATAAAGGGTATATGAGCACAAACTTTCACACGATCCATCACTCACCACTCTATCTCATATCACTGATATACTTGAATACATATATGTCAAAAAGATAAATAATCACCAATAGATGTATTTCATTCTAAACCAACAATTATCAGTTGGTCCAGATTATCAACTCTACACATATATCTGAGCACTTATTGCATATATGTATAGAGATGAAATACGAATATTGGTATCAGAGAGTAGTGGATCGTGTGAAAGTCTGTTCTCATATACCCTATATATTACATATATTGATACAGGTATATAATAAGCCTGTATTTTAGTTATTAAGTAAAATAAAGAAAATAAATTTATCAAAACAATATCAAATATAAAAAAAATCTAAGCAAAAATAAAAATTCAGTTCAATATAATCCGTAATACATTTTAATATGCCATGATATGTATCAGAATATTGATATAAAACTCAATTATTTATAACTTCCATTGAGTCACAATTCAAAGACCTATATTTGAAAATACCAGATTTATACATATGTATATGAATGGTTATATAGTAAACTCTATTTTTTACTTTCTTTCTAGCATAACTTTAGTTATTTTATAAGAGTGCCACCTGTAGCACTACTGATAAAAAAAATAATTTTATTTTTATTTTCCGACTGTATGAAAAAATGTTTTTATAACTTTTTTAAATAATAAAGACCATTTTTTTATGTATAACTATATGAAATAATAAAATAATTTGTGAATCTGAAAAATTGAATAAAAATAATAATAATGAGTGCATATAAAAATGAAATTATTATTTATCAATATAATTTTCTCTCCCCTAAATGAAAAAGCATAATAATGTTCAAATCTCACTTAAAAGTAAAAAATTCAATATGCAATAGAAATAAGATCTTTTTGCCATAAAAATCCATATTAACCAATCTTCACAGAAGCGTGCCCACACACATGAATATAAAAGAGTAATAGGTGCTACAATTGATATTTGCCACTCAATGTTTACCAAATTGTAAATGGATTCGATCTTCATGTCTGCCATTGATAAGCAAAGCCCTTTTACGTAAATACACTTCCCTTGTGTAGGCATTTTCATATTGTAAACTTTTACAGACAAAACTTGGACTTATACTACTGATACAAATCATAATTTAAATTTGTTTTACTTTGATGATAATAAAAATGAATTTACTGCTTTAATAATAAATGTATAGAAGTATATTTTATAAATAATATAACATTTTCTGAGTGATTCCAAACTATCAGGAGCATGCACACAATTATTTTAGCATTCACATAACACAAATCCAAAAACTAAAATAATTGTCATACTCCTGACAGTTATGATTGTTTAGAATCACTATATAAGTAAGCTTATAATGACAGTTTTATAAAATAATCAAATAAATAATGTTATAAATACTATTTTAAGAACCAATTTATCAAACTACATAAACTTTTAGAAAGTGGTTTTATTTAATCAAAAAAATGGGCTGAATTTTACTAATGATGATACCACAGTTTTTCTGATGGATTCACACTTAGTTTGTGCCTCCAAATTAATAGTTAAACAATTGTCCAAGCTGGAAGGCTCAATAGTTAGCCTGGACTACAGAAGACACATTTCCAATCCAGTCACAAGATTGACTGTTGATTTATTGTACTGATTTATTTTTAATGTTCATGATGATGAATGGTTTATTTTGAGTATTACTCATAATTAATTATAATTGCTTTGACTTATTATAATGCTGGTGGATTTATAGTTATTTATAGTGAAACAGTCAATTTTGATTGCTTGCCTGTTTCATTTATTTTACCCTTACACCTATACCTATGTCAGGTTTAAACCCTTTCAGAGTACCTACACAAATAACATTGAGTGACTATGTATGTGTGATTGCACATATATATGCAAGTGATAAGCCTGTAATTGGGTGTGCTCATTCACGCACATACTAATGTTTGCAATTAATTTATAAATGTATATAAACAATTTGTCACTATATTAAACTAATTTTTATTATCTAACTTGTCTGATAGTTTGAATTCCTCTTTTCTCCACTTCCAAAAGTACAGCCATGCTGATATATATTTTAGTTTAGTCATAATTAATAGATGTCTTATTGTTTTCTCCACTTTGCTAATGGGCCATATTAACATTAATTCTCATGTGCCATCACTATTATGTTATTCATTAGGTGTTAGATCTGGGGCTTAGAGATTAGGTTCGAATCCAGGCTGGTCCCTGACCTAAATCTCAGGTTTGACTGGGTTTGAAGTACAGTTTGTGAGTTCCAGCTCATGCTAGATGGATAAACATGTTTTGATCAGTACATAGGATTTTCCCCCCTAGGCTTGACTTCCCAATGTGAGGCTTTGATATAAAACACCCACATACCCTGAGTACTGAATTCTGTTTATATATATATTTTTAAAAAGTTGTAAGATATATATAGTTTTTTCCCACACATTTGGTATGTTTAAAATAATGTGTTCAAAGTGTAAAATTTGCTGTTTAAAGTTATAGTACATATGTATTTTTTTTTCTTCAATGTAATCACCTACATACCTGAGTCATATATAATATTTTTGGTTTTTGAGACATAAGAAAAATGTGTAAATAATTTCTAAATCATTGATCACTCTGTGTTGGCTGGCACCCTTATAAAAAGAAATTTTGCCAACCAGTAGTGAGTCAAATGCATAAAATGTTGAAAGTGGTGGGTTCAAACTCAGATAAAAATTATTGAGAGCAAATTTTTTTTTGGCTTAATGCTATGATGTATACATTTTAAACATGTAATAACCAGACTATGAGTTTTCTTTTTAGATGCAAGGGTGCGACCAAGAAAAACCAAAAGGTGAAATGACTAGATTAGTATAAAATCTTAAATAAACATTTTTTTCTTCCAGCAAGCAAAAAATAAAATTTTCAGCTAAGCTATAGTTGGGCAGATATATAGAAAGTGGAGAAGCAGTAATTGGTAGGTGGGAGATTATTTTTTCTTAAAACAAGGGGAAACAACAGAACACTAACTTAGCAAAAAAAGAAATGTATGTAAAAATTAAGTGATTTTTTTTCGTTATTCTTTTGGTCATCATGTGAAAACTCCTAGTCAAGGCTTTTTTTTTTCATTTTTTTTTGTTTCATTGTATGTGAGGAGAAATGAAGCAGTCAATCTTAGTTTAAGATTGAGTTTCATAGGTCCATCTACTAACCTTTATTCAAATCCTATATCCCATCCACTTCTTTTGTCATGTATATATATTTCATGTGAAAACTCCTAGTCAAGGCATTTTTTTTTCATTTTTTTTTGTTTCATTGTATGTGAGGAGAAATGAAGCAGTCAATCTTAGTTTAAGATTGAGTTTCATAGGTCCATCTACTAACCTTTATTCAAATCCTATATCCCATCCACTTCTTTTGTCATGTATATATATTTTATGTATATATATATATATGACATGCACACTTAAGTTATAAAATTTTAACATTTTAAAATTATTATTAATTCATTTTTATTAATTATTAGTTCTTTTTTTATTAAAGTATTATAGGTGTGGCTCAAATATATATATATAGGAGCAAAAACTTACTAACAATATTGATTTTTTAAAAATATTTTATTATATGTCATTTATACAACTTTTTAAAGTATATTTTTCCTATTAAACTGTATCTTATAAAATCCAAGATGGAAAGAAGATGCAACTGTTATTGTCCAAAAATAATTAAAGGGTTGGAAACACTATTGTTTTAATCTGGGGAAGGTGTTTTTAATTAAAGTTTTTACTTAAAATGAAATGGGGGATTAAGATTAAAGATTTTCTTTTGTTATAAACATTTTTTCAAATCTATTTCTAATCTGGAAATAGGTTTGAATTTTTTTTTGGATGTTAGACAAAAGAAAAAGTAAGAATTTTAAGATTAAAGCTTAGATTTTAAGCTAAAACTAAATAATTAAAAGCATTCCAGAAATGCCTAAGCAGTGTATAAAATGGCCAAATTTTAAATCACCAGGGAGATAGATAAGCTACTATTGAGAGACTGTATTGTTAACATACTACTCATCATTATGAAACTGAAACTGACATAGTAGTAAGTCCACCAACCTTCTTGGCCCTGTTGGGTCATCATCTTCTATGGCCATACCATTCTGCTACCCTAAAATGAAATAAAAGCCTGACTGGAGAATTGTGGAATGCTGAGTAAAAGCTTGCTGTTATTTAAGAACCAATCACCATGCATGAGCAGACTTTGAAATATGAACTCTTAAAATTGCAAGGTAACCTTTCAAGCCATCACCTCAAATTAAATCTAGCCAAACTCATCTATCAAGAGTTCTTCTAATATATTATTTAACTTTGTTTTTGTTTTAATATGTAATTTGCTCTTAAATAATTTTTATAAATTTAATGTTCTCTCATATGCTCTAACGTTTGTTAATTTTGGTGTGGTCATTTATTTATTACTTGATTTTATATGTGTGTTTTTATTATTAATGTGCCAATCTCAAACAATCTGAGTTGAATTTCTAAAATCTTTTTTTCCTTTTTAAGTAAACCTTCATGAATTAAGATTATTAACATCCCCTTAAAATATAATGCGTTATTAATTAATACACTCACCAGATTGTTTTATGAGCCAACATTTTATTTACGTTTTAGTATAAAAATATATATATTTGTTTAACTCTGGATTTTCTACCTGGGGTGAATCTAGAACTCATGCTAATTAACACTTTGAAACCTTATTTATTTTATAAATGTTATTCAATTCTGAAAAGATGACCATTCAGTTTTTTTTTATAACTGCTAGTTATATTTTTACATGCTCTTAAAATATCAAATACAGTACTTATATATTTCAGTTATTGTAAAATCAACGAAAGTGGGATTGAATTATTTTAAATATAAGAAAAGAGATGTGGGTAAATCTTAATGTTTCTTTTACTAAATAAAACCTTCATGTATATTTTAATGAATGAAATCTTCTCTCTATATATATTATAGTGGCATAGCATATTATTTATATAAATTATGGCATTCAAACTAGGATCATTTATTTTTAAAGCAGTAAAACTTATTCAATGTCATTAGTGACATTTATCATTACTGTGTTACTGACATTCGGCCTATCTTTATATATATATATATATATATATATATATTATGTGCTTCTAGTCTTCTTCTAATCTGGGGGTTGTGACAAGTTCGAACCCATAGATTTATTTCTCAAGCCTTGTCTTGAGGATAATTAATCTACCCAGGACCACATATTTTGTATAAAAAGGCCACTGGCTGTGATTCCCATAAGTTTGGCACATGCTATGCCTATCCACTTATTTAATATAAAAAGGCCTCTGGCAGTGATTTCCATAGTTTGTCACATTCACATTCTTTGTATCAAAGACCTGTATGCCAATGATGTTCATGGCATGCCTTATTTACTTTTCTCTAAGCACTGCCCAAGATGGGGGGCTTAGACTTGGTTTTCGTCCAGAAGCATGACCATTTCCTCTTAGTTATTTTTTGGCTATTATGTCAGTACCACCCAAATTTTGTATTATTATTATTATTATTATTAGTTGTTTTGCTTATGTCCTAATTTTAGTGCTGTAATAATAAAATTGCGCTCTGCTCAAAATATATATAAATGCCAACTATTACTAGGTTTATTAATTAAATTTATTTCTATCTTGTACAATCCCACCATTGTAACTTATTCCTGTATTTAAGAGTATCTATTTGCCTTGGGGAAAATAAAGTGTTTTTCTTGGCAGTGCTAATTAAAAGAATTTTTATTAAGTATTTTATCATTAAATCAAATATATTTTCAAATGTATTTTATGTATTTTCATAACTGTAATGGTGTGAAAATGGTTTATATTATATCTGTAATGAATCTCGGAATGCTCCCTTGAATAATGTTAGTCACCATATTTTAGAACCATAATCCAAAGCATTAATAACAATATTATGTAATTCTTTCTAATAATCGATTGGCATCTTAATATTGGATCCACCAAAGATGTGTGTTTATGTATAGTATATGTTATTTAATTAATAAAAGAGCATGAGAAATAATAGCATGAATGACATTATGTAATCATCTACCGCTTGCTCATTCACACACATATTAATGTTTGCAATTAATTTTTAAATGTATATAAACAATTTGTCACTATATTAAACTAATTTTTATTATCCAACTTGTCTGATAGTTCGAATTCCTCTTTTCTCCACTTCCAAAAGTACAGCCATGCTTATATATATTTTAGTTTAGTCATAGTTAATAGATGTCTCATTGTTTTCTCTGCTTTGCTAGTGGGTTGGATTAACATTAATTCTCATGTGTCATCACTATTATGTTATTCATTAGTTGTTAGATCTGGGGCTTAGAGAGTGGATTTGAATCCAGGCTGGACTCTGACTTAAATCTTGGGTTTGACTGGGTTTGAAGTACAGTTTGTGAGTTCCAGCTCATGTTAATTGGATAAACATGTTTTGACTGGTACAATATATGTTTCTTTAAAAGTCACGTAGTTTAAAAAAGTGATTTAATTTAAAATTTTAATCTATTTTATCTTTATTTTGCTGGAATGATGTATATATAGAGTATATTCAAGTACTGATCCTACATGTATGATGGCAGAATTAGTTTTATACTGATTTTAAATTCCATTTTTAGTTAAATTGTAAACAATTTAAATTAGCCTACCCTGACAGTCTTGATCTGGCATCAGTCTGGTTTAATAGCCTTGAAATTTGCCAATAGCATTTATGAAAATTAATATTTTTTGAAATTAGCCAAGTCATAAAATATAGAACAATACAAACTGAGATTTAAACAATGACATCAGGTTAAGGTTGAATTTTAAGTATTAAATGACTTGGATTTCAGGGGATTTGCTAGCTGCATAAAAAAATGAAAAACAAGCAGATGCTCAACAGTAAAATTGTATAAATAGTGCAAATTTTGTAAGCAGAGATATATTATATTGTTTGTGAAAAGTGAAGGCTGCACCTATGCCCATTTTTATCTTTAACACTCTGAAATAGAAAGGTGTAAACTCACCAGATTTCTTGTAGGATGTGGTAAATCAAGGTCCCAACTTGACCTGTGATTGCAGTTATCCATCACTGCTGTAATGGACTAAATTACAGCATAGCCATCAGCCTACTATTGTAAGAGGATATCTATGGAAACCTAGCTGCCCATCAAGAAGAATAGTTCCATCATCATCATCCAAGTATCTAAAGCTACAAAGAATCCAACTGGTAAACTTTCTAATAACTACTGCAGAGCTCTGTATATAAGCTTAATTTTATAATACCTACCTAAGCTACCTATATAATAAATAACATTTAGAAATTGGTTTTCTAAGTTAAATTTGACAAATGCTAATTAATGTAAACTCAATCTTGTCTGAACTAAAACTTATAATTTGAAACTCATTCTTGTAAAACGTAAAATACTAATATTCTAATTTAAGCTATTACTGCAGTCTTTTATGCCTATTTATTCACTTTTAAATTTATTTTCATAATTTTATCATTATATGTACTTTAATATATCAAATAACTTGAAACTGTGAGTATTTATATATATATATTGTAACAGTCAAAACACGTGTATCTCATTAACATATTGCAGAATTTGACCACCACACAACAGCAGCACCATCGAGTAGCGAAGCCACCGGTAATACTGAGTTCGAACATAGTTTATCGGTTCCACAATACAATCTACGGAATAACGGCTCTGATGCGACATAAGTAAACACTTCTTTAGGCACGGTGGTCAGGGAGATGCATGAGATTCATGGGTTTTGTTTCCGAGTTGGCCAACAATCAAACGAATATTAATTAACATATATAATCGAGAAAATGTCTATAATGGGCATCGAATAAATGAAAACTTAACTACAGACGTATAGTTAGAATTATTTATTTACGTATTTAATAAAAGAAAACATTATTAATGTGATTAATCATATTTTAAATTCAAAGTCTCAATAGCTAATTAGTAATATTATATATATAAAAATACATTTATTTATATGGAGCATTTATTTATATGAAGGCATAATCTAGCTACCTAGGGTTCTCGAGTGAGTATTTCTAATGCGTGCTGTAAGGAATTTATACTTTGCACTGCAAGAGTCATCAGTAACGGCAGACATACATTTATTTAATAAAATATTTATTTTACGACAAAGGGCAAACATTTATTTGAGAGTATATGACGAAGATAATGCCGAGGCGGAGTGATAGAGAGAATAATAAACTAAATAAAAGAACACGTGGTACGCTTTAGAAGGGCGATGTAAAATGGCAGCGCTGAAACTGCAATGCCGTGAATAAGTTATAAGGGTTTCGGGTTGGTCTCTGCCACAACCCGAAGAGGTAAGGTGTCACATGAGCATAACCAGGGACAAGCGGTCCATGTCGCAATTTGCCAGCTGGCTGTGTGACGGTCGTCAAGCCCTATGGGAACATTATCATGTCCGCTTGTGTAGGACAACTGGGGTTAATTCAACCCTAGAGAATCCGGAGCATTCACGGCGTGGAATGAGCCATTGGGGCTTCAAAACGTAACACATGTATAATATCGAAAAGATTGTGGTAATATTCAATTAGATTTCAAACTCGGCCCGACATTATCAACGTTGACTGAAAGAAAATTGGTGACTCTCAAAGAAATGAAATTTACATGATTATTCATTAACATTTAATAATAAAAAAATATCTAAAAAGGGGATTATTACAGCGAGTATGCCAGCTATTACGGAGTAGTAGACCCTGCATTACAATAACTGATTCTTTGAATGCGTGTCGATTTATATGAAATTTAAGTTATTTATAAAAGCAAATATTAATGATAATTCGACACGCATTCACTGTTCAAGCGATTATGGATTTAGCTTTAAAACTAAGACAATTATGAGGAGGTAATATTTCAATGATAATTATAAATAAAATGTAGATTTAAGAAATACACACCTAAGAAGTGATAGAGGGAGGGTAAGCTAGATTATGTGAGAAATTTACAGATTACATGAATTCTCAAATTTTAGTTTCTCAAAATTACAATTTTAACATTTAGAAGTTATACAAATAATAGGAGATGAGCTATAGCTTATTATTACTAGAGTACTCTATAATTTGGAATACACACACAGGTACCTGTTTTATAAGATGTTTTCGTCCATTGGTTTAATAGCAGATTGTTCATAATTAGAGGTTTTCTTTCTTGTCCTGGGCATGTTGTTTTATTGATTTTTTTAACAGCAGCGGCTTTCTTGTTTATTTCAGGCAGCAGATCATTTTGGTGTTTTTATGATGGGCAAGGTGAAGCTCAGCATATGGTGGGCCATCTCCTGATGGAGAATAATTTCGGTGCTTACTCGGTCATACCTTGCAGTATTAATTTATTTAAGATATTTTAGACGCTCCACTCGAGAGCAAAGCTAAAATTCAAGTGAAAGTCTCCAGCAAGTCTAAGATGGCCTCCTTTTTTTATCTTGATCTCTAAGTTTTTGTTGAGATATTTTTAGGTTTTTTTTACTTATCTTGCCCTCAGGATAATCAATGCTCTGCTGGTTTTAATTAAAAAATTTGCTGTGCTATTGTTTGTTTTTCTTTACATTCGCTAATTACATTCTTTTGGAATTTTGCTATAATTAATTTATTTTCTATCACTGACCGATGCTTTTAAATTTTCAAAGACAAAAGGGAATAAAATTATTTTAACTTTAATTAATTATTGCATCAGATTTTGTTAGACTTATTATTTAACGAAATTTAAACTAAACAACAAATACGAACTTTATAAAATTCAAAATAAATGATTATTATTACACAAAATTTATTTAACTAAAAGGAATATAAATTATATTATTTTATCCATATTTATTGCGCTTAATTTGAGATCGAAATGTGTGCATGTTTATGTTGAATTCTACATATATTTATACATTTTTAATATTGTTACACACACAACTCGATACCAAAAAGTTTAAATTTGGGTGGGATAGACCGGTCAGTGAGAGACGACAGAAAAAGATGAAACTTGAGATTCGAATACGAATCTCACTGTTTCATTATATATATATATAATGTTAGTCTGTATTTCATGAAGATATTTTCATATCTTCAATTTAATAAATATTAAATATTTGAATTATTATTCTCAACTCACTGTTTCAAGATATTATTATTTATACTGATTAATTTTATGTATTAATATAATCAATTACATCCTAGATAAAGTTGTAGTTTGCTTAGTTATAGTTATGAATTATAATACTCTCTATATATAATATGTATATCACAGGAACTAGCCACAAGGATTATATGTTTATCAGTAATTGCCCTCAAATATGCTTTCTCCTCCCTAGATTAATATATATTAGAAATGCAGGTTTGGTGTCTTAATATGAGTTACTAATTAATTTAGTTTTCAGTCTGCCAAATCACATGGATCATATTAAGCAAAGTTATACAACCAAACATACAGTGCTTTTGGGGAATCTGTCTATATAATAGGTTGAGTTGAGCACATAATTAGGCTCAGCGATTTGCAGGTTAGCATGATAATGTAGATTAGAGTTCAGCTGAGTGCTGAATAAAACATTTAACATAAGAGAGAGAAAACTGGTTTATGTTGGGTCTACTGACACACACTATGGCACATATTAAAATATTAATAAAGATAAAGGTGCAAGTGGATCATTATTCATGGGCTTCAGCATCGAATGCCCTGTGTCTAAGACTGAACAACTTGCTATGAATAGCACATTAATACTTTAGGGAGTCAGATAAGCTTTCATAACAAACTGGACCCTTGTGTTCCAGTTCTAAAATAGATTGCTTTAACCAAACTAGAAATATGTGAGTGACCTCCACCAGCACTCATAAGAAAACATGCAGCAAGCAGTTAGTGTACTATAGATAATTTGTAACAACACAGTCACAACCTATACATAAATAAATGTAAATGTGTTTAACTGATGTAATGTGCCTTAATTAAAATAGATACCATTTATTTGCATATCTATATAACCCAGTTCTCAAGACTAGTATCTCAAACATACTACTTAGAGACTAAATTAATTAGTAACTCATATGCAAATAAATGGTATCTATTTTAATTAGGGCACATTACATCAGTTAAACACATTTACATTTATTTATGTATAGGTTGTGACTGTGTTGTTACAAATTATCTATAGTACACTAACTGCTTGCTGCATGTTTTCTTATGAGTGCTGGTGGAGGTCACTCACATATTTCTAGTTTGGTTAAAGCAATCTATTTTAGAACTGGAACACAAGGGTCCAGTTTGTTATGAAAGCTTATCTGACTCCCTAAAGTATTAATGTGCTATTCATAGCAAGTTGTTCAGTCTTAGACACAGGGCATTTGGTGCTGAAGCCCATGAATAATGATCCACTTGCACCTTTATTAATATTTTAATATGTGCCATAGTGTGTGTCAGTAGACCCAACGTAAACCAGTTTTCTCTCCCTTATGTTAAATGTTTTATTCAGCACTCAGCTGAACTCTAATCTACATTATCATGCTAACCTGCAAATCGCTGAGCCTAATTATGTGCTCAACTCTTAACCTATTCTATATAGACAGATGCCCCAAAAGCACTGTATGTTTGGTTGTATAACTTTGCTTAATATGATCCATGTGATTTGGCAGACTGAAAACTAGTTAGGATTTGGCATATTGATTTTAGGCATAAACATGAGCACTGCAGATTAATCTATTAAAATATTATAATGAGAGATTATGTAATTACTGGTCTCATTAACTATGTGATGCCTATGAGCACAGTCTTCCATGCACCAATTATATAAATATCATGTGTTTTATTTATGATTTATTTTATTTATTAAATTATTTTTTAATTTAACTCGTTTCGATCTCTTTATTGCTTGTAGTCAATTCATATTCAACTCCAGAATAATTTATGTGTGCCTCATTATATATATGAATACTTTTTTAGTAGACTTAGTGATTAACTATTAATATATTGTTAGTTCACTTAGCCATGTGTGTACATTGATATTAATTTATGTTTAATCCCTGAGTCTCTTGATTTACCCTTTGTGACTGCCTGTCTGTGAGTAAATTGAATTCATATGTAACTTAGGAAATGTCATTCATAGGGAGTGGGTTGAATGTTGGTCAAATCCTGGATCTTCCATCTGGATTCGATCAGTTTTAGTGTGTTTTACCTATACTTTATATTTTGTTGTGTGGGTGTACAAATCCTATCAGTACATAGGTTGTTATTTTTTTCAGATTCTGGGTGTATTGATATATATATAAAATTGTTGAAATTTTTTTCTCCAAGAGTATTTGTATATGTAAATATTTCCCATTCAGTCACTCCAACTTTCAGGGCTACAAGGTATTCTCCAAACCCTGAATAAAAATAGATGTAACATGTTCCCTATATGTGTTATATACATAAAAAAATTTCCCTACCAGATTCTGAACTGTTTTCCACATAACCCTGAATTAATTCATTTCTCCATGCTATGTGTCAACAACCATATATGTATAAATTTTGTTTATTCTTGGATTTTGTTAAAATAGGCCAAGGTTTTGTTATATGTGTGTGTAATATGGGATAAATCATATGTAAAAAAAAAGTTTTTTTTTTCTCACTTGTTAACAATCCCATTAGCTATACTTTAAAATTATAAAATACAATCTACGGAAATTATAAAATTCAATTTATGGATACAAGATTATGTATTCGATATATATATATATATATATCTATATATATATATATATATATATATATATATATATATATATATATATATTATAACCTACACTCCCAACACCGCTCATATACATTATATGAGCGAAATGCCCGGGCTCCAGTTATTAATGAATAGAATATAACAAGATATATGATACAAAATTATTACTGAGACTCTTCACTTAAGTCTATGTTTAGCTCAGCTCAGTGGGAGGCTATAGGAAATTCATAAGATATATGATAAGTAAATGAAAGAAGAAATATTACAAAACATTAAATATAATGTAAATCCTTTTTATTAATTAATTGCATGATAAAGAATCACAATGTTTATTTGTACAATCTATTAAAATATTCTTTCAACTTAATTTCCTCCTTCATCCAAGTATAACATATATCAGCTTGGTATAATTATATTACTAAACAATTCTATGACTTGGCATATCATAATCTAAATGGCTACTTTAATGCCAATCAGGAAATAAACAATAAGATCTCAGGGAATTTGAAACACAGTTGAATTAAATAAAATATATTGGCCCATAATTTATAGTTTTAAATTATAATAAAATGTAATAAAATAAATTGACTAATTGCTTCACTGTGTTTAACAATTAGATAATGACAGAAATGGGGTATTTTAATCTCACATCATCATCTAACAAATATACTAACTTGGCAACTTTTCTTATACGTTTATCAAGTGGCAAATGTTCTTTATAATGTTTGGATTAAGAAAAGCAATATTATCAGACTCCAGCAAATTTGATACTATAACTATAAAATAATATATCTATTTTATAATAGATTTATGAAATGTGGGGATGTGAAAATTGAAACACGAATGTACACAATAATAACTTAAGACACAGTTTTTAATAAATAAACAAATCATTTATTACACTAAATTTAATTTAATATACTTATTTACAGTAAGACTGCTTGTCTTAATGATTTAAAATTCTTAAAGAAACCTTGAACATCAGTTTGGGATTATCCCTATTATATAACATCATTTATACCCTTTTGAAATCCGAAATGAACAACAAAATTTGAATCTTCTAACTTTGCATACTTGTTTTGTTTAAGTGTTTCACTTAAACATACCATTAACTACATAATATATTACATTGATGGCACAATAAATATTTATGAGAGGATTTCTATTAATTAATAAAATAAATCAAACTAAAATATTTGGCCATCAGCAAAGCAACTTTTTCTAGCTAATGAAACAATCATTTTTAATTACATGTCCCTTTCACACATGACAATAAGATCATATTCATTCTGATGGTTTGATGATTTATAATTCCATATTAAATGAATATAATGTGTTTTAAACATTTATTTCCCAATTTAATTTCAATAACTTTATACCTTTATATTCATGATATTGTTCATATTACGTGTGTGTGTGTGTGTGTTTGTCAAGCAACAATAATAGAAAACAATCTTTTCTACAAACTATCCATTCATCAAGAAAATATTAAATAATTACTTCATTTCAGACAATGTCATAAACCACCTAACCAAATAAGACACTAACTTTATATCAAGAATTAATTTAACTATTCATCTGGCCACATATTAAATAACACAGAGCTATATTTTCATGATTATACAGACTACACGTTCTGATGGAAATTCACATGAGGAGTAAATAAACTCTTTACTTAATACTTCTACAATAATTCATCTAATTTTGAATACCCTATTGGTGGGGAACCTCTTCCTCATCACCAAGACTCTAAGAAAAACATCACATAACTTCAAAACTATCATTTCATAATACGGGTATAATATAAACTAGGCACTACTCATGGAAAATTATTAAAATATACTATTTAGGCAAAATCTCTCATTCCTACAAATATAGAATGCAATCAGATTATTTTCCATTCACAAACCTCTTCTACATGTCTAACATTATATTTACATGCTGGCAGATAAATATAGATAACATACTAATCTGTTCAATTCTGTAGAATATGACAACATCCAAAATTTATACATAAAATATTCACAAACTGAACTTTATTAAACAAATGTCATAATTGTGCAAAATAGACACACACATGTGTAGATAAGAATATACACACACAAAAAAATTAATTCTAAGTTATATACTATGCAGATAATATGGTAATTAAATAATACATTAAGGTATTATTTTTAATTCAGAATAAACTTTAAGTTACTTTTAAAATTAAATAGTTATAATTATTATGAATAAACTTTCTTTATCATATCTAGCAAACTATTTTTATATGTTCGTTGATTTTAAAGCCAAAATTCTCATTGTATTCATTAGTACTATGCCAATTTTAGTTTTATTTGAGTACCCATACATAAATCTTGTTCATTAACCTTGTTTCATTGCTCGAATCCAACTCAACTCCAGTTAAAACATAATAACAATAATGCAGCTTAAGGAAAGAGGCACTTTGGGTAAGATTCCCTTTTTATACAATTTTATCATGTAAATTTTTATTTTTAAATATATATAAGAAATGTTGGACAGGTATATCGTGTTATTGCTATAATATAGCACAAGTTTCTTTTGCTTTAATAAATATATAAATCAGATAAATATGTATGGCACTAGGGATCAGAAAGATTGGAAATAAAATGAGTTAGTAGAGATTAAATGAGTTAATGGAATCTATAGTGGGCTGAGGCTGGTAAAAAAGGGTCTATAGGGTCAGTCATTTCTGAGGAGAGAGTGGTGAGGAGCCATACTGATAATATAGTATAAACCTTTTAATAGTACAACAAGAATCAAAATCAAAACAGAGATGGATAGTAACACAAAAGAGAAAATAGTGGGGGTAGAGAAATAGGAGAAAGGAGGGAAAGAGAAAGAAGTCAAACAGGGTGGACTCACAAAGAAAGAATGGATCAGGATGTGGGATGGATGGCTGATTGAAAAAAAATGGGCAGCATGAGACCACCAATATTCTTTGTGTAATAGCAGGAAAGGAGAGAAGGAAGTTTTAAAAATGGAGAAAATGTATCAAAGAAAATTTTAGACCTAAAAGAAGAATGCAGGAAAGGAGAGAAGGAAGTTTTAAAAATGGAGAAAATGTATCAAAGAAAATTTTAGACCTAAAAGAAGAATGCAAGAAGATGATTTTACTTACATGGAAATCCTTCAAATGGATGATCAAGAAAGCAGTGGATCAGGTAAAAACAGTGTAGAGGCTTCACCCCAGCAAGAAATGAGAACATGTGAGAAAGGAGCAGGATAATATAGGGATGAAGGATTAGAAAGAAGTTGGTAGTTTAAAGACACAGGAGATAGTAGAATAAAGTGTCATAAAGATAGAGAAAGGCATAGCTGTAGAGGTAGAGGGATAGAGCAGGATGAAGTGGGAATAAAAGAGAGATAATGGGGATAGTTTAAAATCAGGAGAGAACAAGAAAGAGCCTTTCACTGAAGATCATATTGACCAGGGTACCATAGAGATGAGCCATAGAGATGAGGGAAGACCTGTCTGAGTAGAGTGTAAGGAAGGAAGAACTAGCTGGAGAGAAAGTCAGGGACAGATAGAGAGACTGAGGATAAGGAAGTGATAGATAGAGAGACTGAGGATAAGGAAGTGAGTTATAAGAGAATAGGTGAAGAAAAAAATGTGGGAGAAATTAAAGTAAAAAATCCTGAACATAGTGTTGCATAGGGACAATAGGCACTAGGGAGTTCCAGTCTTGACAGGGGATAATAAAGATAGAAGTGGCTGGAGAACAAGTCATTGAGCTAGAACTGGGTTCAAATAGGGAGACTAAGAACACTGGGAAAAGTTATGAACAAGAACCAGTGAAAAAAGACAGAGAGGGGATTGTGCATGGAAATAGAGAGAACAGAGGGTTTGAAACCAGAGGAAACTCATCTAATAAAGTCTGGGAGTAGTGTTAGATGTGATGAGTTAGGGTTAGTGAAAGGACCAAATGATAAGATGGGAGTTGGGAGTGGATACAGGGGCATACCCTGAAAGAAGACTACAGAAAGCTTGTGTGCAGACTAGACCTCTAGATAATGGTGGATCATAAAACCAAGTGTAAATGGGACGAGCAATATCTCCTAGAAGAAAATGAGCTGGGGGAGAAATTTAAACAGAGAAAGTTGAGTTCAAGAAGCATGATAGAAGATAAGATTCACTGAAAAACACCAATCTTTGAATTAATCACAAGAAAACCATTATATAGGGGATCCATAGGGAGAAAATAATCTTTTAGGAAGAAAATAATAATGGTGATATCAGCACTAGAATAGAAATGACAGCATGGAAGAGGAAAAGAAGAAAGGGACAGAATCCATATAATTTTAGAATAGGGAACCAGGTAAGGGTTCAAGCTCTGAGGCTGAGAAAGGCATGTACTCTGGAACACTATAAATACTTCCAATTCAGGAAAGAACCATACTGGACCCAACTGAAAAATAAGGAATTCCAAAACTGTATGGGAACCGATGAGTTCCATAGATTGAGTGTGCAGAGGATGATCCCCAGATCCTACCTGAATGATAGTAAATAGTGTATGGATCAACCACTTCCCTTATGATTAGAAATATAACCCAATATATCATTGAGATATTTTATTATTAAATAGGTATTTGTTTTTAATTTGTATATTTTCTTGTTGGGTTGGAGCATGGGAATATTGGTCAGGCATAAGGTATATTCAGGCAGGAATGAGTACAACACTAGCTGTTACCAGTAATTCCAAGATTTATCATTGTAATCTAAATTTAAGTAAAAGCTTTTTTTCATTTTTTATAGAAAGTTTGGGGATATGAAACAGTCAATTTTGATTGCTTGCCTGTTTAATTTATTTTACACTTACACTTATACCTATGCCAGGGTTAAACCCTTTCAGAGTACCTACACAAACAATATTGAACAACTATGTATGTGTAATTGCACATATATATGCAACTGATAAAACCTATAATTGGATGGCAGATGTATATATTACAGATATATGTTTGTTTAAAAGTTGCATAGTTTAAAAAAGCGATTTAATTTAAAATTTTAATCTATTTTATCTCTATTTTGCTGGAATCACATATATATAGAATATATTCCAGGTACTGTGATCCCACATATATGGGGCAGAATTAGTTTTATGCTGATGTTAAATTTAGTTTTTAGCTAAATTGTAAACAATTTAAATTAGCCCACCCTGACTGCCTTCATTTGGCATCAGTCTGGTTTAATAGGCTTGAAATTTGACAATAGCATTTCTGAGAATTAATATTTTTTGAAATTAGCTAAGTCATAAAATATAGAACAATAATAATAATGGAGATTTAAACAGTGACATCAGGTTAAGGTTAAATTTTAAGTATTAAATGACTTAGATTTCAGGGGATTTGCTAGCTGCATAAAAAACAAAATCAAGCATATGTTCAGCAGTAAAATTGTATAAATAGTGCAAATTTTGTAAGCAGAGATATATTATCTGTGAAAAGTGCAAGCTGGACCTATACCAATTTTTATCTTTAACATGGTGGGGTAAAAAGGCATAAACTTGCCACATTTTTTGCAGGATGTGGTAAACCAAGGTCTCAAATTGGCCTGTGGTTGCAGTTAACCATCACTGCTGCAATGGAATAAATTATAGCATAGCTATCAGCCTACTATTGTAAGAGGATATCTATGGAAACCTAGTTGTCCACAAGAAAAATAATGCCATCGTCATCATCCAAGTGTTGGAAGCTGCAAAGAATGAAACTGGTAAACTTTCTAATAACTACTGCAGACCTTGGTATATAAACTATTAATTTTATAATATCTACCTAAGCTAGATATATAATAAATAACATTTAGAAATCGGTTTTCTAAGCTCTGTAAATAAACTTGACAAATGCTAATTAATGTAAACTCAATGTTGTCTGAACTGAAACTTATAATTTGAAACTCATTCTTGTAAAATGTAAAACACTAATAATCTAATTTAAGCTATTACTGCAGTCTTTTATGCCTATTTATTCACTTTTAAATTTATTTACATAATTTTATCATTATATGTACTTTAATATGTCAAATAACTTGAAACTGTATTTATATATATATAATTTTAATCTATATTTCACAAAGATATTTTCATATTTTCAATTTAATAAATATTAAATATTTGAATTATTATTCTCAACTCACTGTTTCAAGATCTTATTATTATTTATACTGATTAATTTTATGTATTAATATTATAGTAACCAGTTACATTCTTTATAAAGTTGTAGTTTGCTTAGTTATAGTTATGAATTATAACTCTCTATATATGTAATTTGTACATCACAGGAACTAGCCACAGGGATATTATTAAGCATATTTATAATGTTTATCAGTATTTGCCCTAAAATATGCTTTCTCATCCCTAGATTAATATATATTAGAGATGCAGATTTGGTGTTTAATATGGGTTACTAATTAATTTAGTCCCAATGTAATATGTTTGAGATATTAGTCAACTGAGTTATATAGATATGCAAATAAATGCTATCTATTTTAATTAAGACACGTTAAGTCAGTTAAACACATTTACATTTATATATGTATAGGTTGTGACTGTATCATCACAAAGTACCTATAGTACACTAACTGCTTGCTGCATGTTTTCTTATGAGTGCTGGTGGAGGTCACTCTCATACTTCTAGTTCAGGTAAAGCAAACTATTTTACAACTGGAACACAAGGTCCAGCTTGTTATAAAAGCTTATCTGACTCCCTGAACTATTTATTTTTTATTCATAACATGTCATTTGGTCTTAGGGCACCAGGCATTTAGTGATGATGCCCATGAATAATGACCCACCCACCTTTATCTTTATTAACATTTTAATATGTGCCATAGACATAACCCAGTTTTTTCTCCCTTATGTTAAATGTTTACTCGATGCCCAGCTGAATCCTAATCTATATTATCATTCTAACCTGCAAATCATTGAGCCTAATTATGTGCTCAACTATTAACCTATTCTATATAGACAGATGCCACAGAAACGCTGTATGTTTGTTTGTATAACTTTGGCTAATAGGTTCCATGTGATTTGGCAGACTGCAAACTAGTTAGGATTTGGCATATTAATATAGGCATAAACATAATTGCAGATTATTGTATTAAAATATTATAATGAGAGATTAAGTAATTACTGGTCTCATTAACTAGGTGACGCCTGCAAGCATAGTCTTCCACCTACCAATTACATAAATATCATGTGTTTTATTATGATTTCTTTCATTTTATTTATTAAATTATTTTTTAATATAACTTATTTCATCGATTCATATTCAAATCCAGAATAATTTGTGTACATCATTATATATATATATATATATATATGAATAGTTCTTTAGTAGACTTAGTGATTAACTATTAATATATTGTTGGTTCACTTAGCCTTGTGTGCATTGATATTAATTTATTCATTTAATCCCTGAGTCTCTTGCTTTATCCTTTGTGACTGCTGGTCCATGAGTAAATTGAATTAATATGTAACTTAGAAAATGTCATTCATAGGGTATTTAGTTATGGAGTAAGGTGGAGTGGGTTGAATGTTGGGCAAATCCTGGATCTTCCATCTGGATTCGATCAGCTTTAGTATGTTTCACCTATACTCTATATTTTGTTACATGGATGTGCAACTCTTACCAGTACAGTAGATGCTTTAAGGAGTGATTGGCTGATCTCACAGAGATTCTCTTGATCTCATGCTCCGCTTAAATATATTTTATATATACTTTTGTAAATTTATTGATATTTCATTTTAAATTGACCAGGAATGATGATGATTTGCCATCACTCCTTGTTCACCCATTTTTCCTTCCATCCTACCTCCCCATCCCATTACAGTATATATAAAATTATTTCAATACTTTATTATGTTATCCCATGTTATTTCAATATGGAAGGCTGAATAATATCTTCATTGTTTTTCATATTTGGTATCTACAATCCTCAGTAGAATAAGTTTTCTTTGATATTATCTTCTTGCGTTATTCTTAGAATAAATATATTTTTAGCTATTTATAAATTTGGTTGGTTAGGAAGTTCTATTTAGTTTACAAACTAGCATTTAAATGCAGATATTCAGTATCTATTCTAGAATTGCTATCATCAACAGACTTTTCAAATTTGACAATAGACATTGAATCATAATCTTTATTTCCAGAATCTTTGTTGAGCTTTAATTAAATTATGTTAGATAACATATGATATTGTGTTAATTATTAAAGAGTAGATACCATAAATCCAGTTATGGTAAGATGTACTATTATATTATGCATGGGATAGTGCAAAATCACAATAAAAATATCCAGCTATCTAGTCTAATTAAATTTCTCCAGTGTAATCAACCAAAATATGGAAATAACCAGTAGTTAGTTAGATCATTGATAACAACAATGAGTTCAAGAGATCAATATCTGATGCTTTCATCTAATTAAGTTATATGAATTCTTTTGTGCAGTTAAACCATCTAGTGCATGATTAATTTGGGATTATGGTCTCAAAATCATTTGATAATCAAATGCTTCAAAAATACTCCTGGCAGAATTCTCTTACATTGCCTTTCTCTTTCAAACAACAATCTCTCTCTTTCTAACAATTTTCACTATCAATATGAATATATTCTCTATGGTCTGAAATGAGGTTTTTTTATTCCTATTTATCAATTTCATTATGATATTTCATAGATGTAATTGATATATATTCTGAAAGTTTTATTTTGTATTTTTATTATTTTAAGCATATATCTGGAAGATATGCTTAATTTGCATTTACCAGAGTTTTAATTATACTTACATCTTCATCTGCAATTTTTATTAGAGATCAAGACTAGTATGTCTTATTTCCAAGGCCATAACTTTTCTAGTTGTGTGTTTAATTTTTCTTTTCATATTTTTCTCTATTTTTTTGCTAATTAATTATAAACATTGCAAACTAAATTAGAATATAATTTTTCTATTATTATAGTTTGTTAAAACATCATTTGGTCTATCATATCACAATAACTGACAAAGAAATCTGTGAATATTTAAAGAAATATTTATTTTTAGTTATCAAGTGGGACTGATAGAGAGTCAAGTGATTTTATCACTCCAAAGTGTGAGTAAAGTATAATACTTCCACCAAGCAATTTAACTATAATTTTTATTTTTGCTTCCACTTTCTTGAGTCAGGAATCAATTCAAAAATCTTTTACTTTTCAAACAATGTCTCTCAAGCTCAATAAAAAAAAAAAATTAATTAAACCAAAAAAGCACACATTTATATCAGTAGCTGAAAGTTATGGTGAGAATACTATATTTTCTCTCTTTCTTTGAAATAATATATATCTAAGTATGTGTTGGTGTGTGAATATGTGGCAAATAAGTGTGTTTAATTTAGAATTTTAATAATTTTTGCAATATATATATCTATAGTAACCAAAAATAATTCTTATTATCAAAAACTGTTATTTATACTTACTATTTATATAAATACTATTTCTTAATAATAAAAATTATTATATACATATATTATAACTTTTTAAATTTTATTTAGGTAGAAGGTTAACTTTATGTAAGTAAATTTAATAGGTACCAATAAAGTTGGATACCTACATTCAATGATACATTTATTGATTCTTTAAATATTGCTTCTCATGAAACAATACCGGGATAACTAATTAATGAATTTAAGATTCTTTTCATTTGAAAAAAATAATTTATCTTAATACTAGGTAGCAGTACTGACAAATTAATTTATAAATTGAATTTGTAATTTTAAATTTATTATTATTTTAAAATGAAGGTTTGTTTCAAACTTTTATTATTATTTATTTTTTCATTTTCCTATTTGGTTTTGAAAAAATGTGAGGCAGGAAGAAAGAAAAAAAAAACAGTTTTTTATTGACTTATAAATTACTTTATAAATTAAATTTATAATTTCAAACCTCTTATAACTTGTAATTCGTATATTTGTTTGAAAATTTTAGCATTATTTTCTTAATTCAACTAAATGTTCTGGGCATTCCCACAGAAAAGGTAGCCTTTATAATTTTTTAGCATGCTTTCAATATGTAAAATGTCATAATCACAATATTATTATTTAATTAGTGTTAAGAGGTTTTAAGTACACTTCTTTGACTTTATTTGTCTTTGAAATTTTAAAATTTATTCTTTGGTTTTGAAAAAGTGAGACAAAATATATGATCAGTTGTATCATTAAATTTTGAAACAATACTAAAGGATGAAAATAAAGGTCAGCTACAAATTTTTTATTTTTCACATAAATTTCTTTTTTTTTCTTACAACAATAAAATAATCAAAATAAAAATAAATTGGCATTGTAACAATATATTGAAAATTATTTTACATTGATTACCAACTGATAAACTACAAGGGAATCCCAAAGAAAGGCTAGAAATAGGTTTGGTTCATCACTGTTTTTTTGCTACTATATTTTCCAAAATGTATGATCCAGATAAGACTGTGATAATATATGGGATGTGACTCTCATCTTCTTTTAAAGTACATTTGACACAAAGTGGTTCATTTTCAATATCATTAAGACGATTGTTGTGGCTTGAAAATTCCAATACACTTTCTGCACTAGCAATAATTTCATCATAGAAATATTTGAAAACATATTTCTTTCAAATAATAGTATACAAGTCAGTAAATTGATAACTTTCTTAGATAAAATGGCTAGCATTTTGAGATCATGAGATGTAATTAAAGAACAGGCTTATTTTTACTTTTTTTTTTAAAACTTGTACACACCTAAGTTGTCATCTTTAATTTTAAAAAAATGACAGCAAATATAATTTATAACATATCTTCTGTTTTAATACAATAAATATATAAATATGTACATTGTTAGAAAGAGCAAAGATGAAAAAATGTAATAAAGCTGATAAAATAGTCATTACCTAAAAGAAATTAAGAAAAAAGAGATTTTTAATACTTTTAAATGTTTTAGTTTTATATTGGTTCACAAATTCTAAATTTTGAAAGTTAAATGTTAAAATGACATTTTCATAGATAGCTTCATAACATTTTTTGATGACAAAATATGGTAAAAATGAATTGATTGGTGATTTTCATTTTTATTTGCAAACTCAGATCTTGTCCTTCCATTCAGGATATCTGTTAGAAATACATTTGGTTTTAGTAGGGGCAAAAAATAACACTAAGAATAGTGCATGAGATATTATACGAAGAGAACTTTAGTAAATTTGTAATTTATGAAAAAATATAATTAATTATTATATTATTGAAACATGGAAGGGGGGATGACCTAAAATATGTATTCTTTTCAAGAACAAATGTATATCAAATAAATAAAAATTTCTCTACAATAAAATGAATAAAAACAAAATAAATCAATAAACATCAAAATAAACAAAATTATTATGAGTATGAATTATTTATATGTGTGGGAGATGATGATGTGGACCAACTTAGGAGTGCTGGTTTAGTATGAAATATGTATATTGGGGATCATTTATTCTTTTCACATGTTCATGGTCATGTATATAGCTTGTATGAGATAGAGTGGATGGATTGAGGGAGTTTGAAAGTCTGTGTTCAAATATCCTCCTCTAGTTATATAAAATATACTTGTAAATGTAATCACATGTAGAAGACCATGAGAAAAATAATAGTGAAGATACACACTGTAAACCATGATTAATTGGAGACCTTGAAAAAAATTTCAGACTGTCTCACCTAAAACTGAAAAAATCAAGAGATTATTACAAAATTGTGACAAATGAGTACAATGTTATTATAATCATGCAATAAATGAATGATAATATAAATAAAATCATGTTATATCTTACTATTGCAGGACTGAATAGAAATATGGTTCTCAGTCTAGATAGGCCCCATGGTATATTATAGCTGTGTCATGTGTTTTTATTATTATTAAAATGCAAATTGCCTAAAATTTCAATAAAGCTATCTTGGGTCATAACTTTAGCAAGTCCTGGTTGATGCAGTAATTCATTTTTAGACCAAATGAATTTGAATTTAGTCACACATGATATACTATAAATATGAATTGCCATTTCTAAAAATGCATTCAACTCATACGGTGATAGATTGACCTACTTCAGAACTGCTTTCCATTCTGCAGCATATTTATTGCTTTCAGAACATATGTAATCATATAATATTTTATCAAAAAATAAATAATAAAAATCACTAATTGAATACTCAAGGGTGATGGGAAAATTTAGCCCTGGAGATTTAGAAAATGTTCTGATTGGCACGCATGACTCATAAAGGTTACTACTCAAAATCAAATTTGAGTCCAATCAAGATGAAGGCCCTGGTATAGGCTTAATCGCCATTCTAACCCTCCTTACAGATGACTTCACAAAGCTTTTCTTTCTTTTTTTGGATACTGCACCTTCTCTATTGTCTGATATATCACTAATATTCTCATCTGATGAGCTGCTATAATAAGAAACCTCAGAAATACAGGCAACATCAATGAGGAAATCCATATCCTAATCAAACTCAGAATCAAAAGTAAAATAAGTGGCGAGTGAGTTCATTTTTACAGTTGAAATTTTTTCGAATGATTAAATCTAAAAAATAAGAAAAAAAAATTTATTGACATTTCATCATAGAAAAAATATATATACATCTTTTTAAATACAACAAGAAGGCAGAAAGACAACTTGATACCCATAAGTGTAAAATTTACCAATTCTGTGCAAACTCAATTGAGATCTAAACTTCTGAAAAGGGGCACAGCAGGATCAATTAAAAAAGTGAATGAAATAATAATAATAATAATAATAATAATAATAATAATAATAATAATAATAATAATAATAATAATAATAATAATAATAATAATAATAATAATAATAATAATAATAATAATAATAATAATAATAATAATAATAATAATAATAATAATAATAATAATAATAATAATAATAATAAAAACAAACATGGTCATTTCTGTATCAAATAAATAAATTACTAAATAAACATTCTAATGATATAATTGAAGAACACAAAGTTTGTTTTATTTTTATATTTTATTTTGTGTTGTATTTTTATAAATCTTTTAACTACATATATTTTAGTGTTAAATTTATCGATTATTTATCCTAGTATTACTTCATTATCCCCAACACATTATTTAAATAAATCAAGTACATGTAAAATGGAATATAGGTACCTGATTCTGTGGATACCATTTAATGTTTATATTTATACATTTGTTTTTGTTGATTGTTATTAATTTTCATTACTGTTTTTTTTTTAATATTTTAACTAATAGTACTTTAAAATGTTAATTTTGATTGTTTCTAAATGTTTTAGGCTTTTTATTATTTTTAATTATTAATAATTTTTTGATTGTATTATATTTTGAACATTCTTTTTAGAATTTCAGTTGTAAATCACATTCTATTTTTTATCTAAACCATCAAATATCACATAATCACCATTCTTTATGCTTACACAAGCTTTTTTTCACAGAGGCAAAACTCTCCATACAGTAGTGCCATTCAGTGCAAGCCAGAGTAATCAATGGTTGCAGGATCCTCACTGATGAAAGCCACAAGCTAGAAACTAGTCTGGGGATATTGGATGAGTAGGCACTTGATAGGGATTTTATGCACAAACCTTCCTGCATCCATTGACTACTCTGGATTGCACTGGGTGATGCTATAGTATGGAGAAGTTTGTCTCTGTGTATTTTTTATCCACTTTTTCTTTAAGATTGTGAATAAATATTCAGACATTATACAAACATAATCAACTGTCTATTACTTAGAATATATAAGAAGTTGCAATAGAAATGTCAGAGCTGCAGCTGTGAACCATGAACTTTGAGCTTCAGAAATTGTCATTCTACTAATGCACCAAATCACACAGGCAAAATAATCAAGTGTTTTATTGCTCAGGAATTTTTAAAAAGTTTGAAAATTAAAAATGGCAGTGGAGTCATGATCTATTAACCTTGATCACTTCTTCCACTTCAGTAAATCATGCAGGTCTTGATACACTTATTTATTTATATATATTATGTGTAATATATATATAAAACAGAAATCCGATTTTATTTAAAAGATGAAATACTTGTGAATTCTTATTTAATTGTACTCATGTTTAATATTTTAAGTACAACACGATTACTACTTTTTACATGGAGAAATATAAGATCCTTAATATTTCTTTGTCTAAGAAGCAGTTATATTAGTGAATTAAAAATATTTTCTGTGATGGACGTCATTATTTATTACAAGTATTTTGCAAACATCAATTGATTAATTTTTTAGATTGCTTGTTAAGTGGATTTTTTTAAACTTTTGTATTTTTATCGCCACAGAAGGACTGACTTCAGTGCAAATAAATGCCAAATCACCCTCTTCCAAATAATGATATTAGATAATGTGGTAATTAATGCTTCTGCTTTTTATTGACACACCCATAATCTAAGGCGTGAGTCTAGGTTAATGAACTTTAAAACATACTTTTTTTTTCATGTCATAGCATCAGCCGGAGGTGAACCCACAACCGTCTGCAACCAACTACTTGCTTGCAAGGCGGCTGCAATGACCTCTTGGCTAACAACACTTCCAGGTAGACAGCCTAAAAACAGTTGAGGTGTTCATTCAATAGTAGCCAGCAAATGGAAATATGTATCATCAAATGGAATTGTAATATAGTGTTCACTACTATTGGGACCTCTATGATCATTGTGATCATGATTACCTTTACTTTACTTTATCTGCATTATATTTTAAAATACATTTCCTGAAACAGATAGTGAATCAATGAATATCTTCCTTTTTTGTTTTCTAGAAACTTTTGTTATCTTTCAGATAAAAAATATCAATTTTTATACATCTTATATATAAAGATAGTATAGAAAGTTCAATATCCCACAATATAATTAAACAGGCCAGATCTTTGGTCTCCAAAAAGCACAAATAAATAATACAATTTAAAATTTTGAAAAATGATATATATATGATGTAACAGACAGAAACGTGTGATTCGTTAACATACTGGAGAATTCGACCACCACACAGAATGGTAGCACCATCTAGGTAGCGAAGCCACCCATAGTACTGAGTTCGAACATAGTTTATCGGTTCCACAATACAATCTATGAAACAACATATCTGATGCCACATTAGTAAACATTTCTTTAGGCATGGTGATCAGGGAGATGCAAGAGAATCAAGAATTTTATTTCGAGTTAGCCAATTATAACATTAATCTTAAACATTTATATTACAGAATCGAGGAAATATTATATGGAATGGGTATCGAATAAATAAATAAAGAAGTAACAGCAAACGTATAGTTTGACATTATTTATTGAAACATTTTAATAAT
This sequence comes from Epiperipatus broadwayi, assembly GCA_028023455.1. Taxonomy (NCBI): domain Eukaryota; kingdom Metazoa; phylum Onychophora; class Udeonychophora; order Euonychophora; family Peripatidae; genus Epiperipatus; species Epiperipatus broadwayi. The sequence goes on along the minus strand of JAQFVV010006225.1, from coordinate 8,624,536 downwards.
AAATCATTTACTAATAATATTTGGTAATATTTAAAATTGAGTAACGGAATTTTCCGATACTGTTATATATTAAAGAAATACATTTATTTATTTAGCAACATTTATGCAAAATCATTTTACCAATAATACTTTATATTTAAGACCTCAGTAGCGGTATTTTCCGATACTGTTATGTTTACAAAGAGAAATACATTTATTTGATGACATAATCTAGCTACCTAAAATTCTCGAGCAAGTATTTCTAAGGCATGCCTTTAGGGATTTATACTTTTGCAATACAAGAGTCTAAAGTAAGATTTATAATAGTAGCAGTGGACATATATTTATTTAATTAAAGATATTTACTAATAACTAGGAGCAAACATTTATTTAAGAGTAAATTATGTCACTAATGCAGGGATGGAGTTATACATAGAATAATAAAGTTAATAAATGAAACACGTGGTACGTTTAGAAAGGCGATAGGAAGTGACAGTATATTGAAACTGCAAAGCTGTGAATGAGTTTAGAAAAATGGACTGGCATTTGCCATAGGCCCAAAGAGGTAAGCATAACCAGGGGCAAGTGGTTCGTGCCATGATTGCCTGCTGGCTGCATGATGGTCATCAAGCCCAATGGGAGCATTTATTAGGTCCGCTTGTGTAGGACAACTGGGGTTAATTTTAATTCTATAGAATCTGGAATATTCAAGGCTTGTAGCACATGTATAATGTTCAGATGATTCTGTTAAGATTTAAATATATTTTATAACTCGGCCCTACATTATCAACATTTAATAAAAAACGTTTGTGACTCTCAAAGAAATGCGATTTATGAAATTATTAATTAAAATTTAATAAAATGTAAAACAATATGTAAACTGGGTGATTATTATAACTAATACGTCAGCCATTTGTTAAGCAGTAGACCCCTGCATTACAATAAATGAAGCATTGAATGCGTGTCGATTTATATGAAAATATTAAGTTATTTATGAAAGTACATATTAATGAAAATTTGACACACATCCACTGTTTCAAGCGATCATAGATTTATACTTAGAAAATTATGAGCATGCGATAATTATATAATAAAATGTAGATTTTAGAAACACGTACCCAAGAAAGATAGAGTTAGGCAGGCTAGATTGTTAAAGAAATTTACATAAGATTAATTATTAAATTTATAGTTTTACAAATGAAAATTTACAGTTAATAGTTTATAAATTATAAAAAGGATGAATGAGCTATAGCAGGATATTAGTAGAATACTCTAGAGAATTTGGATACAGGTACCTGTTTTATGAGAAGTTTTCTGATTCAGTGATCAGCAGCAAATTGTTCATGATTCTAGCATTAGCAGTTCTTTACGGTATTTAGGTGATTTAGTTACTTGAATAGCAGCAGCAGTTTTCTAATTGTCCAGGGCAGCAGATCTTCTTTGGTTGATTTTATGGAGGGCATGGGTGTAGGTTCTCAGCAAACAATCGACCATTTCCAGGGAGAATAGTCTTTGGCGCTTTCTACTCACGCATACTGTGGCACATAAAAACAATATATATCTTTGGAGATTCTCAACTGCTCAAGAGCAAAACTAAAGTTCAACTGAAAGTTTCTAGCAAGTTTAAAATGGCCTCATTTCTTAGATCTTATCTTTTACATTTTTGTTATAGTTTATTTTTGGATTCCACTTAATCTTCCCTGAGGATAATCAATGCCTTTTTGTTAAGTTTAATTATAGAGAAAGCTGCCTTTCTATTGTTTACATTTACATTTATATTTTTATTTTATAATTACATTTTAGGGAATTTTTTTCTTTTTAATTAATCTATTATCTCTCACCGACCATTGCTTTTAAAATTTCAAATACAAAAGAAAACATATGATTAATTTTACTTTTAATTAAATATTACAATCTATTTCTAAAATTATTACTAAATGAAATTTAAACAAAGCAACAAATAACGAATTTTACAATTCAAAATAAATGGTTAGAAGAAATCTAAATTATATTATTTATCTTTATTTATTGCCTTAAATTTGATATCACAATGTGTGCATGTTTATGGTAAATTCCACATATATCTATACATTTTTAATATTGCTACACACACAATTTGATACCAAAAAGTTTAAATTTGGGTAGGATAGAGCGGTGAGTGGGAGACAATAGAAAAAAAGGTGAAACCTAAGATTCGAATACGAATCTTACTGTTTCAATGAGAAACTGGATTAAATTTGGAAAGATTTTCATTCTGCAATGCATTGATTTTGGCTGAAAATTATAATTATGATGCATGTGTGTCGAAAAAAGATGAAATAGCTTTCCTTAAACAAGCATATTTTATTCAAGTAGCTCTCATAAATTTAAGAAAGCACCTGCTCAAATTAAGAAGCTTATTAATTAAGACATGTTTTAATGAAATGTTAAAGTAGCAGATTCTTGAGATTGCAGCCATTCACTATCACTTTTAAGGCTCCCACTTCTTATGAACTGCTGAGCAGTAAACTAGTAATTTCATTATATAAAAAAGATTGTGATAGTGAAGATTGAAGATATATTATTATAATACTTCAAACACATCAGTCCTGGATTTAAGGTATTTGGAGTGATTGGGCCCAATCAGGCCCCACACTTGAAAGGGCTCTGCATCACCACCAAAATTAACAAAAAGTTATTTAAGTTTAATATATAGAGGACCCCTCAAAAAAATTCAATCAGGCCCCGCACTTATTGGATCCGGGCCTGGTTGCTGCAGGAATATAATTATTACATTATTATAAAAATATTGTATTATTATTTTTTTTTTTCATATGTCATAGCATCTGCCGGGACGCGAACCCACACCCGTCTGCAACCAACTACTTTCATGCTGCGTCTCTCCTACACCAAACAAATATTGTATTATTATGTGATATTTTATATTAATATTCAAGAAAAAAAGAAAAAGTAAAATGTTCAAATAAAAGGGAGATATTGAACAATTTTATTTCTCAGCAGCAGTAGCAAAAAATAATAATTTGGCTAACATTTGCAGCAACAAGTTGTAAAACTATTTTAAAATTTAGAAACTAACAAATTGTTATGTAAACATTTTGTTATATATGTGTGCTGCTCACCTGTGAAATTGTACATATATGCGATTCTTAAGCAAAATAAAATAAATTGATACCCATAAATTTATAATAAATTAAAGATTTAAAAATATAAATATAATTGCGCTATTACATTCTTAAGTCTATTACATGTTACAGCTTATACTCATATATATATATACATACATATACTACAACAGTTACACATGTATATTATAAGGATATCTTTACAATTTAAACTGTATCACTTTCTACCAAATCCAGATAATTTTTTTAACCAAGTAAATATATGTATATTTTTTAGTTAAAAAATATATAAATCCACACATATATATATAACTTTACACATAATTATATAATTAAAGTGTTAAAATTTTCTTATCATAATAGAAATTTTAAATCCTATATGGGAGGAAAATTTTAACGGTTATTTACAATCTTGTTAACCTCACTTATTTAAGTAAATGATCAAAACATAAACTGAAAAATATGTGTAAGTTTATGAATAGTAAAATACTCCCCCCCCCCCATAAAATTCATATGTATATATAAATTTATATATATATAACTTAAAAGTTAAACTATAAAACCTTAATAAGGAAAGTCAATTCAAATAAATCGTTTTAATAAAATTAAAATATTAAAATGATTATTTTAGATAATTCATATATACATCTATAAAATGATTATGTTTAAATCATTTATATTAATAATAATTATTTAAGTTAAATAATCTTAATAATCAAGACATCAAACCTAGAGATAACCTTAGATCAATTCACATCTTAGCAAGTAAATACAAAGGAAATAAAATTTAGAATCCAATTATTCCATTATTAATTATAATAATTTCAACAATGGACATATATGAAATTATAAAATCAAATTGTCTATTTAGAACATGCTATTGGAAGTCAATTCTACTATAAAAACTGGATCAAATAATTTCTAAATTAATCCTATCTTCTTCCAATGAATTAGCCGCTATGCATAGTCATTTTGCTGTGTTCGAATTCCCATCATATTAAAAGATGGATCAATAATTTGAACAAATCTTCTTGTTGATAAAAATTTTATTAGAAAAAACCTTTAATTTCACTCAATAAAAAGGGTAAATAAATTATTCTTTAATACTATCAATTATAATTTCAAAATGAAATTATATATATTTTGTACTAGGGGGGTGGTTTTATAAAAGAAAATCATCACTTCCGGGGAGGTAAACAAAATCTATCAACTTTAACTCTTTAAATAAAATAATATTATAACATATACTTGTAAACTTTTGTACAAAATATGCTACAATATTTATTATTAATCCCTTCCAATTTATGTATTGCTCCACATGGCCCCTTAGGCAGAGAAGAGAGTATGCAAAGAGCATCTAAATCCAAGCCAGCAGATATATCCATAAAATATATCTAACTGACCACATTTGAAAGAAACAGATTTCTTCTCAATTGTTGAATTCAACACCACATTCAAAGCACTTTTTTGTTTTGTAGAAACATGGGCACCATTTACTTACCCAGAGGATAAATAATGCACTTTGAACAATGGCCACTAATCCAATGCCTAAGATACACCCATGACTAGCTCAGACACTTGTACTAGAATAACAAATTATTGCTTTAATTAGTGGTAAAAATAATTGACCAACAAAATTAAGCTTTAAGTTTAAAGACCATTTATTTACTAAACATTTATTATTCTGATTTTAAATACCTTTATAAAGAATTTAATTAAACTTTATAATGATAATGACATATACCACACACATTCATAATTTATGCAATAAAATATAAGAGAACATTAAATAAATACACGAAATTCATATGATCATACAGCATTAATAAATACATTTCACAAACATGCACATCAGTAGTTCTTTATGCATGCCATAGAGTTCATTATTAATTGACTCTGGAAGGCTTCAAGTTATTGCAATGGCTACTTTAGAAATGAGAGTAAGAAAAATGTTATTACCTAGGATTTTAAAATGTGGACTTAGAATTTTGTTTTCTTCCTGGTTGCTGCTTCAAGCGAGAATATTTCTATCCACCCAGATATGAGGTTTCTTGAGGAGGTTTAATGCTTAGTATTCCAAAGTATTTTTCTTTAAGACATTTAGACATTGACAGCAGATTTTCAAGTTGTTAGGCAGGCATTATTTTCACGGGCAGGTTAGCTGTTTCAATCGGACTCAGGTTAGAGCAAAGTCATATGTTTTCAAGGTTTCTAATACTGCATTTGTCAACTAATCGATTGACAGATTTAATCTGATGTGATCTTGCTGAACTGAACTGCACTCTTTCTCAACTGTTATCTCAACTCAACTGAATCTCAACTGAACTGATTCTCTGATGAAAAACTGGACTATTTATTAATAAGACCTGTTGTCATTTTTGATGTTCACCAGCAATATCTGTTGCTGAAATTCCTTCCTTGTTTTAAATTGCATTCCTCTAAATAAGATTTTAATTACATGTTGTTGGAGATCCTTTAATTAGCAGCCATTGCAAACTTATTATTGTTGTTTTTTTGTTTAACTTAATAGCCATCGCAAAACTTGTTTTGTAGATTTTTAACTTAGTAGCCATCACTGAGTGATTTTAATTTTTAACTTTCATTTATTCCCTTTTAACACGCACACATTTTGCTAAGTTTACAATCACACATATATATTTTATTCTAACAACTCATTTAAATGAAAGGAATTTTCTTTTTTTTTCTTTAACTCAGAGATATTTTTATTTCATATAAAAGATTTACATTTTAAGCTTTTATTTTCTTTACTATTTTAAATGGTAGAGTTATTTTAATTATTTATAAAAGATTCATTTAAACATCTATAGCTTTAACCTTTCCCAAGCCAAACTCTCTCCCCTGAATTAATTTTAAATTAATTCATAAAACTTAATGAATGATGCAGGGTTTAATTTCCCCTGGGATAACAGTATTTTCTTTTTTTTTTTATTTTTAAAAACTCTAAACTTTTAAATTAAACTTCCCTTTATTAAACTTTTAACTATTTATTATCACATTGAAACGTTATGTTGTTTTTATAAAAAATTTCTAATTTTAATAATTTTTAGACAAAATTATCATATGTACCATATGATATTGGTATATTATACCTCCCTCTGTTTGAGAGTAAATGCATCACTCTTGACCATTTTATCTCTGAATACTTTAATTCTTTATTAAGACTTAAGTTATTTATTATTTTTCTAAGTCTACTTTCTAATATCCAACACTTTACATGCTAAGGACAATCTTCAATTATACTTTTCTTATTTCGATGCTGGCGACATTGCTTACAATGATCTTAGTACTGAATAATGACCATGAGGACAGCACTATTTCTGATGATGCAAGGATCTTTTGGAAATGAAGTGGATGCAGATTTTCTGGATTATACCAACTTACATGTATGAAAAACAAAGCTTCGTGTGCTTGTTCTCTTGAATGGACTTTGACAAAGAAAAGGTCTCAATGAATGGCAGGATTCATCTACTGTCCAATTCATCTTATGCTTTGGAAATGAGGTACGAGATATGGGGATTCTCCCCTGAAGACATGATTTGTGGCTTGCACTGGTTGTTCCCAATGCACAATTTAAAAGAGGAATGGTCCCTGACAGTCTGCTATGGGATGCAAAATTTTATCCAGCCAACAGCTTTAACTTATCCTTATCTAAAACTTATTTCAATACTACCCTCATTCCCTTTAATTTCAAATCCTTATACACTCCTAATATACCTTAGATTGACTTTATATTTTATTTATGAACATTACCTTAAATCGTTTATTTAACTTCTTTATTACTGGGCATGTATTCAGAAAAACTATTTTATTTTATTACGATCCATTATTATACAGATATTTTATTTATTTTATTTGACTTGATTACTTTAAACCATTTATTTACTTTCTTTTATTAACTTGCATATATTCAAAAACTATTTTATTATGCTACTTTATTTATTATTTTCTACAGATATATTATACTTATTTATTTAACTTGATTTTATTGATTTTATTTGACCTATTTATGTATGAGCATTTTTCTTTAATTACTATGTGTGTGACCAAAAAAAAAAAAATTTTATTCAATGAAGTTTCCTTTATTATTATTACTTCCAAACATTTCATTTATTATTATTCATTTATTTTCAAATTTATTATTTTAATTGTTAAATAAAAATTTCAGATTTAAATTTATCAGATTTATTTACATTAGAATAATCATATTTGTGCTCATTGTCCATTTCCAGTCTTTTGTTTTTTTATTTTACTATTCCACATGATTACTAACTTTTAAACTATGTCAAGCAGTTTCTTTTTTTCTAGTAGTTCACTAACATAAATTATACTCCATATCCTCATGTTTATCCCTCGATTAAAATTTGTTGCTTTAACTCTTTCCCATTCTGTTCTATTTTCTGCTTTATAGATTAAAAAACCTTTAAGCTTCGCAGACCTTCGTATTTTTCCTAACCGTGAATATTTTTTCCTATTCTTTCTTTTCGTTTTAACCCTATGCTTAAGACGAATCTTTAACTTAACTTTTTAAAATTTTTGTGAAAACTTTTTTATGCTATCTTCTACCTTGAACTTATGTCTCTCTTCTATTTCTTGATCTACATTTCTTTCTACTTTATCTGTTGCAATGCTATCTGATTCTACTATCTCTTGATATACCTTTTCTAATTTGTCCTTATCTTCACTTATATCTCTTACTAACTCAACTTCTTTTTCTATATCCTGACTTTCTTTAACAGTATCTAACTCTATAATTTCTTGGTTCTTCTCTATGTTTCCTGTTATCTCACATCTTATTTCTGCAATGAGTTCTTTAATTTCTCTCTTCAATTCTGCTTTGAGTTCTTGTTGACTTTGCCTGAATTCCTGACACATTTCTTCTTTGAGCTCTTGTTGACTTTGCCTGAATTCTTGACACATTTCTTCCTTCATATTCATCATCATTTTGATCATCATCTGCATCTCAGATACTTCTTTCTCTTTTTCCACTAACTGGGGATTCTTAAAAAATATAGAACTTTCTTTCAGCTCCATTTTTCAAAAATTTCAATTTCAAAGTTGTTTTTGTTTGTTTGTTTATTAAACTAGCGCTTATGTTAAACTAAATTTAAATACTACTGTTTATTTATTTCTTTTAAAATGGAACATATGACTGACTCCATCCCTTGTCCTTTTTCTCTACTCATTCTTAATGCCTTAACTCTGCCCCAAAAATCTGTCTTTAATTTAACAGAATAATTTATTTTAATTAACATAAATGTCAAAATCTCTTTTCATTTAAAGAAAAAAAAGTTTCACTCAATTCTTTTTTTTAAAATTAAACCACTTTAAAATATGTAATTTAGATTTTCTTTAAAATTTTTTATTTTCAAATAAGAAACAAAGTATTTAATTACTGTCATTTCTTAGGTTCGGCCCAACATTGGGAGAAGCCATTTTGTACCCAGGCGAGGGTTTTATAAAAGAAAATCATCACTTATAGAAAAGTAAACAAAATCTATCTACTTTAACTCTTTAAATAAAATAATATTATGACATATACTTGTAAACTTTTGTACAAAATATGCTACAATATTTATTATTAATCCCTTCCAATTTATGTATTGTTCCACTATGGCCCCTTAGGCAGAGAAGAGAATACTCAAAGAGCACCTGAATCAAAGGCAGCAGATATATACATAAAATATATCTAACTGACCACATTTCTTTTTGACTGTTGAATTCAACACCACATTCAAAGCACTTTTTTGTTTTGTAGAAACACAGGTGCCAGTTACTTACCCAGAGAATAAATAACATGCTTTGAACAATGGCCACTAATCCAACATCTAAGATACACCCATGACTAGCTCAGCCACTTGTACCAAAATAACAAATTATTGCTTTAATTAGTGGTAAAAAGAATTGACCAACAAAAGTGAGCTTTAAGTTTAAAGACACTTTATTTTCTAAACATTTATTATTCTGATTTTAAATACCTTTATAAAGAACTTAACTAAACTATATAACGTTAATGACATATACCACACACATTCGTAATTTATGCAATAAAATATAAGAGAACATTAAATAAATACACAAAATTCATATGATCATACAACATTAATATATATATTTCACAACATGCACATCAATAGTTTTTTATGTATGCCATAGAGTTCATTATTAATTGACTCTGGGAGGCTTCAAGTTATTGCAATGGCTACTTTAGAAATGAGAATAAGAAAAATGTTATTACCTAGGATTTTAGAATGTGGACTTAGGATTTTGTTTTCTTCCTGGTTGCTGCTTCAAGTGAGAATATTTCTATCCACCCAGATATGAGGTTTCTTGAGGAGGTTTAATGCTTAGTATTCCAAAGTATTTTTCTTTAAGACATTTATATATTGACAGCAGATTTTCAAATTGTTAGGCAGGCATTATTTTCATGGGCAGGTTAGCTGTTTCAATCAGACTCAGGATAGAGCAAAGTCGTATGTTTCCGAGGTTTCTAACAATGCATTTGTCAAATGATTGATTTATTGATTTAATCTGATGTGATCTTGCTGAACTGAACTGCACTCTTTCTCAACTGTTATCTCAACTGAATCTCAACTGAACTGATTGTCTGATAAAAAACTGGACTATTTATTAATAAGACCTGTTGACATTTTTGATGTTCACCAGCAATATCTGTTGCTGAAATTCCTTCCTTGTTTTTAATTGCATTCTTCTAGATAAGCTTTTAATTACATGTTGTTGGAGATCCTTTAATTAGCAGCCATTGCAAACTTATTATTGTTGTTTTTTGTTTAACTTAATAGCCATCGCAAAACTTGTTGTTTTGTAGATTTTTAACTTAGTAGCCATCACTGAGTGATTTTAATTTTTAACTTTTATTTATTCCCTTTTAACATGCACACATTTTGCTATGTTTACAGTTGCACATATATATTTTATTCTAACAACTCATTTAAACAAAAGGGATTTCCTTTTTTTTTCTTTAATTCAAAGAGACATTTTTATTTCATATAAAAGATTTACATTTTAAGCTTTTATTTTCTTTACTATTTTAAATGAAAGAGTTATTTTTAATTATTTGTAAAAGATTCATTTAAACACCTATAGCTTTAATCTTTTCCAAGCCAAACTCTCTCCCCCAAATTATTTTTAAATTAATTTGTAAAACTTTATGAATGATGCAGGGTATAATTTTTCCCTGGGCTAACAGTATTTTCTTCTTTTTTTATTTTTAAAAACTCTAAACTTTTATATTAAACTTACCTTTATTAAACTTAACTATTTACTATCACATTAAAATGTTACATTGTTTTAATGAGAAATTTCTAATTTTAATAATTTTTAGACAATATTATTATATGTACCAATATGATATTGGTACAATATATATATATATTAATTCGAGAAATTCATAATAAGATCATTCTAAATTGAAATCATAAAGAAGATAAATTTTGTCAAAAACATGTGTATAAATTAAATTATATTAAAAAGATAACAAGTATATAAAATGCATTGTGAGTAAAAGCCATTTTGCCATAGGATTGAATGCTATTGTTTGATCTGAAAATAATGTAATTGTTTATTTCCTACTGAAATGCCCAAACTATATGCATGCTTCATCTATATAATTAAAAATGCAAATTTATATTGAAATAATTTATGGAAGATGTCAACATCTTATAAGAAGAAGAATTCTGAATAATAGAATATATTGATTGACTCACCGAAGATTGATAACCAGGGTATAAAGAAATTTATCTTTAATGAACATTAAGAACTTTATTCTTAATGGACACTACTTCACAAATTATGAAAATGAATGGGACAATACCATAAACTTTTAATATATGTTATTTTATATGTGTCATCAGCTTCCGACATCTAATTTTATATCCTTTGTTTTCAAAATTCATTTCTGTTAAAATAGTCCATTTAAAAATGTTATTAGATGAAGAGAAATGGAAAGATCATTGATTTAAATACTTTTTAAAATAAAATTTAGGTCTTCCCACAAAGCAACTTGACTGAGATAAAAATAACTTAGTATGGAGATAAGATTTTATTATTCTTCATATTGATTTCATCTTTGACAGAACATAAATTTTTGTTTATTATTAACATAATTAACTAGTAATATTTGCTTATTATTTTTTGTGTAAATGATTAATATCATTGGGTGAAAGATCTTTTATTTCATAATAATAACAACACATAGAAGGAGGTTCTTATAAAATTGGAATTTCTATACAAGGATTGGCTAATGTAAAATCTTCATTTATACATACAATGTTAATATTAAATTTATTTAGTTAATATTATATTTTGTTTGTTGAATTTATAAAATTTTATTTGTTTTACAATTTATTAAAATTTGGTTAGGTTATAATACATATCTACTATGGGAATAGAGGAAGGTAATATTTTAATTTGATATTATAAAATAGTAGAAATGTACGTAAAGCACTTACTATATTTTTTATTTGAAATAAATTTAAATTGTTATCTGTTAATAAATATGTTAAAGTTTGTTTTAAATTCAACGAGGTCTCTGATTGATTTTAATTATTTATTTATTTTCTGAAATAAAGTAAGATACGAATACACATACTCATATACATGTATCATAGTAATTTAATAACTTAATAATTTGGTTAAAATTAATTTTAAAATTGATTGAGATTATATTAAGTACTATTACTAATGTAGGATATTGATGAAAACACCTGAAGAGAGTTCAATGAAAAACTACCTGAGTTCGAATACTGAGCATAATGGAACCATCTACAAAGGTGAAAATTGAATGAATTAATCTAAATTGCATCTGTATTGAATATTTAATTCGAAATTATGTTGTTTGAAATGGATTTAATCTTGAATTAAAGTTAGATTGTATCATTCATAGCATCCTATATAAAGACTCTAAATCTGATTATAGTTAGATGTAACTATATCTTTAAATAAATATACAGATATATAGATATATATATATATGCTCAATGGGGTTTAAAGATGGTACAAGTGCTATCATGGGATATAGTGGGTGAAATGGGCTTTATGATAGAATATATCATTTCAACTGTAAAATTTAGAAATTTAAATGTTTAATATTTCAATAATTGCTAATGGTATAGTAATTAAACTTGAATTACTTATATTTTTGTTGAAATACTTTTAATATTGAGCAACAAAACCAAAAACAATTGAAGAAAAAAAAGTGATTCGAATGTTTTGTTTAAAAGTACAAGAGGCAAAAACCTTGTACTATGCATACCCAAAAAAGAATTTCCACGAATATTCATCATATTCTACTACCATGTGCACTACTTCCCAACTATCTAATGATCTGTCATGTGTCTGGTATCAATTGAATCATGATCACAGACTCAAATGTGATTAATAAAACACTGATGAGTTAAAAAGAACTGGAAAAATGGCATAGTTTTTTCACACTCATTTATGTTATTTTATTATTCAAAACTGGTGATGCCACAACAGTATACATTATGAGATGATGTTCACAAGCTTGTTCAATTTTATTAGTTTCCCATGTGGCATATGAATACTGTGTTGGAAAGAGCTGCTGTGTACATTTCATTGCTTTTTTTTGTTAAATAGTTTGCAAGTCCTTATAATGTTTCTATGTTGCTTCTTTTTTTCTTATAATTTACAAAAATATACACGTAGGAGGAAATAGCCTATTAGCCACCAATTTGACACCTCTGATCTAGATAAATGTGCCAATGTGGTGAATATCTTCTTTCTCTGCCAATGGATTGAAACAACATAGTTAACCTTCAGAATTTCCAGAAAAAAATAATAAAAAGCATATGTGGATATTGAAGTTTTTATTCAAATTTTAAAATTGCTTAAAAATTGTGTGATCACATTATGGTCAAGATATATGCAATTATAGAGTTGTACTTATTGGAGCTGTAAATCAAACCATATGCAATAGTTAGTGTAAAAAAATTTAAATAGCATATTTTAAAGATTGTTTGATTATAAAAATTTTATTGAAAAATAATTTTTATTTCCTAGTTAATGGTGTTAATACTGATTGTCATTATTATAATCTGTAATAATTTTTTTACATTAATATTGAAACAGTTGACCTTAGTTCAAGGTCGAGTTTCACGATTTTACTACAGTACATGTGTCATCATGCTCCTTTTTTTTGTTAATGTAAAATGTATATATTAGATAATGTTGTATCTTTTAAAAATGTATATTTTTATTTAATACGTTATAATTTTCTTTTTCATAAAACAAAATATAAATTGAAGATAACTGTCTGAAATAATTAAAAGGGTGGGGAGTTTGTCTCATGATTTTAAACAAGGAAATTGTAAATTAAAATTAAAAAAGTAAAAACTAAAACAAAGCTAATGCATTTTAGTTAGCTATTAACATTGTTTTATTCAAATTCATTTCCAAACAGGAAATGGATTTGAATTGATTTTAGACAGTTATCCTAAAACTGAATCTTTACTAACAATAGAGTAAAGATTCTCCTAGAATAGAGATCCATTAGAGGCAGGAAATCTATTTTAGAATAAATATTCTCTAAGGGGCCAAAAGCTGATATAAATAAAGCTAAAAATCTATTATGTTAGAGTTGGGCTAGTCATTTCTAGGTGACTCCACATCCGTTTGAAATTTTGGAGAGCCAAGTTGCCATCCGCCATCTTCAGCAAAGCCTTGCCGCAATGTAGCCCCAAAGAATGCCACCTGCCACAGCAGATTCGCCAGTGCTTCCAAAGAATCCTGAGGTAACCAGCCAAAGACTGTATAACCACCTTATCCACTTTAACTATGTAATTTAATTTGTAAGCTAATAATTTTGTTATATTTAATGTTTTTTTTTAAAGCTTTGTTAACCGTTTATATCAATTCTTTGCTGCCTAATTATTATTTCATCCAACTCAAGCTTATTATTATTTTTATTAGTTAGTGCGGTTACGATTTAAGTTTGATAATATTTTCTTCCTTTATTTATAAATGCCACTAAAACTTAAATTTACGAACTTCTATTAAAAAGGGAAGGGGTGGGGAATTAAAGTGAGTTCTTATTAATTATTTTAAATACTTTGTAAGTTTGGGTTATATTTTAAATGAATATTTTTATTTAAATGTTTTGTCGTAAATTTATACAAGATGTATAAATATTTTTGCAATCTGGGGTGGCTATTGGTGTCCGTTAGTGTTATAAAATTTCTTATTGATCATCATTGCCACAAACACTGGCGACTTAAACTGAGTTTGATAATTTGTACTCTTGTAGTTTTGCTTCCTGTGCTTAAATATTGGTTCAGGAAGGAGGAGCAATGCAAGCTTTATTAATGTTAGTTAATTTATAATCAATGACTTTATATTACGTAGGTCATTATACTCATATGTTATTACGTATTTGTTGAACCATTTAAGGCTTTTCTTTAATAGTTAAATTTATTGATTTTATATTATTATGATAGCGTTGCTAGCATATATCTAATTATTTATAAGCTGCATACAGATTCGATCTGATTCACTTGTACCTCACTCCTGGGAATCACGATCATTTCGCTAGTCATTCTTCTCCTCCGAGTATATATATTATATACTGCTTTGAATCACCTGTACCTCACTCCAGGGATTCAAAGCCTCATCATTCATATCCTCATCATAAAGAAGTCCATGTTTACTTTTAGATCACACAGGTTAGAGTAGATGAAGCAATGTATAGTTTGCCATGGTGCGGCCTATAGTATCTTCCTACCAACCTTTTCTTCCTGTACCGTTTCAGCAGAAAGCTGGCGTGTACCATCATTATAAGAAATTGTAGAATGATCTTATCCTGCCAAATGTGCCCTTCCCTCTCGATGATATTATGCTAGCACCACCATTTCTTATAGTTAGTTTCAGCCTGTTTATCAAAGTAAAATCGTAGTAATATGTGATAAAAAACATTTTCTCTCTATTTGTTGGCATTTAAACCCAACTTTTTGCGAAGCTGCCCTCCCTCTTTACTGAAATAAACTTTCCCTGCAAATATTGAGTTTTTGCTATATCCCATCATTAAATGTTGAAATATAAAAGAAATAATGTTTTATGCTGCTGATTAAAAATGTATCCGCATTGTGATTATTATAAGTGAAATATCTAAATAAAAACAATAAACTTATGTATTAAATCTTTTAATTAGCGAAACTCGATTATATCATTATATATGTATTTTATGTATAAAACGGCCACCAAACCACTCTGACAAATCCGTCTCTTGTAACCGCCATACTAATTTAATATTTGTCAATATCAATATAATCTTAATAATATTCTTTAATGTGTATAATCAAAACAGTTTTATAAGTATAGAGTCAATTATATATATCTAAACTCATCATCGTGTTAAAATAAATATTTATATTTTAAACTTAATCCAGTTGTTGTGATCTCATTATTAATATTTATATTTATGTATACTCATAATTTAAATCTTGGGCTCACTCAATCTCTCATCATCATCACCAGTTGAGTCTCATGTAAAATGTTGTAGCACTGGGCTGGGATGTAATGAAATTATGTGGTATCACCGTAGGTGTTGTTCATAATGTTATAGATTTGGGGAATGGGCAAATAGGTTAGAATTCATGATTGCTCCTGACCTATGTATCTTGCGCATGATTGGATTCGGGTAGTTTTGCCTAGATTCTAAATCTTGTTGGATGGACATACATTTTTGACCAGTACAGTAAATTTTTTTTCTCCCAGGTTTGGATGCCCATCTGTGGGGCATTTTGAAATTCCCACACCCTGCAATACCCTATAGAGCGTTTGATATATATATATAATTTTTTTTTTCTGTTTCAAATAATAATGAATAATATATATGTAAGTTTTTTTTTCACGAATTGTACACCCAATTGCTGTAAAGTTTTCTCTTGAATTTACACATCCAATAAGATAATGTAGTATACATATATGTCAAAGAAGGTTGTAATTATCAGCACATTTTTTTAAAAACAAAAAGTAAGACAATTCTTACAAAATATGTATTGCTTATAGATGAAAATTGAGTGACCCAGCTTCTACTTGTACATTCTGTGGGACCTTGTCAGCTGGCGCCCTCATAAAGTTGCCGACAGGTGTCAGTTTAACCAAAAGACTGTTTCTTACGAAGCTCCTCGTAGACATCTGACGTCACTCTAACTCTGCCAGTTCTTATGCTAAAATATTCGTTTTACAGGTATTGAATAGATTTTTAAAAGTTCTGTAAGATGGTGACCTCTTCCGATTTATTTTACAAGTAAAAAATAAAAAAAATGCATTTAAACCTAAACAAAGAAAGAACATGAGTTTTGATTGGTTCTTAGCATGCTCTCAGCCGAAAAAGACATTCTGATTGGCTGGAAAGAACAAAGAAACCGCCTGATCAAAAAAAATAAAGAAAAACGCTGAGATTTTCATTTCGAATATGATTTTAAAGTATTATAAAAGAATATTTTGAAAAATTACAAATTATTTTCGAGAGAATACTAAAAAAACAAAATTATTTTCGAAAAATATTGAAGATTTATGTAAAAATATTTAAGATTTAGTAAAAAGAAATATTTACTTTTCTATAACGTAAAAGTCGACCTTTTTGTTTATATTATAGCTTTTATGTTGCCGAAATTGAATATTTTAGAATAAATAAATAGCAATTTATTTTTGAAAGAACTTTCGTTCTCTTCATAACCTGAAAAATTAGTAATATACTTTTTATAAACGTATCTGAGTTGAATTTAATATTATAGGCGAATATGTTTTAACAATAGGCTTTGTCTTCAGTTTGTGAGTTGGCCAATTAAAAGATTTGATTTTTACCTCATACAACCAATAATATAATTAGCGGTTAAAAGGTTAAAACACAGAAGCAGAAGGTGAATTTGAACCTGGATTGAGTGGTTGATAGTAGAGAATTGATTTTAATTATGAACAAATATTTATATAGCAATAACCAAATGTAATAAAAGATAATGATTATGTAATAATAACAAAACTTCAAGGATTCTCTAGGTGCAGAAGAACAGCCAAGATAAAATCCAAGTAATACGGTAATTTTTTTTCTTTCAAAGATTTTTTTTTGCTTATTATAAATAGTTAATTATAATCATATATTAGTGAACCACATGTATTTTATATATATAATGTAGGCAACAGTTCAGGATAGCAAGCAGATAAAATAAACTATAAGGGAGCAACGGAGAAGAGTGGGGCAGGAGATAGTTGAAGATGGGGAAATTAAGTTTAAGAAACTTTAGTGCGAAAGAACAGGGCACTATCGTAGCATTGTTTTTTGTTGTTGTTGTTGTTCTTATAGATAAATATATTAAATAATGTTTTGAAAGTAAATTGGTTGTTCTTCAGTCATGAATAGATTCGAAGTAAAGGCATTTTTTTAAATTCATTTATTTTGTTTTTCAGTGTAAGTGGAAAGGAATGAAACATTCGATCTTAGTTCAAGGTCGAATTTCACGATCCTACTACAGTACACATGTCATCATGCTCCATATTTTTTTTTGTTAATGTAAAATGTATATATTAGATAATGTTGTATCTTCTAAAAATGTATATTTTTACTTAATACATTATAATTTTCTTTTTCATAAAACAAAATATAAATTGAAGATAACTGTCTGAAATAATTAAAGGGGTGGGGTGTCTCATGATTTTAAACAAAAAAATTGTAAATTAAAATTAAAAAAGTAAAAACTAAAACAAAGCTAATGCATTTTAGTTAGCTATTAACATTGTTTTATTCAAATCCATTTCCAAACAGGAAATTGATTTGAATTGATTTTAAAGTTATCTTAAAATTGAATCTTTACTAACAATAGAGTAAAGATTCTCCTAGAATAGAGATCCATTAGAGGCAGGAAATCTATTTTAGAATAAATATTCTCTAAGGGGCCAAAAACTGACCCAACTCTAACATAATAGATTTTTAGCTTTATAGCTAAAAATCTATTATATTAGAGTTGGGTCAGTCGTTGCTAGGTGACTCCACGTCCGTTTGAAATTTTGGAGAGCCAAGTTGTCATCCGCTGTCTTCAGCCAAACCTTGCCACAATGTAGCCCCAAAGAATGCCGCCTGCCACAGCAGATTCGCCAGTGCTTCCAAAGAATCCTGAAGTAACCGGCCAAAGAATGTATAACCGCCTTGTCCACTTTTAACTATGTAATTTAATTTGTAAGCTAATAATTTCACTATATTTAATGTTTTTTTTTAAAGCTTTGTTCACCGTTTATATCAATTCTTTGCTGCCTAATTATTATTTCATCCAACTCAAGCTTATTATTATTTTTATTAGTTAGTGCGGGTACGATTTAAGTTTGATAATATTTTTATATTTTCTTTATTTATAAATGCCACTAAAACTTAATCTTACGAACTTCTATTAAAAAGGGAAGGGGTGGGGAATTAAAGTGAGTTTTTATTAATTATTTTAAATATTTCGTAAGTTTGGGTTATACTTTAAATGAATATTTTTATATAAATGTTTAGTCATAAATTTATACAAGATGTATAAATATTTTTGCAATCCAGGGTGGCTATTGGTGTTTGTTAGTGTTATAAAATTTCTTATTGATCATCACTGCCACAAAGACTGGTGACTTAAACTGAGTTTGATAATTTGTACTCTTGTAGTTTTGCTTCCTGTGCTTAAATATTGGTTCAGGAAGGGGGAGCAATGCAAGCTTTATTAGTGCTAGTTAATTTATAATCAATGACTTTATATTATGTAGGTCATTACACTCACATGTTATTACGTATTTGTTGAACCATTTAAGGCTTTAATAGTTAAATTTATTGATTTTATATTATGATAGCATTGCTAGCATATATCTAATTATTTATAAGCTGCGTATGGCTTCGATCTGATTCACCTGTACCTCACTCCAGGGATTCAAAGCCTCATCGTTCGTATCCTCATCATAAAGAAGTCCACGTTTACTTCTAGATCACACAGGTTAGAGTAGATGAAGCAATGTATAGTTTGCCATGGTCTGGCCTATGGTATCTTCCTACCAACCTTTTCTTCCTGTACCATTTCAGCAGAAATCTGGCGTGTACCATCGTTATAAGAAATTGTAGAATGACCTTATCCTGATCAAATGTGCTTTTTCTCTCGATGATATTATGCTAGCACCGCCATTTCTTGTAGTTAGTTTCAGCCTGTTTATCAAAGTAAAATTGTAGTAATATGCGATAATAAAACATTCTGTTTTCTCTCTATTTGTTGGCGTTTAAACCCAACTTCTCACAAAGCTGCCCTCCCTCTTTACTGAGATAAACTTTCCCCACAAATATTGAGTTTTCACTATATCCCATCATTAAATGTTGAAAATATAAAAGAAATAATGTTTTATGCTGCCGATCAAAAATGTATCCGCATCGTAATTATTATAAGTGAAATATCTAAATAAAAACAATAAACTTATGTATTAAAATCTTTTAATTAGTGAAACTCGATTATATCATTATAAATGTATTTTATGTATAAAATGGCCAACAAACCACTCTGATAAGTCCGTCTCTTGTAACTGCCACACTAACTTAATATTTGTCAATATCAATATAATCTTAATAATATTCTTTAATGTGTATAATCAAAACAGTTTTATAAGTATAGAGTCAATTATATATATCTAAACTCATCATCATGTTAAAATAAATATTTATATTTTAAACTTAATCCAGTTGTTCAGATCTCATTATTAATATTTATATTTATGTATACTCATAATTTAAATCTTGGGTTCACTCAATCTCTCATCATCATCACCAGTTGAGTCTCATGTAAAATGTTGTAGCACTGGGCTGGGATGTAATGAAATTATGTGGTATCACCGTAGGTGTTGTTCATAATGTTATAGATTTGGGGAATGGGCAAATAGGTTAGAATTCATGATTGCTCCTGACCTATGTATCTTGCGCATGATTGGATTCAGGTAGTTTTGCCTAGATTCTAAATCTTGTTGGATGGACATACATTTTCGACTGGTACAATATCTAAATTAATATTCTTTGTTAATTGCAAAAGATATTTAAATTACAAGTTAAGAAGAAAATTTTTTTTTTCTTATTTTTGTTTTTGTCTCCCTTCTCCCCCAAATTTTAATTTAAAATTGCCAATCTGTAATAGTCTTTGCCAGAATGAAACAATCTAATTCAATTAATTTAGGAGGTTGAATGTTAAATATATTGTAACAGAATAAAAATGAATGACAATGTGAAATGATAACTTTAATATAATCTGAATGAAAATATAGCCCAATCATTGGTCGCCATTTGTAACTGAATAAAAATATATTCTGAAGTTGAATGCCATTTGTAAATGAATAAAAATATGGGTCAAACTGTATCTTTAGTCATAGTCTAATTATTGATTACCATTTACAACAGAATAAAAATATTTTACAAATGAAGAACAATCCTAATTTATTAATGCCTGTGAATTGTAGCATCATTTGTAACAGAATGAAAATAATAAACTAAATTAAAATAAATATCAATTAATGAATAACAATCCACTACTTAAATTAATGAAAACATTATAATAATATTTGTTGTAATTAATGATTTGAAAAGTTCACACTCATTACATAAGTAATATATATTAAGGGTATAACCTTAAGACTATACACCTAAAATGCGACAGTAGGGATCTCTACAAATATAAATACAAGGTTAATGACTTTTATGTTTAGCTTTGCAGAGGTCCCTACTGTCACATTTTAGGTGCATAGTCTTAAGGTTATAGTCTTAATATATGTAACTTAATATTTGTTGTAACCTCATAGATCCCAATAGCATTTAGAATGGATAGAAAACAAATAAAATCATTACTTCAAGCTATCCTAAAATATAAATATTATTTGCAATTGATTAAAGATAAATCAATAAAGCCAAATATCATTATCTTATAAATAACAATATATGCATATTATATAGATCTCTTATAATAGAATGAAAATAATAATAAAGAATTATACAGATATATTTTAATATTCCTTATGCATCAACACACTGTTTATAATAATACAAACTTATACTAAAAGTTAAATATTTATATTTAAAGAAAATAATTCAAGCATTGGTGGTCAAGAGGTCAGCAACAGCTGCTTTATGAAGCAGTTGTCCCAGGTTAGCAGGTTCACATTCTGGCTGATGCTATGACACATGAGAAGAAAAAAGTAATTTATGGATGAATGAAATAATAATTTTAATATGCCCTACAAGTTTACAATATCAATGATATCTAACTAAATATATAACTTAATAATTGATTTCTGATTGCAACTGAATAAAATAAAGAATAATGCTTAGCCTTGCTATTCCGATAATACCATTATGCTCTTATTAATTAAGTCAATTATAATAAGACTAAATACTCAATAATAATAATAATACAAAATCAATTAATTTAACATATCTCTCCACTTTCACCAACTTATATCATTATAAAATAAAATCATCATATTAGATGACATTAAAATTTATAGTATCCAATCACATCAATATATAAAATAGACAATGGATTCCTATTTGATGCTTATTCAAGCACAATTGATCAGTCATATCCAATTATTCTTCAAATTAATAAAGCTAAATTATTGAAACTTTAGACTATAATTGTCAAAGCATAAGAAAGATTATAGTCTTTATTATAATCAGATATTAATATTAAAATTTGATGTTTAAACTGAATTTATAATCCACATTAATGAACTATTAATATAATTAAAGCAAATCAATCTAATTTGTAACAGAATAAAATATACATCTTTATGACTGTATACTGACTTAATATAATATTTATTTTAATCAATAATGATTCAAAATAAAATGTGAACATTTAATTGCAATTACCTTTGCTCATCTTCAATGATTATCATATCTGTACCTTTATCAATCATCAAATCAATCCATACATAATTTCTATTTTAATATAATTATTTGCTACTAACAAAATAATTGCAAGAAACTTCTTATTGCTATATAAAAATCTATACCTGTTCAGATAATAAACATTAAATTCAATACAAAAAATGATATATAATTGTATTCTCTTACCTATCTTAAGTTTTGGATTCCAAACTATTTTGTAACTGCTAATAAATTATGTGGTATAGTCAATTAGTGAATATCATCTCATCAAAATAAAATTAACCAATAAATTTTCATTGTAAAATTTAATGACAATGAAGTAAGTTTGCTTGTTTTAAATTAATTCAAAATGTAGTAACAAATGAATATAAATTAAAATATATATATTCATGACAAATAAATGATTAAAATATATACACGTGATCCAATTATGCTTTATGCAATAGGTTTTTAATTGATATTAATTCTTTTAAATTAAATAGATGATTGTATATCAAATTTCACCTATGAAATATTAAACTAAAAATGTATATTTAGATAACACGGACATGTTATTAACTCATGTGCACTTTTCAAATATAAGAGAGTCAAAAACATTCTTAATGTTCATATATATATATATAAATATAGTTAATAAAAATAAAAATATAGTAAAAATGAATGAATCTACATATTCATTCACATTATTCTAAGGGAATAAAATATTTAAGAAGATAAATATTTTTTAAAATTAAAATAATAATTACTAAGTAATGACATATAAATATGAATTTAGAAAAACATTACCTTCTTATACTATAAGCATGCAAAAAAAATCTCTACTTAATTTAAATTATATTACTGTTTATATAATAATAATTATATATATATATTCTAACCCAATAAGTTTATTAGAAAATTTATTAGTTTATTTTAATAGAAATTTAATTATTTATTTGTTTTATTTGCACCCAGGACACTAATTTTTCAGGTTGTTGTTAAGGCAACCAAAATAAAGCAACATATCCATTAATTTTCCAATATGATCTAAAATACCTTTCATATAATACAATTGTACATTCAATTCTCTTAAGCCATGCCACGATTGTAATAACAACAATAATTGATCACTTATTAATTTAATGAATAATTATAATAATATTAATCTCAGGGTTCTTTGTTTCATGTAAGGAAATGCTCGGCAGTATTGTGTTGTCGCATATGACTGGCATTCTGGTCGGCTATAGGAAACATTTATTTTACTTAAATTCAATGTGTCTTCATCTCTCATATCCACTGCTATATTATTTAAAGAGATGATAATTCTATTCAATAATGACGTATAATTTTGAATAACACAGCCTTTTTTTTTTTTCAGAATCTCAGTCAGAATAATAAAAAGACAAGGGTTCTTTTTGTGTCCTTCCATCATCCATCACAACACAATAATATAACTAAGATTTATTACTTAGACAATTTAACTAAATGGGAATGGAATAATGTGCAACCAAAGTTAATGGTTTGGGAATAAATTCATTTTTTTTTTTTTTTTTTTACACAAAGGTGAATGTTTAGTCTTAAGTTTTCAACTCCATAAATAATTATCATGAAACTAAAATATAATGACATATTCCGATCTGCTTAACTTTATTTATCTGGTATATTAAGTTTTTAAGAATTTGGAATGATTTCGGACTCAAGAAAACGTTTTGCAAATATTGTGCAAACACTTATATTTAGCATATAAAAACAAAAAAATGAATCTACAACAAATTTTAACAAGACTATAATTTATTATTATCACAAAAAAAAAATATATATGAACATTTATTCAATAATCCCATAGTAATACAAAAATATAAAATATAACTGACATTAATCTGTATACTCTTTTGGTTATGGACTAGAGGTTACTACTTCTCCTGTATGCAATCATATGGATTGATTAACTAAAAGTACATTTCATTACCAATACATTGTTTATTAACTTTTGGTAACCTTGTAGAAGCTTTTATTCAAAATTATTGACTAACTATTTTTTTTTTTTTTAATGATTAATCCCATCATATGCAATATGCAAAATATTAAATTTATTTCTAATACATTTACTTTATTTATGGTCTTTAATGGGATAACCTATTCTAATTATAGGCCAGTTATCAGAAGTTACACTTACCATCTTACATTTAACTTAATGCTAACTTAAGTTATGATACAAATTTTATTCATACGTATAATTTTAAAATAAGAGTATTATTTAATTACTAACCAGAATTAAATATTGCATTTGAATATTCCTTCAGTAAATAAGCGTTTTAAAACTACGCAATTTTAATTACTTTCTCCATTGATTTACTTGTCAAATACTAGCAATATTTAGCAGCACAATACAGATATTGATCTTAGTTACTAACACACTATTTATACTAAAGTGGATCTTGAGGAACTAACACCTCCAATATAACCTTTATCTTGCCCGAACTTTCAAAATTAAGCACAATAATCAACACCTTCCATGGTGGAGCTATCTTTATTTTCACATAAGGAATATGGAATAACCATGAAGGTCTGTTGGAGTAATCTACTACATTAAAATATTTTGGTGGTTTCTTGCCTCTTACTTGGGCATACAATGAACACACACCAAATACAATCCTCTCTTGGGATTTAAACGAATGAAGCATACTAAATGCTAGATAAATTCTTGATCGTCCTATCTATGAGAATCGATCACTTGGGCTATAAACATACCCGAACATTATATTTAAAATCTTCCTCTCATGCAAAACAAAGCTTTTGGGGAGATCATTTTTCATCCCACAAAATAAATACATTATAATTATTACCTATGCGAATATTAAGCATATACCAATGCTATATCTGGGCAGGATAAGTAAATACACTGATTATAATAAACTTATGTTACCGTGTATACTTTGATCAACATCTGAAATCAATGGACATCATAGAATAAAAGTATAATAATTTTAATTTTAATAAAGGAACATTCAAAATAGTTGGTAGCATACTATCTTAAACTAAATAAAGTGGATGTGTTATTTAAGAATAATTAGGAATAAATTCCTCAATTAATACAGTATAAATTCGTTTCAAAACTTTAACAAGAAATATTTTGTTATAGCATTTTTTTTTTTTTTAGTTACTTCTGATAATTTTCAATATTTATTTTACCCCTTAAATATCTAAATATTTTTCTTTTACATATCTAACATACAAAATTTCTACCTACAATTGTATGTAATAATTAAAACATATTTTATAGATTTTTTACTTCCGTGTTAAATATCAACTTAACCTATAATAATTATATTAAAACATACCTTTGTCATTACAAGGCTATTAAATATCACTTGACCATACAGACTTTAATCTATGTGATATAAAAAAAAAATACATATCATTTATAACTTAGTTTTAAACAATCATTAATTAACAAGTGCATACTCTCTTATTAGAAAATGTTTTTCTGTTGAGCAATTGGTCCAGGTGAAGAGCTTTATCCAGTCGTATTTCACGAAGCAAGTTTAAAAACAATAAACGCATGGTATTATTTCCTTTAAATAAAAGTTTTCTCTTATTTTGTGCGTTTAATAAATTAGGTAAAGAAACATATAGCAGAATTGAAGATTAATTCTTACTTGAATTAAACTACTACAATTTTGGGATCCAAGAAAAATAATAGACTTCTAACATAGACGAATATTTGACTATAGACGATAAACATACACAATATTTTTTTTTTATTGACGATACATATACTTATTAGCTAGCTTACTTATGGACGAAAATGCGCAATTTTCCGAGAGATTATTATGATAATAACTGCAGTCAATTTACATGTACAGGAAGTTTTAATAATTCCAACTGATGTATAATATAATATATCATTTATTTTTATCATTAAGTCACTAAGATATTTGGTTTTGTTCATACTTTAGGAATTATAAATTTTTTTTTTTTTTAACGGTAACTTCTCCGTAAGAATGCCCCTATATAACTTTTCCTATATTTACTCTGAGAAAGTTTATATTTTTTATATATATATATATATTTTTTAAAAATATACAGGTGCATAATTTAATCTTATTTATCATTATTATTATTTCCAGACAATTCTTGGTGAATAAAACATATTTTAACGTATGTAACTACATTACTAAAGGCAGACAATATTGAGAAAGAGCGCGAAAATGTTTCTAGTTGATTTTCCTTGGTTTCAAAATATTTCTGTCAATTATTATTATTTTTTTTTTCTTTCTATACCAAGAAAATATCAATAAATGACATAAAGTTAATAAATAATTAATATTTTCTTGGAAATCGCTTCTTTTCCTTAATTTAGATATAATATAATTTTTCGTGACTCTTTTAGTTACATCTGTCATTTTTAAACTTTAGCGCGAGACAATAAATTTTTAAGTATAAAAGGTCTTTAAATAGGTAGATGGCAAAGAAAATCAGGATATCTTATCAAAAAAATTTAGCCACACATTATATTATTAAAATTTTACTTTGATTACATTTATTTCTGCAAAATAAAATGAAAAAATTGAGTTACCAAATTTCAGCACTGTTCCTTCCTTGAAAAACTAAAAGCAGACTATATTTTTTTTTCAAAAAAAAAAGATCTTGATTATGAAATTGGTTGTTTTGTTTTGTTGTTGTTTTTTTTTTTTACTTTTTAGCGACCTCTTCCAGAAAAATAATCATTTGATTATAACATAAACAAAAGAAAGGAAAAACTTATTACAATCATATAGTTTTCAGTATTATTTACCTGGATTACAAAGTAATTTGACAATATAAAAAAAATAATAATAAATACATTAAATTAACAATCAGTGATGTATAATTCTTTAAACATTATTTTTTTCTTTTTTTTAATTTTTTTTTTTTTTTTTACAAAAAGAAATTACCAGAAGTTATTGTGCTTTATGATAAGACACTCATCCACTCCCCCCTCTACCCATCCAAAATCAATTACTGTTTAGCTTTTATACCATATTAATTTGCTCTAATTATTAATATCTCAATTAAATTATTCATGTTCTCTCTTTAAAATGACATTGAGTTATTAAATCTATTAGTTATTCACCCAAAACATGCCAAAGTGAGTGAATAGCATACTTTATTAATCAATTATTACTATTGTTATTTTATCTTTTTATTTCTTTAAAGAATAGCATTGTTTTCCTGCAGAAATAATGCCAAGTAAACCAAGTGTCAATAACACTAGGTTACAATATATATATATATATATATATATATATATATATATATATATATATAATAGCAAATGACCTCAGTAATTGTCTTTAAATATGATATTCTCTAAATAGTATCATAATTCTAATTTCTATTTCTTAAACCACAATCTGACAATATTTTATTATTCCAGATAAGGTAGCAATAGCACAAAAAGCTATTAAATTTAAAGCACATTTTAGTAATTCCAGTATTTTCCAAATATCCAAATTATTCTTTCATTTGTCATGTACTTAATCTATGATATTATCAGTGTACAAACACTAGTTTACACCACAATGATGCGGTGTAGATATTTTTTATTTAGCAAGCAATTAATTCCTAAAACATAAGTAAAGAGATGCTAGTTTCATCCGTGTTGATACTATGGAAATTGAATCATTTTTTATCTTATGTATAAATAATCTTTCCAGCATATAAAATTATATCAACAGATAAACATAATCTTTTTGTACATTTTTCATTGTTAGCATTTAGATCTCATCATTGAAAAGTAGGTATTATCTGTTTTTAAAGCAAAGAAACATTCTGGTGGTTTTTGAAAACACTAAGAATTTTTATGCTTACAATATATTGTTATTCTTCACAAATCCTCAATAAATTTGTACAGTGAATGGATGAATACTGTTGCTTTCACTACAACATTCTATCCATTTAATAATCCTATATTTTTAAAAATAAATAAATAAATTATATGAAGTAACTTAGATTCACTTCTACTGAAGCTAAGATATGAGAGAGATCATTTAATCTGCTTAGTTCTACATATAAACTTTTTTTATTTACATAAGAGAAACTATAGAAATGCTGTATATTAACTTTTCTGTCATTTCTAGCCAGTGTCCCATAAATAAAAATTTTATTACATAAAATAATGACAAATAAAAAAATATTTCACAATTATTATATAGAACAAACAGTTACATTTTTAAAAACATAAATAAGATTTTTTTACTCTAATGCAAATTAAATAATTAAAACTAGGTTTCATGCTACAATGGAAATAATCTTTTTACACATATCTTTCAAATATAATATACAAATAAAACAAATATACTGGAGACATTAAATATTTAGATGTATTATTTGTAACCAACTATTGTAAATGCAGTAACTAAAGTATAAATAATATAGAAACTAATAATTTTTATCAAGACTATAAACTTTATTATTTACACATTCATTTTTTATAATGAATGAAGTCAATTTACAATTTTTACAAACTACAATTAATAATAAACATTTCTTTCTCCAATATTATATGTTGTCATAGCAATATAGTCTAATGCAGTCCAACTTAATATATTCACTATTAAAATCAAATTTTAAAAAAAATATTTTTTTTAAAATTGACATTACACTATATATTGAAATTTATTTCAAATTTCAGCAGGCACAATATATATATATATATTGCAATGGTCATGTTTGTACATTCGTGTAACAGAATTCAGAATCCAAGCACAAGAGACCGAAGCTGACCAGACTAGGACTGTAACATCCCCAGTCTGATCACACTTCAATTTATCAACCAGTATTCCAAGACCCTACAAATGACCACCTTGAAATCACACATAGTATACTCCTTTATTCACAGCCAACATAGGTCAGGGAGATGCAGTAAGACTGATAAATAAAAGAAAGGTTCTTAATTGTCTAAAATATATCACTAATTTAATTTAACTAATGCATAGTTTTCACATATATAGACTATAAATAATAATTAGAATTGGATTGAATTAGATCAATAACGAGTTAAAGAATGAAATACACTAAATTAATTATACATTTATTTACAATTCATATATATTGTGCCCTTTTGTATGGGTCACCATTTAATTTTGTGCTAATCTATTAAAAATTTTAAATTTAAGATATATTTGAATATGTGATGTTAATTTTGCTTATGGTAATATTTCAAAAGGTTTAATTAAAGCAATCTATGAGTATTTGATATGTGAAATTGTGCTGATATTGAGAGAGAGCATTTTAAAATGATGATGATTATAATATATAGTTGGAAAAATGGCTCTATAATCAATACTGCATAGAATATATTTAATTAATAAATATTTAAAACTAAAGTATTTAAAAGTCAAGTAAAATTAAATGCATATGTTTATTGTTGATAAAATAATATTATAAGAGAATATAAATATTTTAATTATTGTAAGTACTTAAATAGAAGATTAATATTTGATTTTAATAATATCGAATAATTATTTTAAAATCTATTATAATATCTTATTTATTTTAAAAAATATTTATTTTAAAATGCAATTGTTAGTTTATTTTTACTGATGGTAAGCGCTTCTTTTATAAAGAACAGATGTTATACCACACATGCTTGAAGTATCTAATAAAGTTCAAAACTATTTTAAAAATCATGTTATAAATTTATAAATAATAGTTATCACTGAGATAAAATAAAGATAAATCAATGTAGAATATTAAATCTGATTTTAAAATATTTTTTAAAAATATGACGTATAAAAAATAGTTAGTTTATTTAAAAATAATCTTATAAAAGTTAAAAATCAAAATCAAAGTGAAATAATATTTTTTTAAAGTGTTTAAATATAAATAAATATAGAATTATTTTAAAAATGTAATAATGTAATAAATATTAAATATTAAATAAGTCATTATTTATTTTTAATTTTGTGTTGCAGGGTATGTAAATAAGCCAGCAAATTGATTGTTTAAATGTACCAATCAAATGATGAAGTTTCTTCCGGATAAAAGCTCGTTCAATTGTTAGAGAGGACTCTTGATTGATTTTTCTATTTGCTATTAGAAAAATAGCTAAGTAATTTTATAGACGCTTTTAAAAATCATTTTTCAAAATTATAAGAGTGTCTTTGTAAATAAGTTATAGAAATTTTAAAATGATAAACCTGCAGTGTTAACTTAATTTTTCCTATCAATCGTCTCTATATTAAGCTCAATTTACATCAAATGGTCATGGGAACATCATATATAGAAATATATCGGAATTTATACTAGAGATAGACAAACTGGATGTTGGAAGTTGATGGAAAGGTTTTGACAAATATAATTTTAAAGCTAATTATTAGGACTATTAAAAATAGATATTTTAAAGAATAAAATACTTCTTTATGAAGAAAGTATTTTTGCAAGCTATAAATTTGAATATATATATCTTAAGTAAAGATATTAGAAATGAAAGTAGCTTTGAATGCTTGCCTTGTTAAGTCTTTATGTTTGAAAGACTGAATGTTGATAATTTTAAAGGCAAGTCAATTGAAATATAATTAGCTAAAAATCTTAATATAATAAAATTATTATATTGAAATAATTTAAACGCGGGTCGTTTATAGATAAAGAAGTTTATTCTTACCTGGATATTTTATGGAATGCGCAAATAATATGTGGACGTCCCAGTTAATTTAAAATAATTAAATGATAGTTTTTCATAAAACTAAAGACTAAGCTAAAATAATAACTTTTGAATAATATTTTAAAAATAACTAAATCAGGATCCTATAAACTATTTTAATTTTATTTTATTTTCTTGTGGGGAACTTATTTTCAAAAAAAAAGAACATTTTCGTTTTTCATAAACTTTTAAAAAACACGTGTTGGACCGGAAACAGGAAATGGTGTTCTAGTGAATATGTGCCTACGATTAAAGAACTTTATGGTGAAAAGGAAACATCGCTGGATTTATGTAATATAAATTTTGTTTTATTTATCTAATATAAAAGTTAAATATTATTAATTTATTAAAAATAAGATAGGTACATTTCTTAAAATAATAACTAAAGTAATATAATATAATTAATTGCATAAATTTATTTTATAATTAATATAACACGGAATATATATTAAAGAAGATTGTGAGAATAAATGTGAATTATTTTATGAAGCTGTAATTCCGAAGAGAATTGGAAGATGGACTGTACATTAAATCATTATTGATGGTAAAAATTGTATAATAATAATAATTTTAATGTATTTAATATGTTTTCTTTAGATCAACCAAATATTATGTTGTTTTGAATGAATGTATGATTATTTTAAAAATACACACACATTATTCCGATCTGATAGTTTTATTTAAATATGCATAATTTGAATTTATGATATAAATATGATACAACATTACATAAGAAGCTTAGAAATAATTATATGATTCTTTCGTAAATAAATTTTGATATTTTGTTTTATGTTATAGTATTAGAATTATATTTATTAGTCATAAGTAATTATTGTATTGCAAGTTAGGAAGAGATTTCAAAGTCTATATTTTACTGTTGTTTTATTGGATAAATTACGTTAAGTTTTATGGAGAAGTTTATATTTAGGTTGAAAGTTTACCAAGTATAGATAATGAAGCATAAATAATTTGGAATTAGTATTTTATTTAAAGTTGAAAGTTGTTTTCCGGAAATTTTAAATAAGTTTAGAGGATGTTTTATAAATAGAAATTTATTAAGAAGGAGTAGTATTACACATAAAGTAAAGTAATAATTTTACATAGAAAAGAATCATAGAATTTATCTAATATAATATTTTATGAATTTGAAATTGATGAATAATTTAAATATTATTATTTTAACAGTACATATATGTAATGCATATTTGATAAAACATGTAGCATGAATTGCAATAAGTGAAATATAAAATTATAATTAAGTATTTGTTATTACATTATAAAGATACATTAGTTTCTATATTATGCTATTAGAGTAATGCTAATAGTAAAGTGAACACATACTAATACATGATGAAATGAATAGCAGTAATACTTAAGTGATGTAGCAATTTAATTAATAAAGTTTAATTGTTTACATATGCTACATAAATATTATTTACATAACTTTTTCTGTGTAATAATTGAAGTTCACTGATATTTATTTAAAGTCTAAGTTTTTGAAAATATACTTCAATGTTATTAGTACAGCATTTTAAAAAATGTATAATTACTTATTAGGAGTATGAGTTAATAACAGTGTAAACATATTGTATTATTATTTTCTTATTTTATTTTCTTTGTTTTCATAATTTTGAACTGTAAATATTGTAAATAAATTTTTTTAGTTGAAGTTAATGTAAATAAACTTGTTTAATTTGTTTTAAAAGTGTGTCAAGTTCATTATTTTACACCACAGTATTTGACAGCAGATAGTTTGAACAAACATAATATTTGCACAATGTGAATTTATTAATATTATTTTAGAAATAAATACAATATTTTCCTGATTATCATTTTATAAGAATTGATTGACATTAACATATAATATTATTATGGTCATAAGGTTATTATAATGCACATTATAAGAGTACAATATTATTTATTGCCACAGATTATTGAATTATAAGATTTTGATCTATTCCAAAATTAAGATGCTATATGAAAATAAAAGATATACATATGATTATTTATTTAATGATTGATGATATATCAGAATTAGAGAAGATTAAGTTATACTCTAAGATTAGTATTATAATTATTAGAATAAGTTAGGTGTACGTAAGTTTGATATAAAATCCTTTATCATACTTATTTACATGAGTTATCATTATTTTAAGATAATTAAAAGAATCTGAGATTATTTAATTATATTTTAAAAATTAAAAGTTAAGATTTATTTATTTTATTATTATTAAAGATAATTTATTTTATTTAAAAGCCATAAGAATGCTGTAGAGGTAGTAATAGGATAGTAAGGAGGTAATAGTATTCTTATGCCATTGAGACAGTGTCTTGGAAGATATTGACTCAATGTAAATCTACTTATTGCTTTGTAACTTTACTTCACAGTCTCATGATTTTGATAAATACTTAGTTAATTAGTACATACTATAGAACTATATTGATTTTAATAATTGATGATAAATTTAATTAGAATATGATATTATAAAGTAAATTAAAGATAAATATGCAAATTTGAATTAAGCATTATAATTTAATTGAGCTAGTCGTATTTCAAACTATATTATATATCGAGAAGTAAGGGTACAATATATATATATATATATCATTTATTTACAATAGCATTTCAGGTAGAATGTATGCAAACATTGGGTAGATAAAATAACACATTCTCCTTTCATATATAATTCAAAATAGCTTTATATAAATAATTTCATTAAATTTTCATAAATGGGTTTGACATATACCCATCTTATGAATTTCTTTACAACTGATACTTATTTAATCACTAAGTTATGTCTATAAATCTAGTTAAGCCAAACCTATTAAATTTGTGGCTGTTATATAAATAATTATATTGAACCTTGATCATTCTAAAAATTCATTCTTTAAAAAAATTACAATATGATTCAACAATGAGTACATTAAACCAGCTCAAGTAACAATCGATCGAACATGGCTTTCGAGAGAAAATTTCAGAATGCTGAAAGTGCTATATAAAGGTGGAGAGTTGGCTGCCTAAGATTTTACCAATGCGCTATGGCACAGGTAAATAACAGTAGAAAAAGTTGCTCTGTGGATGGATGAATAACTTCAGGGTTCTTGCGACAAATGCCGGTAACCTGTAACCGATCTCAATGCTGCATAAAAAGGAACATTGTGTTCAGGAACAGTGGGGAACTTACGTGCTAACCTGGCCTTAGCTCAGACTTTGATACTGCTCTACCCTATAAGAGAAGATGTGCTGGTGATGCCGTGGCTCCATCTTAATATATGTATCATACGTATAGCAGTAAAATGAGAATAATTTTATAAAATAATATATCACATCCACCAAGCAAAAAATAGTATATTTCAGACTATGAAATACAAGACAATAGCATATTAGCTCTATCAAATTGGGACCAACTCTTGTGTAGCCTGATAATAAATGTATATGCCACTAAAGGGGACATCTGTAATTTGACATGCTTGATCTATTAGATTACTTATAGATAATAAATACTTTAAAGAGAGAAAGTATATTTCTATGGACTTAAGAACTTAAATGACAAATATACTTATAAATATGATTAAGGCTAAATTTAATTCTTAATAAAACTATAAAGTTAATTTTTTAAATGGTTGATTAAAAGAGCCACATTTTATATATTAAATCATCATAAATAAAAATGACATTGAGTGCAAGGCAAGTCGTTATTATTTTATAAAAATAGGACTTCAAAATAGTGCGCAGAAAGTTGATGCTCTAAACAAATTACATGAAGATTTTCCAATAATATCTTCTTAAAAACATGAAATTAAGTGCCCACTGTTTCAAAATATTGGCATTTAAATATAATAAGCATTTAAAATAAGCAAAGAAATATAGACACAACTGAAGTGATATAACTTTAAATTAGACACTTATAATTTACTTTAAATGAAAGGAAAATATAAATTAGATAATTTTAACTTCAACAATATTAAATCTTGATAGCAATTTACATATTATTTTAAGTATTAAATGGATTTAAAATTTTGGTTACATTTAGTTTTACAATATTTTAAAGAGAGTTAGTTAACTTATAAAAAGATTTACACAGAGCTCTGTGGTTTGAAAAATAAAATGGTACCGGTATTATTTATCTGGACTGCAAGTTCTTGGCTGTAGGTTTTGGTGAGTTTGACTGGGCGGCTGGTGGCATCATCTTTCCCATTCTGTTAGGCTTGTCTCTGCTAGTGGCATGATGGTGGTTCAGACATTGCAATGAGAGAAACCCCCATTTTCCCCGCGGAGTAACAGCAAAGAAATGCCCGCTTTTAGCCGGACATATTAAACATTAAACAACATGGACACTGGCTGCAATTTTCTCTACAAATATGGCTGTTCTTTCTTTGTTAAAAATACAGAGTATTTATAGCTTTTCATTATCGGAATTTATCGCCTCAAGACTCACTAACCTCAAGAATTTAATTAAATATTTTCAAATTTATAATCCAGATTTTTAAAATCTTAGATAACTTATGTTAGAAACATTCCATAAGCTATTATTATAGTTAAGATTTTTCATTGCAAACAATGTCCAATTTAGATTTTAAAAATAACTTAATGTTATCTAAGAAAATTTTAATTAGTAAATTTTGAACTAGTTTTACTTTTTACCGATTCCAGGTGTGGTCGTTAATGACACTTGTTTACAACCAAAAATCTTTTTAATTACTTGACCAGCTTTTATTTTTAATATTACATATAATAGAAACTCTTTTTATTAAAAACAACCTTTTAACATTTTTTTTAAAACGAAAACCTTTTTAACATATTTTTTTAAAATAACTTACAAACATATTTTGATATAACTTTTAAATATATTTTAGAGAAACTTTTTCTCTGAAATATATTTAAAACAAGAAATCTTTTAACAATTTTTAAAGAAACATTTAATATTATTTTTAGATAACGGCTTTTACATATTTTAAAATCATGTCTTTCTTCTATATAGCACAGATTATATATCCACATATGAATTTACAATATTAAACAACAAAATTAATAATTTACTCTTAACTTAAATAATATAACGAACATTTTTAGAAATATTAAGTAAATTTAGTACGCTATAATTTTCCTAAACCTATTTAATTATAGCATTGGTTCGCATGTAAATATATTATACTGTTTAGACAGACATGAGCTAATTTTAAATTTATTAACATTAAATAGGTTCAAACATAGCACAGATAAATGTGTCATTATGTTTGACAGTGAAGCAATAAGGGCTTGGAAAGTTATCGTTCAATATATATATAATCCATTGCTTATCAATAGCTGAAAATTAAATAGAAAATATTTGATGTTCTGGTATTTCAGACACCCACTGTTTATATATATATTGTAACATAACAAGAAAGAGATGGGGATATGAGAAAGAGAGAGAGAAAAAGAAAATGCTAATAATGAAATGGAAATAGGGGTGTGAAAAAGAAAGAAGAGAAGGAGAATAAAATGCTAATAATGAAATGAGAGAAGGGTGTGAGAAAGAAAGAAGAGAAAATGCTAATAATGAAATGGAGATAATGATAATGGTAAAAATAAATGATGGAAAAGAAAAGAATTGAGGAGGAAATGAAATGGGGGAAAGTAATAGAAATGATATATCTAATGGAGAGAGAAAAGTAATGAGATGATTGAAAGATATGAGAGATATAAGAAGAAGATGGAATAAAGGAGAGATAGATGAAATGAGATGATAGAAGAAACTCTTAATGAATGTTTTAAATAGCTGAGATGATAGAAAGATATGAAAGAGAGATATAAGAAGAAGATGGAATAAAGGAGAGAGAAATGAAATGAGATAATAGAAAGAAATGACATGAAAAGAAATGGAATAAAATTGAAATGAAATAAAATATAAATGAGAGACTCTAAACAACTCGGCTCAGTGGGGTTACAATAAATTTAATGAAAAGAGATGATGATCCAGAACTGTATAATCAAATAAAGGTCAAATCCAATATTGATGAACTATAACTACTACAACATATTGATATTTTAATACACCATATAAAATATTATCTAAAATCAATAATCAATGCTTACCATATTAGTCCTACTAATAGATTATACACTCTCTGAATAAGACCTATGATGCTTTGCTTTAAAATATTATCTTACAGAATTATATTTACTAAACAACAAGAGTAAATAACCTCAGGGATTTTAAAACTAACACTCCTGTGTAAAATTAAAGTTTAAGTTCAGTTGCCTATTAAAGAATTACTGTGATTAATAAATAAATAAGTGACATCTTAGCTGACCAATATGTTCAATATTAAAGTAATAAACAAAACAAATATTAATTCACAAAATTTAATGAATCAATTTAAATTTAATTAATAATGGCCTATTATCTAAGATATTACTTGAGCAGAGAAAAGAGCAAGGGTACCTTTAATGCCTTTCCATACTCATAGACAACTACTAAAGACCTCAAATGCAAATGGATTAGAATTCTTTAAATATATAAGATTTAAGATGATGATAGATGATGTGCAGTGAATATAAGATAATGTAAAGCTTTTAAAATAATATTGATTAAAATATTTCTCTGAAGTACTACTATTATTAATTTGATATTGCATAATCTTTAGTCTGAAAGATATACTGATAATTTTTTTAAAAAATAAACTTTTAACTAAGTATTTAATTAAGTATCTGCTATAATGCAATTATCTGTATTTATGATTCAATATGAAAATCATTTACTTTGACATAGCTTTTTTAATTTTCAAGACAATAATGACTATATTTAATTAACTTAGAATATACTTGTAAATTTCTGAATTGAAGATTTAATAACTTTTACATTTAAGATTTTGTGAACTTGGAACCCAAGACAATAATATATTCTCATATAAAAGTAAAACAAACAAAACAAAACAAAACTTTTGAAATAATAATAATTTGATTTATTAATAATGAGAAGACATGTCTACAAATGTAGTAGAATACAAACAATGCCAATACCGCACTAAGATTTAATATAATTATTTGGACTCTTAACCGTTTTATTTAACTTACACTAATACACTTAATAACCTACAAAGGTTATTCATTGTTACTTTCTTTTAATAATTATATTTTTCTCAAAAAAAAATCTTAAATTTTAATTATCATATGTACTTAATAAGCACACTACTATTCTTCTTTATTAGACTAATTGATAACATTATTGTGTCATCTAATAATCAAAATGACACACAGAACTAGGTTTATCTTGAAAACCCTAAGCTTAATTTTATACTCCTAAACCTAATAAACGCTAAGTTGGAATAAGAATATTCAACAATACTTTTTAAAAATATCATCACTAGTTTCACGGATGTAACTAATATCATAGCTAGATATATGTTTAAATCAGATTAAGCTAATATTAAAATTAAACTAACTTAAGTGTATGGGACAATCATTCATCAGAGATCAGTTATACTTTTTTTTAAAATAACTTTAGTCCACATAAAATTATTCCCTAAATGTTTTAAAGATAATGATGTAACAGACTTACAAATCCAGCGGCAAAATTCTGGACGAAAATATTAAATTAGTATGTGTGAATTGCCACTTATACCACATGCATATTTAACATACTTTAAAATAAATATAACTTATTGTTGGTTAGCTTGTGCGTGATAAAACTATCATAGCAACACAATTCAAACATTGATATACCTATGAGCCTTAAATTAGCTACAACCACCTGAAGAAATATATTTCCTCAAACAAGCATATCTTGTCATCACAAATATAAAACAAATGCAACATCACATACTGTGGTGGAATTAACATCAAATCATCATAAATGATAGGTAAAAAATATAAAAATACTAGGCTCCTCAGAGCTGGAAAAGAATGTGTTGGTTTCCAAAATACCTAACTATGAGGCAAAATTAAGATGTCTGGAATTCATCTTCAGTCCAAATGGGAACAGGAATACACACCAGAAAAACACAATCCTCTCATGGGATTTCCAATGCTTATAAATGTGATCATCATCACTGAAAATACAATACCCTCTTTTTTGGGGACAAGCACTATCAAATCATGGAAATACAATACAATAAGGATGGAGGATTTTATCTACTCCATAAGCATATTCAAAAATTATTACTAAGCCTAACTCTTGAGGCTAACAAATACTAACTAATAGCAAGATATATACTTCACCTTACTTAATTAAGTTATTCCTAAGAAGTTTAAAAATACAAAACGTATATCCAATGTTCAAACCAACAAAGCAAACTATGTGTCAACTGACTACTGTAGAAAATACTTTAAAATTAAATGCATATAAAATTCTAGGCAAGGCACAATGCACACATAACAAAATATTAAATGCTAAAATATAATTAGTGGACTTTTAAAACTGTAAATTAAATGCAAGAATATTTACTTCTCGATGAATTATAAAATATTTGTAGTTATTCTTAATATAACATTCATAAAACAAATGAATGGATATTCTCTGATAAACTTCTTTAGTAAATTTAAAATAAAAATTGAGTAAAACATCCCATTTATATAAAAATAAGACTGTGATATTTAAATCTCTATAATAAAATTATTAAATAGGAACTAACTAGTGTAATGCTTGATAAATAAACTAAATCTACTTAAGAATGGCAAAAAACATTTGCTCATTCAAATAAACCTATTTCATTTTAAAATTATAACCCTAGTTTACCTGTATATTTATGCAAAAGTGTTACAAAAAAAATTAATAGCATAAATATTTTTATGGTTTTTCTTTTTTAAAAAAACCAATAAAGCAGACCATAAAAAAATAATAATACATTAATTTAAGTTCATATTTCAGCTCCGTGATGATTTTTCCATTTCATAACGTGTAGACAATGGTTAAAATATCGATTTGAATTCAAAGCTTTAACTAATAGATTTATACACATGGCAATCATTTCCAAATGAAAATGTTCAATAGTTCATTAATAATATTTTTTAAAAACAATTAAAAAAAAAAAATCAAATAATAAGATTAAGCCAGCATGAAACAAAATAAATTCTTCAGCTGAACACACTTTAATTTATTTATAGGATCCCGAGTTCAAAATTGCATATAATAATATATATTTCTTTATCTGAAGTTCTTTATCCTCCTTTAGGAAAATGTTTCTTTTAAAATATAGCTTTTTTTTTTAAATAGTTTCTGAATAATATTTCAAGACGTATTTACTTTTAAAATTAATTTCCTTTGCTTACTTTTAAATATGAGAGTAGAAATTTTTTACTGCTCAAGACATTTCTCCGTTTATATGCTATAATTAATGCCATAAAGTTATTTTTAAATACTGGCAAGTATGACCATTTATAATGTACACAATAACTATTAATTCATTATTAATCATTATAGATTGCTTTAAAGTTTTATTTCCAAATACGTGTTCTTTCTTACAGTGTAAATAAGAATTATCCTTTAAAATGTTTATATTATCTGTTTGCGTTAGCTAAACAAATCATTTTTATATATGTCAAGATATAAGTAATAACTTTTCTTTTTTTTTTTTAAAAAAAAAATCATTCTTTATAGTTTCACTGTAATCGAATGTAGCAGCTTCTTTATAATGTTCTTTTTTAAACTTTTAAAAAAAAATTTCTCTTTTTTTTTTTTACATATACTTTTAATCTAACAGGAAAAATAATTAGCATTTTATTTTCAAAATAGTTTAATACAACCGAACA
Organism: Epiperipatus broadwayi; assembly: GCA_028023455.1. NCBI lineage: Eukaryota > Metazoa > Onychophora > Udeonychophora > Euonychophora > Peripatidae > Epiperipatus > Epiperipatus broadwayi. The sequence continues at coordinate 8,584,106 of JAQFVV010006225.1, read as the reverse complement.
CTTATTTATGGAAATGATTAATAGTTTGTTCCTTAACCTTATTTCCAAGTAAAAAAAATTAAACAAATTAATGTCATATAATATGTGAGATGCTTTATTCATTCTAGACATTTTTAACTATGATTCCTATGCCTTGACTGAAACTCAAATTGTCAGAAAAATGGATTACCTTTTTTTTTAGCCCCCTTCATTACAAGATGATTTTAAATATTTTAGACAGACTTGTATTTTATTAGAAATATCAAGTTCTTTAAAAAAAATTACTTTTATTAATAAAATTTTTAAGACCCACACCAGTTGAATCCAAACAAGATCAATCCTAGAATGGTCCCTCGATATCTGTTTTATCTCACAATTTTTCATCCACCTACAATTCATTTAAAAACCAATAAAAAATATTTTTTATTAAACTTTAATATTCTGACAAACCAGCTGTGGAATCAATCTACTGACGTGATCAATATAATTTTCCCATACCATGTGACCTTCAGTTGCAAAGTCAAAATTTTATTATTAACAGATATTATACAACAATTGTTTTTTTAATGATATTTTATATAATACAATAGTAATAAATATAAAATTTAAAGTTATACCCTTTATTAAACCCTTAAATATTTCATTTAAAATAATTTTATCCACACATTTGCTTTATTTACTTATTTTAAACAATATGGGAGTTAAATTATTTTTTTATTCTTATGTTTCCATGTCACTGCATGCACATATTTTCACATATGTCTGGCATTACATTAATTGATTAAAATTATTTTTAGAATTACAACAATAAAATGTTAATGATTATTTAATCTAAATAACTTTTATAACTGGAATGCTAAACTACAAAATTAATAACAAATATTCTTATCTTTTTCTTTTAATAAAAACTTACATATCATTTTATTAAAATTTATTATTTAATTATTCTGACTTAATAATAATATCATTATTATTCTTTAAACATTAGAATAGATTATACAGTAGTTATTTTCGAATATATTTACTATTTATCAATTCACCATTATTTTCTTTTTTTAAACATTTTCTTATGTTAAATTATGACCTAACATCCCTTATCAAACCAACTGATATTATTAAAAATATTTAGATTATCCTATTTTAATAATTAACTAGTTTAATTTCCATTTTTATCATCATTATTTTTTTTTATCCAAAATTTTAAACAAAAGGTTAAGCTAAGATAACCTTGATTACCTCTTGGAACTAAGTGACACTTCTGTTAGGTACAATATATATATATGTTGGGTGTTAACAAAAGTTTAAAATGACTACTATTATTGGAGTTTTTTGTATATGTAAGTTAAACATGTTTGTTTATTAGCAATTTAATATTGTTGTTGAATATCATGTCCTTTGTTTAAATAAGTCTGAATTTCAATATGTAGCATCATTGCAGCAAAAGTCTCAATAGATATCCTTTTGAGTTTGGCTGTTTGAGAGTCAGATTTGATGTTTATTCACAGAGGACATTGCTGAAATGTCATAATATATGGGTGGATGATTTAATTATTATATATAGAAAATCATATAACATTCTAAAACTAGCCAAAAAAAACCTTAAAATTTTACTAAAATTCTTTCATGACCATGGTTTCATCTATTAACAAATAGACTTTTTCAAGTAAAATTCAGTAAGATACACATAACATATATATAACTAAATAAAATAGCCTTTCCTTCATTCACTTCAAAAACTAACTTTCTTTCACATCAAAGGAATGAGATTGATGGCCTAAGATTCAAGAAAATTTATTATCAGCATTTCTTATGCTCTTCTTTTTAATACACTTCTTTCATAAAAGACAATATCCATTGTCAAATAATATTTTATGACAAGCATTCAGTTCATGAATATACAAAGCTAAGTTATTCTACAAATATTTACTTTTTTTCTTCTATTACATTCTAATTTTATCATTAGTATTTTACCCAATCCTAAAGAAAAGAATATTTTATTGTAAACTTTCAATTTATTTGCTGATCATGCTTGGGACCAAGTCAGTCAAATTCATGATGCTAAACTCAATGACTAAAGTTTGTGATAAGTTTATCATACACATTCAGCAGGCATTATGAAAATTTATAAATTTAAATGTTCTACTTTTTGGACAAAGCAATACAAAATACTTTTTTGTTAATTGCTTGGAGTCATTAGAAATAATCCACCCCTTTAATATTTCTCTTTCAATTATCATATTCACATCTTGCAAGTTTGCCCGGGGGTATTTTATATTTAAGAAACACTGACAACACTATGATCAGTTTTCAAGTGGTTGTAGCAGTATTTATGCTGTGCCAATTTCAAATCAATATTAATGTAGAATTCCCATAACAAACTCCACTGCAAGCAGAATCACTGCAGTCAATCATATAAACAATCTGAAGAGCCTTGTTTGGAGACAGCCTATCTTTGGTGTTATTTATAGGCTTATTTAGGTTGAGAGGAGGCTGAAAACTGATGTTGAAAGTGTTACAACATATGTTATGTAAATGTTGTGATATCAAAGGCTGTGCAAAACATGTGCCAAACCACAAGAATTTGGGGTGAAATTAAATACGCAAAAAAGTGTGTGGAATATTGCACATCACTGGAGAAAGTAAAAGTCATGGAAAATACCGCCAATCCCAAAAATGTTACCTTCACACCTTTTGGGCCTAATTAATTACTTTGAACCATTCTTGAGAAATAACACTAAAGTAGCAAACCCACTTTATGATTTACTAAAGAAAAATCAAAAATGTCAGTGGCTGGAGATACACAAGAAAGCATTCAGTCAAACCCAAGAATTACTTTCTTCAGACAAGCTGCTAATACATTATGACAGTAATTGTGAAGTGTGCCTAACAACAGATGCCTCAAAATGGGGATGAAAGCCATATTGTGTCACCCATAAAACAATGGTTAATGTCCAATAGTCTATGCCTCAAGAACCCTGTCTAAATTGGAAAGGAACTATAGCCATATTGACAAAGAGACTTTAACCATTATATTCAGTTTTAAAAAAATGATATATATTTGGCAGACAATTTACTATTGCAACCAATCACAGGCTGGTATTGCACATTTTTGCAGATAAAAAGCTTGCTCCTGACAACTTGAGCCTGCATATGCTACATTGGAGAAACATATTGGTATCATATGATTACCATCATATAAGAAATGAAAATAAATTTTCCATGCTGATGCCTTATTGTGAAATCCCTCCACAAACAAACTGCAAACTAATAAAATAGAAGTTAACTGTATAGATGGTTTGCAATCAGATATCTTGAACAGCACTACAATAGAAAAATGGTCAAAAAGTGATGAAGGATATCAACTGCTGTTAGAATGGATTAGGAATGGCTGACCCTCAATAAACTGGAATATCTGTTGCCTGCTTTCTGGATAAACTGTGAAAATTTATCAATTAGTAAAAAAAGCATCTTAATGAGAGATAGGGTTGTAATACCAACTGCTAAGTAGGCAAAAAGTATTAAAATTACTACATGGAAGGCATCCAGGCAGAGGGTGTACAAAAGCTTTAGCACACAGCTAGATCTGGTAGCCAAAAATAACCATAGTCATTGAGAGTTACATTAAAAAATGCATAGCCTGCCAGTCTGAGATGCACATAAAACCAAAGGAGTACAAACAATAGCCCCAAGCTACCAAACCTTGGCAGAAACTCCACTTGGACCATGCCAGTCCAATAGATGCAAAAGTACTCTTTATTCTTGTCGATGCATATTTCAAGTGGGCAAAGTATTGCATCGTGAAAAACCCAAGTACAAGCAAAACTATGCAATATCTAAATGCAATTTTTTCACAACATGGACTCCCAGAAGTAATCATTTCAGACAATGGAACAGGATTCATCTCCTAAGAGATATTAATCTTCCAAACAAATTGAATAAAACACATCTGCACACCCCTATATCACCCGAAATCGAATGGCCTCGCTGAGAAACCCAATCAACAAATAAAAAAAGCATTGAGAAAAGCAAACAACAACAACAACATGCAAGCCACCTTATATAACACCATGCTACATCAATATTTTACCCATTGACAGCTACAGAAAAATCACTTGCTGAATTGTTGATGGGCAGAAAATTAAAGCCAAGGCTAGCAATGTTACTCCCCCAGTAGGACTGAACATACCCCAAATGATTACATAGATTGGAGAAACAGTCTGAATACACAGCATCATCAGAAAAAAATGGACTGAAGGCAGAATCACTGGCAAATTATCAAAACAAATAGTCACAGTCCAAACACAAAATGGAATAGAGTACCAGAGACACATTAGCTACATCCACAGGCATTTTATTCCAGACAACCAATTACCATCATTACAAAATGATGAAGAAATTATGATAGTATCCGAAAAACAAGAAGGATTCAACACAGCTCTGGTGGAAGGAAGAAAGCAACAAGGCCAACTAGAATGTAATGAAGCAAATGTCAAAAACAGACTCTCAAAATGCATTAACCACAGAAACAACAAACAAAGGTGGATCACTCAGACCTCAGTGCAAAATACAGAAGCCTATCAAGCTATGTGAATATAAGTAAAACAGCTGTTTTCTGGAGTAAGGGGAGGTATTGTGAAATATGCATTTTAAAATTAAACACACATACAAAAGTGACTTGTTCTAAAATATTTCTTTTAAAAGACATTTTAAATTTCTATATTGTAATCATAAACATTTTAATTAGTGTGTCTGATCCAGCTTAAAATGCAATTAATTGAACCAAACTAATTAAACAGATGACAGGAATTTAATTAGCATAAACCAATTTAATTACTATACTAAGCTAATTACTCCGATTAATTAAATTCCACCTTAATCTTACAATATAGATTTACTTCAGAAAACAAATGAGACAAAACAGATAAAAGAAGACATACAGAGAGGGGGGGCAGAGTGCAGTCGGTGAATTCTTGGAAAATGACTGTTATAAAGGAACAGTGTGGGAATTGCAAAGCATCCTACATAGATAAAGGAGGGAATTAAGATGTAGAAGCTATACACTCAGGGTTATAGTTACTTAATACTCCTTATATTGTGTCTTGCTAATACAGCTTGGTGTGGGTCAGAAATGATCTGAATTTATTCTCATGTCACGCTTAACCAGGAACAGTTAAAAACTTTGTTTAAACTATAAACTAGTTAGTGAATTAAACTAGTTTGTGAATTAAATTTTTAACTAGTTTGTGAATTAATATTTGTCTTCTGTATTTGACGAGTCAATACACAGCACAATTATATTAGTAATTTATCATTAAATATTTTAATTTGTATTAATAAAATATTTACCTTTAATATTAATTTCATTGTGCATTACTAATATTAGTTTATTATAATTTAAATGTATAAGTTACCTTTGCCAATATGCTTGTTTATTTAAGCCCTGGAAAATATTAATACTATGTTAAGTGACTAGAAACAATCCTGATCTTACTTTATTTTCTTTTTAATTTACAATGTGTGATGTGATAGATATCAGTGAATTCTTGTATAAATTCTTGTGCCCTTGTTTAAATCAATAAAAACTGATTCCACTGGTAATACAAATTGTAATATTAGGTTGAGTTAATCAGCAAATATTGCTATGTTTTTAGAAGTATAAACAAAATATTTTCCTTCTTTATAGCTTGATTAACTCACACATTCTAGTGCATAATAGAAGGTCTAACTGTTACAATATATATCTCTCAAAGTGTCCACATAAAGTTGCCAACCCATAGCATTATTTGTACCATTATTCTTTAATACCATTATATATAGGAATTTAGCTACTTCATACTCAAAGCTGATGTACTGCTTTACTCTTGTTAACACACTAATTTACTATTGTTTCCAGAGATTATTCTATCAACTGTAACAATCTTCTATATTTCCTCAGGATTTATCATAATATCATCTGAGTCACAATAATAAAACAAAGAATAATGAGCACAAATAAAACTTACAAGAGTTTATTCACTCATAATAAAATAATATATATTGTAATAGCATAAAATGAGATCAATGGAAGGCCACTATTATGTACTTAAATTGAGATACCAATCTATCAAGGAATAAAATGAGAATAAGATACAAGAAAAAAATCTTTGGTATACCCTATGAATTAAAACACCAAAATTATAATGGTGGAAGATGCTCAATAGAAAGAGATTCTTCAAACTAAACCTAAAGATTTGACATTTATAATAAAAAAATATTGAGATAAAAAATAATATAAAAAAAATGTTTATATATCCTGGTTTCAAATCCCTAATTTATACTAATACAGTCGAAATATAAAAAAAAGAATACTAGCTCTTATTAATGTCCTGTAAATTATAAATATAATTTATATATACATTTTTCAAAATAATTTCAATAAATTTGACAATGCACTGTTACACAAGCAGAGGGATTGATATACTCAATATTTTATGTATTAACTATACTAATGGTCAGACTGAGATTGTCTTTAAATACACAAACCATAGACATCTTTCAAAACAGTTACACCTGCTCTATAATTACTAGAAGCAAAATATCTCTCCTGTAAATAGTTTTACTTATACTAAAGTAAAACTCCAGGTGTCATCCAATTAATTTAATTGGAATATTCACAAAAGAATATTTTAAATATTCCTAGTCCTTGATTCCACAGCAAGCTCAAATTAACAAAAAAAAACTCTTCTAATTTATTATCTGATAATGTTTATTTAAACATCAAACAATATAAATGACAAATTTTGTTTTAAATAAATGTATATTGTAAAATACAGCGAGAGAAAGAGAGAGAGAATTCAGGGCCAAATTAACAATTAAAATAACATATTTATTTACAAATCACTTTATAGGAAATGAGAAAAAAAATAAAATGAGAATTGAACTAATTACAAAAGTTATTTAACATAGGCAATTTAAATTTAAATTAGGAAGTTCTAACTTTAAGAAAGTTTGTAAAGAAAACATAAATCTCATTCCAGTATTTCATTTAAATTTAGAATGATTTATTTTCTTGTATTAACCTAGGTTTTGGCTATAGCTTTTCTGGAGTAATCATCCCTGTCTTCTTGACAGTTTCTAGAGTTAGTGAATGATACTCTTGAATTAGTATCAGATTTATTTGTGGCTTGTAGCTTCCTCTTTTTGCGATAGCATATATCTTTATGGCACTATTCAGCAATAGTTTTGGATGAATGATGGGAAGATGTCACAGCAGGTTAAGGATTTTTGTCACATCTCAGGCTATCAATTGTATAGAACCAGGATAATGAAAACCTAATGAACACCTTTTTGTGAGTCTAGCATGGCATAGTGATGTTAGAGCATCTGCACAAATGACTATACATTTACGGAGCACAACAAGAGACATTCACAATGAAAAAGATTGCACAGCAAACTTAACAGCGTCAGAATTTCTTGAATAAAATTTCATAGAGTTTTTATAACTTTTAATAATTGAAAAGTATTGAACTAATATAAATTTATTCATTTATATACCTCGACAAACCATTGTCAGAGTGATCCACATCAGTAATCAGTTTCAATCTTTTTTTCTGATTTATATTTCTTTTTTTTTTTAAATTATAACATTAATTATAGCATTAATTATCTAATCAGTCGACTGGTTTACTGATTTTCAATATAACATAATCCCTTCTTGATCAGATAACCATTCACAAAAATTATTTTAGCATTGAATTGATAAACATTATTTAAGAATTAAATAAATGAGTTTACATTCCATTTCCCTTTCAAATGCAATGTTCAACCACAATGCTTTCTGTGTGGAGAATGCAGCCACCTAGTTAAATCATGTGCCAGTAAAATATGTGAAGATTGTAATGTCAGGAAAATGAAAAATCACAAATGCCTGCCTACCATCCAAACCACCCAGCATCTTCCCATTTCAACTCGTATGACTATAACCAACTCTAGTCAGCCATGCAAAAAAAATCATATTTGGATCCAACAACCTCACCATAGCCACTAAACACCATTCGGGATAGATCTGACCATCAAATGCTGTCAATACCCTCTTCACAGCACAACACCTGCATCACTCTTAAACACTCCAGCTCTGATGTAGGAGACACATCATCCTATATGCTAACACCACCATCACCTCAGCTTCACAATACCAACAGCAAGACAGGCCATCAACCTATCACCATACTAGCAGAGCCTGACATAGCTTCACCTGCAACCAACAAGAAGAGAAAGAATGATAACTCATCGGGCTCACAAACTGAAGACTTCAGCCCTCAACTTGCAGTGGAAATTTAAGAACCTTTGTTTGGCCAATCTGATACATCCAATGGCACATCCAAAGGTGCCACACCCAAGAAAAGTAAAGATAGAAAAGAAAATCAGACATTGCGAAGCATCATCAAATGAAAAAGCTGAAGATGCTGACCAACCTTTCCCAATGAACACTCAAACTACAAATCAAGTTTAGTACAACTCCAAACTCAAGATTATGGATGCCACAGACACAGCACCACACAGGTTGGATCCACATCATGTTGAGCCTCCCAAAGCTGCACTACAAAGCTTCAAAGAAACACTGCTAGTTGAGGACCTTGTCCTTGAAAATTAAGTTCAGGTGTATAATACCACTATTCACCCCTCTAACCATGCTGTTAAGGATTGGAGGAATCAATGTCAGGGGCCTCAACTCCCTTGATCAGGCATATGCCATCAAAAGATGGTTACTTCGCATGGACCCTCATATCATATGCCTATCGGACACTAAGATGTCTTTAATCAAACCCTAAAGTCATCCAAATTCTCTCACAATTCAGCCTTTTCTATTTTTCCACCACATACCCTCACTCTATGCCTCCTCAGGAGTGGTCTTTATCATTAACAAAAGTTTAACATACAGCAAATGTTTCACACTCTATCTAAGCCAAGAATTTGTCATTTTAAGCATCACTATTGGTAACACAGCAATCACAATCATTTACCTCTATCTTAAAAGGAATCCAACTTTTGTCCACCAAATCATTAACTAGATTAACTCAATACTCTCATCAGACACCTCTCCTATCATTTGTTTTGGGTTTTTCAACATGACTTACCACAATTTCAACATGAAATACCTGCACTTCTTCAATAGGCTCATGCTGTGTGGTGAAGGCTTCTTCCCTCCCAATGTTTTCTCCTTCTACCCACTCTACAAGCAAACCCTGATCGATCTTTTCTATTACACTGTAGAACTTCACTTCTGATCTCAATTCTGAACTCCAATTGGTCCCACTCTCTGACCATCTTGCTTTGTTCATTTCACTCCATCTAGATCCTACCTGCCCAATTCAGTCAAACAATAACTGCACTATCAGACTTCTCAACAAAGCCTCCAGTCCGGAATGCATCTTCTCAGAAGTGTACATACTGTTCAACAAAATTCAAATCCTCTCTCTTCTTCCACTTCAGGCTTGGGCTTCCTATGTAGGCATACTCAGTACACTCATTGAGACCTTCACCAAAAAAACCAAAGGGCCAAATCAACTCCCCAAAGAGTTCGACTACATTGCTATAAAACTGAGTGATATCACCCAAACAAACACAGACGTCCATGAGATCATGAGGCTAAAAGGTCAATACAGGGACAAACAAAAGACTCTCATGGAATACATCACCACCAAGAGGTCCAAAATATTCTTAGAGGCTAAAAGGTCAATACAGAGACAAACAAAAGACTCTCATGGAAAACATCGCTACCAAGAGGTCCAAAATATTCTTAGACAAACAACACAACTGGACACATAGTTATATTCACTGGGCAATTGGAACTGCCAAAAGGCCCACACCAGTTTTGATAGCAATAGACCAACACTCATATGGAGGATCCACTATGCTATCAAAAATACATGTCCATTTTAAATCCAAGCTACAAAATGCTAGCTTCGAAGTGGGTGACACTTGGAATCTGTCTTGTGAGTCAATAGAGCATAACATCACGGAAGTGCATATAATCCAGAAGCTCAGGGAATATCCAGACAGCACTGACATTCCTTGATTTGTGTTCCTTCATCTCAGTCGGTATACTGGGCATATCATTCACTGCATAATAGACCTTCTTGCAGGGGACTTCATAAATATCCCAGTCCTGTACCCTGTTGACCTTGTTCTCTTTCTAAAAAACAACACAATCCTTCAAGTCTGACTAACATTCATCCCATATCTATGACACCTCTCATTAAAACCATTGAGGCCATCATTAAAAGCAGAATACAGGAACAACTGCACATACATTTCCACATCTTAGTTTGCATGCAAGGGCACTTCCACATCACAAGCCATTCGTCACTACATCCTACTCACAGAACATATCAGACATCACAGGAAATCAAGGCCTATTGCCATCCAGCTCAATTTCAGGTCTGCATTCGACTCCGTCATCCCCTCCTTACTATTACAAACCCTTTGTCAATACCACATCCCAGAAATGTACATCCGAATAATAGGCAACTTACTCTTCAACTGTTCTTTCTTTACATCTCTCAATGTCAGGTTATCACCTGGGTTCAGGCCACACCTCTCCATACCCCAAGGCTCCCCACTCAGTACCCTCTGCTTCATCTCCTACATCAACCCATTCCTTAAAGAAATTGAAGCCTGCCTTCCTGCAGTCTATGTACCAGCACTGAAACAGCAAGTGCACCATATTTTGTAATGTGTCCATCTTCCTGCCTTCTAAAGCCTCCTTAACTACAACAAATCATTAACACATATGCTAGCAAATACAACCTTTACATCCAACCATTCAAAATCTTCTTCATGGAAAATTTACACAGGCACTACCATAGCTTCACCATTTACCTCTGAGCCACAAAATTTTCTGGGATTTCCTGTGGCTAAGTCATTCACAGCAATGAAGAAACAGCTACAAACATCAATCCTGGAGAAGACCCAGAAATTGGTCAATTCTTTGTCTCACATATCACTGTCTCTGTCAGGGAAAACAGCCCTCCTGATCATGATTGTTTTCCCTCGCATCAATTACTATATGTCTGTTCTCAAACCCACACAGCACTTAATGTCCAGCATAAATTCTATTTGCACTAAGTTATTCTGGAACAGAAAAATCATTGCCATTAGCCTGGCTAAACTTCAAAGGCCCAAGGAACTAAACGGCCTAGGCCTACATTCAATAAACACTTTCTACACCCCAAAATCCTTTAATTCCATGCACAGTGCCTTCCTGGAGGCACAAAATAATTCTATCATCTTTCCAGTTGAGCCCACAGACACTCCTCCACCATTCAAAAGCAAGTGGATCACTGACATCTGGGCCGACATCAAAAAATTTGCAAACCCAGCAGCTCAAATGCTACAAAACAAAAACCTATTTGGGAAATATACAAGCTGATTCACCCCAGCCAAGTATTTCTCCAAGCAGAGCTTGGCATAAACAACAAACTTCTAATCAAAAAGGACAAGAGATGATATTTGGAACCTCAACATACAGATTTCTTTGTAAAGCTGAATATGTCCTCTCTGCCCACTAACCACTTCCTGGTGTGCAAGAGGGGATTCTCACACCTCAATACCCTTTGCCAAATCTGCTCATTGCCTGCCCTTATCTCAGCCAGATTTAGTGCCTTATCTACGAAGGAACACAAGCAATACCCAAAAAATATCATCCATTAAGCATGTCATCAAAAACAGCACCTCCTCCCTCATCAGATTGTCCATCTTCCTCACATTTGCAATCTGGCTTACCATGTGTAAGCACATTTTCATGCAAGGAAATCCCAATGCCTACCAGACCTTCCTCAAGTTACTTGCTGAGATAAAACAAAGAGATAAATTGTTGGCTCATAAATGGCTTTTCAGACACTTGGCCAAGCATCTCTTTCCCAAGCAGATGAATGCCCACCTTGAGAAATTCAAAGCACCCACATTTACACCATAATGCAGCCATCTAGTGCTACAATGACAGCATAAGGTGACAAGATTATCTGGACTTTCTGATTTTCTTAGCACATGTAACATGTATAGTCCCAATAAAAGTTGTTTTTGGAAAAAAATGCATACTTAAAATTTTAAGATATTTTATAATCTGTAGTTTTCTTAAAAGGAAAAGTATTTTTTATTTTTCAGTATACAAAAAGCATCATTAGATTTTGTATTTTTGTTTAAAGAAAAGATAAGTATTTTTCAAAGAGTAAATCTAACTAATGTCTTAAATTATAATTGTATTTTTTCTTTATTATATATTTTTCTTTTGCCTAATTTTTAACCAGCTTTTTCTATATTATTAACTTTAAATAATAGCCCTTTTCTTTTAAAATATATTATTAAGTATTTTTTAATTATAATTGTATTTTTTCTTTATTCTATAATTTTCTTTTGCTTAATTTTTAACCAGCTTCTTCTATATTATTGACTTTAAGTAATAGCCCTTTTCTTTTAAAATATATTATTACCTTTTTTTCCTGAATATTTTTTTAAATACTTTTTAAATATTTTATGTAACATGTATCTTTACATATCTGTTACAATATAATGAACATGCATGCAAATTAAAATTGGTAATGTTATATCAGTTGATAAACTAGTCCATAATAGAGTGAATGAATGAGAATTTAATAGGCTTTTATAAATAAGGTAATTTAAAATCCATGTTGGTATTTTAATGTTAAATTTCCATTAAGGTATTGGGGTATATTAATCCTCTATTGATTATTATCACAATTATCACATTGGAAGTTATCATATGTAGCCATATAATTCTGGTTTTATTGACATATATATATATAATTTGAATGCAGACAGATATTAATTCTCATGGTTAATTTTATTTAATATTTCAGCTATTAAATATTTTATTTAAACAGTTATTACCTACCTTTCAAGATGTCAACCATCCACTGGCATCAGGTATAGATAAGTACATATATATATAAGTTTACATTCAATTTTTTATTACCATTTTTATAACTGTATTATTCTGCAAATGACTGTTATTATCTTTAAATCCATGCAATTTGTTAATTTTATTTCTTGGCATTCACTTATATATTTATTAGACATATTGTGACGATATATAATATGCCATTACATTAATTTAAAATTAGAATAAAAAAATTTTTAAGTTCGTAAATAAAAAACTAAAAGCTAAAATTAAAAAGTTGTTCAATGTATGTATATACATTTGCACAGATGCAAAACTTTAAAAGTATTTCTTTTTTATATAAAAAAAAAAGTATTTGAACGTACTTTTTTTATAAAAAAAAAAAGATATAGTAAAATGTAACGTAAGTAAAAATAGAATCATTAAGATTTAATTCCTGAAATCGCAAAATGGAAATGATTGTGTTATTAATTATCGAAAAGCAAACTAGCTCTTGAGGATCTTATATAATTAAAAAGTCAGATGAAAGATATAGATAAAAATTAAAGATTGTTTCCTGCTCTGAAGTAGAATGTCCAACAGAAGCAGAAATCAACGCTTGCACCCTAATGAAAATGATTGATTGTTCAGTGAATCCAGACGATGTGTATCAAAAAAATATTGAAATTGAGAACAGTTTCAGCTTGATTTTGTGAGAAGGCAAAAAGATGCATTTGTCACCCTCTCTCACTTATTTCAAATGAAATGACTGTTGAATTATGAATGGAATTGTTGCAGACCCAAACAAAATAATCCCAGGATTGAACCAGCTAAGGCCACCTTCAGATAGACTGATCTTCAAATAAAGATTTCATGGAAATTGACACCAAGAACCGGGACTCTTCTATTGTAAGAGATATAATTGAAAAATTTTTTAAAAAAATAATTAAGAACTTTCAAGATTTGACAAGCTAAACCTAAATCTTTTAAAATGAACTTTAATCTGACTTTTCAAATCAATTATTAATGTTTAATTTTTATACTTTTGAGTTTGCTGACTTAATCATTTCCATTTTTTTTAATATTTATTGATTAAATTATTTAAATGCATTAAATTTAAGTTGGGTATAGATGACTGCATAGGTTCATTAACGTTTAATTGTTTTTTATTTTCATATTTGATTAGAATATATAGATATTCGGTAAATATGATACCTCATGTTGAGTATCTAAAAATGTATTTATTCGAGTGTCTTTTAAGTTATTGGTGTCAATGCGGCATCTTATGATGAATGCCATTGGATTTTTTGTAAATTTCCCTATGCAATTACATCAATGAGTTTATATTTTGATCGTTTATGTTTATTTTGAAATGTTTTTAACTGAGTAATCTATGTAGCCTATCTATACTCAACATTCTAAAGTAAAAATTATTAAAATGTCCATCTGTGCGAATAGTTTAAAATAATAATTTAAATTTAAAAATTAATAGTAAAATCTAAAGAAATTTTATTCCTCAATTTTATTTATATGTGCATTAATAAATGTTTTGGGTGTTACTTACTGGTAGTGGTTTATTTTATTTTTTTAAATAGTAATATATTTTGAGAATATAAATCTTTATTAAAACTTATAAAAATGTTTTAAATCTCTGCTATTCCATGAGCTGAGTAGGGCTGATAGTCGAAATAAAATATATGTGTAAAAATGTGAATCTTTAACTTACATATCTGCCTACTATATAAATTTTCCAGGTTCAAATGGCCTGGTGGCATTCTGTATGGCAGATACGGTAAGACTCCATTCTATTTGACCATTATAATATGCATATGTATATCTACATTGAACTCAGGCAAGCATTTTAAAATTCTCTCTTAAAAACTTTTAGAATGCTATAATAAATGATAAATTCCATTTGGTTGTTGTTTTTAAAACCTCTCAAAAAAATTAAGTTTGTCCTCTGGGATAAACTTTGAGTTTTTATTTACTGTCTTATATCATTTCCTTTAAAACAACCTTAAAATATGTATATGGTATATTAAAAAAAAATTATTGTAACAAAAAATGTTATAAAAACAAAACACTCATTACAGTGACTATACACATATAAGAACAACTGAATAAGCAGAATAAGAGAGCCAAATTGATATCATGTGTTTATTTATACTATTTTTTTTTACATATTAATGAGGTCATCAAGTTGAATTTCATTGTTATTGATACACTCAAGTTCATTTCTTTTACTTTAAAAGAATTATTATTTCTTTTTTATTAGAATCTCATCTTCCTTTTAAAAATAAAAGAACATTTCCAACAAGATATTTTCTTAAAATTTTAAAAGCATTTAAAATTTTTGCAATAACTTTTAAATCTCTTTTAAAATAATAAAATATAACAATACATTTGGTTTATTTTTAAAACATTAGTATAAACATCAGCTTTTTAAAAACATTACATCAAAAATATTTGCAAATTCAGAATCAACACAAGTAGATATTTAAAAACACCCACCCACAGTAAAATATAAACATTGTTCAACTATTTACATCTCCTATTAAATATAGAGATAAACAATGTTATTTTAACTTCTAAAAATGTATGACTTTAAATTTAAGTAACTTTATGGTGAAATTTTAACTTTATTCTAAGCTTTATCACATATTATATTGTTTTAAATGATAAAAGAAAACAAACTGTGAACTTACTTTAGTAAGATAAAATAAAAACAAATTGGAAATATTAACTTTTGTATTTTTGTGTGTTTCTAAATAATTTAAAATTCTAGACATGATATCATGTGACAATTTTAAAATAATCAACTTTATAAATAATAAATAAGTGATTTATAGAGTTTTCTTTTCTTTTTTAATTTTTTTAAAAAAATATACAAAAGATATGACTAGAATGATATAATATATATGTAATAAAACTAAAACAATTTTTTCAGAGAAAGAAATCTCTATTTGTAGATTTTTCTTCTGTTAATGTGTATAATAGAACAATTGCATGCTTTGCAACAGTCCATTACTGTTATCTTAAAACAGAACAACTTGTAAGCATACACACTTAACTACATTATCTGCAGTTTATATACCAATCCAGTTTCTGCATATTTTAGCATAAATAATGTTTACTGCAGGCCTACAATACTTCAATTTTCTAGAATGTACCTAGTGATGGATTTGTTCATTTGTTATTCTGTTATAACTTTAACAAATAAAATATCTTTACTCACAATAAAATAAATATTCATATATATGCATATACTGTATTATAATATCATAAGCAGTTCATAATCATATATCAATATCTATACTGGACTCATAAATACCAAGTCTATCTTGCTATTAATAAAAAATGTAAATTAACTATAATTATATTAAAGTATAATTATTTGATATATTTTAAATAATAAAAAAAATAAATCATAAGTGTTTTCATATGAAAGTACATCACCAATTTCAACCATTATCAACTCATTACAGATAAGGGTCTCTCCAGGTTTAATCCATTTTTTTCTGATCTCTAGTCTTTCTTCTACAAATCATCCCTGCATCCTTCCTTATTTCATCCATCCATCTCATATGTGGTTTCTTTACAGTTCTTTTATAATGTCTTCAACCTCAGTTTAAGATTTCAACCATTCATCTATTGTCATCTTTTCTACAAAATATATCCATCCCAATCCACTTCTTTTGATAATTTCAGTAACACCTGTGTGTTCTCTTACCAATATATTTCATTTTTGATTTCTTGTTAATTTACAAACATGCCTACTGAAGCGATCAGTGTGTAAGCACACACAGAGCTTCATGTTAGTTGTTGGAAATAGTATATGTCTATAGATTTTTAAAGCTCAAATATCTAATTTTTCATTTCTATTTGTTTGAATAGGTGTGTGTCTTGTTTCATTGAAATGCATTTTTTATATATATATTTAGAAAGAAAAATATATTTCCTTTGTTTTATATATTTGTCCTAAAAGGTGATTCTTTCCTTGTGAATAACATTTTGATGGTTCTGTTTTTTTCTTAAACATTCCGAAAAATGTAATTGCATGTGAGTGTGAATTTATTTTCTCATTTTTAATGCCATTAAAAGGGAATTAAGATTTTTATACTTTGGTGTAATCTTAACAGGATTGTGTCAACTGTTTTAGATCAAAGATCAACCCAGCTAGTTGCATGGAAGTGTTAAATTATTTTCTCATCTTTAAACTGATTTAAATCAAAGATCAATCCAGCGGTCTGTTTTCATTTTTTTAACCAAGGCAGTTATAGTATAGGTGTTAAAAAAATATAGAGAACAAAGAGTTGCTTAGCAAAAGTTTTTATAAATACTGGGCTAAATTTTCGAGAAAGCAGTCAAAGAAAAAGAACCAAGACAGTCCAAGTCAAGCAGTCAAAGAATAAAAACAAAGTTGTTGGCAGTGAAAAAAAAAAAGTTTTTTTTTTAAAAGCAAAAGGTTTAAGAGTCAAGGTGACTCTCTCTAAAAGACCAATTGATTATATTTAAGCTGAGAAGAGATCCATGCTATGATCTGTGAGTAGGACAAATTTACTTTTCCCTTCTCTGAAAAATCTCCAGGAAAATGCATCTAAAGAAGACGAAGAAAGACAATTGATCCCATGCCGCTGCTATGAAAAAAGATGGAGAACCATCATCGAAGCCGGTCTATCCTGAGTCCAGTAAAGCCCAAGGTTGATCCTGACAATGAATAAACCAGTAGGAAAATATCTGCCTCAATCAAAGTGACACAGTAATCTATCGCAAGTATAAACTTTCAATCTTTAAAAAAATAATTATATATCTTTAAAATGCCTTCTATAAAAACTTGAGAACATTCATTTTCCTCAGATTTATAAAATTCGCAAAAGACTATCTTAAAAAGAGATGCATTTCAAGGGGACAGTGATATATATATATGAGTGTTTTAGTTTTTTTTGACTATCTTCAAAAAATGTGTGTTTCAAAAGGGACAGTAATAGTTATTTTTATTGATGCTTTTAACAAGTCAATTTGAATTATAACTAGATTACTTAATGGTTAAAAAAAGAGTGTAATGTATAATTCTAAGTGGAACAAAGGATTATTATAGAGTTTATAATTACAGCTTTTATATGTTTTATTTTGAGATATGCCGGTATGTTCTTTTTAAGTATAATATATATATATTTGATTGATTAATTTATTTGTGCCAATTTAGTTAAGTGTGAGGACAAATGATATTACACTATGAAAACAATTTATGTATAAATTTGTTTGCTTTATTCCGAATCTAAAGTGGGAAAGGGTAACGATTCATTTTGAATGGTAAAATAAGAAACAGTCAAAGTTATATTTCTTAAATCGTGTCTAAGTCTGGCTTAGTTAAAAATGTCATTTATTTAAAAAAAAAAAAAAAAAAAAGGAGAAAGAAAAGAAATCAAATATCTGTATAAAAATCCGCCCTCTTCCCATATATGTATAATCACAATACCTTGTTAAAGAAATTTAAAATATGAATGAGTGTTAAGATTATTTTATTTGATTTAGATTAAGATTCTTTGTGACAATAAAAAAAATAAAATGATATATATATATATATGCGTCTATTTATGTGTTAAAAAAAAAAAATAATGATAGTGCTTCTTTCTCAAGTATAAAACGGGCAATATTACTTATTGCAAAGATATGTGTTCATCTCACTATATATATATTTAGTGATGCATGCACTTGGGAAAAGAAATATCTCAGCAGTAGTATTTTTTTGCCTCTTTAGCATTTTATAGTTAAGATTTATATTTGAAACACTTGGGCGTTTTATAGCCTATAAGATACGGTTGTCAAATTTCCCCATTATTACTTACTAAATACAGGTTTGGGAAAATATCTATGCAGATATAAGTTAACGCTTTTAATGGGCAAATATATCAGTGGCTTAATAGATTGATCTGTGCCTATATGGCTTTTAATAAAGAATAGATGTCGAGTATGCTATGCAGACTGCCACACGGATATTTTACCGGTCCTGGCGATACGAGATAGCCATGGTTTTCTTTGAGCCGATGAATGGGTAGACTCTATAACGATAAGGATTCAAAGCCCACGCTCTATTATTTCCTACACAAACCAAGCTGAATGCGGATGTGTTTATCATAGGAACATATATATATATTATTGCTCGACAAAGGAGATTGGCCCATGTTTGCCAATGCTAATAATATAGCCAGCACAGGATTCAAACCCAGACGCCACTGAATGCTGTAATTAGATTTCTTAATCATACCTGTTGTTAATGCTGTGTGAAATAGATAAACCATATTTATCATATAACTATTAATAATGAAGGAAGCTAAAATTATGCTTTGGTCCATAACTCCTGCTGGGAATACCAACAGTAAAATATAATAATAATAAAAAATATATATACTTAACTTCCCCTATGTATATAAACACGCGCATAAATTTATTATATATATTCATTTGCCCTCTAACTTAATATAACCAGGTATTGTGTTTGCTCTCCAAAATTGGCATATTAATTTTATGGTGGCATATTTTTTGATAAAATATTATCATTCTTAATATAAAATTTGTTTTATGCTGACACGTAATAATACTGATTATTTACTATGTGTGTAACTATCATTTCTGGTTAATTTATAATTATTGTTTTGATTCACAATTGTTGTTGTCATGAACTCCAGTATGACTTCATTGTGATGCACACACACATCTAATGCTGATGTTCATTATTGTAATCGTTACATTTAATAGTTCATAACCTTGGTTGTCATTATTGTCAGGTGACTTCTTTGTAAAAATTATTCATTTATCCTAGTGATATCTAAATACTGTATTTTTGTAAATAACTTATGTTTGAATATTGTAATTCTTGGTAAAATCATATATTTATCCTAATGGTATCTAAATACTGTACCTTTATAAATAACTTATGGTTGAATATTGTAATTCTTTATAAAAATCATATATTTATCCTAGTGATATCTAAATTCTGTACCATTATCAATAACTAATAATCAAACATTGTAATTATTATTATTTTGGTTTAAAAAAGTAAACCCATACACGATCATAATAAGATTCAAACATGGTTATTATTATTTATATTTTCTAATGAATTGTGTTAATAAATTGTATATATCTACACCGTTGTCATGTCATTCCCTGGTTCATCATATCCACTCAACCACATCCACACTTGATTAAGTCATATATGTATGTATCCAAAACCTATGAAATATAAAAAATAATATTTTGAGCTACATTAAAGTATTTAGTGAGTATCTTAGATTAAATTAATAAAGTCTAGTGCAGGATAGGCCAAGTTTGAATTGAGAGTCTTTGTTTCTACCCTGACCACCGGGACTGAAGGAAAACAATGACCATTAGTAGCATCAGGAGCGTTGGTTGGATAGTGGAGATTTTGGAGCACTGGCAAATAGGTTAAAGCTTAGTACTGTTCCATGACTACCATATCCTGAACATGCTGGGTTTGAAGTACTTTTGCTAGGTCTCTGAATCTTGTTGGCTGTTCACATGATTTTGACCATTACATTACATACTTTTTTGAATGATCTAAAATCTCTGTATTGCTCTAAGTGTCCACATCTCAGATCCATAAATAGAGAACTGGTAAAATACATTCATTAAAACTTCCTTTTCAAACACATAGTCATATTTACTTTTAATATTCAAGTTATTTCTACCAAAAGCACCCTGATTAAATTTAGTTCTATGATTAATTTCATCCATTGTGTTTCCATTTATAGTAATAATCTGGCCAAGGTTATTTGCAGTTGTTAATATCTTCTGTCTCATCATTATCAATCTTTTTTAAGAAATCCATTGAACATTACTTTAGTTTTTTTAATGTTTATCTTTATTCCTACTTTCTTACTTTCTTCTGGTAATTCTTGCAATGCAGCATTTCCTGAAGATCTAAAGTATTGTTTGCAAAAACAACTATATCATCTTCAAAATCTAGATAACTTAAATAATTACCAGTTACTTTTATTTCTTTAGGTTTCTATTTTAATCCACAAAAGATTTCTTGCAGCACTGCTGTAAAAAGTTTTGTAGATATGGAGTCATCTTGTCTTACACCCTTCTTAATATTAACTTTTTTAGAATCACTATGTATTCTCATTGTTTCTGTTGTATTGTATAAATATTACAATATCCTGGTTTTATACAATGATGATCTCATTAATCATTAAAGAAAGGTTTATATATTCAAATATCTTTTCATAATCTACAAATATAAAGTATAATGGCAAATCATATTTATTAGGCCTTTCTCTCAATACTTGGATATAATCCACTGTACTAAGATCACTTGTAAATCCAGCTTGTTCTTTTGGTTGGTTGAAATCCAAAGTTGCTGTAGACAAATTGCAATTATCTTGTTAAAAATTTTATATAGAACTGCTTAAAGACTAATGTCTGTATTTCTTCAAAGTTATATACATAATCTTATAATTAAATATTAATAAATACAGTAACCAAATATATGTAAAATACAACTTTAAAAAGTTTTTATCCACTTAGGAGCACTTTTGGCTATTATCTTCATTGTCTTTGTCAATTAACACTTCCAAAGGCTAATCTTCCCATAATTCCGTGATAATTGTGGGAAGATTAGCCTTTGGAAATGTTAGTTGACAAAGACTATGAAAAGAATTGTGGAAAGATTAGTCTTTGAAAATGTTAGTTGATAAAGACTCCAAAGATGGTTGACAGTTGTATTTTACATATATTTGGTTACTGTATTTATTAATATTCAATTACATGATTACATATGTATTATATGTTTATTGTCAAACTCACCTAAAAAAGCAAAGATTATTACATATACGCATGTAGTGAGAAAATGTAGTTTTTTAGTTATCACCATCATCATCATCCCTTTCAATCATGATTGCTTCACTGCAGGATGAAAATATTTCCAAGTTTTTAATCCGCAATTTCTCTTTTTTGAATCATACTAAAGTCTTTCTTATTTTATGCAACACTCATATATTGCTACTCTCTAGGTCTTTTGCAAACTTTTGGAATCCCATTTAAGACTTTAATTGTCCATCTATTATTATCTCTTTTAGTCCAAACCAGTAATATTTTGTCTTTCAATTTTTTGAATGATAACAATGATATTTATTTGCTGTTTTGCTCAAGTATTTCAAATACTCAATTATTAAACTTTCAATCTTTTCTTGTTATTCCTAACACATAATTTGCCATATTTTATTGAGTGTTCTAAAGTTTGTGAGTTGCTTTTCTGTTAAGTATTCAAGTTTCAGATCCATAGGAAAAACTGATACAACACATACAGTAAAAACATTTTTTTCTATCCCATAGATGTTATTACATATGGATCTGAAACTTGGATACTTGACAGAAAAGCAATGCACAAAGATATTTTTTCTTAGCTTTTTCTCTTTCAAATGTTTATAGAATATAGCATTTTATTTAATAAAATGTTTATAAGAATAATTTGAAAAAATGTATAAATTATTTCCTTAATAAGTAATAAAATAAAAACTATCAACTGGCAGTGAAAGAAAAAATCATGTTGGGAAGTGATAATATATTTAAAAAGAATGAATCATCTGTTAGAGACAGAATGAAAAGAGAAAAACATATTCATATCACTATTTATACTCATAAAATGGCTACCATTGTTTAAAGAATAATTTTGGTAAGACATTATTAAGTTTTTGAAGTGAAAATGTAAATTGAAACTGTTTCTGTTACATTACTGTATTGCATTCCAAAGCTTAAAATCTGTAAAAAGGGTTTGCTATTTTATTGGGGGAAAAGATAGGATCCAGTAAGTTTTATCATTATTATTATTTGAGTAAATGTGAATGAGTGAACACACATCCTTAATTTTATAATATATAAAATAAAACTTAGCATTAGACATGAAACCATATTGCTTTAACATATGTGCGGGTCTGTAATTGTGAATGAATATTGAAATTATTACAAAATCTTGACTTTACCCAATAAATTGGTTAATTTAAGTATGATCACATTAATTTTATAGCTGGTATTATCAATAGATTTTATTTTACTTTAGTATGGTAGTAATCATTGGATTGTCTTATGCTTTTTGTTATTTTTGCAATACAGTATATGATTTGTTATTTTGTTTATAATTTCATAGATAATTTATACACACTATGAGTGTTGCAAATTATTTTATTTGTCTACTTATATATATATTTGATTATAATATCATTATTATTTTATATTTATATATGATATTTATATACAATCAATTATTTTATGCATATTTATATTATTCAATTTCTAGCATAAATATTTAGGTTTTAACGTTGGAGTAAACAAACTTTCAATCTCTAATAGCTAGGCAAATGAAGTTCAATTTTGTGCGTTGTAATCAAGATAAAACTAATATGGTATTTATTCTTATATATAGTGCTATATGTTCTAATGCATATTTAGTTTCACACTATTTGCTTGTCTATTCATAGTGCTCATTGAATTCATAATAATTCTTGCCTTTTTAATTTTTCTCTTTTTGTCATTTTGCTTAGTATAAATGATTTTAACTTTTTGAGAATCAAGGCAATGAATGACCCACGTCTCTTTCATGTAACAAAAAAAAAGTGTTTGTGTACAGTTTTTTTTAAAGCTACTATATAAATATATGTACTGTTTTATTCTGGTTGCTATATTCACACAAAATTTATCATTGTAAATTATAAAATAATTTGGAATATTACATTGTATGAAATAAACGATTTGAAAATATTCTGGAGTATCTTAGTTGTTATTATTTGTTCTCTTTAATATTGTTGGGAAACTCAAAAACCAAATAAAACTTTATTCACATATCTTAATTTTTATATTTATTTCCATAATGCTTTTTGTTGTCATTATATTCTTATCAAAATAAAGTAATATTAAATCTTCAGAAAAAATGGATGTTTTAAAATTGATAACTTAAGACATAACAGCAATATTTAACAATGAACACATGGCCTATGGTTTTATCCACTAGTGGAATCATTTGCAATTTAAAAATAAACTATATAGAAGAAATGGTTATACAGTAAAGTCAATTTTAAATAAAACTTATGAGAAAACTCACAAAATAGAGTATTAGAGCCTAAAACTTAAAATGGATTATAGAAAAGAAAGGCAATTCCAAAATTAATAAAATTACTGAATCTTTTTGTTAAAAGAATTTGTATTTTTGATTGCTGGTGAAACCTATTAAAGGATATGATTGACTTGCTGTTAAACATCCCTATAACTTAAGATCATGCAGAATTCAAGATTTCTATTCTGAAATACTAACTATACAAGTTAAAGCTGATAAGAAAAATATATATAAAATTATATAGCAGACTTAACAAAAAATGTTTACAATAAATACCTGTTGTATGAATAAATAATTTTAATTACAAATTAAAATGAAATATAAAACACAACCAGAACAAAAAATATGGGTATCTATGTCATATATCCCAGAAATAAACATAAATAAAAAATATATCATAAGAAAATGTTAAGAGACTAACTGACAATACTAAATATAAAAATATTTTTCGTAACCTTCTCAAATTAGGTATTTCATCAAATATAATAATCCAAGATGTATGATAATTTACAAAGGTAAATCTTGGGTCAATATAACACCAGAATAAAACAATATATATATGTATATAATACATTTATAATAGACTTTATACAAATGTCAAATTTTTATAACATGAAGGAAACAACAGTAATTTTTTTGATCTGTAAAAAGGTAAATTTATTGACAATGAGTTTGATGAAAGATAGAGAAAAATCAGAGGCTTAGTTTTTGTTGTATATACAGCTATGAAGCTACCTACCAACAATTACCATAAAATTATAAATTACCAAAACATTATTAATAATGGTTAAATTTATTTATTTACACCATAACCACATATCCTTCTCTCTCTTTTTATTAACAATCAACAACAACACTCTCCATATTCCATTCTACAAATCAATATCAATTATATCCCTATTTATTTTCACCTTATATATACAGATAAATTAATAGGTTTAACTGAGTAGTGATCCCATCATTACTTTATTTACAAGCATAATAAGCATAGTTTTTGATTTTTAAGTTCTAAACCTTCAATGCTAATATCACGACCAAGTAAACTAATACTGCCACTAAAATAGTGGTGTACCTAAGTGAATACTAAAGTTTATACTCACAGTCACTTTAAAAACACAATCCTATTCAGGCCTTCTCAGGCATACACAAATAATAAAAGACTGGAGAGGTCTATTAACATTTCCCTAGCCAGCTATCTTTCACCTTTAGAGGCACAGACCCTGGGACAATATTCCTCATGGCAGAAAAGTTGGGACACTTTCCCCACAGCTTTTCTCAAGGTCCTTATAATATCCATGACATAGCAACAACAGCAGCATTATGGTGAGTAGAGAAAAGCTAACATGACTTCTTCCTCTTTTGAGCACACACTATTTATATCTTTTTTCTGTGCTTGATACCCATTAATATAATTCCTAACATTCCAATGGGATAACAGACGATCCATTAGAACAACAATGATTAGGATCTGGCTTTTAATTACGTCCATTCACATTCCTTTCTTGTAATTAGCTTCAAATATTTATCCTTTTGTTTACTTTCCAAAAATTAGCTTAGTGTTTAATTTTAAATAATAACAATTTTCTCTATATTTTAAATCCATTAGGTATATCCGGCCTTGCTTTTAAACCTACAATCTCTCTCTGTTTACATTTAATTTATCTCCAAATCATCTTTCTTCATTGCTATTAAACTTAAACTAAAATTATCTAAATAAAGGTTCCTTATTTTTACAGAATCTATTTTTCACTACTTTTTAAATTTACATATCTATTTACATTTAAGTTTCCTTTAATTATTAATGATATTTTTTTACTTCTTTTAAAGCTTAGATATGTAATTACATTTCATTATTATTTTTCTCTGGAGTAAACTTGGCTTTATAACTTATACTATCGAGTTATATATTTTTTTCTGTAAAATATAGCAGTTTTTCATCAATATAAAATGTTCTATGAATAGGTGATTAAGTGGTAAGCAATTAAGCACATTGGAACATATGTGAAATAATAACTACATATAACATGTTTCTTAAGAATGAACAACAAACTAGTTTTGTCATGATTATGACATTTAATATCAATAATACACTGACGGATATTAAAATGAAAGTTTATTTATTCCCAATAGAAGCATAAACATTAAGCTAGTGTTTTATATACATAAATGATACAACCCACACTTATGTAATATTGTAATTTTACTTTTTTTTAGATACTCAAAGTGAAATTGAAGGTAATAAATTATTATTAGTTATTCTGAACATTACATATATTAATCTTTTAAAAATATGTTCATAAATTATTAATTCATATAGTAATTTAGTTTTTAATAAGTTTTTTTAAAAAAAATGTTTCTGTGTTAATTATTATCACAACGTTTTGTTATATTAAAAGACAACCATAATTCTGAAATTATTTTAGTGAAGTTGATCCTGATTTTGTTTTCTATTACCTCATTATACTCATTAATTTATTTTTCCATGCAAATATTGTATTCTTAGTGAATGTTGTCAATATATATATATATACTGAATTATTACTGATAATAACTTACTTGTTGCTACTCTAATAACATGGCTATTAAGATTTATGACATTATCATTGTACTATTTAAACACTAAATAAATATTTAATTTTAAATATTGACTAGAATACTCCAGAAGCATAAGTAACAAAAATATATTTTAAAAAAAAGAATGAAATGTATAAATTATAGAGATAATGTAAAACTTGTGAAATTAATAATATTTAAAAAAAAATAGAATAGTTATGTAACCAGAAAGTTTTCATTACAGCGAGATTAAAAAGTATAGAAGAGAAAGTTTGAGAACTGATTAGATAAAAGATTAAACAAGTTAGAATAGAAGTTCCAGAAAGTGACATTGATTAAATTCTTGGCAAAGAAATTTAAGTAATAAGAAGAATCAGATAAGGGAAAAAAAACTACAGATAAACTCAGTATTTCAGCAGTAAAGTTTTTTTGTCTTCATTTGTAAAATTTGTATTAGTATTTGGTATCATCTGTATCAACTCATCATGTTCCAGCATGGAAGTAAGCCCAGATTCTCAGATCTGAAGATACAGAAACCTGACTCGTTTCCAACAGATCATTCTGAACTTTGTTAAGCCTAAAGGGCTATCACAGTTTAATATTGAAAAACTTATAACATTCTTAACTGCATTGTTTTTTTTTAAAACAGCCGGGGCCCCCCCCCCCCCCCCCCACCCCCCCCCACCGAAGGGCCGGCGCCCCCCCCCCGCCCCCCAACGCAAGACTTAAAGCATTGTTGAAAGAGAAATGCAATAATGAAGAACTTTAAGTTTTGGGCAGAAAATTTAAGAGTGTTATAAATGTATTAAGAAACTGAGACTCTCTATTTATCTATATATAAGAGATATGGATGTATATATTAGGTGTAAGTGTATATAATCAAATTTTTCTATATTTAAAATGTGCAATAAATATTATCTAAGATAATCTCATTATTATATTATTGGGGATGCTTCTCAATTGAGTTGTCAGGGAAATACATCACTATAAATGGCACAGTAAGAAATTGAAACCTAGTGATATGGAAGGTAGGATTAAAGTGGGAAAATAAACATAGAACAGTCAAGAGTTAAATTGGAAAACAATTGTCATTATTGATAGGGCAATGGGAGGGTAAAATGTTGATAGATCAAGTGAATATGTCAGAGTTTGATATAGGAAATGCAGTGGAATGGCCCTTGTATGAAACTCAGCTTGAAAATTTTTGTATGCTTAATAGCATAAGTGATAATAGTAGAAAAGTATCTGGTCTGTTTTATTTGGTAGGGAGGAAAGTAATAGAAATTATTAACAAGTGGTTTAATGGATCTATAACTGAGGCAAGTCATGAATAAGTTATCAGAGCATTTCAGCCCATGGCCATTTAGACATATTGCTGGGTTGGCACTATGAAATAGAAGACAGGCAAAAGGAGAGAAAATAAAGGATTTTGACATAGTTTCACATCAGCTAGCAAAAAATTGTCAATATGGTGAATTTGGGAATAGATATTGTTGGATTAATTGCTATGCTGAATGGCAGATCAAAGTTTAAGACAGACTTTGTTGAACTGAAACTGAATTGTCATATAAAGCAGGGATCAAAAAAGGGATCGCATATGAAGTAATAATTGAGCAAGCCATCACTTTAAGAAGTAAAGCAGAAGAAGAGGGCAGAGCATCAGTCTATAAAAGTGATAAAAGTATGCTGCCCAAAAATTCTAAAGCAAGTAGTGAAACAATACAATTAGGGAAATGTTTTTGTTGCACTAAAACAGGACATTTAATGAATTGTAAATGGTGACAAGAAAGCTGTTTTAATTGCAGGAATAGAGCTCATTTGGCAACAGTTTGCAAAAAATCCAAGTCAAAAGATAAAAGAGTCATAACCATGCAGAGGAGGTGGTGAGCAAGAGTAACTTCATATAAAAAAGTATAACATCATATGGGCAAAATCAATATATGCTAACAATTAAAACGTGTAGCACAGAACTTAAAATGGAAATTGATAGCAGCTTGGGTATTTCTCTGGTGTCCAAAAGCCAATTGGAGAAAATAGCAGAAGGTATAAAGAGGTTAAAATGAAAAAGACCTATATCAAAGTTAAAGTTGTAAGCAGAAACTTGCTGTTAGTTGGAATGGTAAATGTTCCAATTACATACAGAGACAAAGTATGCTATTTGCCAATTTATATTGTGAAAAGACAAATAAGTCCCATAATCAGTAGAGATTGGTTTTGTGAGTTAAAAATATTTCCATTGAGCAGGAAATATTAAACATATACCTGAAGTTATTTATAGAAGAGCAGAAAATCCAGTCGGAGTAGACTTAAGTGAAAATGCATGAGCACTGGTTTATAAGCATGGAATATTCCATTTGTGCAGAGGAATAAAGTCAAGGAAAAGTTAAAAACATTGGTGACTAGAAGTGTTAATCCCAGTAAAGATGCAAAATGGGCCACACTCACAATGATGATAAGTTAACTTAATGGTCAAATCAGAATGTGAGGGTATTACTAAGTGACAGTGAATAAATATTTTAAAAAAGGTTCTTTTTTCAGCATAAAATTTGAGAGGTTTTAGTGAGTTTGTCTAATGCAAAGTTTTTTGCTAAACTTGACCTTGATTCCACCTATTATCAAATTAAAGTAAAAGAGAAATCCACAAGAATCTTGAGTTAGCCACACAATTTGATCTGTTCAAATGTAATCATTTAATGTTCAGAATTGCTTCAGTGCTGAACATGTTTTAAAAGGTTAAACTTATTGTTACAAGGATTAAAGGTGTAACACCATACTATGATGATATTTAGATAACAGTGATGCCTGGGATTGTTAACATTAAGAATTTTGAAAGTTTGTGAAAAATTAAGCTAAATCTTGAAAAATATGTATGGAAGACCCAAGTTAA
Organism: Epiperipatus broadwayi; assembly: GCA_028023455.1. Lineage (NCBI taxonomy): Eukaryota > Metazoa > Onychophora > Udeonychophora > Euonychophora > Peripatidae > Epiperipatus > Epiperipatus broadwayi. The sequence continues at coordinate 8,554,676 of JAQFVV010006225.1, read as the reverse complement.
AATTTCCGGGGCACAGCATTTCAGATAAAGGAAAATATCCTTTAAGCAACAAAGTCAGGGCTATTAGAAATTCAAAAAGGCCAAACAATTTAAGGCAGCCCCAGGCACTTTTAAAGCTAGTAATTTTTTTCATGCCATTTTTAAAGAATAACACTGTGACTGCAAAATTGTTATATAAATTATTGTGCAAAGGACAAAGATGGCTATGGATAGAAACTCAAGACAGCATTTCAAAAAAACTAAAGAGCTTTTATCGTGATATACTGTTGATGCATTTAACAGTGAGCATAAAGTTAAGATCATTATGGATGCATCAGACTTGGGAGTACAGAATTAGCTCATCCTATGATAAGTAGTGAGCACCCAGTGACATATGAATCTAGAACATTGTCAAAAGTAAAGTGGAATTACAGTTTGGTAAGGAAACACTGGTGATTATTTTCACAGTGAAGAAATATCAGTTTGTGTTTGGGCATAATTTTTAATTATTATAGATCATAAGCTTTTGTTGAGGGTTTTAGAAAATGATCATGCAGTGCCTGAGCATTTAAATTCATGAATGTTACAATAGTGGAATGTATTAGCTGTGTATGATTATACATTTAAACATAAATGTGATAAAGACATCTATCATACAGAAGCATTGTCAAGATTTGCAGATAATCAAGAGCCAGTCAGTGGGATTGTTAAGGGTTAATTATATTGACAGCACGAACTCACAAATGTTAAATAGTAATACAGTTCAAAAGTGGGCTAGGGAAGAAAAAATGTATATTTTGATGAACTGAATTAAGAAGGACTGGCCTAAAACTAGATCTAGTTATGTGACAGTAGAGTTTTGGGCTAATACAGATCAGTTATCTGTCTGAAGGGATGCATAATAAAGGGAATAGACTTCTTATATTGTCTGCAGTGATGGATTAAGTTTTAATGCTTTTACCTGAAAGGCATCTGGCATAGTATGTGCAAAAGCTTTGGCATGTATATGTCTGATGGCTACAAATTAATGCAGCTATAGAAAACTACATTAAATGTTGTTGATAAAATGTTTTGCAACCTGGCTAAAAGCAACAAAAGCATGGGAGAGCTTGCATATTGATCATGCTGGAGGTGTTAATGAAAAATTTTTATTGATAATAATGGACATTTTTTCAAGTTGGATTGAATGTCATATAGTGAATGGAAACAATTCAGTGTTTGAAGATGGTTTGCTTGATACATGAGATTCCAGAAGTGGTAGTATCCAATAATGTAGCAGGTTTTACTGGCAAGAAATTACACTAATTTTTAGTACCTATGGGATACATCACCTGTGCACACTGCCATATTGCCCACAGTCAAACAGATTAGTGAGAATTTGATATAGCAAGTGAAATGACATTTAGAAAAATGAATAATGTAGAAATGCAAGATGCATTACAAACATTTATGGTATGCCATCCTCAACAACCAGTAAATGACAGGCAGAGTTAATGTGTGGGCCATAAACTAAGAATTAAATTAGCAGTTTTACATCTCAATGTAGAAATTAGTGTTCTAAATATGAAACCATGTAAGTTGTTTAAAATCGGTGAGCCTGTATGGGTGAGAGATATAACACAAAAAAAATGGATCAGTAGAATATTAGACAAAATAATGTCAAATCAAATATATGTGACATCATATTAATCATATGAGAAAAGGAGAGCCAGGGAAATTGAAGCTGGAAAAATTATAAGATGTATGAATGCAGGAGATGCAGAATGATAAAAGAAGCAACATGGGGGTGGGGGTGGAAGAAAACCCATTAATAAAAGAAAAAAGTGAGAAATTTTCGGAAGAAATTTCAGTGAAACCTGAAAAAAATAAATTGCCCAGACCTATGCACACACTAAACAGAAACTGGAAAGATGGAATGATTACATATAGAAGGAACAATAATAACTCCTGGAGTGAGGGAAGTAAGTGTAGGTTTTATACACTGAATAAATATTTAATTTTAAATGTCCACAACAATATTTAACAAGTAACAAAAAGATAAAGAAAAGATTAAATGTGTAAATTAAAGAAAGTAGAAAGAGAAATCTTTAGGAATTTGATCAATAATAGAGATAATGTAAAACTTGTGGAACTGGTAATATTAAAAAAGTATAATAGTTTGTAATTAAAATGTTTTCATTAAAGAGTGATTAAAAAGTATCAAAGAGAAAGTTTGAGAACTGATTAGAGAAAAGATTAAACAACTTAAAATAGAAAATCGGATGACATTGTTTAAATTTTTGATAAAGGAATTTAACAAATAGGAACAACCAGATAAAAAAAACTGCAGATTATGTAAACACAGTATTTCAGAAGTAAAGTTTTTTTTGTCTTCACTTGTAAAATTTGTATGTACTAGTAACTGATATCATCTGTATCAAGTCGTCATGTTTCAGCATGAGAGTAAACCCAGAGACTCAGATCTGAAGGTACAGAAACATGACTAATTTCTAACAGATCATTCTGATCTTATTTTTTATTTTGTAAGCCTAAAGACCTCTCAAGGTTTACATACTTACCTGAATTGTTGAAAAAGAAATGCGATTACAAAGTACTTTAATTTTTGGGCAGTAAATTTAAGAATGCAAATGTATTTAGAAACTGAGACTATATATATATTGTAACAAGGTCTTTTCATGGCACGCAGAAAGGTGAGTGAGTTCCTCCTGATGAGTATAAGAGTGTATCTTTATTGTCTATATTCATGCATATCTTCCTACATTAAACTCATATTTAAGGGAGAAGAGAGTGAGATTTAAATAACTACTGATTTTATCTTTAATCTATTGCTTACATATTATAGTTTACTCTCACCATTCTGGATTTCAAACTCAGGAAGATCTTGTGTGATCCTCAGATTCTGATAATATTTGTATTACCATATTCAATATCTGTAAAAATGAGTCTATATCTATTAATAGGAGTGGGTATACTATATTGTATACATGCAAATAATAGTTATGATATATGTGTGTAAGGATATGACCTAGCAGAATTTAATCACAAAAAAATAAACCAAGAAACGTGTTTTAACATTTAAATAAATTTAATATATATATATACACATGGATTAGCATTTGGAGAACTTTTATAAAAAAATTAGAGAAAACTCATTTGGATGTGATCATTCTTTATTTATGCTTTGTTTATACCAAGGTTCCTCATCCTGATCCCATAAAGAATAGCCACTAAATATCCTGATTAACATAAACGATCTTCATATTATATACAACATTATTATATATATTGTGTATATATACACATCGCGTGTGTGTATATATACGAGTTTCATGATGTTTTTTTTTTTTTTAAATAAAATAGAAAAATTACAATTACATGTTAATATTTAGTAGATTTTTTTAAAAAGGGAAAAGTTAAAATTAAAAAAAGTACTAATATTAGGAAGTAGGTTAAAAATTATAAATTATAACTTATCTTTTTTTTTATTCTTTTGTGTGTGTGTGTGTGTGTATTCTATTTTTATATAATTCTTTCAAAAGTACTTTTGGTTAAAAGCACTTTTTAATTAAAAGTTTATAATGAATTGAAACAAATTGTACAAGATTAATTAGGTTCTGGAGATTAATATTCCAGACTGATTAAATAAACAACATAAGACTAATTTCGATGTAATTAAAATGGAAAAATAAGGAAATAATAAAAAAATGTACTAATTTTAAAAAAAAATCAAATGGATTGGTAATATAGGTAAAAACTTGAGCAAAGGTTGGATCAGAGAATATAAAAAGCTGAAATCGACTATTCAGATTATTCAACTTATTCAAACTTCAGATTCTTCAGTTATTCAGACTATTCAGAGGGTTAAGATGATTCAGATTGTTCAAGAAAATTATCTAGAGAATTTTATAAAAGACAGTAATTGACCAGAGGGTTAACCAAAATCATCCAGCAGCAGAGAATAAAATTTACAAGCAGCTAAAGTAACAAAGTTCATCATGATGAAACCATCTTTTTACATCCATGCCAAGAGAGAAATGTGTGATTAGACCTAAAAGCTGAGTGTTTGTTCTTTTCCACCATTCTTCTTCTGAGTACATTAGCCATATGCATTGATATATTACTCTGACATGCCTTTTGGCAATATTTGAACCTGCCATGCCAACTCAATGGAAACAGCTCATGCCATGGGTCATGGAACAAAGAAAAACTTCACTTGTTCTAAAATATATGCCTACCATGAATCTGACCAGATCAGAAGACAGGCATGATCACCCATATGAAAAACAAGAGACTATGCTTAGACCTAGGTAAATATATCCATTGATGTCATTTAATAGAACTTATGGAATTCTTAATATCAATACAGAACTTTTAAATTTTATCTTCAATAGAACATTAGATATTCATAAGTATTAATAATAATTACATTTAAATAGCATTGCTATAAACTATAGTAATTTATATTTATTCATATTTTGTTTTATGTTTTTAAATTTGCATTATTATTTGTTATATTATTTAATAAATGTATTTGTAAATTATTAGTGTCATTTTATATCTATCTCTCAGAATTATGAGTAAACAGACAATTTTATTTAAATATTCTGTGATGCCGATCTTATATTTTTTTATAGCTAGCCATAAAAAACATGAGATCGACATCACAGAATATTTAAATAAAATTGTCTATTTACTTTGAGTATAACATACACAAGTTTAGTACATTTAAATATTGTGACCTTTCACGTTAATTATATATATATAGGATTAGCAGGAGATCATCTAGTCAGAGTGAGCATAATTTATTAATCAAAATATTAATATTTTAAATAAAAGAAATAATGATTCTACAAGTTATGATATATATATATATTGTGCCCTTATCTATAGGTCATAATAAGGTAGAATGGTCAATTACTAAAAAAATTTTAAATTTTAAAATACGTTTGTGTAATATATTGATAATTGTATGATCGATTAGATCTTATAGTACAATTTAAGGCTGAAAATACCTGGTATATAAAAGTGTAATGAATTATTTTAAAGAAACAGTTAAATAAAGCTTAATTATATCCTTGCATATGGTTGTAAAAGCTGGCCATATAAAATAATACAGCTATAAATAGTTAAAAGTATATTAACAATCCAATTGTAATATTTTAAAACTAATAAATTAAATAAACGCTATATGTAATATTATAATTATAATTAATATTCAAATTTAATCTAATATATTTTAAAATAAACTTTGGGATGGTGAGAATTATATTTAGTTCTACAAGTTTAAATTATTTTCCAAATTTTTTATAAAATATATCAGTTTTGGTAATTTAGACCGAGACGTAAATTAAAAAAAAATCATCTGATAAAGTAGTAATCATGTGACTGTATATTATATACTTTCACACACACGCTTGTTAAAATATAATAATAAAGTTTGTGAATTATAAAACTAAATATAATTGCTATCGATCGTTAAAGTAAAAGTTGAAATATTAAATGTTATTTTAATAATTGTTTTAAAGTTTAAATGATTTTGATAAAATTATAATTGAGTTAAAAAATACTATTCTAGATAATATTTAAGACATGACGTCATAAATTCTTTATTTTAAAAAGGTTTAATCTATTATAAAACTAAAATGTGTAAATTTGTTCGCACTAAAAAAGTCATTAACCAATCAACGGAGGTATTTTAGCAGACAAAATATAAGAATTAGACGGAGCGGGAGAAAGTAATGTGTAAGTGAAGGAGGGAGTAACATATTTTTTTGGCTGTATAAGATCGTAGGCTAGAAAAGTAATATAATTTTAAAATTTTGTATTTGTTTTAAAAGTTTTTTAAAATATAATATTTTGAACTACCTTTACATGGAGGGCTAATTTTTAAAAGTTTTCTTACCAGGATATTTTATTCAAGTTTAGCCAAAACCTTACAGTAAAATGGAAATACTACAGAAAACAGTATATAGAAGTTATGATAAAGGAAAAATATTTGTAAAGTGCCTTGATACAGTTTTATTTATGCTCAACCAGAAACTTATAATTGTAACTCAGAGGAATATAATTTGGACACTATACGGAAAACTTAAAAGAGAAGTTACTTGCCGTCAGGAAAATTATGACGCACAAATTTATAAGGCTACTCTGAAGTTATTTTATTCTTCTCTATTGAAAAATTAAGATACGTATATCATAAAGAAAAAATTATGTAAAAGTTATAACAGAGAAAGAATGTTTATCCTTTTTTAAAGGAAACATTACAAAGTATATAGTTACCAGAACTTTAAAAGAAAGGAAAAAATTACCGAATAATGATAGGAAAGAGTCATTATTTTTTTTAAAAAAGGAAAGAAAAAACTTTATCTAAGAAGGATTAAAATATTATAAAGTGTTCATTATAAAAACGCTTAATAAAGATAGAGATTAGGAAAATGGAAATTTAAATTACTTAATGAAAATGGATCCATGGAGACAGAAAAATTTACTGAATATTTAAATAAAAGTACCTAGAAGATGCATCATAAAAGTCGCGCGGGAAAATATTAGCAGAAAATATTAGAAGAGAATATGTAGACGTTTTCTTTACGGGATTAACTAATGTCATAATTAATAATTGTATTAAAAATTATAAAAAACCAAGGATTGTCATCTATGAATATTTATTAAACAGAGCAATAATTGTTTTGCCTTAGAATTTAACAAGCAGGGAGAAGAACATTAAGTGACTGAAGAAGAAATAATAAACATTTTTTTTAGCTTTAATATGAACGGTTTTCAAGAAAGTTTGATAAAGAAGTACAGTAAATATAGTTTAAATATTTTTTACTAATTTCTTTTAGAATATAAAATGTTATGTGAGATTAGGGAAACATATAAACATAAATTTAGTAATATTAAAATTTAAATATAATAGCTTGATAAAATTATAGAAATATTGTTTAAAAATAAAGTGTATGGATGTGAATCTTATATCTACAAGGATCAAATAAATGGTGAAGCCTACGGAACGCGATCGAGAAGATAAAGGTCATTTTGGCAATTTTGATAGTTATTTATAATGCATAATGTATTTTTTTAGATCATCCATTGACCTAAGAATGAAGTGTGAAAGTTTAAATTATATGTACACATTTTATACAACATTTTAACATATAATGAGATAGGAGTAGTTCGGAATATGCATGCAATAATTTATTTAAAGTATATTAATCCTATAATTTAACAGAACAATTGTGTGATTCTTTTGAACTTTCATGTGATAAAGTATTCAGATATTCAAATAGTTTGTATATGATTAAATATACAGAGGAAAGTAGTAAAAAGATTTTCTTATAGAACAGTGGAATAGTTTTTGAAATAATTGAATTTTATTATTGTTAGTAATGCAGATATGTATTTGTCGATGTACAGTATAGAAAAAATCTTGAGAAATAAGATCGGATAGTGACTTGGAAGTACTAGTGGAGAGGAAACCAAGATGATGTTTTTTTTTAAGAAATAGGAAAAATAAAGGATTTGGATCATATTTAGTTTTGTGTGATTTCAGTATAGTTAACTAAGCCCTATGACTGAACACATATAGTTTGGACAGTGTTTTTGCATATCTTTAAACTTTGGATGTTATAATGTTATAATAAAGCTGAAGAAATAGCTTTAACATCGTTCCTATAATAGAGGTTGGTAGACAGATAAAGGTCACTCCTCTATAGTGTCTTTTAATTCACTGTGCCATGATTGTCAAGATATATGATGAGTAATATTCTAGTTGTATTTTGATCCTATGCATCTATCTTCGCTATCCTTATTTTGTGAATCTGCATCGGTCAGAAAGATATTTTCAAAGAAATAATGAATAAAATAGAACTGAAGATATGTTATCGTTTGTGTAAGAATAGTTTATTTGCTTGAATGTATAGAATTGTGTAACTTTAAAATTGAAAGTCCAAAATATCATAGAGAGAGAAAGAATCATATAATACATTGTAAAGTTAATTCAGAAATGAATATAAGATTTTGAAAAGAAATCTAAACCAAGTATTTTAAAAGTGATAATAAAATTTGAATGAATTTTTTTTAATAATATTTAGAAAATAAGTATTGCATATTTATTAAGAAAATAGTCCAATAATGTACAATAAACATATACTTGTGCATGGTATATTAATAGTTATAATTATATCATCCGAAGTAAGGCTTGAATGAGAATATTAGGATTAATAAACATCGGATAATGAACAATAAAAACCTAATACCGAATGTAGAACAATGTTTTGACTTTGTAAGATTCCATACAACCAATATGAAACTAAATTTTGTATTTTGTAGAATTTTATTACGAATGTAAATTTTGTAAAAAAATGTAATTTTAATGATATTAGGATGAAAAGTGTTTGTGATAATCATATAAGAAATGCATTTTGTAATAAGCTAACCATAATAATAAATCAAGTAATAATACTGTATTTTCTTAAGTGTTAAAAAGATAAGATTTAACTAGGAAAAATAAATAATATTTTGATTCCATTGTATAAACTAATAAACTAAGTTGAGATAGGAGAGTAAGGGATATCCAATGTAAATAGTGTAAAAATATTGTTAATTTATTTATGTTGTTAATAAACTTTGTTTTAAATTTGTTCTAAAGTTTTTGTGTCCGAGTTGTTATTTCTCCACATGGATGCATGAAATCACGATACATTTATAATTGAAACAGATATATGGATTTTGCACAAAAGGTAAACATAAAAGTGTTATAATAATTTTGAGAATTTATTGGTATTTTAAAATTAAAAGATCATAAATTTATATTATTTATTGGTCACAAGTCGGTTGCCACAATATTACATTAAATTATATGCTAATGTTGCCACACGTATTCTGTTGTCAGATTATTAAATTACTACCACGTACATATTTATTTATTTCATTTAGGAAGAAATAAGATTATATTATATTATTATTGTTATTATTATTTTATTATTATTAGTTGTTGTGTAGTAGATTATGACATAAAATTCCCTTTTCATATTTTACTACCGTAATTTTAAATTAGTTAGAATACAATTTATGAACCTGAGATTTTATTTTATTTTACTTCATTTTTATTTAATTAAACTAGATTCTTGTTATAAAAATGATTAAGATATGATTATTATTTTAATCGTAGTGAATAGAGCTTAGAAAGTCATAAGAATACTATGAGTTAGTTATTTGATATAGTAAAAGGGGGAATAGTGTTCTTATGCCATTGAGGTAATATCGTGTGGATAATGGCTCAATGTAGTCTATCTCGTTCCCCGTATTGTCACTCCATGTCTCATGAAAATAGTAAATATTTGTTAATTCATTTTAAAATTGAACCGTATTTGTATTTTAAAATTAGAGCTAGTAATCATTTTAATTAATGCTGAATATTTCATTTATTTATTTGTTAACTGAGCTAGAACCCGTAATATTAGTAGTAAACAATATATTTTTGGGGGAGAGAATGTGCGGGGGGAGGTTAGAATATATATAAGATTTATTAAATGAAATAAAATACAAATGAGTTATATTTCTCTGTTAGTCTTCACTGGCCTCTTTATATCATATATTATAATACAGGATTTATTTTTATCATTTAAGAAGTTATTCTTTTTATTGTGGCTGATTTATATGTCAATAATCGAGAAACTGCAATGTTTGTACAATTTTAATAGCGCTATATATGAAGCTATGAATGACTCTTAAGTCCAGCCCTAGAAAGAAGAACAAAATATAGCACTTGACCAAATTTACTATTATTAACTTTATTATAAAAAATATAGACTTTACTTTAATAAGTGAAATATTCTCAGTTTATACTGAGTAAGAAATGTGTGTGGGAGAGTTAATTTAAAATATATATAATTGTGTCGCATAAAGATGAAAATATTAATAAATATCATGAAGAAATCCGTCTAGTAGAATCAGAACATTACGGCTTATGGATATTCTTAGGTTTTGCTTGGAACTATAACAAAAAAGGTGGTGCATGTATGGTGACATACTTATGTGATCCAATCACGGATCCAAAAAGGTCTTCCGAAAAATTCAATGAAAGAAATAAAGACCGATATATGTCTGCAGACTTTGGCAGAATCGGCTTATGAAATGAAGAACAGTGTGCTGTGAGTCTTTATGAGCCAGTTTTTCCTGGAGCGATTCCCATATGGAATTGGCTCCTCTAAATAAATTCCCAGGGGCATTAAGAACCTGGTTTTTGGACTTGGAGATACGAGATGGAGTTCAGTTTTTCTGATACGCCCGAGAATAAAGCACAATATATATTATGAATGAGGAGGCTAGTATGCACATAATGCTTGAAACAACATATGTATAAAATAGTAAAAGATTTAATTAATTAATACCTATATATTATGGAATATCCAGCGTAATGGTATGATTAGAATACTAAACAGTAAAGGAGAGCTTAAATTCATTAATAAAATGATAAAATGTTGAAATAAAATTTCCCTTCTCCTGTTACATTAATTTGTATAAAAAATTCCCACAAATTTTAAAACAAACATGAAAATTCAGTTCTAAGTGCTTTGATGATATAGTACACATCACTATATATATAAGAGTTAGGTGTTGGTTATTGATTTCATAAAATAAAATATTGATTTAATTTCACATAAAACAGATTTGAACTTTTAGAATTAGTGCTATTATTTTAAATTAAATAACTGAAACACAAGCTTATTATATACCTGTGTCTATATATGTAATATAGGGTATATGAGCACAGACTTCCAGATGACCCATCATCTCTCCACTCTATCTAATAACACTGATACACTCAAGCACATATATGCTGAAAAGATAAATAATCACCAATATACGTATTTCATGCTAAACCAGCAATCATCAGTTGGACCAGATTATCATCTCCCACACATATATACTATAAGTGCTCAGATATATATTAAGATAGACAATCTTCATACTTTAATGGAAGGCTCCAATCTACTACACACTCCAACTCTTCAACCGTCCATCCAATTGAAAATCTGATGATGGAATGCTCAAAGGCCACCCTGAGGCTGAGATTCTTGTCATACCCATGTTGATCTAAGGTCAATCTGAACCCCACATGTACAGGACATATCCATTTAATACATATGCAAGGATGGGCAGACATCTCTACAATGTAATAACTGAAACACAGGCTTATTATATACCTGTATCTATATATGTAATATAGGGTATATGAGCACAGACTTCCAGATGACCCATCACTCTCCACTCTATCTAATAACACTGATACACTCAAGCACATATATGCTGAAAAGATAAATAATCACCAATATACATATTTCATGCTAACCCAGCAATCATCAGTTGGTCCAGATTATCATCTCCCACACATATATACTATAAGTGCTCAGATATATATTAAGATAGACAATCTTCATACTTTAATGGAAGACTCCAATCTACTACACACTCCAACCCTTCAACCATCCATCCAATTGAACATCTGATGATGGAATGCTCGAAGGCTTGAGTGTATCAGTGTTATTAGATAGAGTAGAGAGTGATGGGTCATCTGGAAGTCTGTGCTCCTATACCCTATATTACATATATAGACACAGGTATATAATAAGCCTGTGTTTCAGTTATTACATTGTAGAGATGTCTGCCCATCCTTACATATGTATTAAATGGATTATGTCCTGTACATGTGGGGTTCAGATTGATCTTAGGTCAACATGGGTGTGACAAGAATCTCGGCCTCAGGGTGGCCTTCGAGCATTCCATCATCAGATTTTCAATTGGATGGATGGTTGAAGAGTTGGAGTGTGTAGTAGATTGGAGCCTTCCATTAAAGTATGAAGATTGTCTATCTTAATATATATCTGAGCACTTATAGTATATATGTGTGGGAGATAATAATCTGGACCAACTGATGATTGCTGGTTTAGCATGAAATACGTATATTGGTGATTATTTATCTTTTCAGCATATATGTGCTTGAGTGTATCAGTGTTATTAGATGGAGTGGAGAGTGATGGGTCATCTGGAAGTTTAAATTAAAATGAAAACATTTGTGAGAAAAACAGATTTCTACTCTGTTTTTCAGCAATTACACTATAATATAATTGTTTTTACCAAATCTGCAAGCTTCTGCTGGAATTGAAATAACAAACTTGTTTAAATTAAAAGAAACTAAACTGATCTCCCCATGAAGAGGAATGTGGGGATTTAAAAGAGAGGGTGAACGTTCTTTCAAATTTAGAAAATTATCAGCATATTATTTAAAATACAAAATATAATAATCAAAATATGAAATATTATTGCCACATGAAAATGAAATAAGAAATTAGAAGTATTTACTAGAGACTCAATGATAGGAGAAATATTAAGAGAGTTTTAGAGAGTGGAATACATTTTAACAATAAGGTAAGATTTTACAAATTATTTAGTTGATAATGAATTTCTGATATTCTGGTCACCTAAAAAATATTACATTATATTTAAAGGAATGGTTAGACAAGAAATTCAGTTTTAAATTGAGATTATACATGTAAATTTATGAGTTATAGCAGCAACATGGGTTTGTTACCTTGTTCAGTATTGACGGCAATTCTTTGATGATTTGAAAATTTCCTCAGAGACTAGATCTAGTTTTTTCAGGTTGGTCAGGTAGGTAGCACTTTCTTTATTTAGTGTATAGGCACATAGCAATAAGTATCTGGATCCTGGGTGGTGGTGTTGAGAAAGCAGACATTCTGGAATGGTGGGAAAGGTGAAGTTTTCACCTACGATACATTGAGGGCATGGATTTTACTGGCCAATGGTCTTCTCAATTATTTATGCTCTCCTTTTGGTGTTCAAATCCAGCACTATTTATATGATTTTGAAGTTGCTCTGGAATGCTTTTAACTACATGACTTAAGGCAATTTATCTACTTTGGTGATCTGCAATTTTGCAAGTTTTGGTAAGTTTTAAGACAATACAATCCTGCTAAGAATTTCTCAAACAATTGTTTTAAAATATAATCAGATTTTAAAACAAATTTGAAGTGGATAAAATTTCCACTAATGGATTTTACATTACTTATATAAAATTATAACATTTTAATTTGGACTAATGGATTTCCGGTTAATTGACTTAATTGCATTTGAGAATATTCGGCAGGATTGCATCAACCTTTTTTTTCTGACCACCATTATTAAAATAAATAATAAAATTTTACATAATTTAAAAAATAAAAATTAATATCAAATATTTTAATATTATAAATACTTTATAAATAATCTCCCCTCACCTATAATATGTATGTATCCATTACGCACATATATATAAAATATTTATTCATTTAAAACACTCTCATCTCCAGACCAACTGGTTCCAAGCTTATGACTCACATCAGTGGAGAGCTAGAATATTCAGACACTAGATCTAAAATATAAACTCAAAACCCAGAACTTATTTCATACATATATTTAAGTAGAAACTCTGAAATTTTTAGACATGAAAATGTCTGTAAATCCAGCTATCTAACTTAAATAGCTATATGGGACTGAACTAAATTCAGATCTATCATATTTTAAGAGCTTCAGCATAGCCAAAGCCTTAAAGGTAAAATTATAATAATTAAAAAAGCAAGTCATATATAATAACATGACATTACTTTTATAAGCTTGTAGTTACAAAAATGGAATACAGAGAGCATACCAATAGCTCAAACAAGCTCTTAATTAATAAGTGCGGTATGAGAAAATATTTAAAATCTCTATCCAGAACATTCTCATCGAGTATCCAAATATTCTAGCTCTCCACTGATGTGAGCCATAAGCTCCGAACCAGTTGATCTGGAGATGAGAGTCTTCTGGATAGAGATTTTAAATATTTTTTCATACCGCACTTATTAATTAAGATGTGATGTGATATGATGTACTGTAGCTTCTCCTTAAATGGAGTCAAAAATCTCTCAACAATTACACCCAGAGAAAGCTGTTAGCCACTTTATTTTCCATTTCCCAGTCTACATATTCCCATATTCTGCTCCATCTCATTTCCACAACATAATCTTTGTCAACTCTATGGCCTTTATATCTAAATCCCCCTTATCTTTTTCCCAAACCCAGGATAAAACCAATAATCCACTTTCTGTATAATCACTTTTTTCATATTTATTCTTCCATAACTTCATTATATATGCACTTTCTGTTTTCAAGCATTTACATTCAATTAACAGATGCCTAATATTTTCTATTTCTTCCTTACATAATTTACAGACTAAATCACCCATATTTTACCACTTGCATGTATATTCTCTTGTTGCTAAAGATGCCATTGGAGTCTTAAACAATAAACTACTTTCCTTACAATTATCATATTTTAACTCACACCTAATATTTTGTTTATTTCTATATATATTCTCTTGTTGCTAAAGATGCCATTGGAGTCTTAAACAATAAACTACTTTCCTTACAATTATCATATTTTAACTCACACCTAATATTTTGTTTATTTCTATATATATTTAAACTCTTTTACTCTCCATAGTAGTTCTCCATCTCTCTAACTGTCTATTATTTATTAATAAATCTATTCTTTTATCCCATTCCTTACCATTATAACACTCTTCAATCCTCCTAACATAGTCATCCCATCTTTTGTACAAATATACTGATATAAATTCTTTATCCAAATCTTTTGCATATCACATTACCTTTCTCACCCATCTTGTTACCTGCCCTTTACTTATACCCCAATTAAATAATATTTTGGCTATTCTTTTATTATCCATAAACTGCAATCTACCAAACATTTTCATTTTGCTTTTTGCATCTTTCATATGAAAACTTGATCATCCCATTTCTCCTTGAATTGCCTTCCTTGCTGTCCATACATCTGCATCCAATGCATGTCTTCCTACTTTCCTTTGAACTTTTTCTAAGTAATTTAATACCCCTTTACTAACACATAATGCCACATTACCATATGTTAACCCTGCTACTGCAACTCTCATATAATTCTAGCTACATCATATTTATTATATGAAAACACTGTTAATTTCTTTATCAATCTCTTTCTTTTCTTTGCTTCATTTATCAATTTTTTTCTCCCATTCATCCCAATAATTTTTCGGATTACTTAAAATAATTCCCAAATAACTATATCTATTCACCACACTTAACTTAATATCTCCCAATAAAAATTTTACATCTTCTCTTTCCCTAGTATTAACCATCATTATATTTGATTTTTCTTCACTAAATTTAATCCCCATCTTTTTACCCACCCTTGCACATGTCCTCAGCATAACTTCCATATATTCTCTTCTTTCTGCACACAAAAATATATCATCTGCAAAAAAAAGACCTGACAAAATATATACTCCCTTACTACCTCCTAATAACGGTATCTCTATCCCTCTTCCTAATCTTTCTATTGTTCTTTCCATTTCACTCAAATACAACACAAACAAATAAGTGACATAGGCATCCAGTCCCACCCCATTTTTAACAACTGATTCTATATTCCCTAATTGGTATATATAATAATTATTTTCATACAATTTTTTAATAATAATCACTAAAGTTTCATCCATTTCCAAATTTGCTAAACTTATCCATAATCTATTTCTATTTACTCTATCATATGCTTTCTCTATAAAACTCATATATAACTGTTTACCTGAATTCCTACTCATATCCATAAGTTGTGTAATTATATGCCTATCTAATCTAAAACCTCCTTGCATTTCCCGCACTACATTATTCCCTTCGATCCATTTTACAACTCTTCTAGCCACCATATATGAAAAAACTTTATATAAAACTGATGTTATCACTATCAGTCTATAATTATTTAACTTTCTATGATCATTACTTTTTTCTTTAAATAATAATCTTATTCTTGCATTACTCCAACTACTCAAAAAAACTATTCTGTGCCATCTTATTAAAACAAGATAATAACTTTACTTTTGCCCTATATCCTAAATTCATTACCATCTCTGCTGCTCCTCCATCTAAATCTCTTGCCTTTCCACTTTTCAATTTCTTCTCTACCTCATTCAGTTCATTTTCTGTAAATCTAATATTTCCATTACTATATGCTTTCATGTTTTCTATCACTCTATTCTTCACATCTAACATCTTTTCTATATTCATTACATATCTATTTATGATTCTCTCTAAATCTTCTCTAGAGCTACACTCTATTCCCTCATCAACTAGTAATATCTCTCCCCTACATTTCTCCTTTTAATGTAATTCCAAATTTTTTTACTCCCAGCTCTTCCACTTTTATTAATATCCTCCAACAATTTACTATTCAATTTCATTCTCTCTCTATAATTATCTATTTTAGCCAACTTCTTCTTTTCTAAGTACTTTTTCCATTTAGCATTAATATTTTTTTCATTTTTTTTTGTTCTTAATAGCACACTTATATTTTCTACATGCTTTTTTTCTCTCTTTTACACTTTTACTAATTCTCATTTTTTATTACTTTTATTCTTCTGAATATTCTCACCTAAAACCCTATTTGCCAATTTTTCTACTTCTTTACACCAGTCCTTATACTCATCCCCAATCTACTCTACCATGATTTCTTCAACTTGTATTTTATACTTTTTCAACTTATTCTTATCATTCACTCAAACATCCACATCTTTCACTATTATTTCTACTTTTATTTCTATTCTCCATCACATTACTAACCATTTCAATTACAATGAAATTATGATCACTAGTGCATACTTTTTCTTCATTATCAAACACCTTAATTTTCCATATTTTATTCATTCCCTCTTTCTCTACCAATACATAATCTATTGTGTGAAATATATTATTTCTAGATCATGTGTATTGTCCCTCATAAATATTTAATAAATTTCCAATACTCAAATTCACTTTCTGACAAAATTTCTTCAAAGGTTATCCATTTTTCTTATCTACATCATCAATTTCTTCAATATGTCCATTCATATTTCCTATAACCATTACTCTCTTCTCCTTTTCTTTAAAACTTTGTATATCCTTAACTAGACATTCATATATGTTACTGTTCCACTTCACTATAATTTAACTATCTCCAGTGGCTATATAAACTATAGCCACCATCCATTCTTGTCTACCCAACCTTATTTCAAACCACAAATGTTCTTGACATTTGACAATATTTAAATATTTTTTTCATATAACACCTATACCATCACCCCTTTTTTCTTTTCTATTTATACCCTGCCATATCAACTGTTCAAAAATAGGTTATTATTTTTCTCTTAGGTGTGTTTTTACTACTGCTAATACCTCAAGCCCTTCATTTTCAATTGTTTTATTTAGTTCCATCCATTTTTCTGGTCTCCTACCACTTTGCATAATCAAAAACCCAATTTTAACAATTTCTTCTTTCCTAACTACTCTTTTATAAATTCTTTTAATTCTTTCTTCTCCATTACATTTATAAATAACTTTCTTACCATTAATTTTACAAACCCATTTTTTCTCCAAATCTATATTTATATCTAAATCCAATTCCTTTTGATTATTTCTTATTCCTTAGTTCTTACATTCTGTATTGCATTTTTGTAACTATAAGCTTATAAAAGTAATGTCACATTATATATGACTTGCTTTTTTAATTATTAATATTTTATTAAGGTTGTGAACCTTAAGAGTATGCCCTTAAAAATATGAAGATAGGGACCTTTACAGGTCTTAAATACAAGCTTATGACTTTGGAAGAAAAGAGTGGAACCTCTTTACTTCAGCCAACTTTTTATATGAATAGGCAAACTAAAGCATTTAGATCTGAGAGCATGAAGCTATTCAATACTTCACTGATTAAGTCCACAATTTCTATTACACATTAGTACTCATGAAATCTTTCGAATTACAATGAGTTAATGGAAAGTTCTTATAGTTAGAAATCTATTACAATAATTTAAAGTTGTAATTATAAATTTATTAAGCATGTATACATTATGTAAGTAATATTTTATTAAGGCTGTGAACCTTAAGAGTATTATTATAATTTTACCTTTAAGGCTTCGGCTATGCTGAGGCTATTAAAATATGGTAGATCTGGATTTAGTTCAGTAACATATAGTTATTTAAGTTAGATAGCTGGATTTAACGCCATTTTCATGTCCAAAAATTTCAGAGTTTCTACTTAAATATACATGTGAAATAAGTGCCAGGTTTTGAGTTTATATTTTGGATCTAGTGTCCAAATATTCTAGCTCTCCATTGACATGAGCCATAAGCTTGAAACCAGTTGGTCTGGAGATGAGTGTGTTCTGGATAGAGATTTTAAATATTTTCTCATACCACACTTATTAATTAAGAGCTTGTTTGAGCTATTGGTATGCTTTCTGTATTGCATATAAATATTTATATATAAAAAGGTAATTATTTTATTTTTAAAATGTTTTTGCAGATAATACTACGATCATTTCAGGTAATATATATATATATATATATATATATATATATATATATATATATATATAGTAAACTCATAAAATTTTTTATACTAAGACATTTATATAATTAAGCATTAAGCTATAGAAAATTTATGCAATTTTTTATTTCATTTTTTTCCCCATGGTAGCATAGAGATATAGTTATGCTCTATATTTCTTTGTATAATTTGCATTGGGTATAGTAAATTTTATAAGTTAACTCCAATTTCATTTTAATATAAATGCTACTGAAAATGGAAATTATAGCATAAGCAAGATACAAATATTATTTATTCATATATATGTTACATTCAATAATTTTTTATTCTAGTTATAAAGTGTTGAAATAAAAACAGCAACATAACAAATCTTAATTTTTTAGCCTCCATCACTTTGTTACTCTTTATCTTAAAAATTCATTATTGATCAGATGTCTTTCTCATTTTATAAATGTTTATATATACATATATATTGTAAAATAATATTTTTTTATGGATTTTAGATGGAAATATGTAGAGTTATCCATTTATAATTACTTAACTAGAAAGCAATTTACTTGGAATAGCAGCTGGTGAAAGCTAACTGCCCCAGGCTGAAATGAAAATAAAATTGACATGCTAGCAATTAGCCTGACAGTTATTACTTTTTACTTTTAATTTTTTTTTTAATTTTAGCCTGGAACAGTTAGCTTTCATTAGCTACTGTTCTTTTACTTTTACTCTTAGCTTGGAGCAATTAGATTTTATTAGCTGCTTTCTAATTAAGTAATTTTAAATGAATAACTTCGTACATTTTCATATATATATAATTAAAATTACCTCAAATTTACAACCCAACCAAACTAGCCAAAGAATAAACTCTAAAACACAACCACTGGTTTCAGTGCTACAAACAGATTTCTCAAGAAGTCCACTTGTAGCAGTCATGAAGTCTATTTGTAACAGTGAAACTATTGATTCTGTTTTAGAATTCATTTTTTGGCTAATCTGGTTGTGTTGTGAATTTAGAGTTTATTCATTTTTTGGCTAATCTGGTTGTGTTGTGAATTTAGAGTTTATTCATTTTTTGGCTAATCTGTTTGTGTTGTGAATTTAGAGTTTATTGACTAGTTTAGCTTTATGCTTTCAATATATATTGTAATGGTCACTCAATCTACCTTTGATCATGGAGAGCACCACCAGTCACTGCATATCTGGAAAATTTGTTTACCATGATCAAAAGTGGATAGTGATGATGGTTTGCACTGACTAGACATGGGGAGACAGCAAGAGCTTATAATATTGTTCAGACAATTGAAAAAAAGAAACACATAGACAAACAGTAAAATAATTAAAAATAATTTGAAATTTGATTAAGAATAATATAAAATTTTAAAGTAGAGCTTTACACAGGCATGCACTAGCAAGAATAAAATGTCAATGCTCTGGCAGACAGACTAATTTTCTAATAGTGAATTTAAAAAAAGAGAGAATGATTTTCTTTCAGCTGGTGATTCACCCAAGCAAATAAAGTTTTCTTAGTCAAAAGTTCTAAAAATGAAAAGCAAATGAAAGTTTCTTGCATGAATCAGTAAAACCAGCGTGGGTGAGTGATCACTAGCTTACTGACTAATGATGTCATAATGTCTGCAGAACTGCTGCATGGATTAATCATGTTTAAGATCACCACAGTTGATTACAATGCAAGAACACATAAAATGGTAACTGAATGTGATGGATTATAAATTATAGAATGAGAGAAAACTTAAATCTCAAATTTAATGAAATAAACTTAGAAAATACTCCAGCATAAATGATTTAATATGGAGAAACCATTAAATATCTGATTTAAGGAAAACTGACATTTAAAACTGAGGAATCACTGACTAAAAGATTGGTCAAAACTAAGGTGCAATATAATAAATAAAAGTCTCAATAGGAGACAGATAAGTAATTAGAAAACTATTTATGTCTGCCCAAGTATTTATCAATAAAGTGAAATAATTAAAATACAAATAACTTTACAAACTAAATTCTCAGTACACACTCTGAGCAATAACTTTAAAGCAAAAAAATAAGAGCAAATAAATCTAGCAAACAAAATACTAAAGTTTGGCCTAAATTTTTATAAGCGTATTCATCAGAGAGTGCATATGAGTTCAGCAAATATTAAAACATTAAATACTTTAGCAGAAAGAAATGTTCTCTTACCTACAATTTAAAAGGATATTAATATTATCTCCTGCTGGTGATTTATAAACGAACAACAATTTTAGTTTTCTAATTCAGAGATATGAATATAATACAGTCTTGTAGAAAATCAACAAAACAGTGCCGGTAAGCATTTCTTGGCCTGGAATAATGTGTTGAGACAAGAACATCATGTTTCCAGAAGGACAGCTCATGATATACCATTTTTAAGATAATCCATGGTTGATTTCACATACAAGACATTAAAACTTGAAGAATTTATTATGATCTTACATAACCTAGAAATGAAGAAACAATTACAAACACAATAAACTACCAGGCAAAAGATTTGCAGTTTACAAAAATCACAAACCCAGTAATTTAAATTATTTATTGGACAATAAAATAGGGACAGGTGAGCAAATTAAATTTATGAAAGACTGCCAAAGCATTTACCAATAGTTAGTAAAATAAAGTGGACATATTAAGCATATAATATATAATCTTACAATACACTCCCCAATAAATAAAATTGAAAACAAACTTGGAATCTTAAAACTAAGATTCCAAGACACACTATAAATACAAAGAAAAGTAACACATATAATTATAAGATTAAATAACTAGTAAAATGTTTTACAACAGATTTAATGTTTTAGATTGAGCAGAGATTTAGCTAAAGATTTTATATACTCTGGAAAGAATAAGAAATATTTTAACCTACAGTAAAGCAGAGTCCACATTTTCCAAAGAATGTGCACATTTATTTTAAGTTCCAATTTTCAGGTATCTTCATTTCATTACAGCAGCAAGTAAGTGTAGAGGCATATTTCAGGATTATTTCTACTTCAGACTTTCATGGCATGATGTAAGAACAGCATGAAATCAGGAGTTCATCCTCAGGTAAATTATTAAAGCATGCTGTAGATTTGAAAACACAAAGCAATGAATTTAGACATCTTGCAAAAGCAAATGTAGGCAAAATATGGAATTCAATTAAAGACAGGTAGCAGAAGGTGAAATTTTATTACTAGCTTTTAAAGAATGAGTACAGCAAGTTTTAAGATAAATATTCAAACTGCCAACACTACAAATCTCAGCAGGCTAATATAAAGTGAATAGTGAAATTATAAGAGGCTGAATGAATCATGGTGAAGCAGAATTAGCTTAGTCAAGCCAAAAATAATCTAAATGTTCTGAAATTTTGGGGGTTATTTATACCCCCTCTCTATCTCTCATGTAATCCTTCTTGTTTTCCAATTATAAGCATTAGTCCAGGGCAAATCTTTATCTTTTCCTCAACCTTAATTAAGAATTCTAACCAGGGATTATCTTATAGAAAAACAACAACACAAAATTAAATCTCCGCTTTTAAAATCAAACTAAAAATGGTTCATAATTAAAATAAAAGAAACAGGAATGCAATTAACTTTTCAAAATTAAAAGCTTTCTCAAAAAAAAAAAAATTAAAAGTTTTAACTTGAAATGTTTTTACAATTTAATTTCTTTTTAATAAAAAAAAAAAAAGTGTCAGAAGAAACTTATTTTAAACTAACAAATAAAATCTATTAAAGACGATTTTTAAAATTACAGAATTTTATAATATAACCTATGTGCATTATATCCTATAAACTTTTTAATAACTTCATAAAAATTGTGAAGGGATCTTTAAAGTGGAGAAAGTCTCCGGTTCAAGATATATATTACTACAGTTTGGTGGTAGTTATCCAATGGATTACATGATGATGAAATATTTATAATTAATGAGTACCAGCCATTTTAACTACCATGACATTTCATACCATGTGACAAATTAACCTTCATTATTATTACTATTATATTTCCTTTGACTAGTATTACCCATAACCACTATCTGTTAATCTCTGTTTTGATATTACTTATATATATATATATATATATATATAAGTATATATCATCTGTATGCACGTGTGATATATATATATATATATATATATATATATATATATATCACACGTGCATACACTTATAGTAGTTTATAATCACATTGAAATGCTGCCAGGAATAAAGAGATAAATCTTTTAATAAAAATTAACAGTTAAATAATATTTTTTTAAAAAATTACAAAAGCATTTTCAAATATCACCCCCTAACTTACAGAAATAAAACACATTTTTTACAAATACAATATTAAAATAAAAAAGTATACACAAAAATATAGCAGAAAAAGAATCTCAAAAAAATACACAATTAATTCATGCATTCATGGACATGAAGAAATAAAAAAAATACCATTAAACAAAATATCATACTCTCATTTCTGATTTTAGTATTCATTAAAGTTTATTGTTCCAAGTATATATTATCTGTGGAGTTTTGGCTATGTGCACACATATTTCAGGATATTTTCCTTAAATGTCATGATTAATGTTTCTTTGGTTTAAAATCTAATGATTGATTCTATTAAAAGAGATGTCCAATTTTCTTGGTTAATAAATTTTATCTTTCAAGTTATTTAGCATACACATATGTGAACTCATAATAATGTACTTGTTTATAGCTCTGATTGCAATAAAAGCATCAGCTATGAGAGTTCATTTTTACAGTTATTTAATCTCTCTCTTCTCTACAGTATACAACAGGTCAGTCATTTCTGGTGATTAGTGTAGTAACACTTATGAAGATGGGATTCACTCATTTATACTAATTATTTCTTTATAGACATTATTTTCCATTTCAATAATAGAATATTAGCTACTTTTTCACTCATAATTTTTTACCAGTGGATTTACACAATTAACTTACAATAGCAAATTATTATATATTTTTTCTTATAAATTAGTTCTTCATTCTAGGTCGGCTGTGTGCAGAAAGAGAAAGAACAATGAAAAAACTCATTTTTATAAACCAAATCTTTTCATTATATGAAAGACCCATGCAGACAAACCAATAAAAGTTTTACTTTAGATTTGTTTTTTCTTATCTGTTTCATTTTTTATTTATATGATTTTTAACTTACAAAAAGAAATAATAACAGATTAATCTTCTTATCTGCTCACAAAAGAGAGAAGTTTAACATACAAAAATAAAAATTAATAAGAAATTACATATTTTATCTTTTAGAGAAAAAAAAATGTTATAGCTTTACTTTTTTCTTTCTTTCTTTTCTCACAAAGTTTAATAAACCTGAATAATTTTAATATCTAGCCAAGCAATGTTTTACACACACATAAATATATCATTTTAAAGAAGTAAAATTAAAAAATTAGAATTTGAATTTTTATTTTTAAGGAAGTGGAAATTGAAGGATTTGAACACTTGTATCAGAACATTATGAAACAAAACAATGAAACAAAAGTGGTCATAAGGTTTAACCTACTTTGAAATCATTTTTTAATTCACCAATTATTTGACGTATTCATCTAATCCTTTTTTACTCTCCTTTATACTCTTAACTTTATCTGATCTTGATGAACTGTAAAGTATTTCAAAAATTCATGTGTATCTCCATTTCCAGATCCATCATTGAACCCCATGATGAAATATGTAAATGTACTTGACAATATCTAAAATGCTTCTACAGTAAGAGCCACGTATCACAGAATAATCATATTAAAATATATTGTAGCAAACCCGGGTCATCTAGAATTGCAAGCCAAACAAAGTAATAATCACAAAAAAAGTTCAGGAATTTCTCTACTGACTAAATAATACAAAACTTTCCTTCATCAAAAATGCTGCTCTCAGAAAGTAATAATAGACTAGGAGATCCCATCTAGTGCCTTAAAATTTTCAAAATATTTTCCAAAACAATAGTGTACATGATCATATGAACACAAAAACTCTCCTCATATAATACTCAGACATTCCAACAATGCACACCAACATCACAATCCTGAGCTTGCCAATATCTCTGAAAATATCAATGCACACCAATTCTCTTCTGGTCATTGTATGGGCCTTTAACATAATTTTGTTTTTTACTTTGTTTTTATAATAGTCACAATCAGGAAAAAACCTCTAGTTCCACAATTTCTATTATTTTTTTGTATAAATATTTATCAAAAAACATATATTCAAAATATGAATATTCAGTCACCAACTTTAAATCTTTATACTTTTTTCATATACTTTGAGACTTAATTTTTATCTGGTGGTTCTCTTGTGTGGTAACTGGGGGAAAAAGCACTCTGGTATGTTATTATCTATTCTCTTTTTTCATATAGATAGATAATAAAATTGATATTCAGATTTATACTTCATCTGATTAAATACCACTACATTGAGATTGTAAATATGGACATTAAATGTATTATTAAAAGTTTTATGATTTTCTGTTTCAAAGTTGAATTCAAGCTGTAATATATTTTTCTCCAATGCATTGATTAACCTAAATTGTCTATCTCTATTTGTCTTTTGTAGAAACTCTATCAGGGTTAGTCTTTGCATATATTTCAGCTTTGGTTTATTTTCTATATTTTCTTTCCATACCTTTGGTACATCTTCTTTTAGTTAGTCTATAAGTTTAATCTGCTCCTTATTTTCTATCTCTTCTTTCAAGTGTGTGTTACATCTTTTTCTCATATTAATTATTTTTGTTCATGTTTAATGTTTTTTGTAATATGTGGTATGATTAGTTGACTTTTTAAATTCCTCTTCCCATTCAAATGCTCATTTCAGAAAAAAATCTCATTTTTTAAAACCAGGTTCACAGCCTCTACATCTAGTATTTCTATGTGCTTTTTAAAAAAAAATTTCTTTCTTTATGTATTGTTTGATTTCTTAACTCTCTTTCTTGCAACTTTTTTTTTCTTCTTGTAATATTTTAATATTTTTTTTTGTTTTTTACAGCATTTCTTCTAATTTTAACTCATACTTTTGATGCCTTTCTTGTGATTTTAATTTATTTCTTTGTAACATCTCAAATAACATATTCAGCTTAACTATTTTCTCTTCTCTCTTCTAACTGATTTCTTTGTTCCATATCTGCTACTTCACTGAGGTGTTGCTCTATTTGTTATGATTTGGATCTAGTAATCATTTATTTTTTTACTTGCACTACTAATAATTACTATAGAGAAAAATATCTTTTCTTCCTGTTTAACCATCCTATGTTCTTTTATAATTGATATAATTTCCAATAAATATTAATTACAATACTACTAATACTATGCAACTTTAAACTATCATAAAAAATAAGTACTGATCATGCAATCCACCAGAAACAGCTCAACTACCCACCTAGACTTCTCACAACTTTTTTGACTAAATTATAACTCTCACAACCTGCTTTACTTATTCCCTATTTATTGGTGACCAGGTCTATTTCTAATCTAATAATAATAATATCCACTCTTTCCTCATTATTCCATGCTGCATATATCTGCATGTATGATTTAATCTATTCATTATTACAATTTGTATATTTCTCTCAAATTTTAAAATTTTTAATGGTTTTTTTAGTCCCCAATATAAAAAAAATTTAAAAAAATTTTTTTCACTTTAAAAAAAAAAGTTTTTGTTTTGGTGGGCCCCTGGAGCCCCCGGTTTTACAAGGGGGAAAGAGCCCTTTTATTTTTTTACCCACCCCATATAACCTACCCAATTTGTGTGATCAAGTGCACCATACAGATTATCACATTTACCACTATATAATTTTAACAAGAGTTCACATATATTTTTTCTCTAACTCTGTTGATAGTTAGTCAATAGATTATGTTATGATGATATATTTGTAATTAATGAGCACCAGCCATTTCATACTATGTGATAAATTAATCCTTATTATTATTACTATTATTTTCCTTTAAACCAGTACTACCCGTAACTGATATCTATTAATCTCTGTTTTGATAATTATTTTTTTTATAAATCACATATTGCTGTGTCCACAACTATGACCGGGTGGCCAGAAAATGAATATATATGTAAAAACAACTCACACAATTTTAAATAATCTGAATAGTGAATAGTCTGCAACAAGACTATCTCTACAGTTCACTAATGTTCAATTCCCTCGATGAACTTTCAGGCTGGCTGCTACAAAAATGGTTCACAATGGGCTCTGTCACACACTCTTTGGGCCCAGTCCAGTTTAGCTGCACATTAACACTTCATAGTATAGCACTGCAGCTGACTTTAAGCTCATTACAGCTTCCATCTCTGCAACAGTCCACCAATAACTTTACTTGAAAACCGCTGGAAACTCAACTCTTTATTTAGCTGCTATCCCGATGGTTTCCTCAGGCTACAGTCTCTCAATCTCTGTGGGCTTATTCAGCTACACCCGTGAACTACATTTCCACTGAGCACTGGACATTAACTAAAGCACTGACACTAGATATCTCCTACCGGAATTGAACAGGAAAGTCAACTGGAGATTCACTCAAATGGCCTGACGTACTCGTTACCTACTCTTTTTATAGCTTTCTGATACCTTCTCCAGTAAGGTAAGATCTCTTATCTAGAAATATTTGCAATCAGCAAATATTTCTTGGAATTTTATCAATCGCCATTATGTTAATTTTTTAATTAAATTTTTCAGTTATCAGTATGCGATCTAAAAACAATCTCGCGAATAAATTCTAGTTTTTCCGAAGTGAACAAACTTGCATGCAATTTTTACAAAAATACAACACATATGAATACACTTATAAGAATTTATAATTACATTGTATTGCTGCCAGGAATAAGTAGGTCGATATTTTAATAAAAATTAACAATTTAATAATATTAAAAAAAAATTAAATTGCAAATGCATTTTAAAATATCACCTCTTAACTTCTAGAAGTAAAGCACATTTGCTTATATAGGTATAATAATATTAGAATAAAAAATATATATGTACCCAAAGATATAAAAGAAAAAGAATCTCAAAAAAACACACAAATAATGTATTCATAGACATGAAGAAATAATTAAAAAAAAAAAAACGAAATACAATATTCTCATCTCTGATTTTAGATTCATTAAAGTTTATAATTCCAAGTATGAACTATCTCTGGATTTTCAATTATGTGTGCACATATATTTTATATTCATTTTCCTAAATGTCATGATTAATGCTTCTGTGTTTTAATAGCTGGTAATTGATTTCACTAAAAGAGCTGTTTGTTTTTCTGATTGATAAATTTCTTATTTCAGGTTTCTTAGCATACACATAAATAAACTCATAATAATGTACTTGTTTGTAGGTCCATTGAAAACTGGATTTGAGAGTCCATTTTTTACAGTTATTCCATTCTTCTCTCCCCTTTTCTCTACATTATACTATTTAAATAAAACTTTTAGCAGGAAAAAATATTCTGGAAAACAGTCCAATCATCTCTGGAACTTAGTGCAATAACATTAAAGTGGGATTTACTCATTTATACTGGTTGTTCCTTTATAGACATTATTTTCCATTTCTCGAATGGAATATTAGCTACTTTTTTACTCATGATTCTTTTAACTAGGTTTTACACAGCAATTTACAGTAGCAAATTATATATTTTTTCTTATAAGTTAAGAGTTCTCTAGGTCAGCTTCAGGCAAAAAGAGACAGAACAATAAAAGAAACTCATTTTTATAGTCCATGCAGACAAAAGTTTTATTTTATATTTTTTCCTATCTCTTTCACTTTAATTAATATAAATTTTAACTTAAAAAGAAATAACTCAATGGATTAATCTTCTTACAGATCTGCTTACAAAAGAGATGTTTAACATACAAGAAAAGAAACTTAATTATAAACTACATATTTTATCTTTTAGAAAAAAAAAAGTTATAACTTTACTTTTTTTTTCTTTCTTTTCTTACAAAGTTTAATAAGCATGAATGAATTTACTTTAACATATAGCCAAGCAGGGTTTTACAAAATGTAAATCTACCACTTTAAACAATTAATTAAATATAATTTCTTTCTCTTCTTTTTTATTGAAGAAATGCTCTTTTATTTTTAATGAAGTTGAAATTGAAGGGTTTGAAACATGTACCATAATGTTCTAGTACCATATATATATAATTAAGCAGATCAATTTACAATTAAATCACTAACCAAAATAATATTACAAACTCCTCAAATGCAAAACAATACACACAAAACACTATATATTATCATAAATTGCCATAATTTTTGTGTTATGGTTCTTTACAACTAAGAAGTCTGTATTGGCAAAAAAACCATTGGTTTGAATTTTATTTTGGATAGTAATGTACTTAATTTATTGTACTGACTAGTTTAGCTATTAGCATTTACAAAGTATATATATATATATATATATATATATATATATATATATATATATATATATAAATATATATATATATATATATATATATATATATATATATGCAAACATTTATAATATTTAATATTTATTTCAAGGTGTAGAAGATTTTAATCAAATACATCCATTTAATACTTTTCCCGGGTCATCCCATTTTACAATCATTTTTAGGAATAGTGTTTTATACAGAAATGTATGATTAAATTTTTTTATATTTAAAATAAGTAATGATATTTCATATATATATAATTTGTTTATTTTAGAAGTAAAAAAAAAAATTGGGTCGGTATAACACAACTGATGAAGGCATGATACTCAGTGATCGTATTGAAATCTTTGCCTCATTCATTTTAGTTTTTTAATAGCAAATAAATTTCAAAGTGAATTCATAAATGGCAGTTTGATAAATTTTGGACACACAATATTATAAATAAATTTTTGTTTAAAAAATTATCAATTTTTAACTTCTGGCAACTCATAAACAATACTCTTACTTGCTGCCATCGTAATATTTTGCTGACAACATATTCATTACATAAATGTTCATAACACCTTTCCTAACTATAAAAGCATTTATATAAACTCATACAATGATGATGATGATGAGCTATAAAAAGGTATTTGTTGAAACTAGCACAGTTGAGATAATGATTTATCATTAAAACTGATATTGCAAAACCTTGATTATATCTTTATAACTATGTATATGATTTTTAATAGAGATTTACAATTTCTATTTTACACATATACTGTAGATTGTAGGGTTGACACATCACATATTTATCATCAGCCTTAATGTTTTCAATAATTATCTAATGGGCTTTCTAAGTTTAATCCATATTATGTTCACATCGTATCAGAAAATTTTAATATTTTCTTTATCCATTTCACATATGATTTTATTCCAGGTCTCTGAAAAATTTCATTATGTCAAATTTAAATTTTTTTTTAGAAACATGTACAATCCAGATTTATTTTACCTTTTTAATTAATTTAATGAAGTTCTTTTTCAGTACCATTTTGTAATGTCAGTGTAATACTTTCATGCTATGTTTGATGATCTATGATCTCTGTATTGCTCTTTATCAAGTGTCCAAATCTGCACTAGTGGAATATGTTTAAGCACAGGCATATTTTTTAATACTCATTTATTCATAGTAGCTTGAATTCTATGATTAATATCAGGTATTACATTTCCCTCTAT
Organism: Epiperipatus broadwayi; assembly: GCA_028023455.1. NCBI lineage: Eukaryota > Metazoa > Onychophora > Udeonychophora > Euonychophora > Peripatidae > Epiperipatus > Epiperipatus broadwayi. The sequence goes on along the minus strand of JAQFVV010006225.1, from coordinate 8,524,627 downwards.
CTTAATAAATTGAAAATTAAATTGAGAGAGTGCAAACTTCTCAAGCGCTTGTGACTATTAGTAACCAATCAGATCTTAATCACTGGGACAGAGAATTTAACAAGAAAAGAATGGTTCCCACTCTCTTCTTTACTTGTCTTTCTATATATCCAAGCCAGTCCAAAGTATTTATATCTGAGAGCGTTAATCTTAAATATTATCACACTTAATTGACTGAGTTCAAATTATAAACATACACCGTGAAATCTTTCAATTTACTACGCAGTAGTTTTTCGATGTTATAAAAATATTACTTGATAAATTGACCAAGATATTTATGATTGTAACTTTATAATTTATTACTATTAACTTTTATTTTTCTTTATTTCTTTTGTAAAAAGCTGTTGAATATTTTTTAAAGATTTTTTAATACTTATCTTAGTTCTACTTTCTTATTATATTTTCTGAAATCTAAAATACTACTTATGCCAATAAAATTATATCTTTAATTTTTAGATAACATAAATAATTTTCATTTATTTTTGCTCGTTTTGTTCTAAAATCTTTTAAATAAAGCTAGTTTAAAATCTTTGCATACGTACCACGTAAGTTAATAGTATGAAGTTTCACTACTGTTGTATTTTAATAAATGTTCAGAATGTTCTATTGTTTTACATCATAATATTCCAAAATTTTATCATAGTAGAAGTACTTATAAAGGAATGGCTTTTCCATAATCTGCAAACCCAATACAAAATGGCAGTTAATACTTTTTCAGTCTCTTGTAGTATGTGGAGATGCTCTACTTGCTGTAACATTTAAAATTTGCCGTGTCTTTTTTTATTTGCTTTAATTTAAAATGTTCTGCAACTGTTAAAAATGGTTGGCTTATTTGCATTTTTTAGTATTCTCTCTTTCTCTTTTAAATATCAACATTACTTGTGATTTTTTTTTCACTTGTCTGATATATCCTTATTATTTAAATCAAGCATGAATAACAACAGACACAGAATCACATGCCATCCTTTATTTATTTCTAACAGCATAAGGACTAATATATATATTTATAAATTAATTTTATTTTGATATAATTTTGATTAAATACGATGGTTGTGAAAGTATTTTTTTTTTTTAGGAGAGCAGCCCAATGTATCATAAGTATCATCTTCTCATGAGATCCACTGCTTAAAAAGATTGCTCACATCTGATTTAGGTCATTTCAATTTCTCTGTTTCTTCATCAATTTTTTTTAAAATCTCTAATGATTCCATTATTTCCTGAACCATTTTTTCTGTATGAATTGGGTATTACAATTGCACACCACATGTCTTCATTTAAAGTGTATAGAATTTCTAAAAATGTTTTAAATGTATTAGTTATTTAATTTTGTTACCTTCATAGTATTTTTACACACACCTCATGATGACCTCCACTATTTAAAATTATTGATGCCATATTTTCTTTCTGTTGCTGAATTACCACCCTTTTTCCAATTCATTACTTAACAATTATATTTATTTTTGTCATTAATAAATCTTTCCTGCTTCATTTAAATTCTAGATATTCAGTTCTTCTAAACAATTCTTTTTAAATTAATTTCATAGTATTTCTTTCCTGCATTGATTGCATTATCTTTATTGAAAATTTACTGATTATTTCTCTTTCTTTAATTCCTGCTACAGCTCTTAGAAGAGTATCTAATATTTCTACTAAACTTGTTATAGTCTGAGGTATATGCAGTCTCTTAATATTAAAATGAATTGTGAAGTAGCATTTAAAACAATTTTTTTAATAATTAGTTTTATTGTAACATAACTCGTTCATTTTATACATCTATATCACTCTCTTTGTGGTCCTTTGATGCAGTAGTAGGGCAGCAGACTCTGAAATTCAAAGTTCATAGATCATAGCCTAGTTCTGACACTTTTCTTGCTGAATTTTTAAGAACTCCCAAACAATAAACCATTTAATTATTATTATTACTACTTCCTGTATTTAATCTATTAAGCATCCAAGAATTTTGAAATATATATTTTCTATTAGTAAAAATATAACCCAACTCTGATATTTTTTAATTTGAATACTTCTTTGCTATTTTCTTTTTCATTTTTATTTTTAAAAAAATTAGTATTCAATTGTTATACAAATTTAATATTAAAATCTACTATGAAAGTTTAAAATGTTGTTTGATTTTTTAATATATATATATAAACCTTCTTCAAAAGTTGAATAACTAATGTAACTCTAACTCTGTTTGATATAACGATAATTTTCACAATGTTGTTTTTTCATATTTTATTTATAACATATCCAATTTCAACTGTGCTTTCAATAAGTGTATCTTTATAATATTGTTGTATGTCAAAACTTATACAAATCTCTTTCTTTTCTTTTCTATCTTTACAAAGTCTAGCAATATTATAGTTAATGTTAGATAGTTTTATTTTCATTTTATGCCATCTTCCTTCACTTGAAAATGTTCTATAATTGGGTAATCAAATAAAAAGTCATTATTAAACAGTAACTCAGTATTGTAACCTGATGACACTTGATACTTTTACCATAAATCATATTCACTGCTGATAACTCAACAGTTTCTGGGATATAAAGATCTTAATTTATTTTTTATCTGTCATATGAGTAAATATATCAGGAATCTGAGAAAAATACTTTAACAATTTTTTGGTTTTAAACTGAGACATCAAAAAATCAATAAACTCACATTGTTGGATGATAAATATTTGAAGACAGTTTGCTATGTGTAAAAATTTTTAGTGGAGTAGATAATATATTACATTAGAAAATGTATAGTGTGAGATATTGCATTTTGCATGGTAATTGGGAAAATCTTTATTCTCAACACATTAAATAGTATTTCCTGCTATATATTATCCAGTATTACATATTTCAAAGATTGTAAAAATTTGCAAGATTATTAAAATATATATTTGATGATTTTTTTTTTTTTTTGGAAATATAAAATTGGGCCACTTTCAATGAGATTTTGTTTACACATATAATTAATAAAGTTTTATTCTCACAATTAATATTTTTTTAAATTTCTCTCCTATATAGGTTCTGGGACGTCAAGCATAATGGGACTCATTTTGTGGATTGGAATCAGACATTGTGAAATTTTTACTGCTATTTGTGTTGTGATCAGAGAAATCTACACTCTCAACACATTTTTATAATATATCACACCACATGTTTTAATACATACATTGTTGTCAATATCATTGTGGCGTCCCTCTTGTCAGAAAGCATGAAAATGTCAAACATTTTAAGAAAAACAATAAAATGATTTGACAGCATATAAAAAAAGTTGTTCATATTATTATAAATATAATGAAAATGTTATATTTATTAATATTATATAGCTCATTTATTGTTTATTTACTTATAAGGGTGTTAAAATAAAGAGAAATGACTTCATTTTATGATAGATAGTTTTTTAAAAAAATTGAATAATATTTAACTAGCTATTGCAAGGCAAAGAGCTTTTTAACAGCATCCCGAATAGAAACAGCAAAAAAAGAAAGCATTACCATATTTGGTAATTGCAGAGAATGTTAAGAATTGATAAAAATTATCATAATATATGTATGTGTATACACACATATATACATGTTTTATTATATATATAATAGGTAATGATGCGTGTCAATTTTCTAGCACATGGTTGAAGATAGTTCCTCCCACAATTTTACATATATGTAGATTTTAATTAATATTTGTATATATTTTTTTCAAGTGCTTTATTTTAAAATTCAGAGACGTAATCTCTAGTCTAAAGAATGATTAATAAAAATTATTAATATAAGTAAGAAATGTTTTGGGTTTTTTTTTAATTCTATTTTCTGGCAATCTATTAGTTTGTATAAATACCCCAATTAAAAATGAACATAATAGAAATAGTTTTAATCTTAATTTTATTTTGTTTTCAAACTAAAAGTAAAAATTCTGTATTCTTGCATTTATTTTTAATTTTCATCGTTTATAAAAGATGAACAGTACTAAAATTAATTAACCTTATATCTAAATGTCTGTTTACTATTTTAAATTGCTTTGATTTTTATTCATTAACAAATTATATCTTATTTTTGTAAAGAATATTAAACTGAAAATTGTAATTCCTAATTGCATTCTGGGAAAGTTTAAAAAAACCCAACCACATGAAATTGTTTTTATTGATTATTATTATTCTGATTTTTTTTTCTGAGAGGAATGTGTGTGCATTTTTAAAAAAAAAGTGGGAAAAACTTATTTAACTATCAACTGAAAACTACTTAATCAGGAATCTCTAAAAAATCTAAAGGAATCTTATAAGCGCAATGCTTATTAATACTTTTATATTTTTAACTTTTGCAAGCATGCGTAGCTAAACATTCTAATATTGTACTACTTTTTTCAGCTCTAAAATAGTATTCCCAGATATCAATAAGTAATGCCCTTTTATTAATATGCCCGGATTTTTATTTTGCAGGTTTATCAACACAAAAAGTTTTGAAATTATTCTTAGTCAATGTTCCCTATTAATAAGCTGCCCAACCTTTATTGAAAAATATTTAAAATACATGATTGGAGTAATCAACCCAGGCAAATCCCAGAAACTAAAATTAAAATAGATTACAACATTAATCTTTATCATCATCATCATCAACCATTATCAATCCACTGCAGGATGAAGGTCTCTCCAAGTTCAATCCATCTTTTCCTATATTTAGTTCTCTTCTCCACATCACCCCTGCACACTTTCTTATTTCATCCATCCATCTCACATGTGGTCTCTTTCTGGGTCTTTTACAATCTCTGCCATGAATTATTTTTGGCTGTCATGATTGTATATATTGGAAAAAATATTCTTAAACTCAGAGGTAAAAAGCCAATAAACTCACCACACTGGCTAATGTGTGTTGGTAAGCAGACTATCCATGTCTGTATACTGTATGAATAATAACATAGTAATAACAGCTGCAATGACAAGGATGTATGGAGGGGTCATTGGGAATTTGCCCTGCTCAGTTTCTTTAAGGCCTCCAAGAGGAATCAAAGGGTCTCCTTTCAGTTAATAGCAAACTTTTTTCTGCAGCCATTAATCTATATCTAAACAAAAAACAAAATAAAAAAACCTTACAAAGCTGAAGGAACCAGAGATAGTAATAATTATAATTACATTGTAAGTTTGATAGAGCCATTACATTTTTTGCTGATTTTGTTTAAATTGTATATATTTTTTAGATCACACAGAATATTAAAATCATTTTAGCAGTTAATTAATTATAATTAATTTCCATGATAATAATTGCCAATAAATAGTTCATACATATATATAAAAATGAACTAATTCTATTTGGTCTGATAATATTATATAATGATGTATACATGTTAAAATTTATAAAATATTTATCTGGATGACTATACCAAAGGTGATAATAAAAATGGGATTAAGTCTGAAAAAATTAATATTATTGAATAGACAAAGCTAATATTTTGAACTTCAATGTTTGGGATATGGTAATGCTGGTTAAGTAAAAAAAAATGATTTCAAGTTTAAAAAGATAAATGGACTCTATTATAATTTTGAACTGCAATAACAACCTTTGTTTTACCATATAACTCCTTTATTGTAAAGAATATCCTATTTATCTTTTATATATTTAATATAACTATTTGGCAAAATTGATAACTTTTCACATACATTGTTTTTTTTTATTCCATATTATTAGTGTTTCTCTTTTTTTACTATAACTTTATTCCTGATATCTTGTTGATCTCTTGGGGTTTAAATATTTGCTGTGAATTGGTTTTTGAAATATGAACAATATTCCTATATATGGGGTCTGACACTGTATAATATACTCATCATTACATTGTCAATTATAAAAAAATAAAGACAGTGTTGATAATGATGCTGAAGATTTTTGTTCAGTACTATTACTCTATAAACATGAAATTATCAACATAAAGAGTATTAAGGATGCTTGCTTTCAAGTTCTTATTAAATTGCTATAAATTTTATACATTTTTAATACCATTGCATAAAATAAATCAATGTGTGGCTAAAACTAAATTTTGAGTGATACAATATATAGATCATAACTAAAATCCAAATATATTATTATTATAAATAAAGGAAGTAAATAATTTTTTTCCAGCCTATGAACTAAAAGCATTCTAAATGTTGAGCAAAAGATCAAGAATAAAATGGATTCATTCTATTCTAGTCCTATGTTAAACATTTAGATTGCTTTTAATTCATAATCTGCATGGGAGAGGTGGTTAATCCTTTGTTTATATATACATTGAGCTGCATTTAATTTAAAGTTTGTTAATATATTGTAATGGTCACTCAATCTCCTTTGATCATGGAGGCTGCCACCAATCACTGCATATCTGGAAAATTTGTTTACAGTGATCAAAATTGGATGATGGTGATGGTTTGCACCATCTAGACTCACGGAGAAAGCAAGAGGTCTTAAATATTGTTCAGACAATTGAGAAATAAAAGCACTAAGACAAACATCAGTCAAATTAATTTTAAATAATTTTAAAGTGTTATTAAGAGTAATATAGAATTTTTACTCATAGAGATTTATACACAATAAACATAGTTATATCAGGCATATACTAACAAGAACACAATGTCAATGTTCTGGCAGACAGACTAATTTTCTAATATGGAATTACAAAAGAGGAAGGATTTTCCTTCAGCTGACAATTCATCCAAGCAACTCTGATTTCCTTTTTCAAGAGTTCTAAAATGAAAAGGAAAGTTTCTTGCATGAAGCAACGAAACCAGCATGGGTGAGCGATCACTAGCTTATTAACTAATATCATAATGTCTCAAAACTACTGCATGGCTATTCACTTTTAAGATCACCAAGGTTGAATACAATTCAAGAACACATAAATGATAAATGAATACAACAGAGTACAAATTATAAATGAGAGAAAACTTAAATCTTCAATTTAATGAAATAGTAAAATTAGCAAATACTCCAGCATAAATGATTTAAAACTGACAAAAACATTAAATCTTTGATTTAAGGAAAGCAGACATATAATACAGGTGAATCACCAACCAAATGACTGGACAAAACTAAGCTCAGTATAATAATTAGTCTCAATAGGAGGCAGATAAATAATTTAGAAAACCAGTTATGTCTGCCCAAGCATTTATCAAGAACGTGAAATAATTAGAATTACAAATAAAATTCCCAGTACATGCTCTGACAAATAAATTTAAAGCAACACATAAAAGATAAAATAAATCTAGCAAACAAAATACTAAAGCTTGACCTAGATTTTTGTAAGTGTATTTATCAGGAAGTGTATATGAGCAGAAAATATTAAAACATTAAATGCTTTAGCAGAAAGAAACATTGTATCACTTATAATTTAAAAGGGAATTAATAGTATCTTCTTGCTGGCGATTTAAAAAAAAACAACAATTCCAGTTTCATAATTTGGAGATATGAAAATAATATGGTCTTGTAGGAAATCAATGAATAGTGCTGGCAAGTATTTTTTGCCCCGGAATAAAGCATTGAGACAAAAACATCATTTTGCCAACAGGACAGTTCATGAATACAATGTTTAATGCAATTCATGGTTGATTTCACATACAAGACAAGAAAACTTGAATGATTATGATCTTATGTAATCTGGAAACAACACAAAATCTCCAACTTCAGAAAAACTAGAATAACAAACACAACAAACCACCAGTCAAAAGATTTGCAGTTTACAAAAAGTGCAAACACAATAATTTAAATTAATTATTGGACAAAAAACTAGAGGAAGGTGAACAAATTAAATTTATGAAAGACTGACTGCCAAAGCATTTAGCAATAGTTAGTAAAGTAAAAGGAGACATATTTAGCATAGAGATTATAATCTCACAATATACTCCCCGACAAATAAAATTGAAAACAAACTTGGAATCTTAAAACTAAGATTCCAAGATGCACTATAAATACAATGAAAAGAAAATAATTATGAGATTAAATAATTATTAAAACTACAGATTTATTTTTAGATTCAGCACCCTGGAAAGAATAAGAAATGTTTTTACCATAGAGTAAAGCAGAGTTCACGTAGTTTTTCAAAACATTTATTTTTGAGTTCATCTTTCAGGTATCTTCTCTTCATGGTGGTAAGTGTAGAGGCATATTTCAGGATCTTTTTTACTTCAGACTTTCATAGCATGATGAAAGACCAGCTTGGAATCAGAGGTCCTTCCTTAGTTAAGTTAGCAAGGCATGTTGTAGGTTAGCATACATATAGCAGTGAATTTTGACATTTTATGAAAGCAAACTTTAATCAATAAAATTTTTTATTAATAACAAATTTTGAAAGGAAATTAAATGTTCAAATTGTCAACACAGTACAAATCTCAGCAAGCTAATATAACTGTGTGAAAATGAATATTGGAATTATTAGAAACTGAATCAATCACTTTGACTAGCTTGTTCCAGCCAAGAATAATCTAATATGTCTGAAATTTTTGGGTTATTTATACCCTCTCACTATTTCCCATGTAAACTTTCTTGTTGTTCAATTCTAAGCCTTAGTCCAGGGCAAATCTTAATTTCCCACTCAACCTTAATTAAGAATTCTAACCAGGGATTAACTTACAGAAAAAAACATCAACACAAAATTAAATCTCCACTTTTAAAATTAAACTAAAAATGGATTCTAATTAAAATAAAAGAAACGGGAATTAATTGAATAAAAATAAGTAAAAACAAGCAGTAAAAGAAAACTATTTTAGAAATCAAATTTATAAAAAAACAACTTTTAAATAGTTTTAAACTTTAGACTTTAATGGAAATAAAAGTTGGTTTAAACTATCCAGTTCAATATATATAAAATCATAAGTGCATTATAGCTAAATTGATTATTATATGTAAATCATATGAATCCTAGCCAATGCTTAAAATACACCGATAAAATGTCTTCGATTTGTTGTTAAGACAGCATTTATTATCTGAATGCTACTGTGACAACAATATTTCATTTGTGTATTTTAAGCTAGATGGTTCAAAATTGTAAATCATATAATAACAACACAAGGCTTATCTACACCATGAATCTCTAATCTATTGTCAAGGCAACCTCTAAAAGTAAAGGATGAATTCCTTCACCTTTCACTCTGGTCTAAAATCTTAATATAGTCAAGAAAGTTGACACTTGGATTATAATAGATTGAGATTTTTTAATTGCATTATATATATATATAATGGGATTTATTTCAACTTCTAGGAAATATAAAAATCTCAACCTGTTGTAGTCCAAGTATCAACTTTCTTGATTATATTAGAAATTTTAGACCAGAATGAAAGGTGAAGGATATATATATATATATAATAAATGGCATGACTATTTAGCCAAAGTCTATAATATTTTTTGATAAATTGATCACATTCTCAAAAAAATAAAAACAAGACTCTTTTTTTCAATTTGCTAATATTTTATCTTGTCTTTCACATTTTAAAATTTTTTTTAAATATCTTTTTATTAATAATGGCTTAATTAATCTTTTTAATTTTTTTAAAATTTGCTTTCTGAATAATATGATTATTTTTTTTAAAAGGTTTATCTAATAATTATTTTCATTTCCTTCATACAATCATATGATAGGTCAAATGTAAAAATATCTGCTTTTATAACCATACCTTGACTTAATGTCTAGATTGAGTAAAATTCGGAATTTTTTTACGGTTTTACTCAGGCTTAAAATTTTTTTTTTTATTAATCTAAGGTTTTACATTTTACTCAGTGGTTATAAATGTCTATAATGTAAGATCTGATATCTATATTATTAGTTTTTATATCTATATCTTCAGCCAATCTGAGATGAGATTCCAAAACAGGTTAACTGACATCTAATAAATCAAACAATTCCCATGTGGCCTTAAATATTTCCATTGGTGCTATTGATTTGTCCCTCTTTTTGATTTCCTTAATGAAGTTTATTAATAGTTGATTAGGGTTATTTTGTGATTGACCAAAAATTAGTTTACATCTAATTTTCCAAATGGAGAAGGCCAGGAATGTTGAGATTCTTATAAGTGGGTATATTCCCTTTATAATGCAATCATTGAGGGATGTAACACTGTGTTTATTTGTTTTCATATAAGCATTTATTACATTACTATGGATACTCAGTCCTTGACATACATAAAGTATGTGCCCTATGGTCTCTTCTTTCCTTTTGTAAATTTGGCATATGGGGTCAATCTTAGTGAACCCTCTCTTGTATACTAGAAAAGCATTTGTAGGGAGTGCGTCCAAGTTCATTTTGACTATGAAGTCCCAAGTATTTGGTTTTTAGATTCCAATACCTGAACCTGGAGATTATCCCCTTATTGATTATCTCCATTGTACTGGGGGTGATCCCTATTCCCCAATTGGTCAAGTTGTATGTCTCCCAATATGAGATCTTATTAGCAAATGCTAGAGCTTAGGGCTGTATATATTTTTATCTGTGCTTCGCACTGCAGTTAACCATGTACCTATGTTTGGTGGGAGTGATTAGTGGGAATTACTGGGGTTATATGCTCCTCATTAGAATATTTTTGGTTGAATTTATGTATTGAAAATTGTTTTAGTTGCACTGCAAACAAATCAACTAATCATTCTATACTGTTTGGTAAATGGATAATTAGACATTTTTTAATAAAACAAGAACAAAATCATTCACAACTTCAGCAATCAAAAAGAATTACTTTACCACATTTTTATTTAATATTTAGATATAGGAAATTTTAAAAATGCAAACTTGGATAATATTTATGATATTTATAATTCATATAAATAAATTACTGCTATGCTATCAAGTTAGTAAAAAAACTGTACTGATATTTATTAATGAAAGTAAAAAAAAGACTATAAAAACTAAACTTTGCATAAATAGCCAAAGCTAAGACTTTCATAATACAATCAATAAGAATGCCAATTTCTTATATCCAATTTTTAAGCTTTCGATTTATAAACAAAAATGAAAAAATTATTAAATGTAATACAGATTTAAATGATGTTGATAAACTTGTATTTCGTAATATTGTTAAACCAAAAAAGGTATTCAAAACTTAATTTAAATGATTTAAGACAAAATGTGCAAGACAAAACTATTCCTTAACATTATTCATATATAAATGATTTCAAAAAGTTAATAACAATTTTAAAAAAAATAAATTTAATAAAAATCTCATCTGTATTAAGTAAGAGCAGTAATCCATTATTGTTTACTTCCAGTTGCCTATTGTAAGTTTAAAGAATTGATTGATATGGTCAATCAAGTTTCCCTAATAATTTAACTCTAGAGTTGAGTAATTAGAGAAAATTGCTGCTTCTAATGAAATATATTCTATTTTAATAATTATTAGTCATTTATTAGACTAGAGATTATTCAATAATGATTCCTGTAGTGCAATTTTTACTACACCCTCACACTGGTGTCTATCTACTTTTAACACCTTGTGATTACATATGACTAAAGATGTGAAAAATATTCATGATCACTAAGGTGAACAATTTATACTAAACCAGCACTCATCAGTTGGCCCAGACCACAATCTCTTACATATATCTTTATCACATAATCACCATTTCTTATACTTGCTCATAACTATTATTAAAACAGGCAAAACTCCCCAAACAGTAGTGCCACTCAGTGCAAATCAGAGTAATCAATGGATGCCAGAAGGCTTGTGCATAAAATCTCTATTTAGTGCTTACTCATCCATTATCATCAGACTAATTTCTGGCTTATGGCCATCAGTGAGGAGCCTTATATCTGAGAGCACTGATCCTAAGATCTAAGTGTAGGGCTCTCATATCCAAGGCTTCTTACTGATGAAGGCCACAAGCCAGAAACTGGTCTGGGAATATTGGATTAGTAGGCATTAGATAGGAATTTTATGCACAAGATTTCTGGCATTCATTGCTTACTCTGGTTGCATTGAGTGGCACTACTGTATGGAGAATTTTTTCTGTCTTAATATATCTTTATCAATGTTTAGTTGCAAAATATTGCAGTTTAATTAATAAGTGTAATGTGCTGTCCTCACAACTTTGACACAAATCACCATAAGTTATTAAAAGTGGATATAAAACCAGTCCCTATCTCTTGGGAGGGTAGTGTAATAAAAATTGCTTGGTATTGATTTAGAGTGATCTCATAGCCATTTGAATTCTAAGGCACAAAACTACCACTTACCCATCTACATGATAAATTACATTAAATAATCCACACATTGTCATGACATGACCATTTATTACAAAATCACAATTTACATCAATAATTAAAAAATTAAAATGCAAATTTTATAAGGACCTCATAGAATCAATTGTAGATCTGATAACCATGTTAGAAAATCACATGTGAAAAACTCTCTTTTTTTATCTCCATTTTTTTTCTAACTACATGTAACAAAGGAAGCAAGCAACATAACAGTTACTTTCTAATTTTAAAAAAGTCTGATTAATTATAAAAATTAATATGCTTTATTTTAACATGTGGTTATAGTAAAATTTGTATTTTAGGAGTTACAAGCTTTTAGTATTTTGAAATTATAAGCTTGGTTTAATCAGAATTCTGCATTTTTTGGATGATGCTTCATATCACTGTAAACATCCTTCCCTCTCCCTGCACATTTCATCCCATCATTATTGTAATAAAATTTGTATTTTAGGAGTTATAAGCTGTTACTATAAAAACATATACGAATCAAAACATTCAAGCAAAATTATTTTTGCTAATGTTGAAAATGTTAGATATTTATATTCTATAAAGAGAATTCAAAATTATAGTATAAAAATATATGTAACTGAAATTTATTTATGAATTTCTCAGATTTTGAAAAAAAGTACAAGATGGAAGTGTTAAAAGAAAAACCAATAAAATAAAGCATTGAACTGTGCCGCATGATTGTTTTATTTAAATAGTATTTAAGTTGATTGCAAAAATAAAATAAGATAATATTGTGTTTAGTTTCCTCTTGAAATCAGAAATCGATATATCTATTGTAATGGTCAGAATCGTGTACCTCATTAACACACTGCAGAATTCAAACCCCAGACATGAAACTCAACACTCTAGGAGTTGCCTCCCAGAAATCCTAAGTTCGAATCCAAAGTCTCTATTCACAGAGCCACCTACATGATAACGCATCTGACGTTACTAATAGCATTGTTTCTTGCCAGTGCCAGTGGTCAGGGTGAAGCAAGAGACTCTATATTAAAATATATCATTAGGTTCGTTAACTAAAGATTATGGATAGTAGAAAATATATATATAAATGAAAGTTATGGTGTGGATCGCAGAAAATAAATAAATATATTCAAATTAATTAAAATTTAAATACAGTTTATTAATTAAACATTATAAAATAGCATTGTCTAAATAAGCCAGACTGTGCTGTCAACTCATCAAAGATAAATAGATATATTTAGGATAAATTTAATAAAGTGCCATTTATATTAATGGCTTGTTAATTTATACATACTCTCTATACCTTGGGTCAATGCAAGATAAAATCATAATAATGTGCTTAAACAAAAGTACAGTTACATAAAGAAAGGCTGATTTCAAGATATGAAGTCTATAGTGAATATAATAAGTGTTTGCTTAAATCAATTCATACTTTTAAGATTTAAGAAAAAAACTTGTATTGAATTCAAGAATAGTGTGAATGAAAGCTCATTGAGCTAGAGGCATGAAAGTGGTTAAGATGCGGGCAATTGAATAAAATATTTTAATATTAAAAGAGAATGTTGGTACTAGTGGAGGATCAATATATAGGATAAAGTGCGATACATTAAAGCCGTGGCTTTGTAAAATAAAATAAACATTAAAACAGACAGTATGGTGTCTTGCCATGGACTCCATAGAAGGTTTGGTCACAAACAGTTCGAGCATGGAATTTTACCATGAACTCCATGGCTGGGTGACTCGAGCATACTATTCCCAGGTATGGCTTCTAGCTCATACAATATCTGGAAACTTTGAGGAGAAAAAGGGAAAGATCTGAGCCATAAATTCCTATAGAAACAAAGCAGATCTCAACACCCCATATGCCTACACCAGTAACATGCAATATAAACATAAACAAATATATGGAAGGGGTAACTAAATGAGTAAAGGTGCTCAATCAATTTCTAATAATTTAAAGATGATCTGCACATTCTCGATCTCAATTTTGCAGTTCATAAATGGCATTATAAATACAATAAAATGTTATTTGAAAATAAGAAAAATGGAGGGGAATGCATGATTAAAAAGGGGTCCATAAGGTTATACGTAGTCATGCATTTCTCTAATTCTAAAGTCCACATCAATTTTGCGCATATCCTTGCGTTATATAAAAAATGCAAAATATCTTTCTTGAAAACAATTATTTAGAATATTAATAAAATAAAGTGGGAAGTAAATAATTCATTCATTCGATGACTATTTAAGCACACTACTATAATAAAGAAAATAAATTAGAAAATATATAAAATAGAAAATATCAACCCAGATATAGAAAAAAAAGCACACAAGTTAGGTTACAAAATATTTTACAGAAAAAGACAGTTTGATAATAAAAGAAATATACTTGAATTTAGCTATCTTTAAAAAGAGAAATTGACAACATAAGAGCTCCTGAGTTAATGCAGGTTACCTCATATCAATTTTGGCAGTTTTTGCACATTTTGGTCTTCTCCAGTTTTAATTTGATGCTCTAATGGAAGTTAGGCAGCATGTTATTGATGTGGAGCTTCTGGGTTCATGATTAAATCTGACACATGTTCAGCAACAATGGCAGTTCACAAAAGGTATGGAGCATCTGATGGTCTGATGCTGCAGGTTAGTCATTTTTCCTGAGCAGGAAGAGAGCCTTCCCACCGGTCTTCTACTAAGGCATTCTCCATTCAATAGGCAAAGGCTGGTATGGTATTGCTTTGCTAATCAGCTGTACTAAATTCAATATTTTTAAATAATATCTCAGCTGACAGGTTGAAGGCAAAACATTAAGTACATAAAATATTTAATGCAAAGGAACTCACAATAGATTATGATAACTAGACAAGCATATGACATATATATTAGAGAAGCAAAGCATATCATATGCATAAGCATATAATATAATAGCACAACAACTACTATATTACAGCATAGACTAACAATTAATAAAATCAGCCCTATATATACCAAACCAGCATACAATAGAACTATCCTACAGCAGTCACTGTAGAGCCAAAATTAGATACAAAATAACAGCTGCCAACTTATCCGAATATCTGAAAACAGGGATTTTATAATTAGTTTTACTTTAAAGATATTCGGATTAGAACTTTAATTTTAACAATGTTTTAATTAAAATTACCTGAGTGGACATCTATTGTTTATCTGATGGCAAAATATTTAAGCCACTAATTAATAAATTTACAAAATTTAACTAATTAATCCTATTGTTATCGTCCCAACCCTCATTTACTTTTACATAAAATTTGTGGCTGATTTTTTTTATAAATCTAAAAACAAAATTATTTTACTTTTAAATTGTAAATGTTTAAATCTATTTATGGTCAAATATTTTTTAACTAAATGGTTCTTTAGTATTTTCCAACCGATGATGTATTATCCTGAAGCCATATCAGTCTGATCTTCTGATCTTTAAGATAACGTCTCCAAGTGATTTGCAGACAAATACAATCACTAAAATTTGTCCACAGATCACATGGATCCGCTACATTAAAGATCGCAAGATCAGACTGATATGGCTTCAGGGAATATGTCATTGGTTGGAAAATACTATAAAAAATAAAAGAAAATGTACAAGAATGCATCAAAATAATTTAGAAATTAAAAGTAATTAAGTGTAAGTTTCATAATTTAGAAATTGAAAATAATTAAGTGTAAATTTTATAATTGCAGAAATATGTACAAATTTTTTTTTTTAAATTTAAAATAAATATACAAATAAAGAATACTTTTTCTGATTTAATGCAAATCTGGCATTATTAATGGTGACTTGGACAATAACTTAAAATGTACTCTATATTACGAATATTTATAACAAAAACAAAAAAAATGTACTTGCATGAAAAATTATCTTATCTTTACAACACTTCCGATGGGATTTAACTCATTTATTTATGTTAAAAATATATAAAACAAACAATTTGAAAATGTGTCCCATTTTTTGTCTGAAAATTAGAAAAGTCAGTGCATAGCACTGGAATGAGTGGGGGGGGGCTCTGATGTTTTTGACGGGCTGAAGACACAGCCAATACATACTCTAGTCTAGCTTACTTAACTCTTTTTTTTAAAATAGTCATAAAACAATATTCATCAAAATAAAATAAAATTACAATTATAAAATTATCATAATAAAAACAAGTTTTTAAAAAAAATTTTTGTAATTTTATAATTTATTTTACTCTAGTCTAAAATAACCTATATTGATTTACAAAACCACCCTATATTATGCTCAATTATAAAATACAGGGTGTAGTGCTGGAATTAGCGGGGGGGGCTCCGATGTTTTTGACAGGCTGAAGGTATGGCCAATACATGCTCTAGTCTAAAAAAACCTATATTATGATTTACAAAACCAACAACAATGCCAGACATTGTATTACTCTCACAGCTATAATTTTTATAATTGCAGTTGAATTTACAAAAAAAAAATTTCTGTATAATATTACGAGTGTAATATTTTTAAAATAAATAGATTTAAACAAATATAACTTTAAATAACAACTCTATTATTTTATTTAAGTTTTAAATATATTATCGTAGTCTGTGTGTAAATTTTCTTATATAACCTACTCTTTTAAAATGAACATGTATGCATGCATGCACATACTCCTAATTTATAAATTACTAACATTAGGGTTTTAAAATTATATATACCACAAGCATTAATACATTCATAATCTAATTTAGGCGGGATTTTAGCATATAAGCGACAGTACAGACACACTATGATAAATTGGGGTTTAAATTAGGGTATGAGGATAGGAAAAAAGTGAGAAAAGCGTGAAACTAAGATTAGTAAAACAAATCTTACTGTTTCACTATATCTAGACATATTTTCAACCTACAACATAAAAAAATTATATATACAAAATGTTATGTAAAGTTATTACAACTGTTAATTTAAATATAAATACTAAAACCAATCATTAAGAGGGGACAATCATGAAGATAATTTAGAATTTATATTGATATAGAATACCATACAAGTTATCTGTAAATACTAATGCAAATAGTTTTTAGAGGTCAAAATATCTTTGTTTAGTATTAATGATTATTTTTTCTACAGGATTTAAATGTTATTACTTCATTCTTTTTCATTAAATCTTTTATGTTGAAAATTTCACAGTGGATTACCTAACATGCACAACTTCTGAAGTTTTCTTAAATATATTGACTTTATTTAATGCAATT
The DNA here is from genome assembly GCA_028023455.1 of Epiperipatus broadwayi. Taxonomy (NCBI): domain Eukaryota; kingdom Metazoa; phylum Onychophora; class Udeonychophora; order Euonychophora; family Peripatidae; genus Epiperipatus; species Epiperipatus broadwayi. The sequence continues at coordinate 8,507,202 of JAQFVV010006225.1, read as the reverse complement.
ATCATTTCCATTAATTTAAAATCTCAGTGGTAAAGAACAATGCCAAAGCTGAATGCAAGATCGCAAGACCCCAGAGAGGAAATCTAATGGGTGACAATTGAACCAAGTTAATTCATGATAATATATTTTTGTTAATGTATTATTTATTATTTCGACTCATGAAACTTTTGACTGATAGTATACAATCTAATCTTCACATAATTCACTACTAGTAATCATCAGTTTTTAAAGACAATGTTTTGTTTCTGTTCACAGCTATTTTTTTTTTTTTGTATTTGCATATGAAGTCCGTCCATTTTTACTGATCACATTTATAATATATTCTTGGCTACTTCTCAATTCTCTTCCCAAAATTTTAATTTCTAAATCATTTTGTAGAAAAGCATCTTGTCTTAAAATGTGTCTCAGGAATCTTAGTTTTCTTAATTTCATCATGTTCAACAATTCTCTTTCTACACTAATTTCATTTAATATGATCATTAGTCTTTTTTTCTATCCAATTAGTTCCAGTCAAACTCCTCCATACTTTCTAATTTTTCCTACTTTCCCAAATATCAAATTTCACATAATTGTATAATAATATAATACAAAAATTTACTACTTTGATTAGTATGCAATAGTCAATTTATTTATAAAAAAGTAACCAACCTAAGGATAAATCCACTGTTGATTTCCCTATTCAACATACACTAAGATTCTACTTTAAAACAATAGAAAAATAGTTTTGATTAATTATTGAAACTGGTAATGCATAAACATTTCAATCTAAAGATTACCATTCTTTAAAACTATCTTAAAGAAGTTAGTTTAGAAAATTTTTAGATAAATAATGTTTGAATACACCCTCTAAAGCAGAAGTTCTTAAAGTGAGGGTTCTGACCCCCAAGGGAATTGTGAAAAGATTCTGGGGGCAGGGGTCATGAAAAAAATTTGGAAAATTGCTCTTTATAACATTTTTTTTAGAAATTTCCTACTATGAATTAAAAATTCGTATTCATGTAAGTCAAAAATCATTCGACATGTGATTTGAACAAATTGTTCAACTACACAGTCACATTGTACAGATGCCACTCTATTTAAAACATTTGAACATATAAACAGACTGCCAAGAAGTCAAAATTATTTTTTTCACAATATTTCTGCAAGTCTGAATTTTGAGTTGCACACTTCTTGCCTTACAAAGCAGTGCCTTCAAAGTGTACATGTTAATGCCTTCAGAAGCATATAACAGCACACATGTCTCTCTAAAAATGGAGTTTTCAAATTCAAAGATTAAAGTAATTTATGCAAACAACATTTATAAAGGTGTGATAACTGCAAGAGATATGTGTGCAGACACTTATACCTGTTAAATACTAGTATTTGGAAAACAAAATAACAGTTGCCATTTTTTGTATACCACCCACCAACACAAATATACAGCTACAATCTTGCATGAGTCAACAACATATATGCAAGGTAACTCAAGCATACAACAATTTCTGTAACAATTTTAAAAAACTAAATAGCAATAAAAAAAAAAGTAAAATCTGTCTCAGACAACAACATACAAGACAAGGAAATACATTCACTGGGATCTGGGCCCAATCACCATCGGGGCACAAATGGCACTCGCAGGTGAAGGAGTTATACATACAGGCATTAACATGCTAAAACAATTTATCATCATTTCATACAAAAGCTACAAACATATCAGTCATTCAATTTCCTTTCTGATGTTTTTGAAAAACCAGAAATAAGCATCCTATTTAACACTATAGAATTTGCCATTAAACTTATCACAATACCTAATATATCATCCAGGAGCACATTGCATTCCAAAAAATGTCTTTGGACATCTCAGTCAGTTCACTACCCAATATCTATGCAACCTTATAAATCACTCACCACATAAGTTACATGATTTCCAGGGTTTATACCCAATTTCTATAGTCAGCAAAAATCAAGCCTCTATAGCAACCCTCTCCAACTCTGTCCCATCCCATTGGGATCATGTGCCATCAGAATAATCAAAAAAGTGCTCAAGGATAACCTAGAAACATACATTCTGCTACTAATCTCACCCAGACAGTTTGCAAAGCAACAATCATCTATTGCACAAGCTGTGATGATCTTTAAATTTATCTTGAACTTGGTATAAGATTGAAAAAAGTATGCTCCAATCGCAGTTCAACTTTATGTAGAAGTGTCTTTTGATTTGTTCAACATTAATATATTAATTAACATGTTGGGATAAAACCTCTAATCAGTCTAATCAAGCACCTAAAAATGGTTGACAAAAATCCACACAAACTAAAAGGCTGACCAAAAACACTCAATAGAATTTTAATATCACTTATGTAAGATTGCAAGCCAGAAATTTATAAAGTCTTGTATTGCTATTCTCAAAAAAAAATGCAAGAAAATGGACATCACAAAAAACAATAATTGATATATGATAATAAAATGTACATGGCATTGCCAGAAGTATCATATGTCAGCTCACAAAAACAATATCTGAAGACTACCAAACTGTAACAAAGCTATATGTGAATAAAAATATGTATTGTATACATGTGTATTAGTTATAGTCAAACATATAAAGTAATACAACTTTCAAATCAATGGTCTAACAAATTCTAACTCAAGCTATATAAATTTTGTAATATAAGCTATCACAGACAATCAATCTCTGACCAAGTTTATATTGTAAAAACCGGTATTTACTTAGACACAGTATATATAATTCTCAAGAACACGCACATGTCTATGGAAGTATTAATGTAACCTTGTTCTTTACGTCTAAATAGTTACTTTTTGAAACATCATCACCATCATCATCATAATAATGATGATGATAATGATGTTTGAATCAATGTTTTATTATCCTTACCCTGATACTTGACCAAGAAGCCACCTATGCCTAGCATGCTTTTGATTACTTAATAGTAACAGTCATAATCATGGCACTAACTGGGTGATTGCGGTATTTATTAGGAAATACATTACAATAAAATTTGCATATTTGAATGATAAACAAATTACTTATACTGGACATTTTTTTAAAAAGGGGATGCAGGAATATTTTTTGTTGATTGTGTGTTAGCCAAATCACATATTGATGCAAAATCAATTTTCTGTGAGAATGAATCTAATCTAGGCCACACCTTCAAACCTAGCTCTGCTGCTAGAAATGTCTGCTCTGAACGTAATAATGCTAAACACAAAGTGAAAGAAGAAACCTAGCACATTTCCAGAGATAATCACATAAAGGTTGTCATCTGATCCTTTGTGTCAGTCGCTAGAGGTGCAATTTCTAACAAAAAAACACATTAATATAACATTCCCAGGCTAGCGATTCTTTATTAATATTAATTTTTTTTTGTTTGTTTGTTTACAAAGTTTACTTTTTTTCGTTTCTGAATTATTTTTCCCAAATAATATTTTTGGTGATGGGATAGTAATAGTTGTTTTTTTTAATTTTTTTTTACCAAAAGGTCTTTTTTGGTGTGTGTTCAAATAGTAATTTGTGGTTTTTTTTTAAAATAGTATTACTGTTTTTGTAAAATTGGATTGACAAAATTCAAGAGCGAATGGGTTTTTTTGATGGATCTTTAAATAATAATTTACATTACTTTGATAGGTTTACATTTGATTGCCGACAACAAATTAGTGGGAGGGTTTTTTTTTGTGTACAATTAAATAATAATTTACATTACTTTGATAGGTTTACATTTGATTGCCAACAACAATTATTGGAAGAAGTGTCATTTTTTTTTCACGCGCGTGTGTGTGTATGTTTAAATAAAAATTAAAACCTTTACTTTTATCGGTTTACATTTGATTGATGACTGATTTGACTTCCTTTCATTTATAAATTATGGTTTTGGTTCTACAAATAAATATTTTTGACAATGGGACAATAATAGTTGTTGTTTGTTTAATTTTTATTGACAAGAGTGGGTGTTTTTTTTGGTGTAGATTACGTTTAAATAAGTTGCGGTCTTACTTTGATTGGTTTACATTTGATTGCCGACACTAGTTATTGGGAGAAGGGATGTTTTTTTGTGTGTACGATTGTAGACAACAATTATTGGAAGAAGGGGTGTAACCGTTTAAAGAATAGTAGTTTACGTTACTTTTAGTAGTGGTGTACATTTGATTGCTGACAATAATTAGTGAGAGGGGTGTGTGTTTTTGGGTGATGATTAAATACTAATTTACCTTCCTTTTATTTTACATTTGATTGCCGACAACAAATATTGGGAGCTAAAGGGATTTTTTTTTGTGTATGTTTAAATCAAAATTGAAGTTACTTTTATCGGTTATATTTGATTGACAACGGTTTTGACTTTCTTTTTTTTTTTCGTTTATAAATTATGGTTTGGTTTGCCCAAAACCTAATATTTTTGACAATGGGATAATAATAGTTGTTGAGGTTTTCTTTCATTTTTATTGACAAGAGCGGGTCTTTTTTTGGTGTATGTTCAAATAGTAATTTGGGTTATGTTTAAAAAATAATCGGTTTACCTTATTTTTAGTGCTTTACATTTGATTGCCGACAACAATTAGTGGGAGGGATGTTTTTGTTTACGATTAAAGAATAATTGTACGTTCCTTTTATTTTTTACATTTGATTGCTGACAACAATTATTGGGAGAAAGGGTTTTGAATTTTTTTTTTGTTTGTTTGTGTGTAAGTTTAAATCAAAATTTAAGTGACTTTTATCGGTTACCATTTGACTGAAAACCGACTTGACTTTCTTTTTTTTTTTTCATTTATAAATTATTTAGGTTTTCCCAAATAATATTCAATTTGACAATGGGACAATAATAGTCTAGGTTTCTTTAATTTTGATTGACAAGAGCAGGTCTTTTTCAGTGTATGTTCAAATAGTAATTTGGGTTATGTTTAACTAATAATTTACTGACTTACTTTGATTGGTTTACATTTGATTGCTGACGATAATTAGTGGGAGGGTTTTTTTTTTATACGATTAAAGAATAATTGACGTTCGTTTTATTTGACCGTTTGATTGCCAATGACAACAATTATTGGGAGAAGAGGGTTTTTGGGGGCTATGTTTAAATAAAAATTTGAGTTACTTCTTTTATTTTACATTTGATTGCCAACGACAACAATTATCGGGAGAAGGGATGTACATTTAAATAAAAATTAAAGTTTTTTGACATTTGACGAAGGCCATTTAGAATCCCTCAAACAAGCTTGCCTTTACAAAGTGAACATTTTCGTCGACAGATGTTTTAGGACCTCAAATCTGCATATATTTGCCGCACAATCCCATCTTTTCTTTCAGCAACAGGATGTTTTTTCTTTTTTTCTGCTGTAAAAATATTCCAGTGCCAGCTGTTGTGTCTGGAAATTCCCATCTTTTCAAGTTTTCTGTTGTGGGAATTAGCCATATTTTTTGTCTCGGAAAATTTCTCGCTAAAACGTGACTCAAAGCATGATTTTTAAAATTTTATGCTACCCCAACCTAATCAAAAATTTAGGAGAAATACAAATTTATGAGGAACAATCACTACTGTTAAAATTGATAAAATGTAACAGTACATCAATTCGTCTTAAAAAAAAAAAAAGCACCAATGAAAATTTAAATAATTTTGACACAATCACATTAACACACCCTCGTACGATATTTTTACATAAAATACATAATGCAGCATTATGATATAGTGCATGACACAAACAACTATGGTATTTTCCTCTGCTTTTAGCATCAGAAAAAGCCACACTGTTAGCCACTAAGCTGAGTTAACACTCTTTCTAGATTTTATCGTAGAAAGAAGACTTAACTCCGAGTTAACACTCTACCTTTTAGTGTAGAAAGACTTAACTCCGAGTTAACAATCTTTCTAGGATTTATTTTAGAAAGAATGCTTAAAGGCTTGGGTGTGGTCACGAGAATGGCATATTCTAGAAATTTACCTAGAAATAACGCCTCTAGCGGCTGACATGAAGGGTCAGATGACAACCCACATAAACAACAAAAAAGATTCCTACTTCCCCTTTTCAAAGAAATGACTAACACAAATAATTCATTTACCATTCATATATGCAAATTTTCTATTATGATTTATTCTCTAATAAAAACATCATCATTTCTTCTCATGGTCAGTGCCATGATTATGATTATTACTATTAAGTAGATGAAAGCATGCTAGGCATACATTGCTAATTATATAATATAAAACTTTTCTCTAAATATGGGCTTGTATATTTTATATTATATATTCTGAGATAAAGCTCACAAAGTTGTTAAAGTTATCTTATAACATTATGGATATTTATTTAAAACTTAAGATAGTACATAAAATCTGTAAATCGAAATGTTTTTAATAAAAGTTTCTTGAAAATTGGTTTAACTCAAAAAATATTTACAAACTTGCTACATTTATGTATCCAAGGCTATTTTTAACTGAGATAAAATTATCATTCACCTACAATCTCTTCTGTTAAAAAACATTATGAAAGATTTAGGGTTATGAGCACAGACTTTTACATGACCCACCATTCTCCACACTATCTCATAACACTGATACACTTGAACACTTATATGTTGAAAAGATAAATAATCACCAATATGCATATTTCACGCTAAACCAGCAATCATCAGTTGGTCCAGCTTACCATCTCTACACATATATGCTAAAAGTGCTCAGATATATATTAAGATAGCCAAACCCCATACTTTAATGGACATGCTTCAATCTACTCCACCCTCCAACTCTTCAACCATCCATCCAATTGAAAATCTGATGATGGAAAGCTTGAAGGCCTGTGTCTTTCAATTATTACATAAGTAGAGATGTCTGCCCATCCCTTGTATATGTATTAATTGGATTGTATCCAGTACATGAGAGGTCAGACTGACCTTAGGTCAACATGGGTGTGACAAGAATCTTGGCCTCAGGGTGGCCCTCAAGCATTCCATCATCAGATTTTCAATTGGATGAATGGTTGGAGGGTGGAGTAGATTGAAGCATGTCCATTAAAGTATGGAGTTTGACTATCTTAATATATATCTGAGCACTTATAGCATATATGTGTAGAGATGATAAGCTGGACCAACTGATGATTGCTGTTTTGGCATAAAATATGTATATTGGTGATTATTTATCTTTTCAACATATATGTGTTCAAGTGTACCAGTATTATGAGATAGTGTGGAGAGTGGTGGGTCATGTGAAAGTCTGTGCTCATATACCCTATATATTACATATATAGACACATGTATATAATAAACATGTGTCTTTCAGTTATTAAAGATTGTAAAAGTAATATTCAGCAATTGCGCTTTGAAGATTTTAAATTATAAATGAATACTATCAAAGCGCATGTGCATTAGTTTAATCGCTGAATATTACTATTACAGTTTATAAAAACATAGCGCTATATAAAAATAATATCTCATTATTAAAGATTGTAAAAGATCCATAGGAAATACTGCTTGAGATTAATAATAAATGTAGAGTGCTAGCTCTTAATTTGTAAGCAAAATAAGTGAAGAAAATTCCCACTAAAAATCAGGAAATGAAATTGGTTCTCATTACTGCTTACAACTTTGTCAACTTGACAACACAAAAGCCACATTATAACATTAAGAAAATTCTAGATTATGGACCACCATTTATTGCCATAACTTAAAAATATCCGAGAGAAAGCTTGCTGCTGACATTGAAACAAAATACAATGATAATCAACAAAGAGAAATGGCTATTGATCAAATAGTGCAGACAGTTGCTTGTAAACAATTCAAGGAGTAAGATAAGGAGTAGTTTAAAACAATTGAGTCTACTAATTAATATTTTCAGGAAAATGATATTGTTTGTATGAAGTAGGATAAGGGAAATTGGTTCATATTATTGTCCAAACAGTATATTGCTGCTAAAATGCATATGCAAATTAATAAACTAAATTTTAAACCAGCAGACTCATACAACATAAAAAATAAAGATAAATTTACATCTGTGATCTTACACAAGTTTTGTGATAAGACATTTCCAAATCATGAATATTTTAATATCTACCTGACTACTTAAACCCCATCCAAACTATTTGCTAATATAAAATTACATAAAATTAAATGCCCCATGTACGTGATAATAGAGTCTGGGATCTATTATTACGAGGCTTCTATAATGATTGACTAACATTTGTGCATCAATTTGGTTTGGAAAGATTCACTATCAAATCTTATTCAAATGTGTGAATATAATTTAAAATATTTGGCTCAATAAATAAAACCATCTGGCATCATTGGACATTTATGAACTATACAATTCCATCCCATGAAAATTATTATCTATCTAATTATTAAAGAGGTGCTAGAGAAAGCCAAGTATAATGTGCATCAGATTAAATTCATCATCAAATGCCTAAATTGAATCTAGGATGATATTATTGCTTTGTCTAAAATTATTTATTATATAGTGAATGATGGATGGCCAATGGGCCTTCCCATGAGTGGCATAATTTCAAGTATTGTGCTTAATAAATTCAAAGAAGAGGTTTTACCCAAAAACTTCAAGCTAATTTCTTCTTTTTTATATATAAGATGACCTCATTTGCACCTCTGATCTGCAAATCAAATAAATACAACAGGACTTCTGGAATGCTTCTTCATTAAAAGGGACAATAGAGAATGAAAAAAATTTAAATAGCAAAAAGTTCCTACACTATAAGTGTGAAACAATGCAATCAAATGACAAAATGTTTTTGAATCCCACTCACATTTGAGACGTTATATACCCTGGGTCTACTACACCAAAATCCCATAAATTAGCTGGTCTTGGGGCATTTTTGTATAGAAACTATAATCTGTGTAAACTTTAAACTTCCAGAAAAAAATAACATTGAAACACATTTAACATTTAGCTCAGTGTTTGTGGAACACAAGAAAAATGTTGGTCACACTTTTAAAGCTGCTTCTGCCAAGATAATATTTGCCTCAAAAGTAAACATAAAAAATATAAAATCAAAGAGGCTTAGCATATAATTAATTCCACACATAAAATAAACATATGAGCCAATAATTCTAGACTTGACAGATACTGGATGTTCAGTTTCGGAACATAGGGAGCACTTAATAACCCATCTATGAAATGCTTAAATAAGACTAAGAAGGATGTAACAGATGCATGGTTGTATAAATATAGATCATGTATGAATGTAATAAAAGAGGTGAAAAATGGTTTCTAAGTGCAGATAGCTTAAAGAAAAAGTCAGAAGAAATAGAGGAAAATATATAGAATAGAGTAAATATTTGTTGACTGACAAGAGATATAAATGAAAAAATAAGTAGTGCGATTGAAATACTTAGCCAAAGAATAAGTAAGATAGAGAAAGAGGTAAAATATATAAAAGTAAAATTAAAAGCATTTGAGTGTGAGCAGATTAAGGAATTAATGAATAGAAATAAAAAAAAGTCCAGAAGGTGGAAAAGAACATTAGAAATGAAGTGGGGAAAGTAAATTATGAGACACTCTAGAAAAGGTTATCATTAATTAGAGAATGTGGTAAACCACTAAGCATCACATGATCACCATCTCATACTATTGTATGGAGAGAGTTTTGCCTTGTAGAGAATGTGGAGATGTAATTGAAAGGGAAAACAGATATGTAAGAGTATGTTTGCTTGGAGCTAAAATTAGGGATGTGGCAGATAAGATAAAGATACAAGGGAGTACAGATGTTTGTGTTATGACAAATAGTTTGTCAGAGCCATCCGAGAGAGTCATGGATGAATCAAAGAAGTGATGAGTAGTTTGAATAAGGTTAAGGAAAGAATGGAAATAGTTGGATTACTATCAAGATTCAACAATAGTTGCATTAATATTAGAAATACACACATAATTCGGAAAGCAAAAATATATATATAAATCAAATCAAACCCAATCACTAAATGATAAACTTTGTTGATTCTTCTAACGTTTTCGAAGGTATAACCTTCATTTTCAAGAGGTACAAAATCTCTTCATTTTCCATAAGGGGCAAATATGCAAAATAGGCAAAATATGCTAATCCAGATAAGAATATTTAAACTTGCCATTTCTTCAATATGGCGTAAAATGATTCTTTTTAATTTATCGCGTGTTCATCTGATATGATATAACACACCTCCTTCACCTTCCTATGCAGTTCATACCACTCTCTACACAACATCCTCAGCCTATCCAGCCTGCACTGATGGCCCACAGCCAATGAGTGCTGTACAAAAATAGAGGGGTGAGATTGGTCCGCTAAGGCCTTATTATATGCATATACATGCTGGAACAATCTTGTTTGAACAGATGCCCTTGTTTTCCCATAATATGCAGCTGGATACTCCTGTTAAGATTAGGAGGCGATTGGAAACACACACTAAAATATGAGCAAAAGATTGTAAGCAAGCCTCTATGAATATTTTTTAATGTATGGAAGCATATTTTGCCTATTTTGCATATTTGCACCTTGTGGAAAATGAAGAGATTTTGTACTTCTTGAAAATGAAGGTTACACCTTCGAAAACATTAGAAGAATCAACAAAGTTTATCATCTAGTGATTTGGTTTGATTTGATTTATATATAGTTTTGCTTTCCGAATTATATAAGTGTGTATTTCTAATATTAAGGCAAATATTAAAGTTTTACATATAGTATTGTCTAACACACATTTGAATGTTATATATATTCAACCACAGACATATGTTAGATAGGACATGTTCCAAAAATGAGTGATTGAAAAAATTATGTAAGAGAAATAATGTTATGTTTGTGGATGTGTGGGATTTTTTTATTAGTAAAAGAGACTTATATAGTAAACATGGATTGCACTTAGCAAAATAAGGAAGTGATGTATTAAGGAGTTTGATTTCTGAAAAATATTATAGTTCAGGAAACTTATAAAGGAAGGGGTGGTAGGGTTTTAAATTACAGTATTATCAAAAAGAAGGTTAAGAATGAATGAGATGTAAGAAGTAAACAAAGAGTAGCTCATTTAGATGTAATTGTAGATGTTGAGAGGGAATGGGTCTGTAAAACTAATGATAAACGAGCTAATTACAAATATAATAGAGGAGAAAGAATCAAAAAAAATTTTAAAAGGGTAGTAAGAAAGGAAAAATTGTTAAAATTGGATATTTGAATGTGCAAGATAATAAGAGATCAGAAAAATGACTGGAATTAAACAAATCAGGTAAAAATGAAGGGTTTGAGGTATTAGCAGTAGTGAAAACATCTAATAGAAGATGAACATACATTGGAAGACTTGGTATGGCAGCATATAAATAGAAAAAAAAGGATAAAAGTGGTGGTGGTGTAGAAGTTATATAAAAAATATTTAAATACTATAAAGTATCAAGAACATATATAGTTTGGGATAAAGTTAGGAAGACAAGATTGGATTGTCAATATAGTGTATATGACAACAGGAGATAGTCAAACTATAATGGAATGGAACAGTAGCATATATAAATGCCTAGTTAAGGATATACAGAGTTTCAAAAAATGAGAAGAAAATAATAGTTATAGAGGGTATGAATGGGCATACTGAAGAAATTTTATGATGTGGATAAGAAGAATGGACAGCTTTTGAACTATTTTTGTCAGAGTGAATGTGAGCTTTGGAAACATCAAATATTTGTGAGTGAAAATATACATGGCCTGGAAATAATATATTTTACACCCTAGATTATATGTTAATAGAGAAAGAGAGAATAAATAGAGTACAGAAAGATAATGGAGTATGTAATAGTGATCATAATTTCTTTATAATAGAAATGGTTAATAATGTGATGGAAAATAATAATAAAATTAGAAAGAATGTGGACGAAGAATGAATGATAAGAATAAGTTAAAAGAATATAAAATAGAAGTAGAAGAAATCATAGAAGAGTTTACTGGGGATAAGTATAAGGACTGGTATGGTGAAGTAAAAAAGTGGGAAATAGGGCTGTAAGTGAGAATATTCAGAAGAATAAAATAGAAAAGTGAGAATTACTAAAAGTTTAAAAGAGAGGGGTAAAGCATGCAAAAAATATAAATGTGCTACTAAAAGCAAAGAAAGTGAAAAAGATGTTAATATTAAATGGGATACATTTTTTTTAAAGAAGTTGGTTAGAATAGATAATTATATATAAAGAAAATGAAATTAAATAGTAAATTATTGGAGGATATTAATAGAAGTGAAAGAGATGGAAGTAAAAAAATTTTTGGAAATATATTAAAAGAAGGAATGTAGAGGAGAAATAATATTGCTAAATGATGAGGAACAAGAGTGTAATTCTAGAGAAGAATTAGAGACCATCTTAAATAAGTATGTGATGGATATAGAAAAGATATTAAATGTGAAGGAAAGAGTGAAAACAAACATAAAAGCATATACTAATCAAAATATTAAGTTTACATAAAATGAATTGAATGAGAATGGAAGAAATTGAAAAGTGCAAAGGCAAAAGGTTTAGATGGATGGACAACAGAGATGATGATGAATTTTGGAAATATCATGTTTTAATAAGATGGCACAGAAAGCAGAATTTCCAGATAGTTGGAATAGACTAAGGTTATTATTTAAAAGAAAGGGTAAGGATCATAGAAAAATAAACAATTATAAACCGATAGTGATTATGTCAGGGTTAACAAAATATTTTTGCATATATGGTGGCTGGAAGGTTGGCAAAATGGATAGAAGAAAATAATAAAGTGGGAGATATGCAAGGAGATTTTAAATTGGGTAGCATATAGGAGATAGTTTATTTGTAGTCACACAAGTTATAGATGTGAATAGGAATACAAGTAGACAGTTACATATGGTCTTTATAAATATAGACAAGGCATGTGATAGAGAAAATAGAAGTAGATTGTGGGTAAGTTTAGTAAATTTGGAATGAATAGAGCTTTAGTTGATCTTATTAAGAGGTCGTATGAAGATAATTACTATATATATATATATATATATATATATCAAGTGATAGGATTAAGGCAAGCGTTTCCTATGACACCTTTTTTGTTTTTGATATATTTGAGAGATAATGGAGAGAGCACTAGAAACACTAGGAAGAGAGGTAAAGATACCATTAATAGATGGCAAGGGAGTGTATATATTATGAGGTTTTTTATTTTCTGATGATATATTCTTGTACACAGAAAGTAGGGAAGATATGAAAGTTATGCTAAAGATGTGTGCAATGGTGGGTAAAGAGATGGAAACTAAATTTAGTGAAGAAAAATCAAAAATAATATTGATAAATGCTGGACAAAAAGAAGATAAAGAATTTTTATTGGGAGGATATAAAGTTAAATGTAATGAATAGATATAACTATTTGGGAATTGTTCTTAAGTAATCAAAGAAATTGCTTAGATGAATGGGAGAAAAATTGAGAAATGAAGCAAAGAAAATAAAGAGACTGATAAAAAAATTAACAGTGTTTTCATATAATAAATATGATGTAACAAGAATTGTATGGAAGGGAGTGGCAGTAGCAGGGTTAACTTATGGTAATTATGCATTATGTGTTAGTAAAGGGATGTTAAATTACTTAGAAAAAATATAAAAAGAAGTATGAAGACATATATTAAATGCAGATGTGTGGATGGCAAAGGAGGCAATTCAAGGATAAATAAGATAGTCAAGTTTTATATGACAGATGCAAAAAGCAAACTGAAAATGTTCAGTAGATTGCATTTTATGGATAGTAAGAGAATAGTCAAAATAGTATTTAATTAGGTTATGGGTAAACAACAGGCAACAAGAGAGATGAAAAAGGTAGTATGCTATGCAGAAAATTTGGATGAAGATTTTGTCAGTACACTTATACAAAAGATGTAATGATTGTGTTAGGGGGATTGTTGAGTGTTATAGTGGTAAGGAATGGGATAGAAGAATAGATGCAGTAATAAAAAATAGGAAGTTGGAGAGATGGAGAAGTAGTATGGAGAGTAAAAAGTGTTTAAATATATATAGAAGTAAACAATATTGGGTGTGACTTAATTTATGATAATAACAAGGAAAGTAGTTTACTGTTTAAGGTTCGAACAGGATCGTTAGCAATAAGAGAATACACACATAAATGGAGAAATGTGAGTATTTAGTCTTCAAGTTATGTAAGGAAGACATGGAAAATATTAGTCATCTGTTAATTGAATGTAAATGCTACAAGCAGAAAAGGTACAGATAATGAAGTTGTGGAAGAATAAATATAAACAAAGTGATTATACAGAAAGAGGGTTCTTGTTTTTTATGCTGGGTTTGGAAAAAGATAATGGGGATCTAGATGCAAAGGCCATAGAGTGGACAAAGATAATGTGGAAATGGGATGGAGCAGGATAGAAAAAATATGAGAAAACTTAGAGTGGTGAGTGGAAAGGGAAGGTAAGGTGGTTAACAGGTTTCTCTGGGGATTCCTGACTCCGATAAAGGAGAAACCGTAATGCATCGCATCGCGCATGCAAATCTCCTAACATCCTCTAGTTCAACCTTTTATAATAGGAAACACAGTCACTCGCTGATAATTATCTCTGTTATGCTTTTGATACAGATTCTCCATGTCAATACTTGACATAGCAGATCATTAAATACATTATTTCAACCGTATTTATTATTATTATTACTTAGTCATCTTTTATATATATATATATATATATCTGTACGTACTCATGTATTTAAGTGTTTCTTATGCTAATTTTTTATTTATGCCTTTATTATTAATGTATTATAATTTAATACGATTCAAATATAACCATATGTTTCCGAAATAATCATTATATGTACATTTTACTACTGTATATAAATTTGTTTTTAATTAACAAAACAATACTATTTACTCCAAGCCATAAGTCATCGTAAATAATGACGAGATTTGAATCCGGGCTGGATAAACCTCGAAAGTTTTTAAAATTATCTTGTAAGTAACTGATGCATAGCTCAAAACAACTATTTATCAGTAAAAATAAATAAATGAATCCTTGGCTATTGTTAATAATATTTACCTTTAGGAATAAGCGTCTGAAAAATTCGAAGGTAGGGACCTCTACAGGTCTTAGCCACAAGCTTACGCTAGGAAGAAAAGAGGGAAACCTTCTTTACTTCAACCTACTTTTATATATGAATAAGTGAAGCTGAAGTGGTTAGATCTAAAAGTGCGAAGCTATTCAATACTTCACTAATTAAGTTCACAATTCTTATTATACATTAATACTCACCAAATCTTACGATTTACAACGAGTCAATGGAAAGATCTTATAGTAAGAAATCTATTACGATAATTTAAAGTTGTAATTATAAATTTTATTAAATGCACATTATTATATTAAGTAATATTTACTAAGGCTGTAACCTTTAGGAATAAGCGATGTGATGTGATGTACTGTAGCTACTCCTTAAACGAAGTCAAGAATCTCTCAGCAATTACACCAAGAAAAACTTGTTAGCTACTTAATTTTACATTCCCCAGTCTAATTTTTCCCATATTCTGCTCCATCACATTTTCCACAACATAATCTTTGTCAACTCTACAGCCTTTATATCTAAATCCTCCTTATCTTTTTCCAAACCCAGCATAAAAACCAATAATCTACTTTCTGAAAAATTCGAAGTTAGGGACCTCTATAGGTCTTAGCCACAAGCTTATGCTAGGAAGAAAAGAGGGAAACCTTCTTTACTTCAACCTACTTTTATATATGAATAGATGAAGCTGAAGTGGTTAGATCTAAGAATGTGAAGCTATTCAATACTTCACTAATTAAGTCCACAATTATTCATCATCATCATCAACCATTATCAATCCACTGCAGGATGAAGGTCTCTCCAAGTTTAATCCATCTTCTCCTATCTTTAGCCTCTCTTTTCCACATCACCCTTGCACACTTTCTTATTTCATCCATCCATCTCACATGTGGTCTCTTTCTGGGTCTTTTACAATCTCTTGGAATCCAGTTTAAAATTTCAATTGTCCAACTATTATCATTTCTTCTAGCAATATGTCCAGCCCACTCCATTTCAATCTTTTAATTTTTTCAATAAGGTCAGTAACACCTGTTTGTTGTCTTAACCATACATTGCGTTTTCGATCTCTTCTTGTTACTCCCAACATACATCTCTCCATACTCCTTTGAGTAATCTGAAGTCTCTGTATTGCTCTTCTATTAAGTGTCCAAGTCTCAGATCCATAAGTAAGAACTGGTAAAACACATTTGTTAAAAACCATTCTTTTCAAACACATAGGCATATTTCCTTTTAGTATCAAGTTATTTCTACCAAAAGCACTCCAACCAAGTTTAATTCTATGATTAATTTCCTCCATTATGTTTCCATCTGTATTAATAATCTGACCAAAGTATTGGTAGCTGTTAACTTCTAATTCATCATAACCAATCTTTATTTTCATATTTTGAGCAAATCGATTCAACATTACTTTAGTCTTTTTAATATTTATCTTTAGTCCTACTTTTCTACTTTCATTTCTACTTTCATCTGCTAACTCCTGCAACATTTCCTGCAGCTCTGAAGCATTATTTGCAAAAACAACTACATCATCTGCAAAATCTAAATGACTTAAATACTCTCCATTTACTTTCATTTCTTTAGTTTCCCATTTTAATCCACAAAATACTTCTTGCAGCACTGCTGTAAAAAGTTTTGGAGATATGGAGTCACCTTGCATTACACCTTTCTCAATGTTGATTTTCCAGTATCATTATGTAATCTAATTGTTGCTGTTGCATTTTTATAAATATTCTTTAAAATATGACAATATCCTGGATCTATACCTTGATGATCCAATGCTTTAATCACTGAAGAAATGTGTATAGAACCGAATGCTTTTTCATAATCTACAAATCCAAAACATAATGACAACTCATATCCATTTGTCCTTTCTATGACTTCTCTCAATACCTGGATATGATCTATTGTACTAAAACCACTTTTAAATCCAGCTTGTTCTCTTGGTTGGTGGAAATCCAAAGTTCTCTGTAGACGAGTTGTAATTATCTTGGTAAAAATTTTATATAAAACTGATAAAAGGCTGATAGGTCTGTAATTTCTAATATCTTCTTTATCACCTTTTTTAAATATTAATATTATTACTGCATTCTTCCAATCTTCCGGTACATCTTTATCATTTAGACATTTGGTATATAACTTTGCTAAAATTGTTTCTATTTCTTCACCTCCTTCTTTTAATATATCAATTATAATTCCATCATTTCCTGGAGCCTTTCCTTTCTTCATACATTTAATTGCATGTCTCACTTCTTCATTTAAAATTCTGGGCAATTCAGAAGATGTAATAGATATAGGAGGTACTTGTTCTTTATTACTATATAATTCTTGATAAAAATCTTCTACCAATTTCATGATGTCATCTCTCTTTTTAGTAATAATTCCATCTTTTTTTCTTATTGCAGATATAAATTTCCTACCAATACCAAAATGTTGTTTAACATTCTTGAGACTTTTATTTTCTTCTACAGCTTTCCTTGCTATTTCACAGTTATACTTTCTTATATCATTTTCAACTCTTTTCCGTACCATTTTACAAAATTCGAGATATTCAATTCTTTTTAATACATCATTTTTGTATATCTTCATATTCCTTCTTTTCTTCATAAATTTTTTAGTCTCAGTAGAAATTTTATTAGTCAATTGCTGCGTTTGTCTACCAGCTATCTTTGTTGCAGTTTTTAAAAGTGTATCAGTTATTTTCATATTAATTTCATTCAAATCTGAATCATGTTCAAAATCTCCTAACACTTGAAACCTATTTGTAAGTTCTAATTTAAATTCATTAGAATGTTTCTGAAGATTAGGAATATCAACTGTAAATATTGTTTTTCTCAATAATTTTTGTCTCTCTAGTTTTACATTAACACGTAACTTACACCTTACTAATCGATGATCACTTCCTATGTTAAATTTATTAAGAACATTACAATCTTGAAATATGTATTTCCTGTTAGTCAAAATATAATCCAATTCTGCTGTACCTTTATTTGGATGCTTCCATGTCCATTTCCTTTTAACATTTTTCTCAAAAAATGAATTCATAATATAAAGTTTTTCTTTTTCTGCAAACTCCACAAGTCTATGGCCTCTCTCATTTCTATTACCATAACCAAAATTACCTACAGCAATTTCATCTTTCATTTGTCTACCAATTCTAGCATTAAAGTCTCCCATAACAATTTTAAAATGTTGTTTACTCTGATCAAAAGCCTTTTGTACATCCATATAAAAATCTTCTACTACTTCATCACTATGAGAACTTGTTGGGGCATAAACCTGAATTATCTGCATTTGGTATCTGCTATTAATTTGTATAACTAATCTTGCAACTCTGTCCGATACACCATCAATCTCCACAATATTGTTCTTCCATTTTTTATTTATAATGAATCTTACTCCACTTGTATTTCCAATATGTGTGCCTTTATAATAGAATTTTTGTCCACTTTTTAAATCAATTGTTTCTTCACCTTTTCTTCTAACCCACAATTCTTATTATACATTAATACTCACGAAATCTTACGATTTACAACGAGTCAATGGAAAGATCTTATAGTAACCACTTCAGCTTCGCCTATTCATATATAAAAGTAGGTTGAAGTAAAGAAGGTTTCCCTCTTTTCTTCCTAGCGTAAGCTTGTGGCTAAGACTTGTAGAGGTCCCTACCTTCGAATTTTTCAGACGCTTATTCCTAAAGGTTACAGCCTTATTAAATATTACTTAATATAATAATGTGCGTTTAATAAAATTTATAATTAGCTATTGTTAGGAAAGTAAAATAATGTAAAAAGAAATATTAAAACCCACATCAATCAGTTGAAAATCGTGAACACTTAATGTTCCTTTATTTGTGGTTGGAACTATTGGGTATGCCTATATCCTGCAGTGCGCTATTTAAAGGCTGTTTAAAGCAAAATAGAACGTATCTAATAATAATCTAATAGTCGTAAACTAATGGAATACATTAATAATTTTTCTTTAACAAAAACGTACTTTAAAACGATAGAAAGTTAAAATTAGAATTTGAGAAATAATAGAAAAACAAATTCGGAGTATATAATAAGTTTTACAGTCATTAGTAAAAAAAAAAAAAAGTAATAAATATATCAACGATATTTCAATATATTACGAATAATAAAATGTTATAAACACACACACATATATATATATATTTACAATTAGGTAAATAATGCAAGTTTATTTTAAACTAATCTGTCACGCGTAAACGTATGATATAAATTTATTGAAATATAGATACTTAAAGCATGTAATACAAATCTAATGAAATATAGATTATTGACAAAATAAAAAAAGTATTTTATTTAAATTCTTTAACAATTTTTCCGTAATTATGGAATATTTTTTAAATAAATTATTAAGATTTTCAAATATATTATTTATATTTGTTTTTTGGTTTACCTTATCAGCTGGTAAGATTTTACTATTCAGAATTTATTTAATTATAGCAAATATGATTATATATACTTATTTTGAATATATATTTTTTATTAGTTGACCCATGCCAATCTAGACAATTATTCTGTTAATGATCATTAAATAGTTAAACATTCAGTTAATGGCCACTAAATAAAAATTAATATCACAGAATAATTTTACAATGTATGCAGTCTTCATTGCTATAAATGTTCAGAGTCTATCTTTCTTTTGATCTTGCATTAGTATTATAATTTTAAAAAAATATTTCAATTGTTTATATATTCTCTTTTGCAGATTCTACATTAGCTAAAGATTATACAACAGGTAATTTAGTAAAAAATTAAATTATTTTAAAATTATGTATATGTTTTAAACTTTGAGCATACACGTGTAAATGTGCTTTACGAAGTATAAAATAAGAAACACTTCCACTTTTATTTAGCTTAATACACTTTCGGGGGAGGGGTCATTCCGATTTATTTGTATTATTATTATAATTAATAAAAATATTCCAATTGTTTATATATCTTCTTTTGCAGATGATTCTATAATTGCTAAAAGATCTATTGAAGGTAATTTATTCAAAGAAAGTAGATAGAGTATTAGTAAAAGATTAAATTATTTTAAAATTATATATATATACTTTATTTTAAACCTTGGTAAAAATTATATATAATAAAATGAGACAAGATGATGGCAGTAGTTTTTTTTTTTTTTTTTGATAGGAGTAATTCTGATTTGTCTGCTTTTTAATTATGGAATTTTTAATACGGACAAAGTTGACTTTTATCTTTTTTTAGAAAAAGTAATTTAATTCTGAAAATATATATTTTTATTTTTTCCATCCAAAGCAATTAAATATACTAACGAAACACATTTATTCCCTTTTCCCTTGTAAATAAATAGTCTCATATTGCAACTGTAATGCATCTATTTGTGATATTAGTCTGGATTTGAATATAGCCAAATAAATTTGAATTTTTTTCTCATTATAATCAAACTAAACATTTTTTTGCAGATAGCCATCCTACAATCAAATCAATCATCTGATATGACAAGTTTAATGATTGATAACTTATTAGTTTTTCCATAAAGGCTGTTGAAAAGATCTTTCTCCTTCAGTGAACCATTTAAAGACTTTCATCTTTATTTGTAAATATAATAAATTAATAGAAGCTTGGTGTAAATTTTGTAGAATTTGCTATTATAATAGCATGCTTTTAGATAAATTTGGCCATTTTCAGTTATAACAGATGATGACTAGATTTAAATTAGCTGAAAGCATGTTACTATAAATGGATTACAAGTCTTATCTACATAATATATAATCTTGCATTGATATATATATATATATAATGATAATTACCCTTTTAACAAGGGAAACTGATAATATATATATATAATAAAAAATATTTGCAAACTAAATTCTAATCTAGAGAAATTATGAATATCTAACAGGTGACTTTGTACTTGGTGGAGTGACTGTACAATTTTTATTTTTAACCAACTAATTTATAATAGCCATGGATAACAAACAGACTATACGCATAAAGGCAAGCTTTTATGCAGATCTAGCCATGTTTCATGCCCATTATCCTCTCCACATTAATCATCTTATTAAATGACAAAACAAAATAACTTACTTAGAATTCAGATAGGAAATAAATAAGCAACAAAATTTTTTGGGTAATTGTTTTATAGACATCCATGCTAAGAGATGGCATTGTTTTTCTTGAAAAAATATAACTTATGAATATTCCCAGGCCTTTTTTTTTAAATTTGAATTACTTGTTTTTGACTTCTTTTTTTTTTTTTAAAAAAAAAAAAAAAATTAAACACAAATTTTATTTTATTTTTTTGTAAACATTTATTTTTATTAACATCAACAAATAATAAATAAATATAAAATAAAATCAACATATTGTAAAATTCCTAGGTATATTGTAATATTTGTGCCTTGGCTTGTGGCTTTTTAAAAAAATAACTTCAACAAAATGATGAGGTTACAGTATTTTATATACAATTAAAGAACATAAACAAACTCAAAAGTTAGTAGGCATTTTGCCAATTTTTTAAAAAAATAACATCAATAAAATGGTGAAGTAACAATGTTTTAAACACAAATAAATCACATAAACAAACTTGAAAAGTTAAACTTAGTAGACTTTTTAAAAAAAGTTATGATGCTTTTTTATTTGTAAAAATAACATTTTTTTTACCATTGTAAAACAAACTTCAAAGTTATTAAGCTTTTTTATTTTTTGGTTACACAAATAAATCAAAAAGAATGGGGAAGAATGGAGGTGTTTATTATATCTATAAAGATATTACATACAGGATAGAGAAAGATGAATAATTCCGTGTGTGTAAATTTAAAAAATCAGATATATTAATCTTTAACTGAGGTTTAAAGTTTATATCTGTGCTAGAGATAATCCTCATTTCGAGGATGATTAGTAATAATCATTAGTGTATTTAGCTGAAATGGATGGTATCGGGGTTGTGAGTGGAGGGAGTTTGATAATGGTAAATGAAAATGTGACAAATAAATCACACAAACAAACTTTAAACTTAGTAGGCTTTTTTTTGGAATGCCACTTTTTTTAAAAAAAAAACAATCAACAAGTTCAAAGTTATGAAACTTTTTTTTTTTGTTACACAAATAAATAACACAAACTTGTTTTGGATTGTCACTTTTTTAAAAAAAACAACTATCAACAAGTTCAAAGTTATTAAGCTTTTTTTTTTTGGGTTACACAAATAACACAAACTGTTTTAATAATTCTTGCCAAGCAATAAAAAAATTAAAATGACGAAGAGAAAGCTCATGATCTCAAATTACAGATAATTTTCTCCATTAAATCATCTATAAATTGTGTAGATTGATCTTTTCCTCTTCTTTTGGAAAAAAATATGAGTTGAGTGATTTTGAGTAAACTACTCAAGTGTGAGGCTGGGGTTTTTTAATTTTTTTAAACAGTAAAATGTAGAAAATGATCTTCCATCAGCATTATTTAGTCATGATTATTTTGTTTAGGTCTTAATTCTATCACACAATCTATACATTTTTACATAAAGCTGGATCACATATTGTGCCGGTCGAATGATGTATATTGGTTTAACCCAGTTCCAATACTAGGCGAAAGTACCTCGAGGCCACTCATACGTGAGATATAAAAATCAAAAATACCATGGCCTCTGACCTATTCATCTATTTTCGAGTCTATCCATGAACCAACAACATATCCGAGACATGCATAAATTATTTTATAACCCTAGCCCAAAGCTTAGCATCAGGGAGAGACAATGGATTAGAATATTTAAGGAACTAAAATAAGTTAAATGTGCACATAATATAATATGAGTTAAGTGTTTGTGCATGCTTGGATTATCGGACAATTAATTTAAAAGGTTAAGCAACTAAAAGGTTAAAAGAAACATTATTGACTAAAGCTTTTAGTTATAAATAAAATACTTTAATAAATGAAATTTAAAATATTATGAATGTTTTAAATATCTCCGCTATTCCCCCAATTGATCACTGATGAATAATTTTACAATGAGGCAGTTTCAATGACATAATTTTGCAGTCTAAGTATTACTTTTCCAATTTAAATAAATTTATCAACTTGTGCCCCCTTGATAAAGCAAAATTGAGATAACTATTGCACAAAACACTTTACTTGCTTTGTGCTTTATAAATAATTCAAAATATTTAAAGATTTATTTACATGATTAATATTTAACTGTGGGACTAAATACGAACAAAGTAAGTGTTATCGAGGAGATCGACTTGGTAAACAAAAGAAAACTTAGCTAGTTTTAAATGGCAAATATTTATTTTAAATTGGAAATATTTTCAATTAAAGAATAATTTATACCACATAAGGAAACAAGAAAATATATATATATCACATTAAATGAGGAATAGCAAAGGGGGGAAATTTAAGCATAAAATAGATGATCAAGTTAAAATATAAATCTAATATTAATCTAATAAGAGAAAAATAGTTACATTATGAAATATAATAAATTAATGAAACATTTAAAGAAAGGTATTTATATTATTAGGAAAAGTAAAAGTTCATGAGGAGATCATTGAAAGTTACCAGTCCTTGTTTAGTTGGTCCAGTTCCCTCAATGTCCATGGCTTGATTATATACATAGAGTTATTTGTCCGGGCAAAGAGATTTGAAATATGAAGCATTTTGACACTAAGGGCACACACACAGCTCATAGTTTGGTTTTATTATTTATTTGACATGTTACGGCATTTTAATGGATTAGGACCCTGATGGCAGGCAAAGCTGATGAGCCTAGCCACCGTACATGGTCACGTCCACTGAATTAATAGAACTTTTAAAAGGTTGCATGTTGAAATCAGAACAGGAATTTTCTGCAAAACTAGGACACAGTGGTTTTCAGCATTTTCAGTGCAACCTTGGATGATCATTAAACTTGGTCACTGTAACAGGAGCAGCAGAGGTAAGTAGTAGAACTCTTCAAAAGAGCCGATGAGCAGAAACTAAGTACATTTTCAAATCACTTCAATAACAAGGTTTAGCAATACATTCAGAATCAATTTCTGGACAAAAATAATTTAGAATGAAATCTCGGTAAATTTCAGCAGTTTCTTCAAGAACAAAATTTGAATCACTTAAAGGACAAAATCAGAATGATCAAAGCACAGAATCTGAATAGAATTTAGAGGACAAAATTAGACTGATTTAAAGAACAAAATCTGAATAATCAAGTCTTTTGTTCTCCCCACCTTTTATACCTTTCTGGAGATACTTTTCTATTGTTTTGCGTATGATTTTAGATCTTGATAAGCCCCTTATGCTCCTTTGTTTCGAAGTTTTTGCTAAAAATAAACTTTAATTTATTATCGAATTCTACTTTTAACTTTGAATTTGATTTAATTAAAAAGGCCATCTTTAATTTGCCTTGAATGGACTACTAATTAAACATGCCATTACTTTAGGAATGCTGGAAGGCTTATCTTAAAATAAAATCATACACCATATTTTTAACAAAATTAAAAGAAACATTTTATTATTTCTTTTAATAAAATAACATTTTAGTTCAACAGAATTTTGCATTTAATCATATATATATACGCTTCCGTACATATATGTTTCATTAATCAATTTTTGAAAAAGAAATTTGAATAAACAATTTAATTGTAATCAAAATTTATTTTAAAAGAAATATTTTAAAGTAAATAGCTAATTGAATGACCGTTAAATATACAAAATAAAACACATTAATTTTATATTTAATGCAAAACTCTATTGATACTTGGATATAAACTTAACCCAGGTTTACAATATCGGTAAGTTTATAGAAGGCTGTGAAGCATGGATCAGACTTCTGGATCCATTGCTTCAATATTCACTTGATCACAATCATTATTACCATTATCACTATGTGATAAGATTTTAACCTTCGCACTGTAGATCATTACTTGCTATGTCTGATGCTTTTGTATAAACATATGCTTCTTCTTAGGGCAATTCAATATGTTTTTCAACAAATTTTACATTTGGTAGTAAACTCTGTAGTTTTTGTATTTTTATTTGAATCTGCTAAAGTCCAAGCAATTTCATTGCCAGATTTCATTTGTAGCCATAAAAGTAGTTCTATTTCTAATTGAGTATATGCATTTCTTTATCTTTCTTTTTTGATAATTTTTTTTGACATCCGGAAAGATATTTTACTTACAGGCTGTAATAATATTAAATGTAAAAGTGAAGGCCTTATCAAAGTTGTTGAAATAGATAAAAGCCTTTTAAGCAAATGAAAAAAATTAAGCTGGATGAATACTTCTGGAACAGCAGATGTTTGGGGGCTTCTCCAGGGAGACCAACGATTGTTTCATTATGGCCATTGAGGAAAAACAATGACAAATCTGATGGAAGTGAAATGAAATGTGAAAAAGGGCTCAATAATTTATTCACATTTATAGAAAACATATAAAATTAAGGGACTATAATCTGGCAAATATGAACCTTTTATGTCAACTATAGATATAACTTTGTCAATCCAGAAACTGGAGTTCACACTCAGAACATAAAAAGACTTTGGGGTACAGCTAAATGGCACAATAAAAAATACCAAGAAACAGTACTCCAGTACCTTAGTTCATATTTGGCTGAACTTGTGTTGTAGAGACAGCACAAAAAATAACACCTTCCTTTGCATTCTGGACAATAAAAAATTAGTTCAACACAGTGATTCCATTTTAATAAAAGTTTAGTAATTTTTTTTTCATTTTGATAAAAGTTTATTTGTTTAACAAAATAAATTTTGTTAAACATATTTAGTTCTCAATCAAGATCTCATGCAAACATTATATTGCATAAACACATGGTTTAACTCTCCATTTTGTAATTCAACACAGGTTTTTTTTTATCTGTCAATTTTGTGATTTTCTGCCATAATTAGTACACATAGTATTTTTTCCTTTGCTTTACTGTCCATTTTGTTGTTAATATGCTTATTATTTTGGATTTGTAAGTATCGTGATTAAAATTTGGAAATTACTGCTAGCTACCAAGGAGGGTGCAATTAAAATGAAGTAGTAATGTTTGGCCTTCTGTAGAGAGACACATGGTTGTTCTATCATGAAAATTCCTGTTACATATACATGGTAAGAATATTTTCATTTTAAGTGAGTGAATAGATGTTGTAGTATCTATATTTTTTGAATTTTGCTTATATAGTATTTTTTTTAGTTAATTTTGCTTTAGTGTCCATTTTGTAATTTCCTATTAAAGTTGATACATATATAGTATTTTTTAATTTTAAGTAAAATTTGGGAATTGCTGCTTATGTTAGCAATGGTAGAATGTTGTACCTTTCTCCTATTGAGAGGGGAAGAGTAGGATGTTTGTGATGGCAGATTACCATATTAAAAACTCGCAACAACCTGTTTTTATTTAGTATCGTATGTTTATTGTTTTTGTGTACAAATTTATACTTCTTGTACTGTTAAAAATATACTTTGTCAGGTTTATGTATTAGTCTAGGGCATTAATCATATGAATTAGAGTTTCTATGACATTTCACACAGCTATCAGTCTGCTAATAACTTTCTAATCTTGTAAAAATGCCATCAAATAACATGTACATGGGGTCCATTTTGAAAAATTTGTCACTTAAGTTTGTCAAAAGTTCCATGTAGATGTTATTTGATGAGATTGTAAGATTTGAAAGTTATTGGTGGACTGATACATATGTGAAATGTCACAGCAGATATAATACATAAGTACCAAAATTGGTTTTGATTTTATTATAAATGTCCATTTTACTTAAACATATTTTATCTATACACTTGTGTAAATTTAAAAAATATGTGTGAGTATTTAATTAAATAGACCCTTGTTTAGACTGGAATTTAACTGTAATAAAATATTAATATCACATTAATGATGCATGAATTATTATCTTAGTATTTTTAAAGTTTAGTTTTATTTTTAGCAATAGTTTTGTTTTAAAAAACAATGGTATTATATAAAGAGAAGGTGGAAGTGAGAATATTATTGAAATTGCATTATTTTAAATATATTAAGGTTTATTTAAATGTAAGATAATGTAGTTATGTTCACACCTTTCCTGACTGAATTCCAATAGTTTACCCAATAATGACTCAACACTACTTTGGTTAAATTCTGTGCATTTAATAAATTTAACTCACAATGATTTAATACATTAATTGACAATAATTATTAGAGTAACTTTACATTTTATATACATATATACACATAGCCTATAGGTGTATAAAATAATAATAATGATCATTTACCCCCCTAGTCTCTAGCTTGCCCTAGCACATCCACAGGCAAGCTCTCTGCTCTAGAAGCTACTGGGCAAAGAGTGACATCAGCATCCAAAGTTTAGTCCATCTACCAGTTGATCTTCTCATTAACTTTAATTAATGAGTTATTATGAGAATCAAATTCTTGTTATCAATGACAGAAATCTGTCTCTCATTCCTTTACTTAATATAATTACCTTTTTACCTCATTATCACTAATTTAATTTTTTTACTATAATTAGAATACAATCTTTTTTCTAATCTTATAACTTCTAATTTTTTTTTTAAATGATAGATCTTTTAATTCTACAATTATTTTTTATTTACTATTACCTTTATATGTATGTGTATGGGTTATACACACATACATAACATTACTTATCCCAAGTTCGGAGTTTAGTTTTTAATCTTTAAACTTAATTCATAGTTGCTGAGCTTCTTTGGGGTTTAAATTTGTCTTTTAATATGCTGTTGAGGAATAATTTTGATGTGCTTGATTGCAGTTCATTGTCATGGGTATTGTTTCTTTCCATTTTATTTTTTCTTTGCATCTTCACATCAGTCTCATTGTGAGTTCTATGCTTTCATCTTTCTGCAGTTGATTTGCATGCTTCATTAATATTTCCCCATTGTTCATGCTCATTGTCATGACTTGTTTTGCATCTGTTATTTATTTTGTCCATGACCCATACTCTTTCTTGAGGTTTAAATTTATATTAACAGCTGTGTTGCTTGTTTTCTGATCTGCTACCGTGCTATGTCTGCTAGTTTTGTGCATAGCTTTCTTCCTAAATATAATTCAGCTGGTGATTTTCCAGATTTGGAGTCTGAGTTTGAATGTTGATGGAGCAGAGCTATAAGAACTGTTCTCTGTATTTTAGTTTTACTAATTTTTCTTATACATGATTTTAAATTTTACACCACTCTTTCAGCCAGTTCATTTGCTTGGGGGTGATATGGGGGTGAAAGTTTTATTCCCCATTCTTGCATCACTTCCCTGAAATTCTCTGAAGTAAATGATATTCCATTATCTGAAACTAATATTTCAGAAAACCCACAATGGGCAAAAATCTATATAGCCTGTTCAGTGTTTCATCTGTATTGATGCTTCTTACTATTTTGTATTCAGCCCATCCTGAATATGCATTAACCAGTACAAAGAACATGAACACATGACCTTTGAATAAACTACAGTAGTCTATGAGAACATGGCTTGTCAGTTTTCAGTCATTCTTCAAAATTGGATAGGGTTGATTTAGCACAACTGATAATTGTTGCATTTTTTTGTATTTTTCAATGTCTGCATTATTATTCAGCCACCATATATAACTTTGGGCTAGTGCCTTTGCCCTAACTATACTTGGCTGACCCTCATGCAATGACTTTAATATTTTCTATCTACCTATGACAGGCATTAGCATCTAGTTGCTTCTCAAGATGCAGCCTTTTCAAACAGACTTCTATTCACATGCATTCCAGAGTTCCTTGTAGTAGAAGCTGGGGCATCGATTAACTCAGACTTCTCTTAATTGCTTTATAATCCATTGGTAGCCATTATCTTCTTCTGTCCAATGAGCTATAAATTTGCTGTTAATGTTTTGAATTTCCAACATGCCTATATACTTGATTTTGGTTTATTTTTTATTTTATTCATTCTGGTCAGGTGTACATGATAGTGTGTCTGTATGCCCTATTTGTTTACCCTTTTAATATTCAAGTATGTAATCATAGCCTATCAGTATGTTAGCCATCATAACATATGAGGACCAAGATAATCAGGCAGTTATTTATTTCCTAAAATTTGCAGAAGGGGTTTATGGTCAGTTAGTATAATAAATTTTATGATCATATAAATATTGATAGAAATTTGTCCAGCTGATTCTATTTTCTTTCTGCTTTGGTGAGGAGCCCCAAGCAAAAACTATGGATCATTTTTCTGTCTGGGTTGAGTAATATAATACTGCTCTGACACAGGTGGTCAGAGAAATGTCTGAATCACTGTTGTAATGTACCAGTAATTATGTTGAAGTCAAGAGGGACTTGCACATGAGTGCTTTTTTCTTCTTCTTCCCACTTTCATTTCTGATTCTTTTTCAGCTGTTCAGGTGAAGATCTGGCCACATGGGCTTTCCCTTGGTAAAAAAATTGTCAAAATAGTTTACAAGTTTGAAGTTGTTTCACATATATATATATGTCTTGGCACCTCTTCTATGGCTTTGCATTTCTGGAGGCCAGAGATCTGTCACTTTTTAATATGATGTGGCCACGAAATTTAATTTCACTTGCTGTCCAGATACATTTTTGGAGGCTCAGCTTAACCCCAAATTCAACTAATTTTTTTCAGACTTTGTATAAGTTACTTCTATGTATAAGTGACTTCTATGTTTATTTTTAGTAGTCACTCTCACAAGGATGCCATTAAAATATGTTATAATGCCCTCCAATCCACTAAGGAAGGTTTAAATTTTTGACTAAAAAATGCTAGGGGGCAATATTATCCCAAATGGAAGTCTTTTACATTTATATAGACTTATGTATGTGGCAAATATTAGTATTTTGGCTACTTCCTCAGTGACTGTTATCTAATGAAAGCTGGCATTGAGATCTAATTTTGCAAAAAAAAATTGAACTCTGAAGTGATGCTATTATTTTTCTAGCATTCAGTACAGGTTACACACTATTGCTAATTGTTTTATTTACTGATACCCTGTAATCACCACACAGACGAATTTGACTGTTGGATTTAGTTATAATTACAGGAGCATAGCCCATTCAGATTTTTCAGTGAGTTCTAAAATTTTTTTTTAGTTAGATCATCGATCTCTTTCTCAACTTTTTCTTTCTGAGCAAATGGAACTTTTTGCGGTTTATTTATTATAGGTAGTACCTCTGTGCTTACTTTTAATGATACAGGCATCATTTTAATTATCCCTGGTTCTTCCTTAAACAAGTTAGAACATTTATTTGTCATTTCTTTTTTACTTGACCTTTTGCATAAATGTAAGTTTAATTCTTAACTTTCTGAACCATTCCCTAGGTAGTTAATGGGGGGTAAATACTATATGTAATGGTAATTCCACAACTTTACTCTCAATTACACCCTTAATTTTGATAGTATTAACATTTACATCTAACACTTTTAGATCCATTTTAATTATTACAGGAATTTGTTTACAGTTTGACATTATGATATACCAGTCATGAACTGATATCAATGATACACCACTTCCACTATTGACCTCCATGAATATAAGCTGATTATACATTTTAATATTCAGCATTATTTTATCATCAGGTATTGATATGTTTTTAATGTTGGTAAACTGCCTTTCCTCATCCTGAAATGTACAGTTATAATTAGTTATTTCATTACTGGCTACATTAATTTTTTTTCTTGCATATTATTTCCATGTGCCTTCTTTTGTTTTGCAAATTGTACACTGCTCACATCTGTAAAAGCAGTTACTGGCCTTGTGGCCATTTTTACACAGCAAAAACAAATAAATGGCTTTTTGTTGTAATTAGTTTAGTCATTATCATATGTAACTTCATGTTTTACAGGTTTACATGTTTTGCAGGCTTCTATTTGATTTTTTTTGCTATTCTTGAATTTGGCAAACTTACGTATGATTGCTCTGAGTTCATCAGCTATGCTACTCTTTATGACTTCACTATAGTCTAAATTGGTGACTGACAATAATTGTTGCCTTAAATTGTCATTGTTATTTCCCTTATAAATTAGTGAAGGAGGGCCTCATCTAGGAATGTCCCATAGATGCAATTCTTTGCAATATTCCACAGAGAACAATTGTGATATTTAATACTCTCCTCCTAACCCTGGTAGCAGTTCTGGTGACATATTTAGAGTGATGGTGATTGAAAGTTTGAGAGCTGCTCTTTAAATTGATTGTAAGGGCATTCTTCAGGAGTCAGGGGCTCTGCAAGTCTGTTCACAATTTCTATTACTCCTTTTCCAGTAAAGCATAATACTGTTGCTATTTTGAACTTTTCATCTTTGATATTATTTATGCAGAGATAACTTTTCTATATGTTGGACATACAAGGACCAGTTACTTGTTTCGTTAATGTCAAATTATCCTGTACCAGATTGCATTTCAGCAGATCTCTCATACACATAAATCTAACTAATTAACCTTGATTCTTAGTTTGAATTAAAAATGGATGACTGTTAATTGTTATATCCACTAAGTGTTGACTCCGTTTTGATTATGACTGCACAAATTATGTTTGCATCTTACTACATCTTCTGGCTGGACTTTTATTGAGAAGCTTTGCTGTTCCTGATTGAATTCCAATAGTTTACCCAATAATGACTCAACACTATTTGGGTTAAATACTGTGCTACATTAACTGACAATAATTATTAGAGTATCTTTACATTTTATATACATATATACACATGAGTTCGTAGGCATACAAAATAATAATAAAGCTCATTCTGACCTGTTTAGTCTCTAGTTTGCTTTATTATATCTGGAGGCAATATCTCCATTCTAAAAGCTACTGGGCAAAGGGTAATGTCCAGCACCCAAATATTAGTCCATCTGCCATTTGAGCTCCTCAATTTCTCTAATTACCTAACTATTATGAGACTCAAATTTTTATCAATTATAGTAATCTGATTCTCATTTCTTTGATTATTATAAGTACCTTTTTATCTTGTTATCATTAATTTTTTCACTATAATTAGAATATCTTTTACAACTTCTAATTATTTTTTAATTACATATTTAAAAGATAAATTTTAATTTTACAATTATTTTTTTCCCATTTGCTATTAAGTTTACATGTATGTGCGTGGACTCTCACGCATGCATGTCAGTAATTTATCATTAAAATAAGGTTCACATATATTGAAGATTTAAATTATTGTTATTTATAAGTTATTTATTTATTTTAAATAAATAAAAGTGTTCTAAGACATCTGAAAAACTTTTCAGGATGACATTTGAAATGGAAAAAGGTTCACTAAAAGTTATTTTTAAATATCCATGTTTTGTTTACTTTGTGACCTTATATAACTGGTGTAATTGAAGGTTATAAATTTATGTCACTTTTCTTAATCACCTAATTAAAATGATCTTCAACTTGATAAAAGGATTTAGGCAAGGCTATGGATGCATCAAATCATTCCTTTAAGGTTCATAATGTATCATCAAAGTAATCAACAGTTTAACTCCATGACAGCTAAATAGGTTTCCAGCCAATTAACAAGTTGTAAGTTAAACTAAAAGGTTTTTTTTAACATTGAATTTTATTTTTGAGCTTTTAATTTTTTTTCTAAATAATATTAAGGGCATTAATTATTGGTTACCATTGCAATGTCTGAATTGTTTTATTCTCATGCTATACTGAAAGAAAATCATTATCACCAGAGATTAAATATTAAAAAAAAGAAAACTATTTGTTACTGTGTTCTTAAAAAAATAAAGACTTTTTTAAATTCCCAGTCAAACAAAGATATATTATTCTTATAGATGTTTTATTACAAAAATAAACTTGCTGCACACACTACATTTGTGGCATTATTTAAGGATTATTTATGTGTTGTGATAGTGGGAAAATTCACTTAAATATTTGGGTGTGTGATATATACTTTCATAAAAATACAAATTAAGGAATCTTTTTGTTTCTTAATTTAAATGTATTTTGGTTGTTGTTGTTATTATTATTATTTAACAAAGGGAATAAATCACTCTTCATCAGACTAGGATTTAAAAGCACTAAATGTTAAACAAAGGATCATGAATAGAATGAATCCACTTACTCTGGTTAACTCTGATGTTTATAAGCATGCCTTTGTCAATATTGTTGGTAATTCAAAATGAAATTAATTTATCAACCAGATGGAGTATGACACTTAAGAGTTAATAAATCAATTTCACTCTGAATTACCAATAATGTTGACAGAAGTATGCTTCAGTAATTTCAGCACAGCTTTAACATCCATTTTTTCTATTTAATGCTAGTGGCCAGCAGCTGCCAATGTGTTCCAATATACCTAGGACATCATTGATATCTCTGAGCCATTATCTATGTCCACTGTAATCTTTTTATGCAAATTTGCAATTTCATCATATGTTGCTGCAATCCCTCAAATTCCATGCTTTTATAATATGAATATTAAAGAGTTTACTTTCCCTCTTTTTTTGCAACTGAATTTTCTCCTGGGTCTCCCTACTCCCAAGTTTTCTACATACATGTGCTAAATGGCCATACTTGCATTTACAATCTTTTGTTCTATA
The DNA here is from genome assembly GCA_028023455.1 of Epiperipatus broadwayi. NCBI lineage: Eukaryota > Metazoa > Onychophora > Udeonychophora > Euonychophora > Peripatidae > Epiperipatus > Epiperipatus broadwayi. Next base: position 8,473,696 of record JAQFVV010006225.1, on the reverse strand, counting down.
ATCTACTTTTCCGTAGCAGATGCATGTGATTTTTTTCTTTTCACATTTAGTTCCACAAATTAATATATTTTTTCATCATATCTTAAAAACTTGCTATTAAATATTATCTTCAGATTTAGTTCTAAAAGCATTACCCTGCTCTAAAATTAGCTCACAAGCTATTCCTTTTATGATAGCAATTTCATAAGTTAAATTAGTCTCATATGACATATTCTGACCTATAAATGAGGATATATCCAAAATTCACTCATGGTTCCAATTAGAAATCCATTCATTTATAAAAGTGTTACAAAATATATTCTTAGATAGGTTATTGACTGAAACTGGTATAGTATTTTCCCCACCAAAACATTTTTCAACAAGACTCATGGTTAGTCATTTGACACAATATATAAAGTTTTTAATTATATAAAGACACTATTTTACACATTTTTATTGTTTCTTTTCAATAACCTAAAATCAAATTTAATCCTTCCAATTTGATTGGGACAAAAAGACAATAAGAGTTATCACTGCTAACATTTCACATGGATATTAAGATGTAAAGAAATTTTTCAAAACAAATATTATTACCCTGTTCAACAGGTCCATGAATACAAGGAAATGCCAAAAAAAAAGATTTATAATGTTCATACAGATATAGCTTTGACAGAATAGCTGAGTTGGTAGAGCGTTTGCCTTAAATTTGATATTCAAGAATCTAAAGGTGCAAGTTCAACTTCTAAGCAAATATTGTCATGTGCATATAGGCCAGCAACACCTGAAGAAGAGTGGAGAATAATACTACTCGAAACGTTGTGTAATTACTAACCTGTATTGCCTATTTATGTGTTATTACTAACAAGTTTTTTGTATTTGGAAAGTTTAAATAAAGTTTAAAATTTTCTTTACATTCAACATTCACTCATAAATGATGGAAATAGTCCAACATACATCTTGCTACAGATATTGTCTATTTCATGAAATTCACAATGATTTAAGTACATGTGGATTTATTATCGCACACTTATCAGTTAAAACCTGTTTTCTATGTAGTAATACAATTATTTATAAGAAAAATATATAAAAAAAAACAATTATTTATAATGAAAGACAAGCAAGAAAATTAATTAATCAAAAAAATATGCCAATATTTTTGTTAAATTTATCTTATTCTGATTTTAACTCTGAAGTATATAGCTTTTATTTGTTATATATAATTTTTTTGTGAACACTAAACATATTTTAAAAATAAAAATAGGTGTGGGATTTAATTAAAAAATAAGCAAAGTTATGTCTTCTGATTGTTTATAATACATTCATATTCTTACATTTATTTTGTATGTTAGGAAAAAAAACCAAAATTGTCAATTAGATAAATTGTTTTTAACTCTCTACACAATAGAAATAAGTTGGTTGGTGCCATGTCAGAATATACTAATTCATCAGTTTTGTTTTATCTGTTAAAAATCAGAGACAAAAAAGAGAATGTAATATGTTTGAAAACATAAAAGCAATGTAATTTTTTTAGCAAACAAATTTGAAATTAATATATTTGCAAATAGATATCGATTGTTTTACAAATAATTTATATAAAATCTTGAAAATAATATAATTTATTTATTTAAAAACAAACTTCCATGAAAAAATCAAATTAGCAATGAGGGAAAACACAATTCGATTAGCAAAATTAATCATTTAAACAAATTGTAGGTATTTATCATAAAGCTTGCAGAGGAATTGGCAATCCTCAATGTTTATAACTTACAAGCTCAAGAGATAGGGTCATGTGATCTATAACTTATTTTGACTATTTGTAGGTAGTTTATTTTATTATCTCTATTTGAAGACTGAAAATATAATTCCATAATAAATTTGAAAAAATTACAATGATAATCCATAAACCAGATCTCCAAAAACATTCAAATAAACTTGCAAATAAATCTCATCTTTTCTTATATCTTATGGCAATCAAAATAGAAATGGTGGGTATTATATGAAAGTTCATCTGGTTTATGAATTATAATACTAATGTTTTCAAATTCAGTTCCATAAATACGTTTATAAATTTAGTATAGATATAATATAATAATGATTAACAATACCTACATTTATATCATATCTCACCTTGCCTTCATATAATGGGCTAGTCCAGACTCCTTACTTCAATTACATTGAACATTTATTGACACTAATCAATGTACATATATAAAGCTAACACATAGCCAATTGTAAGAACAGTCCAATAAGCAATGATGCTCACTGAATCCAAATATTTCTATTAAGGTTGGGAATCTGGCAATAAATAGTGAATCTTTTTGAAGATAAGAAAAAGAACAATAGTCAAACCTGAAAGGCAATATGCATTCTCCATAGAGAATGATTGTCAAACTTAAAAGCAGTATGCATTCTCCAGAGAGTGCCTGTTAAACCCGAATAACAGTAGCTAGTTCTCCACATACAGTAAGGGAAATTTTTGCTAACCTGAACAGCAGTGATCCCTGTCTAGACTATAACTATTTATGGTAATGGTTAATGAAGTGAGGTAAGTCCACATTCAGGACCAGAAACTGCCAGAACCAAAGCTGACTTGAGGCAAGCTGTAGATATAGCAAGAAGAATCATCATATCTAGGCACAAGGCAGGCTGTCAAGTACATTTGGAAATCAGTATACTAATTTTCTGGTCAACTAACCTCACCATTTGTTTTGTAATTACTCTTTTATAAGGTCTTGTTCTTTGCAATAATTTAAATCTTTTTAGAACATGTTTGAATTGGTACATTCTCTACTAATTTCTTTTCTTATAATAATAATTAGTTAACTTATACAAATATTAAGTCTTTATTTTAATCTGAATGATAATTACGTATTTTTAAATTTCTAATTAAGCCATTTTTAAATTTTAAGATTGTCAATTTATTATTTTTTTAACTTAATGATAAGCAATGTCTCTATGATCTGTACTTTGGTTTGCTTTGTGGTATTTATGCCTCTATGTCATATCAAATATTGTAATATACCTAATTAGATAATTATTCGTTATACAGAGTACATTATACCTTTGATTACATTAATGATTATGTAATTAATTGGAAATAAATAATATGTCATAATTTTTTCAAAATCAAATATAATATGATTATTGATTTACTTCCTGGTATGAGACTCTTCTCTTCAATAACTGTAATTATTTGATACTCTATGAAAAGTTAGTCATTGTTTGCATTTATCAATATAAAACTATATATTAATTATATAATAAGTCACATGATCACATATATGCATAATAAATATCTTATGAAATATATGTATTTGATGAGAAATCTGATCCAGGATAGAATATTATACCATGATGAGTTATTTTTTGGATTTTCCTATGCATTGGTATGGTGGTGGAGTGTATAATGTGATGGATACTATATCTTTAGATGTATATTTTAATTACTTTATATATCTCTGAACAATTTATAACATGATAGATTATGTAATTTATTAAGGATTTTTCAGACTTACTGTATTATAAGAAATGTATGAAACCTCACTGTGTTATTATCCAAATCAAATGAACCTGCATTTAATGATGTTATATAAAGACATGTTCAAATAACAAATGCAAGAATGAAATTGTTATTACTACAGATATGAATAATGCTCAAATAAATTCATATGAATAATGCTCAAATAAATTCATATTGCTTAATATGGCTCTACATTGAGAATATTAAGTAAAATCAAATTTATTGCAGTATTGTTTATATTTGGAATAATAATAATTTCATTCTCACAGTAATTAATGTATAAATCACATTTATATAAATAACATCATTAGATATAAATAAAAATAGATCACTTTTAGTACTGTGAGAATTTATGTTATTTATAATGGGCTAAGTGTGAAAGATCATGGTTTTTAATAAATGATTTTTATAAACTTTTAGATGATGTAGATATTGATTTTGTGACCTTTGAACCTGATGAAGTTCTGTTTCTAGGAAATGTATGCACAGTCCCAATATATAGGAAAACAGTTAAATATTTTATAAGTGAAGTGATATTTACTAAACAAGGTTATGATTTCTTGTTAAAATTTATAGAAGAAAATGGTTCATTACAAACAGAACGTCTTAACAATGAAGATAATATCTGGATAAATGATAAACGACCATATGTAGCTTGCATAATTCCAGAAACTCTAGCTACTTGGGATTTATTTAGAATAGATGAATTTTATCAAAGTTCCTATAAATATGAGTTTGTTTTTCAGAATATAAAAGTTAAAACAGAAAAAACCCGAAAAAGTATATCATTTAAACTTCCAAGTAAGTTAAAAGTTATTAATTGTATTTCTATAATACCATTTATTTATAATCACATGACCTAAGTACAACATATTATTTATTTATTTTGATGCATAATTTATATTTAACGTTACATTTGTTTGATGCCACTATAGATTGATTCTATGAAGGAATCATAAAAACATCAAAAATCTGAATGTAAACTAAATGTTCCAACTTTGAGACTAATAATATATTTTATGTCAATATATAGCTTAAACTGAAGTAATGCTGTATATATGTATAAGAAAGAAAAAAGCTTGGAAATATGTTCTCTGATGGGAGATTAAGCATATTTGAAATATAGCTAGTAAATTATACTTTCTAATTATTGAGTTTACATACATAAGCTCAAAAATTAGAGTGACTTTATAGTATAATGTTTTCCATATTTCTAGGCCTCTACACGCTGATATAAACTGCGCGCGAGTTGATCAAGTTATGTCGAAAAGAAGAAAGTTGTATTTCTATTTCTAAAAAACATAACTATATTTCCTAATCAAACTCGGCCTATTAATTGTTGAGAATTATGCTATTGACGAGATCAGCTTTTAATTTATTCAATATGGGTGCCAGGTCCTTTTATTCTAAAGAGACCGCTGAAATCTGTCGCCAGCACGTCTCGCAAATAAAAAAAAGAAAATATTTTTAAACTAATCGGTATTGTATCAGACCGTAATGAGAATTATTTTTTTTAAAATATTATTATTCCTGGAATTTATTAAACACATTGGCAAAGGTAAATTATATATTTAAACATCACTAAAATAATATTAATAAATTTAATAATAATTAATAACTATTATTAATAACGCACAATGAAAAAGGTTGATAAAAGTAAAATCTCTTTTATTCCAACAAACTAAAAATATTTGTAAGTTAAATTACGAATTAACTAAATTGGAGAGAACATGAATCAATTTATAAAAAACAGTTGGATAAAATAATTTAATAATATTCACTTATTACAATTCATTTCCATGATCTTGTATAAAATTATTTAAACGAAAGTCTCTTTAATAAGAAAATTAATGTCTATATCGGGATTATTTTAAGACTTGTTGCAAATGCTTAATTTTGTCACAATCAGGAATAAGTAGTCTTACCGGTAAGTTTTAGTGAATTCACAATGGTTGTAGATAACTATGCGTAGTTTTTCGGGTTTAAAATGAGCTCACAGCCATTGATTATAAATTGATCTTGGTGCTGGTTCCATAGGCTAGTCGCGTAAGCTTCTCTGGTGTCCATCGGTAATGATGTCAGCTAAAGCTCTGGTCTACTCTCGTATGAAGAACTTTTTCATCATAGAGTGGTCTGGATTCTTTAAACCAAAACCAACCAAAAGAATATCAGGCAAACCAAGACGTTCCTCCAACCAAATCCCTCCTTTTTATACTAGAGGTCCAGTTTTCGGACTTCTGCGCATGCTAATATCATGGCGTTTTGTGTTTATAATCTTATGCAGTCTTTATCATTTTTCAATTACTAAGTGCTCATTTTTTTTATCAAGTTTTTCATCCATGTTTAATTAGCTAAAATATTTTTCTTTCAGCTTATCTTTTTACTTGCTTTTGGAATTCTTTTGTTCTCTCCAATTCTACTTTTATTTTCAATTACATAAAAAAAAAATACAAAAGAATAATTTAACTTTCATTGTACGTTATTTTTTTAAAAAAAATTAGTCAAAAAAAATCTAAATTTACTTTTATTTTTTTTTAGCTTTTACCAAATGCCAATATTTTTGCAACATATATAAATAAACATTACAATATATTTAGTGAGGTGTATCATGATAATTTTAATTTTTCACTCATATTAATTTTCCATAACTCTACCTTTTTTCCCTCGAATTTTCTTTTTCTCTCATCCTTCATAAATTCTCTGCATATTTATACTATATTTTATATAAATACTTGAATATAAATTCTTTATTAATATTGCAAGTTATAAAATCTTTCTATATCACCACTATACACACATTATTTAATTGAAAGCAACAGTAATATTTGTAGTCACACTAATATCAACTATTATTTTTACTGAAACATCCCAGCCTAGAATACAAGCACATTCAGGAACACAAGCTGTTTAATTAACTATTAATGGGAATTAGGTAAAATCTTAAATAAGAACAGCACAGAAAATAATTTAGTTTTAAATAATAAAAACAGATCATTTATTGAAATAATTTGATAAATAAAAAAAATCCTCCTAACATATACACATGTAATGTAATAAAATTGTAACCCTGAACTGATGAGCCAGAAAATAGATTGCTTTATTTTTCAAATAGATGGAAAAAACTTAATTCATAATGTCTGCCATATATCTCACTAAAATCCACAATTAATTTTGCTATAAAATAGAAGTGTATATATCCAATAAAACAAATCTATATAAATAATAATAAAAATATATTTTACAAATATAATACCATAATAAAAATATATTTTACAAATATCATACTATTTGGAATATAAACCTCACTTTTTTCCTTAAATTCAAAGTGAACAATTTTTAACATCTTAATTCAGTGAATCATTGCTTTACAGCACATATGGGCAACCTCCGGCCCTTGGGCCAGATCCGGTCAGCCACTAATCTATTTCAGCCATGTTTGATTCCGACTGTCAAATTTTTGAATAGAGTCTAATGAGAGTTACGTTTGATTTTTACTTTTTGTGCAATTAAATAATTATATTGTTTAATAAATTTATATTTTATATCTTTGTTTAAGTCTTTTAATGATTAAAATTTAAAAACTAAAATTATTAATATTTTAAAATAATGAAAATAAATGTGAAAACGAAGTTCTTGGCAATAGCAAAAAAGCACGTCTTAATTAGCTGCATGGAACGTATTGAAAAGATTAGAATAGAGCTGGTATTTTTCTGCCAGATAGGTATATACACACATATATATTATTAAAATCGCTGGTATATATTATTTTATAATAAAACTATACTAAAAATAAATAATAAAACTTTTTTTTTAAAGGGAATTTTAAAAGTTTTGAAATCAATTAAATCGAGATTGAAAAAAAAAAAGAAGGGTAAAAACAAAACATAAGATTCTGCAGGTTTTTTTTTATATATATAAAAGTTTGTCTTTAGTGACAATCTAAGCGGATCGCTCAACATTTAAATACTAAATTATTATAGTTTTGAAACCTTTTTTTACCTACGGAGAGGTGGAAATGATCAGGTAAGCATTTATCTTTTGTGTTTATTAAATAAAACTCAGAATGGATAGGGCATTTAATTTTCCTGATCAGGAAATACTGAAGCCTAACAGAATTATGAGGTCTCATAGTGACCATAACGTTAGAAAGGTATTTGATAAGTTTAACACGAGCCCTCAAAAAGAAACTATAGAAAATACTTCCAGTAAAACCAATCAAGCCAACTTCTTCCGTAACGAAACCTTGTTAAGCCAATTGATCGACAAAGAATTAACATTACAAGATCCCTTTGGACATATAAATAAAAATGCAAAGCCTCAATCGCTTTCCGATAACTTTACATCATCACAACAAAGTAGACAAAAAAATATAAACTCATTTTCCAATACGATCAGATAAGCACTAAACGTACAAAAACCTTATTTACTAGAATTCCCCAATCTTAATCCCAATTCCGACATAGAAAGTTTACAGTTCTGTAATAACACAATGTTAAACCATAATATAAGTTTTAACAGTCAATTACAAAATAAATTAAGTCCACCAATTCAAACAAGCAATCAATCATATGCAACAGCACTTAGCAAAAACAAAACTAAAACTACAGGTATAATAACAGGTGAATCTACCACACAATCAAACATCCTCGATTTTATGGGAGATGAATATTTCAACAATAATGAACATATACCTCTAGCATTTCCACAAAACTCACAAACCACAATGAATAATTATCATGAGATAAGCCAGGAATTCAATTCCAGAATACCTCCACTTTTGTTCAACTCTTTCTTACATTACCATAGTGATCTTACTTTAAGATTAACCACTTCTAATGATTACTGCAATTTGTTCACATTACCCACAGATGACTTTTTGAGCTCATCAAAAGTCAACAATTAACTGATTCAGTAAAGAGAATATATCACCATCCGAACAAAAGATATTTACTAATAGAGTTTTACAATATATTACAAAAAGAACAATTTAAAAAAAAACCAACTTTACCTCAAAAATAGATATCTCATAAAGATAGACATGAACAAACCCAGAATTATTCATGGATTAGCACGAAATTGCTATTTAAATTTTAATCAAAATGACCTCCAATGACTTCTAGCTAAATTTGGAAATATCACAAATTTCAAATTCATAACAAAAAAGAGAGCAGGCATTGAACTGCCCTCAAACAGCGCAGCCTTCTCGCTTAAACTAAACCCAGATTATTTTCCACTAGACATTCCGGTTACATTAGATGAGGCAAAACTTCCAATTTTCATCTCGATTCGAGGTGTGCAGCCTCAGTGTTTAGCTGTGGAGAATGTACTCCCCTTCTAAAGGCATGTCCAAAAGGAACATGTGCTCTCTGCAATTTAAAGATGTCCAGAAATCATAAATGTCCACAAAAAACGTTAAACCGTCAGTTCACTTCAATTCAACAGACAACTAATACAAGTGATAATGAACAAAATCAAGTCAATGAAGACAGTATTGAAATCTGGCAAACATTAACAGAGGCCATAACTCAAGAGAAAACAAAAGAAGGCTGTGTGAACAGTATTACATTACAAAATATACACAGCTTCCGAAAACCATTCAACAACTAAATCAAAACAGGAAATAGTAGAAACACAGACACATCATGTACAATAAACAATAATTAAGCAACAAATACCAATACAATCATCTCTACAAACTAATCCAAAAGGTCAAATAATACCGAATAACAAAAGGAAAACACAAGATTCTTCTGAATCACAGCATGAAGAAACAACCAACTCAACTGCAGAATCTGATCTTGATATCATCTATTCTCAAAACTTTTCAAACAAAGCATCCAAAAATAGAAGTAGGCAAGAAAAGAAGAGATCAAAAAGAAATAAATCTCAGAACAGCTCAACAGAGAACCTATCTACAGATTCACTAAGTACAACATCTCAAAAAGACAAAATGGTCAACTCAAATACTCAAAACAAAGCACTAGATCAAGGTCAAACAAAAACAACAGTATCAAAATACTTGACCGAGAACCAATCTACAGATTCACTAAGTACAGCATCTCAAAAAGATAACATGGTTAACTCAAATACAAATTCTCAAAACAAAGCACTAGATCAAGGTCAAACAATAACAACAGTAACAAATTGGTATATTCTGACCCAACAGCACAAGTACTCGAGGATCAACTAATCTCATTGGATGATGAGTTCTCAGAAGAATAAAGCAATCTCCACACCTATGCAGAATCAAACAATGCATTTAAAAATTGCTGAAATTAATGTGAGGGGGCTCAATTCACTGGATCAGGTACATGCAGTCAAAAACTGGTTGAACAAATCAAACTTACACATTGTATGTTTCTCCGAGACCAAGTTACATTTTCAGTCCAATATTAAAATACAGCAGTTAATGCAGTAACATGGATATTTCCATTATCTACCCTCGAATACTGCTTCTTCTGGAGTGGCATTCCTAATCAATAAAAATCTGGAACATCAGCAACTAAGAACTCTTCACATTAGCAAAGAACTTCTATTTATTAACATTACCATTAATAATAACCCCATAATTTACCTTTATCTCAAGAATGATACTAATCTAATTCATTCAGTGATTAATAAAATCAATGCCCTGCTTTCATCTAATAATTCACCCTCAATCTGATTTGGGGATTTTAACATGATCTACCATCAGTTTATGCTATGTGGAGAAGGTTTCTTTCCTCCTCAATCTTTCTCAATTTAAACACAACACAAGCAATCGCTAATTGATCTTCTCTTTTATTCCCCCAAACTTCATTATAACCTGCATGCCAAGCTGCAATTAGTGCCTTTCTCAGACCACCTTGCTATAAAAATCTCGCTACAGCTAGACACCAACATGATAAGTCTTGCAGACCACACAAAAACTATAAGACTTTTGAACAAAGTCACAACACTGGAATGGTTATTCTCAGAAGTTTATATCCTTCTAAATAAAATAAAAGTACTCACTTTGCCACCTGTGCAAGCATGGTCTGCTTTCATAGGAATCTTGAGCACCCTCATTAACTTTCACATAAAAAGATCTAAGGGACCAAACCAACTTCTAAAAGAACTTGATTCAATTAGTAATAGGCTAAGTTCACTACCCCTCTCAAATACCAAAATTCAAGAAATACTAGAATTAAAAACTCAATATCATGAAAAACAAAAAGCTCTAGCTCAATACATTGCCACAAAGAGATCCAAAATCTTTTTGGCAAATAGTCATAACTAGACTAGAAGCTACATTCGATGGGCACTTGGATCAGCTGTAGACCAACAGCTTCTACGATTATCATTAACAGCAAGTGCTATAGTGGACTAGAAATGTTGGAGAGAATTCACTCTCATTTCAAAACAAAGTTGCAAAACAATACTTTTCAAACAGGAGAGATATGGAAGTATACCACAACCAATCACAACATAAATGAAGCCCAAATATTGCAAAAGCTACAGGCATTTTCTGAAAGCACTCATCCAGGCCTTCACGCAATCCTGAAATTTGTACTATTACACCTTAGTCACTACACAATCCCCATAATCAAAAACATGATTGACATGCTGGCCAATGACTTTCAGAACATTCCAGATTTGTACCCAGTGGCACTAGTTCCTTTTCTTAATAAACAAGAAAATCCATCTAGTCTCAACAATATACGACATATTTTCATGATTCCATTGCTAATTAAGACAATTGAATCCTTAGTTAAGGACTGGATACTACCCCAACTCTACTCATACATTTCATCTTTTCAATTTGCCCGAAAAGGATCATCAACCATTGATGCAGTTCAGCGCTTTCTTTTACTAACACGTCAGACAAACCAATAACTCAAGGCCACTGGTCGTACAATTGGACTTATCTTCAGCGTTTGACTCAGTAATACCATCTGTACTGTTTCAGATGATGTGGAAGTATCAGGTTCTTGACATCAGAATAATAGCAAACCTTTTACTAAATCATTCCATATTTACTTCTTTAGATGGAAGGTTGTCTACAGGTTTTAGACCTCACATCTTGATTCCACAGTCTCCCCTGGCATCACTATGTTTTATAACTAACATCAACCCCATGCTCAAGGACATAGAGAATAACTTGCCAGGCATTTATGTTCCCACCATCAAAAACAAATAAACCACATCTCCTATGTGGACAATGTTACCATTTTTCTTCCCAACAAAGCTCATCTTCCAACACTCTTCACAATTATTGACAAGCATGCCAAAATATTAAACTTCCAAATTAACAATAGCAAATCTTCCATCTGGAGAATTAAAACAGGAACAACAATTCCATCCAGATTCACAGCCAAGCCACAGCTTTTTTTAGGATTCCCCATGGCAAAAACAAAAACTATCATGACTAGAGAAATTCAAAATTCAATCCTTCAAAAAACCAATAAAACAATCAATACCCTCTCCAGTATTTCGCTTTCAATTCCTGGTAAAATCGCACTCCTTAACATGCTAGTGTTTTCAAGACTCAATTACTATCTACCAATCATCAAGCCTACTAAAATCTTCAGTAAACAAATAAGCTCATTATGTACTAAGCTGTTGTGGAAAAGGAAGGTTGTGGCCATAAGCTTGGCAAAGACCCAAATGCCTAAAAAACTGAACGGTCTTGGTCTACTCTCGGTTGCTACATTATACTTTGCAAAAATCACTAAATCTGCTACACAAACATTCACTGGAATGGACAATACTAATTTAATCCAAGAATTTCAACCTACTGATATGCCACCTCCCCATAGCAAAGGATGGTTGACTGACATCTGGACACACATCAATGGCTGTATTAACTTAACTCCAAATATCTTCAATGAAAAAAAAGTCCTACTGGAAAACTTACAGGCTAAAGAAAGATTGTCCCTCAGCTCTCCATAATGCTCTTGGATTAAACAACAAACTATTGATCAAAAAAGCCAAACATATGTTTCTGGAACCCAAATTTATTGATTTTCTTTTGAAATTAAACCTCTCATCACTACCCACTAATCAGTTCCTCATAATGAGGAGAGGTTTTAACAAAATTATCTCTCAATGTCAACTCTGTCAGAGGGATGAGGAAACAATTCAACACATTTTCCTAGATTGTCCATCACTCAGCATTCTTGGGTATTTGATTGACGAAAAGGTAAAACACCTTTCTATAGACACATTCTTAATCCAGCAAGCAATTAAAGCTGGCAATTTTGCTAACATTAGATTAGCAATTTTCCTATCCTTCGCCATCTGGCTAATGAGATGCAGTTTTGTTCTGGGCAATGCAAACACCAGTACCCTTCAAGTATTTAAAACTCTCATCAAGGGTAATATCATCAGAGATAAAATGCTTGCTCCGGATTGGCTGTATCAACAAATATGGGCTGGCACCTCCTTGCTAGTGCACTGATTATTGCAAAGATATCAATGATCAAATATTAGTCTCACCTCATCAATGCAATTTCAAGATGAGCTCAGTCATATATATGTGAACTCTACCATACTATCTAAAGACTACCAATTAGTGGATTGATCACACCATCTACCTCAGCAATAAAAGCTAACAAATTTAATCATGAGCTGAATGGCTTAACTTATAAGAAAGCAACGGACAGATCTTGGGATGCTTGGGCTCAGACTGATGGATTGGGAGTGAATAAATGACCTTGTCAGTGTTCTCCCAGCCCACATAGCCTCTGCTTCGCATCTTGACTTTAAACCTATACTCATTATCAATTTGGACATGCCTTTCAATGCTCAATGAGGCATACATAATTGTTCAACTGGGACAAGGTGTGGACCAATCTAGAATACTACTGAAGCGTTGATCCAACATTCATGTATATATCCACTTCTCATTTAGCTGTGGACATTGCTTGGTATTTATGTAATCATCATTGTATAAAATTGTATAAATCATTTAAATAAATCGTTATTTTATAAAAAAAAAAAAAAAAAGTTTGTCTTTTGTTTTATTTCTAATTCTTAGAAATTCTTAAAGATAGAAGGATAAAGAAAGTACAGTATAGAATTTTTCTGCAATTAGCTCTATTGTTGAGACTTTGATAGTGGAGGTATTTTGTGCTATCTATTACGCTCATCAGTTTGGAATGTTAATGATAAATTCCAAATTCAGTTTGGAATGTTACCTCAGGATTATAATAAGAAATCTGTTAACATAATTTAAAGTTGTAATTATAAATTTTATTAAACACCCATTATTATATTAAGTAATAATTTACTAAGGCTGTAACCTTAGAAATAAACGTCTGAAAAATACGAAGGTAGGGACCTCTATAGGTCTTAAAACACAAGCTTACGCTATGAAGAAAAGAGAGAATCCTTCTTTACTTCAACCTACTTTTATATATAAATAGGTGAAGCTGAAGTGTTTTGATCTAAGAGTATGAAGCTATTCAATACTTCACTAATTAAGTCCACAATTCTTATAATACATTAATACTCGCGAAGTCTTACAATTTACTACGAGTCAATGAAAAGATCTTATAGTAAGAAATCTGTTACGATAATTTAAAGTTGTAATTATAAATTTTATTAAATGCCCATTATTATATTAAGTAATAATTTACTAAGGCTGTAACCTTAGAAATAAGCGTCTGAAAAATACGAAGGTAGGGACCTCTATAGGTCTTAAAACACAAGCTTACGCTATGAAGAAAAGAGAGAATCCTTCTTTACTTCAACCTACTTTTATATATAAATAGGTGAAGCTGAAGTGTTTTGATCTAAGAGTGTGAAGCTATTCAATACTTCACTAATTAAGTCCACAATTCTTATAATACATTAATACTCGTGAAATCTTACAATTTACTACGAGTCAATGAAAAGATCTTATAGTAAGAAATCTGTTACGATAATTTAAAGTTGTAATTATAAATTTTATTAAATGCCCATTATTATATTAAGTAATAATTTACTAAGGCTGTAACCTTAGAAATAAGCGTCTGAAAAATACGAAGGTAGGGACCTCTATACGTCTTAAAACACAAGCTTACGCTATGAAGAAAAGAGAAAATCCTTCTTTACTTCAACCTACTTTTATATTTCTAAGGTTACAGCCTTAGTAAATTATTGCTTAATATAATAATGGGCATTTAATAAAATTTATAATTACAACTTTAAATTATCGTAACAGATTTCTTACTATAAGATCTTTTCATTGACTCGTAGTAAATTGTAAGATTTCGCGAGTATTAATGTATTATAAGAATTGTGGACTTAATTAGTGAAGTATTGAATAGCTTCACACTCTTAGATCAAAACACTTCAGCTTCACCTATTTATATATAAAAGTAGGTTGAAGTAAAGAAGGATTCTCTCTTTTCTTCATAGCGTAAGCTTGTGTTTTAAGACCTATAGAGGTCCCTACCTTCGTATTTTTCAGACGCTTATTTCTAAGGTTACAGCCTTAGTAAATTATTACTCAGGATTATAAGTAACATTGCAAAAAAAAACAAAAAAAAAAAAACAGAACTATAAATTATGTGATTGTCTTTTGTTTGAAATTAATTGGAATTTTTCTGAAGTTAGTGACTGGTCAAATCACGGCAAGCATAGGATGAAATACTTCTCCCACAGGACCATCACTGATTGATCAGGGTAGCTATAAACTTTTACTGAGTGAACTTTCCATTTTGCGTAATAGAAATAGATATATACTATTAAGTGTCTTAAATGTTTCAACAATAGAGTGTAGGATTATTACTGGTAATTTTATTATATTATGTTAAATGAGCTAAAACAAAGGGAGAGGAGTTTAAATTCATATGTTTTAAATATTTTTTTTTTTTTATGCATTTTATTATAATTCATGTGTGAATCAGATTATATTTTTCCTAATAATGTTAACTGCTCGATCAATAAAAAGAATATTAGTTAAATAATTTGTACTGTATTTTTTAAAAAAATGATAATGTTTGTGTTTAATTTAAGCTTATATTTGCTCTTTATATATATAAAAAAAGATTCGAGTCAGTTAGAAATGCTATAGGAAAAGAGAATATGTTTTTTTTAAAATTAAAAGTGAATATAATAAAATATATTAACATATTTGAGTGTCCCTGTTTAATCTGGTTTAGTAATTTAATTCAGTGTACATTTGGCTGAAATAAATTCGCATAAGATTACCTTTTAATAAATATATTTGGTGATTGCCGTATTTGTGTAATCTTTGAAAATTTACGAACCAAGTTAAAATGTTGTGGCACAGAATGAAATATTACAAATTTATAGCATTAAAAAAATGATACATTCACAACTAATTATCATCAAAGAAACAAAAGAAATTATAAAAGTTAATAAATTATTTACTGTTATTAAAAAATTATTCTCTATTGTTTTTGCAAAAGCAGCTTTTGTAAAGCCAGCAATGGCGATTTCTGCTTTTTCATATATTTCCTATGAGCAATCTTTATTAAAAGAAAATATTTTCAAAGATAATTCCCTATTAGTAATGTACTTTTTGGTTTAATAATAAATGTTTTATAAAAATATTATGTTATAATCATTAGCAATTACTGAAAATCACTTTTTTTGTCTTATTTAGCTTCTCTCAGAATTAATATTTTGAATAGTTAAGCTGACATCATATGACACTGCAAAACACATTTGTTTTCTCTCATCAAGATCTCTTTCCCAATTTGACTAGCAGTGTGTGAACATGTTACAATGTGTCATTTTGATACTTGCATTGGGGTTGTGCCTTGTTCCATGCTTGTATTTATATTGTGTTCTATCTGGACTGTAAAAATCTTTTTTTTTTATTTTAATATTTACATTGGGTTTGTGCCTTGTTAAGTGCCTTCATTTATATTGTTAAAAACAGCTTTGTTTGACAGTTCTGAATATATAGTTTGAAATTTAGAACAATGTCAGGGATTAACTAGATACAGAGGATCATCAATTTCAAGACAGCTGGACAGACAAGTACTATTTTATTCTGAATAAAGGTTTGCCTATATGTTTGTTGTGCAATGAATCCATATCAGTCAACAAAGAATACAACTTGAAGAAACACTTTACTTCAAAACATGCAGATCACCAAAAAATTGATGGACAACTATGAAAAGATGAAATAGGAAAATTGAAGAACTTGGATACCCAACAGAAAATGTTCACCAAGTAATAAATGCAGCATGGAAGCATTGTGAAAGCCAGCTTTGTGGTAAATGAAAAATTTGCTAAGCATTCTAAATCATTTGGTGAAGGAGATCAAAGAATGTCTGTTGAATGTTGCAAATATAATATGTCTTAAAAAGAGAAAATATTTTGAGAATATTAGTTTGTTGAGATGTACTACTGTCCGGTGGATAGAAATCATGGCTGATGATATCCAAAAAAGTTTAAAAGAGAAGATTGCTAGATTCAAAGCATTTTCAATTGCTTTGGATGACAGCACTGATGCCTCTGATACAACACAACTAGCAATATTTATTCAGGGAGTTGATGTGGATTTAATATCACAAAAGAATTTCACTTTGGCCCTAAAACAGACAATTACTGGTGAAGATATATTTGAAGAAGTCAAAACAGTCTTCAAGATATTTGGGCTTAAATGGAGTTCATTATCTGGCATATGCACTGATGGAGCTCCTGCAATGGTTGGTGCATGGAAGGGATTTATTGGAATAGTTTATGAAAAAGTAACAAAATTACAGATCCATCTGAAAAATTTAACAAATTTTCATTGCATTATCCACTAACAAAATCTGTGTGTAAAATCAATTAAATTTAGAAATGTTATGGAAGTTGTAGTAGTCAGTATTAACTTTATTAAGTCACATGTACTTAATCACTGCAATTTAAGGAATATTTGGCAGACTTATTTTCAGATTATGAAAATGTGTCTTATTGCCATGTGAGGTGGTTGAGTAAAGGTAAAAGGTTAAAATGATTTATGATCTGAGACAAGACAGCAGATTTTATGAACATAAAAGGAAAAACAATTAACCAAGTAAGAGATGATGAGTGGGTGTTTGATTTAGCATTTCTTGTAGATGTCACTGGATACCTGGATACCTAAATGAAAATCTTAAATTGCAAAAACCAGGGCAATTGATTCATGAACTGTATGGACATGTCAGTACTTTTTGTAATAAAATAAAATTGTTGGAAAGACAGATAAGAGCTAAAAATTGTTACCATTTTCCTACTCTAGCAACTCATAAAAATATCCCTTATAATTTGTTATGGAAATCAACTGAAGACATTAATAGAGCAATTTGATACAAGGTTTGCTGACTTCCAAAATAAAAATTCCATATTATCATCTGATGGATGCTGATATAAATAATATGCCAGAAAATTTGCAGATGGAACTTATTGAGGTTCAACCAGATTTAGTGCTAAAATTACAATTTAACAACATTGCTTTGATGAATTTTTATAAACATTTGGTGGAAGAAAAATATAGAAATGTAGTGCCTTTTCAAAAAGAATTTTGTCTTTTTGGCAGCACATATATGTGGGAACAGTTTTTTTCTAGAATGAAATTTAATAAATCAAAAATTCAGACAAGAATAACTGACAAAAACCTTGAAAATTCTATGTGATTGTTCTTAAGCAGTATTCCCATCAACATTGATAGTTTCATTGTTGAAGTACAAGGCTAATCCTCACATTAAATTGTTATGTCATTATTATGAAATTTATGTAGCTCTTTATCATTCACTATTATATTGTACTATTTAATTATTTGGTCTGGCCTTTGACTCGAAGACAGAAAGATAATTTGGCCCCTGAACTAGGAAAGGTTGCCCATGCCTGCTTTACAGTATACATGCTCATAGTATTATAATTGTTTCATATGTAGAATAGAATGTTAATTTTTTAAAATAAATATTTTTGGGATTAATTTTTGTAATTAACTCTCTTACAAACTGCTACTTTTAACATTATTATGCCAATTTTATTGGTATTTTATTGAGAAAAGTTTACCAACTAACCTTTAGAATATTACATGATCCTCACTGATGAAGGCCATAAGCCAGAAACTAGTCTGGGGATATTGGATGAGTAGGCACTAGATTGGGATTTTATGCACAAGCCTTCTGGCATCTATTGATTACTCTGGTTAGCACAGGGTGACGCTACTGTATGGAGAATAATGCCTGTTTAACTTTAGAATATTTTACAATTAACAAATCAATATAACAATGAGATAAGAGCCTGCCATCTAAGGTGCTAGTTGGATGGTTATTCTCTACAGAAGAGTAAACCTGTCAAAATTTTGACTGTTTTGATTACTTTCTTTTGATTTTTTTAAAAGACAAATATTTTAGAATCTTTCAATGTTATTTTGCTGATGTTGACCATTCCAATATTTTTATTTTTAATGTAAAAACAAATGTTTTTGAATCTTTTAATGTTATTTTGCTGTTTTTATCACTATTTTATCACAAAATCTTTACCAAATAACTTTTAGAATAGTTTTACAACTAACAAATCAACAGAACAATGAAATAAGAGCCTACCTTCCAAGGCATTGATTAGTTGATTGTTATTCTGTCCTAATGAGAGCTACTATCAAAATTTTGACAGTTTTCATTTTGAATTTCAAAGTGAAAATTAATGTTTAACAATCTTATTTTACACATTTTAAATTTTTTTCAAAAAATATCAATTATTTTAGAAGAATGATTCAGATTTTAATAGAAAATGTACTTTTACATGAAGACAAATTGACAATGGAATGATAAAATTTGGCTGCACTTTAAATGAACCAAAGATGATGTACCTGTTGGAATAGTGAAATGAGAATTCATGTTCTGAAAGTGAAGATGTAGAAAGTGAAAGTACCGTATATTTGAAAAAGATTTGCAGTAAATGAGATGAGTTTATGGTATTTATATTAGTTTCCTATTTAAGTACATATATGCAACTTAAATTCAGGGTTTAATTTTTTTTCCATTTTTGGGGGGGGCTTAAATTCTATTGTTGCTTAAATTTGGAGTTTATTTATATTTGAAGTAATAAAGTGATACAAAAATGAATTATATATATATAGTAATGGAAATTGCCCACAAAGATAAAATTTTAATTTCAGTTTAGGGAAATATTACCATCAAGCAACCATGCACATGCTGGGATGACTATACATTTTTTTACCTCATTTGATAACAATCACGGATAATGATCAGACTGGAGCTTATATTAAGTACAGGCCTTTATGCAGATCCATCCATATTTCCAATCATTATCCTATCCACATTTATAATATTATTCTGATGTAATATAAAATAGTATACTTGTATTTCAAATGAGAAAATTTATGAGAAATAAAATTATTAATTATAACAATAAATTTATTTAATACAACAAAATAAAAATGATACAAGTATTTCTATTTACATGGTTAACATAATGAAAGATAGAATATATATTGTAATGGTCCATATTCCCTTAAGGAATGAGAGTGAATGCATCTAGCTATAGTCACACTTAGGGTCTTCATGTAGGATGCCATGAATGATGTCATAAAAATCTAATCCATGATTGCATCTATTTCAAATATGATAATTTAATATTTAAACATTCAATACAGATACAGCTTAGACCAGTTCATCCAATCTTCACCTCTCTTTATTATTCCCTTATACTCAGTATTCGAACTCAGTGTTAATTTTACACTTAACACTCATCAGGATCAATTGATATCCTGTAACAATAATAATACTTTTATATAAGTTCAATAGATTCTCAAAATTCCTTCCAACCAAGTTATCATGATGTTAAGTCAAGATGATATATCATCAACAACAACCAGGATGAAGGTCTCTCCAAGTTCAACCCACCTCCACCTTCTCCAATCTTTAGCTTCTCTTCTTCATATCACCCCTGTTTTATTTCATCCATCAATCTCGCATGTAGTCTCTTTCTGGGTCTTTTACAATCTCTTGGAATCGGTTTAAGATTTTAATTGTCCATCTATTATCATCTCTTGTAGCAATATGTCCAGCCCAACTCCACTGCAGTCTTTTAATTTTTTCAATAAGGTCAGTAACACTTGTTATTCTCTTATCCATATATTGCATTTTTGATGTCTTCTCGTTACTCCCAATATGCATCTCTCCATATTCTTTGAGTGGTCTGAAGTCTCTATATTGCTCTTCTATTAAGTGTCCAAGTCTCAGATCCATAAGTAAGAGAACTGGTTAAACACATTTATTGAAAACCTTTCTGCAGAGTGTTATCAGTGAACTTCAGCTTTATCAAAATATAATCAATAAAATATTTTTTAACTAATCTTTTCAAAATATAGCCAAATATTCTACAATTAATATATTCAGCTCTATATATATACCAGAGCATATAATAAAAAACTATCCTGCAACATAAAAATCCATTACTCCAAATAACCCACTACTAATTAATACTTTTATCTACTTGAACATCCAAAAGAATCAATAGTAAATTCGCTAATGTTATCTACCTTTAAAATATTTGGATTAAAAGTTGTTTTGTTTTAAAACTTTTATTAATTAAAAAAATATCAGAGTGAACATCTGTTGTTTTTATCTAGATGGCCAAATATTTAAGACACTAATCATATACAGAAATAGAATTAAGCATTATTGTTCTTTTCCCCACCCTCCTTTTTTTAAATACAAAATTAGGGCATGATTTCTAAAATATAAAATAACAAAATGATGTAAGTTCAAATTTGAAAGTTTTAAAGATTTGGATTATTTATTAGTTTAATGTTATTCTAAATTAAATATTGAAAACTTAAAAATGAAGAATATATTTTTAAAGTAATAGATTTAAATAAACTAGAATTTCATTAAACAACATTTTTGTTAATTTTAGGCTTTTAAACATAATATTGCAGTATGTGTGTGAATACGACAGACGTGACCCAAATCCTACTATAAATAATTATATATGTGTACATACTTCTTAACTTATAATCCGTTATAGTAAAAATACCTTAAATTATTGAATTACTAAATTACCATTCATCTATTATATTTATTAACTAATTAAGCTCAGATTTCCGCATGAGAGCACAGTATACACACACTGCGATACATTAGGATTTAAACTAAGGTATGAGGGTATGTACAAAGCGAAAAAAGGTGAAATGAAGATCTGCAAAGCAAATCTTATTGTTTCAATATATAAATATGTTTTATAATATTTATCTTTCTTAAAATCCAAGTTTAGAATGATATCACTGAGAATTTTACTAATTATTATATTAAAGATAATTTCTCTTTGAAATTATTATTAATAATATTAAAGAGTAATGTATTTACTCTTTAATTGAGTAATATTAGAGTTCTCTGCTAGTGAAGATTTTATAAATAAGAAAAATTCATCCAAACTATTGATCCTTATTTCTGATATGTTTGGTATTCTAACACAGCAAAGTAAATATGTGTAATGACTAGTTCATTTGTAAAAGATGGAACTGATTTGGAAATTAGTTGATTTAGCTTTTATAGTGAAATCAACTTCTGGTAATTAGCATGTGTTAAATTACTTATTACTATTTCATTTTACGATTTTGTATTCGATTATTGTTAAATACATCATAATTAAAAATTGTGTAATTGAGTTCTAATTTTATTTCTTTCATGTTTAGTTGCTAAAATATGACTTGACCATAGTGTTTATCTCTATGTTTTGAGTCTTGATTAGTGATATTAGTTAAATTAATAATTACTATAATATGAATGATTGAAATGTAATTATTTTAATATTTGATGTCATTAAAATAACTATTTATTTGACTTGATTTTTATTATTAAAATTTTTTAATCTAACATTTAAGTTATATACATGTGCATATGGGTATTTTAATGTAAAAGTAAAATGCATTTATAGTTTATTAATTAAAATTATATTTTTAAGTTTATGGTTTGATATTGCACATAAACAAGTAAGCTTAATAAGATTGTAAGTTACCCTTACAGCATATTATAGCATTCACATTTTGATTTAAGCCTTTGCTTTTTATACAATGAAGTGCAAGTTAATCAAACGATAGAAAAAGCATATTCCGTTCATGTACGAGTTTGGATATTTTAAGAACATAGTTATCTCTCCTGATTAACTAACCTAATATTTTATTTATTATTATGATGTTTATTGCTAGTGGAATCAGATTTATATCTATTTAAAAGAGCACCAGAGTCATAAACCCACTGATATCCATCACATCCCATCACTTCATGTATCTTTGCAGTAAATAACTAAATGTAATTTTTACATGATTTCACATTCTTGTCAAGTAATATTTAAGAATTTTTTCCAGCATTTGTAGATTAAAATAAACATGTTGGCATAGGTATTTATACATTTCTTAAAATAATATTTTGTAATAGCAAAATTTAATAAACTAAAATTAATTATGTATAATGAAAAGTTGATATTCAAGAGAAATTTTTTATTATGATGAATTAAAATATTTAAACACTAAATTATTTATAAAATTGGAAAGAAACATACATATACTCATCCAGATAATAATATTAAATAGTTAATATTTCACTTCTTTTATAAAATAAGCCACGGATAAAATGAATGTCTCTTTGAGTGATAAATAAGTGAATATCTCTATTGGTATTTTAAGCTTTTAGTCAAAATTTAAAGTTAAATTTATTTGTAAACATTTAATTTGACATGAGTCATATTAATTTACTGGTAAGTTTTGCAAATTTATTTAGATTGTAGAATAAATGTATTTCTTGGGTTGAAGAGCTCATAGCCTTTGATTTTAATCACTGTCAACATCTTTTATATTCCTGGTCCATCCTAAGGCTGGACTCGAAGGCTTTTTCAAGTGATTTCTTCATGATGAAAGAAGGTGTTCATGAATGCTTGTCCCTTCATTCATGATGTAAGGGAATAACCAATCAAAAAAAGGCACAACAGACCCTGCTGAAGTTATTTTTGTCCTTTTATATTTTCTGACCAGTTTTTTAGATTTCTGTGCATGTATATTTTTCTCTTTTGTTTTTGTTATTAGAATACAAGTTGATAATTTTGTACATTTATTATTATTTTTGAAGTACAAAGTTTATTTTTTATAACATATTTTTGCCATTCTCAATTAGTATTAGAAGAATCTTCTCTGATTTTAATCACTTTCTTTTAAAATTTCTGTTTATCTGGACAAACATTCTGTATGCACTTACATTCTTTCCAATTTTAACTTTAATTAAATAGATAATTTAAAGACAAATATCTTTATTGTACGTATAAATTGTGTCCATTGTTGATTTTTTAGACTTTGCTTTTTAAATATTACAAATGTCAAAATACTCATGAACTATAGGTAGTTGAATAAAATTCAATATATATTATAACAGTCAGGGAAGTGTTCAGTCTTATATTATCTGCCATAGAGGGTGCTACTAGACTATTGGAACCTAGAAAATTTAAAGTGCAGGCAGATACTTCTAGTTAAAGATTTCATTTTTATTAAACCATTAGCCCATGCCACTAGCTCAAAGAGAAGCAGAGATTTATAATCAAATTCTTAAAAATGTATTTTTAATAAAGAAAAATATTTAAATTCTTAAAAGATATTTTTAATATTAAAATAAAATAAGCCACTGCCAGTAATTATTACACAAAAACATTTATTGTCACACATATATAAATTTGAGAAATTTAGATTTTATTATTAATTTTAAATTATTATTTCAGTAAGTCTGCATGGATGGACATTTTATATATTTTTATTTTAGAATGGTGAGTATAGATAAGCTATGTAGACTACACAATTGAAAACTTTTCAAAAAAACAAATATACAACCTCAGGCTAAAAGTTCTTGCTAAACCAATGCTTTCTTCCTGATATACAGATATAACTAATGCAATATGAAGATGCTAGCATAAAACCATGCTGACAGGAATGTGCATCTGCAGCATGATATTATTTAAAGAACATGATTCTTGTCCAGTACAGAAATGTGCATCTGTCTGGTGAAGAAATCATGTATATAAAATATTAAGTAGTGCTACATATGGTGGAAGAGTGAAACTTTTGCTGACTTATAGTTCCTATCCATAGAGGTAAATGAAATATATGTCACATGAAATACATCTGTGTACATTGTAATGTGGTGACTACATCTTTGGGTCATGCATTTAAATGGGCAAGTTGCTCTGTATGCTAAACACACTTCACATTACATTGATATAAACACCCATATATCACACCACAAGCATCAACCCAACTACAAAACAAATAGTCTGAAATCATACCTTTTTAAGTTAGCATAAACTATTCTAAATGTTATTAATTGAAAATTGCTTAGGAGAAATTTACAATAAAGTAAACCCACTGACACTTATCATAAGGTGCCACATTGACAACAATAACTTATAAGCTATATGAGTAAATATGTTTAGACACTCAGCATGAGGTTCATATTTACAAATATATATCATGGGGTTATGCATGTACAGGCATATATATTTTACATATATAAAAATCATAAGAAATAACTAACAAATGTTAATGAATCTATACAACCATCTACACCAAACTTAAATTTAATATATTTTAAAAAATTTAGTTAATAACTACAAAATAAATAAAAATGAAAAATTATTAGCAACATAATTGATTTAGAAATCTTTAAGTCAGGTAAGAGTTCATACTTATTAATGAGGTTTTAACTGATTGCAAGTTTGTAAAAGTTCCTATTAGATAAAAGAATTTATACTTTCCATGAGATGTCTGAAGTCTGTCTTGTCCATGATGCATTGCACTCAGCCAATCGAAGTCCATTTAATATTTCTGGAAAGACCGGTCAGTTGTTTGCTGCCATTCAGTACTCATTAGTTTGGAGGCTGCCTCAGGTGGTATATAACGGAATTAAATCTATTGCAAACTCCTACATTGTGGAGTCTGCAATACAGCTACATTTTATATGTAGATTAATAGTCAGATTTAAGACAACCAAAAAAAAACTATTATTTTGGCTTTTATACTTTTATAGCCTCTTATCAGAAATCCTACAGATAGATTTTAACATGATGTCACTGATCCTAATGTCTGGATGTTTTTCCATTTTGGTCCATGTGCTTGTTGCTGTTTCAGAGTGGAAAACAATCTTTAATTTTTATCTATATATCCTATCTGACCTTTTAATTATTTAAGTGCCCCAAGGGCTAGTTTGCTTTAAAACAATCATTTCCATTTACTAAAATTAAACATGATAGAAATTAATATTTATTTCTATTTTCAAAAATATTAATCTTTATCTTTATATCTTTACTTTTTTTTTTTACAAAAAAGTACTTTTAAATACTTTTTTTTTTCTTAAAATAGTTTTAAAGTTTTCCATCTGTGTGATCTTTATATGTTAAACACAACTCTTTTAATTTTCTTTTAGTTTTTAATGAAACACTTTTTATTTGTGATAAAAAAATTTCCCCTTTAAGTATTAATTTTCAAATAATGTAAGGGCATATGTATACCATTACTATATATATATATTGTAACCTTCGCTACATGAATATTAAGGATATATACACATAAAAGAAATGTTAAAATACAGATATTATTTTCTTAAAACCAACTAGGCTAGAATGAAACAGTAAATCTAAGGAAGATCTCAAAGTGTTCATGAAGATAATAACTTCTAGTATCAACATTGGTTAAACTAGCTTCAAAATCCATAGACTATCAGGTAAATTTAATATTTGTGAACCAATAAATAATTAATAATCAGGTTTATGAGATGAATGTGGAATTCAAATTATGAATTAAATGATAAATAGATGACAGAAATAAATAACAATTAAATAATGAAAATGAATGAGTTTAAGAGAAAAAAAATGTGTTAGGATAATGAATAATTGAGAGGATAACAGAATAGGAGCCAATGACAGATTATTCAATTATAATGACAAATTAAAATAAAATGAAGATGAAGAAGTAAAAGAAAGAAAAAATCAAGATGACATATGAAAAGAATGTTAATGATGAAGAATGAGATCCTGGACTATAAACTACTATTGTATTAAATAATATTAAAGCAAAATGAAACAAAGTATAGATTCTAAGCTTGACTAAATCACAATATTTAACTATGAAATTAAAATGAACTAAAATTAAAGAAAAAATTTATATCTCAAAGTTATACTGAATTAATAAAACTGTGGAGATAAACATAACTCCAACCAAAGCACAATAAATAACTTAAGTCATAAAAATTACCATAAATTCAAAATTACAATTAAGAATTAACAATTTCCTTTTCTTAGGGTTTAAATAACTTAAATATTCATATTTCAAGATATACTTGGGTCAGTGAGAGGGATTTTGACACTACCCAAATATAACAAACAAAACAGTTTATAAAACAAAATAGAATTAATAAACCATATTTGGCAATCCTAATCCCAACAGTAATATAAACTTTAAGCTTTATGAAGTACAAATAAGTTCTTAATAAAGTAAGCACAATAACTTACAAACTCTCTTTTATTAAATAATTATGGGCAATGTGATCAAGACCAGTGACTGATGTATCTAATCACTCAAATAAACAGGTTATTCCAAAACCAATAGATTATAAAAATATTTAAAATAAGATATGGGCTTACAATCTATAGTATTCTAATCAATAAGCCATAAATTGTAAATGCATTTTAAATGTAATAGGTACCAAAATTATCATGATATATTAATGCATAATAAAATATACCATATTAATTGATGATGACTTTAAGACAATAAAATAATGTGTTGATAGCAATAACAATAATAATATGGATGATTAGAAATAAGACCACAGACAACTAAATATACTTTTAAAACAAGAAGGTTTATTTACACTGTTTACATTTTTTTTTTTTAAATAATAAACAATTGAAAATCATACATCTATTTTAGAAGTAATATAAAGCAAGGCATATTTCATTTGAGGACCGGTATATTAGTTTTGATGCACTGATATGTTTAGTAATATAATATCCATTTATAATATGCTATTGAAAGCATTAAAATATAACTAAAGTTTATTAACTAATAATTTGATAATGGCAATTATCATATTATGCACAAATGACATTTATTGCTGTTTAGCATGAAGAAATTTATTACATAAATGTGGAAACAGACACCAGAAATCAAATGTATGCAGAATACAAAACTTTGCCTATGTCCATAAAATAATCATTTTAAATATTGAAAGGTCTTACTGATCCATTGGTGAACTACTGCTTGATGGCAATAAATGATATTGCACATGTGTAGCTCTTATTATGATGTATGTAAGATAAGTTTCAAAATCACTAGTAAGTTGTATTGGTTTACTTGTAAACTGTTGACAATGTATAATAGCACAATATAGACACTTTTTATTTAGTCAAACACTATATATAAACAAGTGTCCCTGAAGCTATTGTTGCCATATAATTTTAGAACATCAAAAACTTCACCAAACTTGTGAAAAATAACTAGACATCATCATGAGGATCATACAATAAAGAAAGGTCTTTAAAACAACATTATATAGTTGTATAACACTATGGCAGATTCCAATACCTTTTTTCTAGGTCAAAATGTGTGGACATCATCTCAACACAGAGAAACAGAATGCATTCTATGAAAATAATTCTCTCCAGAGATTAAACCATGCTAGTTAAGCATTAACTAATTATCAGCCTTGATAACAATCCTCTCATGGAATAAGCAATGAGAGAGTAAACTCTATCTACCCATGCTCAATATCAATGATATAATATTTGATGAAATTATATTTCTCACATGTATAAAATGGAAACTAGCACAAAACCTCATCAAAACAATAGCAAGATAAAATAATTCTCACAATAACAGCTAAAAGATAAATATCCTACTTCACAATATATACTAAATAGTGTATTGAACCAGCAAAAATATTTTAAGTCAACAGACTATAAAACATGTTTAAAAATATAATAAAGTTTGCATCAATAAGAAACACAGTCAATGAAAAATAGCACAAATTTTATAAACTAAAGTGGTCATATTAAATTATAAGCAAAATATGATAGATATAAAATGAGTGTATCCCTGCTTATATGAAAAACTCCATATAATAAGATAATTGTGTTATTATGAGCAAATATTATTTTTCTGGAAAGTTGTTTTGTCTGTTTACTCATAGATAGAATATCAATAAATTATTCTTACAAATGTAAGAGATTAGCATATCTATCTATCTAAACATACTTAATTTAAAGTTAAATTTTAGACCAACCAGTAAAAATAAATAAATAAATGTATCTAATTTTACTTTTGTCTGTTTTCAGACTCATTACAAATTTATAGCATTAAAAAAATATATACCTCAATAACTTATCCAAAACTAGTATAATATAATAATAAACATGAACAAAAAATCATTATTATCATATTTGACTTTATTTTCCTAGCTCATAATCTAAGTTTCTTTACTATGAGCTGACTGACCAAGGAAATGAAATATGGGCAAAACATTTTACAAATGACATCTCCATATTTTTTTACATTTATCCCAATACAGGACTTTATTGCAATAAAATAATAATGTAATTGTGCTTATAATTATTTTCTGCAGAATTTTAGATCCATCTCATTTGACTAAATTGTAGTTTTAATAATAACTTCAAGTTTGATAGCAAGAAAAAAAAACTTTCACAAAAGCATTTTTCAAATTTTATCCATGGTAATACATTTTAAATAGTTGGTGACGATTTCAGCATTTCAAATCATTTTGAGATTGTTTGTTAATATTTAAAACTAATATTAATTCCAGCGTTCCACCTGAGTTATTAAGAAGCTGATATTTATTTATTTATGTTTTTATGTCAATATTATTAAATATTTTCTTTAATGATATAATGAATGATTATTGTTTTTATTAGGATTTCCATTAAAGATCTTTAATAAATGTGAGTTAAACTTTTTTTTATTTATCAGTACAGTAAATGTATTTCAATTTACATTTTTAATGATGAAACAAGTTAGCGTTCCAAAAGATTTATCAGACAATTTTTTTTTTTTTTTAAAAAAAAAATACAAACTAAACTTACAGATCCTATAAAATCAGTAAACTTTATTGTTTATTTAAAGTAACTTTTACTTTGTTCAATTTGAATTTTAAATGTTTTATCCAAATTATTTTTTTTTTAAATCAGATTTTTATTATTTGACATAAAAAGCAAAACGTATTTTTTTTATTCATTTAATAAATGAATGCACAGAATTTTTTTTTTCTTTTTGTCGTTTTAAACAATTGATGTGGGATTTTTAAATGCACATAATAATTATAATGATAAAAATTATAATTATATGTGGAATAAAATTTCATGCTTATGATTTCTTGTCTGGTTTTGAATTCAAGATCCATTTTGGTAAAATACTTGTTCTTCAAAATGGTTTCCATTTTTCCCCAATGCATGCAAGGAATTAAAATGTTCTATTCCATGATTTAAGAATTACGATATATTTTAGTTTTGGTCAATTCAAATCCAGTCTTATGATTTTTTCACCTTCTTAATTTATTTAGTTTTGTTGTTTCAGATGTTAATGTCTTTCCTCTAGTTTTTTCTGTTAATAATCCCCCCTCTACTACTTATGTTAAGTTATTTATACATTTTATTATATTGAATTATGGTACAATTAAAAATAGACCAATGACGGTATGATGTGCATATAATTAATACTTCTCTCCCTATATTCATTAGTGATAATTAATCAGGCTATTCAATATGATTTTAAATCACAATAAATATACTTAAGAATTGATTACAAATATTGATTTAGAAAAGTTATAAATTTAAATCTTTCTAACTATTGCTTAAAAATAATAAAGTCTCAAAACATACTTAATAATAATACTAGTAAATTATCATTTTAATATTATTGAAAAGTAGTCCACCTGACAAACTGCATATGAAATCTCATACAAACCCTGCCAGAGGGCTCAGGAGATCTCAAACAGTCAGATTTTTTAACACTTTCAGGAAATTTACTGTTAAAATTTACTTAATTTTAATACACAATTTGGCAACTACTATTACATATCACTAAGATAATATATTGCAATGATTGCCAATTAAAATTTGTCACATTTGACCACTTAAATAAGGCTTGACAAACATTGAGCCCACCCATATGGTTACAATATATATATATATATATATAAATACATATATATATTATATATATATATATATTATATATATATATATATATATATAATAGAAAATGTTTTAAATTATTATTTATTCAATAAAAATCATTTGTAAAAGTCTCAACAAGTTTACCTTACTTTTTGTTTTTTGTTGAGTAGCTCAACTTTTTCTCCACACAATTATACTAACTTAAAATTGAGATTTCTTGCCATGATGAATGAATCATCATAGTTTTATATTGAAATTTATAAAATATTTAAATTAAATATTTTTTCGTAAATTAATTTCTTTTTTTATTGTTATGTCTTATAAATTTAGGGAATTGGATATACTGAATATGTGTAAATTCTAATTGTGTTAGGAAATTTCTTTTTATAACAGATAACTGGTAATTTTTTGATAATATTAATTTATTGAATTTTGTTATAGCATTCAGAATACTATCCAGAGCTGGCAGATATACTGAGGTGTTATTCAGTATTAAGGCATTATCACCACTCCATGAAGACAGCTATACTTCTGGAAAGATGAGGTTGGGCACTTTAATTAAAGTTTCACCCCAAAATTGTAAATATATATGAATACATGAGAATCCAAATCATTTTTCTGGATTTAGTTTTATAAGCAGCCTAACCAAACTTTTCCAATTTCTGAAAGCAGACAACCTCTGTTTTTTTTCTTCATTGTCTAACAAGTTTCCAAATTTCCATAACAACTTAATATTTTGAAAATAATTTACTTTATTTTAGAATTATTATCTTAAAATACAAGAAATAAATGTTTTAATTTACAGAAAATTATAATATATAATAACCACATTCCACTCTTTATTTTGCTTTTCAAATTAATAAACTGATTTGATTTCAATTAAATAAATAACTGTTACAAAGTTTTAAACTGCATAATAATTTTTTGCTTTCATTTTCTAAAAAAACTATATATGTAAACTGTAACAGATTACGATTTATATGTATAAATGAAATATTATCCAGATTTTTTCATGTATAATTTATTGTAGTAAAAATATATACTAATGTTTTGGCTAGGTCGCATTGTCATTGTGTAATAAATACTATGAAAACAGTTATAGAGTTACTGTAAAGACTGTTATGTAGCAATATTGAAAGTTCTACTAATATAAAACATATAGAAATGATAAAAAATTAGAAATTATTTAGATTAAGTGTTTTTTAAAAAATTCTTCCAAATAGAAGGTAATTTGCACATATCAGCACATTTGTTAATACAATCTGGCTTTTTAAGGATCTTACTGGTTTATCTGATCTGACATTGTCGGAGAATGACATATCTGGACAGGATTATGGATAATATTTCATTTATATCTATAGACTGAAAATTTTCATTTTAATATATTATTTGGAATTTAATAATTTGTAACTTTACTAATCAAATGCCTTTCTAAAACTATAGTAATTGTCTAATATTTATTGAAATTAATCTCCAACCTTAAATCTCATTGCATTTTGTAGGACATATATTTCTTTACTTTAGCAAACCGGTGCAACTTTTGAGCAACTGGTGCAAACAGCTACCAGGCCATCAGGACAATCTAAATTTTATGTCATCATTTACAAGCTATTATATACTATTTCACTCTGGTGCATGATATAAAATTAGGAAATTTGAGAAGACATCTCTAGCTGTCCTTAGCTCATTTCATAAAAAGTTATTTCCATAGAAAAGTTTTCCATCATAGTCATAATATAACCAGCACTAAAAAGCACATTCATGCTATATATTGTTTTATATAAATAGTTATTATCAAGCTGTGCTGATTTGCCAAAATTAAACCCAATTGTTCTCTAGCTCAGGCTTTGCTACACTTAAGCATTATGCTAGAATAAATCTATCTCTGAATCAGTGAAAGAATGTTATCTTAACAATCTTAATTCCTCATCTATAGTCTTTCTGAGTCTGACAAAAATATTTTCTTCATCCACATGTCCAATACTCCCCCTTTTTACTTATGAAAAGTTATTTTATTTACAAGTTGTTTCTTTATTTTTTTAAAGATAATCCTTTAATTACAGAACATTAATTCAATATAATTACTTATATATGCATATATTTTATTAGAATTCATTTTTACTTTACTAAATGTAGAAAGATACTTTCATAAAGACTTTTTCGAATTTTTCTTAAAAAATATAAGACCTATTTTTTACATTTTAGTTATATTTAAATGTTATAATTTTTCATTTCACTTTATCAAATATGGATTTATCTTTTCCTTTTTCTAAAAATATAAAATGTTTATAGTTACAAGTTAAAACCTAAAAATTACACCAATATGAGATCTCCTAATATTTTAAGTACAGCTATTATATATACAACTTTCTAAATAACAATTGTGTATTTATTAATTTTAGAGAACTTTTATCTTTATAAATATTTTATTAATTTTGGAAATTAATATATTTGATTCAATATAATGAATAAAGTGGTTTTTTATTATTATTAAGTATATATTTACTTTACACAGAGGCAAAACTCTCTATACAGTAGCACCAATCAGTGCAGTCCCGAGTGATCAATGAATACAGGAAGGTGTGTGCATAAAACCCCTATCTGGTCCCTACTCATCCAATGATCCCAGATGACTTTCTATCTTGTGGCTTTCATTAGGATCTAATGCAGTTCTCGAGCAGCGTCTTTTACCTTATTAGTTATTTATTCATTTTTCATCTATTTAGTACAAAGTTTGATATCAGTTAAACTTATTGACTTCCTTATGATTTCAATAAGTTTATCTATGGATGAGTTCATGTAATCATAATACGAAGACTTTGATTTTAATAATTAATCTTCAAAAAATTCACAATTATTTTTTTAAAAAAATTCCTAGCAACTGTTTGTTCAGTTCCAATAATGCTAGTTATGCACCTTGATAAAAGCAAATAAATCTCCAAGAAACTTGCTGAAATTCACTAAATATAAAAATACTGGCACTGCCATAATTAGCAGCATTTTGAATAGAATTTCAAACATTGTTTAAAATAATTCTTTTCTAAAACTGTTTAATTACTTGTATTTATACAGTAAACAAATTAAGCAAAATATTAATGCTTGTTATATTATTGATATTTTCAAGCACAAATTTACTAATTAATTTTTTTCTGGCAATACTGCAGCACTATAATATTTATGGATCTGTAGTCACTAAGTTAGAAACTCTATAGAAACTTTATATGCAAATATAAAATCAAAAATAATAGTAGTTCATATTTTGTGTTTTGATAAGAAAGTGTAATCTAATAAACATCACACTTTATAGATTTAATTTGCAATATTCGATTTTACACATTTTTGTAAATATTTAAATATCCAAAAAGTTTAATTTTTTAAACAAGGCAAAACTCTCCATACAGTAGTCCCATCCTGTGCCAACCAGAATAATCATTCTGGCATCCATTGATTACTCTGGGTGGTAATACATATAGTGAGTTTTGCCTATTTTAAGTGTAATCTACTTAATATTATGTACTTTATACATCTAGCACACACACACACACATATATATATATTGTAATGGTATGCACTCTCTCAACAAGATAAGTTAAGGCAGTCACATCTCACTATAGTCAGATTTAAGGTCTTCATATAGGATGCCATGAATGATGTGATTTAATTTTGATATAAACTATATCTGTTTCCAATAAATAATTTATTATTAATAAATTATTATATCTAAACCACATCAAATCAATTTTCACCTTAATTGATTTAATCGTTATGCTTAGATTTCAAACTCAGGAAAGTTTAACAATTTACTCTCTTCAGGGGTTCCTATCAATATCCTAGAGTAATGATAACAGTAAATCTCACTAACTCTTTAAAATGGGTTTCATGAAGTTAATATAATAATCAATAAAAATTATTATATTAAATGTTTGTTCTTACCTTATAAAATCAAATAAATAAAACAAACTGAAGACTTCATTTAGTTTAATATAAAAAACATAATAATTATTTATTTAACAAATAAATAACTTAAACTTTATAATATATAAAAAATTATTTATATATCTACTTCCTTATATTAAAAATATAAATATTCTATTTACTTACAGTGGATATATTTTCTAACTTATAATACCACATGATTTTACAACTTATATAAAACATAAGCATCTAAATATTAAAACTTTTATATTAACACTATTCTATAATAATTAGATTATACAAATAATAATCCAATCATTTATATATAATATTTTCATTCGTTAAAATGATTGTACGTAATTTATGTTTATTAATATAAAAATATATATTTCATATCAATGTTAGTCATTTATCCACTTATCATATATTATGATTATTAGACTATTTGGATTAGTATAAATAATGTAGTGTCATGTCATAGAGTATAATAGTATGTGAATTAAAAATAATTTAATTTCTTACCTCCAAGTTCACTTTATCCCTTTATATTTTTACATGCCTTTCCCATATTAATATTTTTTAACCCATATCTAAATCTTTATTAATCATAAATAAAAATATTTTAAATTATTAATTCTCACTTATTATTCATTTCTTTAATGAAATGAATACGATAATAAAGGAAATGAAATTAATCTTTCCCAATTATAATTTTCAAAAAATTAAATATAGTCTTAGATGTTCCTGGAATTCGCGAATGAAAATCCTTCGAAGATGCAATTTTTAATTTCTTCATTGTTATACATTAAAGAAAATAATAGGAGATCCCAAGTTGACATTTAGTTTCCTCTTTGTATGTAGATGTCATCTTCATTAACACACAGTTCCTTAATTAACAATTATAATTCCATTTTGAAAGATATAGCTTCTATATAATTTTACAGGCATTTAGCAAAAGTTGTTATTCACATATATATATTTGTCTAGGCAAGTGCATTTTATATATCCTACAATAAATAGATATTCTACTCACTCTTCCTTTTACTTAAAATGTAAAGTACATTAAATTTAGTTGAAGTTTTTATAAACGTTCTTTTTTATAACGAAGTTTACATTTTCGAACTCCAATTAGAACGATTTTTATCGAACATAAAAATTTTTCAAATTACTTTCTTTAAAAAAATATTAGAAATTTCTTCTAATAAGTATTAAATCATTCAAAATATAGATTTTATCTTATACACTGTTCTTTTAAATTGAACACGGTATAAGTTTTTGTGAGGATATAGCTGCAAGAATAGAATACTTAATCTTCTAATAAAAATAGAATTATTTTTATATCTAGCTTCATGAGCTTGCTGAAGCATATCGCATTCTACATTGTTACAATGCAATTCAATATGAAATCACTAAGTTAATTTCATTTCCTTTAATTTGATAAACTGTATATGAACCCAGAGGTCATCACTATGTCAACTGTCTTTTCTCAACAATGTTTTTTTTCATTTTAAAGAATGAAAAATACTAATTTAATAAATTATTATATTTATTTTTATAAATATAATAAGAATACAAATATATGTGAGTATATATATATACTGCTACAATATATATATATATAATTTTTTAGAATACTATACCACCAAATATGCATCAACATCAAGTAATTTTTTATTTTCTTTAGTATATTAGTATAAATTTTAATAAGTAATAAAATATGTTCAATAATCTATAATAGTCAAAAATATTATTTAATTGTTGATTAATAGTAGTATTTTTTTTTATTTTCTTATATCTATTCAATCTTTTGTAAAACACTTCATTATTTTATGATGTTCACATTTGAGTACTGGAATGTATTGCGTTCAACAGCGATACCATTGATGTTAATAGTCAAATGTTTACATTTGGTTATTATACCCCAATACTTATTTACTTTAACTTGCCTTTAGGAGAGAACTTAATACACATACAATTTGTTTATATTATTAATAATGAAACGCCTACTTATTTTAAGAGATTTTTAGTCAATCAATTTTAATCAAGATTTTAAATATTTTTCTATAATTACATTAATATTAATACAAAAGTTGAAATATGTTGCTTAAACATTATTATAAAGCTTGCTAAAATGTTAGAAAGAACATAGATTTTAATATCTGTGGAATATCAGAAACAAAAAAAGGCAATATCTGATGAGCCAATTTGCTTGACCACATTAAATTCATTCTCATATTTTAGATTTGATTTTTAATTTTTTTACAGGACAAAATGATATTTGTCTTGTGTGAATATACTATAATTATTTTATATATTTAATTTGGAATATTCAATTTTACACATTTTTGTAAATATTTAAATATCCAAAAAGTTTAATTTTTTAAACAAGGCAAAACTCTCCATACAGTAGTGCCACCTTGTGCTAACCAGAATAATCATTCTGGCATCCATTGATTACTCTGGTTGGCACAGGATGGCACTATTGTATGGAGAGTTTTGCCTTGTTTAATAACAATTATGTGCTAGTAAAAGAGATGATGATCATGTGATGTTTAGTGGTTTAATATCAATCCTGCCTAATAGGATAGTGGTGGATATGGTTGTTAAAGAATCAAAGACACCAAAATGTATGGGTGCTGAATTGAGTTCAGATCCATATGACTAGATAAGCTATTGAGCTTTCTCATAGTTTTGTAGTTAAGTAGAGATAAAGGTGGCTACTGGAGGTTTGCATTAGATCCTAAGATCTATGTGCAGTGCTCTCAGATCCAAGGCTCCTCACTAATGAAGGCCACAAGCCAGAAACTAGTCTGGAGATATTGGATGAGTAGGCACTAGATAGGGATTTTATGTACAAGCCTTCTGGCATCCATTGATTACTCTGGTTGGCACAGGGTCACACTACTGTATGGAGAGTTTTGCCTTGTTTAATAACAATTATGTGCTAGTATAAGAGATGGTGATCATGTGAAGTTTAATTTTTTTATATTGTACTGGTAACCACTCTTCTTACTAATTGGTAATGAATCCAATTAACAATAAAATAATAATAAAAAAATATAATATTCAACAAATTAAATTTTCATCTAGGAAAATGTAAAGACAACTGACCATGTAAATGGTGGAGTGATTGAATACAATTTATTTTTAATTGACAAGTTGGTACTAGTCATAAGCAATAGGCAAATTGAATATGCATAAAAACATGTTTCCACACACATTCAATTATATTTCCTGTTCATTTTCTCCCTCTATATAATAATTTATTATATTAACAAAATTAATAATCGGCTTGGTTTAAATAAAAAATGACAGTAAGATTATTAACAACAACAATAACTTTAATTAAAGAATGGTGATAATAATGATAATTTAAAAATGTATTTCTATGGCGATTACATATGAGAAAGAAAAATCTTTGTAACCTGCAATCTCTTTGAGGATAGCTATAGAAAGTTCAGTTGATTTTACTTTAATGTTTTCCTGAGCTCTCATGCATATTTTGTATCTGTAAATGTGGGAATATGACCATTAATAATTATATTTTAATGTCTGCTGTCAATTTAATATTTTAGTTTCTTTTGATTTCTTCTAAGGCATTTTTCTTAAGAGAGTTTCCATCGCAATTTTCTTTTGAGCCTTTAAAATATGCAGATTCACAGACTAATTTAAAGAAGTAAATTTTTATGGGATAATCAGTTTACATGACTAGTTTTCCTTTTATTCCAAATAATTGTTAAATATTTCTTTAACATTCAATAGTAATGAATAGATTGGAAGAATCAAGTTTAATTTTTAAGGCATATTTTTGCCTACATTACTTGAAAGATCAGGGAAAGCATCCTGGAGAGTTCTCTACTTCATAAACTCCGTGATATAATCTTAAAAAAATCTTTACAAAAATTTTATTGATTTCTATCAAATACTAGACACATCGCGAACAGTGTTACAATTCTTCCCACAGTTTCTTGGAAAGCAGACAACTTCAAAAAGCTTCTGTGGGTTCACATAACAATATTTTTTATTTTTATCCCAGTCATTTGCAACAGGTTCATGTAGCAATATCTCTTTTATTTAAAATAGCAATACTATTTTTTAAGATAATAATACATTTTATATTTATTTTTAACATTTAAAAAACACTTATAAAATGTGTTCTATATACATGATCTTTGATATTTTATTGTATATAATAACAAAAAATATTTGGATTAAAGCAACGCCTATAACTATAGCATCAATCAGTGCAAATCCCAAGTGATCTATCGACGAAGGAAGGTTTGTGCATAAAATCCTTATCTAGTGCCTACTCATCCAATGATCCCCAGATTACTTTCTAGCTTGTGGTTTTCATTAGTATCTATTGCAATTCTTTAGCAGCATCTTTTACTTTATTAGTTATTTATTCATTTCTCATCTACTTAGTGTAAAGTTTGATCTCAGTTTAACTTTAATGACTTCCTTGTGATTTCAATAAGTTTATCTATGGATGAATTCATGTAATCATAATACAAAGACTTTGATTTTAATAATTAATCTTCAAAAAATTCACATTTTTTTAAAAAAAAAATCCTAGCAACTGTTCGCTCAGATGATTGTTAACTTGAAATTGTAGATTATTTAAATATCTTAGTGACTTTTAAAATTAGAAAGGTGGATGTGATGTGATGTAATGTGATGTATTGTGGCTTCTCCTTAAACGAAGTCAAGAATATCTCAGTAGTTATGCCCAGATAAACCTGTTAGTCACTTTATTTTCCATTCCCCACTCTAAATTTTCCCATAATCTGCTCTATCCCATTTCCATAACATAATCTTTGTTAACTCTATAACCTTTATATCTAAATCCCCCTTATCTTTTCGCAAACCCAGCATAAAAACTAATAACTCACTTTCTGAATAGTCACTTTGTTCATACCTATTCTCCCATAACTTCATTATCTGTACCCTTTCTGCTTTCAAGCATTTACATTCAATCAACAGATGCCTAATATTTTCTGTACCTTCCTTACACAATTTGCACA
Organism: Epiperipatus broadwayi; assembly: GCA_028023455.1. Taxonomy (NCBI): domain Eukaryota; kingdom Metazoa; phylum Onychophora; class Udeonychophora; order Euonychophora; family Peripatidae; genus Epiperipatus; species Epiperipatus broadwayi. Next base: position 8,434,117 of record JAQFVV010006225.1, on the reverse strand, counting down.
CTAAATCACCCATAGTTTTCCATTTACAAGTATATTTTCTTGTTGCTAAAGATCCCTTTCAAGCCTTAAACAATAAACTACTTTTCTTACTAATATCATAAATTAACTCGCATCCAATATTCCATTTACTTCTATATATATTTAAACTCTTCTTACCCTCCATACTAGTTCTCCATCTCTCCAACTCCCTATTTTTTATTAATGCTTCTATTCTTTTATCCCATTCCTTACTACTATAACACTCAACAATCCTCCTAACACAATCATCCCACCTTTTATACAAGTATACTGATATAAATTCTTTATCCAAATCTTTTGCATGCAGCTCCATCTACAATGTGCTTTTAACAAATTAAAAAATAAAATGCTTCAGTATAGCCAAATAACTATGTAATTATATAGAAAGTTGTATTATCTAATTTATTATTTGGAAGCAAGATTTAAACTTCCTACTAATATGACTTAATGACAATAGAAAAAATTTACTTAAAGATTTATAAAATATTAAAAATATATACACAGGATAATGAGAACCAATATGTTTTTCAATTTGCTGGATGTGATACTTTTAGAGTATACTATTGAAAAATCATATGTTTATTATATTAAACATATGAAACAAATTAGTGATACAGTGAATTTAAGCATGGTTTTCATGAGAGAGCCAGAGACCATTTACATTATAAAGATCTTTTAAAAAATAATCTAAATAAATGCAATATTATTTTTATCATAACGATATAGTTGGAGTAGAATACAATGGAAAGCTACTAGTAATTTCAATGAATATGTTAAAGTGTGTTAGAAGAAAAAGTTTGCTGTTAAAAAAGTTTAAGGATAGCTTTATAAAATATCACATAACCAGAATAATGGACCATGTTCTATATGTGGATGTATTTATAATTTTGTTTTGTAGGGTTATCACAATCTTTTTTTTTCTTGGAGTTGGAAAAGCTATACTCTATCTGCATTTGATTACTGATAATAGAGATTTCACACATATTGTATAATCAAAACCTAAATTAACTAAATTTTATTGGCATTGTTGCCAGTGCAAAACAGCTACAAATGTCATTTACATGGCCTAACACTTATGGCTAAGAAAACAGTTTATGTTCATCCTAGCAATTGCAGGCCGCTTGAAGGCATTGCACAGAAACATTATACCCTGTTTTGTGCTTCATGACACATTATGCTAATTCACACATCTCACTGGTCACTATCGTATCATCTGATGGTGTTTGGATTTCAAGTGACCACAAGTTTTGATATGTCCATAACAGGGTAATTTTATTTCTACTTACATCATGCAATCTGATTCACTAAGAATTGTTACACTGTCCACACCTTTCCCTACAAAATTTGGAATATGTAAAACATTGGAAAAGGGTAGGGCCAAACACAATTCAGCTAAACTCACATGAAAATTCATGCTTTTGTGTGAAATTATAGGAGACAAATAAAATGGCACACAAATTGTGCCACTTACTGATGTCAGGTTCCTGCAATCGAAGGTATTCAATTCCTAAAAATAAAATATTAAAGATGTAATAGGAAAAAATAAAAGGATCAAAAAATGTCATTAATAGTAAAAGTTCTTTTTAAAAAAAGCAAAATAGAAATCATATAATACAAATTGCTGTATAGCCAAAAAAAACGTTGCCATATTTTAAACATGAAAAAAGAAAACAACAGTTGTAAAAGTCAAGTTTTTGTGTTACTGTAATTTTTTGGGGGTGGTGTGTTGAAAAAATAAAAAAAATTAATTAATAGGAATCATTAAGGTGTAGAGCCAGGATATTGTCATATTTTAAAGAATATTTATAAAAATGCAACAGCAACTATTAGATTACATAATGATACTGAGAAAATCAACATTGAGAAGGGTATAAGAAAGGGTGACTCCATAATCCCTACAGATGGAAACATAATGGATAAAATTAATCATAGAATTAAACTTGGTTTGAGTGCTTTTGGTAGAAATAACTTGATACTAAAAGAAAATACGCCTATGTGTTTGAAAAGAAAGGTTTTTAATAAATGTGTTTTACCAGTTCTTACTTATGATCTGAGACTTGGACACTTAATAGAAGAACTATACAGGGACTTGAGACTACACAAAGAAGTATGAAGAGATGCATGTTGTGAGTAACCAAACAGGTGTTATTGAACTTAGTGAAAAAATTAAAAGACTGAAGTGGAGTTGGGCTGGACATATTGCTAGAAGAGTTGCTAATAGATGGACAATTGAAATCTTAAACTGGATTCCAAGAGATTGTAAAAGACCCAGAAAGAGCCAACATTTGAGATAGATGGATGAAATAAGAAAGTGTGCAGGGGTGATGTGGAGAAGAGAACTGAAAGATCAGAGAAGATGGATTGAATGTGGAGAGACCTTCATTCTGCAGTGGAATTATAATGATTCATGATGATGATGAATAGGAAAAGTTGTTTTTAAAAATGGCAAAATAGACAATGCGTAATACAAATAAAGCCAAAAAAAAGTTGCTGTATAGTTGCTGTCTTTAAAAAAAAGACAATGAAAGTTGAAAATGTCAAAAGTTTTGATCTTATTTTAATTTTTTTTTTGGGGGGGGGGAGGGGAATGGGTTGAAAAATACTTTGTCTTCACTGAGATAAAAGATAGAAACAAAAGCTATTTTTGGTTTGTTTTTATTTTTTAAAAAAGGTAATAAAAATTGTTTTTAAAAATCAAAATTTTAGTAAAGCCAAAAAACAGTCTCCACATAGGCGAACAAAAAGTAACTGTATTTTGAAAAAAAAAAAAAAATTGAAAAAGTCAAATGTTTTGATCTTATTTTAATTTTTTGATGGGGAGTGGGGTGGATTGAGAAATACTTTGTAAAAGTTAGAGGCAGAAGTTATTTTTTTGTTTGTTTTTATTTTTTAAAAAAGGTAATAAAAATTGATTTAAAAAATAAAAGTTAAAGCCAACAAAAAAGAATCTCAGTGCAGCCAAAAAAAAAACCCCTAAAAATGAAATATTAAAGATGGAGTAAAAAATGAAAGGGATGAAAAAATAGAATATTTTAAAAATTGTGGCCCAGTAATGTTGCATTGTATTGTTTTTGATTGGCAACAATGCCACCAAGTGACCAAAACTGGATAAGTAATAAGTACCAGCATTTAAAATTAAAAAGAACAATCTTCTGAGCCACCAGTTTCAAGATAAAGTATACATTATCCCTCTTTAATTAGAATTTATTTTAAAGTTAATCAAATACATATATAATTAATCATTATAAGCCAGTCAACACTTAGACAATCCCAATATCATTAACAATCAACAATTTCAAACTGTTGTCAAGGCAAGACTTTTTTTAACAATAAAGATGGTTACTTTGACAATACTTTGACTAGCTTTTAATAATTATTTACAAACTCATATAGCTTTAAGCCTTATTACAATTATTATTTGAACATAACTAATTATTGATATTTTTTTGACATATTTAATGAACTATTGATTCATTAACCTTTTTCTATTATCTTGTTTACTTATCATTTGCCTATTTTTATTGCTTTTGCTAATTTTAATTAATTATTCCATTCTTATAATCATTATTATTTTTTAAACATTTTTCTATCTTACAAAATAGTTGAAGATATTGCCTCAATATATATATATATATATCAGGCTGGTCTGTGACAGTAGCCAAGATATTGCCTCAATATATATATATATATATCAGGCTGGTCTGTGACAGTAGCCATTATTAATCTCTATCTCAGTACTTTTTACACAGATCACTAAAATTGACAGGTCAAAAAGAGTTTTCAATTTTCATAATTGTGATCAGGATGATAATAGTTGTATATTATATAATTATTAAAATGCTAAACTAATATTTCTGATTTCATCAAGTGTTGATGACATTTCCTGATCATCATCCATCATCAACTCAATTCCCAAAAAGTCAAATACCTTCTTTCTCAATTAACAGCTTTTTATTATTGTAATTTCAAGTTTTTATTTATTTTATTATATTGGATTATGCCAAACTAGCCTTTACCCTAAGCATCACTTTCTGCTGGGAAAGAAGGCCCCTGAATGTACTACTCACCAGCAAAACTATCTCCATTAACATTTCTGCATCTATCCCATCCAGTGCATATTTTGTCAAGACCATATCAAATTTCTCTTAAATATACTTCTTGGATATGAGATCAAACAACGATTATAATTATATTTTATAACAAAAGTCAAAAGTATTTACATTGGGCACATTAGGACTACTTATAAATTATATATTTTATTACATACAGTTCCAGTATACCTATGGCTGAGATTATAGAAGAATAAGTCTTGATTTCCTATTAATTTCTGATCTCTTTCTTTTATTGCCTATGCATATAACATGTATAAAAATAAACATAAAAGAAATTAATTTTTACAAAAAAAAAATCATGTTGAGTTACATTATAAATCTACATTTTCATCACTATTATTATCAAAATACAAATAATGAGTTAGTTAATAAACAACATATAATAATAAAATTAATTAACGCCTTATATGAAATCAAAATAATTCTTATCACACGACTAAGTACAAAGACAATTCTTCTGTGCATTGTTTTCTTTTCCTATGGTTGCTCTTCTCTTTATATGATTAAAATAGCAAAAGGTAAATAGAGGGTTTTCATCATGAAGCTTAGATGATGCCTTATAGCTACCTTCCTTTATCTTGACAGTCTGGAAAACTCATAACTTGGAAAGCTATATAGTCCCAGCTTCTAACTAATGCCCTTGCATAGGTTCTAGCTTATAATGTTTAAGAGATTTTTATTGTATGAAATGTTATCATGTTTGTTTTATTTTGACAAATACTTTGTTAAATCATTACATATTCACAAACTCTGAAAAGTGATTTTACATTACTCTATCTTTAATGCAAATGTAGATGAGAATATATTTACTTGGGAAAGATAGTGACTATATCTACACCTTGCCAGGTGTCAATCATTCCTGGAAATCATCATTTTTCCTTCTCTTTCTGCAGATTCTATTTCTCAATATCAATCTCATTCTTTTTATTGTTTTCTACCTAACACATAATAAGGACATTGTTTTCTATCATTCCTATATTAATTACTTGATGTGATGATTTTGTGATTACACTAATTAAATATTTCAATTTGATAAATGAGCTTCTGATTCTTCCACTTTAATAGAATGACTATATTTAATCTTGCCCTGGGTCAACTATTCTTGGCAATCATCACCCCTTCTGCATATTCTCTTCTGTTTCTCAATATCAATCTCCTTCTCTTTATCATTCTCTATTTATACTCTAACACATAATAAGGACATGATTTTTTATCATCCCTATATTATTTCCACTGGTGGTTTTGTGATTATACGAATTAAATATTTTAATTTGATAAATGAATTTCCACCAATCTCTAATTATACATATTTAATTAGCTTTTAATTAATTCACTTTAAGTGTTTATCAAATAATTTGCTCCAAGATGTGTTCCAAACTTGAAGCTTTAACAAGTACTATAATTATATAATTATTTATGCAGAATTTTAATTACATTAATTTTCCAATTTTACTTGTAAATTAAAAAAAAAAAAAAATAAAAACAATTTGTATTTATGAAAAGAATATTTATTACCAATCCTTGTAAATTGATCTAAAATTTGTTTATTATTGCTTCTTTACCATTACTGTTGAAATATGCATCATTTTTATTATTAAGACGTGTTTATAACTTTTTTACACTTCACTTCTTTTTTAAACCAATGTTTATGAAGTCTGAAGAATAAGGAACAGATATATCCTTCTTACTGTTTAAAATAGTTAACTTTTAATAATTCTATCTCTTTTGTTTTGTAACATATGTAAGTCTTTTGTTCTGCATTTTTTTGTAATTTAAATCTTTATTCAGGTATAGGGCTATTTGTAATGTAAAATAACACTATTTGGGCTGAGTTCGAAATATTACAATATATATATAAAGTTTAATGATATGTAATAAATCATGCAGTATATACTATTATCAGTGATAGACTGATAATATAATAATCATAGGTCAGTAAAATTAAGATTCTCATCAGTTTATGGCTAATCATATTGTGAGTCCATAGTAGCTATGCTTTTTATTTATGCATTTAGCCCTCAGACAATTTTTTTCTAAAACAAATCTTATTATATGGCTAGGACATTGGTGACCCAAAAAATTTTTAAACAGGGGTACTTTAGTACAAGATCACCATCAAAAAAGTAAGCAAGGAAAATTAAACAGAGCATTTCTAATTGCACAATCACAACCATTTTATTTTTCCATATCAATCAATATATATCAAATGATCTAATGTATTTTTTTTAATTTTTACTAACTGTTGTTTTGACAAATAATAATATGTGGAATAAATTGATCTTTTTATTTTAATTTTTTTATGTAATGACAATTGGGAACATATAATTATATATATTGAACATTAACACCAATTGTTTATAAATATTTAAAATATTTCTTTTATATTATATTTTTCTGTAATAAATATTTAAATTTAATTTATAAATATTAATTACAAAAAAAACAGAATATTTTATAGTTTATCCTAAATAAAAATAATAAAAATTTATTAGTTTTGAAGGTAAACCAGGAAAGATAATTATATCATGCTCAAATAATTAGCAGCACTACAGCGGTAAGTAGCTCCACTAGTGCTAGTTGTGCACATTAATAAAAGCAAATAAATCTCCAAGAAACTTGCTGAAATTCATTGAATTTGTTATTACTGGCACTGCTATAATTAGCAGCGTTTTTAAATAGAATCTTAAACATTGTTTAAAATAATTCTTTTTAAAACTGTTTAATTACTTATATTTATATAAACATTATGCAAAATATTAAATGCTTGTTATATTATTGATATTTTCAGCATAATTTTTTTTTTCTGGAGGTACTGCAGCACTGTAGTGTTTATGGATCTGTAGTCAGTAAAAAATTCGATAGATACTTTATACGAAAATGTATAATCAAAAACAATAGTAGTTTATATTTTGTGTCTTTTGATAAGGAAGTGTAATCTACTTAATATTGTATACTTTATACATTTAGCATGTATTATTACACACACACATATATATGTATATATTTATATTTTTTTAGAATACTATACCACCAAAGGCACACCAACGATGTCAAGTAATTTTTTTATTATTATTTAGTGTATTAGTATAAATATAGTAATAAAATATGTTACAATAATATATAATAGTCAAAAATATTAGGTATATTATTGTTGGTTAATAGTAGTATTTTTTATATCTATTCAATTTTTTGAAAAAGCCTTCATTATTTTATGATGTTGACATTTGAGTGCTAGAATATATTCTGCTAAACAGTGATATCATTGATATTAATAGTCAAGTTTGTTATTATTGCCTTGGGAGAGAACTTAATACACACACAATTTGTTTATATTATTAATAATGAAAAGCGTAATCATTTTAAGAGATTTTTAGTCAATCAATTTTAATCAAGATTTTAAATATTTTTCTATAATTACATTAATATTAATACAAAAATAAAAATATGTTGCTTAAACATTATTATAAAGCTTGCTAAAATGTTAGAAAGAACATAGATTTTAATATCTGTGGAATATCAGAAACAAAAAAAAGGCAACATGTGATGAGCCAATTTGCTTGACCATATTAAACTCATTCACCTATTTTAGATTTGATTTTTAATTTTTTTCCAAGACAAAGTGATATTTGTCTTGTTTGAATATACTATAATTACTTTATAGATTTAATTTGGAATATTCGATTTTACACATTTTTGTAAATATTTAAATATCTAAGAAGTTTAACAAATTGGTAATTTTTTTATATTGTACGTAACTACTCTTTTTATTAATTGGTAATGAATCCTATTAACAATAAAATAATAATAAAAAATGCAATATTCAACAAATTAAGTTTTTATCTAGGGGAATTAAAGACAACTAATGGGCAATCATAAACATAAAGGAGTGATTGAATACAATTTATTTTTAATTGACAAGTCAATACTAGTCATAAGCAATAGTCAAATTAAATATGCATCAAAACAAGTTTCCACACACATTCAATTATATTTCCTGTTCATTTTCTCCCTCTATATAATAATTTATTATATTAACAAAATTAATAATCGGCTTGGTTTAAATAAAAAATGACAGTAAGATTATTAACAACAATAATAACTTTAATTAAAGAATGGTCGATAATAATGATAATTTAAAAATGTATTTCTATGGCGATTACATATGAGAAAGAAAAATATTTGTAACTTGCAATTTCTTTGAAGATAGCTATAGAAAGTTTAGTTGATTTTACTTTAATGTCTTTGTGAGCTTACATGTATATTTTTGTATCTATGGGTGTGGGTATATGACCATTAATTCTTATATTTTAATGTCTGATGGCAATATGATATTTTAGTTTCTTTTGGTTTTTTCTGAGGCATTTTTCTTAAGAGAGTTTCCATCGCAATTTTCTTTTGAGCCTTTAAAATATGCAGAGTCACAGATTAATTTTAAAAAGTACATTTTTATGGGATAATCAGTTTACATGACTAGTTTTCCTTTTATTCCAAGTAACTATTAAATGTTTCTTCAACATTCACTAGTAATGAATAGATTGGGAGAATAACGGTTAATTTTTAAGGCATATTTTTGCTTACAATACTAGAAAGATCTGGACAAGCATCCTGGAGAGTTCTCTACTTCATAAAATGCATGGTATACACTTAAAAAAATTTTTTACAAAAATTTTATTTACTTCTATCAATTACTAGACATATCGTGAACAGTGTTATAATTTTTCCAATAATTACTTGGAAAGCAAAGAACATCAAAAAGCTTTTGTTGGTTCCCAGTCATTTGCGACTGGTTTCAGTAGCAATGTTTCTTTTATTTAAAATCTAATACTATTTTTTTAAAATAATAATATATTTTATTTTTATACTTATTTTTAATATCTTAAAAACACATATAAAATTTATTCTATATTCATGGTCTTTGATATTTTGTTATTCATAATAACAAGAAATATTTGCATTAAAGCAATGCCTGTAAACTCAGACATGAGGGTTACAATATATTTGTTTTCTTGAGGCATGAATTTGTCAGAGGTTGCAATTCATGACTTAACTTAAAACTTCTGGCAGGAGGCTAAAAGCTAGACCACCACCAAATTTGAATATAATTATTATTGTGTAAATGCATGAAAAAGACACACATACCTAAACAATGAATCATTTAAATAGACTATAGTGAAGCACATATAACTGTATAATTTGATCGGATGCACTGTATCATAAGAGGAGTTTAATCCCTAACTCTAACACAAACTATAGTAAATTCAAATATATATTGATTAGTACAGATTATACCTTAAACCAGTAATATTTAAATAGCTCTTAGGATTTTTTGAAGTAAAGTAAGATCAATAGCGTTAGTTGTCTATTCTTGCTTGTTTTACCTATGAGGCAGGGATTTCTGCAATTGTCAGAGTTATAACTCTATTAAAAAAAATGAAATGAGCAAAAAGTTTAGACTTTGTGGCTAATTATTTCAATGCATAAATATATAAAATGTGATACAGTCATGAACACACAAAGCTGAAGACAAATAAATCTTAATATAGATTGATACAAAATAAATATCTAAGTATGTGGCTAAATGCTTTCGAGGGCTGAGGTCCTCGTATTCATAGCCATCTTATAAATAAATTAGTTAAGAGTGATGCAAATTTATGCAAATGAGGTAGTTAAGCATTCCATTTCCTGGAGATATTATAATAAGAGTCTTAAAGACATGAAAAAGCAATAGGAAAAGATTGAAATTCATAAAATTTGCAGAAATTTTATTCTAAAACATTGAAAAAAGTAAATTTTTCTAAGTAAATCTACAACTTTTTAGACAAAACCGTTTCAACATTTTTTAAAAATTTAATTTAATTAATTTTTTTAATCTTACAACTCAACATTTTAAGAATTGTAATAAATTAGTATTTATTCAGAATGAAGATAAAAACAGTAAATCCTTGGTGGGTATCAATCTTTTCTCTCACCAGTGATGAAGGTTGCATCATATTTAAACCATGTTTAACATTTTTACAGTTAATGTGCTAATATATGATAAACTCAGATTAATTTGGTTATTGAAAAAGTCAACTTTGACAATCCAACTGTTTCACCTACTATATTCTATAGTAGTATTTCTATCTATATAACTACCACCAAATCCTCATATATCATGCTAATATTATCATAAAAACCTGGCTAAATTTAAACCTAATAACGTTAACCATGTATGTGTGCATATATCTACATATACAGAGACAATTGCATTTACATACATAAACCTCTATAAATGCGCACATATATATTTCTAATAATAAATAAATGAAAACGGGTTGTATGTGTAACTTAAGACTACATATATGCTAGAAGAATAATATTAACAGAATTTAAAACATTAAAATTTCTTTATTTTAAAATATTTATTAAATTAATAATATTCGAAATTATTATATAATTCTGCATATATCACTAAATTAAATGGTCGAGTTACATATATAACAAAATGTTTTTAAAAGTTTAGATTTGTTTTTTTAGAAAGGATGACACCAGAAAAAGTTAATCCTTCTCGCTGAAAATTGACCCAATTTCAATTTAAGGTTAAAATTAGATTTAAATTTTAAAAAATTTAATAAATTACCATGAGTCACAGAGGTTAAATTGATGTAAGTGAAAAATAATCACAGCGGGATCCCACTAAATTTTAGAAACAGCGAGTAAGCTAAGAAAACGAATCTAAAAATAATATAACAAAGGAGAGGGGCATGAGCTAATATAAAAGCTGCTACAGCCATCTTTGAAACACTCTATGATTATATTTTAACAAAGTACTTGAAAAAGCAGTGATGATAATGATGTCAGGGTAGAGGGCTAAAATTCTTGCCTTCTCAACCTCGATGAGAAGCTACCTGATGCGGGAAGAGAAGAAGTAACAGCCGCCACCACCTAAAGAAGTCCCATGATGAAGAAATATCTTGCCAGCATAGAAAAGAGAAGAAAATGGTAAAATCTTCTTCAATCTTAAAGCTTTTCCACTAAAATCAACTAATTCTAAAATGCTAGCTAAAACTAAATCTATGGCCATAGTAATAATAATGTAAACTAAACTTATTTCTTAAATGTAATTTTTATTTTGTTTCAATCCTAAAAATTTTCCTGATCTATAAATTGATTTACAACTTATTATTATTTGATCCATTAACTGATTTATTATTTTAAATATCTGATTCACAGATTTAACTGCTTTATAATTTTATCTGAGTTATTATTTGCATTAATAACATATTTCATTTGTTGATATAATTTCTTTATTTGTTGGTTTACTTGCTGAATTTATTTATGATTGATTTAGTTATGTATTCATCCTAGTTTGAGTAATTAAAAGTTATTTATTTTTAACTTGCTAAAATCTATATTTTAAATGTCTTAATATAACTTTTGTCACGTATAATACAAAATGATCTATTATAAAATAACTATTAAATTTCTGTCATTTTGTATATTTTAAGTTAATGAGAATGTTTGCCATCATTAATTTTATAAATAGTTCATAATTATCAAAACTGAATCAATCAAATTTTAGCTAATGTCTCATAAGTTTCATTTTAAAACAAAGCCAAATTTCAGATTTCACATATGTGAAATCTTATCTACATTTCTTTTAATTAAATCTATGTCAAATCTTATTATTTTCAGTTATGTTATTGTTTATGCTATATGTATTCAAAACTGAGTTTTGTTCGTAATTAAATTATTAATGAGAGGTAACTAGATTCTCATGCATATATATGTAATTTCGCATATATTGACGCACAAACTAAAGCTCTGTTTTGAAATGGTTAAAATATCTTAATTAAGATATAATTACAAACTTACAGTTATTCTAAGATAGATTTGCTTTAAATATAATATCTAACCAATATTCAATTGAAGTGATGAAATACAGCATAAATCTATAATTCTATATTGTAATTTTCCTTAATATGCTGTAATCCTCCTTAGAGAAATAAATGCCTATATAGATAGCTTTATAACTTGGATTCATAAGCTTTCCTTCATAGTATAATTATAAATACTATCATATGAACTGATACAGGGTAGTTTCATGAAGGAAACTATTGTTTAGCATCGTAATTTTATTATATAATAATGTTGTCAGTGGTGTATATGTGTCCTTAAGAAACACTATGGCGTATTTACTTGTTGGTGTATTCCTTACTGGGCATATGTGTTAGGGCTACACCAGTACTCTTAGTTCAGGCAATTGTCTTCTTCAGATGGTGGATGGGTTCACACATCCCCATTCTGCATCCTTAGGAATGGCGCATGAGTCTCCCACTTAAATCAATTGCTCAATCATCCGGACTAAAGATCTCTTATTTCACAGCAATGCATATGGTAAAAGGGAACCGGTACTTGGTATGAATCCCATGAAAAAGGCACTTATATGAGACACAGAGACTCAGAATTGTATGTTTTCTATACGCCTTAGTATCTGAAGTCTGGCTGCCAATAATCAGTTCATCCCGGCCTTATAATTGTTATTTTCAGCTTTGATCTGAATTTGAATCCAATGTAATATGCATATTATCTATATAGAGAATACATTAAATATTCATGCTTAATAAAATGTTATGTTCTTTATAAAAATTTATAATCACTTCTACTAACTATAAAGCAAATCTACATCCTATTATATAGCATAAACTAGGCATAGTTAATCATGAGCAAATTCATTTAGTTATATTAATAATATTAAGCTCATGAAAATGTAAATTCAAATGTATTATAATTTCATCACCTGTGAGTGACAGATTCGTATATATAGCTAAGTTAATTAAATATTTGTAACCTAAAAATTGCAGTCTCCTGCGAACGATTAAAATGCTATATGTAAACCAGAAGTGCCTAAATATTAACCAAATAATTTATAACTAGAAATTTAATATCACCTGTGAGTGATTTCACACACCACTTATGTATAACTCGGCCTTAAAGAATTATATATCTAAAACCATCACTTGCATGTGAACCCAAACTTTAATGTAAACTATCCCTTAATCACCTGCATGTGAGACCAAGCATCTAGCTATTGTAATCATTGTTTTAATTATTATTTTAAAATTTAACTTTATTAAATTTGTTTTAAATTTAACCTTGTTTCATGTCTCGGTCTTGCTCACCGACTCATAATCATTCCATCATTTAGTAATTATTTATTATTAATTATTAAAAATCATTTCATTGTTTAATAATCATACCCTAGCCACATGATACCTATATAGATATACTAGATAGAATGTCAACTTTCTTCCAGTCTTTTGCTCTACTGATGTTCTACTGCCGGCACGTGATGAAGGAAAATACTGCTGTAAACTCAGATGTGTCATCTGTAAGGTGGTAAATCTCTGAGCAATAGTAAAGGAACTAGGGCTATATCAGACTGGTGGTTTCACCATCGTATTCTGGTCGGCCTTGGATGATTTACTAAAGTTCTAGATTTTGTTACATGAATGTACATATTTTACCATTACATTATTAACTAGCTATTTGAACAAAGCCTGTCTGCTTATGACTGAAAAAAATCCAGATTTTACAAGACCTGGATTTGAACACTATGGTATGAGCATGAAAACCAGATAGCACTAACTATTTTGCTTTTCCTTAAGATAGAATATTTTTTGCAGGTTTGTAATTATGAAGTATAAATTACACCCATTACTTTTCTCAAAACAGAAGTTTGGGAGTTGGAGAGAGAAATTTGTTCTGCACTGTTTGCTATTGGATTGAATCTTGATTTACTTTAGTGTAATATTAGTGTCATATCATGAGCTATTGAAAGCTAAACTAATTGATGTCACCCCAATATGTGATGGACCTGTATCAGACTTTAATATCTTATAAGTGATCTTGAATTTAAAACCATAGGTGTTTGTAAATTTGAAATTATTACCTTGAATATCATAATCAAGGCAAAATAATGGTCATTGAATAGATACACAGAAACCCCTCATATAAAAAAGTTTAGTTACCAAGAAGTCATTTCCAAAAATAATTGCATTTGTATATTAGGGTGGCTCAGAGAGATCATTACTATATAAGTCAAATTTAATGTAAACAATTTTTTTACATGATGACCAAAAGTGCAAAAAATAGCATTTGTTACAATAGTATATGCATATAAATTTAATATTTTAACCGATTTTATGTAGGCCTACATTAGTTAATAAATGGGGTATCCATTATATAGATGAAGTTAAATGTTATATATAGAGCTTGCAAAATAAGCTCTTAACAAGCTTTGAAAATATCCCCAACCCCAGACCATTTTCTGCTACTGGCATTGCCAGTCAATATTTAAGCATTAGATTAAAAATAATAGGACAAGCCTAGTACTTTAACTAATATATAACTATTAAGTAGAAAATCTAAATTTTTCAGACCTTCACATGTCTTCCAATCCAGCTATCTAACTTAAATAGCCATATGGAACTAAACTTAGTTTGCACTGCAAAGGCTCAATAGTTAGCCTAGTCTATAGAAGAATCATTTCCGATCCAGTCACAAGATGGACAGTTGATTTTATTCTGATTTATGGTATTGATTTTTAATTGTGTATCATGAATGATGATGAATGGTTTATTTTAAGTATTAGTAATACTTACTTTTTGATAATGCTGGTTGATATATGATTGATGTATAGTTATTTTAGTTACTCTAAGGAGTGACTGGCTGATCTCACAGGTTATTAGATCTCAAGCTCCCCTTAAATAGTTTATACTTATATATATATTTTTGTAAATTATTGATATTTCATTTTGTATTGACTTGGGGTTGATGATGATTTGCCATCACCCCAGGTATGACTACAATTATCCAAGATCACCACTATACCATCCCATCCCATTCCATTACAGTATATATATATATATTGTGACCTTTTATTTAGGTCCCTGTAGTTAATAATTCCAAAATTTTAAATGATAATATATTTGGCATTAAAATTTTTAATGAGTGGTTTTCAAGAGAGATTGTTTTGAAGGTACTGGGAAATTTGCTTGAGTGGAGATTAGATTTCAAACCCAGTCTAGGCTCTGACTAGACTAAAATAACAATTTAAAAGTATTATTATTATTTGGTAGATAAATACATTGCTATTTTATTGTTGTTGAATAGCAATTGAAATAAATAAACAATTAAATACAATTTATAAATTTTGTAAAATCAATTATTATAGTAAATTACTTAAGCATATTTTTTTAGTACTAAACATAAAGCTGTCTTAAATAATAATGGATAGTTATTAAAAATGAAGCCAGAGGGGATAATACTAATTATGCATATCAAAATTATTGGCTAATTCACTCCCAGAATGCATAAAAAAACAACTATATATTGTCTAACCCAGCTGTAGGGGGGGTGGTGGACTAATTAAGAAAACAAGAACCCAGCAAACACAGAACTCCAGTCTGATTTAGAATAAGAAAAAAAAACAAATATTAGAAAATTCTGAAATTTAATTGAAGGAAAGTATAAGACCTTGTTATCTAAAAATGTCTAAATAGAAAATCTAAAAACCTTGCAGTCATTGAAACACCATTCTTCTATTGATTGATAATTCTAAGAAGTTGTTACAGAAAGAAAAATGGAAACTTTATGCATCCTAATTGTATCTCATAAATCTTATTTTAAACCTAGGAAAATTCAAAAAAAAGTAAGCCTTTGCTTTTATGTTATGTATATTTTTAAAATATCTTCTTTGGAAATGACACGTAAATCATTTATAAGTAGACTAAAAAGTTGATAATGTTTATATTTCGCATGCTAGTCTTGTTATCCAGCAGAACAAGATTGTGCTTATAAAGTAAAAATATCAAGAAAAAAAAAATTCAAAATGATTTTTAAAACAAGTGTTATGATATATATAATAAATAAATTAAGTCATTTTTGAATCATCTAATTTTTAATAAAGTAAAGTTAAAAAAATAAATAACTGCGTGATTTTATTATCTATATTGTCTGCTAAATTTTATCACGGGAACCTATGTAATGAAAGAAATAGTCAATTACCAATTGATTAAAATGCTAAATATGTCAACGTGATAATTGGATAGTCTTAGTATTATTAAACAGTTATTATTTTGCCAATAGAAATGTAATAAAATAAATGTTTGCTTTTAAAATTGTATTGGGAAAATATACGTCATCGTAATAGTACTTTAAAATATTTACAATGCTCAGATTATTTAAAGTTGTTACACATAACTGCATGGAGGGAAAATCAAACTAATAAATAACTTTAAAAAGAAAAATAAATATGTTAAGTGTGATAAAATTCTACTAATGTCCAAGGAAAAAAAAATTATCTGGATTTTAAATGTAAATAAATGATTCTTGTTATACTTCATTTGAAACGCTTGCAGAATAAATCAAGGTAAAACTGCAGTTTACAGGTCACAATAAAATTCGAATTTTGTTTCACATTTTTCTCACCAGAGTGTTTCTTGTCGAATATTTAAATAAGAAAATAATTAAAAATAATTAAAATAATAATTTAAAAAAATAATTAAAATAATAACAATATATCCTACCAACATTTGTAATTACTGCCCATTGTAGTTTTCGCTTACAATAGCGATAAAATTAGCAAAGACTGCATCAGTTGTGTAGAGAGTCCTAAAAGCAAATTCCTGCAGATATGATTTGAATAAAGTACTGTTGGTCCCACACTGATGTTTCAGCTTGCGTTTAGCTCTCATCCACATATTTTCCACATTTTGTGTGTGGATATCAGAGTCGTAAGGATCTACAAAGTTCTCCTGGTGTATGATGACAGAGTGCATATATATACCATTATGGATTGTGCTTAAGTTGTTGTATGCACCCCATCCGTCCATAATAATGTGGGTCCCTGGTAAAATATATTCTTGTATTTTATCTTCGAGATCGCAGCTGATCGGTTAAGGACCTCTACCAAGAAACACTTTCCTGAATTTCTCTCTATTCCACCAAAGACCCAATGACCTTCTCGAATTGCTCCTCTGTGATATTTTCGATGAAAATATTTAGTTTCATCAACTTCTATGATTTTAGGCGCTCTATTATCATCAAATCCACCGAGCTGCATTGGATGTCTGTGAAAATACGTTGCGCACTCTTCGCAGCAAAAATTTGCCCAGTCTACTATAGTGTGCTAACTTACATTTAGCTTGTGAACAAGAAAACACTGTGGCAAATCATGTGCCCAATAATATACTACAAGCATAATTGTCTTGAAGGATAAATGGCTTCTAAAAAAAAGAACCCTTTCTGATAGATACACGATGGCGACATAATCTGCATTGACATCTGTGACCATCTCCACATTCTTGCTGTTTGATGAGAGAACACTGCATGCTGCAATGCTGACATAGAGTACTATTTTTAACCAGGCGCCTCCTTGCTAACCACTTCATTGCTAACTCCGGAGTTCGAAGCTCATTCGCCAACAGAAACGATGTCCAATTTTCTATGCGAATATCTGCAGCATGTAACAGTTCATTTTCTGGTACTACAACTACATTACCATTTAAACCATATATTAAAAGATAAACATAGTCTTGATTTGATTGATTTAGTTAAATCCGCAGAGCTATCATTCACTGACCTTAATCACATGGTTTATAATTATTTAAGAAAAGGAATTTGGTAAGTATTGATTTTAATTATTAAAAAATCATTCCCGGTCATAAATTTTAAAGTTTATATTAGTTATAAAGTTTCTTTAGAACTGCTAAATATAATTCTTAATTTAAGTTATATTGAGAGCTATTAGGTGCATTATGTTTGGGTAATGGTAAAATCGCTCTTACTGACCCAAATATAGTTTATATAATGATTTTGAGTGTTTGAACCCTGAGAAGAATTAGTTGTTAAGTTTTAAGACAGAATTTAAGTTTGTAATAAAGTTTATATCTAGTTAATTACCATAGTTGAACTTAAAATAGATTACTTTCACTGTTTTATGAAAGTTAGCTAAGCTTTAATATGCACATTATTTTTTTTTTTGGTATAAAATGTATAGTTTGTTTTAACTTCATTATAAATATTTTGTTGTGCCAAGCTTGAAATCCCTATTTTTATTTAGCTTATTTTTATTTTTTACCAGTTAATACCATATTAGTTTATAGTTGAAGATTTCAGTTTCCATCAACCTTTTTCTTCAATTTCATCTTGATCGTTCTTTTAGTTATTCATTCTCATTTGACATTAATTCACTATCATAATTGATTAATCATAAATTAACTTTTATTCTTTTATCATCTCAACTATTCATTAATTCTTATTCTATCATCATCTTAATCATTCAGTATTCTCATACATCTTCGTTCTTTTCTCTTCATGCTTAGACTCATTTCATTCCTCTATTTAATTATTATTTCTTGCTATCATCCATTTAGTCATCTACATCATAATTTACTTATCATTTCATCTATAAGTTTAATTTCATAATCACTCCAGACATATAATTATTAGTTATTTATTAAGTTGCTGAATATCAAAGTTAACTCATCACATTTTGTTTGTGTGGATTTTAAGGCTGGTTTGCCCAGAAGTTTTTATCTTTATTAGTCACCTTATGATCTTCTTTAGATCGACAGTTTCATGCTAGTTTTATTCAATCCAGGAATCATTTCGTTAGTTTTGCATTTTTGTTTCTTCATGCTTA